>BSEG01000003.1:21230000-23730000 GCA_036245055.1 Diospyros kaki
TGCAAAGTGGGTAGAAGAAATAAATAAAAAAATTGTCACACAAAATAAAAAAAATCGTGCTTCTGAGACCAGTGGGTCACTCCACACTAGCTGGTCCATTCCATTCTTGTTGACTTGAAGAAGACTGGTAATTATTATGCTAAGTTGTATTTTTCTAATTTACTTAAATTATTTAATAAGTTTAGTTTCATCAATTTTACTATATTATGTATTAATTTCTTATGTAGACAACTGAATTGAATCGTGAGCCCAAAGAGTTTGAATTCCTCAGCAAAACCCATACGAGGAAAGATGTTCAAGAACAAGAAGTGTGGGTCGATGACAGACCTAGGGGTGTCGCTGTAAGTGTATTGTATAAATTGAATTAAATTTTTTATTTTAAAATAGTTTCTTAATTTACACGAATGTTTTAATTTTATAAAAAAAATATGACAGATTGAGTGCGGAGCCATCTTCATCATTCGTAAATACCGGAAAGTCCTCATCGCCTATAGTTAATGAACACGACCTCTTCTATTAAGCTGTCAGTGGTCGGAATAAAAATGATCGAATATATGACTTGAGCTCCCAAGCTAATCAGCTATATTCAACTACATTTGCCAATCATTTCAACCAATCATGTTCAAATACGTCATAAGAGTTTGAACAAATGAGACTCAGAGTCATCCAATTAAACGATGAGTTGCTTTAATCTAGTACTAAGAATCAGCAATTACGACAGTGGCAAGAACAAATGATGGCGTGGCAGTCAGAAATGAATACAATAGTACAACGATTGACAAAACAATCTATTGCAAATGCTGGACCGTCGATTGTTCCAGATGGATTAGATCTGGTAACCGATCAAGATGAGGGTGATGATGAGAAAGATGTAAATGATAATAATAATGACGATTGATTGTAATTGAATGTTGTAAACATTGACAATATTAAATTTTCATTTGAGATTTTTCAAATGAAATTTTCATTACTTATTAATATTAATTTTCTTTTTAATGTTAATTTTGTGTTATTTTTAATGTAAACATTGATAATATTAATATTTTCCTTATAATGTTATTTTTAATATTTTATTTAATTTTTTTTTAGAAAAGATCTTGTTATTTTAATTTTTTTTATATTTTAAAATTTTATTTATAATTTTTTATTATTATAAAAGAAAATATTAATCTTAATTTTAATAAATATTAAATTTTAAAAATATTTTAATATTAATTTTAATTTTAAAAATTTAAAAATTTAAAAATTTAAAACATAATTTCATTTCATAAAAATATATTATTGATTTAAAATATCAACATCAATTTTAATATTTTATTTATTTAAAAATATCTGCGATGGGACAGACTGTCCATCATAGATCTGTGACGGGGTGTGATACCCCCGTTGCATATCTGCGATGAGATCGTCTCACCCCGTTTCTAAAAATTTGTGATGCCTTTTTTTGTGACGATTTTTTATCTCGTCACTAAACCCGTCACTAAAAATTTAGTGATGGATTTTATATTTTTAGTGACAAATTTTTCCACCACTAAAATTGTTTTTTCTTATAGTGTTAAATCTTTTTTTGGAATTGTGAAATGCTTATATATATTGTTTTCATCATCTACAAAGCGATAGAAATTTTTGAAAGATAATGTGGAAGGTCGACACTTAAGCTATTATAATAAACACGTTGGGAAAATCAAGTTGAACGTATTAAAAGAATCAGATTTCAAATTCCACAAATAAAAGTTATTTTAACTTACTTTATGGAAATATGTGATGACCTTAAGACATTTTGAGATGCTAAAAGTCTATTACATGACATTATAGATTTTGAGTTCTTGTTTAGTATGGTTATTTGGTATAATATATTGTCTACTATTAATAGAGTATGCAAAATGTTGCAAAATAACGATATGATCATTGAAGTTGTTATAAATCATTTGAAAGCACTAATTTCCTTTTTTGAAAGCTTTAGAGAAACTGGATTTGAATCTGACATTATTATTGCTAAATAAATTACTGTTCAAATGAAAATTGAATCTACTTTTCAAGAAAAGAGTATCATTCATAGAAAGAACCAATTTGATGAGAATGTCAATGATGAAATAACACATTCAGCTGAAAAAATCTTTTAGAGTTGATTATTTCTTATATGTAGTTGATCAAGCTCTTTATTCACTTAAGTATAGGTTTGAATAACTTCAAGAATCTGAAAATGTTTTTGGATTTTTATTTGATTTGAAAAAATTATATTCTATAGATGATGATTGTTTGAAGAGATTGTGTGATAAGTTAGAAGAATTTTTTTAGGTATAAGTCAGATTCAGATATTAATGGACAAGAGTTATTTTCTGAGTTAAAAGTTGAGAGATGTTTGTCAAAAGAAACCAATAAATCAATTGAAGTGTTAAACTACATTAAGACAATGGATTATTGTTTTCCGAATGTGTGGATTGCGTATAGAATACTTTTGACTATATCAGTTATAATTGTCTCTGCAGAACAAAGTTTCTCAAAGTTAAAATTGATAAAATCTTACCTTTAGTCAACAATTTCACAAGAAAGGTTGAATGACATATGTTAGAATAATTTGATTGTAATAGTTTAATTGTTAATTTTTCATCTAAAAATATTAGAAGAGTAAATTTAAAGTAAAATATTGTGAATTTTAAACTATTATTGTGAAAATTTTGAATATTTTTATATAGTAAAATAAATTTATTCGTATTCATTACATATAATTTTATTTTTAAATATAGGGGCTCCATATAAAATTTCACTTAAGACCTCCTAATATCTCGGGGCCAACCCCACTTAGATGACTAATGCAAGAGAGTCTCCCGAAAACTCTTTCTTGCCGAGGAGACTCTGGCAAGTCTCTTAGCCTAGTCTTTTGTCTCTTTTGGTTTATTTTAATTTTTTTTATATATTATTTTTATTCTTTTTTTTTATGGTTATTATGCAAATCACCATCCCTCGTTGACAACCAAACACCATTATTCCCATTAACCCCGAAGCCACTCGGACGTTGAGCTACGTTTGTCAACATATTCGAGTGATGGAATCTGGAGTACATAGAGCGAACGGGGTACAAGTAATTAAGCTTGCTTTATTAAGTGGATTCTTAATAATTATCATGCGATATGATTGCAGCAAACAATACGTAGTATAGTGGGGTGGGAGGCAAGGAACAAGATAATATTTCAATACTATCTATATTGGGCACCAAATAAGTCGATGAAAAGGACTTATTTATAAGAAAGAAATAGGGGAACTCGTAGCACCCGAAGATAGATCCAAAGAACTGACTGCCATCATTTTTGTCGGATATATTCCTCATGAACTCTTGCATTCTAAAACGTACGAGTCCTGTCAGTTGATTAGTTAACCCGGGCCAAGCTGAGGTTAGCCTGAAACCTTCCACTTATAAAAACCTTAAAACCCTAAACAAAATATTACAAACCTAGTGTAACTAAGGCCAAGTGGGACATTATTGGTTTGTTTTGATTTGGGCCAAAATGGCTTTTGTTGGCAGAAGGTTTTTAATGGTTTTTAGTTTTTTGTTTTGTCTTATATATGTAATTTGTTTGGTACAAGTATTTGGCTGTCTCAGTGTTTTTTTCTTTCTTTCTTTTTTAGACTAAGGTTTTATATTTCAGTATATTTGTTCTCAGTGAGTTGTTAATGTAGGTTAGCAATATATGTATATGTTCACTCAAATATAATAATAAATTTATTTATTGAGAATAATGTTGTTTTCAAGCCACTTAGAAATATCTGTAAGAAAGAGAATGTTCGCTGGACAATCCCTATGCGAATACTCTAACACTTAAATCAATAAATAGAATTTGCTGAAAATTTGAATATAATATTAAAATCAATATGAGAGGCATATCTTTTTTGAAATAAAGATTTATCTATTTATAGAGAACAGTGAAATTTATGATAAACATCCTTATAATATTCTAAGATCAATTAGGATCAGGACTTTTGTTGATCATGCCTATTCTTTATAGAATTCTTAAAGAGATTTTTAAATATCAAAATTATCATGTTCACACTTCATTCGGGACTTTTCCAAGGGATTTGTATGCTAGTTTTTGGGAGACCAGAGTCTTCCCAGGACCACTTACGGTCTTTGGGAGACATAGTCTCCTTGAGCGAGATCATGCTTTCGAGATAAGGTTCAATCTCCTAGAAATTCTTATGGGTTTCCTTTAGATTTGCTTTTTGTTTGGGCATTTTACCTTTTATTGGACTTTTATTTATAACACATCAATGTATGTATATATTTTTGTCCTTATATATATTATAAAAGTAGAAGAATATTGGTTTGAGTCTTTTAAGACACGAATCACATGCATAGAAAAAAGAAGATTAACACGACTATTATAAGTAATTGCCAATCGAAATAGAATTTTATGGCAAAGTGAAGGTGTTTTTCACTTGAGTAAGTGAAATAAAGAGGATTCTAGAACACAAGGTTTTTCTGCAAGAGATATATATATATGATGATAAAGAAGAAGATGATTATATAAGCTATAGATATATATATATAGCATATAGCATATAGCACGCATGGATGCATGTCTCATTTGTGAAGTCTTTCTTTGATTGTCATGATATCTTTTGCCCCATTTTCTTCAAGTAAAAACTAAAAAGCTATAAACTATATGCATGTTTACATACAAAGATGTGAAAAGAGGAGAGGAGAAGAGAAGAGAAGAGAAGACATCCATCCCATCCCAACTTTTCCTCCACCTGCTTTTACTGACTCTTTCCAAAAGCGGTTGAAGCTGCAAACATCTTTCCTTTTTGTCCTATTTTTCCCTGTACTATAATTTGTCTTCGTATATCATTATATCTAATCTAGAGGCTGTTTGGCTACGTTTTACCATTTGCTTAGGCTTCTTTCAAAGAGTTTTTAAATTTTCTCTAATTAAAATTTTTAAACTATAATATTTTAAATTGAAAGAGTACTGTTTGGATATATATATACCATAATTAGGTTATTAATTGTAAAGTTATATGTTTGATAAAAGAAAAGGTTATAAGTTGAGAGAAATTGTCAAATGACCAAAAAATATATTTACCAATGCTTTGTGAAAATAAATTCATTAAAAAGAAATTATAATTAGAAAATATAATTAGTTATACTTTATAACAACAAGTATAACATATATTATGATTTAAATCTATGCCTAATTAAATCCATTGTCGATGGTTTAGGTCGTCAATTGAACCAAAGGTTCTAACATTGATGGGTGATAGAACTTTGGAAGCTATTGCCAAGGTGACATAAGAGTCCCTACAATCTAAAATTCAGAGAGAGAGAGAGAGAGAGAGAAAGAGATTGTTGTTATTTCTTTTTCATTATTTGGTGACTGATGTGGATGATGAATAACTTAGCTTGAGGATGGCGAGAACTAATGGTGGAAGGCAATGGAGAAGACTTCCAATGAGATTGGGGACATTGAGTAGTGAAAATTTTAAATTTGTTTGAGAGTATTTTGGTGTTTCATTCATGAAGGGGTGTCTTTTTCATTCCACTTAAAAATGAGACACTGTGAAGAAATATGTAAATGATTTTAATCATCTAATTATAGTGATATTTTATTTTTTTTACCTATAATTTTTCTTAATTTTAGTTTTTCATGTTAAACTTTTGTGTTTGTTTGTATATTTGATCATTTCATCATAAATTTATATATATATATATATATATTGTTGGATAGAGTTATATAGTTGAAAAACACTTGAAGCATTCCAAACTATGCAGACATGCATGCATATAATTAAATTAATAATCAATCTATTCTTCATAATAATTTAAATAAACTAAAATTTGTGTTTAATATATATATATAAATAGTTAATTAAATTATTCTTCTTCTTTGGGGTCAATTAATTTCTCAATTGTCGATGTGATGAACTTTTTTAATTAACATCCGATGCTTAATAATTAGGTGATATAATGATGAAGGCCGGCCGATCGATGTAATGCCTCCCGTCCGATATATGCAAGCCGTGTCAGGTCGTGTCATGTCATGTCAAGCAGCAATTAAGTAATGCAAAAGAAATAGCACGCCTGCATAAAAGCAGCAACATCATTCCAACTTCTAAGTTGGAAAATCCCAAGAAAACAAAGGAATTAAGAAATTTAACCACGAAACAAATTAAACTATGGTCCACAATAACAGGGTTATTATATCATATCATGGCTCACGCATCTAGCAGGTAAGGGTCCATATTTATATATATTTATATGGATGTGATCGCATACATGTTTTTTTTTTTTTTTTTACTATTAAAAATTTATTTTATTACATGTGGTATAATAATTGTTTTTGTGTGATTCTCGATGTTATATTCTCGATTATATTAAAAAATATTTGTATTATTAATTTTTTTAATCATAAAATTAAGACATATTACGATTTAATGTAATAAATTTCAATAAAAAAGATAATAAAACTTATAAAAAGCTTGCCCTATTCTCCTCCATTGTCACTTTTGGGTGGCCCATATAAATCCAAAGTTCTCACTCAACATGGGGAGGTAGAGAAGGGTTTAATTAAAAAGAGGAGTAGAGATCAAATTGATAGAGAGAGACAGAGAGAGATGGAGACTTTTCCGATCATTGACATGCAGAAGCTTAATGGTGAAGAGAGAGCAGCAACCATGGAGGAGGTAAAAGATGCTTGTGAGAAGTGGGGCTTCTTTGAGGTAATTAAGCATTAATTTAACTGCATTTGTTTCTTAATTTCTTTTTACTTGCATATATAGATTCTAGAGTATATATATATATATATAGCTTGGGCACATAACGTGGAGTTGTTTAATTTAGTGAGTTAACTTTTGGATGAAGTTGGTGAACCATGGGATATCCCACGAGCTGATGGACAAAGTGGAGAGGCAAACAAAGGAACACTACAGCAAGTTCATGGAACAAAGGTTCAAGGATATGGTGGCCAGCAAGGGCCTTGAACCAGAAACCCTAGGTCACTCTGCACAACAACTAATCAACCATCTCGACTGGGAAAGCACCTTCTTCTTGCGCCATCTTCCTCTTTCTAACGTCTCAGAAATCCCCGATCTTGAACAAGATTACAGGTTCATTATCAATTAATTAATAAATATTTAAACCATATCTTTAATTAATTTCTTCCAAAGATGCATCTTTCCCATTCTTCCGTTTGAAAAAATTCGTAAGAGACACTCAATTACTATATAATTAATTTATACTAATTGATTGTGCGGGACTTGAAGAACATAAATTAAGATAATGGTTAAAAATAGCTGAAATCTAAAAATTCACATAACCAACCTCATGTAACTAGATAAAAACTTGATGAACAGTGTATCTGTTTCTAGTTATTGTTATATATGTTCACGAGTGGTAATGGCAGGGAGGCAATGAAGGAATTTGCAGGAGAAATCGAGAAGCTTGCGGAGAAACTTCTGGACTTGTTGTGCGAGAATCTTGGGCTGGAGAACGGGTATCTGAAGAAGGCTTTCCATGGGTCCAATGGCCCTACCTTTGGGACTAAGGTCAGCAACTACCCTCCATGCCCTCACCCGGAACTCATAAAGGGCCTCCGAGCTCACACCGACGCCGGCGGCATAATCTTGCTCTTCCAAGACCACAAGGTCTCTGGACTCCAGCTCCTCAAAGATGGCCGATGGATCGACGTACCTCCCATCAAACACGCCATTGTGATCAACATAGGCGACCAACTTGAGGTAAAAATAAGTGTAAAACTTTGTGTCCGAGACATTTGGGGGATTTGAACTTAAAATGTCAAGAGAAAATATAACACAAAAAATTTAACTTGATCCAATTTCAATAGGTCTATGTCCACTATCTAATTACATCAATAGTATAAAACCAACTCATTATATATAAGTTTTGCTCGAAAATAACAAGCAGCTCTCCCGTTGTAACAAAACCCTAAAACCGTTCTAATCGTTATGTTTTACAGTAATTGATTATTCACAATCATAACCCATCCATCGTTTCACATGTTACACTGAGGTATAGTTAATCAACAAACTAGGCAATTTAATAAGATTGAAGACTCATGATCACACCTATACCTATCAATATCTCTTATTTACAATCAGATTGAGTTTTTTAGGAGAGAAATCTCAACTTTGTTAGAATTGAATGTGAGGAGTTACAAGTGGTTTATCCGTGAAGGAATCTAGCCGCCACGTTAAGAACTTAGTGTTCAATGAACTAATTGATTAGGTTCCATTAATGTCTTGGAACTGCAGGTAATCAGTAATGGGAAATACAAGAGTGTGATGCATCGGGTGATGGCTCAGCCCGACGGCAACAGAATGTCGATAGCGTCGTTCTACAATCCAGGCAGCGACGCCGTCATCTATCCGGCGCCGGCCCTGGTGGAGAAACAAGAAGAACAAGCCGGAGTAGTAGTTTACCCGACATTCGTTTTTGGCGACTACATGAAGCTTTATGCCGGCCAGAAGTTCCAGGCCAAGGAACCTCGTTTCGAAGCTCTCAAGGCCATTGAGAGCAGCAGCGGCAGCATGAACCAGATGCAGATGGGCACGGACCCAATTGCAGAAGTTTGATTTCATTTTGTTTTTAGATCTTAAGGCTTATTGAAGGATCGAGACTTCAAGATATAATTAAGTTGCTTGTTAGATGATCAACTAATGGCGTTTTTCTGGTGTGGTTTGCTTGGCCAGTGTTTGCACTCCTGTTTGGTCATGGAGTTCGAAATTATTAGGTTAAGATATGTTTGTGATTATAATATTTTGCAGTTTATAAGAATCAAAATCTTTTTAAACTTTGGGTGTAATGTGATGAATGTGACAGCAAAAAACTATTAGAATGTTAATTGTTACCTTCGTGCCTGTATTTTAGAATACGGATATGATATAGAAATGTTAATTACTCTCACTCTTTAAGGGAAGCCACATCAATACCAATAGAGAAACAACACCTAAAATCTGGCTGTGGCCTGCTCCTCCATGCATGCATTGTCCCTTAAAATCCACAAACAGGTCCACCTTCTTCTCAAAAGGAAGAGAAGGATTCGCAGAGCCCTCGACGCCTTTGGTGGATGGAATCCAAACACTGTCATGAAGTGATAACAGGTCCATATCTGGTTCGTCCATATATACCAATCAAAGTAAGAACAAAGTGATGGCTGAAAAATCAACAGCTTCTGCCACTTTGGTCCTTGTTCGCCTATTTCTAATATTTGATCTAACAAATTTTACACTAGTTATCAATAATATAGAGAAATGTATAAAGTTAAAACTTGTGGGCCTTCCAATATTTCCCATCTTGAAATTGTAAAGGTGGCGCACCTAGTGTTGGTCCATAGCCAAAGCCTTAGCGACTATGTGAGACTGCTTATTGAGACTTGGAAATGGGGTTGCAAACCCATAGTATGGATAGGGATAAAGAGTTATGCCTCTGCTAATAGCTATAGCTTTTGACATGGTAGTAAGCACTTAGTTCTGAAGATTCTTGGTGGGGTCCAACTGGTATCAGAGTAGGTTGCAGCTTCGAGTCTCCTCCGATGCGATATGGGGGGGATTATCGGTCCATAGCCATAACCTCAGCAACTCTGTGAGACTGTCTGTTGAGACTTAAGGATGGAGTTGTAAACCCAGTGTGGATAGAGATAAAGAATTGCATCTCTGCTAACAGCTATATCTTTTGGCATGATGGTAAGTGCTCAATCCTAAAAGTTCTTAGTAGGGTCCAACTATTAGCCTACTATCTATTAACTCGGACCCTTGTAAATATTTTTCTAGGCACTTGCTAGCATAGATAATAGATGAATGGAAGCCCAATATATGGAATATGTTCTAATTGTCCCTGTAGCTGCATGTTACCTTCTCCCACTTTCTCATGACCAAGTGATGCAAAAATTGACCTTTTCTTTGCTTTATTAAGCAATTCTTAGCCATAAAAAATGCCTAGAATTCTAATTTTAGCATGTTGGGATTGAAGAGAATTACAAGTACGATATTATAGGTAAAAATAAAATTTTTACTATGTATCAGATATATGTAGTGGAATATAATATACATGCCATACATAACTTTAAGTATTTAAGCAGCACGTATATTCAACAATAAAATATATAAATAAATCTCATACCTGTTGTCTGATGTAAGGTTGGGGTATAGAAACTATTTTTGTACTAAGACCATGTCCACCTTACGTTGTGGTGGTCCTAATCTGTCCACACCTAGTATACAACAAGGTACCGTTTCGATAACCCATTTTCATGTTAGACACAAAAAATCTTTATATCACCGGTGTCTGTGTTTTAAAATTATACGCATAATAATTACATGTATATAATTTTTCAAATGAAACAAAAAGAATAAGAAGAAGAGAAAACTACATGAGAAAATCAAAGAGAGAAAGGGAGGTAGAGGCAGTGCCTCTGCCATTAAATAAATCTCCCCCTCTTTCATTTTCTTCCTTCCCTTCCCCTAAATTAAATCTCTTTTCACATACGCACAACCACCCCTCCTTTAATAATGCATGTAATAATGCATTGCACTATGCACTATTATTGTGTACTATGCACTATTGGCATGAGACTAAGAATCAACTTTTGACCAACTATTTTCAGAGACATTTTGGGCACACGGTGTCGATACCAAATGCAACACTATGTGGTGTGTGTGACTTTCTATGTACACTACTCGCTAGCAATCAGATAATACCGAAACTCTTTTCGATATCGGTCAACCCCTTGGACCCATCACTGGAACTTCTCCAAATCCTGACGACATTCCGAGAGCTCTTGAGTAGCATCTAGCAGCGGTTCAGAATAATATAGGTGGTAGTGAAGTCTCATTTCAAATGAATCTATTACAATTGGCGATTATTATAATATCCTAGATTTTGTAAAGCTTATGTACTTGACATATTTCAAAGGTTGTAAAGTGCAACTTTCAAAAAATTTAGGGAGCAAGTGTAATTAATCAAAATTTTGGGAATTGATGCAAGAAACCACTATCCTAAGGGTATTTGGAAGATTTAAAGGTAATATAAGGGCTCAAATGATAAAGGGGTTAAAGTGTAAATGTATGAAACTTTGGGTCAAAGTGCAATTTTTGAAACTAGTATCGGACTCGTTGGAGTAACGAACTAGATGAACGAGCAATTGAAAGTCATCACGAGGCTCGCAAATTGAGCGAAAGTTGGAATGTTAGTTGGTGGCTTGTGATTAGTTGAAATTTCTATAAATAGGGCCAAGACATTGAAGATCAAAGAATTCAAGGTGAGTTTGAGCTAGATCTACAAAAAAATTGATTTTTAACGGCGATTTTTTTGTAGCGGTTTCTAAAACTGCCGCAAAAAATGAAATTTTACGGCGGTTTGCAAACAGCCGCAAAATACTATTTTAGCGGCGATTTTTTTAACATTTTGCAGCGATTTTGAAAAACCGTCGCAAAATTCATTAAAACATTCAATTTTGCGGCGGTTTTCAAAAAATCGCCGCTAAATTTAGAAAATAATTAAATAATTAAAAAATAAAATTTAATTTAACGGCGGTTTCTGAAAAACTGCCACTAAATTAAAAAATAATTAAATAATTTATAATTAAAATTAAATTAATATTTGCGGCGATTTTTAAAACCGCTGCAAAATTCATTAAAAAATTTAATTTAGCGGCGGTTTCTGAAAAATCGTCGCTAAATTCAAAAATAATGAAATAATTTAAAATTAATATTAAATTAATATTTGCGGCGATTTTCAAAACCGCCGCAAAATTCATTAACAAATTTAATTTAGCGGCGATTTCTGAAAAACTACCGCTAAATTCAAAAATAATTAAATAATTTAAAATTAATATTAAATTAATATTTGCGGCGATATTCAAAACCGCCGCAAAATTCATTAAAAAATTTAATTTAGCGGCGGTTTCTGAAAAACTGCCGTTAAATTCAAAAATAATTAAATAATTTATAATTAAAATTAAATTAATATTTGCGGTGATTTTTCAAAATCGTCACAAAATTCATTAAAATATTTAATTTAGTTTTCAAAAAAGAAATTTCCCCCAAAACTTGCATTAATAATTTACAATTAATACTTATTGTATTAATAATTTATATTTTATAATTTGCATTAATAATTTAAATTTTTCAATTGCTTTGAAATAATAAGTAGTAATAAAATTTTTCCCCAAAACTTGCATTAATGATTTACATTTAATACTTATTGCATTAATAATTTACATTTTGTAATTTGCATCTTTATATATATAAAAGTATGATAGTTTTCAAAAAAGAAATTTCCCCCCAAAACTTGCATTAATGATTTACAAATAATACTTATTACATTAATAATTTGTATTTTTTAACTTGCATTAATAATTTAAAATTTTTAATTATTTTGAAATAATAAATAGTAATAAAATTTTCCCCCAAATTAATAATTTGCGTTTAGTACTTATTGCATTAATAATTTACATTTTGTAATTTGCATCTTTATATATATAAAAGTTGGATAGTCTTCAAAAAAGAAATTTCCCCCCAAAACTTGCATTAATGATTTATAAATAATACTTATTGCATTAATAATTTGTATTTTGTAATTTGCTTTAATAATTTAAAATTTTCAATTATTTTGAAATAATAAATAGTAATAAAATTTTCCCCCAAATTAATTATTTGCGTTTAGTACTTATTGCATTAATAATTTACATTTTGTAATTTGCATCTTTATATATATAAAAGTAGGATACTCTTCAAAAAGAAATTTCCCCCCAAAACTTGCATTAATGATTTACAATTAATACTTATTACATTAATAATTTGTATTTTGCATTAATAATTTAAAATTTTCAATTGTTTTGAAATAATAAATAGTAATAAAATTTTCCCCCAAATTAATGATTTGCGTTTAGTACTTATTGCATTAATAATTTACATTTTGTAATTTGCATCTTTATATATATAAAAGTAGGATAGTCTTCAAAAAAGAAATTTTCCCCCAAAACTTGCATTAATGATTTACAAATAATACTTATTGCATTAATAATTTGTATTTTGTAATTTGCATTAATAATTTACATTTTGTAATTTGCATCTTTATATATATAAAAGTAGGATAGTCTTCAAAAAAGAAATTTTCCTCCAAAACTTGCATTAATGATTTACAATTAATACTGATTGAATTAATAATTTGCATTTTGTAATTTGCATTAATAATTTAAATCTTTCAATTGCTTTGAAATAATAAGTAGTAATAAAATTTTCCCCCAAAACTTACATTAATGATTTGCATTTAATACTTATTACATTAATAATTTACATTTTGTAATTTGCATTAATAATTTAAATCTTTCAATTGTTTCGAAATAATATATACTAATTATTGTAAAATTAATAATAAATTTTAAATATACAAGTTTTTCAATGTTAATTGTTTTGTATTAAATTTGCATGAGTTTTATGAGAAATATGAATAGACAACTTAAACTATTAATTAACTCATAGAAAAGTATCTATTTATTTAATATATTATTTTTATATCTTTATTCTATGTATATTTATATAATATTAAAATATGATAGTCAAATAAAGTATTTTGTCAAATGTCAATCAATAGTGAATTGTTTTCCTCAAAAATTTGCATTAAATCAAAGGTAGTGATTAATTAATTATTAATTACTTTAATAATTATATTATAGTCTTGAAAATGTGTTGTCTTAACAAATTCATAAAAAATTATTTAAGGTTGTCAAGTATTAGGGTTTTTCAATGCTAATTAATATTTAAGGTATCACATTTTTAAGACTATGGAAGAAATCAAAATTCATTTTTTTAAAATTTTGTTATTATTGAAAAAACTTATTTTTACTCATATTTAAGAGTTTTCATTTATATTTATAATTATAATATAATAAATAGAAAATAACGAACGTCTTTAAGTAAAAATATTATAGATTTTATAAAATTTATTTATAAATAAATATAATATAATAAAAAAATTATAAGTATATTGAATTAAAAGTGTTCTCCATTAACATATTGAATAGTGAATAATTAAGTAAACTTAAATTTTTTCAACATGATTAAAGATTAAAAAAATTATAATTATCAATTTAGTTAAAATTATTTAAAATATAAATTTATTTTTTTATTTTTAAATTAAAATCTCCCATATATCATGCGGGTTCACCACTAGTTAACTAAAAATTTAATTTAAAAAAATAAAAATAAAAATAAATTTAACAAAATTTTAATAATTTTAAAATATATATAATTTTTTTATTTTTAATAAATTAATTTATTTAATTTAATTCAATTAATTTATTTTTAATTTATTCCTTTATTCTTTTAAAAAATAATAAATTAATTAATGTTCTTGTTTCTATATTAAAAAATATACAATATAATTTTGAAAAATAGTGATATATAATTTATATATGTGATTATATAACAAGGGAGGTTGGTAGATCAGGTGGTTTCAAGCATGCAATGGCATAGGGGAGGTTGTGGGTTCGAAACTGGGGAAGGGGGGCTCGCCACGTGGCGTGCGGATATGCGGCCACATGGCTTGGTGTGTGGGCGGGGGTCCAACTGAGTGGGCGCGGGCAAATGAGAGAAATTAAAATTTTTAATTTTATTTTAATTTTAGCGTTAAAAAGTGGCGGTTGAAAAACCGCCACTATATACTTTAAAAATCGCCGCTGAATCATTGATTTTGCGGCAGTTTTAAAACCACCGCAAAATTAGTGATTTGTGGCGGTTATTTCAGCGGTTGGTCAAAATCGCCGCTAAATGCTCCACGACGGCTGGTTTAGCGGCGGTTTTGAAAACCGCCGCTAAATCACTTAGTAGCGGTCAAAAACCGCCGCTAAATGCCAGCTTTTTTATAGTAGATTTAGAGCCATTTGAGAGGTGGGGGAGTAATGGTTGTGTTCTTGAAGGAGATGGGAATATTCTGGAAAAAAAAAAAAAGAAGAGAGGTTTTCGTTGAGAAATGAAGGAGATATCAGCTTCGTTGGAATTTTGAAGCTTCACCGGAGTTCGAGCCAAAGCTACCGAAAAATAGTGAAATAAGTTCAATTTAAGCTTATAATCGAGTAGAAGGGAGAAAGAGAAAGTCGTAGGAACAAATAGGGGTCAAATCGAGGTTAAAATAAAGGAGAAATCACGAAAAAATAAAGGGTTATCCAATTTCACGTTGGTCGTCATCAAAAAAGACGACCAGCGCGTGCACTGCACGTGCTAGTTTTTCCTGTGCATGTAAGCTCCTGGCTAATCTTCCTAGGGCACATACGAGGTGTGGATTCTCCTTTCCCTCCACAATTTTCAAGAAAATTAAAATAAATCATTTAGAATAAGATTATGTAAAAATATTTGGTATTTGGTTTACAAAAACTCGTGTTTTTTGCAGAAAACCCAATCCCCATCTCTGTGAACAGTACACCTGAAAGGTAAAATAACAAAGTGAGTGGTTCTTGCATACTTTTGTGTCAACTCAAACATTTATAGTTCATTTGTATGGCTTGATGCCTGCATAACATGTACCTTTTATCTCCCACGCATTATGTTCTTCTTGTTTTTATGCATCATTACGATGTTTGTTGTTACCTGATGGGTTATCATGTGTGATCAGGGAGCAATCATTTACCCGTGTATGTGGGGCTGAGGAGTTTGGACATGATAACATGGGAATGATTACAACGTCCTAGTATAGCTTCCATAAAGGGGAGGTTTCACACTCATTTGCATATTGCATTTGCATGCACGAATTTCTTTTTTTGACACTACAAGAATTTTGGGTTTTAGCGAAGCTAAAAACCCATCGCTAAATCAATTTAGCAATGGATTAGCGACGGATTCTGTCCATTGCTAAAGTCATCATCGCTAAATTTTTAACCAGAAGAGGCATTTTCCTTACTGTAATCTTGGCATCCATTTTGAGTAATTTTAATAATGATAATTATTAAATATTTTAAATAATAATTTATTATAATAATCTAAAATGTGATAATAAAATAATTTAAATTATTGCATTCCAAATTAATATTTATTTAAAATTTAATTATATGATAAATCTAATAAATTAGTTTGATATATTGGATTATTTATTATTAGTTTGTTACCTTAAATAATTAATTTTTTTTTCTATAAATAAAAATTACATTAAACGAAGACCACATAACATTTACAGACTATCAAGGTAGATCTCAAGTCTCACAAAAAAATAATGAGGTAAAACTTGTAAACAATTAAAGTAAAACTAAACATTGGAAAGAGAATAAATTTTCAAAACTAGTGATATATGACTATCATACAAAGAGGTCAAGCGATTATCAACAAAACAACGAAGAGCCCGACGCACGAAGATGAACATTAAGAGAGTTTAGAAATGATTTTGATAATACTTCTATAAAAAATAAGAAGATATTTCATGAATTTATTTTAAAAATAATTTCTTTCTAATAAAAATTGCATGTTTAAGTTTTAAGAATTATTATTATATGTTGAATTTACAATATTATTGTCAAGAAATAATAATAAATTTTGTTTATGCGAGAAAATGTCTCAATCAAGATGCAAGAGAGTGTCTCTTGATGTCTCTAAGAGGCTTGTAAAGAGAAAAATAAGTTTAACGTGCGAATGAAATCACCTGCAAACCTTTTGATGCATAAGTCAATATTGTGTTCAAAGTGAAATTATAATTTCACTAATATTGTGAGCATATATTAGTTTAGTGAAAAGTTCTCCTATGTATAGAGAGAAAGAGACTGACAAGATAGTCACTAGACTCCTTTCTATATAATATCATTTTGTGATTTTTAAAATTTAAAATAATAAAAACTTTAACAATATTATGGTTTTTAAACTTTTATTTATTTTCCAAATGTAGTGTTTTTTTACATTTTGTACACATTTAATAAATATTACCAATAGTTAATTATTATACATTTAATATATATATTTTATTTTATGCACATGAAATATATTAATTGATATATTTAGAATTTAACAATATTATGGTTTTTACATTTAATATATTTATTTAAATTAAAAATTTTGAATTTTATAAATTAATTTTTTAATATTCATCTCATGTTTAAATGTATATTTAATATATTTAAATTTTTATAAAATTTAAATATTTATACTTATATATTTAAATATTTATAAAAAAATTGATTAAATAATAAAAAAATAAAAGAAAAATTAATTTTAGTGACAGATTGAATATTCCATCGCTAAATCAGCGACGAAATTTCAAAATCAGTCACCAAAATTATTTTTTTCATTTTTTTATTTTTTTAAAAAAATATTAAAATTAATTTTTTTTTATTTTTAGCAATGAAAAAAATATCCGTTTCTAATTTGAGTGACGAATTATCATTTCTGTCGATAATTTTAGCGATGGATATGTTTTTCCATCGCTAAAAATAAAAAATAAAATAAAATTTTTATTTAGCGACAAAATTTATTTTCCGTCGCTAACTATAATGAGGGTAAATACATTCTGTCGCAAAGACTAGTGACGAAAAGTAAATTTTGTCGCTAAATAAAATTTTAATTTAATTTTTTTCTTTTTTTTATTTTTAGCGACAAAAAAATAGATTCGTTGCTAAAATTAGCGACAAATTATCAATTTTGTCGCTAAAAATTTAATTATTTTTTATTTTTAAATTTTTTTATTGCGTTAGAGACAGAGAAGCCTGTCCATATCCAATTTAGCGAGGCATTGTGTGTAATACCCAAAATCCTGTCCGAATCAATCAAAAGGAAGGTCTAGGAGCTTAGATACCTAAGGAAATGGGTATGTCCCTGACGAGCGTGTTGAGGCATGAGTTTTAGTGTTAAAAGAAATCGGGTTAGAGACAGTTTTCGATATAGTTTCGATTTAGGCTGAAAAATTGAATTACCGTAAGAGACTTTTGAAAAGTCAACAAAACCCTTAAAAAGGTCAAAATCATCGTGACGAAATACCCTTAAGTGGTATCCAGTTGAAACAAAAGGATTTACGGTACAATTGGTTATTCGGGCTGAAGTATAACTTCTTAAAATTGCCCGAGGGAGGAGAAAACGACTAAAATTCTAGATTTTCGGGGTAGAAATGAAAATTTTAAAACTTGAGGACCTCAATGGAAATTTTGGAAAGGTCAGGAGCTAAGTGAAAGGACAAAAAAGGAATTTCAAAGTTTGAGAAGGGCAAAGTCGAAATTTTCGAAAAGTTGGTTGTGTGAACACTGCTAGCCGCCGACCACCTCTTCCACTACAAAAAAATCAGCATTTAGTGGCGATTTTAAAAACCGCCGTTAAATAAGTGATTTAGTAGCGGTTTTGAAACTGTTGCAAAAAATTTAAAAAAAAAAAATTAATTTTAGCAGCAATTTCAAAACAGTCGCGAAAATTAAATGCGGGCCAGCCCAGCCTGCGACCGCCCGCCCAGCCCTTGAGTGCCACGTGGCGATGCTGAAAATTAAATCCCAACACCTTCCCCTCCCCAAGTTTCAAACCCAGGACCCCTAGTGTGCGCGCACGCACGCGAACTGCCTGATCTGCGAAGCACCCGTTGACATATATGCACACATATATATTATATACTAATCTAACAACTAATTTTCAGAATTATATTTTATTTTTATATTAAAAATATTTATTAATTGATTATTTTTTAAAAGAATAATAGAATAAATTAAAAATAAATTAATTGAGTTAAATTAAATAAATTAATTGATTAAAAATAAAAAAGAAGATTTTATATATTTTTTAAAAATTATTAAAATTTTGTTAAATTTATTTTTGTTTTTTTAAATTGGATTTTTAATGAATTCTACAATTAATTTAAATCCAATTTTAAATTTATTTTTAAGATTTTATATTTATTTTTATTAATTTAATCTTTAATTATTTTCTTAAAGCAAAATTTAATTTTTTAATGAAAATAATGAATTTTAATATTTAAGATTTTTATTTAATTTTAATTTTAATTTTTTTTGAATTTAGTGGCGATTTTCGAAAACTGCTGCTAAATTTAATTTTTTAATGAATTTTGCGGTGATTTTTGAAAATCGTCGTAAATATTATTTTATTTTTAATTTTGAATTATTTAATTTTTTAAATTTAGCGGCGATTTTTGAAAAAACCGCTACTAAATTTAATTTTTCTTTGAATTTTGCGGCCGTTTTTGAAAACCGCCACAAATTCTAATTTAATTTTAATTTTAAATTATTTATTTTTTGAATTTAGCGGCGATTTCTCAAAAACTGCTGTAAAATTGAATTGAATTTTTAATTATTTTTTAAATTTAGCGACGATTTTTTGGAAACCGCTGCAAAATTAAATGTTTTATTGAATTTTGCGATGATTTTATGAAACCGTCGCAAAAATCATATTTTGTGACGGTTTCAAAACCGCTCAAAATACCATGTTTTTTTGCGGTTTTTAAAACCGCCGCAAAAAAATTGCCACAAAAAATCAATTTGTTTGTAGTGTTCTGTCACTGAAAGCGATCGGTAAAAGGTGATGTTCTACCCTTGTACTTAGTTTTCATGATGAAAAATAATATTTTATTTAATCCTTAAGTCATGAATCAAGTTTATGGTTTTTAACAAAAATCAATTTCAAATACTTTGTTAAAATGAAAACCAAATGATTTATATTCTTATACATGGAGATTTGCACAAACATGTATTATAATGAAATCTTCTAAAATGATTTTCTAAGGCAAAAGACCAACTAGAACATAAATGTGTTTGATGAAAAACCAATCTTAAATATGAAAGATCATTTATGTTAATCTCATATTTCAATTTAAACTTTTCATAATTTGAAACATGCATGAAAGATTTTGGCTCGAAATTCAAATGTCTGAAAAATCCTTTAGTTCATGTATCATGTTTTGAGACTCATTTTAATAAGGTTTCAATATTTTTCTAAGTCTGGAAGGTTAGCACCTTATAAGGAGACATATATGAAAATGTTTTCTTTTTAGAAAACTAACTCTTAGTATTTCAATAGCTAACATTCATTAGTGATAAAATGATTTTTAACAAATTTTTCAAGAAATTGAAAGTGTATATCTTGGAGGTGGTAAAATCGCAAAATCCTAAGTTTGTACTAAAACCCAAATTCTACTTTCTTATTCTTATAGATTTTAATTTTATAGATATTTTTATTGAATCCAAATGGGAGATACTTTGTTATTTACATTTATGTATTAAAGTAAATGGACATTTACTTAAACTAAAAAACTGTAAATATGTTGTTATGTTTTGTATCAATCAAGTGTGCTTCTACATGTTATTTGTTAAGTGCTCAATTTTTTCCAAATAGATAGTCGACTATGTGGTTTAGTGCTGTCGACTATGCCTGTCAATAGTCGACTATGTGATTGTGGATAGTCGATTATGCTCTAGGATAGTCGACTATGCTTGTTTAATCTGTCAACTATATATGTCTTCTGAATAGTAAGCTCAAATCATTTCATTCCCGTCCATTAGTCTCCTCAAGTTCATCCATGACTTGTACAAATAAGTATTCCAAAATCTTTGCCCAAAACTAGCCATTTGTGACTATTGGGATTTAAAAAACTAGCCGTTGGAAGCTTCTTGCAAAAAGAGATAGTCGACAGAAGGCAATGCATAGTCGACAGATTCATCAATAAAACAAAGCATAGTCCACTATATTTCCAACTAAAACAAAGACATAGTCGACAGACAAGAAAGTATAGTCGACTATCTTCTAACACAAATTACCCATAGTCGACAAACACATTCACATAGTCGATAGATACAAAAATATGAAGAAGATTTTAAAAATCATGAACAAACATAGTCGACAGAAGGAAACCATAGTTGACTATCCTTACATGATAGTCGACAAAATGAAAAATAGTCGAGAGACTGACAGTCTTTAGTCCTTTTGATTTTGTTTTTGTTTCGACGATGGAAGTAAGTCCATCATCACATGATCCTTTGGAATTTAAATTTTGAGATTGATTTTCTCAGATTGTATTTTCAAGAAAATGAGGTGGGATTAGATCTTTCGTCAAATTAGTAATGGAAGTTTAAAAAAAAAATGATGATCTTATAATAAAATTTTTTATTTGGTGGGGTTTTTTTTTAATATAAATTGAACGGAATCAGATATTTAATATTATTCTTGAGATTATTGAGATTCTTAAAATTGTTTATGAAATTCTCGAGTTTTCCTAATTTTCTAGTTTAATTGTTATAAGATAGTGAATTTTTTTATTTGAATTTAAAATTAAAATAGATTTATTAAATTTAATCTAAGTGATTCTCGATTGAGATTTAAGAGTTAGATCTAGGTTAATCTCTTTTAGATTTAAATCTCGGTCGGAGGAGATGACAAATATTCTCATTTGTATTTAAATCGTCTATGCTTTATTTTTCTCTCTTCAAGGCTTTGATCTAAATCTGTATACATTCATTTAAACCTTGTTTAATCTTGAGAGACATTGTAACTAAGAGATTCATCTCTTAGATTCTCTCATATTCTATATTTCTTATACTTCCTAGCTTGTGTAGTTAGAGGGCTCATTTGTGTGGGAGATTTTGTAATTTTCCTAGTCGCGGACTAGAGGACCTACTTGGTTTAAGTAGGGGGTTTTAGTGGATGGTTTGGAAAATCCTTAGTGAGGAGTTAAGCTAGTGGATTAGGCTTAGGTTAAGCCGAACCACTATAAATCCTTTGTGTTCTTCTCTTGTGCTTGTGTTATTTAGTTTGTTTATCATTACTAGCATTTCCATCAAAAGGCTTTCAAGTTTCTATCAATCTTAATTTCAATATATTCTTATTTGTTTTGAAAAAGATTTCAAGATTTTCTATCAAGTTTTTAAAATATCCAATTCACTCCCCCTCTTTGTGTGTGCCATAGCACCTCCCATTTTAACAAAGGGTTCAAGAGGGTCACCAGAGGGGGTAGGGCTAAGCCTAGCTGCCTTAGAGTCGTCCACTGCCGAGAATCGGCCACGTCGGTGACCAATGTGCTCAAAATTTTGGTCGTATCTTGGCCAAAAAATCGAGGGCTCAAGGAGACATTTTAGGGGCATTAATGAGGGCTTTAGGTCGATCCAAGGGAGGTAAAGGCCATTAAAAGCTTGGATTAGATAGGATTAGACGTGTTAGGGTTTGGTTTTGGCTATAAATAAGGTTCGAAGTGGCTGAGAGTTTGAGGATTAAATTGAAGGCGTTAGAGGGCAAATCGAGAAAAAAGGATAAAGGGGCTTTTGTTCCTTGAAGGCTATAGAGTGTTTCTGGAAGTGTTGGGGGAGCATTCATGTAGGTTTGAGGGAGAATCAAAGCTTCGTCGAAAACCTAGGCGATCGAGTTAGCCGAGACTTCAATCGATCGGTTGGACCCCTTTCGGTGTTCATTTCAAGCCAATCTTGGTGCCATCTTGATCGGGTGAAGGAGAAGAACAAGCCTGGTGTAACATCCTGGTATTTTGAGAACATAATAGTAGATAATTTTGAGTATTAGAAATGATTTATTGAGAATTCGTGGTTTAAGGAATAAACTTAAAGGTATTAAATTAATTATATTTATGAGTAGAAAAAAAATGAAATTGGAAACTTACATCTCATATTATTTTAAAAATAAATAAAAAGAAAAATTAGTAATGTGGAGATGAAAAAGTTGCTCACGTGAATGCATGGGTATAGGCATATAACTAATATATATATACATGTATAAGTTATGGTAGTAAAAATATATTATATATTAGGAGGAAATTGTTTCATTTCATATTATATTAATATGCTTTAAAATTGGGAGGATGAGCGAGGGACGCAAGGTGGACTTCAGCCTTCATTTAACTCCCTTTAAATTTCAATTGCTTTGCAATTAAGTAAATAGGTTATGATTAACTTGGAGAATGAAATTGACTTGGGGAATGAAATCAACAGCTTGTGGATGAGATTAATTGAGGATTATAAAAAAATTAAACAAAAAATTGAAAGAAATTTACCTATAAATGGGGTGTGGCCGTGAGGTTGGAAGGAAATTGGAAGGAAGATGCTGGTAGAAGGGCTGAAGGCAAGGAGGGGATTCAATTAAGAAGGCCAACATGGGATTAAGGCAAAAGAAATTGAAGGTAAGTTGTGAAGATTTAAAGAAAATTAGAGAGTTTTTGAAAATATTTGGTGTTTAAAATAGTTAAGTAAGTGAGTAAAATTGATAGAAGTATTGTAAGGTTAAATTATAGATTTTTCATGGTTACATTATAAATTTTATGCGGTCAGATCTGATTAATATAAGTTGCAATCCTATTACTTCCTGTAGAACATTTTACTTCGCAGCGGGAACGCAGAAAAAGTAAGAACCGGCCAAATAAAGGCAAACTCATAACCCTTCTCTCATGTTCTTAATTCCCTGCAAGAGTCTTCATAGTTTTTCATATTTTAATCCCTCGCTCACCGTGATTCGGTTCCACGCATTAATAACAAAAAAATCCACGTGGTAACCACCCTATGACTTATATTTTATTAATGGGTTTATTGTTAACAGAATGAGTCAAGCAGTGATGTCTTGGTGTCTTCTATTCCGTCCAGCACGGAACTTCATATCGTTCCGCTTCCCTTGGGAATGATGCCGAACTCGTCGAGGCTAGGTTCTTAGATAGTGGGTTATGGTCAAGATTATGGGGCTATGTTGGAAGTCAGTTATTTGAGATAGCTTTCTCTGTATGAGAAGAGATGAGAATAAGAATGATATAATGGTGTTTATGTTGTCATGGAGAAAGTTTGTGAAATGATAAGCTTAAAGTAACTAAGTTTAGTGTTGTCTGCATGTGTGTCTAAGAGTATGGGGTACAAAGCTACTGACTGTCCACCGTGGGTCATGGCAGCCGATGGCTGGATGTATGGGCGCTAGTCATCAGCTACTATGATAAGCGCTAGACGGCCCAGAAGAGCTGGTACTGCTAGATTCTCGCCTTAATTGTGTGCATATCATGATGTGTGTGTCGTAGGGGTCGGGTTGCATTCATTTGGGGGAAACATGCATTGCGTGTGACGGGATCACTATAAGAATTTTAGTATATTGTGACAAAATAATTGTGAGCCAACTTGGGTTCCCTAGGTGAGCCAGTGCATTTAGAAGCATTTCACACGTGTGTATTTTTATGTGAGCGTAGTATGGTCTGATGCTTGGTTTATGGGGGCCTTGACATCACGTTTATACTACAGAACCCATTGCATTTCCTATTTGTTGCACTGCATGGTGAAAATGTGTGACTATTAGGAATGAGGATGGGTGGTGCCCACCACGGAATGTAAGCTGTGGATGTGGACCACGATCGCGAAAGGATATGATGATGGGATGGATGACAAGAAGAGTATATGATGGTATGATGGGTATCAAGAAGAACATGTTATGAATGTCAGGAAAAATCGACCACGGTCAGGAAAATGCAGGTCTTTAGGGATATCGATATGGTAGCCTATATTAGGTTGCAACAGGTTTGTATGTGGGCCCCAAGGACCCTTTATGTGCAGTTGATTTTATGTTATGCATTTAGAATTAAGGTACGTATGGATCATGACATGGCGTGTTGTTGCATTGGCATGGATTGCATGAGGTGCTATGGGAAGAGTCCCGTCTTTAACTTATAGCCTTTCTTTCATGAGCTTACTGAGTCTTGTGACTCACGTTTGCTTTCCATTGTTCTAGGAAAAAGTATCTTGAGATCATGGGTGTGTTCATCAAAGTTGGGTCCAGATCGTCGAGTCATGATAAAAAGTGCAGAGTTCTCCCGAGGCGAGGTCCTGGGTGTCATTAAGCTTGTGTTAGAGTAATATTTTATAATTTTGAGATGGACATATGTTATGTGAGCCAGATGGACTCACGGTATGAATGTTTATGTAAGGATGTCTATGAGATGCTATGTGATTAAAGGTATGGTTTTATTAAGGGTGGTGTTTGAGTTTTTTTTTAGTTATGTTATTGTTCTATATCATTCAAGTAATGACTCTCTCACGGATTCTCTATGCTAGCGGGGGTTCTGGGACGCGGGCTATTACACTTGGAGTGAGAACCAACATTGTCAGTGTGCCGGAGCCGAAGAAAACGATCGGAGCGTGAAGCTCACCGGCCCTCTCTCACTCGCAAACCACGCGCTAAGCGCGTGAGGGCAAGTCGCCAATAGGTTTTTTCTTAAATTTTTTTAGAAATATTGAGAAAATTATTTTAGGATTTATTGTGTAGAAATATTTGGAAAAATGTTGGTATACATATTTATTTTAGATTTTTCATGGTGAAAAATAGGAAACAATTATAGGAAAATATGAAAAAATAGGTGTTGGTATTTATTGAATGAATATGGTGTTTAATGTGCCTTGAGGCCTAAAGTTAAGTATTAGTGCGACTTTCGAGACTTGGCACGCAAATTGAGGCAGTACGCATTTTTCAAGGTGATATGAATATTAAAGAAATGTGAGTGATATTTTTCTATAAAGTTTATACATGATGTGATTGCTTAAAGTATGCATGATACTTGCAAGATTTATGGTCATCTTTGTCATATTTGTTCATATACTATTGCATCGATAATTGTGATTTTCTCATAGCATGATGTTCTTGGCATACTGTTACTTGTGTACGGGTTTGGGATGCCACCCTGATAGTGTAGTTGTAACTCCTTGAGGGTACTGTTGGAACAACGTTTGGGGTACCCCACTGCCTTGTGTGTAAGTCGGGACTACTGCTTAGGGTTCCATACTGAGATAGTTGATGTGGGAATTTATTCACACATTTATTAGTCATAATTGAGTAGCGTTTTTAGTATTTTATGTGTTTTATCTAAAATTGTCTAGTGTTTCGAGTTTTCTTTACATATATTTAATTTTTAGTATTTCTTGTTATTTTACCATGATATTGTTTAGTGTTTGGTTTAAAAGAAAATAAAATAAAAAGAAAGAAAAAAATTATAAAGTTAATTTTAAAATTAATACTATAAATTAATATTATAATTTAAATAAAAAATAAATATTATAAATAATAAGTATTATAATATAATTAAAGTTAATATAATTAGTAGTATATTAAATATTATATTATATATTATACTATTTATATATATATATATTATATAAAGTAACGTGAACATGGGCTTTGTGTGGACTGTGTGTGATATATATATATATATATTAATTTATGAAGGAAAGTGGCGTGAATGTATGGGTTAGGGTCAGGGTTGGTCTAAGGCATAAGCCACTAAGGCCTATGCCTAGGGCCCCTAATTTTTTGGGGCCCCCAAAAGATATAGCAACTGTTGGTTGGAGTCCCAAAAAATACAGGTTAGCAGCCACCCTCATCAAGACGTGCAAACAGCGTACCGCTACAATCTCGCACAATAAATGTAGAGGGCCACAAAATTTATTATGGCCTAGGGCCCCATTAAGCCTTGAGCTGGCCTTGGTTAGGGTGGAGTTGCACATGCATTTATATATATATATATATAATAATGTGATGAAATGAAGGAGGCGCACAACAAGGGATTTTGGAAGCTGGGCGACACACATAGCAATTGGAATAGTGGAAGCAGTGCACAGAGGGAACTGAAGGAATTAACTGAGGCTGGTGCAACGGAACAGAGAGAAATTGGGGAAACCTGGTATAGTAGAGAGAGAGAAAGAAGCAAGACGGAAACACGTAGCCATGGAAATCATTAATTTTAGAGAAGAATTCTAAATTAATTTCCTTGATTGTTAATTTTTTTTGTTCTTGAATCAATTGTTGGATTTTAATTATGTTTTTTTGGAATTTAATCATGATGATTTCTGTTATCATGGTTGGCTAAATTTATTATTAGCTGAGGTAACAAGATAGCCACGAGACAATGTTGTGATTGATATTATTGTCGGTTAATTTGATTGATGTTTATTTCATGTGATTATGTGATATGGCTATTATTGTTTTGATAGCCTGATCACCTGTTAAATGATTTTATGAACATAGATGATACAAACCAAGTAATTCTATATTAAGCTTTGCATATCACATAACTTAGATTGGATATTGGAATGGACCAAGTATAAATATTCATCTTTGCGGTAACTTAAATTTGCTTGAATTAGTGATTTGAGTTAGTGAATTTCACAAAATTTAATGCGTTGTTAATTAATTGATTTTACATGGACCAAGTATAGAATTAGTGATTAGCAATAGTTTTGTTATACTCGGACCAAAGGATAATAAATAAGTTATGAAATTCTGCCATCACATGTAAGTAAAATCCATTAAATTAACTTATTTGGTAAGAATTACAATATTCTTGTAGGTGAATCGAATACATTAGCTATCTTATCTCTTTATTTTAACCTATCCGATTATTCTTTATTTTGTTATTTTCAATACGTTGTATTCTTCTTACTTTATTTTGTCTTTATTTTGTAGTTAGTTGATATTATCTCTAATTCAATTTTTTTAGATAAAGAATAGGATTGCTCCATTTTGGTACTTGTTTCGATAGTTCCCATGGGAACGATACTTTACTCATTCACTTTATTACTTGATCGACTGGTGCACTTACCATTGCATTTTAGACATATCACTAGTTTGCTAGGGTATTTGTCTATACATGTTCGTATATCATTCATTCATGTCATTCTAATCTTCCCTTAGAATATTCATCTTCTGATATTGGACTATGTCCCTAGAATATTCCACGTTCCAAGCGAGACAAGTAGCCAGAAAGGCAAATGGGTGATCAAGGCGTGAGCATGGTGGAAGTTATGGGTCCTATGCCAGGGCTAGGACTAATCATTCAGATAATTTTGTATTTAGTTTACATCTGTTATTGTAATGTTTGGTTGAACGGATTATATGTATGAATGCATTTATGTATTGAGTAGTGAGATGATTAGGTTATGATTCTACTTCCGTTTATGGTTAAATTTATTGTTCCTTAAAGTTTCATTTTAAGAATGCTATACTTACATAGATATGTTGAGGATTTTAGTATGATTTGTGTATAAAAAAAAAATCCTACCATAATATAAACGCCCTAAAGAGGATGAGGTGTTACATTGTGAATTCCGTTGCTAATTTTTACGACGAAAAATTAATTCTGTCGCTAAATAAAATTTAAATTTTATTTTTTAATTATTCAAATCTAACAATGGAGAAGTATGTCTGTCACCAATTTTTGTGATGGATTATGAATTCCGTCACTAAATTTATTTATTTTTTTATGTTTTTTATCACATTAGTGACGAAATATTGTTCTGTCGCTAATTTGTGTCGTTAATCCGTCGCTAATTTTACGAAAAAAAATTTCTGCCATCCATCGCGATTCCGTTGCAAAATAGCGACGAAAATTTTCGTCGCTAAAAATCCGTCCCTAAATCCCAAATTTCTTATAGTGTGAATGACTCACTGAGATGTTTCATATCTCATATCGGCATATTCAAACATAGTACAATCAAAGTCAAAGAGGTGGTGGACGTTTAGTTTAACTTTTCTTAAAGTTGTTATATGTACTTGTAATTTGAATGTTGTATTATAAATAACAGGTAGGATACTTAAGTTAAAGTATGTAAATGAGTGTGTGCATACTTCAGTCGTATTACACATGATATGCAAGTGATGCCATTATGATACCATAGGATTGTTTGATAGTTACTTTAGGTATGTGTTCAGCTTGTGGTTGTATTAGACTTACGAAAATCTTAACTACTTAACATTTCATATTTGATCATTCACTTCCATTGTTAAGGGTTTCCCTAACACCCTTGCATAATCCTAGCATGTAGCTTAGCACAGTTGTGTTTTAGAAAATGAGATGTTACAATTTCCGTGTGCTATAATCCTTTTATCACCTAACATCCCGACAGAGCGAGATCCACAGAGTGACAAACTCACAAACTCATTAACTATGTGTTAGACCTCATTAATGTGATTAGATGACACTTTAGGAAACACCTTTCCTAACTTTTAATTTACTCGGGGCATGGACTATCCCGTCACATTAATAATAGATCATATAGAACGTTCACCCCATCAAATACCAAAAAGGGTGATGGATCTTATTCCCAACACCTGTCTCCATATACTAGTAATACGAAACCATATAGATGAATGTTCTCACCTCCCAATTAGATGGTTCGACTCATTAGCAAATTATGCACACCAATACATAAAACAACTGTACTGGTTCAAATCTAAAGATCAACACACTATTACAATATGATGAAATGACCATTATAGGCCATGTGGTCAGTCATCGACGTCACATTTGGTTGTTCATTCCCCAACGACCACCCACAGGTCAACTAGCGACATCTCATATCATATAAGGCACGGCACACTACCCTTCCATCGATATCCCCATACCGAATGAGGTAGTAACCCCTGTGCTAGTCCATATTCGACTAATCGGAATCCCCATCCAAAGAATTTAAGGACTATGAATAGTTTAAGAAATTCCGTTATCAGAGAATCTTATCATAATCTCAATACATTGAGAATAAGATTCTCACACAGAAGATCTAAGGACTCATTTATATAAATGATTGAAGAAAATATGAACAAAGAAAACCTTACATTTTATAGATTTACACAATAATATAATAATGCATTAAAACAAGTCCGCTAGATGTTATCCAAATCTAGCATTAGGGTACACAACATTAATAATTTTTCCCATTTGCATTAATACTAATATACATCACATGTACATCTAGTGTTACACCATTGGAAAAAATTGGATACCTATCTTTTCAAGATATCAATTTAGTTGTGACTGAGTTATAGCCTTGGTGAGTGGGTCAGCTATATTATTCATTGAATCTATTCTCTATAGTTGCACGTCCCTAAGTGCTATAATCTCTTGAATAAAATGAAACTGGCACTTAATGTGTTTGGACTTCTGATGAGACCTAGTTTCCTTCACTCTTGTGATAGCTCCATTATTGTCATAATGCAAAAGTACTGGTGACAAAATGGTTGGAACCACATCAACCTCCGAAAGAAACTTTCAAATCCAAAGAGTTTCCTTGGCAGCATCATATGCTGCAACATACTCGGCTTCAGTGGTTGAATCTGCTATGATTGTCTACTTGGAACATTTCCAATTCACAGCACCACCGTTCAAGAGATATACGAAACAGAATGTCGATTTGTAATCATCATCTGATTGAAAATATGAATCAATGAATCCATCCACATGGAAATCACCTCTTCCATTAATCAGTAGCATATTTTTAGTCATTCGCAAGTACTTCAGAACATGCTTCACTGCGATCCAGTGACTCTCATTGGGATCGGATTGATATCGACTTACAACACTTACAACGTATGCAATATCCGGCCTTGTACATATCATCGCATACATAAGGCTCCCAATTGCCAAAGTATAAGGTACCTTACTCATATGATCTCTCTTTTAAGGAGTATTAGGGGACATTTCTTTAGAGAGATGAACTCCAACTTAGATAGGCAACTACCCTTTTTTGGAATTCAACATGTTAAATCTCTTTAACATCTTCTTTATGTATAAACTCTAGGAGAAACCCATCAATTTCCTAACTCTATCTCTATAAAGTCTAATCCTAAAATATAGGTAGCATCTCCCAGATCCTTCATAGAAAATACTCTAGACAATCAGGCTTTCGTAGATATCATCATGTTTACACTGTTACCCATAATTAAGATATCATCCACATAAAAGACTAGGAACAAAATGTTGCTCCCACTAGCTTTCTTATATACACATGGTTTATCTGGATTTCTCAAAAAACCAAACCCTTTGATCTCATGATCAAAATAGATATTCGAACTTCTCAATGCTTGCTTCAAACCATATATTAATCTCTTTAGCAAACACACTTGATGTGGATCGACGGACTCAAATTCACTCAATTATTCCATATATATCTTTTTTTCAAGAAATTCATTCAAAAAAGTCATCTTAATTGTAATACCCAGGAATGATTTGAGGATATAAACGGTATTTAGTGAAGGGCATAAATGGACTTTGTGGAAAATAAGACTATAGGGTACACTAACGCAACTTTGGACGATCGAATTAGTCAGAGGGAGTACCCTAGACCCTAGATAGCCAAGAAAAATGGTATAATATCGACAAGTAATACGAGTTATGATTTTAGGCATCAAAAGAAGTTGGATCGAGAACGGTTCCCGGTACAGCTAAAAAGACAATTGTGATTTAGGCTGAAATACCGAATTATCGTACGGGGCATTCGGGAAGTCAATGGAACCCCGAGGAAGTTCATATTTGGCATATAGAGTAACCCTTCAGTAGTTTTTGGAAGAAACAAAAGGGTTTGTAGCTAAAACGAAGATTTGGGCCTAAGTGTAGTTTTTTTTGAAATTGACAGAGGGAGATCGAAACGATATTTTTTTGGAATTTTAAAGAGTGTTTTAGGATATTTCAAAGGGTTATAAAGGTCTTTAAAGAGAAGTTCAGTTTTTGAGCCAGGGGTAAAATCATAATTTTTGAGGTTGGGGTAAAAGTGTAATTTACCTAAAAATCAAGGGCATTAACGTAATTAGTCTATTTTTTAGGGACTAAAATGCAATTAAAAATTAGCTCGGGGACCATGTTGAAAAGGGTCTAAGTGCAATTACCCAATAGTTCAGGCCAAAGTGTAATTCTTAAAACCTTTTTACTAGGGGCATTTGGGAGATTCAGGAAAATTCTCATAAATGACGTTAAAGATAAGATAAAGGCTCATGATGACTTTAAGGATAAGGTTTGGATAAGATTTGGTTGGATACGATTTTGTTGGATATGATTTGATTTGGATAAAGATTTGATTCGGATAACAATGATTAAATAAAATCTTAGAAGATTTGGTAATGATTATATAATATTTTGGAAGATTTAGAATGATTGCAGAATATCTTAGAAGATTTGGTAATGATTATATAATATTTTGGAAGATTTAGAATGAATGCAGAATATTTTAAAAGATTTTGTAATGATTATATAATATCTTGGAAGATTTACAATGATTGCAGAAGATCTTGGAAAGATTTGGAATGATTGGAAAAGATTTTGGAAGATTTAGAATGATTGCAGAATATTTTAAAAGATTTGGTAATGATTATATAATATCTTGGAAGATTTACAATGATTGCAGAAGATCTTTAGAAGATTTGGAATGATTGTTAAAGATTTTGGAAGATTTGAAATAATTGCAGAATATATGTTTCTTGGTGGCTAAGTTTCCAAAACCTATAAATAGGAGTTCATAGCCAAAGGTTTCTCATTTGAAATTGTGAGAAGCTTGTGCTACACAAGAGTGCTTCGGGTTTAGTGGATAGAGGGCTTTTTAAGCATACGCGAAACATCACACGCGCGGAGCACTTGGGCAGCCCGTGAGGACCTGTAAGGAGGTGATTTGGTTAAAAGACTTGAGGAGTTGCACGAAAATTGAGGTTGGGCACAAGATTCGATATGTTCTGAGTTTCGTTCAAGATGAGTGTTCTACCCAAAAACTTGGTTTTAAGATGTGAGTGTTCGCCCCCAAAACTTGATTTATTGTGCTTGTTCTATTTGAGCATGTGGTGATTTCATGCAAAATGGTTTTGTGTATTGAAATGGTAACCGGTGACGGTTAGTTTTATGAGGGAGGTTCGTCCCTAAACGTTTTGAATTGTGCATTGCATTTTATAAATGTTGTTTATATGATGCATTGAATTGTGAAGTGTGGCATTGTCTTGAGTTTTATGTGTACGTATGGAATGTCAGCCTCGGATGTTGTCTGGATAGTGTAGCCATAATTCTCCAAGGGCGTGACGAAATAATAGGGGTATCTGATGCTGGTGTGCATGTCAAGATAGCCGCCTTGGTTTCCATGCCAGACCGTTTGGTCAGGAAAGTTGCACTAGGACGACTAGGTGGTTCATACTGTGTTGTTCATGTGGGATGTCAGCTTAGAATGTTGTCTGGATAGTGTAGCCGTAATTCTCCAAGGGCGTGACGGAATAATAGGGGTATCTGATGCTAGGTGTGCATGTCAGGATAGCCGCCTTGATTTCTGTGCCAGGCCGTTTGGCCAGGAAAATTGCACTAGGACGACTAGGTGGTCCATGTGAAATTTTGGAGTTGGGATTGTATGGTGGTTCCTGGATGCTTAAGGTGGGAACGTATTCTGGTGAGATGCGTTGGCATCCCCATTTAAGCTAGAATCGCGTCGCGTCGTCGAGTCGGTGTGGTGGCATAGCTTTTAGAGAGATTGCTCTTTTCTCGTGGTAGGGTTGAGCGCGTGGGAATTCTCTTGAGTTAGGGCTTACCGGGTGCATTGGTTTATTTCATGTCTTGCATTATTCATGAAAAATGTGTTTTGAACTCTCACTTAGATGATTCATCATCTAATTTGGACTATGTCCCTGGAATATTCAAACGTTCTAGGTGAAGGCAGCGATGCGAAAGGGAAAGGGATCATCGAGGAGTGACGGCGATTAGTTGATAGTTTACATTATGTCTTTTCAGTTATGTTATTTACTTTTGAAAACGTCATGTAAACGTTGGTACAACTTTATATATAAATAAAGTGGTTTCGGTTATGACCTGTTAAGGTTTCGATCTAACTTCTGCATATGTGTTGGTGAACCTGTCTTGGTTTATTAATGGTTCGTAATTGATATACTGAGAAGGTGTAATGAGATCTTCGGGGAATGATTTTTGTGATGGGTTTTTATTTGAAAAAATTTTTATCCCCGGAATCTTACGTTACGTTAACGCTCCCAGGAATTGGGGTGTTACATTAACGTCCACCTACCATATCTCATAGTCATAGTAAGCAACTATACCTAACATCATCCTGATAGACTTCAGTATCGCGTTAAGTGAGAAAGTCTCATCATAGTCAATTCCTTGACGTTGACAATAACCCTTTGCCACCAACTGAGCTTTATAGGTAGAAACATGTCCATCTGAATTGATCTTTCTCTTGAAGATCCATTTACACCCTACAAAAATAATTCCCTTAGCTAAATCTACCAAGATCCAAACCTGGCTGGAGTACATAGACTCAATCTCAGATTGCATAACTATTTGCCACTTCGAGGCATCGATATCAGATATCGCCTCCTCATAAGTGGTATGGTCAACTAATTTGTCATTATCCCTATACAAGAATAATTCATTTATCTCATTCACCAATAAATCATACCATTGATCTGGAGGATAGGGCACTCTACCAGACCTACGAGGAACCTGTGGATGATCTCCTTGACCTGATTTGCCTTACTCAATAATCCAATCAGGTATTTGTGCAACAAAAGACTCTTCTTCCGTCAGATCTATTTTCTTTCTCATGCCACCTTCTTTGATGAACTCTTCTTCCAAGAAGATAACATGCTTGGCAACCACAACTCTTGGGTCAGTCGAAAAATAGATATAATACCTAAACTATCTTTAGGATATCCCACAAAATGACCATTCTCAAATGTAGGATCTAATTTCTCTATTCTAAACTTCTTCGCAAAAACTGGGCAACCCCAAATTCTAACATACTTAAGACTCGAAGGTTTCCCAACCCATATCTCATGTGGTGTAGTTGAAACATATTTAGGTGATACTCAATTTATCAAATAAATTGCGGTATCAATAGCATAACCCCATAGTAGAATAGACAAATCCATGTAACTTAGTATAGAACGAACCATGTCCAACAAGGACCTATTCCTACATTCAACCACACCATTCAACTATGCTGTATAAGAAGAAGTCAACTATGAAATTATACCACAAGATTTAAGATAATCAATAAACTCAATATTCAAGTATTCACCTTCTCGATTTGACCAAAAAATCTTGATTCTCTTTCTTGTTTGGTTTCCACTTCAGCCTTAAATTCTTTGAACTTTTTCAAATACTTCAAACTTGTACTTCATTAAGTACATGTAACCATACCGTGATAAATTATCAGTAAAAGTTACAAAGTAGATATAACTGCCTTGGATCATAACATTTATGGGTTCACATACATCGTATGTATCAATTCTAGCAATTTAGTAGCTCTTTCCCCTTGTCCAGCAAAATGAGACTTAGTCATTTTCTTGATAATACACAACTCACAAGTTGGTCCGAGTTCAGTACACAAATCACATATAAGATCTTGATGAGCCAACTTCATAAGCCTATTGTTGCTAATATGACCAGCCTAAGGTGCCACAATTGTTTGGAATTTATTTGATTACCCCGAGAATGCTTTTCTTTTAATGTGGTATTAGATCTAGCAACTATTTACTGACTATATTCACATGCATGTGTTTCTAGGAAATACAAACTGTTTATCATCACAACTTTGCCCATACACACGTTATCAAACATAATCAAACATTCATTGTATGCAAAAGAAAATGTATAACCGTGACTTATAAGTTGACTTACAAGCTGTGGAATTGAAACAATATTCTGAATCACATTTGATATATGTAAACAATCATATAAAAGTAGTACATGCCCAGAAGGTAAAGATACAGAAGTAGTCCCTATGGCTAATGGAGCAACGCTTGCCTCATTGCCAACCTGCAAAACCACTTTACGCTTTCCAAGTGCCTTACTTTGACTGAGATTCTGCGTAGAAAAACAAATATGAGATGTAAGAATCCACAATTCAAGAAGCAATTGAAAGATTGGTCTCAAGAACACACATAGAAAAAAAAAATACCTTGACCCTTTGAGCGCTTTCCCTTAAAGCTCCTCAGATAATCTAGGTAGTTCCTCTTCCAATGTTCATTCTGACTTCAAAAGTAACAATTATCCTTACCCTGAACCTCCTTACCCTTTGTCTCTATTTGACCATCATCACTGTTAGCTCGGAGAACATTTCTGTTTCTCTTTCTAGATTTAGATTTCTTTTGGGAAGAAGACAAGGCAACAATAAGAACTCTTTCTCTATCATTTCCTTTCATTTGTGACTGGGCAGTTATTAACATATTTAATAACTTGGTGAGAGAACACTTAATCTTATTCATATAGAAATAAGTAACAAATTAGGAGAAAGAATCCAATAGCGATTGTATGACAAGATCAGTTCGGAGATGAGTGTTCATTGGGAATTCCAAGACATCCAGGTGACAAATCATATTGATCATGCTGATGACATGGTTTTCAACATCTGAACCCTCACATATCTGTCCCAAAATAGCTTGTTCAATATCTCATACCAAGTTGTCCGACTATGCTTGCCAAAGAGGTCTTTGAGATGTTGTATGATGCTCGCAACACTCATGAAGTGCTCAAGCTGACACTGCAAATCATTAGACTTCGATGCGAGAATATAGTTACAGGCTCTTATCTCATGTTCTTTCAAAATCTGATAATCTTCTCCTCAATCACAATTAATGGAATATCAATAGGTGGTATATAAGATAAAATGTCATATATCTTTTTCATATTGAGCACTATTTTAAGACTTTAAAAATAGTTAAAAAAATTAGGACCAGTGAGCCTATTAGTTTCTAAAATATGAGTTAATGGATTTAAACCTACCATTTTATCTACATAAAATAATTAAATATATTACCTTGCATCTTTGTAAAACTCCATTTAATTAAGAACTTTTTATTAAATGGGTATTCTCACTAATTTTTTGAATTCTACACTTTCCAGCCAGAAAATGTAATCCCTATACAGAATCCAACAGCGGGTGATCGAATTCTCTTTCATAAGAATACCCTTCATATTTTAGTTACTTGAAGTAGTCTCATAATTGAGTAGGCAACACTTGCCACCACATTATATGTGGAGTTTGACCTTTATTTTGTAACCTATTATAAACCTCACATTTATAGTTTTTTGGCCTGATGAACTAGTTAGATTCCACCCACTATCTGACTAAGTGCAATGAGTTCACCCTTTATCACATTTTAGTTACTTATTTAGGTGAGACTTGTTGAACACTGCCCCATCTCATGGTTAATAGGAAAAATCAAACAATCTTTCAAGAAATGCACCCTTACATTTATTGTTATTTAGATACACTCAATTAAACTAATGAACCCCTACGATAGTGGAAAGCCACGATAAATCAGATTTATCGTTTAGATTTAATATTAATTTTATGGGAAGATTTTTGGGCTTCTTAATTTAAGGTCTCGTCAAATTTCATTATTCATTTCATCACACAACCATTGTATAATAAAATAAATAATAAATGAAATCATGATGACCATAGACTTGCACACAGAATAAACCGAGCCTTTTGGGTTTAAACCATGCCTCATATCAACTCCTTGATGGATTGCTGCTTCACTGTTTTTACCACGATCAACTCCTTGATCCCGTCTTCAATTTATAACTTTTGTAAAATAAAGACAAAAAAAAGTTACTTGAAACTTTTGCCTCAGTACATGTCCGAATGAATTAATTATTACAAATTTGAATTAAATCAAACAAAACTCTATAACATTTATTCATTCATCATACATACCAAACCCATGCTCATCCTGTACATATATCTGTTTCCGCTATTTCAAAATAATTTTTGAAAAATTTTATCCTATATATGTCAAATAATACATCCGACATCCAAAGAAGCATATCTAAATCCTCGTATTAATGTCTAATGTGAATTATCGTACAACCATAAAAACGAAACAATTATAACATGATATCTGGCTGCGAGAACTGGCACGCCAATTAAATGCAATATTTGACACATACATCAGCGTATATGCATTAAATACCATGTTGAGTCTCTAATATCATTGAAGGGAATCACTAGTACGATAATATAAACAAAAATAAAATTTTTACCGTGTATTAGATACATGCAACGAAATATAATATACACGCTACATAGTTTGGGTATTTAAGTAACACGCATATTCAACAATAGAATACATAAATAAATCTTATACTTGTCCAATATAAGGTTTAGATACAAAAACTATTTCTACACTGAGATCATATCCACCTCAGTGGTTGTTTTAGTCTATCCACATCTAGTATGCAGCAAGGTACCATTACAGTCAGCTCTTCTCGTGCTAGACAGAGGATCTTCGTATCATCGGTGCCTATCTCAAAATTATATGCGTAACAATTATATGTATAATTTCTATAATTTTTTAGAGGAAGCAAAAAGAAGAAGAATAAGAAGAGGAAGTTATGTGAGAAAATCAAAGAGAGAGAGAGAGAGAGGGAGGGGGGGAAAGAGGGGGGGGAGGGAGAGGGCCATTAAATAAACCTTTCCCCCTTCCCTTTTCTTCCTTTTTCTCCTCCAAATTAAATTTCTTCTCACATCCGCGTAGCCACCCCCCTTTAATAATGCAAGCAATAATGCATTGCACTATGTATTATTACTGTGCACTATACACTATTGGCAAAGGGCCAAGGGTTAACTTTTGACCAACCATTTTTAGGGACATTTTGGGCACATGATGTCGATACCAAACACAACACTATGTGTATGTGAGACTTTCTAGATTCACTACCCGCTAGCAATTAGATAACACTAAAACCTTTTTCGGTATCAATCAACCTCTTGACCCATCACCAAAACTTCTCCAAATCCCGACGATGTTCTAAGAGTTCCTGTTAGCGCCTAACAAGGGTTCAAGACAATATATGTGGTAGTGAAGTCTTATTTCAAGTAAATCTATTACAGTTGACGATTATCGTGTGTTATAATATTTCCATCACCTAACGTTCTGACTGAGCAAGAGTTATGGAGTGGCAAACTCACAAACTCAGTAACTATGTGTCAGACCTCATTAATGTGACTAGATGACACCTCAGGAAACACCTTTCCTGACTTTCAATATGTCGTAGTCAGGGACTATCCCGTCACATTAATAGTAGATTGTATAGGACGTTCACCCCATCAAATACCGATGAGGGTGATAAATCTTATTCCCAACATCTGTCTCCATATACCAGCAATATGAAACCACATAGATAAACGTTCTCACCTCCCAATTGTATGGTTTGACTCATTAGCAAATTCTGCACACTAATACACAAAACAACTATACTTGTTTAAATCTAAGGATAAACACACCATCACAAACTGATGACACGACCATTATTTAGCAAGCCATGTGGTCTGTCATCAGTGTCACATTCAGTTGATCATTCCCCAACGACCACCCACAGGTCTACTAGCGACATCTTATGTCACATGTCACGTGACACACCAATGTCACGTGACACACCAACCTTCCATCGATATTCACATACTGAACGAGGTAGTAACCCTTATGCTAGTCCATACTCGATTAATCGAAATCCTTATCCAAAGAATCTAAAGACTAGGAATAGTTTAAGAAGTTTTGTTAGCAGAGAATCTTGTCACACAGTCTTAACACATTGAGAATAAGATTCTCACATAGAAAATCTTGGGACTCATTAATATAAATGATTGAAAAACATATGAATAAAGAAAACATTGACTTTTATAGATTTATATAAAAATACAATTAATACATTAAAACAAGCCCACTAGATGTCATCCAAATCTAAGCATTAGGGGACACAACACTAACAAGGGCTTATAGGATTTTAAAAATATAAACTGCAGAGAATAATTCCATATGTGAAGAAGGAGGATATCCACATTGTTTAACAAATGGGCAATCCCATAATGCAAAAACATTTAGGATTTGGACTAGTTCGAGATAAAAAGTAGTCTTTTAGTTTATAAGACTTCTCACTTTATAAGGGTCCAGCCTTTGTTGGTGTTCTCTTAGTGAAATCGGCGTTGAATGCACTTTTTTCTCGGAGAGACCGAGTCCCATGGTTCTCCTTGGTTTGGCACAATTTTGGAATACCCTTATTTGGCTTTATTTTATAGTTTGCGATTCTAGAGTGTCTTTTTGGATCAATCTATATCTTTCCTTGCCCAATAGGTGTTCTCTGTAAGCAAGTAGCAAAGTGGCACAATCACTTATTTTTTTTGGTTAACCTTACTCTAAAAGGATTTTGACTTTTTTCTTGAGACAAATGAAATTCACTTGGCCTTGGTTGTAGTGGGACCAAGGTATCAAGTGAGTTTCTAGGCGATGGTGTGGTAAGAACCCATGGATGATCTCTAACCGCCTTGTTCTACAGGCTTTTATCTATTTTATATGGTGGGAATGGAACAATTGTTGTTTTTACAAAAAGGAGCAATTAACATCTTAGCTTAATTATCTGATCTAGAGAGTTGTATGGTATCGTTTGTCCACCTTGCATTTTTCTTTATCCCTTCAAAGGTTGTCAACATGTTTGAAATAGTCAATCTAGGTTTTCAATCTTTGTCTTTGATGGTGGGATCTATTGTTTCTTTTGATGTGTTAGTTTGTCTCTATGTTTCTTGTTTTGTTCATCAGGCCGGCTATGCCCTATCCTTTCCTCAGTCATTGTAGGGTCAGGAATGACTCTTTGGCAGCTTCCTTTGACAAGTTTTGTTTTGTATATGTTGTGAGGAATGACTATTCGTTTTGGTTGTCGGGCTCATGGTGTTTTGTGTTTGAACTTATTTGTTTCTTTGTGAGGCTCTGGTTATGCCCTACCTTCTATGGTAGTGCCCTTATAATCTCTTCATGTCGATAGTTTTTTCTTGTCGTGTCTTGTTGATTGGGACATATCTTACCATGGCTATTGTATCCTCTTTTTTCTATTTAATAAAAGTCTCATTTACAAAAAAAAAAAAAAAAAACCTTACCTTTACTTCTTTGTACAAAGACTATTTTCAAAATTCTAATTTGGTAGCTTCCAATCACAAAGGAGCAGTTGCTATATATACATGGTTGAACAAGTCCAAGATAACAAAACAATGGGCACCCCTATTTTTTTGCTTTTCATCATTTACAGTAAGAAAACACAAAGCCAGCTGGTTAATTAATATTTCAACCATGCGTGCTGGTTAATCCTTAATTCCACGGGAATCAAACAGAAAAATATAAGTGATAGGGCAAGAACTACCCCTACCCACTGTCACGTGATCTACGGCCTCACAATCATATAATTAGCATATAATATAAGCCTATGCATAATTAATTGGCAAGGGGGGGAACAAATTAACAATCTCAAACTAATTTCAAAGGTCGACAGATCTGAGGATAAATTTCATTGGCCTTTAATTGCCTGCCTACCCACAAAATAATTAAGGAATGTAGACTTCATTTGCATCAATCAAACAAACGTTACACAGCAATATCAGGATGTGGATTCTATTAATTTGAGGGCATTAATTAATTACCATACTCTTCCTTCAAGAGAACCACCAACATATGTAATCCTTTCCTTTCCCTCCCTTTCTCCTCAAATCTTGTGCTTCCTTCTTCATCTCTCTAAGCTTCTCCACAAAATTAATAGAGCAGTCCAAAGCAACTCCACCGTTAGCATTTGTGGTTTGATAGGTTGGAAAAATTTTAGAAACTTGTTAATTCACCAAGCTCACCCAGTTAAATTTTATTTTAATTTAATAACTTTAATATTTATTATTTATTAAAATAATCAAAAATAGGTTATAACTGTCACGTCACTACATTTTTTGATCTAATAAATTCATCAATGAATGTCCTTTAAATGTTAGCTCCTCCTCCTTGTTTTTGGTCAACACCACCCTTCTTTTTATTGCCTCTAGATTTCTCCATGAAATTCACTCACACCCGCACAAAACAGGTAAATTGCAAACAACACCTTTAACATTTAGGGTGCATTTGATTACATTTATTTTTTTTTTTATAAAAAATGACTATTTTTCACTCAATTTCTAACTTTTGTAATGTTTGATTAACTAAGTTTTTCAGAAAAATTAATTTCTCATTTTCAGTCACGTGAGGCTCTTTTTTCACTTTTGTTGAAAATGGTTTTCCTAAGGGAGTTGTTTTACATTTTTAGGGAATTCAGTCACCGCACGCATAGCACATTCGCTTCTGTCCACCTTGATTTCTTTAGGGTTTTCCTCTCCCATTCGAGCCGGCTTTGTCCCCTTCTTCTTCGTCGCCATCCATCACCGAAGTCGAGCCCCGACTCGGCTTCGTCGCCATCTTTGATTTCTTGTGAGTGGCATTTCACAGTGACAAAGCAAGAGAGTGAAAGAACGAGAGAGAGAGAGAGAGAGAGAGAGAGAGAGACTCACAGTGATGATGGTGCGGCAGTATTGGCGGTGGTGAGGACCTCCTCGCCGATTGCAACGACAAAGATGAGCGTGTCGGGATAGTAGGCGGCAACATTACAACTAACTCAGATGGCGACGGTGGGGTTGGAAGAGCCGATTGTGAGGATCTGATTGTTGGGTACGTTGACGACTCCCCATCGACGTCGTAGAGCTGGACATGACCGATCTTCTGCACCTTCAAAAATGCCAAGCAACGGTAGTGGCAGGAGGGAGACACGAAAGAGAGATAGAGAAAGTGAGAGTGGATTTGAGAGTGAGAGAGGGAGAAAGTGAGAGAGGGTGAGAGAGTGGGTTTAGGTTTGGATTTATTTTTATTTTATTACTATTCTCCATCACAAATTAATAAACAGAGAGTTTGTTATTTTTAATTTTTTGTGATAAATACAAATGTATAGAAATAAAAAATAAAAAATCATAAATCATGTATAAATTAATAAATTTGGAAAATGAAAAAAATTTAATTTTGTGGTTTCATTTTTTTGAGAAAATGATTTAGTTAACTTAAACTACATTATTATTTTGATTTTTCTATACAGAATTCAGTGTTTTTCAATACATGTTCACCATTGAATTTCATGAAAAATGATACATTTTCTATAAAAATAATGCCTATCAAACACAAAATGCCAAGAAAATGACCAAATTCTATAGAAAATATTATCAATCAAACACCACAAGATGAAAAATAATATCATTTTTTAAGTAAAAAATTATACCAATCAAATAATTTATTCTAATTTCCAAGAATTCACTTTCCCTGCAATTCAATTCTCTAAAATTTATTTTCTTTCCACCAAAATTTCACCCTTGCAATCAAACGCACCTTTCGTGAAATTGTAAAAAAACTCTTGACAATTAAGAAATAGTTTGAAACACTTCTATTGTTAAATAAAGGGATAAAATGACGACTTTTTATTATAAAAATAAACCAACAATAGCTCCTGAAACTTGATGATTTTATTATTCTTACTATAATGAATTAATGTACGGGAACTCTCAAAAATTTATTGAAAATTATTTTCGCATTCTGCCATAGCACATCCCATGAGTTGGAGGGGATAAGAATCAAGAGCATAAAATAATAAAGAATTATGTGAAAAATCATCAAAATTTTATATACTGGAATTAGTGTTAGATTTAATTACTTATAAATAATCAATTAAATAGCTTATATTTTCTAAACTATCATCTTTATAGCGATTCCTAATGGTTCCATACAAATAATAATGATAACCAATATTAGCAACACAATAAAGCACCTAGTTTGGCAGTGTGAAATACAGTGTCGTAATTAAAATTCCCTGTGAATTGAATAACACCACCACACTTCTTCCCTTAGGAATTAAATACAAAAATTTGCAGTGCTCCTCCTACTTAATACACCAAACGCTAGAATTTACAGCCCCAATGGCATATGGACTTGCTGAAAATGAACATAACTTCTTGTGTGTGTGTGTGCGTGTAGTAGTAGATCAAGTTACCCCCATTAAATAGCAATAACTTCGTCTACTAGTTTCTTCAGTTCTTCAAGCAACTTTCTATCACCAAAAGTCAAAAGAGTTAAGAGAAAAATGGGAAAAGGGCAAAATTAAGGGAGCAATAATGTTATAAGAAAGGACAAGCTCTACTCTAGTGCCAGCAAAAAAACAAAAAGGCACATCGGAACACAAAGATGAAAGTTGAATTTCACCACATGATTTTCATTTGTACAGGTAGAAAGCCACCAAAATCCAAAATCTAATATGCATTTCCGTTACTGGTCAACTATCTCAAGGCAGGATTAACTCCACACTCCGAGGACAACGTGAGCAAAGAAGAAGAAAAGCACACCTGGGGCATGCCATTGACAAGGCTAGTACCTTTTCAATTCTTTGAACATGAAAATGCAGTCGGCACCTTCTCAAAGCCTGAAATGTCAAACAACTCCATAAACGTCTGATCTGATACTCTAGTTTTGTCAGCAGCGAACCGCTGGTACTCCTCAAAGATCGAAGACAAGCACCACCTCTGTGTTTTTCTTAGGCATCCCACAACACAGCCAGTTCGGTGCTGCACAGCATGAAAAAAGACACAGTTTGGTGCCATATCCATAACTCTTTTCTATATGAGGAAACTAAAGAGGAGGTAATACCATCACCTTTCCTCTTTTGCAATGAATTAGGAGTGGACGGTTGTTAACATCTGCCCAGAGAACATTTAGCTACAGAAGTAGCAAATACTAAAGCATCATATATATTTCAAAAGTTACAGCGATGCCATACCAAGGATTACTTTTAATGCTTCACGAACTTTGCCTTCTGGAATGTCTACAAAAGGCTCCTGCCAATCATAGTGCTCATAAATAATATATAGCATATATGTTGGTCAATATGAAAAACTCAGTTCATTTCAACCATCCAGCTGCATTTAGAAAACTATGGATTAACTAGGACCACAAGTTACAAGCACAATATCTAAAGACTAGGAATTCCAAACACACATATCAATGTAACAACTTCACAATCTGGGACTGAAATGTTTACACAAGGTGATTGGAACCCTCCTATTGCCTGAGAGACTGAAATGTTTACACAAGGCGATTTGAACCCTTCTATTGCCCGAGAGACTGAAATGTTTACACAAGGCGATTTGAACCCTCCTATTACCTTCTCTCAGACGTTGTCTGAACGCACACCTGGGACGAACACTGCTAAGCAATGGAAGGCATATTGAAAAAACATAGATACATGCTCTCTGAACGCTAGTATTGTTTTCAACTGAAGACAAAATTGCAATATGTGACAGCATAGGAATTTGTATGAAAGCTGAATCCGTGTTGCCAAAATTTCATACAACAAAAGAACTGATCCTAATGAAATTTCAAGGAATCATTGGGGTACAAAAGGAAATTATCATGCTTCTGCTACACCAAGCCTCTCAGGGTTTACACATTTCTCAGATTAGATATCCTGTCTGGCCACACATTTTTAGAGAAAAACATAGGACAAAAATGTATTTTAAAAGAACTTATCAGGAAGTGACAAAGAAAGAAGAGCATATATAGGAGGAAACATTGCAGGAATATGAAAACATTGCAGGAATGTGTCCATTGGTGGGTTCCTAGCACGTTATGAAATGTCAACTACCCCTTCACATTTTAAATCCAGATACATAAGAATGAGACTTCATCCCATGCTTTCTTCATATACAGTACTGCCAGGTCAGTCTGATGGTATAGAATTGTGTACATTTAACAAAGATAGGGGATCAAAGTGGCGTAGACGAAAGAGCTTTGGGTATGAAAAACAAATAAGCAATTATGTCATTACATGGAGTCATCTTTCAATCAGAATGGTTGTTAGAAATCGAGACACAATTAGCATCCCGCACTGCATGTTCTAAATTGAGACAAAGCAAGTGCAAATTCTTCAGTCTAGCATTCACAATCTGCTTTCTGCCACCTACATTTAGACACATTATGGTTGTTCATTTCTTTTTCTTTTTCTTTTCTTTTCTTTTCAATATGTATTCAAACACATTGCTTCTCATACATTCAGAAAAACTTCTTTTTACACTTTCCTGTCTCATATTCCAAGAAATAATTTGGATCTAGATTTGATAATCAATTTCAAAGAAATAAAATAAAACTAAGTTTGTTTTTCTTTCTGAAATAGATGTCAAGCAAAAGAAATTCAGCTCCTATATGAACTGATATAAGAATCATCAACGTGACCAAATATCAGCTTTGGTATGGTAAAATACAGGATTCGCACTGAACAAGTTGATGAATGAGAAGAACTGTAGCACACTAGCGTGTATTCAGAAGCATTATTTTAAACTCAGTTCATTTCCATCATCATCTTAATCCAAATCCTCTAGTAATAGATTACCGGCAATCACTATTCTTAATACATGGAATTCAAGGGAGCAACATCAAGATTCCTATCAATCCACCCCCAAATTTAGATAAAGAAGCACCTCCACTTAAGAACATGAAATCCTAGTCGAACAGTTAAAAACTCAGAATCCAATATCATGAGATAAATCACTTCATAAGTTTCGCCGGAAACGGGAAATATCAACAAAATCGGACATGTAAAGTGGAAACATGTAGGCGCATTCATCAATTTAATTATAATAAAACTGAAGCAGAACCTTGCCACTGTCGATACCGAACTGAAAAATCCGAATTCCGTTCGATTTGAGAAATTCCAGGTTCGGTTCAGGGTAGGGTTCAGGGCAGAGATATCTACAACCAAATCACTAAACTCTCACGACTCAGAACCAAACTAGAAACACAATTACTATCGAAAAAGCAAGAGAAGCGCGCACTCACATGACTGAACGGAGACCTAGGGTTTGCAAGAAGGCAAAGTTGGCAGTTTCAGGGAAACCAGACCTGAAGACGCCGAAATCAACCATGGCAAAGTTGAGAGGCGTCACCAATAGCTTATGTACGGCTCCCTCCGCCTCATCGCCATCGGCCGGGGGAGAGGAATCCCGGCCAGCAGGCACCGTGGCTTCGGTGGCTTGGCACATCACACCATCGAAGTTGTCTACCTTCATAGGGGGTTCGCGCCAAAATGTCCTGCACTAGTATATACCTTAATTGGTATATATATATAGATAGATAGACAGATTCAACTGAGTGAGTCTATGAATCAGAAGGAAGGATTTAATTAGCGGAAAGGGTTAATTGGCGTGATTGCGATCGCAATAGTTACTCGAGGAGACGGGTCCGTCAAGTCCGTTTGATTTGGGAAGAGGTCTGAAAAGCAATTATGAAACTCCACGTCCACGCAACAACAACCAGTCTATGATTTCAAATTTGGATACATCTATCTATCTGTCTATCTATTATTATTATTATAAAATTATGTTAATAAAATAATTTTATTTTACATATTTTGTGTAGAAAATAAAAATTAACCTCCAGTTTTCTTTACTATTTTTAAACCGTTTTAAATTTTTAATTTTTTAAAACACTAAAAATGAGCTATCTTTTCTCTTTTAAAAATATATTTTAAAAAATAAAAAAAATTATAAAGAAAATTCAAAACAATATTTGAGTGTTTTCAATGAAAACACACTCAAAACAGAAAAACACAGAAAAAGCACGCAGTTTCTCCCAACCCTCCAATCTCGCATATCTTCTCTCTCCCTCTCTCTCAAGCCTCAGCCAAACACTGTGTCTGCCATCTTCGTCGCTGTCATAAGCCGCCGTCGACCTCACCCACCATCGTCGAAAGCCACCCTCACCCGCCCCCCTCTCCTTCACCATTCAATCTTCTGTTATGTCTCATCTCTTTTCTCGACTGCCCCTCACCATCTCTATCACAACCACGAGTCGTTATCGACCGCACTCGCCATCTTCGTCATCGCCACGAGCCGTCATCAACCACCCCACACCATTCGATCTTCCTGGTTCTATCCTTTTTCCTCTCTTCTCTTGATCACCCTTTGCCATTATATCTAAGGAGATTTGGTCGTTGGATCTTACTGGTTTTTGGATATGTTAGTCGATGGGCCTTTGGGTGTTGGGTGGTTGCCTCTGATCGTCAAAAATCACTAGTCACGATAGTCGGTGGCGACTAACAGTGTCGTTTTGAGTTTGTGGCTGAAAATTAAATATTAAATCTAACCAAATCCAACTATTAAATCTGGTCCATTTTTTTTATATGTTAAACCTCCTTAACTTGGAGATTCTAATGGTAGGGTCTGATTGTGTGAATATTCGGTCGACGGTGGTCGTTGGCGTTGGAGAAGATGCAGAGTGCCAGAGAAGAAGAAAAGAGAAAAAAAAAAAAGGAAAAAAAATAAAAGAAGAGAAAAAAGAATTAAAAATTTTATTATTAAATTTTGAAAATAAAACTATATATTTATTTAAAATTTTAAAAATATAGTATATCAATATTATAATTAAAAATATAAGATAACATATATTATATTATTAAGTGTGTAATTTAATATAAATTATTATTAAGATATATGTTAGTAATTTATTAATTAAATTTATTATTTTATTTTAATAGTAGAATTTTGTTAAAAAGAGTTAATTTTTATTATTTAATAATTAAATTCATTAAATAAAATATCATAATAACAAAAAAAAAACAATTTTTCAAAATTTCAAAACACACGTGTTTTCTAGTTTTCTATTTTGAGAAACGGTTTTTCAAAAAGACAAAAAAATTCATTTTCAAAAATCTCAAAACAGATATTTAAAACATAAAATTAAAAATAAATTTAAAACTCAAAACATAAAACTAAAATAAAAAAAGAATATCAGCTAAACTTCTCATCATTTCTAAATAATTATTCATTTCTCACATGACTTTACAACTGTACTACAACTCATTTTATTTATAAATTAAAAAGCACCCTAAAAATATCAAATGTTACATAATAAATTTTTATTTAAAATTGTTTATTCTTTCTAAATATATATACTTTTGCTTTTCTTGTCATGTGAGAAACTCAAGGGTCCTTAGTACATATAAGACTTTCAGGCCAGATTATCACACCCTATTTAAAACCTATAGTCTGCCTGTATCCTAACCTAGATAACGGACAAATTCAACTCGAGCTGAAGCCCAGAGCTTAGCATCTTAGATAAACACATCCAATTGGATAGTCCAACACAGAATAAGAATTGAATCCAAAAATCTCATGGTATTCTAGACTCGTAAACGCGTGTGCTAAACTGCCTATATTAGCCCAAGTGATTTATTGTCATCATATTTTATTATTAATTATTATCAAAATAATTTATGCTAAATAACTTGGTTGATAAAGTGACAAGAACTCAACTAAAATTAATTTCCCAAGTTATGTTATTTTATATTAATCAAGCCATCTAACATAATTTATCATTTCATCAATTAATCGAAAATAATAACAAAAGCAAACTGTGCTCTAACTAAAATTGGATAGTAATTAGACGTACTTATTAAAAAGATTAAAAATTATGTCTAAAATTCAAAAAAGTAAATTTTGGTTATTTTTTAATAATTTATCCTTGAAAATCTGCATCAAAAACTGGGTTGAGATGTGTCCCAATTCCTTCAAACTTCCACATGATTTTATTTTATTTTTATCTGTAAAATCTTAGTAGAAGTATTTTGTTAAAAAATATTTTATCTTGTACATGGATGTCAATTAAAATATCGATTGTCTAATAAATTCTTCATGAAAATTTGAAAGAGATGACCTATATCTTGGGGATATACATATATAAAAATAGAGTAGGGAGATTGATAGGTCTTTCCCAAATATTGTACATAGAAAAGATGTTAAAGAAGTTTAGCATGGAAAATTTCAAAAAAGGTTTAATACCTGTTCAACAGGGAATTTATCTCTATAGAGGGATGTCTCCCAAGACTCGTAGAGAGAGAGAGAGAGCATGGAGAGGATTCTTTATGCTTCAGTTGTAGGGAGTCTCATGTATGTTATGTTATGTACCAACCTTGATATTGTTTATGCAATAAGTGTTACTAGCAGATATCAGTCTGATCTAGGTAAGAATAACTGGATTACTATGAAACATATCCTGAAGTACTTGAAAATGACTAAGGATAGGGTTCTAGTATATGGAGGAGGTGATCTCTATGTTGACAAGTTCACTTATTCAGATTTTCAGTCTGACATTAATGATAGATAGTCTACATCAGGATTTGTTTTTGTTAGTAATAGTAGATCAATTAGCTAGAAAAGTTCTAAATAGAATATAATTATGGATTCCACCATAGAAGCCAAATATGTTCTTGTATGCGATGTTACAAAAGAAGTTGTTTGAATGAAAAAGTTTGTTGTTGAACTAGAAGTGGTTATATCCATTGAGTTGTCGATACCCCTGCATTGCAACAACATTGGGACTATTGCATAGGCCAAGGAACCTAGGTCTCATCAGAAGTTCAAACATATAAAGCGACAGTTCCACCTTATTCGAGAAATTGTAGCATGTCGTGACGTGTAGTTGCAGAAGATTGCATCATTAAAGAATGTTGTAGACCCACTAACAAAAGCATTGATGTAAACACAGCTAGATCATCATCTTGAGAGGATAGGTATTAGATACCAAGCGACGATGCAATAGTAGTATGTAAATTAGCATTAGTGCATGTGGGTGATTATTAGTGTTAGTGCCCTAATGCTAGTGTTGTTGTCAAACTACAACAATTAAATTTATTTATTTTGAGAACAACCAAAGTAGAGTCCCTCAACGAGACTGGGGGAGCTTGATTTTATTTCCGAGATGCCACTAGCAAGGTCAACTGGATCGGAGCTTGATTGACCGCCTTGGGAGGTGGCTACTTCAGGGACCCAGATGGGTTTTCGAGATCCTTGGTGTCGCTAGCCCTGGGAGAGTCTTTGGGGGCCTAAGGAGAGAATGGTCCCGAAAGGTCTCCAAGGAAAATAGTTGGTGGGTCTTTGGGGATTAATGCCTTGATTAAGTTTGCAATTACAAAGGACGTCAGAAAGGTATGGGGGGAACTCCACCATGCGGGCCCTCTAATGCCTAAGTCAGACAATGTAATCCGTGATGATCATGAAAAAATATGCAGATGTGTTTTTGTTGAGTCTTATGGGGTCTTTCGGTGTCTCTAATGGTAGTGCAAGAAGAAGGTCTTTTGGGTAAGTCTTAGAGTGAGATAGAGTAAGGGTCTAAAAAGGTTCATTTGCCATAGAGGAGACAAGTATTTATAGACATTTGGTGGGGTCCATGGATGAGTCCTTAAACTCTTTTGGGAGATGCATTGGGTGACATCAGAGGGCTTAAAGAAATCTTTGGGGTGAAAGTACCTTGATGAATGTCTCTGGGTGGTCCCGAAGAGCTCTTCAAGGCCACTAGGTAACTTGTGCCTGGGAGACTCTTAGTTTTCAGGATGTGTAGATGAGAAAGCTAGACTATTCCTGGGACTCTTTGGATGCCTCGGGGGACCATTACCCCAAAGACTATCCAGGGTCTTTAGACTCGACATGATACTTCTTATAACTTAGAAAGTGTTTAGGGCATCCAACAATAATAGCTTTCTACTCTTGCTTGGGCTAAAAGGCGAAGGGAAGAGTAAAAAATGAGGGTGTTGAATATGACTCATTGAGGAAGAGTCTCCGAGGGATTTAGTGACTCTTAAACTTCTGATGGCTCGGACTATAAATATGAAGTGGTCCCCAATGGGTCACATTTCTCCACTAAAGAGCTAGAGTTATCCAGAGCACTTGAAGACTCTCTCGACCACCCTGAAAAATTTTCGCTACTCTTAGGTCCTCGGAGATTTTGATCCTCTGGAAGACTCTTTTGCTCTTCCAAAAACAAACATTCTAAGGTAAAAATGGCTTTCTCACAACCCCCTATCGAAATTACTATCTCCCTGCAGATACGACCCTCAATTCTAAGAGGCGAAATTGACGAAGGCTTTGTGTAGTCTTTTCGCATTCCTCAGTTGTGGCAACCAAGGGTCCTAAGACCAAAAAGCTTATGACTATTGTTAAAGAAGGAGGAGTAGCGATACAATTAGATAGTTTATAGGCGAGACTTAGGATTACACTGCACTCTTTTGGGATGCAATTTTTGGAGGAGGAAAGGCTTGTGTCGACCCAGTTGCATCCAAATGGTTGGGCTGTGCTAACTCGATCTTTTAATCTATTCAAAGAGCATGGGGTGGAACCCACCACCTCTTTATTGCATTAATTTTACTGTGTTCGATCCATACAGGAGGAGAAGGAATTTGTGTCCATCCAGAGGATGCCTATTAAGGCTAGGCTGCTTAAGGACGACCCTCAGAAACTAGATGATTTTGAAACTAGGTGCAATGCTGGTGGTTAGTTCGCCCTTGGTATGTTGGATGTCGTCACGATCTTAGCGCACTAAGGAAATGAGGAGCGCAAAATGTGAGTGGGCAAACGTGAAATCACTGGTGAGGAAACACTAGGACGTCTTTAATAAACTGCCCAAAGGGGTCTAATGCCTTTGTCTAACTTAACAGTTGACAAGAGTCTTATAGTGGAGGGATGGATGGTTGTTGAAGGGGACAATATGCTAATCTATCGAGACCAATTGAGTCCCAATCAGTCGCGTCCTCATCATCCTCTTAGTTAGATCATAGCGAACAAGAGGAAGAAAGTAAGGGAGATGAGGATGATGACAAAGAGGTAGATATTACGGGGGATGAGGATGTGGCAAGAAAATAGGAGAAGGAAGGGTGCGAAAGGGAGACGAACCCTGAGGTTGCTCACCCTACCCCTTTTCCTTTTTTTATTGCCAGTTTATTTTGTTTGATATTTTGATGATCATACTGATAATTTATTATTTTAGGTGCGCGGAGATGAGAGATTTCAAAGGATAACCCTGGACAGGTAATGGGCACAGGAGGCCCAATAGGTTGCACAACAACATAATGCCCTGATGTAAACACCCCGTCTTCTCAAGGCATGTCACTATGCTAGGATTTTCTTTTTCTTTCATCACAAATGATTTTTTTAATATAAAAATTTCCATAAATACATCACAATTTCCTCAATATGAGAACCATTACTTAATGCCACCATCATCGTATTTGAAAATCCCTAACATTTACACATTTGACATTCCTAATGATAAACTAAGGAATGATAACCAATTATTAGTGGAAGCAGAATCGAAACTTAATGGAATATTGTAATTTCAAAGGAAGTAAATTCATACAAAATCGTTCAACAACCACAATATTACAATATCTGTCTAACATATTAAACATAAAATAACTGAAACAACTTGTCCTAGCCCTGGCGTAAGACCTATCACATGACTGCTAACACGATCAAACTTCAACTCGTCTCGCCTAGAACGTTGAATATTCTAGGGATAAAAGTCCAATATTAGAAGACGAATCTTCTAAGTGAAGGTTTAAATAAATTTTATGAATGAGTGATGCAAAAATATGAATAAACAGACACCCTAGTCTAGCTTTGACCTATGTTCTAGCCCCGACATGAGAGACTCTTGCGGTATCCGGCAACACCTGTTGGGGAAATGCGACTACACTACGAGGGTTACATCCCACCCCAACACAAGTATCGATATGCTAACAATATCATGACAAATAAAAACATCCTAGTTACCGATGCAATAAAAAATATGTAGATATGACATGATGTATGTAAATTGCATGTAATTTGGCAACCCTTGTAAAAATCATGCTTAATTTAGGCAAAACATATCACGTATAAATTTTTGGAGAAAACCACTCACTTGTTCAAGCTTATCAGTTACCTCGGTATATGTGTCTTGCCTCGAAACATGTGCTCGGGTATATTTCCTGGCTAGAATTTATGGAATATCAATAAAACAATATTTTCTAATTTTCCAAAATTTTCTAGAATTTTTCCACATTTTTCCCTATTTTTTTCTCTTTTTCTTTTTTTTTCTTATTTTCTTACCTTTCACGCGCTGCCACATGCCCAAAGGCTAGTCGTCTTCTTTGGCCATTCCTTCACTATCGGCAACTGGTTTTGCTCCATTTTCCTTGGTTTCTTCTCCTCTCTTAGCCTACTTGACCTTCTGAACCCCATAGAACCATCCTTGGCTTGAAACAACTGGCCGAGCACCCTCATTTTGGTCGTTTAATGCCCAGCACTGGTGACTCGCGACTTTCCGGCCAAGCTTCATAACCTCCTCAAAACACATTCAAAATTCCTTAAAATGTCCAGAATTGATCCTTGTTGCCTCGAGAGTAAAAGCCCTCTATTAACACCTCACAATTTCTCCCAAATCTCTTGGTTCACACGATTGAAACTTGCTAAAAACCCTTGTCTCTTTTCGACTATTTATAGCCATTTTCAGCCACACCTTCGGCCAATCACGGCCATGATGGCCCTAGATAGCCATAATCTGTCAAGATACAACCTCCCCGTCGGTGATTTTTACGACTAATGTCCATGGCAGGTTTCACACTGCCATTTGTTGTTTGGTCCTTCATCTTTTGTTCTTTGACACTCTGGCCCTCTTCCTCAAGCTCTCAAGTTCCAAAAAATTATACTTGGTCACCGATAACTTTGAGAAATAACACTTTTGTCCCAAAGTTTTCAAAAAATTCCACTTACGCCCAATAAAAATTACACTTAAGCTTATAGAAATTACACTTAAGTCCTCAAGAAATTCCCAAATATTACATCTACCCCTCCTTAAAGAAATTTCATCATCGAAATTCTCACCTGACTAATCAAGTAACTAAGGTAAAACACTGCTCATTACCTTACTTCAAATGATCCTTCCTAAATCAAATATTACCATTGGTTTTTTTTTTCCTCAAGTCGGTAGATACTACCCTCAACTACCGGTAATATCATCACCTGAATACATCAAACACATATCTTTTATCCTAATTTGCATTCACCACATGCCCAATACTTACAAGGTATGATGTGTTTCTCACAAAATTTCCTATTGTAGCTCTGCACAGGTAGTCACACATAACCCAAAGTGATCTATACCCCTCCATGGGTTCATTCTATGAATATATCATCTATAATTATCTCTTTACTCACAAAAAATTTTAGGAATTTTCAAGAATTCTCTATTCTATTTCCATCTCCTTGAACAACTAGGGATATTTCTTCCTAATTATATCCTCAAGCTCCTATATCTCTTTCTCTTTTGAGCAATTTCTCCACCGAATCTTTACCAAAAGAGTTACTTTATTTCTCAAAACTTGGTCGCGACAATCGAAGATTTGTTCAGGTGATTCTGGATAGGCCAAAATATCTTTCATCTCAATTATCTCTACCCTAATTTCGCTGTGAACCTCATGTTCCGACCTAAGAGTTTACTCACTGATGTGTCATAGAGCTCGATTATCTTTCATGTACCATTCTGCAAACTCCTGTGCCAACTTACCCATTAGGCAAGGAGCATACTAATTATGTGAGTCAGTTCATTACAACCTAACTTGCATCATTATTCATCTTATTCCTCAAAAATCTTGACACAAGGTCCATTTCCATTTAGGAATGTCTAAGGGTTTCATTAACCCTGCTGGTCTTTGATGTTCAATCTTGACTCTTTGGCACGTATCACATTGTGCCACCCCCTCCCCAACCACACTAGCCTCTATCCCTGGCTAACAATGATCTCTCGAAGATCTTGATACATCTTTGTGGCTCCAGGTGCATTGCATATCGAGTCCTAGTAGCCTTATCTAGAATCCTTTTGCCTCAATTCTCAAAGGTTAGGCACGTATATCCTATCCCAAAACCTGAGAATGACATCTTGCATCCCAAAAATCGGAATTCTTGGGCTGGCCATGCTCATCTATCCATATACACTTGTCAACCACATATACCCTATGTATCTCATTCACCAAATCTAGTTAAACTGCTAGGCTAGCAATAAGAATGGATGATTCCCTTGGCACTACACTCACAGTCAATAGACTAAAAAGCCTCCAATAACTGTCACTCACAGCTATCCACTTTATCACAAAAGTTGGCACACTCCTACTCAAAACATTAGATACCTCATTGCCACGCCTCGGGTGATACAAAATAATGTTGTCGTAGTCCTTAAGGAACTCCCTCTATCGTCATTGCCTCATGTTTAGCTCATTCTACAAGAACACATACCTCAGGCTCTTTGTGATTTGTGAACATATCGAATGTCTCATAATACAAGTAGTGCCTCTATAGCTTAAGAGCACATACCACAACTGCCAGCTCCAAGTTTTGCGTTGGGTAGTTCATTTTATGCCTCTTCAACAGGCTTAACTCATATGCAATCACTCATCCATGTTGCATTAACACACACCCAAACCTACCTTCGAGGCATTAGTATAACAACATAACCTCCAGGCCCACTAGGTATTACCAGAATAAGTGTTGTGGTAAACTTGCCTTTGAGCTCTCGAAAACTCTCCTAGCATCTAGTAGACCATTCTCACTTGACTTTCCTCATGAGTCCTGTCATGGATGTAACTATTCCAAAGAATCTCTTCATGAGTCTCCGATAATAGCTTGCCAATTTCAACAAGCTTCTCACCTTGGTCACACTAGTTGGCAGCCTCTTTGTCGGATCTACCACTACTTCTTCGACCAAGATTACATGTTCCCGTTTCTCTCTTGACAGTTATAGTCAACATAGTAAATATCTACGTTAGGTCATCTCCAAAGCTTCCAACCATTTATCTAGGGATCCTATCGCAATGCTCTGGTCTCTTGGGACTTGGACTCTAGTCCACACATAACAACCACGGTGTTACTCAAACTTCGGCATCTGACCATTTTCGTAGTCTACTGTGTCGCTCTGACCCAGGAGTCTTACACCCCTATCGCGAGCCAACCCATAGTCCTCCAATTGTGCCAACCATGCTGCTCCGGTAATCGTCACGAGCTCATCACCAGTTTTCTGCCTTGATCCTTAGGCCCAGATTCGTTGTTACAAGCCATGCACCTATGGTGTTATCATTATGCTAGAACCTCTAATCCCATCTCCGAGAGCCGCAATTGTCCATTCTTCTGTCACTTTTTGTATTTCTTTCATTTGCAGCCCTAATCTCCAAATCTCATGTACCCATCTTTGAATCCTTTTCCAAAAACCTATTTGATCAGGACACCTGATCTTGCTGAACTCCCAACCTCATGGTGCATATGGCAATCAATCATGATTTCATGTTTACAGAAATGAAGCCTCACGTTCTCGTCATTTCCTCTATGATTGTTATGACCTAGTAAGCAAATCTTGGTTATAAAATCCATCATGATGCTCCTAAAAATGTCATTCAAGATCGCCAAAACCCACATTTGGCGCATAGTTGGTGCTCTCTAAGAGTTCCCAACATCATCGTCAAATGTTCCTCATACTCATCTTTATTCGAGGAATACACCCCTATGTCACCAATAAACAAATTTGTCTAGATAAGACTTTAGATACTAGATTTACTATATCCACAAATGCAACTGGTGCATTGGTCAAACCATAAAGGTAACATCAAATCCTCATATTTGCCACATCACGACTTAAATGTCATTTTAGGAATGTCTCATTCCCTTATCTTACCCTCGACCACATATCAGTCTTTAGAAAATATCCCAACCTCTTACAGTTGGTCAATTATTCATCAATTCGAGATAAAAATACCAACCCTCATTCAAGCCTAATAATTTATACCCTTAGTCAAGCCACACATAGCTAAGCAGCTAATAACCTCAAGCTATCAATGGCAACTTCAGTCTCATTATTAAGAAACAAACCCAATAATTTTTTTGAGAATACATCCTGCTATTCTTTTAACCATCTCAACTTTCCTACGACTTTTCATTAACCACATGTGCTTGCACACATATCCACATGCTCCTATATTCGCAACGATTGTTCGATTATACATATTTAATCCTCACAACTCACCCACCAGGGCTAACTAGACTAACCGTTTAACCATATTTAATACAAGAGTTCCATTCTCAAAATCAAAACCTCAGATCTCTAATGGATTCAGGTCTATTAAGAATGTAGTTTCTCTTGACATCTTGGTGCATCTATCATCGCCTATTTCTCTCAAGCGTATAAAGATTCACATAATCACAAGGACAATAATCCATAACCATCCCACTAGCTAGAGTTTGTATGTACTTGCGTCACCCACGGTACTCCAATCCTCGCTGGATCATTAGCAACATTAGACACGGCTTTCACAGCTTCAAAGATTCAAACTCTATTTCCTTAACATCATTTCCCAAAGACTTGCTGGATTTCCTTCTTGAAAAACCATGAATCCTTCTCAATGGCCCTTAATTAATATCAACCTCTTAAGGAAATTCCTTAGAAATCCTAAACCGTTTTATCTTTGAAGATCCCATGTCCTTAGTCAACCAGATCATGTTACCTAGTTCTTCCCAACCATCTTTTATAAGCTCAAAAACAACCCAACCTCAAGAACCTCAACCCACCTATATGAGTTATGAGACTTGATTGGCCTAAGTCGATCTTCCAAGACCCCATCCTCGAGTTCTCCTAATGCTTTGTTTTTTTTACTGGGCATACTAGTTTAATCAATCCCCATTCTCAATCATTATCAAACTTCTAGGGATTCTTTACCTATGCAAACCTTAAATCTCAATAATGATTCAGGTCCCATGCAATTGCACAAGGCACAACCTACTCGCATGTCTCTTCTCACAAACTTTCGAATCCCCAAGCCCACTCATCACACTGTACAGTAGTCACAAATTATGTCACCTAAATCTTTCCTTGCGACCTCATCCTCAACCAAGAACATTCTAAGCCTCGAAATCGATACGAGAACCATTACTATGCTGGTCGTGTCACTATGTTGAGATTTTCTTTTTCTTTCATCACAAATGATTTTTTCTATATAAAAATTTCCATAAATATATCACAATTTTCTCAATACAAGAACTATTATTTAATGCCACGAGCACCATATTTGAAAATCCCTAACATATACACATTTAACATTCCCAATGATAAACTAAGGAATGATAACCTATCATTAATGAAAGCATAATCGAAACCTAACGAAATATTGTAATTTCAAATGAAGTAAATCCATACAAAAATCGTTCAACAACTACAATATTACAATATCCGTCCAACATATTAAACATAAAATAACTAAAACAACTTGTCCTAACCCCAGCGTAGGACCTATCACACAACTGCCAACACGATCAGACTTTAGCAATCCCTTTATCTTTTTGCTTGCTCGTCTCGCATAGAACATTGAATATTCCAGGAATAAAAGTCCAATATTAGAAGATGAATCTTCTAAGTGAAGGTTCAAATAAATTTCATGAATGAGTGATGCAAATACATGAATAAACGGACACCCTAGTGTAGCTTTGACTTGTATTCTAGCCCCAACACGAGAGACTCTTATGGTATCCGGCAACACCCGTTGAGGAAATGTAGCTACACTACAAAGGTTGCATCCCAACCCAACACAAGTATCGATATGCCAACAATATCATGCCAAATGAAAACATCCCAGTTATTGATGCAATAAAACATGTGTTATATGACAAGATGTATGTAAATTGCATGTAATCTGGCAACACTCATGAAAATCATGCTTAATTTAGGCAAAACATACCAGGTATAAATTTTTTGGGAAAACCACTCACATTTTTCAAGCTTATCGACTACCTCGGTATACGTGTCTTGCCTCAAAATGCATTCTCAAGTATATTTCCTGGCTAGAATTTTTGGAATATCAATAAAACAACATTTCCTAATTTTCTAGAATTTTTTCACATTTGTTTTTTCCTTTTTTTCTCTTTTTCATTTTTTCCCCTTATTTTCTTACCTTCCATATGCTGCCACACACATGCATCCATCCACTTGAAGGCCGATTGTCTTCTCTGGCCATTCCTTCACCGTCGACGATTAGTTTTTACTCCATTCTCCTTGGTTTCTTCTCATCTCTTGGCCTACTCAACCTTCCGAACCCCATGGAACCATCATTGGCTTGAAACAACCGGCCAAGCACCCTCGTTTTGGCCGTTTAATGCCCATCTCAAGCGACTCATAACTTTCAGCCTAAGCTTCATAACCTCCTCAAAATACCTCCAAAATTCTTCAAAATATCCAGAATTGATCCTTGTTGCCCCGAGAGTAAAAGCCCTTTATCAACACCTCACAATTTTTCCCAAACCTTTTGGTTCACACGACTAAAACTTGCTAAAAACTCTTATCTCTTTCTAACTATTTATAGACACTTTCGGCCACACCTTCGGCCAATCATGGCCACAGCTTGCACTGCAAGGCCTCGGCCTAGGCCATGATTGCCCTAGGTAGCCTCAACCGGTCAAGATAAAGCCTCTCCACCATTGCTTTTTGCAGCTAACAGCCATGGCAGGTTTCACACTGCCATTTGTTGTTTGGTCCTTCATCTATCATTCTTTGACACTTTGGCCCTCTTTCTCAAGCCCTCAAGTTCCAAAAAATTATACTTGGTCAACCATAACTTTGAGAAATAACTCTTTAGCCCCAAAGTTTTGAAAAATTCTAGTTACCCCCTAATAAAAATTACACTAAAGCTAATAAAAATTACACTTAAGTCCTCAAGGAATTCTAGAGTATTACATCTGACACCTCACTTTGAAGAGAGAGAGGCTACCCTAGAAAGGAGGAATAAATGAGCTAGAATGGATGGAGAGGGTACTAGCACGGCGAGGGCTATCGCGGATCAACTTTTGGATGACTTTTTCAATTTTCCCTTATCAGATCTTCCGCCATCTTCCCCAACTATAGATGGATATGTTGAAGAAGAGATACCACTATCGCATCACTACTTTAGAAGCTGATAGGCCTAAATAGGTAGCGAATGAGGAGGCCGAGCTGGAAAGGCACCATGGCAAAAATTTGGCCATGTTTAGTTTACCTTTTCCACAACTGATGGAGTGACCAGGACAGAGGGAGCTGGACAAGGAGTCCAGAGGACATCTGCCAATTTTTCCAAATTTGGCCCCCATCCATCAAGAAGTAGTGTCCTTAGGGCATCGACAGCTTAGGGGGTATGAATTTAAGGTATGCTAAGACTTCAGGACACAGACTCTATTGAGGGACCAGACATTATGACAAGATTGTTGTGCACCACGATAATGCCTCGCGATGAACTGAGATATTCAGGAGCACTCTAAATCAACTGGATATAGCAAAGTGATATTTTTTTTTTATGTAAATTATAGCAAAGCGATATTTGCCCAATGTATGAAAGGTTTCAAATTTTTCTTTTTTATACTTTCTCCCCTTTTTATTCTGGCCGTTAATATTTAAATTTTAGTCCAATGAGCAAGGAATCCAATGACAAGTGATTGCAATGGCTAACACTCGGGCTGACTTGGCCAAGTTTAAAGCCGACAGAAAGAAAATGACCTACAACTTGCTTCGCCCAAGGGACGAGATATGGCGCTTGAAGCATGAGGTCAGGGACCAAAGGGAATATAGGGACAAAGCCCACCACTATGAGTGAGAGGCTGCAGAGGCTAAGATAGGGAGAGACTTCTTGAAGGGCGAGGCAGAGTGACTGGAGGAAGAGTTGAGGAAATAGCGAGAAGCTGAGGTGGCCCTCAAAGGTGCCAATTTCGCAATAACTGATGAGCTTAGCCGTGGTTTGGAGGGAAGAGATAGTGCATGCACCCAACTCTAGGGGGTGAGAAGGCAGGCTGAGAAGCTTATGAGTCAACTCAAGGCTAAACCAAAACCGTTGCTTTTTCTTAGATCAAGTGAAACTAGCAACACCTTACAAAGATTGAAGATTTCAACAAGAAGAGAAGCTGACAATAAAGCTCACATCACAAAGAGGCTTCTATCAGTTTATAGAGGATTATGAATAGAAAAAGTAAGTGTTCTATCTATTTTTGCAATACAAATGATTGAGCATAAGCTTCACTCGATTGCATGAATCCATAGTCAATTACTTTTTAAACTATAGAGACCAACTCTCTAAGCTAATTTATTCGACTGAGTCATATTACATACTCAATTGAATGAGTAACACTATTCAAACACCAGATAGCTTATAATCGATTTGCAAATAATCTTTAGAAAGAAAACTTGATTAACCATATTTTAATATTCGATTGATTAGGTTATTGATCGAGTATAAAATTCCTTGGTATTGATGAAATCTGATGTAACTTATATATCAAAGGAAAGATATCTTAGCACATTGGTAATGGTAAATCACATGGCTTTAGCTTGATAATTGTCATCCTTTAGGTACGCTTTATGACATATACCCTCAATACATCACTAGGGATGTAGGTATTCCAATTAATGCCCCTGTGGAAAGCATAATTACTTTTGAAAGGTGGTCCTTTCCAGCATCCAAAACCTTGCAATTAGATGAGATTAGAGAAATCTTCCTAATTATTTACCTAATCCTCTTATGAATGATGTTTTAGTGTGGTCAAACAATTCCAAATGGGCAATTTTATTAGATTTAGCCTTGAAATGCTTTATCCCCATGGGCATTAGGCGAAAATCAGTGTGTTAGGAAAACATCATTTGGTTCCTCCAAAATGTCATTACTCACTCCTTTACTTTGTGGATAGGTGTTGATTTATGATTCAAAATCAATTGATAATTGTTTATTTGGATTTAATTTCATTTGCATTTGGCTTATATATATATATATATATGTAATGTGGCTGGTTATTTGTGGTATATAATATGTGGCATTTTATATTTTGTTAAACGGATGATTATTTTCTAAGCCATTAATCTCCCCTTGGAAACCCTAAATAAAACGGTTACCATCGCTTTCCCCTTTGTATATAAGGCTCTTCTCTTGGCATTTCAATCGACATTGTTTTCACACACACATAGAATGAGAACAAGAACCCTAGAAGCGAGAATGGAAAGAAGAACTCAACAATCGAAAAGAAGAACAATGCAAGGTAAATCCAATGTCTACTCTCTATAAGCATGAATCACTTGTTTTTGATTGTTTGGGAGAGAGATTGGTGAGATTGAGTGCTGGGTTGCTCGGTTATTGAGCGATGTACTCTGTTGCGTTTATATCAGTTTTGTTTTCTGATTTGCGAGTGGTCGTGAGGTTTCTTGTGAGAGTTATTGTGTATCTCTATAAATCCATTGTCTATTTTTAGTTGATTGACTAGTGTGAAGCCTTTCTGTGAGTAGGATCATTTTGATCCGAACACGTAAACCCTATGTTCATTTTTTGTTTGCCCTGTGTGTGTATTTTTGTTTCTTTGATTTTGGTCGGATATTCATGGATCTTAGTACTACCGTGATTTGGTTGTGTGTTTTTTTCACAGGTATTAACAAGTAGTATCAAAACCACTCGAGGGCGAACCAATATCGCGTACTATAAGATTCATTGGAGATCAAGATCCGAGAATAAAGGAGCTCAAGGGCCATCAGTAGATCCAAAGGTCATGTCGTTTAGGGAAGATCAACTTCTGGCTCTGTAAGTATCATATCCTTTTGCTTTTTCCCTAATTCTTTACTGTGCTCTTGAGTTTTAAATCGAAATCAAGATAGGGTTGGACAAAAACCATTGTTTTTTACTTTTTGGTTTGATTATCCATCCCGTGTTGTTTACTGCCTCATTTCCGTTTACTTCCTGTTGTAAGTGTAAATCACTTGATTGTGTGTAAGAAATTGGTAAGGTTGATTACGTGTTATTACTAGGTATATTTGGAGAATTATAATATGATTTTTGTAATGTTTTCGAGATTTTCTTTGAAACCTAATTAGAGTTATAAGGATTTCAGGGAGCATTTTACTTATTCTTAATCCAATTTTTTTGTTAATTCCTTTCTTTTGTCGTCCGTATTTTGTGTTGTGGGCTTTTGGTTTGGATTATGTGTAGTTGTTGTTGTTCCTTTTGTTTTCCTTGCAAGAACCAAACCAAAGATGGCACCTATGAGAGTGGAGCTCGAAGAATTTGACGACCATAGGGACTTCCACATGTGGCAGAAACATATGAAGGTCGTATTGGTCCAACACTAATGTGCGAAAGCCTTGATAGAATAGAAAGAAGGTAAGAAAGAAAAAAGAGACACCAGGGGCAATGATTGATCAGGAAAGGCAAGACATGGACAAGCTGGCGTGCAGCCTCCTTATACTCAATCTCACTGATAAAGTCCTTAGGGCAGGTAAATGATGAGGAAACCACTACAAATGTATGGAGTAAATTAGAGTCTTTGTATATGGTTAAGTCTCTGTTAAATAAGAAATATCTTAAAGAACAACTCTTTAGTTTTAAGATGGATCCCTCTAAAATCCTAGAAGAAAATTTAGATGATTTCAAAATTATCACCATAAGCCTAGCAAACATAGACGAAAAGATTTTTGATGAAAACCAAGCAATTATACTCTTAAATTCCCTACCAAATTCATATAAGGATATGAAAACTGCTGTAAAGTATGGAAGGGAATCCCTTTCTTTACCAGATGTTTTGTAGCCTTAAGGTTAACAGATCTTGAAACAAAGAAAGAACAAAAATCCAGTTTTGTTGAAGGCCCTTAAAATAAAAGTCGAATAAAAAATTGCATTATAGAGGTAAGAACGAGTCTAAAACTCAATCTAAGAGTAGAGAGAATTTAAAACTAGTGACTTGTTGGTTTTGTAAGAAAAAAAGTCATCTTAGAAAAAATTGTCCTTCAAGGCAGAAGGATTATAAGCAAGAAAATGTAAATCTCTCATATGGATATAAGAGTAGAGAAGGGCTAACCATTTTAGAAGACTTGGCATAAAAGATTGGGGCGCATAGGCTTAAAAAGGCTGTAAGAGTTAACCAAGTGAGGTATTTTGGATACGAAAATGGATTGGTAATCTAGAGTTTTGTGAATTCTGTGTTATGAGTAAATCCCATAGAGTGTAGTTTGCTTATTATGTTTTTAGGGTTCTCCCCACATTTTTTTCTAGGGTCCTATGTTTTTTCTTTCTATGGTTGATGATTATTCCAAAAAGATTTGAATATACTTCCTTATATATAAAAGTGAAGCTTTTGAGAAATTTAAGAAATGAATATCTTAGTTGAATATCAAATAGGAAAGAAGTTTTAAGTTTTAAAAATTGATAATCGTCCTAGAAACTAACGTGCCTATTCTCATAGGATTAGTTAAGCCTAAACAAATCGATAATTTTTAGTTTGAGATAGAAATGTGTAAATCTTAAGGTGAAACTTTATGAAATATCATGTTTGATGATAGCCCTAGTGTCAGCCCTGAAGCCCTAATCATAGTAGACTCAATAGAGTTAGATGATCATGTTGCCTTTAGTGAAGTCCATAGTTAATGTTTGTCCCAGGTCATAAGTTTGAGCAAAACATTAATTTTTTGCTTAATGTGCTCCTAGCATAACTGGGAGAGTTGCAAACTCTCTAGTTAAATCTATTATCAATCTATTCTTGAATTAATGTGGAATTTGTTGATTTATTATTCAAAATCAATTGATAATTGTTTATTTGGATTTAATTTAATTTGCATTTGGTTTATATATATATGTAATCTGGCCAATTATTTGTGATATATAATATGTGGCATTTTATACTATGTTAACTGGTTGATTATTTCTAAGCCATTGATCTCCCCTTGAAACCCTAAATCAAATGGCTGCCATCGCTTGCCCCTTTGTATATAAGGTTTTTTACTTGGCATTTCAATCGACACTGTTTTCACACACAAATAGAATGAGAACAAGAACCCTAGAAGCAAGATTAGAAAGAAGAACTCGACGATCGAAAAAAAACAACAATGCAAGGTAAATCCAGTGTTTACTCTCTGTAAGCTTGAATCACTTGTTTTTTATTGTTTGGGAGAGAGATTTGTGAGATTGAGTGTTGGGTTGCTCAGTTATTGAGTGATATATTTTGTTGCATTTATATCAGTTTTGTTTTTTGATTTACGAGCGGTCGTGAGATTTTTTGTGAGAGTTATTGTGTATCTCTGTAAATTCATTGTCTATTATTAGTGAATTGATTATGGTGAAGTCCTACAATGAGTATGATCATTTTAATCCGAATACGTAAACGTTATGTTTATTTTTTTATTTGTATTGTATGTGTATTTTTTTTTTATTTTGATCAAATATTCGTGAATTTTGATATTGCTGTAATTTGGTTGTCTGTGTTTATTTCACAAGCATTAGCAATAGGTATTCAAGAAAAATTATTGACAATGAATAAACTTAAAATATATCTCCATCAATCATCTAAACATATTTTATGTTAAAAGAGAGAGGAAAGTCGCGAGCACCCACTTGTTTTTCCAGGGCGAATTCTCTCAATCTTCTATTATGAATATTCTATTAAAAAAAATATTTGAATTGAAATGGCGGAGAATCATGGGTGAGGGATTCAACTCCAATACGGGGATAATAAGAAATCGTGCTCTATATGTATTGAGACCAGCTTTAGCTGGCCTTATCCAGATTGCTTCCTTACTTGGTATTTAATATTTACTATTTCGGTCGCCAGAGTGTTCCCGAGCATGGTGCAGATTTCCTAGGGAAGGAGGCTTTACAATTTTGGTAGTGGGCCCCTTTTTCAATCTGATCCTGACAATCTTAGACTTTCCCCTGTCATCTGGAGGTTCTTTCTGGTGCCTGCCGATAAAGTTTTGTCGCTTTTTGCTGGCGTCTTTTCCTAGAAGCAATTGGCGTCGCTCTACAGTTTGGCTTGTTGTGTGGTCCCATCAGAGAGAGAGAGAGAGAGAGAGAGAGAGAGAGTGGCTGAGTGCGGCAGACTTAAGTTTCAGTCCGACTTGATAGCCTTTTACAGATTACAGATTTTAAATGGTTTTCTCCGCTTTGCTTTTGTGGGCTGCTTGTTTCTCAGTTTGGGCTTTGTTCTATTAGTATCCTTTGGATTTGGGGTTCTTGTGGCTTGGGCTTCAAATGTGGCAGATTCTTGCGTTCTCTGCTGGGCTTTGTTTGCTGTAGCCCAGTTTCTGCTGCTGGGTTTTGTTTCCCTGAGGCTTGGACTTCAATTTGTTTTTTTCTGGGCTGGTTTGCTCTGCTTTTTGGGCTTGGCCATGCCCTTTGGTCTACATGCCGTCAAGTAGCTGGAATGGGTTACTGCAGCAGATTTCTTCCATTGCAATGTCCGTGTTCATAATGGGCCCAATCAGTTTCGTTCCAGCAGGTTGGTCTTTTGGCTGTGGGTTTTTGTTTTTCTGTCCATGTCTTTTTGGTCTGCAGCCCTTCTGGTTGAGTTCCTTCTTTGGACCTGTATATGGTTGGCGTTTTTGTCTTGGCTTTTTTTTAGGGTTTTTGTTTTGTGGAGCGGTTGTGCCTTGTTTTGTACAGTTTTTGCCCTCTTTTAATGCATGTATGAAGGGTAAACATGTCAGATCTTCTTTCAAATCTAAGAACATAGTCTCAACCTCTAGGCCACTTGAATTTTTTTGGTATGAATTTATGTGGTTGTAGATAATTTCTCACGATTCACTTGGACAATGTTCATAAGAAATAAGGATGATAGCTTTGATGAGTTCATAAAACTGTGTAAAAGAATTCAAACTGAAAAACATCTAAAAATTTCTAGCATTAGGAGTGATCATAGAAAAGAATTCAAGAATATATATTTCAAGTCTTTCTCTAGTGAAAATAGAATTTCTCACAACTTTTCAGCTCTTAAAACTCCTCAACAAAATGGAGTTGTAGAGTGGAAAAATAGGTCTTTAGTTGAAATGGCAAGAACTATTCTCTTAGAGAATTCATGCTTAGATATTTTTGGGCTAAAGCAATGAATATTGCTTGCCATATATTGAATAGAGTTTCAATTAGGCAAATTCTGAAAAAAAACTTCTTATGAACTCTATAAAGATAAAAAGCCAAATATCTCATACTTTAGAGTCTTTGGATGTAAATGCTTCATGCTAAATAATGAAAAAGATAACTTAGAAAATTTGATCCTAAAAGCGATGAAGGAATATTTTTAGCTAATTCAACATCAAGCAAATCATATAGAATATACAATAAAAGAACCATGGTTGTAGGAGAGTTAATTCATGTAAGTTTTAATAAAAATAATAAAAATATTCCTATATCTCAGCAAAATGAAGATGAAAATGAAAATGAATGGGAAATTCTAAAGAAGCCCATTGAGGAAAACAATCAAGATTCCAAAGTAGGAAAGAAAGAAGAAGAACCAAGAGATACTTTTCTTCATAGAGAAAAGTCTTAGGGAAGAATTCATAACTAGTCTTAAACAAATGTACATAATCGTTTTTAGTCACTTTTCTGAAAAAAAATTATTTTCAGCTACTCAAACAAACTAATTACACTCTATAACCACTCAAACAAACTAATTATACTCTATAGCGACCTTTTTTTTTATTTTTTTCAAAACTGTACTTAATTGAAAATATGATAGGATTAAAACTGGATGGATTAAAATTTATAAAAAAATGACAGAGTTACAAAAAATAATTGTCAGGGTTAAAACTAAGTCAAAACTGAAAAGTGGTTGTTTTCAGCAATTAGTTTGTTTGAGCGGCTGAAAACGATTTTTTTTTTCAGAAAAGTGGCTAAAAACTATTTTTTTTTTTTTAGACATGGTTAGTTTTTGTAATTTCCACAAAGTCTTATGTGGATGAATTTAGGATTTTGTGAGATGTCACTCGAGGTGTAAGAATTAGATCCCATCTTAGAAACTATTGCGAGTACGTAGCTTTTCTGTCAAACCTAGAATCCAAAAGTATAAATGAAGCTATAGAAGATCCAAGTTGGATATTGTTTATGCAAGAACAGCTAAATCAGTTTGAAAGGAACAAGGTATGAACCTTAGTACCTAAGCCAAAAGATAAGTAACCCATTGGAACAAAATGGGATTTAGGAATAAGATGGATGAAAATGGAACTATAGTCAAGAACAAAGCTAGATTAGTGGCTCAAGGTTATAGTCAAGAGGAAGGAATAGATTTTGATGAAACCTATGCTCCATGTAGCAAGCTTAGAAGCCATTAGATTATTACTAGCTTATGCTTGTAACAAAGGTTTCAAGCTATACCTAATGGATGTCAAGAGTGCACTCCTTAATGGGTACATCAAAGAGTAAGTTTATGTTAAGCTGCCCCTAGGTTTTGAGGATCCAATACATGAGGATTATATGCTCAAGCTTACCAAAGCCTTATATGGACTTAAGCAAACTCCTAGGGCGTGGTATGGAATTTTAAATAATTTCCTCACAAAGAATGAATTTAAAGGAGGGAATGTGGACACCACTCTATATCAAAAAGGATAAAAAGGACATTATTTAGTTCAAATATATGTAGATGATATATTTTTTGGATGAACTAATGATAGCTTGTATAAGGTATTTTTTGCTATGATGCAAGTAGAATCTGAGATGAGCATGGTAAGAGAATTAAACTATTTCCTATGATTGGAAATCAAGGGATGGTATATTTATTTGTCAATCCAAGTATATTAGAGACATCTTAAAGAAATTCAATATGGTTGAGATAAAAACCATGGATACCCCTATGAACACATCTGTAAAAAGGATAAGGATGAAGTGAGGATCAAAAGAAGTATAAAGGTATGATAGTATCTCTTCTTTACCTTACAGCCTCTAGGCCTAATATTCTCTTTAGTATAGCTTTATGTGCTAGATATCAAAGTGGTCGTACGGAATCCCATTTAGTAGTTGTTAAGAGGATATTCAAATATCTAAAGGGATCTCCATCTTTAGGCCTGTGGTGTCCTAGAAATTCTCCTTTAGAACTTCATGTGTATTGTAATACCCACAAATTTTTATGGGCTTAAGTGTAATTATTTTAGGGCGTAGGTGAAATTTTTTAAAATTATGGGGGATAAGTGTAATTTTTCAAAGTTGTGGGAACAAGGAAAAATTTTAGAAACTTAAGGACTTGAGGACAAGGGGGTGAAAGTGTAAGAGGGTAGAAGATGTAGGGAAAAACAAAAAATTGTAGTGTGATCACATTGGATGTTCACCTGACGCCGGAGGTCGATGGATTCTATCAGCAATCACCTGTCTCCATATGCCACTTCACAGGGACCATACAGTACATCTCCCACCTGGTAACCAAATAGTTCTTAGCAACGTCAAATCTTTGGCACCGACACACAAGACAACTGTGTTGCCTCCGATCTAAGAACCAGTAACACAATCAAAGCTTGTGATAGACCATAGATCTTTTAAGCCATGTGATCTATCACGTGCGTCATATTCAGTGGATGTTCCACTAACATCCACCCACATGTATACTATATCCATCTCATGAATTATGGCATGTTCACTATCCTCTATCATTAGCATCTTATACTAATCAAATGTAGTATCCCATGTGTTAGTTTGTACTCGACTAATCATAATCCCCATTTGAGAAGTCTAAGAACTGGGAATTATCATTAAGATATCCTTATTATGAAGGTCAATTGTCACACATTCTTAACAGCTAAGAATAAGACTTTCAACAAGAAATCTTACTCATTCATATATATATGATTAGAGAGCAATGAATGAAGATATGACCTTAAATATGAGAACATATTTTATTACATGTTGCAAGAATTGTTGTATCATATTTTTTGATATATGAGAAAAAGGGTTTGATGAAAAACCTATCTTAGAATGAAAAATCTTTTATGTTAATGTCATATTTCGAAATCAATATTTTATGTTTCGAAACATGCATGAAAAGCTTTGGCGCGAATATTCAAATGTTTGAAAAATCTAAAGATCATGTATCATGTTTCGAAACCTATGTTCCATATTTCGAAACACCATGTTTCTATTTTTGTTTCGAAACTCCTTTGAATAGATTTCAAATATTCTTGTCAGTATGTATGTTGTATTTCAAAACATCTATGATTTAAGCATATGTTTCGAAACCTACATAGTATGTTTCGAAACCTTTGTCTCTGTCAACAAAACATTTAAATAACTGAGATGTTTTTTGCTTTACACCTTTTCATTTTCATTCAAAAGCTTCTCAAAAGTTGTTCTTTAATTCAATCTCCATGTTCTAAGAATTCAAATTCAAATTTGAAAGTGGAGAACAAAACAAAATCATGATAAGCATATATCTTTGTCTCTTACTCATGCTATCTTTTAGTGTATGTCCAACTATAAAAGTTGGATGTTTCAAAACATGTGATATATTATTCGAAACCATAATGTAAAATTGTAATGTTTCGAAGCCAATAAGCTATGTTTTGAAACCTTCTTTTGTATCTTATCTCTAGCAGCTATAAAATAGTCAAATGTCTATAAATAGCAAGTGTTTGAAGACAAGAAAGATACAGATATATACACACACACTCAAGATACAAGCAATACATACACAAGCACAAGGGAACAAAATCATTTTTGACAAGCTCTCATAGAAGATCCACACATACAATCCTTGATGTGCATTGTGGTGTAAAAAAAAATAAGCAAGCTAAATCTAAAGTCTCATCTTTCTAGCTCTCCTCACCTCAAACCAAGAGGTTTGTACAGTCATTTGGTAAGGCTTTTTATTGCTTTCAATTTGTTGGGTTATAAAAGATAAGGGTTATTTATCTTGTTAATGTTTGTAAGGTTTGAGTTTAGCCTTAAAACTCATTGTGTAGTAAGGTTTGAGTTGAGCCTCAAAACTCAGTGTGTCAAGGTTCGAGTTGACCCATAAAACTCATCGTGTACAAGATTTTAGGGTGAACCATGGTAAAACCCTTGTTGTGGTTGATCACTAGTAAAAGTGATTGTGTTTAAAAATCCTCCAAGTGGGTAAGCTTGAAGGTAGTGGACTAGGCGGGGTGCCGAACCACTATAAATCTCGTGTGCACTTGTTTTACTATTTTACTTGCCTATTATTCTTTGTTCAAGTTTTTCAAAAAACTAAAAGTTTCAAAATAAGAAAAACAGAAAGGATGGTTTTGAAACATATATAGTAGGTTTTGAAACCTACTTAACAAGAAGATTGATTTCGAAACATACTTCTTTTTTCGAAACATAGTGTTCTGCAAGCAATCAGTCTTTAAGCTATCGAAGAATTTACTCTAATCCCAATTCACCCCCCCTCTTGGGATATATTTGCTATCATTTGGAACTAACAAGAATTACATTATTAGTCCCATAAATGTAAGTGTCAGATGGCATTTAAATCTAGCATTAAAGTACCAACACTAACACATCTGAACCGATCTTTCTCTTGAAGTTCCATTTACATCGGACATGAACAATTCCCTCAGATGGATCTATCAAGACCCAGACCTGGTTGGAGTACATAAACTCCATCTCAGATTCTATAAGTATCTGCCACTTCAAGGCATCGATATCAGATATCGCCTCCTCATAGGTGGTAGGGTCGACAAACCTGTCAGTGTCCCCATACAAGAACAATTCATGTATCTCCTCCACCGATAAACTATACCATTGATCCGGAGGATTGGGCACTCTACAGACCTACGGAGAACTTGTGGATGATCTCCCTGACTTCATTCACCTTACTCAATAATCCAATCAGGCATTTGTGGAACAAAAGACTCCTTTTTTGTCAGATCTATTTTCTTTCCCATGCCATCTTCCTAAATGAACTCTTCTTCCAAGAAGATAACATGCCTGACAACCACAACTCTTGGGTCAACCAAAAAATAGGTATAATACCCTAAACACTTTTTAGGATATACCACAAAATGACCCTTTTTAGATCTAGGAATCAACTTTTCTGTTGTCAACCTCTTCGTAAAAATTGGGCAACCCCAAATCCTGACGTGCATAAGACTCGAGGCTTTCCTAACCCATATCTCATATGGTGTGGTTGAAACAAATTTAGTTGGTACTCGATTTATTAAATAAATCGTATTAAAAATAGCATAACCCTATAGTGAAATAGACAAATCCATGTAGTTTCGCATAGAATGAACCATGTCCAACAGAGTTTGATTCTTACGTTCAACCACACCATTCAACTATGGCGTGTAATCAAGAGTCAACTATGAAATTATACGATAAGCCTTAAGATAATCAATAAAGTCCATACTCAAGTATTCACCTTCTCGATTTAATCGAAGAATCTTAATTCTCTTTCCTGTTTAATTTTCTACTTCAGACTTGTCTATCATTAAGTACATGTAACCATACTGTGAAAAACCATCAATAAAAGTTACAAAGTAGATATAACCACCCTAACCCATAACATTTATGGGCCCACATACATCTGAATGTACCAATCCTAACAATTCTGTAGCCCTTTCTCCTTGTCCAACAAAAGGAGACTTAGTCATTTTCCAGAGAATACATTACTCACAAGTTGGCCCATGTTCAACACACAAATCACACATGAGACCCTAATGAGCCAACTTGATAAGTCTACTCTCGCTGATATGACCCAACCTTATAAGGTGCCACAACTATTTAGAATTAATTTCATTATCTTGAGACCGCTTCTCTTTTAATGTGGTATTATGTGTAACAACTATTTGCTGACTATATTCACATGCATGTGTTTCCAGGAAATATAAACCGTTTATTATCACAGCTTTGCTCACACACACGTTATTAAACATAATCAAACATTCATTGCATGCAAAAGAAAATGTATAACTGTGACTTACAAGCTATGGAATTGAAACAACATTTCGAATCACATTTAGTATATGTAAACAGTCATATAAAACTAGTACATACCTAGAACGTAAAGAAACATAAGTAGTCCCTATGGTTAATGTAGGAACACTTACCCAATTGCTAACCCGTAAAACTACTTTGCGCTTCCCAAGTGCCCTACTTTAATTGAAATCCTGCACGGATAAATAAATATGAGAAGTAGTGCTAGAATCCACAATCCAAGAAGCAGGGTGTTCCTTCCTGACCAAAAAAGGATGATAGGAAGCGGGATCGCAACAGTAGGGCTTGGGCTTCGATGATGAGTCCGTCCGGGGGGTGGCTGGCACCTACAAGTACTCCTAAGATAGTGTTAATGACCCCCAGCTACTGGGTTTCCTGGAGGCGATCCAGGATTTTGCCTGTTACCTGCTTGGTGCCGCCTTTGAAGGTTGCGGCTCATTTGCCTATCTGTGTTGCCCTGTGGGGATCGCCTTCAGTCTGATCTATAAATGTATTGACAGAGATAGCCTCCCTGACTAGCCACTTTATTTGACCCATTAGGGCAACACATTCTTTAGTCGTACGTCCAAACATACGGTGGTAATCACACCGCTTACTAATATCGGTGTTATCGCAAGGGGGCCGTTGCTCGCTGATATCTAGAAGGGGAATGACCTTGGCATTGTAGACTTCTCAGAAGATCCAATCCCGCCTTGTTGTGAGGGGGGTATGTGCGTTGTAGTGCAACCCTGGCTACTCAAAGGCCTGGGATGGTTCCCTCCGCCCTTTGTTGTGATCCCGACTTTTTTGGTTTTGGTAGGGGTCTCTCATGTGGCTTTGTTAATGCCTGGTAGGGGGTCTTGCATGGGGGGCCAGGTGAGGCTGTACTTGTAGCTCGACTTCTTTACGCCAGGCAGCTTAGGCTTCTTCCATGTAGATGTACCCTGTCGCACGCATTTTGAGATCGACCAGGGTGGTAGGGGGCTTTTGGGCCAGTGAATCGGCGAAAGGACCTACTCTTAATCTAGCCATAATGGTGTGTAGGGATACCGCAGGGTTGAGGTCCTTGATTTGGAGGGTTTCTTGAAAGAACCTGTTCATGAATGCCCGGAGCAGCTCGTGCTCGCCCTATTTCAGGTTGATAAGACTGGTCGAGGTCATGTGATAGGCTCAGCTAATGGAGAAATAAGTGAGGAAATGAGTGGTTAGCTTGGAGAAGTCGTGAATAGAATTTAGCTCCAAGGACGAGAACCACAACATGACCGACTTTCTCAGGGTGCTGAGAAAGGATTAACACATGATCAGGTCCGAGCTTCTTCTTATCAGTATGGCGGCGCTGAATGCAGTAAGATGATCATAAGGGTCGATGGTGTCATCATAAGGTTCCAAGGTGTAAGGAGCAGAAGCCGTCGCGTAAAGGGACAGCCATGATCAACTCAGAAAAAGGGTGATTGTGGGAGTACAAAGGTGCGAAAGGTGAGGGAATAGAGGTGTGGGTAGCCTTGGTGGTGTTGGTGACAACTGCCTTCTGCATCACATTCGACCTGTTCGTTGGGTTGGTCGTGCTGCTGGTTTCGGGTTAATTCAGTGACTTGATGCTGGAGCTACTGGATCGTCTGAAGAAGGATTTCTATGACAACTAGGTTTTGTGGGGAATGGTCGGCGTTATTTAGCTCTTGGGTGGGAGCGCTCTTCTGGTTCGCACCATGATATGGCAACAGGGAGGTCAGTCTGAAAAGCTCTTGTGAAATTATGGGGTAGGTAAGTTTTACTGAGCCCCACGGTGGGCGCCAGATGTTCCTTCTTGATCAAAAGAGGACAATCGGAGGCTAAATCACAACAGCAGGGTGCGGGCTCCGGTGATGGGTTTGTTCGGGAGGCTAGTAGCACCTACAATCACTCCAGAGATGGTGTCAATGACCTCGGCTACCGGGTTTCTTTCGTCCTCTTTTGGTCAGGAAGGAACACGGGGTATCGACCAATTGAAAGATTGGTCTAAATAACACACATAGAAGGACAAATACCTTGACCCTCCAGGAGCTTTCCCTTAAAGCTCATCAAATAGTCTGAGCAATTCCTCTTTCAGTATCCATTTTGTCCGCAAAAGTAATAATTACTCTTGCCCTAAACCTCCTTATCCTTTGTCTCTATCTGACTGTCACGACTCGATTTCTAATAAGTCATGACTGACACTAACCCTAGGCCTAGTAACCCCACCATGGATTAGTAAGCCTCTTTTCTAGCTCAATTTACTAAAGCATTAGTACCTCTGACAAAATATAGAAACATGGAGTAAAATACTATATCAATTTTTCAAAAAAATATTTCAATATCTCATATACGACAGCTACAAAAAAAAAATGAATTTCTATCATCTTGTTGTCATAAATACATATACAGTCTCATATCTATGGCTTTTGGCACAATTGTGTACCACAAAAATAAAGTACAAAAGACTAGACTCGACAGTACATGTGCGTCTCCACAGAGTATCTTATATTAAATCAATAATCAAAAGAAGTCTGACATCACACCAGAAGATCTGTTGGACCAGTATTCAAAAGAAGAATCTCCTGAAAATATTTTTTTAAAAAAAGAGAGAGTCTTATGGACTCGCGAGGATAAGGTATGCCATGCCCACTAAGAGAGTATGCAATAAAAATGTTTGGATGAACATCAAGGATACAATAATATAATAGTAATATGAACAACGAGAATATGTACCATAAGTTTAAATAATTTGAGATTCAAAGGAAAACATAGTGTAGGAAAAATAAGTGCCTAGAGACAACCCTCATAAGTTGCTCACCTAACCATCTAAGTCCCCTATACTTTTTATTTTATATGTGATGCATGCACTGAGTCTAAGGACACATTAGTAGAAATAGGCCTAGTGCCTATACATACATGCACACAAGTATATATACTGGCACATACATCATCATCACATTATAATACCATAATAGCCCACGTGATAGCAGTGCTGAAACATACTATCTGTGTCTCTCATGCCAAGCCTCACAATACCATGATCTTTTCCTTCTGTGAGTCACTAAAGAATCTACCAGATAGTCCTCTAATAATAATGCAAATGATACCCTACTTAATGCACAAATTATAACCATTTATCATTTCATGTGGTACCCAAAATGCACCATATCATTCAACATTTCACATACTCAAAGACAATAAATTAGTTAGGGTATTTTTTTGCTTATATCTCTCCTAGTAGGATGAAAATATTTCATGCAATTTAGAAACATTTAAAAGTGTTTTTCTATGATTCGCATATAAAAATCATACACAAGTTATGCATGGAACAATATATATGTACACAAAATAAGGTAAACAGAACATATCTTGTTTACTTGCTTGGGAAATCATAGCTCAAGTTCGAGTCTGGGGAAAAGATCGAGCAAAATCCTAGGAATCCAACTCTACAATAAATAGAATGGGGTGGTCACATTTGGGTAATAAAAGTAGCGATATAATAAAAATTATCGAAAATTCTAACCATTGTCTAACACCCTAAATCGGTTATTTTATACCTTCACCCGCACAATATTTTATCCTAGGAATCCAACACTACATCATCATGGCTCGTCTTGAATGCTACACGTAAGTGTATAGTGGAACTACACACCCTTTTATAGGCTGCAATAAGAATAATATATATATATATTTCTATATTCGCCCATAAACTATATTTCTTTTAATTATAGATAATATTTTAAAAGTTTCTCTTTTTTAAAATACATATATATTTATATTTATAACTCAATTTATAAATTTTTTAAAACATAATAATTAATTAATTAGTGATTTAATAAATGGCTTAAAAGAAATGATTTGCAATGTGCTAGTCTCAGAATAAAATGAATCCATCAGAAATCAGGATTTAGGACCCAAGTCATCATCATAGGCTAGCCTAGAACACACTCGGGATCAGTCTTGCTCGATCTTGAGTCATCTAATAGGGATTCATCCTTAGAACTCCGATCAATAAAGTGACTCGCTAGTCATATTGTCAATTCTAAGAGACCTAAGAAGAACCCAAGTTAGACCAACGTCAATATCCTGAGTAAGGCCAACCTAACCAAGTCATCCTAGATTCACGGACAAAAGACAAGAAGGGAAAACAATTCGAGTGGCCCAACCCGAGGGCTGCCACAACTGGGTCAAACCATACCCAACACTTTGGGTCATTCTATAACCCAATCGGATCCCACCATCCTAGGTCAAAACCTTACTCGACTTGCCCAAACCCCAAAACCCTTTTTTTCTTTTTTTTTTCTTCTCCCCAACATTCTGTTGCTACCGGAGACTGCCGCCGGCCAGCGAAACATGGCTGACCAACATACCGAATCGAAGCCCTTATCACGAATATTGACATATCTCAAAATGAGAGCCATCAGACGGTTAGATCTTAGCAGATCTAGAATTTTATTTTAGGCCAACATAGGGACGAATTCTAGCCATCGCCGACCGTTAGCCATTTTTCCGACGATCGGAGTCTACCACGAGGTGCGTAGCTCCTAGGCGACCAACATACCTAAAAATGACAAAGATCAGACAGCTAGATTTTCATAGATCTAGGGTTAAATTTTCGATCAAAAATAAAACTCACTGCCAGTCACCTCTGGAGATCTGAGATCGCCATCCAACACCCTCGAGTATTCCGACTAACATATCCTAAAACCAAGCAAATCCAACAGTCATATCTCCGTAGATCTGAGTTTAAACAATCGACCAAAAATCCAACTACGCCTACATACACACATCCTTTGAAACAACGACAAAACTAACAAAAACCATACCAAAACACTTACCTCCTTATAGATTGAGGGCGCTTTAACAGTGAAAATGAAGTCGGATGGATGATTGAATGGCTAGATCGCAAGAAATCAACCAGAATCAGAGAGAGAGAGAGATAGAGAGAGATAAATGATTTTTGTGAGGGAGGGTTACCCGCACGCCTCCCCCTTTCTTTTTATATTTTTCTATTTTTTATATATGTTATTTTATTTTATTTATTTATTTATTTATATTTCTTTTTTTAAATTTTTTAATTGAATTATTATTATTATTATTATTATTATTATTATTATTATTTTTCCAGATCTTTACACTAACCACCACCTCTATTGGCTTGGAGAACATTTCTCTTTCTTTTTCTAGATTTAGGTTTCTTTTGGAAAGAAAACGAGGCAACAGCGAGAACTCCTTCTCTATCTTTTCCTTTCATTTGTGACTAAGCAGTTATTAACATATTTAATAACTCAGGGAGAGAACACTCAATCTTATCCATATAGAAATAAGTAACAAAGAAGGAGAAAGAATCCAACAATGATTGTAGGACAAGATCAGTCCGGAGAAGAGTGTTAATTGGGAATTCCAAGGCATCCAGCTGACCAATCATATTGATCATGCTAATGACATGGTCTCCGACATCTGAACACTCAAGCATTCGGACTCGAAACAGCTTCTTTGATATCTCATGCATAGCTATCCGACTATACTCGCCAAAGAGGTCCTTGAGATGTTGTATCATGCTTGCAACATTCATAAAATGCTCAAGTTGACGTTGCAAATTGTTGAACATCAATGCGAAAATATAGTTACGAGCTCACTGTCATGTTCTTTCAAATTTTCCTAAGTGATAATCTCCTCCTCAATCGCAATTAGAGGAATATCAGTAGGTGGTATATAAGACAAAGTGTTATCTATCTTTTCCATATTGAGCACTATTCTTATACTCCGAAACCAATCAAAAAAATTAGGGCCAGTGAGCCTGTTGGTTTCTAGAATGCAAGTTAACGGATTTAAAGTTGTTATTTTTATCTGTAGAAAATAAATAGATATATTAACTTATATCTTTGTAAAGCTCCATTTAATTAAGGACTTTTTATTAAATGAGTACTCCCATTAATTTTTTGAATCTTACACTTTCTAGGCAGAAAACATGACCCTTATATAGAATCCAATAACAGGTGGTCGAATTCTCTTTGATAAGAATACCCCCCATATTTTAGTTACTTGAAGTAGTCTCATAATTGAGTAGGCAACACTTGCCACCACATCATATGTAGAGCTAGACCTTTGGCTTCTAACCCATCATAAACATCACATTTATAGTTTTTTGGCTTGATGCACTAGTTGTTTGGCTAAGTGGAATGAGTTAAACATCACATTGCATCACATTTTAGTTACTTGGTTAGGTAAGACCCATTGAACACGCATCATCTCATGGTTAATAGGAGAAATCAAACAATATTTCATGAAATGCACCCTCACATTTTAGTTTTTAGATACACTCAATCAAACTAATGAACCCCTACGATAGTGAAAAGCCACGATAAATTAGATTTACCATTTAGATCTAATATTAATTTTATGGAAAGATTTTTAGGCTTCTTAATTTAAGGTCTCATCAGATTCCATTATTCATTTCATCACATAACCATTACATAATAAAATAAATAATAAGTAATATATAATAGATTAAACCAAGATGACCATGGGCATGCACACAGAATAAACCTGAGTCTCCTAGGTTTAAACCATACCTCACATCAACTCCTTGATGGACTATTGCTACTCTACTTTTGTTACGCTCAACTCCTTGACGTCGTCTTTAAGTTACAACTTGTGTAAAATAAAGACTAAAAGAACCTACTTGAGGCTTATGCCTCAATACAAGCCCGAAGGAATTAATTATTACAAATTTGAATTAAATCAAATGAAGCCTTGTAACATTCATTCATTCATACATACCAAGCCCATGCTCATCATGTACATACATTCGTTTATGCTGTTTCAAAATAATTTTGAAAGCATTTATCCTGCATATGTCAAATAATACAATCTGACATCCAAACACGCATATCTAAATCCCCAGAGAAAATAGGAAGCATGCCCGACAAGTGGGATGATAAGAATTTTGCTATGTGGTAATTATGGCAGGGGACATAAGGAACCTTGTCATTTTGGTAGTGAAGGTTGCTATTAATGCAGACAGGCAGGGCATGTACAAAGGGAGTGTCCTTATAGTCAAGAGAAGGCAATGGCTAACATAGAGGTGGGATGTTTTCGATGTGGTCAAAAAAGGCATCGAGCAAACAATTGTCCACAACCTACCCAGTCTTAGTATGAAGGGTAAAGATTATGAGGACAAGGACCCCAGCTTAACTAAAGGCCAGCAGTGCCCAGGGCACAAGGAGTAGTCCCACAAATGACGATACAACAACGCCCTGCTATTGTTGCCAAACCCTATGTGCAGGAAATGGTGTTTGCCTTGACGACAGTGGAAGGGAACGAGATTATTTAAGGTATTATTTCTTTATATGGTGTCAATATGCGTGTGTTATTTGATACAAGTTCTACTCATTCTTTTATTACACCGCATGTTATATGTCATGTTCCCATCCCTAAGAATATATTTCCATAGTACCTGGTTGTGTCCACACTTGGGGATGTGGTGTTAATGGTCAGTGAGGTACTTTAGAATTGTGAAATTAAGATGTATGACAAGGAATGTCCTAGCGACTTAGTGGTGCTAGATATTGGGGAATTTGATCTTATCCTAGGTATGGATTGGTTATCTCAACACTATGCTAAGGTTGATTGTTGGAGAAAGGTAATTCATTTTGAGGTACCCCAGCAACCAGTTATTGTGTATAGGGGTATTAAGCCAATGAGTTCAATCCCAATGGTCTCGATAATGAAGGCAAAGAGGTTGGTAAGGCATGGCTGCAAGGCGTCTCTTGCCTTTATAACTACTGATGGGAACAATAAGGCAAAATTATCAGAGTTTCTAGTAGTTTGTGAGTTCCCTTACATATTTCCAGATGAATTGCCAGGATTGCCACCTCGAAGAGATGTTGAATTTTCTATTGATTTAGTGTCAGGCACCTAACCTATTTCGAAAACTCCTTATAGAATGGCCCCAAATGAATTGGAAAAGTTAAATACTCAACTATAAGAGTTGATTGATAAGGTCTTCATTCGTCTTAGTGCGTTGCCATGGGGTGCCCCAATATTGTTTGTACAAAAAAAATGATGGATTGATGAGGTTGTGTATCGATTATCGTCAGTTAAATCAAGTAACAGTAAAGAATAAATACCCACTATCGCGTGTGGATGATTTACTAGATCAACTTCGGGGGGCATCAGTATTATCAAAAATTGATTTGAGGTCTAGTTATCATGAAGTGCGTGTTAGAGAAGAAAATGTGCAAAAAATGACTTACAAACCCGCTACAAACATTATGAGTTTGTGGTTAAGCCATTTGGATTAATTAAAGCTCCGACAATTTTTATGAACCTAATGAATCGGGTCTTTAAGGAGTACCTAGACTACTTTATAATTGTTTTCATTGATGACATTTTAATTTATTCACCAAGACTAGAGGAGCATGAGGTCCATCTTAGACTAGTCTTACAAAGACTTAGGGGAAAATAATCATATGCCAAACTCAGTAAGTGTGACTTTTGGTAGTGATGAGTGGAATTTCTGGGTCATGTAGTCTTTGGTGAGGGTATTTCAGTCGACCCCAAAAAGGTTAAGGCTATGGTTGATTGGCCGAGGCCTACGACAATGACTGGGATTCGTAGAGGGCTTTGCCCATTTATTTGTCCCTATGACTAAATTGACACGGAAGAGGGTGAGGTTTAAGTGGGATAAGGCATGTGAAACCTACTTCCAAGAATTGAAACGATTACTGATTACCACCCTAGTATTAGCTATCCCTAGGAGCGGGGAGAAATTTACCATATATAATGATGTTTCTCATATAGGGTTGGGATGTGTGTTGATGCAGGATGGTCGCGTAAATTCCTATGCCTCGTGACAATTGAAAAAATATGAAATGAATTACCCAACACATGATTTGGAATTGGCTTTCGTGGTGTTTGCACTAAAAATTTGGAGACATTACCTATAATACCCAAAAATCTTATGGAAATGATTACATCTGACTTTTGGGCCAAAACACAATTTTACCATACTTTAGGGCCAAAGCGTGAATTACGAATCTTAGCAGAAACTTGAAGAAATATTTCCAGGGATGAAGAACAAAACTTGTAGGATAAAAATGCCTAAGAATCAAAGGATTCACAAAATTAGGATCAAAATAAGATATTAGAGGCACTCAAGCCAAAGTGCAGAATCTAAGTTTTGATCGAGAGTGCTCAAAACGAGCATTTTTTTTAAACTTTTGGGGATGTAATGAGGCATCCTAGACTTGTGGGGCTATATAAAATTATTGGAAAACCCAGGGTTTGAGGGATAGGGCAGAAATGCAAAACATAAAAACTTGGGGGGTGAAAGTGATATTTCTAAAAAAAACAGGTGTGAAACTTGCAAAACGCTAGCTAAGTTTGCAGAAGCCACCAACAAGGCTCCCAAGGGGTGCAGGGCTATTCTCTAGGCTATGATGGCCTAGTTCTGACCTTCATTTGTCGGAAGAGGCGGTCGGATGGCCGTGATTTGGCCGAAGTTTGGTTGGCTATTTTTAAACAAATTGTTTAAACATCATATTAAACATTTTAGCTTGTTATAATGCATTCTAGGGCACTCAAAGGCTAGGAATGAGACTTAAGGACCAAGGAATGCTGGGATTTGTTCAAAAATTAGTGGAATTTAGCTATAAAAGCTCGAACTCGTGACCAAGGGTTTTTAGTAAGTTCAAGATAAAATTCGAGGGTTTAAAGGTTGAATCGAGGGTTAGGGATAAGGGACTTTTGTTCCTTGAATCTTTTTCTGGAGAATTTTGTAAGGTTTCATTTAGATTTGAGTGAGTTTCAAGGGTTTGTCGAAGACACACAATAAGTCAGTCGTTCGAGGCACCATCAGTGAAGTTTTTGCGCATCCAAGGGTACCCCCATATTTGCCTTGAGGAGTACTTCAAGTGGGTAGGATTAAATTCACCATCGAAGCAAGTTTTAGTAGTCGGAGCTGGAGAAGACGATAGGTGAGTATACTACACACGCAAATTTCACTCTTAGTACACGCACCAAGTGCGTGAGGGCGCGTGAGGTTTGGGATAAATTCATAATTAATTTTATAATGTTTAGAAAAAAATTTTATGAATTATGGTGGAGAAAAATTTGAGGAAAACCTTGAGGATGTATTTATTTTGGAATTATTGACGGAAAATGGGGAGAAAATAAGAAAAAATTATGAGAAAATTATAAAAAAATAGATATTGATATTCCTTTTAATGAATATGATGTCTAGGGATAGTTGAGGCTCAAGGTTGAGTAATAGTATGATTATTTAAGGCTTGGCAAGAGAATCGAGGTTGGGTACGAGAATTGGGGTTTCTAAGTTACATTAAAGGTGAGTGTGTTCCTACCTAAAACTTGGTTTATTGTGGGCAGTTTGACCCTATACTTGATTTGTTTCATACAAACAATTTGACTTGTGATATGTTGATTTCATGTGGATAGTTAATCCAAAATGTTTATTTATGTGTGCATTGAAATGACATTTTGTGTAATGCATCATTACATGTTGTGGTTATGGCATTGGCATGTGTGTTAGAAATGGGTAGTGATTTCAGGTTGTTTTTCAGTGGGAACGTAATCCCTGAAGTGATTGTCGTGTGTCGAGTTCCTGCGTTGATGTTGACCCTCTTGTGATGGAGTGGTAATGATTGTTCCCATAGTGTCAGGGAGATGCATTGATGTTACCCCTTTTAAGGTAGGACTGCGTTATACCAATGTGTCAATGTGATTATGTTGCATTTAGAGATATTGTTCTTTCCTGTGGTATGGATTAAGCGCTGTATGGGATTCTCTTAGGCTGGGACACGTTGGGATATGTCAGTTTGTTCATGGTCTTGTATGTATTCATGAAAATCTTTTAAACTCTCACTTAGATGTTTTAGCATCTAATTTGGACTATGTCCTTATAAGATTCAAACGTTCTAAGTGAAAGCAGCGGTGCCAAGAGAAAAAAAGCCATTGAGATGTAACCGTTATTTACATAGGTGATCTTTAGCAAATCTTTTGTTTATGTTTGAGATATTTTGTTGTTAATACTAAGATATGAGTTTCTTTGTATTTGTTTTGAAGGTATGATGTTAAATAATGGTACGATTTCTATGTTATGAATAAAACATTTACGGTTATGTACCTTTTGGCTTTCGATCTTACTTCCACATTTATGATGATATTACCTGTCTTAGCTTATTGATCATTAAGTTTGATATGATGAAAAGGTAGAATAGAATTGTTGGGCAAAGATTTACCTTTAGTGTACGTTAAAAAAAATATTCTTGAAATCCTGGGTTAATGCATGCTTGGGAAAAGCAGGGTGTTACATTACCTATATGGTGAGAAAGTAGAGGTTTACACGGACCATAAAAGCTTGAAGTACCTTTTCTCCCAAAAGGAATTGAATATGAGGCAGCCTCAATGGGTGAAGTTATTTAAGGACTATGATTGTGACATTCTATATCACCCAAGGGAGGCCAATGTGGTGGCTGATGCTTTGAGTCAACGAGGAGTGTCCATTGTAGCTATGATGGTGCAGGAATGGTTATTGTCAAAGTAGTTGAGTGGTTTCTCTATCTCTCCGTCTAAGCAAAAACCAATTGTGTTCTTCTGTTATATAAAAGTGCAATAAGAATTGGTTGAGTAGATTCAGGTTTAATACACTAATGAGAAGCTAGCCAAAGTTTTAGCTATCATGGAGAAATTTGAGGCCGTGGGATATAGCCAGAAGGGCTATGGACTATTACTTTGTCAAGGGCAAATTTGTGTGTCAAAGAACAAAAAATTGAGACAAGAAATTTTGACTGAAGCTTATAAAGTTTGTTATACCATTCATCTAGACATGACAAAAATGTATCAGAATCTGTGGCAATAATTTTTGTGGGATGGAACAAAAAGAGGCATGACCAAATTTGTCTCATAATGTCTGGTGTGCCAACAAGTGAAAACAGAACACCAGAAGCCCACCCATTTATTACACTCACTGCCGATCCCAAAATGGAAATGGGATCACATTACTATGGATTTTATCACAGGGTTATCTAGAACTTCAAAGGGGTATGATGCAATATGGGTAATAGTAAATCAACTAATGAAATCATCCCACTTCTATCCAATAAAGAAGATATTTCCCCTAAATTGGTTAGCTAAGTTGTATATTGAGTAGGTAGTAAGATTACATGGAAACCAAACTAGTATTGTATTAGACTGTGACCCCAGATTTACTTCACGGTTCTGAGAGTCTTTTCATGAGGATTTAGGGACTTAATTAAAATTTAGTACTGCATTCCATCCCCAAAATGACGACCAGACAGAATAGACTATTCGAATCTTGGAGGATATGTTGAGAGGTTGTGTGCTAGATTTCTATAATAGCTAGGATGATCATTTGCCATTGGTGGAATTTACCTATAATAACAGCTTTCATTCCAGTATTTGGATGCCACCGTACAAGACACTCTATGGTAGGTCGCGTTGATCACCCATTTGTCGAGAAGAAGCAAGAGACAGGGCTTTGCTAGGGCCAGAGGTAATTGAGCAGACCTCTGAGAAGATTCAACTCATCAAGGCCCAAATGAAAGTGACCCAGGATAAACAGAAAAGTTATGCTGATAGATAACGTTGTGACCTTGAGTTTGTTGTTGGGGATCATGTATAGATGAAGGTAATGCCTGTGAAGGGCGTACGGAGATTTGGGATCTCGGGGAAGCTCAATCCTCGATATATAAGATCATTTGAGATATTGGAATGGGTAGGATCCTTAGCATACCAGCTAGCCTTGCCTCCACTATTAGCCAATGTTCATAACGTGTTTCATGTGTCCACGTTACGAAAATACGTGTTAGACCCTCAGCGTATTATCGATTATCAAACTTTTGGGGCCAAGGAAGATGTGTCATATGACGAATTGCTAGTAGCTATTATGGAACAAAAAGAATGAGTGTTGAGGCACCGATCTATTCCTCATGTAAAAGTCCAGTGGCAATATCACGATTCGAGAGAAGCCGCATGGGAGTTAGAGGAAAAAATGAAGTGTTCATTCCCTTAGTTATTTGAATAAGCAGGTATGAATTTGGAGGACCAAATTCTTTTAAAAGGGGGAGATTGTGACGACCCGAATTTTTTTTTGAAAAAATAATATAGTAAATAATGTATGTATTTAAGGTGATCCGTGAGCTTGAGAAATTAATGAAAAAATTATTATCTTTGTGAATGAAGGGAATAATTGAGAGTTGGTGGAATTTATTGGTTTTAAATGTAAGTTGGAAAATTGACATTTATTTTGTATAAAATTAAATGCGGTGCTAAGCCGGGTGATTGAGTGTACAAGTATTTTGTGTTTTTAAATTAAATAGGAGTGAAATGGTTAAATAATCAAAATGGGTTAATGAGGGTATTAGGAATAAGAAAAAGGTAAAAGGCAAAAGACAAATATGGAAGTTAAAGGTGCAGAATTCAAATCTTATTCTAATTTAGCTTTGAATTTCAAATCCTATTCCAATTTAGCCTTTGATTTCAAATCCTATTCCAATTTAGTTTTGGATGAAATTTCAAGTCCATAGCTATATTTACTCTTCTTCCTTCCATTTGCTCCTGCACTTTCTTCTTCGATTCTTATTGGATTGGAGCTACAAGTTGGGGTAGATTTTCTTAGCATTTGGGCAAACTCTTCTATTTGGTTACTCTCCATAAAGGCAAGTTCCTCTCTCTTTTTACAAGGTATTTTCCTTTTTTCCTTCTATCTTGCAAGCTCTTAAATAATCTATTGCCCTTGCTTCTATGAAGCTTTGATTTCTTAATTTTAGGTTAAGTAAACTCTTGATTGTGGAAGATTTGATCTTATAAATGGCCTATGTGGTTATTCTGGTAACTTTTCCATGGATCTCATTTATATCTATTGAATCTCAAATATGGTTTTGTATCACCCTATCTTCCTTTGGGGAATGATGTTTTATTTGGTAGGATTGAGGACATGTAAGGGGTTGATGTTGCCTTGCATAGGTTTTGTACTCTTGTGTATGTCATTGTTGCCTCGGGTAATCGTATGTTAGTTATATATGATAAGTCATTATAATATGCATAATTCTGATAATGCATAGAACATGTGCATGAAAAATGTTCTTAAAATGTCTAAAGGTTTCATGATGTGCACGACGGGCGACATCCGTAGGATACATCTGCAGAGAAAGCTTCGGCTCAAAGATGGATTTTGGTCCCATGGTTTTGGACTTCGATCCCATGGTTATGGTTTTAAAATATTTCATATAAGCATGAATGCATGTTTTATCTGGTTATCATTTAAAGTAATGTGAAGAGGTGGGGTGTTAGTGCCATAAATGTTATTCATGATTCTTAATGCTTCTTAACATTCATGATTCTCATAATCACTTTCTTTCAGTTATACTTGCTGGGTCTTGTGGCTCATATTTGTTTGCTTCATTCCAAGTAAGGGTAAGACCAAAGAAATGGGCGAGTCAAGTGGAGTTTAAGTCATGGGTTAGAAGTGTGTACAGAGTTGTCTCAACCGGGGCCCTTGGGGGTGTTTTAAGATGTGTAATACTAAGTTACATTTTTTATATGGTCTAGGTTGTATCCCTGATGGGATATGGTGGGTATGTTGACCCTAATGTATATATCTATGAATAATGATGTATGAGTATAACTTCCGTTGTTAATGGCAAGGAATATACATGATGTTTCTGTTAGTGTAGGTGCTCTAGACCAAATCAGATTCGACATGTTGTACACTGACAATGGTAAACATATTTATTATTGAATAAGGAGTTATTCAATTTCACAAGAAGTCATTCTATTAGTTTCTTATTATTATTGTCATAACTGAATGAAACTAGATAGAAGTCCATATGATGTATACTGTGATTAATCTATAAAGATGTGAGATGATGCATCACAGTTTCTAGACATCATTAAACATCCCAAGTCGTAGCAATGTCAAGAATGGACATTAACAATTGCGGTAAGACTTGTATATTCTATGTTTTTGTTATGTGATAGCAATGGGGGTCTCACACCCATAGGCATGGGGATGCCTAGACAAGTACATAGTTGACCAATGTTGGAGAACGTGTCACTGGACATGACTCGTTATGAGAATTTATTTTGGTTATATGTTGATGGTATTCTCATACGAGATGGGTGTAACTAATCCTTGGACCTGAGGTTGTCACGGTCATCTCATAAGAAGACCGGTATGCTTTGACATCGTTTCGATGGGCCTAGATAAAGGATGCACGTGGGCGATCGTTGGGCATATAGTGAGGCTTATGGAGATGGGTGCATAACCAAGATGGGACTCGTCTGTCCCTTGATAGAGGATGATGTATCTAAGGTGCCTTCGGTGGATATCCACTTTAAATCCATGGTCATAGTGAAAAAGATCAATAAGGAGTTATTGATTCACTTTCTATTAAGTGAAGATATCCGGATGACTGAAGAAAAACTTATGTGATCATAATCAAACAGCACATCGCCATACTTGAGATCACATAAGATACATTGACGAGAGGATCGAATTACAAAGTAACTATGCACGTGAAAGGTTATTTACGGATTATGAATCCTTTTGAATAATTGGGTAGGCATGATGCCTTGCTAGAAGTTAATCTTGTCTTATGTGTTCGTACTGACACATTGCCAACATATTTGGAAGCCTAATGAGTCATACGCAATAGGCACGGTACCTGGCTTAAACCAAGAGAGTGGACATATGGTTAAGTGAGACACTTCGGTAAGAAATTGTGTCGTCGTAGGTTCTCATGGAAAAAGAACAAATAGACATAATGACATCGATATGACGAGGAGTAGTCATAATAGAAAGAGTTTCCTAAAATAGCAATATATTAAATTAGGAAAGAGTTTCTAATTTAATAATTTTCTATTTGTTGGAATGGCAAATAGGAAATAAAATATATTTGGCCTTAAGTTAATATTTAGACTAAATTGGATTTGGGCCAAATATTAAATTAAATATTATATTTAAACTAAATTAGATTTGGACCAAATATTAAATATTATATTTGGACCAAATTAGATTTGGGCTAAATATTAAATATTATATTTGAGCTTGAATTAGATTTGGGCCAAAATATTTTATTTAAACCTATAAAAAGACTTGGGCCATTTAATTATATTTCTAGTTGGACTCGGATAAGTCCACTTAAGATTCTAATTGAATTAGAATTAATGGGCTAACCCAATCCATTAGGGTTTGAGAAAGATCCTTTGAGAAACCCTAGGATCTTTCTCTATAAATATCTCTTTATGGGTTGCCCAAAATTAAAGATTATTTTTTGTGTAGTTTTTTAAGAGTTGAAAAACGAATTGTCGTTCACTCTTCTCCGTTTCTTTTTGGCATCGATTTGAAACGTGGGTGTTCTTTTCTGCCCATACACAAGTCGCAAAAATGAGAAGGAGCTAGCACTCCTATTCCGCTTTCCTTGCCAACGGACGTGTGCCGCATATCACGAGTTAGAGGCTGGACACTTGGACAGCTCGAATCCGCGAACAACTCTAAAATCTAAAGGTTGGATTTATTTTATTTGTATGTGAATGATTCAATTTTGACGTTGATCCAATCGCTGGGATCAGGGTAAGGTTCAAAAATTTTGAACTACGTTGCTTGCCCCGTAGCGATCTTGCTTTACTTCCAACTTCTATTTGAATCTTGCATATGTGATATCCTTTCTGACACTTCTTTCTCGCATTCCTCGATTGCAGGGAGCTTGTTTAACAAAAAAAAATAAAAATTGAGGGATATTTAGGGGCATTACAATTGAAGAAGATCTTTATCTATACATTCTTTGTTTTTAATGTATTCAAAGCTCTATAAGTTGTATTGAATTTTCTGTTGATGTTGCCTACAAGGTCTTTTTGGTTTGATAAGGGATTTGTATTAGCTTCTAGTTACATTAAAATCTAAGGATTCTACTTAGCAAATCATTTAGGGTGTGTTTGATAGCATGGAAAATGTCACATCCAAGGAATTGAATTCCATCTTTGGTGTTTAACACACTATATTTGTAATATCCGAGATTTTTCAGAATCAAATATGATGTAATGCCTAAGACAAAAGTTCATTTTTTTTTAATCTAGGGGCAAAGTCATAATTTTGAAAGTTTGGGTACAAGTGCAATTGGCTAAAAATCTTGGGAATTGGTGTAAAAGATATGATCTTCAAAATATCTCAGATTTCAAACTCAAATCAAATGAAGCTTTGGATTCCAAACTCTATTAAATTCAATTAAGGGAGAAGTGGCACAATTTAGATGGAAACACATGGAAGTATCATTTATATAGGACACATGGCACCATTTGGATGAAAACACATGGGAGTAATGATTATATGGGACACATGACATCATTTGAATAGAAACACATGGATAGAAAAGTCTTCTTCAAGTCTTTACTTAATCTCCAAGTTTGGGACACACGACACCCTTTGGATGGAAACACATGAGTAAAAATGATTATATAGGACACATGGCACAATCCTATTGGTTTGAATTTCAAATAACTTTCAAATTCAACTTTGAATTTCAAATAATTTTTCAATTTGGATTTCAAACTTTATTTAAATGTAGCTTAAGACACATGTCAAGATTTGATTTGGGCAAGTAGTAAGGTAATTGTTGTTGTGCTAGGTGGCAGGGCCCTTGGCAAAGAAAGATTGGCTTGGAATTCTATAAATAGGCTTGAAATCTAACTTGCCAAGCCACTTCAAAATTTTGTGAGTCGAATCTATGCTATTTTGAGATCACTTTTAGAGATAAGTAAGATTTTGAGTGTGAGGTTTTGTAAAAAGAAAGAGAGAAAGACGGTGAAAAACAAATGAGAAAGCGAATGAGAGGCAAAGGCTTAACAGGAAGCAAACATCCGCCAAAGAACTACTGCAATAGTTATAAAATTGCAAAGGTAAGTATGATTTCTTTTCATAATCATATAGAGGACTAAAATAGGAGTCCGTAGGTTCAACCAGAAGTCGAATCGGAGTTAAAATGAGGGATATACAGCTGAAATACGGAAACTACGCAAAGCTGGCCGAAAATAGGGGCAACGCGTAAGGCTCCTTCCCTGGGCGCATGAGGGCGCGTCTAGCCTCCTTTTTCCTTGAAATTTTGTACCAATGACCTTACTTTAATACCCACACTTCTATATAAAAATATTTGGCATTTACCTTATAAAAACTTGTGTTTTGGCAATAAACAGCCTCGGTTTGCATGTAAACGATACACCTAAAAGGTAAATAGCTAAGGTGAGTGGTTCTTGCGCATGCTTCCTCTTTATCATTATTGGTTTCATTTGTGAGTGGTTCTTGTGCATGCTTCCTCTTTATCATTATTGATTTCATTTGTGAGTGGTTTATGCATGCTTCTTACTTCTTCTTGATCACTCTTGAGTTCATTTATGGGTGGTTTGTTGCTTATGTCTCATGTTTTCTTGGTTTGGAGCATATCCTTTATATTTTGTTGCATTAGATTTAACCATGACAGATTTCATGTGCGGCTTGTGGCTTGCATATCATATTCCCTCTGCTTTTTCATACAACATATCATGGTTGATGGCTTATATCTCATGTTTTACTACTTTTGAACATATCTTGCCTATTTTATGCACATCTTGGTATTTGTATCTATGGTTGGTTGTTGGGACATCACAGGGGATCTCGTGCTCTTGCGATGAGCCATGATCTCATGCTCTTGCTGTGAGCTACCATGATGATTGCAGGACATCATAGGGGATCTCGTGCTTTTGCGATGAGTTATGATCTCATGCTTTTGCAGTGAGCTACCATGATGACTACAAGGGTGATTGCAACCCCTTGACCTTGTTACCACATGGGAAGTTTTAAATTAACATGATCTTTAGAGATTTGTACTTATTTCTACATATTTCTTGGCTTATTGCTTAATGCTCTTGTAAGCATAGTTTTCCTTCTTATACCACTCACTTAAATGTAACAATCTAACTCGGGTGTTTCATATCCCTGGGATATTCAACGTCCCGGGTATCTCAGCATGTTAGGTGTAACACCCCGTTCTTCTCGAAATGTTTCTTACCCCGACGTTTATTAATTAATAATTACTTTATCAATTCTACCTCATATATTTTTTTTTTCTTTCTCTCATTCTCCTCATTAGGGTAACCATAGCTAATAGCAGAAGTATGATAGATCGTAACCTAATACTTAACAAGTGTTTATCATCAAAGTTGTATATTCATATTCATAATAAAATCATAATATCATTCTCAAACGTACTAGTGTTTAAACATAATCATGATCATCCCTTAATATTACATGTCGAAAATATCATAATCAACATCATGGATAGCATAGCAGGACATAAATATAACAAGTTACATGCATAACCGATACATTTACGCACTTCAACGAGTGCCATCACATGCATTTATTTCCTTCGTTTCTGCTATGACTTTCATCTGGAACATTAAATATTCCAGGGGTAACGTCCAGTTAAATGATTAACCATCTAAATAAGAGTATAATATTCATGTATGAATGTAAATGCATAATATCCTGTCATTTGGCCTGTTTGAGCCGACGGGCATCCATATTTCATATGCCACTTACCATTTTTTACAATCAGCACTTTCCAGACTGAGGTATATGGGTGCACCCTTGGTAAAGCAGCAATGCGCACCCATACTCTCAAACATATGCGATGCATGAGTAACGATGGATTACATGTGAACATATGCATATCATCATCATATTATGTAAATGCATCTATGTGACATATGCACACATCATATCATGTCAGCATGCCAAAACATACTTTGAGACATACATCGTATTTAACATATAGGCATACGATCAAATCATATCGCACATTTTATAAATTACCTTTCATAAACAAATTATGTTTGAGAAATACTAGCTTACCTTTGAAATCAGTTTAAGTCTAGAGAAATGTGCTTTAATCTCAAAAAATGTGCTCGCCTTGATTTTCGTACCAGACTTCTAGTTATAATCAAATTTTAGTCTCAATGATCCCTAGACATCATATTTATTCAATAGGTATCAAAACTTATTTTCCTCAAATTTTCCACAATCGCACAAATTTCTCCCCATTATTTCCTCAATAATTTCAAAATACATACCTCCCCAAGCATTTTTTTTTTTTAGAAATTTTTCCAAAAAATTAAACATAATCAAATAAAAGAAAATATTATCAACTTCTATCTATTTAAGATATTTTACACTTACCTTATAATACTTTCTTCAAGTTTCTCTTTGATGTGCCCAAATTTCTCTTCCTTACTCTTTTCTCCCAAATCTCTTTCACGATCTCAATTTCTTTCTTTCTTACAATTTTTCTATTTCTAATTTAAGTTCTCCAACTTTTCAAGTTTTCTCTATTTATAGAATGTTGAATTAAGTTTAGCATAATTGTAGTGACCCACTATCTTTAATTATTTTGTTACTTTTCTTAATTATTTTCCACTAAATCTCATCCATAATCTTTAATTATTTATCTACACTATATTTTGTCTCCCACATTTCTCAATTATTTTGTCACACCCTACTTTGTCTCCTACATTTCTTAATTATTTCACTCATTATCTTTAATTATTTTGTCACCTTAATTATTTTTTACTAAATCTTCTTTTGAATAGATTATTCTTTCATTTAGTTCATTAATTTTAATCTCACTTTCTTAGCCTACTAACTCTAAGCCCATTTACTTAGCCTTGCCTATTTTTTCAACTTAACCCACTAGCTTTAAACCCATTTACTTACCATTTCATTTTTCAAGTTAGCCCATTAGTTTTTTCTCAATTATAATCTCCTATGGATGTAAAAATATTTTAAATATAAAATAATTAATTATTATTATTCTCAGAATACTAGGATATTACATCAGGTACCGAAGATGAGAAAGAGAAAAGGGCTATGAGGAGGCCGAAGTTTAGTTTAATTTTTTGTTCTTATGTACTATGGATCTTATATAATATTTGAGTTTGTTTTGAGAGTTGTGTGTCACAATTGTATAAACAGGGGGTTACGTAAGGTTTGGATTTACTTATTATGTTGTTAAAGTTGTAAGTAATGATTGCTATGTACTATGATCGTGGTAAGAGATATTTGATGATTTTTGAAAGTCTTGCATTACGGTGTACTCATATTAGAGGTTTTATTATTGAAAATCCTTTTTATCTAGTCTCAGCTAGCTATCAGGTTCGATCCATCGCTTCTGTTGGTAAGGATTTCCATAACGCCCTTGTGAGATATTAGCTTGTATTTAGTTTCAGTATATAATTAAAAAGTAGGGCGTTACAATACTTTTTATGGAATTTAATTCCATGGTACAACCATTAAAGCATGTTTTTGGCTCTTTTCCATAGAAAATTCCATCTAAGGGGAGATGGTTTTTATTTTCCATGCAAGTTGGAAAATGTTTTCCTTTCCAACTAAATATTATCAAATACACCCTTAAGGTTTTTCTTGAAGTAAGATGACGTATGCTTGAGACAAGACGTAGGCTTGAAAGAGCCGTTATAAATGTCTCTTGTTCTTGGTTGTATTTGTGTTTTATTTTCATATCTTACAAACATCTCAATTAATCAAAAAATCCATTCAAATTAAGTACACAAACTAAGTTATATTTTCTTAAAATCAAAAAACGTCAATTCACCCCTTCTTGGCTTAACATCTTGGTAACGAATATGATATAAGTTACACGAAAAATGAAATAATACTCTTGATGTTTAGGATAATTGTAAGAACTACCTTATCATTTGAGAAAATACGGGTACTCTTGAGATTTAATATTACTTTATAATTTCTCCAATGCCATTACTTCATTAAAAAATGGCCAAAATGTACTTATAATTTAAAGACCTTTTCCTTCTCTATTATGGTTTTTTGGCTTTTATTTTTCTTTCATTTCATAACAAAGACCAACAACCACACAAGCAATAATTTCTCTATGTGTGTTTGTCTCTCTCTCCCCCACTTTTGTCTCTCTCCTTATAGAAATCTAGGTTTATCTAATGATGAACCCTAGAATTTATGAGTTCACTTCGATCAGAACCTAGATACAAATTATAGGTTCAATCAAATACAAATTAACCTAATAGTTGTTGGCATGAGCAAGTACTGTTTGTTTCTTTTTTATTTCTTTTCTAAAATTGAAAGAGAGAAGAGAGGAAAAAAGAAAAAATAAGAGAAAAAATAAAGGGTAAGATGGTTATCTTTGTCCTTTTCTTTAACAATAAGGTAAATTATTGGTATTTTTGAAATGTGAATGATAATTCTTGCAATTATTTCACGCTTCAAGGGTGATTATTGTAATTTTTCTTAAATTATAAAGACTTTACAAAAAATAATACCATGAATAAAAATAATTTACGAGATAAAGTTCATAATAAAATTAAAAATTAACATGCTTTGTTAAAAAATAACCATGCATTCCAAAATAATGAATTCATGTTATTTTGATGTTTTGTCATTTGAGGTTTTTTTTTTTTTTCTTGTATAAAAAAATGGTAAGTGCAGTGTTGAGGGTCGAAAATAACAGAATGAGCCGATCCAATAGAGCAATCTGGAAATGAGTTTTCACACAGGCTTGATCAATCATTAAAAAAATCATCTAAGATTCAAGAGATTGAGCAACTTCCCCCTCATAAGCTTTTGTAGCAAATCTTTTGTTAATTGTAATTGATAATAACAAAAAACCATATTTAAGCCTCAGCAAAAGTTCACCTCGAGACGCCCGGAACAACGCTCGCTACCAGCGGTTGGGTAACCACACCAATTTGTGCAATTTGGTTTCGGGATGGGTAGCCTATATATGTACATGGCCGTGTCATGCATGTATGGAGCTTCCAAGTAATGGTGGGTGGCATTGGCATGTAGCGTACGTGTTCATAATCCGTAGTCTGGAACCGCATAGGCTCAGCTTAGCATTGAATGATGCAAAATGAAACAGAAGGGTTGGATTTGGTGAAAAGAGAAACAATCTCTCTCTCTCTCTCTCTCCCTCTCTCTTTCTTTCTCTCTCTGAGGCTGCTTTTGAGCGAGTTATCACGGGACATCCCTGAAATTTGCTTGGAGTTCATCTTTCCTCTGCCAACGACCCTGCTCTTCTTTTTGCTGATTTTAGATAAAGCCGTGATTGGAACTGAGTTCTCTTTCTGGAAAATTTGTATGTTTGGAGCTCTTTACTATTCATTTATATTTTATAGCCCCAATTTTTATACTTCAAAGCATTTGTCTATTTCTTGGTATGTTTAGTTCTTCCAAATCCCAGTGAGGTCTTTGTTGTCTTAGGAGACAATGGAAAACTTCTCAGCAGGAAAGCTTCCGTGGGGTTTTCACTGTATCCCTTCGTTTTCTCTCTCTGGATTTTGATCATTTCTTCATTTTTTTTTTTTCATTCTTCTGATCAATACATGAAAACCCACTTGTCTTCTACACTTTTCTTTGGAACCCATGTTTCTGAATCAGTTCATGCACTTCCTGAAATCAATCCACACATTCAGATGGAGAACTCCTTTTGATGGTGTGTTTTGACATATTATCTTGATCATATTGAGGGGTTTCAAGCTGCGAGAGATGCTGAACAAAGCTAGAATTTCAATGGCAAGCTCGTGTTTCAACCCATTTCGACTTCTAAAGTCAAGGGAGAAACCATTGCCAGATCCTCCATCATCATCCAGAACCCGCTTGAATCCTGATGCAGAACACATGGAAAGGAAGAGATTTGATAGTTTGGAGTCATGGTCAATGATATTGGACTCGGACAATGTTGAAACATGGGAAGCATCAAAGGAGGATCAAGAAGAATGGACAGCGGATCTTTCTCAGCTATTCGTTGGCAACAAGTTTGCTTCTGGTGCTCATAGTCGAATCTACAGGGGCATTTACAAGCAGAGGGCAGTTGCAGTGAAAATGGTGAAAATTCCAACCCATAAGGAGGAGACCAGAGTTTTGCTTGAAGAGCAATTTAAGTCTGAAGTAGCCTTGCTTTCCCGTCTTTATCATCCCAACATAGTGCAGGTTAGACCTCATATATATGATCCAATTGAAGTAATCAGTTTGTCTCATCGGTGAACACTTAAATATTTTAAACACATTTCCTTATAATTTAAGTCTTTTTGGCATGCTTATGTTCCATTTAGAAGCCATGGTAATAGATACTTTGATTTGAAAAGATGCAATCACATTGTCTCGGGTCCAGCATACTCCCCCAGACGGTAGAGGGCAAAGCCAACCTTAATCCTTGGATGGCAGGCATAAAACACGATATATAAAGCTTCATAATAGCACATACCTGCAATCATAGCAAATGTATCAATAAACCCAACAAATAATGGAGATCACCCTCAACATAGGACTGACACTCAGCATTGGGGAGTCGTGGGCTGTTACAACATGAACCAATGATAATAAAGTAGAAACTTTCTGTTAATACAACATTATTCTTGTAGAGAAGTGGTCAGTGCACATTAGGACTCGGTTACCATAGGATTCTGTTTCTCACCATATGCCCAAACCAAGTTAGATGTGGATTATTCAAGCTTGGCTACAAAATTAATGAGTGTTAATATATGGTTTAGTGTTTTTCTCTGATGAGCTCTTAATTATGATCAAGCGTGTTTTGTCTATGCGTTGAGGAACTTTTTGTCAAGGCTAAGAAGCTTAAGATTGAGAAGCAGTTTGTTTTAGTCAAACCTTATAGTAATTATTATTTCCTTATCAAGCTGAGCTAAATGACTAAACAGGCTGCAATTAATAGAAAATGAGAACTTGGTTTGTATATGGAACCAACCAATCTCAGCTGAGGCTCTAATGAACCAAAAGAGAGTCTAGCAGCTCAAGAAGCCTTGTGTTTTTAGACATTACAGCAATCTGGCTTTTAGTTAGTTTACATATCAGCAGTAAGTACCTAGCTACTTTCAAGTCTTTGTTCAACCTTTTAGTAATTAATAACCTATAAATTAATCTTCCTCTACAGTTCATTGCAGCATGCAAAAAGCCTCCCGTATATTGTATAATTACAGAATACATGTCACAAGGAACTCTAAGGACGTATCTCAACAAGAAAGAGCCATACTCGCTTTCTACTGAAACAATTTTGAGGTTAGCACTTGATATATCTCGCGGAATGGAATATCTTCATTCACAAGGTGTGATCCACAGAGACCTTAAATCAAATAACTTGCTTCTAAATGATGAGATGCGGGTTAAGGTTGCAGATTTTGGTACATCTTGTCTAGAAACACAGTGCCTAGAGTCCAAAGGAAACAAGGGAACCTACCGTTGGATGGCTCCAGAGATGATCAAGGAGAAACCTTATACTCGCAAAGTTGATGTATATAGTTTTGGGATAGTGCTGTGGGAGCTCACAACAGCGTTACTTCCTTTTCAAGGAATGACCCCCGTGCAGGCTGCATTTGCCGTGGCTGATAAGGTTAGCATATTTTCTGTGAACCACTTATGCTTCCATCATAAATTAGATGTTATAATTTTTTCTTGCTTCCTGAAGTATCGCTCTATTTGTGGTATTTTCTTCCGATTCTTCCCAAACATATTTCTCCAGACAACTTCTCCTACTTAAGATCAATTAGGTTGTAAGATTCATCCAGAGCTTATCCTTTTTAAACTATACTCATGGAAACAATAAATTAATTATGCAATTTTGTAAACTATAATTTCACCATTCCTTATTTTCATTCCCTGCATTGGTATACTATTCTATTGACTCTATTTTGGTTAAGGAAATTCACTCAAATGTCTGGCAGCTATGAACTTATGATGCTGCTAGTTGAAAACTTATCTCATCTAATCCTCATGAGTTCAGAAGACTCAACTGGAATGTTGGTCTGTGGACCATTCTCCTAATTAATCCCTTTGGGGGGTGGGTGGGAATTATCGTAAATAGCCTGTAATGAAAATGTTCATGGTGACATCATTATAAATTTCAAATATTTTATCTAGTTATAATTGTTTTAGCATCCACTAGTTGTCATCTCAGTTTTAGTTTTAGTTGTTGAATCCAGAAATAATATTCTTAAAAGCTTTAAAGGTTAGTTTTTGCTTTCTGTAACTGGAAAGATAGGAATTGAACTCTTCTGGAGACAAATATGTATGAAAATTCAGATTATTTGGCAAAGCAAGCAACACTGACTAGTGGTTCTGTAAGGGCAGGAGCATCAGTATTGCCAACTTATGGCAAAAGGCATATGGCCCTTGGTATATTCTGTCTTGAAATGTCCTCTTACAGGAACAATGTGTGTGCGTGTGCTTGTTTGTGTGTTTTGTTTGGGGAATGTTTTCTACCCTTGAAGATGAATAGGGATGTTGCACACATTAAGCCTTGCAACAAGCTGAGATGTTTCTTAGAATTATTGGCATGTAGGATAAGGCATGCCCACGATCTTAATTGCCATCTATATCCCAAATAAAGCTTATGAGAAGATGGCTCTATACATCATTCATAAAAATTTAAGCACTATAAGTGGGACTCTGTTGGTTTTGTAGCAACGTTGAGTTGCTCTTCCGTGTTTAAAGGTCAGAATTCAAGTTATGGAAACAACCTGTTTGCAAAAGTAAGGGGAAAGCTGCATGCAAAGACCCTCCTCCAATCCTTGTCAAGAGGGAAGCCTCATGCACTGAATACACCCTTCAAGTGGGAGTCTCGTTGATTGTCTTCTTTCTTTCGTAGTTTTAGTTGATACATCATGACATTTCTGGTACCTGGTTTTTCCTTTTTCTTTTTTGAATAAAATAGGGTAGTAGTGTGAAGTGAGTGGATGAAAAAGAGAAAGTTTGTAGCAAAAGAGGGAGATTGAGACCAAAGAAAATTTGGTGAGAAACCTTTAAATGTGGCATAGGAAGTAATGACCTTATGAAGGATATGGCTATGGATAGAGAATGCTTTGAGGTTTGGAATTCATGTGACTGTTTCTTGCTAGTAGGATTAAGGCTTGTAATCTTTATTGTCATAGGAGGAGGATCACTGGTGTTGATGACCCTCCCACCTGGATGTGACAATAGTTCCCTGTTCTCACTATAAAACCAAAATGAATATGGGAACCTTGAACAGGCTTGAGCTATAGGCTAACTATTTGAAAGTAAGTCTTTAACCACTTGGGCAACCATTTTGATGATTGTCCATTTTTCTTCAATGTGACATGTAATACGAAGTGGGTAGCATAAGTAAAGGAGGGGGCAATTAATAACCAAATATATTAAAGCTATCCTTTGTCATAAATTAAATAACCAAATAAATCAATATCTTGAACAGAGACATAGTAACTCATAGTCTTGTGCAGATAGTTATCATAAGGTAAATGATTCCTGGCATACATGGTCTAGGGTTTAATTTACTTTTACTCAACATATGAAGAGCTAGAGGCATAGATTTATGGTGACTTGAAATAGAGGTCAACTGGCAAATCAGTGGTTTGGTTTGAACTTACTGTTGTACACTCAGGTATGTGATGTTTTTGTTCTTTGGTCACCATTCTAACATGGTTGTAGAACAGGATATAAAGCTTGCTTCGCTTAGTAAGGAGTCACAATGCCTCCATAATAATTAATGTTGTACGGCACCCAATTCAAATTCAGGGTGCAAATGAAGCTCTTTCCTTGGCCATGTATCTTCTAAGTGTGGAATTTGGTAAATTAGGGGGCAATTAAGGAGAGATGGAAACAATATACTATTTGCATATGACATTATCTTTAGTGGATGAGGGTAAAGAAGGTATGAATACCAATCTTGAGATATGAAGGGAGAGTTTAAAGGTTTCAAATTAAGCAAATCGAATATATAGAGTGTGTGTTTAGTAAAAACTGAAGGGTGGATAATGTTATGGTTAGACTTGAAAATCAAGTCATTATGGGAAAAAATTGCTTAGATATTTTGAATTAGTTTTCAAAAAAGATTTGAGATTATTGAGGATGTTATTCACACGAATAGGATAGAATTGGTTAAAATAGAGACGTTGTTTTGTTTGTGATAGTGAAATCTCATTAAAACTATAAGAAAAAAATTATTGGATGACTATAAGATCAACTTTGTTATATGATAAAATATTGGGACCAACACATGCAAAATACAATTGTAACAAAGAGGAAGATAATACAGTGGATGTGCAACTACACAAGAAAGAATGGAATTAGAGATGACACTATATGATTGACAAGTTAAAAGTCATTACCTTCACTTAGCTAGCGAGAGTGAGATTAAGGTTTGATACGTTGTTGAAGTTGCTTTTGTCCTCTTAAGTGTGAGATTAAGGTTTGATACATTTCTAGTCTTTCTTATTGTCTTCTTTTCTTTTTCCTTTTTGGATGTGATAAGCCTTTAATGAAGAAAAAGAAGAGCAAAAGGTAATGTAAAACCAATTCCAGCTTGACATGCACATTCGTGATTTTTACTGGCTCTCTTTCTGTTTGTAAAATTTGCAGAACGAACGGCCACCACTGCCTGCTAGTTGTCAGCCTGCACTTGCACACCTCATAAAACATTGTTGGGCTGTGAACCCCTCCAAGCGACCTGATTTCAGCTACATCGTATCGACACTGGAAAAGTACGATGAGTGTGTCAAGGAGGGCCTCCCGCTTACTTCCCACTCGGGTCTCGTCAGCAGTAATGTCATTCTTGACCGTCTCAAAGGCTGCATGTCGATGAGCTCCTCCTCTATACCCGTTCGAGCCTGAATCGTTTCAAGGGGTTCTACCAATATATTCATCGTTTCATCCACTCAATACTTCCGCAGGTTATTATTCAATTATCACTTGTATATATATTAATTTGATGTTCTTTTTCAATACTCCCAATGTTTGGATCCTCTGCTGCTGCCATTTCTAGTCATCTTACTTCAATCTGTTGATCATAACCCCTCTTTACCTTTATTTAACCTGTTGTGCATTATTAAGCACCATCTTCAATTCTCTTTGTAGAATTTCAGTGTTTAGGTGGTTACATAATGTTGTCAACATCGTACTGATACAATAAAAATGATGTTTTATCTATCTATTTATCTGCTCACAAAACTTGTGAAGTTGACGTACGTTGAGCTTACAACAGGTTGATATGAATGTATATAACAGGATCTTCATTAATGATTTGGCCATTTGGGGCAACATCACTTGTTCTTGATGAGGCTGAGGGCCACCTGCAAAGGCCGATAACTGTGGAAAATTTGAAATATTTGTATATTCACATGTCCAAATTAATAAATGGACAATTGAAAAATTGTTTGAGATATGTGTAATATAATATATATTTTATATTATAGTAAAAAAAAAATACAAGAGGTATATTATGCATTGAATTATAAGAGTGCTCTATGCGTGCATTGTGCGAGATGGCTAGTTAAAATTAATAATGCCGAGTATTATGCAATTTATTATTTTAATTATTAATATATATATGAAAATAGCTTACTTTATTATATATTATAAAGATATTATATATAACAACCAATTATTGGATTTATGTCATGATTAATGTTTTTATTTTATTTTAATGTGTAGATATATATATATATATATTTGGGTTTATAACGAAATTTAAAGGTTAAGAATTTAATAAAATGGAATGAGTTTAATGAATAGACTTGGGCTAAGTGAAAAGTCTAAAGGCATGGGATAGGTAAAAAATTAAATAAAAATCATTTTATATGGATTGGACCTAAATCATGTGTGGGTTGTGTATTTAAAATGAAATGGGTTGGGCCAAATTTGAAAATAAATTATTTGGGCTTAAGTGAGTTGGGTTGCTAATTAAAATGATTTTGATTAATGGGTTGAGTTTGAGCCTATTTGTAATATGATGAGATAATTTAAAATGGAAATATAATTAATTGTGAAATGTTCAAAAAAGACATGATAATAATTGTGATTGTATGTGCAACAAAAGGGTGATTTGGCAAGGGAGGGGACATATAGCCATTTCTTTCCCCATTTTTCTTTTCTTTGTTTCCCTTTATTCTTTCCCTTTCCCCTTTCCCGATAAGTCTTCTTCTTCTTTTTCTTCTTCTTCTTCTTCATTTAAAGTTTCAAGGTGGATTTTTAGATTTAAGGGAAGGCTTCTTCTCCCGACAAGTCTTCTTTTTCTTCATTTGAAGCTTCAAGGTGGATTTTTAGATTTAAGGGAAGGCATCTTCACCTTGGTTTATCTTCATCAAAAGAAAGACAAGTTCTCCTTACATCTCTTCTTGTTCTGCAAGTTCTTTTTTCATTTTTGTGCAAGTCTTCTTGATTATTTCTCTCTTTTTTTGAGCACTTTGCTTTCTTCTATGGTTATTGTAATACCTCAAATCAAAATAAGTAATATATCGAAATATTTTATATTTTTGAGATATTAGAAGAATCAAGTTTAAGGATCTAGAAGACAGTTTAAGCATTTTAAACAGCCAAATCGACTGTAAGAAATGCCCTGGAGTTTAAATGTCCAAGAAAAATAATATGGTATTGACGAACGTTCCGAGATAGGATTTATGGTAATAAAAAAAAATTAGAATCGAAACTGTTTTTGGTACAGTTATAATTCAGACTGAAAAATCGAATCATCATAGGAAATCTCTAAGAAATCAATGAAACTCTGAAGGGAATTCAGTTTTATGCAAGGATCAACCCTGAAGTAATTTCGAGATGAAATAATTGCCCGGTAAGGACACTAAAGCGAAACTGTCTTTATCGAGTAATTTGAAATTATTAATCTTGAATTTTAAGTACCTTGATGATTATTAATTTGATATTTGAGGGTGTAATAGTAATTATGTAAAGTCTAAAATAGGGATTATGAAATTAATTGAGAGTATGGCCTTAAAGCAATGAGAGGTATGGTGAGATATGGTGAGGTATGGTGAGATGATGAGAGGTATGGTGAGATATGATGAGGTGATGTGAGGTAAGGTGAGGTGATGTAAGGTATGGTGAGTTAGTAAGAGTTATGATTATGGATTTCAAAAGTCAATCTATTCTAATTTTGGATCACTTTGGAGTTCAAGCCTATAAATAGGGACTTGGGGTTGTTCTCAAAGTCATTACAAGCAAGTTGAGAGCCTGGGAAGGAATGAGAGAGAAGAGAGATGGTCGACGATGGTAGCCGACAGAGCAACTGGCGACTGGGGCGGTCAGCAAGGTCGGGGGCAATAGGCAGAGGCGGCAGCAACGTGGCGGTGTTCGTGTGTAGAGAAGAAGAAGCACAGAAGAAGAAGAAGAAGAAGAAGAAGAAGAAAAAGAAGAAGAAAGGAAAAAAATATGGAAAAAAATAGGAAAAAGCCTATGAAAATTTCAAAAAATTCTAGAGAATAAATTTGGGGCTAGATGAGCATGTCAAAGTTAGGAAATTGTTCAAGCACATGTTTTGTGGTTAGGGCACATATACTGAGGAAACCTAAAAGGCTAAGTTAAGGTAAGTGGTCCTTCCCTAAATCCAATTTTATGTAAATAATTTTATCATATTGTCATACCTTGATGTGAATATGTCATTTACATACTATGATGAAATATGCATATATACACGATGATATTATTGATCATGCATCGCATATGGTTTGAAAATACGGGTTGGCACCGTTGCTCTACCAAAGGTGCTGTAACACCCCACCTCGCACGGGTGCGTCACTATAAGATAATTCCCGAGAAATTGTTTTTTTCCAAGTTTATCACGTGCAGTGATTTCAAGAATAATCTTCACATGCAGATAAAAAATCCCGAGAACCCCAGTCTTGCCTGTTTAACTAACAAGATCAATAGTCTTAACAACTAAATGAGACAAATTATAACGCAGCAGATACATTAACACTAAAACACCGTGGCCTACCACGAGTCTCATACAAGGTGTTTCTACACCGAAATACGTATTACAAACTATCTAATGACAAAATCATTATCTCACAATTGTTCATACATATACTAAGGTAAATATCATCACCTCAAAATGATACAACGACTATCATTCTAATCATCATTGGCCCTCGACTGGCCACGTCCTCGCCCTCTCAGCAATCCCTGGCTAGAACGTTGAATGGTCTAGGGGCATAACCCAGATTAGATGATAAAACATCTAAGTAATGGCATTAAACAGTTTACGGAATGCATGAGAGACACACGAGCATTGCATATACAGACAACAACGACATGCAACACGTCTAACTTGAGAAATCTTCCTGACATACTCAACCTCCCGTGGAAAATCCATTCCACACACCGTTAGGGTTGACCTTGCCGCGACATACTTAATCCTCGAGTGCCCTACTGTGTCACTCATTCACCTGGATTAACCTTATCCCATTCTCAAGAAGACCCCATTCCATCCCACACAAACATAACACGACACGAAATCGACACCCCGATGATATGAAAATCCCACGCCATGCATCGACTCTTTATAAGTAAAAAACAGTTGATGCAATATATCACATGTTCAATATGCAAATGATGCCACTAGTATGTAAGTAAAACGCCTTTGCAAAACAACCCAAGTTTCGGAGGGTAAAACCGCTCACTAGAACTAGTCTAATCGCGTGTAACCTAAGTTTGGGAGGGTAAAACCCCTCACCTGAACCCATTACACACACTCCAACACATTTTCAAGATAAGATAAGATTAGAATCAAACCACTCACCTGAACGTATTTGGATTACCTCGATCCTCGTGCACTGTCTCGATTTGCGTGCCAAATCACAAACACTAGTGCTTATATTCAACCTCGAGCCACAACACTCCCTAAACACCATATTTAATTAAAGAGCATCAAAAATCCATTTTTCTCAATTTTTTCATAATTTTCTTTATTTTCTCTTAATTTTCACCTCAATAATTCCAAAATAATTATCTCTTCAAACATTTTTTCAAATATTTCAACACAATAAATCTTAAAATAATTAAAGAAAATTACTGGAAAAAGAATTACCAAAATAGCCCTGTCCACGCACCATCAAGCGCCCTGTGCTTGGCTTTGCGTGAAAGCTGGCGTGTGCAGCCACACGCCACCGTCTTCTCCAACTTTCCGGACGTTGACGACAGCTTCGATGACCGATCTGAAAGCAACCCCCTTGAAGCCCTTGACAAGTCGATCACAACCGCACCGATTTTCTGCTGAAACAACACCGAAAAGGCCTTCAAAAGGCCAGTTGCAGGTTCGGCGAGGCGAACCGCTTCGAATTTTCTGGCGAGCTTCGAACAGCCTTTGAACCTTGATAAAAATCCTCCAAATTCTCCAGAAAACATACTTTTGATGCAAGGATCAATATCCCTTTATCAAATCCCTCAAACACATTCAAAATCGCAGCCAATTTTTGTCTTCATTCTCGGCCGAACCTTTGCCCTTTTCCTCGTTGGCTTGTGTTCTTGAGGAATGAAGAGGCAGAAGCCAGAGTTGGAGAGGGTTTTGGTGGTTGTTTTGCGGTGGATGACTTTGTGGAAGGTCTTGGAAACTTGTTCTTGGTTGGAGCCAAAGTGGGTTTCAGAGAATCCATCAATGGCAGAGGCTGCAATAGCGTGGAATCAGAGGGTCATGAAAATGATGGGGTTTTGGAGTGAAAGAGAATTGGGCGATGGCTGGGCAAGCGTGGAGATAAAAAATAATATGTAATATATAAAAAATGACTATTTTTATGAAAAATAATGGTTATCAAATACCAAAAATTGAGAAAGTATGACAATTTTTAGGTAGAAAATTAAGCCAATCAAACATATTTAATTGACATTTTACCTATAAAATATTTTTTTTCCACCCAAATTTCATGCTTGCAATCAAACGCACCCTAAGTTTAAGAAGCCTTCAACCACTGAACAAAACCCTAGTATCCTTATTGAATCACATTCTAGGTTTTTGAATGAAAGAAATAGGACCCTCTATGACCGAGCCTTAAGTAGGGGTTTCTTGCCTGGACAAAATATAGATTGGGAAAATTTTGAAAAGGTCAATTTTGTTAATATCCTAAAGAGATGGATCACTAACATGGGTGAATAGGAATGCCAACCATTGGAGTGTTATTGCTAAGGTTTTACCATTTTCAAAACTTTTTTGAAAACACATGATAAATGTAGCAGAAACAAAAATATAATCACCTTGAAATACTTGGTATCAACAACCGTATCCATAACAAATTGAAACCAATCCATAGGGCGTTAGAAACGTATACCTTACCGGCGGCCTTGATTCTGATGAAGAGCCTAAACTTCCTCCGGTGGCAGCAACCGTTGCTCTCTAGACAGCTCCCGAACGGCTCTTCGAATGACTAGTCCAACCCTTAAAAACACAAGGGTCCTAGTCAGTCCACGTTCCAATCAGTGGTTGAGTCTTACAGGCAAACCTATGTGCTAACCAAGCTACTTGTAGGATGATGAAGTCGGGAATGGGGTTATACGAGAATGGATTCCAACTCCAATAGATTATCTATTGGAATGCTACACTAACAATTAAGGAATCAATGGAGTATATGGGAGCAAAGGAGGAGAAGGGTTTGAAGATCTAGAAGAAGAGAGAAAAATTCATAGCCGAGCCTTAAGTAGGAAACAATTACAAGTCTAAAAAATCCTTGGGTGTTTCTCTACTTCTTCCCTTTTATATCAAGCCCTAAAACCCTAAAACGTCCCAAATTGGACAAAACGACAAGGATAGAGAGAGGGGACAAATGAGTGGCGTGTTCTACGTAGTCGTCCTTCCCTAGCCACACTTCTAAAAATAGTTGCAAAAACGACAAGAGATTGTTCTGAATGCGACCCTCACTATAAGAAACGGTCGATTGGTTTTGAGGAAGCGATTGATCGGTTCTACCATGATTCGGTCGACTGAACCCAAGAGCCAGTCGACTGAAATTATCCTTTGTACCAATTTTCGCAAATTTGAATCTAGGCCTGCCATTAACACTTAATAGCTTTTTCATTATCTCATAATGAAATTAGGGCCCCTGTTAACTCTTGACAATTGCTTCAATCAACTTAAAACCCGATCCGTTAACTCTTAACGATAACATCATTAACACTCAATGATTATCGTCAATTTCAGCTTTCATCTCTTAAGTAACCACTACACTCGGATATGTGTGTGACCTTTTAGATTCACCACTGAGTAGCAATTAGGACACATCAAACATTTTTTTCTACAATAAGGATCTTTCTATCTCCTCGATGTACCCCGAAAGACCCTTAGTGACAACTAGCATTATGTTAGGGCGATCCTACCTATAATGAAGTTTTACCTCAAAGAGAACCTCTTTGAGCTTTCGGTTCCCGTGTTCTATAATCCCTCAATCGACTAACATCTCAATCGAGTGAGAGCCATGGACTAATCAATCTCACTAACTCGATAGCTATGCCAAGATCATGCATGGTGTGATTCAAATGGCACATTGGAACTTTTTTTGACATTGGAAACATCTTTCCAATCATATGCACCCTAACCAAGGGTTTGTGCAATCATAACCACCACTGATCGCATAAGATGTTCACCTCGCGCCAGAGGTCAATGGATTCTATTAGCAATCACATGTTTCCATACGTTACTACACAGAGACCACACAATGCATCTCCTATCCGAAAATCGTGTGGTTCTTAGTAACGACAAATCTTAGGCACTAACATACAAGGCAAGCATGTTGTCTCTGGTCTAAGGAACTGTAACACAATTAAACCAATGACAGATCATAGATCCTCTCAGCCATGTGATACATCACTTGTGTCACATTTAGTAGATGTTCAACTAACATCTACCCACATGTCTACTATATCCACCATCCTTTATCATTAGTATCTCATACAAATTAAAGGTAGTAATCCATGTGCCATCTCGTAATCGATTAATCATAGCCCAGTTCTGAGAAATCTAAGGACTATGAATCACTTTAAGAAATTCTTAATCCAAAAGTCTTTGTCACATATTCTTAACACTTAAGAATAAGACTTTCATAAGGAAATCCAAGGGCTCATTCATATATATTGATTAGAGAGCTATGAATGAATATACGACTTTAAAATATATTTTATTATATTTGTAAGAATTGCATCATTAGTCCTAAATTACAATTTGCTAGATGCCATCTAAATCTAACATTAGGGCATTAACACTAACAATGGGCTGGTTCAAGCTTTCAACCCTAGACTTTCCCATATTTCCTAATAGCCTAAAGGAGTTCTATGCCAGTCTACGGACGTCTCCATTGGAGAATAACAAGGAAGAATACAGTAAAGATTCCCTCAAGTTCAGGTTCAATGGGATTGACTTTTTAGTCACTGCTAAAAGGCTGACAAGCCTTCTTGATCTAGCTCCTTGTGATACTTCCATAGATGACCTAGCCTTTGACTATGATGAGATCTGGTCATTCTTAACTGGAAGAGAGGAACTCTTTGTGTCTATCAAGTACCCTGGGTTACAAGAATTTTTAGATCCGGAACATAGGGTCCTTCATCATTTCATTGCCACATCCATTTATGGCAAGGGTGGGTTTCTTCACATTATTACTCATTCTGACCTTGAACTCATGTGGTGTGCCATCTATTGATAAGTTTGAAATGTTATGGCACACACCCAAGAGGGGGGATGAATTGGGTTATTTTAAAAAATATGATAGAACTTGAAAACTTTTTGATCCAAATGAGGTTTTAGTGAATAAAAATATAAAACATATAAAATGAAAAATGCAAAGCTTAAAGTATATAAAGCAAGAAAGACAAAGGACACAAAGAATTTATAGTGGTTCGTTTTAAACCAAACCTAATTCACTACCTTAACTTTCATTAAGGATTTTAAATTAATTCACTAAAACCTCCTACTTGATCCCAAGTCGGCCTTCTAGTCCAAGACTAGAAAATTACAAATCTCCTACTTATACACAAGTAGACCCTCTAGCTTACAAGTTAGAAAATACAAGAATTGAATAATAAAGAGAGAATCTAAGAGATAAATCTCTTAGTTACAAGATCTCTTAATGTAAAATACAATACTTGAATCAAATGAAACAAATTAAGTACAGAGCCTTTGAGAGAAAAATTAAAGCACAAACTCTTGTATGCTCAAAAAATAACTTGCAATCTCAAATTAACTTATTTCCATCCATTAGCCTGCTCAAGTTCGTCCATGAGTTGTGTTTATAGACATCCCAAAAGAAACTAACTGTTTTCTAGCCATTACACCTACAAAACTAGCCATTAGAGAGATTTTTCTATAAAAACGGTCAACAAATTCTATTAAATAGTCGACTAGATAGCTTAAATATGAAAAACAGTCGACAATTTAAAGTTGAAGATTCTGCTAGTCGATAGATGGGGAAAAATCGGTTGATAGTTTGCAAGTGAAACTATTCGGTTTACTATATACTTTATTTTAGCACTTAAATTAACAAGGTTGCTTCTAGTTGGAGTGGCTCCTTGTTTTCTTAAGTCTTGGGCTTGGCTAGTGTGACAAGGGTTCAAAATTTGATTCCCATTGACAAGAGTTTGGTTCCCATTGACAAAATTTGGGGGTAGCATTTACACTTGTTTTATTTTCAAATCCTTTTAAAATTTTTGGTACAATATTTTTAATCAAATGAAAATAAAACATTTCAAATATCATCAAGAAGTTTTACCACAAGATTTTTTGACATTAGATTGTTGAAACTAATTTTCATTCAATATTTTTTTAATTAAATAAAAAACACAATATTCCAAATGCCAAAAAAAAAAAAATATATCACTAGATATTTTGACAATGGATTCAACAATTTTGATCAAATAGAAACATAACATTTCAAATGTCATCAAGAAATTTATAACAAGATTTTTGACATTTAATTATATGATGAAATTAATTTTTATTTTAGTGCTTAATAAATCATATAAAAGAAATTTAAAGCACCAAGTTAATAAAAATTAATAAAATAATTTTATCATAAAATACAATTGAATTTCATCATTAATTAAAATCATGTCAAAGACAAAAACATCAATCTATAAAGAGCGTGCATAGTTTTTTGCCTTTGAAAATGTTTTGTTTTATTTATCCAATGGTTCAAAATCAATTTGTAAAAACCATTTAGTAGATTGTTTTTAATCTTAATACTTGTTTTTTCAAATTTTCATACATGTAATTCATTTGGTTTTCATTTTAACAAAGCACTTGAAATTGATTTTTGTTTTCAAATTATATACTTTAATTTAGAGTATAAAACCATTTGATATATTTCATCATTAAAACTAAACACAAGAGTAAAATATCATCTACAACATCCATTTCAATCTTCCTCGCTTTCTATTTTCAAAAATATATGAGTCCATAATTAGTAGAACCACCGGTAAGCTTCCATTCGGGATGATTGTCACTTTCATCCTCAAAATTGTTGTTGGTTCATTAAGTGGATTTTCTATTCCCCATTCTTCTTTTTACACCTACACAAATCATTCTCTCAAAATAATGAAAATCTTCTATGAAAATGGAGTTTGGAAGATGCCTTCCATGGAAGTGCTCGCAAAACTTCATGAGAAAATATGATTCCTCTTCATCCTTTTAGTCTACTCCATCTCCCAATCCAGCTCCTAAAAATTATGTCAGGATTCCTTTGAACGAATTTCTTTCAAACTCAATCTCCAATCTCATATCAAATCAAGGAGGATGAAAAATGATTATGATACTCCTTGATGCATTATGTTTAAAAGTCTTTTATGCAATGCATCTATGTTCTTGCTTAGACTTGGTATTTAAAGTCAAATAGTTCAATATGTTAGGGGGAGCATGTTTCATGCCACCTCTTATCCAATATTTTAGAGACTCTTTTGTTAATGATAAAAATGGGGAGAAAAATGATATTAATTTTAGGGGAAACTTCTCAATAACTCAATATTTCAAGGGAGCATCTATTTATGTTTCCATCATAGCTCCTTAGGTTAAAATGTTTTGTCATCATCAAATAGGCTTACAAATCAAAAGAGGGGAGATTGTTGATAAATTTGTGTTTTGATTTCATGAGAAAATAAATTTTTAGTAAAATTGATTCATTGATGATGCCAAAACCCTTCAAAGAATTCTTAAGTTTGACAAACTTTTAATCAAGTATGATGTTTCAAATAATCAAGTTTTTGTTGAACATAATTGAGTATGTGTTCAATATAATTGAGTATTTTACAAAACATATGAGAGTAAATCGAGTAAATTCTTTTTGAAAATCGAGTAAGCATATGAAAGAATTTTGTGAAAGATTAATTGAGTAAATCTTGAGAATAATTGAGTAATGCTTAGTTCTTTTTCAAATTAATTGATTACATATATGCATATAATCGAGTAAAGACAAAATATAATCAACTATCTAATTTCCTATACTTGAGTATGTTATGCAATTGTCTATTATCTCAAAATCAATCGAGTAAGATTTTTTTAGTAATCAAGTAATAATCTTTTGCACTCGAGGTATTTTCAGTAATTGAGTAAAGATGAACTAAAAGCTATATCTTATTACTTGATTAAGGCTTAAAAGTTAATCAAGTAATGACTTGCTCATACTCGAGTAAGCTACATAATACTATACTCGAATACATAGTTAATCTAATTGAGTAAGGATCAGAGTTAGTTGAGTAAACATAATATTTACTCAAGTATTTTCTATCTGAATTCAAAAAATATAGCTGTTAGACGTGTGAAATGTTGCCAATTTCATATTTTCAGTTCATTAAATGTTTTTTAGACAACTTGAGTGTACTTTTGTGATTTAATACCAGTTTTTTAATGCTTATAGAGAAAAAATGGCAATTGTGACTCAACCAAAATATTCCAATTGTCCAATGTCATATCAGATAACATTCAATGTAAGAAATTTATAAATAAAAGAAAAAGTTGATAGAAGAAGGTGACAACAATAAGCAATACAAGTGATAAACTAACTTTCTGAGCTTAATTCTCTCAAGCTTATCTTGATCAATATTTTCTACTTCATTCAAAGAGAGTGTATTTCCTTTTAAAATCTTGTAACTTTTTGTCAAGGAAAATTATTAGTGCTTAATGTATCATCTTATATTTTTCCTTTAAAAAATCATTTCACAATATTTGTAAAAATTTATAAGATTATGCCTAATCCTTGAAAGACAGTTGGTTGTGACTGAGCCAAGTTTGTAAAGGCCAAATCTGTAAATGTTGAGTAATTGATCTTGTGTAAAAATTACTAGGTAATAGTAAAAATATACTTTGTGTGTTTGCAAAATCCTTGATAGTAAACTAAAGTAGTGAATTAAGCTTTATAACTTTAAATCCTGTGTACTGCATTCTTAATTTTCTTTATAATTTTACTTCAATTCAATTATTTGAGTTTTATTTTAAAAAAGATAAAAAAAACTTAATTCAATTGACCTTCTTAAAGCTAACAAATTTATCAGCTCATAATCTCATGAATCTCTTCCTTGCCCTCGTATCCACATTTAGATTTAGATTCAAATTTACCTAATATTTGTCCATGATGATACCAAAATGTATAATTTTAGACCATGCCATAAACTGTTAGATAGGTTTCAACCACTTCACAACTTCTTGAGTAAGTGTTTTTACACTTGACACATGAACATCGAATTCCATGATCTCTTACCTCTTTTAAAGCATGTCTTAAAAATTCCTTAATGCCAAATTGATATGTTTCACTTACTAATCATTAACAAGATTCATTCACTGCTTATCAGGTGTTATTACTAATATAAAGAATGACACTAAACTGAGAGTTTCAACATCAAACAAAAACATAATGAGTTTCGATATATCAATAAGAATCGCATATGTAAATAAGTATACCTAATTCAAATCTATCATCAACCTAAAAAATTGGTACTTGATACATCCTCTTCAATATGTACATTCAAATACATGCATCGTTGACACTTTCAGATAATAAAATATACAAATTAAATAATACCACAAGTAAAGTTGAAGGAATAATTTACTTAAAAATATTATTTGACAATTGACATTTTTATTTTTGAATTGACTAATATCTTGTTCACAAACAATCTACATACTAATATAGAAGCATTTTTTTCTTTATTTTTTGGATGATCATCATTCAAAGATCATTTAAAAATTTTTCTCAAAAAAAACAAAAATCAAAGCAATAAAAACACACTGTTTTCACAGCCAAAGTAACAGTGTTTTCACAACCGTTAATGAATGAAAGTAATAATAGAAACCATGGTAAACAAATCAACCATCGGCTAATGTCTTAAGAGGACATCATACCATTACAACCACCTTTCACAGCCAAAGTAACAAGTATTGGTTGCTTGGTAGAAACCATGGTAAACAAAACAAGAACGAAGGCACTGTACACATGGCTTGCATTCATAATAACAGTAACAATAGAAATAAAACAAGACAAGGACAAAGCATCAAACTAAAACTGGGCATCAAGTAGGTAGGTCTTGCCGTTTCATATCTCATCCGTATAAAGTCAAAAGGCGTGCAAGAATGATAAATTCAATTTTTTCAATGTAGATTACAAAAAAGTTAGTATGGGTTGCATATACAAGAACAATTAAACGGTGTCTACCAAAGCAGACTAGCTTCTCCTCAATCTCACATGAAAAAGTTCACTGGGCATGCCCTATAAGCAGGCAGCAATCTTAAAGGAGAATCCTGCATAAACATCTGATAAAAGTAGGCATAAAAATAGAGCATTGCAGTACTAGAGACCAAGTTGCTGATCTGTTTACTCAGTCACTTCCTTTGGAAAAATTTGTTTATTTAACAGAAGCAAAGATCAATCTGTTGGTATTTGTCCCCTTCTGCACTTTGCATCAGAGATTAACAGCTTTTCAGTCTCAGCCAGATATGCAATCTTTTCAACTAGCCTACTTTGTCCCTGATTTTTTGATCAGTCAAACCTAAACCAAAATGGATCTAATTAGTGCCTCTTACTCCCCAACACCTCCTCTAATCAAGTAGGAAAGAGAGAAATTTATGGAAGTTAAAAACTAATAAATTTAAAGAATTAAGGTCTATGGAACCTGCTGAAGAACAGAAGAAGTATTCCCATCCCAATTGCAGTTGTTGAATCTATTAAGATAATAGTCATTGGACTCGTTAAAAATGAAAAGGCATAGACAGGACACAGAGGCAGAGGCCTAGTCATGTAAAAGGAACAGCTAGCTCTCTCAGCTTAATTAACAATGAGCCCCTCCTCAGCAAAACATTCAACATTGGAAGAATGACAACTTCAACTCTGCTCATGCTCACATACGCTTGCTTGGTATGAGACATCAACTGCAGTCTGCAGGCAGGTCCCCTAGTGTAGTGGCAGAACAGGGTCCTCATGTTCATCATACATAATATTACTTGCATGTACAAAGAGCTGCCAGCCAACGCCCAATGCCCAACGTCCTATTGTTATATATTCCGAACCATTGTCGAGTGAAACAATTGAAGGAGTTTCAATGAGTTTCATTAAGTTTCCTTACATTCTCTATACGCTTGAAAATTTTATTTTTCTAATATCGTTTCATGTTGGTTTCCTAGGAACAGAAATGGTTCAGCTGTTTTGATGAAAAAGAAATGATGTTCTGTCAGTTTTTTCTTCTTTTGTGTTGTGCTTATGTGTTTCAAGTGAGGAGCTGCTGTTTCTTTTACATAAACATGACCGGTATAGGTTCTAGTAGGAAAAAAATGACAGACGGGATTTCTTAAAGAAAACCTAATGCGGGTATTGGCTCAGGCATGAGGCTCAATTTTCTATTTGGGTTGGGGCAGAGTTGAAGCAAACCCACCCAATACCCAATCCTTTGTGATCCTTAGTCCCCTCTTATTTGTCACTTCTAACATTTGCTATTTAAATAGGGCCATTTTATCAGCTTCTTTCGCATGTGCAGCTGGCTGCAGTATATATATATATATATATGTTGTATATACTGCTTGTTGTATACAAAGAGTATATACTGAAGCCCTACCACGATGCTATACATATTGTGCATAAAAATCAAAATATTTATTGACAATTATATATTATCTAAGTTATTTATAATTATAAATATTAAATACTTCCCAAGTTTCAATCTAAGCAACTGAGAGTTTAGAGCATCAATGGAGAGAGTATCGGGAAGAAGGTCTCATGGAGGGACAGGAACCAACAATGTTAAAACAATGGCACCTAGGAGTATATACAGGATATAATGTTGATCTCATCTCAATACTGTTCTAATACATAGATGTGGATGTTATGATTTTAATAAAAAATACTCTAGAACAGAAACAAGTCATTGCACACATAGCATAAATGAAAAATATCCAGCAAATCCAACAACACAAGTTTCCCAACTGCTAGGTTTGGTAGAGAAACTTATCAAGGCAATATTGAATAACATAAAACAGCCATGTAAAACATGGAAACACAACTTGAATATGAGTGATTATTTGGGGTATTGATAGCTTAAAATTAGTGATTATGGTATATCATATCATAATAGGCCCTTGAAGATGTATATTTTTTATTTTCATTATGTAATCAAATTTCAGGGTAATGTTCTATATATATATATATATATATATATATATAGCAGATGGTAGTATAGTGGTGATTTTTGAGAAGGCTATATATATAGCAGGTTTCTAAGCCCTAAAGTTATAGAAGTAACCAATTTAGAGGAGAGGAGGAAGTATTTTTGAGAAAGTTTTGATAAGCTTGAAAGGGTAATCCTTTCCCTGCAATTGAATTCAAGATGTCTGTAAATGTCAGCTTGAAGTTTGCATAATATATTGCTTGTCTAGAGCTATTTACTCCACATGCAAATCATGAATATGTTCCTGAAAATGAACTCAGCGGATTCTAATACTCGAACCTGGGGTGACAGGGAATGAGATCTAAAGGCTTCTTAGGTTTGTAGCCACGTACTACCTCCAATAAACTCATACCGGTAGATTGTTTACAGAGCTGTTATAGGCAAATTGTGCAGTGTGGAGAATGAAATATTAATTCCTTTGGTTGTCTTGCATCAAGCATCTCAACAAATTTCCTAGACTTGGTTGACAACATCAATTTGTCCATCCGTTTGAGGATGGCATGCAATTGTCTTCATTTTTTTTTTTTTTTTTTGGGGGGGGGGGGGGGGAGGAAAGTTTCTAGTGGTGGCTTATTTTGATGGCGCAGCAAATGGTGTGATGACTTAGCTAATGATGATGAGGGCTGCTGATAGTTTGCTTTTGATCCTGCAAGATGTATTGATTGAAGATACAGTATTGCTGTGTGTTGGCAATGAAGTTTGTGATGATGAAGGACTCATAATGCTCTATTCTGATGGATTCTCCGAGAAATGAAGGGCTGTTGCTGAAATATAATGGTTGAAACTGATGGAAGCTTAGAATCGAGGTTTTCTCTGATACCAATTTGATGTGGAACAGGCAGAAAATTGAGAAAGATTGAAGAAGAAGGAAGCAGGAACAGAGAGAGGGACGGATACTCACTAATTTCTGTATTCAAATCATCAAAAGCATGAATTTCCAATTACATCATGAGCCTATTTATAGGATGAATTCCCAGTTAAAAGACAATTATTACAATTTTCTCAAAAAATAAATAAAAGATAAAATCTAAATAAAATAAGATAAATTAGCTAAATATTTATCACTAACCCTAGGCATATATTTGGTATAAAGAATTAGATGGCAAACATGTGGTGTATGTTAGCAACTGATCAAACCTCATTTTGTGAGATGAAGTCAACCACATTTTACTATTGATTATATGTAATGTAGTGATGGAAGAGTAGAAGTTATGAGAATACTAGGGTGGCATGGACAAAAATGCCTGTGATTTTCTTTTTCATCTACTAAAATTGACTAGCAAACTGTGCACGTATATGTATTGATAATTTATCAGCACACTTGATGATAGGCTATTATTTTGCATTAATTTTTGAATTGATTTTTAACAGGCATCACACATTGTGGCAGGCCACACCTCTACTTCAAATAGTAGCAGTTATCAAACTCAGTGATATCGTATTTGCAGTGGGTTTTCTTTCTTGCTTGTCCATCTTAGATGTGTGTTTTGTAGTTAATATTTCAGCATATGTTGTAAAGATGTTTTAATTGGTAATTTTAAAGCACAGTTAAAATTACCAGTTGTCGGGTACTTTGTTGATCACAACCACTAAAAGAATACAATAACTAACCGAACAACCATCCGGTATTATATACTCAGACAGAGCAGCAAAATCAAACTAATTGAACAATCATACGATAACCAACTGAACAACCATCTGACAAACAAATAGATTAATTGAACGACTATATGACAAATTAATCGAACAACTATATGACAACCAAACAAACTAATCCAACAAATATACACCAACCAAATAGCCAATTTCATTTAAAAACACCAAGACAAATAGCAAAAACAAGGAAATTCATAGACACGGCCCTAACATGTAGCAGAAAATAAAACCATAAACCCTCAAAATAAACCACAATTTTATTGCTCCAATTTATCTCAAGCCTGTTAGTTGCGTGTACAAAGTAATAGTTAGGGTTTCGCTACACATACAAATGGGATGAACGATTCTAATAGTTGAGTACCCGAATCTTGAAACCCTAGAATTCAACTTCAACCTTTGAATATACCGTAACAAAGAGGACCGAATAGTAAAACAATATCAACTAATTGAGATCACACAACTGATTGAGATGTTACGCCGTTAAAGCTTCACCCAACAAGAAGAGTAATAGAGAAACTTGCACGAAACTGAGATCGAGAACGACACAAGCAACAGTGACATGCAGGAGCTAGCTTCAATCGCCGACAGAATGAAAGAAGGGTTTGCACAAACAAGAAAGGGAATAGAGTGAAGAGAAAAGGAAAATCAAAAGAATAGAGGCGACTTTGGATTGAGGGGAAGAAGAGGCGATTTCGAATTTGGATTTGGTAGGGATTAGGAATTGACGAGAAGAGGTGGAGATTGGGATATAGGCACACGGGAAGGAGTAAAAAGGCAATGAAAATTTGATATTTTTTCCCAGAAATTTTATTTTGAAAAAGAAGATTTAAGTGTAAAAAGAGAAATTAATAAAAAAAATTACCTGCTTAAGATTATGGGTATATATTTGGAGGGGAATATTTGCGTTGATTTTTTAGACTCAATAACAATGTGGTTTCTTAATCAATAGTTATAAATTTAGAAGTCCGTCATTAAAAAACTAATTTTATGTCACATTTAACGAGAGTATACATAATTCATCGCTATAATAATGAAAATTATATTTTTAACGACAGAATATTTGTCCTCTCGTTAATTTTCCCTCGTTCAAGACTTTTTTTTTTGTAGTGTCAAGGATCCAAAAAGACAAAAAAATTGGGAAAAGAACTTTTAAAATACAATTTAATCAAATGATAATGCAGAGGTATAAGTAGTTCTTTTTCAAATACACAATATATCTTTTACTAAAGACAGATTAAATATGAAACTTAACAAAAAATACGAAATATGCTGAACGCAACAACTTTGCTAACAATTTTGGAAAGTTAACAAAATGTAGTTAATGAAGGGAACAATCAAGAAGAAATTCAAAAATCTAATTCAAAAAGAGGACCCTCTTTGTGAGAAAGATGTTGAACAATCAAAAGCATATAAAAGAAAAGAATCCATGGCATATAGAATTTTAGGTAGTAACGGAAGGGAAGTTTATTGAAATCAATTGGGACGATTCTGTGAGATTTATTCTCTTCCATGTATAGAATGTGTATATAGTCAATTGATGATTAGCGGAACCCAAACCCTAGTTTTTCTTCTACACACAACTGACCGATCCTATGGCGACTCAAAATCTTTTGAAAGACGACATTTTGTTACACTAAATACACTCAAAAAAGTACAAATTCTGATTTTGACATGTTTTGGGAACTTGAGTTTTAGCCAAGGGTCCATGGTAGAACACCTAAGCAAGAATTAGACAACTTTTTTACAATCAATGATATGTTCAAGTAAACTAATTTGCTTTTGACTAATTAAAATCTATGTGAAAAACAACATTTTGGTACACTAAATAAACTCAAGATAGTCCAAATTCTGATTTCGAGATGTTTTAAAAACTTTACGTTTTACCCATTGGTCCGTAGTAGAACACTTTAAACAAGAAACATACAACTTTGTTAAATAAACGATATCTCGAAGCACACTAATTTTCTTTTGAAGATTGCAAGTCTAGGTGAAAGACGACATTTTGACACACTAAATACACTCAAGATAGTCCAAATTCTTATTGCGGAATGTTTTGGAAACTTGAGTTTTAACCATGGATCCATAGTATAACACTTTAAATAGGAATGAGACAACTTTGTTACAACCAACGATATCTCAACGTTGACTAGTTTGCTTTTCACTATTCCGAATCAATGGGAAAGACGACATTTTAATACACTAAAGAAAATCCAAATCCTGATTTTGAGATGTTTTCAAAACATGAGTTTTAGCCATTGGTCCATAGTAGAACACTTTAAACAAGAAAGAGACAACTTTGTTAAATAAGCGATAACTCGAAGTAGACTAATTTTCTTTTGAAGATTGCAAGTCTAGGTGAAAGACGATATTTTGATACATTAAATACACTCAAGATAGTCCAAATTCTGATTGCGGGATGTTTTGGAAACTTGAGTTTTAACCATGGATCCATAGTAGAACACTTTAAACAGGAGAGAGATAACTTTGTTACAATCAATGATATCTCAAAGTTGACTAGTTTTCTTTTGACTATTCCGAATCTATGTGAAAGACAAACATTTTGATACACTAAATACACTAAAGAAAATCCAAACCCTAATTTTGGGATGTTATCAAAACATGAGTTTTAGCCATTGGTCCATAGTGAAACACTTTAAACAGGAAAGAGACAATTTTGTTACAATCAACGATATCTCCAAGTTGACTAATTTTCTTTTGTCGATTCCAAATTTAGGTGAAAGACAAAATTTTGATACACTAAATAGACTCAAGATAGTCCAAATTCTGATTTCGAGATGTTTTGAAAACTTGAGTTTTAGCCATGCATCCATGGTAGAACATCTTAAGCAAGAATGACACAACTTTGTTACAATCAAAGATATCTTCAAGTAGACTAATTTGCTTTTGATGATTTCAAATCTAGGTGAAGGACGACATTTTGATACACTAAATACAATTAAGAAAGCCAAAAATCTAATTTTGGGATGTTTTGAAAACTTGAGTTTTAGCCATCGATGCATAATGCAGCACTTCAAACAAGAAAGAGACAACTTCGTTGCAATCAACAATATCTCAAAGTTAACTAGTTTGCTTTTTTACTATTCCAAATCGATGTGATACACTGAATACACTAATGAAAATCCACATTCTGATTTTGAGTTATTTTGAAACTTGAGTTTTACCCATGGGTCCTTAGTGAAACACTTTAAGCAAGAATGAAACAACTTTGTTACAATCAACGATATCTTCAAGCTCACTAATTTGCTTTTGACGATTCCAAATCTAGGTGAAAGACGACATTTTGATACACTACATACTCTAAAGAAACTCCAAACTCTGATTTCGGGATGTTTTGGAAACTTTAGTTTTAGCCGTGGGTATAATAGAACACTCTAAACATGAAATAGACAACCTTGTTAAATTAACCGATATCTTGAAGTAGACTAATTTGATTTTGACGATTTCAAGTCTAGGTCAAAGACAAAATTTGGATACACTAAATACACTCAAGAAAGTCCGAAGTATGATTGCGGGATGTTTTGGAAACTTGAGTTTTCACCTGGATCCACAGTAGAACACTTTAAACATGAAAGAGACAACTTTTTTACAATCAACGATATCTCCAAGTTCACTAATTTCCTTTTGGCGATTCAAAATCTTTTGAAAGACAACATTTTGTTACACTAAATACACTCGAAAAAGTTTAAATTCTGATTTCGACATGTTTTGGGAACTTGAGTTTTAGCCATGGGTCCATGGTAGAACACTTTAAGCAAGAATTAAACAACTTTTTTACAATCAATGATATCTTCAAGTAGACTAATTTGCTTTTGACTAATCAAAATCTATGTGAAAAACAACATTTTGGTACACTAAATAAACTCAAGATAGTCCAAATTCTGGTTTCGAGATGTTTTAAAAAACTTGAGTTTTAGCCATTGGTCCATAGTAGAACACTTTAAACAAAAAAGAGACAACTTTGTTAAATAAACGATATCTCGAAGTAGACTAATTTTCTTTTGAAGATTGCAAGTCCAGGTGAAAGACGACATTTTGATACACAAAATATGCTCAAGATAGTCCAAATTCTGATTGCAGGATGTTTTGGAAACTTGAGTTTTAACCAGGGATCCATAGTAAAACACTTTAAACAAAAAACAGATAACTTTGTTACAATCAACGATATCTCCAAGTTGACTAATTTGCTTTTCTCGATTCCAAATCTAGTTGAAAGGCGACATTTTGTTACACTGAATACACTCAAGAATACACTTTAAACAGCATTGAACTTTGATTCTACCATGGATTAAGCCACGATTTCTTACCTTTTAAAGCTCCAAGAGAATACCCTCGAGCCAATTGCAAAACAATAGCCTGAAGTACTCTTCATATCATCCAATGATCCACCCCAATCACTGCCAAAAAAACCATAAAGCCTGCATTCCTCTGTCTCATAAAACAAAACACCATAATCAAGCGTTCCTTTAATATACCTCAGCATGCTTTTGCAACCTTATAGTGTTCTAAAGAAGCACAATGTAGAAATCTTGAAAGCACACTTACAGCTTGAAGAATGTCAGGTCTTGTAGCTATAAGGTACATTAGACAGCCCACAAGACTCCTGTAAACGGCTTCATCAGCTCTTTCAATCCCATCTTCTTTACATAATTTGGCCTTTTGCTCCATAGGGGTACTCATAGGTTTGCATTTCTCCATCTGAAATTTTTTGAGGATCTCCTTGGCATATTTGAGTTGATGAATGAAGATACCATGTTGGAATTGCTGGATTTCCATGCCAAGAAAATAAGACATCTCTCTTAAATGGGTCATCTCAAATACCCTCATCATCTCCAACTTGAACTGATCTATCTCCTTGAGTTTGCTTCTAGTTAACAGGAGATCCTCTACATAGAGTGAGACAATCAAGGAATTTGTAACACAGTGCTTAGTATAGAGAGTAGGTCCACTCAAACGTCTGTTAAATCCCAAACTTATGATATGCTCATCAATCTTTGCATTCCAGGCTCTTGGAGCCTGCTTCAATCCATATAAAGCTTTCTTAAGCAAGTACACCTTATTCTCATGTCCCTCAACAACAAATCCTTCCAATCGCTCAATAAAATCTCCTCCTTTAGATAGCCATTTAAGAACGTTGATTTGCCATCAAGTTGAAAGATCTTCCAATTTTTTTTAGCTGCAATGGAAAACACCAACCTAATTGTATCTAAACGAGCCACTAGTGCATAAGTTTCAAAGTAGTCCATTCCAACCACTTGTGCATAGCCTTTCACCACCAATCTAGCCTTGTGCTTGTTGATCAAGCCATCAGGATCTAACTCCAATAATATTCCTATCATTTGGTTTATCAACTAACTCCCAAGTGTTGTTTTTCTCAATCATACTAAGCTCCTCCTCCATTGCAGTCATCCAATGAGAATCTTTCTTGGCTTCATGAAAGCTTTCAGGCTCTAACAAGGTTAAATTGCAACGTTGATAAATATTTGACAACATTCTTGTACCTTTAACAGGAAAATCATCAATGTTTTCATCTTCCATTGATGGTTGTTCACTTGATAGAGGTGCTGTAAAATTCTTTCCTTCTTCTTCATACCAGTTCCACTGTTGATTCTCTTTAAACTGCACATCTCTCGTAACCTCAATTTTGTTTGTTTGAGGATGGTACATCCTATATGATTTGGAAACATTGTTGTACCCAATGAGAATGCCTGGTTCAACCCTTCTATCAAGCTTGTCCCTTTTAACCTGTTGAATATAAGAGAAACAAACACATCCAAACACTTTTAGGTTTTGCAAAAAAGGTTTATAACCATACTAGGCCTCAAAAGGTGTTCTCTCTTGCACAGCCTTAGTAGGAAGCCTATTCAGAAAAAACACTAAAGTGCTGGCTACTTCAGCCCAAAATTTCTTTAGTAATCCTTTCTCATGCATCAAACACCGAGCCATGTTCATGATTGTTCTATTCTTCCTCTCACTTACACCATTTTGTTATGGAGAATAAGGTGTAGTGAGCTGATGTTCAATGCTAGCTGCTTCACAAAATTTATTGAACTGGTCTAAAGTATACTCAATCTCATTATCAGGCCTTAGCATCTGAATTTTACACCCACTTTGATTCTCTATCCATTGTCTTAAATCTCCAGAAAATACCAGCTACCTCAGACTTGAATTTCATAAAATAAATCCAACTAAATCTAGTTAGATCGTCTATGAAAATAATGTAATACCTGCTTCCATTTAGAGATACCTCCGGTTTTGGTCCACTGAGATCAGCGTGGATGAGTTGCAATCTCTGTTTTGCTCTCCACGAGGCTGCCTTGAATGGAAGTCTTGTTTGCTTCCCATAGTGGCAAGCTTTACAAACTGCCAACTCTTTATCTAGCAGTGACAGACCTTGCACCAAATTCTTTTTACTCATTTGCACCAAATTCTTTTCCCAGATTTCTTTTGTTGTCTTCAAAGTCATGATTCTTGTGAAAACGGCTGGGGAAACAACAAAGAATAGGCACGACTTTGCCTTTGATTTCCTCTGCTTTTTCTCCTTGTGATTCCTAAGTTGTGCAACTATAGGATTGTCCGGTAATGGAGGAACTTCGTAATCTTCCTCAACCACCTCCCAGAGATCGTTTGCATCTAGAAAAGTGTTGAAATCCATAATGATTTGAAGGAGATTTGGAGGAGATTGTGGTTCAGATTGAGATCTCTATATTTGGGAGGTTTAGGCTGATTCCTTGGGGCTGGTTTCTTGGATTAAATCTTATGTTTCCTTTTTTGCTCTCTATGTACATGATAAATAGGAACCAAGTATGTAAAGGTAAAGTAAGACTAATCGAATACAAGTCTTTTCTATTTTTCTCATTGTCTACATGGTATCAGAGCCAGATCGCTCCTAACACCCTAGCAGCCATGGCCACCAGCCATGAATCTCTCCAATCGGTCACCCAGGAGGGAGAATCAGAGATAATCCCCTCCATGGGTTCGACTGGTGGGTTTGAAAATTCCTCGATTTGTCTTACCGTAGAGAAGCTGAATGGGAAGAATTACCGAGAATGGGCCCAATTCATCAAGTTAGTCATCGACGGCAAAGGCAAATTGGGCTTCCTTACCGGCGAAATCAAGCAACCATCTACCAAGGAGGTAGCGGCTTTCCAGAAATGGCGGTCTGAGAATTCCCTCATCACCTCTTACTTGATCAACTCCATGCGACCAGCGATCGGCAAGACATACATGTTCCTGCCAACAGCGAAGGATGTGTGGGAAGCAGTTCGCGAGACCTACTCTGACGCCGAGAATTCCTCTCAAATCTTCGAGATAAAGACTCGGTTGTGGTAGATGAAGCAAGGAGAAAGAGAAGTGACGGAATATTACACGGAGATGCTAGGCTTGTGGCAAGAGCTGGACCTTAGCTGTGAAGAATCTTGGGAGTGCATGAGTGACAGTGTGCGATTCAAGAAGAAGATGGAGAACGAGAGGGTGTACGAGTTCTTGGCTGGGCTTAACAGAGAGCTCGACGATGTGAGAAGCCGAGTCTTGGGTCGTCGGCCATTACCTTCCATTCGGGAGGTCTTCTCTGAAATTCGATGAGAAGAAAGCAGGTGGAAGGTGATGTTGAGGGAGAAGAGTGTGGCTGGGCCTGAAGCTTCAGCCCTTGTGTCGCGTGGGCCGAGTATGGCTGGGCCTGAAGCTTCAGCCCTTGTGTCGCGTGGGCCTCCATTTCGTAGGCCTTCCACACCATCTGGGCTGAAACAAAATAAAAGGTCTTTTTGTGACCATTGTAAAAAATCAGGCCATTCCAAAGATACTTGCTGGGTTTTACATGGCAAGCCTGCTGATTGGAAGCCCAGGCAGCCCAATAAATCTCATGGGTACCAAGCCTTGACTGAATAACACATAGAATCGGCCCATCATACTCAGTTAGCCCCAACTGGAGGTTTTAACTCCGAGCAACTTGAGAAGTTATATGCTCTTTTTTCAACCTTTCAAGCCTTGGGTCAGTCTTCTACGCCTCTTTCATCAAGTTCCTTAGCCCACAAAGGTACTTTTTTTACTGCTCTTAGCACTACTTCGCGCTGTACTCCCTAGATTATTGATTCTGGCGCATCCGATCATATGACTGATTTCCATCATTTACTTTCCACATACTCACCTTGTGCCGACAACTTGAAAGTAAAAATTGCAGATGGTACTTTATCCCCGGTAGCTGGCAAGGGGAGTATCCGTATCTCTAAATTTATTACTTTGGAATTTGTCCTTCATGTTCCTAATTTGTCTTGCAATCTGTTGTCTATTAGTCAGCTAACCAACCAATCTCATTGCTCAGCTACTTTTTTGTCTTCCCATTGTGTCTTTCAGGAGCTATCCTCGGGGAAGACAATTGGCAGTGCTAAGGAATGCGAGGGACTCTACTACTTTGATGACGGTCACATGAGTAAACAGTGTCATTCTTCTTTTTGTAATTCTGCATCTAGTCCTAGGGATAGTGACCTATTGTTATGGCATAAACGAATGGGTCATCCAAGTTTTCAATATCTAAAACGTTTGTTTCCTTCACTTTGTTCGAATAAAAATCTTTTGGATTTACAATGTGAAGTCTGTGAACTTGCAAAACATCATCGCACTACTTTCCCCTCCAGTCCTTATAAACCATCTCTGCCTTTTACTTTGATTCACAGTGACCTTTGGGGGCCTTCACGTGTCCCCAATAGGACCCACACAAAATGTTTTATTACCTTTATTGATGATCATTCTCGTCTTTGTTGGGTGTATTTACTACATAATAAATCTGAGGTTAGTTCTGACTTCATGAACTTCTATACTATGATTTACACCCAATTTCACACAAAAATTCAAATTCTTTGTATTGATAATGGCACTAAGTACTTCAATCAGTTTTAGGGCCCCTATCTTCAAGCCAGCGGTATTGTTCGCCAGAGTTCTTGTGTTCACACCCCCCAACAAAATGGGGTTGTTGAACGGAAGAATCGGCATATTCTTGAGGTCGCTCGTGCCCTCTTATTCACTTCTCACATGAAAAATAATTTTTGGGGTGATGCCATTCTGACTGCTGCATTCCTCATCAATCGAATGCCTAGTCGAATTCTCTCATTTGCTACCCCTCTCCAAAAATTTCAGGAGATCTTCCCTAATTCTCGGCTCTGTTCCTCTCTCCCGCTCCGTGTTTTTGGGTCCACCGTGTTTGTCCACATTCATGCCTCCCAACGTCCCAAGTTGGACCCCAGAGCCTCAAATGTGTCTTCCTTGGTTACTCTCCTACTCAGAAGGGTTACAAGTGTTACGATCCTCTTTCACATAAATTATATGTTAGTCTGGATGTCACATTTTTTGAGGATACTCCCTACTACTCACTTCAGGGGGAGTCCTTGAGTGAAGCTCGTCCCTCAGCCTCAGACACAGACACCGACTTTGATGTTGCGATCTTTGAGTCTGCTCCCTATGATGTACCATCTCCATCTCCTTCTTTCTCCAACGCAGACGAAATCTTGAACTCAGGGGGAGATGTGGAAGAACAAAAAGACAAGGAGCCACTTGTCTACTCAAGGAGACCTAAATCAAAGCCCGATGAGACTCTCGCATCCGAAGCATCAAAAGAGTTTGAACCAGTGATAGCTCCAAATACTCATGAGCCACAATCCAATCCTGACCAGGTAAAAAATCTTGATGACTTACCCATTGCTCTCAGAAAACAAACTTGTTCATGTACTCTCCATCCTATCTCCAAATTTGTATTTTACAATGCCCTTTCTGCCAAGTGTCATGCTTTTACGTCTAACCTTAACAGAACCCAGATTCCTAAGAATATTCAAGAAGCCTTGGAGATTCCAAAATGGAGAGAAGCAGTAATGGAAGAAATAAGGGCATTAGAAAAAAATGGAACTTGGGAGGTGATGACGTTGCCAAGGGGGAAGAAACCAGTGGACTGCAAGTGGGTGTTCACGGTGAAGTATAAGGCTGATGGCACAGTAGAGCGGTACAAAGCCCGCCTAGTTGCAAAGGGGTTCACCCAAACATATGGTATTAACTACACCGAGACATTTGCACCAGTAGTCAAGCTGAATACTATACGAGTTCTCTTGTCCTTGGCAACAAACCTAGATTGGCCACTGCATCAGTTTGACATCAAGAATGCCTTTTTGAATGGTGAGCTCGAGGAAGAAGTATTCATGACAGTACCTCCAGGATTTTACAAGGAAGGAAAAGAAACCAGAGTATATAGATTGAAGAAATCTCTACATAGGCTCAAGCAATCACCAAGAGCGTGGTTTGATAGATTTGCGAAGGTAATCAAGAATCAAGGATATCAACAGGGGCAGTCAGATCATACTATGTTCTTTAAATTATCCAATGATGGTAGGAGGACCATTCTGATTGTGTATGTGGATGACATCATACTCACTAGAAATAACATAGAAGAGGTGGAGAGGTTGAAGAAGGTCTTAGCCACAGAGTTTGAAGTAAAAAACCTAGGTCAAATGCGATATTTTCTGGGAATGGAAGTTGCCAGATCAAAGAAGGGAATCAGTGTCTCTCAGAGAAAGTACATTCTTGACCTTTTGACCGAGATTGGTATGCTTGGTTGCAAGCCAAGCAATACCCCGATTGAGGTAGGAAAAAGAATGGAAGATGGTGGAAAACCTGTGGATAGAGAAAGATATCAGAGGCTTGTAGGTAGATTGATCTACCTATCTCACACTACACCTGACATCGCTTTCGCCGTAAGTGTTGTCAGTTAGCATATGCATTCTCCAAAGGAAAGTCACCTGGAAGCAGTGTATAAGATACTCAGATATCTGAAGGGCTCACCAGGGCGGGGTCTATTCTTTAAGAAAGGAGACAGTAAAAAGATAGAGATCTATACAGATGCGGATTGGGCAGGCTCAGCAGAAGACAGAAGATCTACTACCGGCTATTATACTTATGTTTGGGGAAATCTAGTAACATGGAGAAGTAAGAAGCAGAACGTGGTAGCCAGAAGTAGTGCTGAAGCTAAATTCAGAGCTGTTGCTCAAGGGATGCGTGAAGGGCTATGGTTACAAAAGCTTTTGGAGGAACTACATATCACAGTAGAGGTTCCCATCAAACTCTACTGCGACAACAAAGCTGCTATCAGTATTTCCCATAATCCAATCCAGCACGACAGGACTAAACATATAGAAGTTGACAGACATTTCATAAAGGAGAAAATTGAGAAAGGAATAATCTGCATGACCTATATTCCTACTAGAGAACAATTGGCAGATATATTCACTAAGGGGTTACAGAGATCTAGCTTTGAAGAGTTTATCTGCAAGTTGGACATGATCAACATCTATGATCCAACTTGAGGGGGAGTGTTGAAATCCATAATGATTTGAAGGAGATTTGGAGGAGATTGTGGTTCAGATTGAGAAGATCTCTATATTTGGGAGGTTTAGGCTGATTCCTTGGGGCTGATTTCTTGGGTTAAATCTTATGTTTCCTTTTTTGCTCTCTATGTACATGATAAATAGGAACCAAGTATGTAAAGGTAAAGTAAGACTAATCGAATACAAGTCTTTTCTATTTTTCTCATTGTCTACAAAAAGCCTCCATCCTAATAGCCCAAATCTGATAGTTTGTTCCTTGGAACACCAGAGGTGCTATAGCAGTGAATGGTGCTTCGGATTGCATGATGATTAGGCTAATCAATAAAAACTAATGAAAAATAGCTTGATAGTATCAAACTCTCTCAATCTCATAGACTCCTCAAGAATATTAGTTCTGATACCAATTTGTTGGTTTCGTGAAGGATAAAGCTTAGGAACAGATAGTAGAACAGATAGCAAAGGAAGAAAAACAGATAATGGTAAAGGAATTTTAGCTAAAACTTGAAAGCATAGAACGGAAGAAGATCACCTCACTTATTGAGTGCAATAGATTGTTTAAATACATAAGTCATCATTATCTAACAATCTATTCAAATACTTCTTCAACTATAGGAGATAACTATCAAAACAAACTGCAGCTAAGACTAATCAAATAATTCAAAAACATAACCTAAACTTTAAGAGTTTTAAATTAATCCTTATCTGCTAAATTTTCTCTAACAAACCAGCTAAGAGATAGCTTTGAAAGCTATCCATTTGAACCTGTTTTAGCAGCTTATTAGCTGCCGAGGCATTCTTTCACAACAATTTCTGCCCCATCTACCTCCTCTTCTACCTCTTTATCGTATATCATCATCACTTGCAGCTCTTTTTTTCTGCACTTATGGCCTATAGTATACTTCTCGTTGCACCTAAAGCATAGGCCCTTATCCCTCTTTGCCTTCCACTCAGCGTTGCTAAGTCGCTTGAAAGCTGGGTTGTTTCCTCTCCCCATGGCCTGTGGTTGATTGGGATTAGGAGGACTGTCCGTCATTTGCTTTTGGGACTATTGTGAGGGTGGTAGAATTCCCCCTTCCTGATAAGTTAGAGCTGGGTTCCGCATGGTTTGTCCCTTATTTGACCCTGATCCACCAGCCCCACCTTGGACAACCCGATTCCTCTTTTCTATACGTTGGGCTAAGTCCATCATTTGATCTAAGCCTCTCGGCCTCAACACCCTCAACTTGGCCTTGATATTAGGTTGCAATCCATTGATGAAATGCCCCTCTAGCATGGCTTCTGGCAGGTTTTCAAGGGGCAATGCCAATGCCTCGAAACACTAGCGGTACTCCTTGACAGTTCCTTTCTGCCGAAGGGCGAGAAACCGCTCTTCGATGGAGCCTTCTTGGGTGGGTCGGAAGCGGCTCCTTATCAGGAACTTGAAGTCCTCCCAGCTCCTAACCCTTCACCGCTTCTCCTCCCATTGAAACCACGAGAGTGCAACACCCTCGAAACACAACGTTGTCGTGTCAGGTTCACCATTAGGATTGGTGACGCTCTGATACCAAAATTGATGGGATTCAAGATAGTAGATAGGATTCCAATGAATTAAGGTAAACACTGCTGGGATTTCAACTCCAGATTACAAGGAAAATGTAAACAAAGAACAAGAAAAGGCATTCGAAAGGCCCAGGTCTCTTCTACAAACTCTACTCAAATTCTTCGCACTTTATCTCTCTTTTATTCCCTATTTATAGGTTGTTATTCCCCCTCCATAACCGCATCTGGTTATGCACATGCTGGTTTGATACACAAACCGGCCAAGTTCTCACTCTACCCTTGGTGTACATGTTGGCTATTACACAACCCAACTGTGTTACCAACCTGCCTTTGATTCCTGTAGCGCCTTTGGTAGGTCCGCAGCACCAGAGGCCTATTAGGTATCATCAAAGTCTAGGGGATCATACTCTCTTCATCAAGCATTCAAGTGAAAAGGTAACAGTTTCACTAGTTTATGTTGATGATATTGTGGTAACTGGCAATGATGTAGCTGAACAGGAACTTCTAAAATAGAATTTAGCCAATGAGTTTGAGATTAAGGACCTTGGGGTGCTGAAATATTTTTTAGGTGTAGAAACCCTAGGTTAGGTCGAGAAAGTAACAAGAAACAAAGAGACAAATGATGCCTCGAGTAGAAGTCTTAATTCATAGAATCAGAAAATGAATATTAAATTTACAAAGGAACTATAATGCTACTTATATAGGCATCTTTGACAATAAGGCACTAAAGAAGCCTAATTAAAGGCTGGGATTTTCCTATCATGGCATAAGTATGTTCTTGACCTACTTGCTAAAGCAGGTCTACTAGGGGGTGAAGGAGCAAGGATACCAATGGACCCTAACCTCAAATTACAGGGGACTTCTAGTGAAGAAGTGGTGGATAAAGGAAGGTTTCAATGCTTAGTGGGGAGGCTGATTTATCTCTCTCACAAGAGGCCTGACATAACCTTTGTTGTTAGTCTCATGGGTCAATTTATGCATAGTCCCACTGAGGAACACATGCATGCTGTGAGGAGAATTTTGAACTATCTCAAAGCTACACAGGGCAACGGAATTCTCTTTACACTAAGTGCTGATCTAAAGATATAAGTGTTGAAAAAAGGAACCAGTATTCCTTACGATTTTATTGATGTCAATGATAAAATTTATACACAAGAGGTTCCTAAGAATTCTCCTATATTTTAGGACTAGATTACATTCTTACTATCTAGGACTATATTACATTAATTTAAATACAACAAGAAAATAAAAACACAAAGATAAATATAAAAGTAAAACTGAAACAATCTAAACAAATCTAAACAATCAAACAATCTATCACTTAGGATTATCTTGGCCTATCTTGAAACACTCCCCCTCAAGCTGGTGAGTGGATGTCTTCCATTCCTAGCTTGCTTACTAGTTCCTCAAATTTCCTAATAGGCAATCCTTTAGTGAGAAGATCTGCCACCTGTTGATTAGTTGAAACATAGGAGATTTGTAGCAGCCTGGATTCTAGTTTTTCTTTAATGAAATGCTTGTCAATCTCAATGTACTTGGTTCGGTCGTGTTGTACTGGATTATGAGCAATATTGATTGCTGATTGATTGTCAGATAGCAGCTCAAGCGGATATGGTATTTGAATCTTTAAATCTTCTAGGATAATCTTCAGCCACAAGAGTTCACACACACCAAGAGCCATAGCTCTGAATTCTGCCTCAGCACTTGACCGTGCCACTACTCCTTGTTTCTTACTCCTCCAAGACACCAAATTTCCTCCTAGGAACATGCAGTACCCAGTTGTAGAACGTCTATCAACCAAAGAATCTCCATAATCAGCATCCGTGCACCCTTGAATATTTAGACCAGCTCCCGGTGTAAAAAGAATGCCTTTGCCTGGGGTAGCTTTCAAATAATGAAGAATTTTCCTTACTGCGTTCATGTGTTCCTCATTGGGGCTGTGCATGAATTGATTTACTAGGCTTACTCCAAATGCTATGTTCGGCCTAGTATGTGAGAGATATATCAGTTTTCCTACCAACCTTTAGAACTGCCCTTTATCTATTGCTTCTCTAGAGTAATTTTCTTGTAGCTTGATGTTTGGATCTACTAGAATTTGAGCTCCCTTTCCTCCTAGCAATCCAGTCTCAGTCAACAAGTCAAGAGTGTACTTACGCTGAGATAGGTAGATTTCTTTTTGAGAATAGGCCACCTCAATGCCTAAGAAATACTTTAGCCTTCCAAGGTCTTTAATCTCAAATTCCTTAGCTAGATTTTGCTTTAGGCCTTCTTGCTCAGCTTCATCATTTCCTGTCACAACAATATCATCAACATAAACTAATAGAGCAATTACCTTATCTTTTGCGTGTTTGAGGAAGAGGGTGTGGTCCCCTCGGCTTTGCCGGTATCCCATTTTATGCATTGCTGTAGAAAAACGCCCAAACCATGCTCGTTGAGACTGTTTAAGTCCATATAATGCTTTCTTCAATCTACACACTTGCCCTTCTTTGTTATGAGAAAATCCAAGGGGTAATTCCATAAATACTTCTTCCTCTAAATCCCCATGCAAGACTGCATTTTTAACATCTAGTTGTTGTAGTTTCCACCCCAAATTTGCTGCTAATGATACGAGGACTCGTACTGTTGTCAATTTTGCTACTAGGGCAAACGTCTCAAGATAATCAATCCCATAGGATTGTGTATAACCCTTGGCCACTAGTCTTGCCTTATATCTCTCAAGAGTACCATCAGCTTTATATTTCAAATTAAAGACCCATTTGCAGCCCACTGGTTTAATTCCCTTGAGTTGAGTCACCTCCTCCCAAGTTTGATTCTTTTGCAAGGCCCTCATCTCTTCTAACATGGCTTCTTTCCAATTTGGATCCTTTAGTGCCGCCTCCACTGATTTTGGAATAACACTAGCATCTAGGGTTGTTAGGAAGCTTCTATAGGTAGGAGAAAGGCGATGGTAGGATAAAAAGTTTGCAACGGGATGTTTTGTGCATGTTCGAACCCCTTTTCGGAGGGTAATAGGCAGGTCTAGATTAGGGAATCTTGAGTCTGTTTGGCTGATGTTTTGTTCGTCAGATATGTGCTCTTCCAGTCTTGGATTAGGGGCTGCAACTAGTGTGGGCTGAAGATCATCATTAGGTTGTCTTCTCTTGAACACATAGGGTGAGCCTTTGTATCTGTTGGTAGTCAGCTGCTGGTTGGATTCAGTGTTGTTTGATGGGAAAGTCTTAGGGAAATGATGGACAGAATCATTGGTGGAAGTAAGGGGTTCTGGAAGGAAATCTAGAAATAAATTATCCATATTTTCTAGTTGAGTATGCTCCCACTTAGGCTGAGAATCAAAAAAGGATTGGGACTCAATGAAGGTGACATCCTTAGAAGTATAGACTTTCCGGGAGATAGGATCATAACACTTGTATCCTTTTTGGATTGGAGAATACCCTATGAAGACACATCTTTTTGCTCTAGGATCGAACTTGTCTCTATGGACCTTAGGTATGTGAACAAAACATACACATCCAAAAACTTTGAGAGGCAATGGAGAATGCAGTTTCAGGTCTGGGAAGAATTTGGTTAGACTTTGGAAAGGACTTCGATTGTCAAGAATCTTGGATGGGACTCTATTAATGACATAAGTAGCTATCAAGACTACCTCCCCCTATAGATATTTAGGAATATTATGATAATGAAGAAGGGCTCAAGTGACATTCAAAAGATGCCTCATCTTCCTCTCAGCCACTCTATTTTGTTGTGGAGTGTCGATGCATGAATATTCATGGACAATTCCTTCATTTTGGAAGAAGAGATGTAAATGAGCATTGAAGTAATCCCTTGCATTATCTGTCCTAAATTTTTTAATTTTAGTTCCAAATTGTGTGTGAATCATTTTGCAAAAATATGGGTGAACAGTCCCAATACTAGCTTTATCTTTTAAAAGAAAAACCCAACACATCCTAGTACAATCGTCTATGAATGAGATGAACCACTTGGCCCTCAACTGATTTAAAATTCTTGAAGGACCCCAAACATCTGAATGAATCAAAGCAAAAGGTCTAGATGATAGTTTATTGCTAATTGAATAAGAGGTTCTATGATGTTTGGCCATAACACACACATCACACTGAAAATTACTAGGATTAAGAGTTTTAAACAAAGTAGGAAACATTTCCTTCACTAAACTAAAAAGAGCATGACCTAGTCGAAGATGATGAAGCCAAATAGCAGCTTGGTCAGAGGCTGTTTTCTGGGTTGAGTAGGCTGCCTGCAACTGATCTTTAGGCTTAGTGCTCCCCCCTTGCAAGATATACAGCCCATGTTGCTCTTTAGCCACACCAATCGTCCTCCCCATGTCCATGTCCTGAAATTTACACACATATGGAGAGAAAACAGCATTGCAATTGAGGTCTTGAGTGAGTTCTTTTATGGAAATAAGGCTAAAAGTTAAATCTGGTACATAAAAGATTGGATTGATTGACAAATTTGGACCAAAGATGACTTTTCCTTTTCCTTTTCCTTTAATGGGAATTGTGGTTCCATTAGCAATAGTGATCTGTTTGGATGATGTAAAAGGCTCATAAGTATCAAAAAACTAGAAATTGGGTGTCATATGGTTAGTAGCTCCTGAATCCAAGATCCATGTGTTATTCCTACCAGTTTTGGAGGCTAAAGAAGGAGTAAAACAGATTTGTTTACCTTGTTGGGCCATAGAGCAGGATGCCCCTCCATCTTGAATGGTTTTTAGAAATTCCTTCAGCTTATGAACTTCTTCTTTATTGAGCTGATTGAAGTCCATACCAGTTCAAACACTCGGCCTTTCTTCTTTTTCTGCTTCTCCCTCTTGTTCTTTGTTTGAAAGATAGCTTTGAGGGTAGTTTTGTGGAGGACCTTGAGTCCTTATATTCTTGAATCCACCAAGTTTATTGAGGATTGCTTCCTTTCCATGCAACTTGAAGTAGGTCTCCTTAGTATGCCTCGGCTTATTATAGAAGGTACACCACTGCCCTTCTCGTCCGGATTTATTTCGATTTGTTGACTACTCCCATGATCTGTTGTTGGAGAGGAGGGCTGATCCTTTCATATTGGATCCACCAAGCATGGGTCCTCTCCTATTTTCTTCACTTCTAACAATAGCAAACACTTCATTTAGGCTAGGTAATTTATCCTTACCAAGAATTTGAACCCTTACCTGATCGAACTCGGGATTTAAGCCGACTAGAAACTCTACTATCCGGTCTCTTTCAAGAATTTGATTGAGAGTAGTAGTATCCGCTTGGCACACCATCTTTATAGCTTGGTATTGATCAAGCTCTAACCATAGGCCTAGCATCAGATTACAATACTCTGTGATTGTTAGCTAGCCTTGCTTTGAACCATTGATCTTTGTTTTGATATCAAAGATCACAGATGCATCCTTAGCCTTTGAGTAAGTCTGATAAATGGTCTCCCAAACTGCTCGGGTAGTACTAAGGAACATAAAGTTCTTGCTGATATCTGGTTGTATGGTGCTCCATAGCCACGACATGATGCGGGAGTCTTCCACATCCCATGCGCTGAAGCCTGGATCAGTTTCTGGTGGAGGATTCCTAGTTAGGGGGGTACTCCTTCCTCGGCCTTTAAGAAGGGTTTTGATTAGCTGCGACCATTGAAGAAAATTCCTACCATCTAGCCGGTAGGATTGGTGAATACTTGGTAGTTCGCCAGTAAGAGGAGGAGGTTGATCTACCGCATTATTTTCTCCAGTGATGATTGTTGGTGAAGACGATGGATTTGCTGATGTTTCTGACATGGATTTGCTGATGTTGAAGGAAGAACAGAAGGATGAAAGGTGTATGGAATGGCAGGGAAAAAGATAGGTGTAGGTGGTTGGAGCCCAAGGAAAAAACAGGTGTTATTAGGGCACAATGCAATGAAGGCACTGAAAAAACAGGATCATGCAATGAAGGGACTAATTTCTTAGAAGAACAGGCTTGGATTGGTAAGCTCTAATACCATGTTGAAAAAAGGAACCGGTATTCCTTATGATTTTATTGATGTCAATGATAAAATTTATACACAAGAGGTTCCTAAGAATTCTCCTATATTTTAGGACTATATTACATTAATTTAAATACAACAAGAAGATAAAAACACAAAGATAAATATAAAAGTAAAACTGAAACAATCTAAACAAATCTAAACAATCAAACAGTCTATCACTTAGGATTATCTTGGCCTATCTTGATCTTGATCTCGGCTGGTTGTTAGCTTCGGTTATCTCGGATATTTCAACAATAAGGATACATGGATACTAACTATAGTGTTCGGCTAATCCATCTAATATTGTAAATAAAATCCAATTAGAATTCTAATAAAAATAAAACTCTAACAAATATGAAGTAGAATTAAAATCCTAAAACATGTGAAGTAAAATAGAAGTAAAAGTCCTAAAAGAATATGAAGATATGAAGTTTCAGCACCTGATAAAGTTCCAGCCCTTGTTTGGGCCAGTTCTTAACTAGTCGGGTTGGGCCGAGCTAGCTACTTTTGGGCCGATTCGGACCAGCTCTTGAACTACCTTCCATCTTGTCTCTTGAATCGATTTTAGGACCAATTAGTGACCCCATCAAGGGCCCTAGGGAGGAGGAGTTTACTACTACTATTAGGGGAGGATCAGTGGCGATACATTTAGATAGCTTACGAGCAGGACTTAGGATTCCATTGCACCGTTTCGGGATGCGATTTTTTATGGAGGAAATACTGATGCCTGCCCAATTGCATCCAAATGGTTGGGTCGTGCTAGCAAGATTTTTTGTATTGTGCAAGAAGCATAGGGTGAAACCCACAACGTCTTTTTACACTGCTTTTGTCACGGCCAAACCATAAGAGGAGAGAAGGAATCCCGGTTGATTGTGGACAACTAAGTTCCATTTCCATATCCTCTTCCTCCCCCAGGGCTACCTCAATTTCAGAGGGCTCGACATTCCTATTCCTTTCTCCAACACCGATAACAACCGGTTCAGTCCTTTCTCTTGGGGGGAAATCAGGTGATAAACTTACCTAATTTTAACATGCAAACATTATCATGAAGCTCTGCAACTGCTCATGAATTTGATTCCCTACCTCGTCTCGAATCTCATCCAACCTCCTATCCAAATTATCAAGAGAGGCATCCACCTTTCGATCCATTGTTGTGATTGTTTCATGATGGCAATTGGATTTGATCTCCAGCAATTCCACCTAAGCTTGCAGGTCGGTCACTGTCGCATGGAATTGCTACACCTATGACTCAAAATTCTTCATTCGAGTCCCTTTTGCCATCTCTTCTCCTACTGACTCCTTTGGCCTGGGACTTGCTTTGATACCTGTTTGTCAAATCTTAAAGGATCTGATAGGGAACCCCAGAGAATTCGTGAGAATTCTAGAGAATTAGGGAGGGTTATAGAATTCGGAAGAGAGAGAGAGAGAGAGAGAGAGAATTAAGGAAGAATTTAGAATGAATTTGATTCAAATTTCAGCATGCCTGAATACAATCAAGCAGGTCCTTTATATAGAGAGGATCCCACACATCAATTCCCGATGTGACAGCCCTGCCACTTGCATGTTATATTCCCTTTCCGTGACTTATATCATGACAAATCACTACTCAGAAATCCAAAACTAAGTAACTGATTTACCATGCCTAGTTTAAGGGGAGGTGTATTTAGCCAATCAAGTTTTAATGGAAACTTTGGCACAATACGAGCAGTCCCCCTTGCCAACAAAAAGGAAAATAACAAAAAAAAAACAAATAAACAACAAATTAGCCAAAAGAAGAAAAACTCAATTTATGAAATCTAATTTTCAACTATAAGAACAGGAACAAGGGAACTCATTGACCCAGTTTCCAGTTCAGATATATAGTTCACAAATTGTTGAACTCTAGAGAACGGGGTAAACCTGTAACCAGTATACATAGGAATACAGCAAATTTTTTTACAAGTCCACGTAGATTTCAAATGGCTAACACATAACAAAAGATCTGGAATCTTCCATTTGAATATTTGTATAGACAAACGATTGTCCATATAGATTAGGCAAAAAAACATTTGTGGAACTGAAAGAAAAGATAGAATTACGAGCAGAAGTAGAGGGAAAAAAATCAAAGAGAATATAATTCAAGAAAATGTCATTAGGATCATCAGTACCTTTATTCTGTTCAAAAGAGGGTCTGGCTACTCCAAATAGCAAGTTCCAAATGGCCTTTGGAGACGCATATTGCATTGCCTGCAAAGTAGCAGCACTCCAAGGAATATTAAGGATTTCTAGATATCATATTTAAACTAACTCAAGGAAAGAAAAAGAGGATATGAGTCTTGAGACAAAACCAAAATACTTAGACTGTCCATATTTCTTTCTAATTGCATACTCGTACCTTCCAGTTAGTAATCGTGAAAATGAAACATGAGGTAGCAACCCTCAGACTTCCATATCTTAAAATATCTCGACAAGAACCCTGCAATCTGTCAATAAATTATGTCTGCGACTGAAAGCTACTTGTTTTGAACTACAGATCCCATATAATTTCCTCAAAGTTCCACACTGCTACCTTACATATTTATGAACTCTAAATAAACACCACAATTAGTAGAAGCAGATATTTTCGTTAAATTGTTGTAGACAGCTTATACGAGTAAAAGTCATTATCAATTTGCTGCAATGTTAAGCGTAATAGGTCATGAAAAATAGCATGGATTCATTCATTCCTGGACTGGAAGATAAAAGGAAAAGCTATAGGATAAGAATTGGTCTAAGTCCATATTCATACAACCATAGATGAGGTTCATGAGTTTAGATACGAATATGGAAAAAGGAAAGAACCAATAATGAGAAACAGTAAACATAATTACAAACTCTAGAAAATGGAAGCTTTTGAAGACATGAAATTTAAGCAAGCAATGAAGGAAAAACCCTTAAAATTCATAATAATTGGAAATTCCAACCAAGAAGAATTGTCAATTAAAATTCATAATAATTAGCTTGGATGCTGACAATTAAAATATGTATTCAAGGAATGACTACTAACTTTTTTTTATTTTTTATTTATTTTTTTTTTTTTTTTGGGGGGGGGGGGGGGAGTGGGGGAAGCCATCTCCAAAGATGGGTTGGCTATCAAAGTTCGCTGCAACTTGAACTCACCAACAAAATTCAGTCATGATAATTTCAGATGTTAAAAGATACATACAGCACCAAGTGTTGGGAACTCTAAAAGTAGGTAACACGTGCAAAAAAATGTTTCAGCATCTAAATACGTAAGTAAAAAGCTTTGATATCTTACTAAAGAAGATTAAACTAATTTGATATCTGAATTCTATGAACACTTATAAATTCTGTAAAGTTTTGCTTAGTTTCTCTATTCTAACGCACCAGATTCACCAAGTGTTCACTCTCAAGTTTAAGATTGTGTTTCTGGTTAAAGACTAAACATGTGAACCAGATGCAATTATTTCTTTGTTTTTGAGGGAAAAAGAGACTATATTCGTAGACAATAAAAGGTTAACAACATACATATACAAATAAGAGGGTCAAGAGGGATAAACTACAGGCAGCCAATTAATCAAAAGATGAATTGATCAATCATTCGAGATACAGAATCTCTCTTACCCTCCGATTGAGAAGGCTGCATCATTTGAAGAATTTATATCTGGGAATGACCCACTCTCTCTCCTATCCTTGAGAGGTGGTGGAGACATTTGAGCAGAGGAATTACCAAGTTGGGGTCCCTGCATCTTCTCGTCCGCAATGGCCACCATCATCGGACCTCATTTTTCCATATAATACATAATCCTAACAAGTACCAAGCTAATACTGCAAAGAGAATAATACAGTCAGAGCGAAATGTAGCCTTCCAATCACAAAAGAAAAAAACTACAAACTAAGAAATAGAGAGTCAATTAATTAATAGTGAAGAATATGCTTCAGCATTAATGAGAAGAACATTCAAACAACTAGAATGCACATTATAAAAGAAAAAGATCTTACTCATAGTTCTTTAGAAATGACACATAGCTTCACTATTCTGATTATTGATGGTACATAAAGACATTTGAAATATACATTAGGTAACTACATACTATTTGAAACAGAGCCACCACTAATTATGTCATCAAGTGAAATACTCCGTAATCCGTATCTCCTGTCTGATAAGTGATGGAGCAGCCTTTTTTAGTGTCTTCTGACAATGTTGTTGTCACGTCTATACATCTGGAAGAAGAACTTGTTACTGCTATACTTGAAAAAAAATATGTTATTGCTATATAAGAAACATAATTTTGGAGCTAAAAAGGCTCGCTAAATAAAGAATAAATAGATAAATATCTGTGTTGTATCCATAATGATGAGTGGAAACATATGGACATCCACCCACATATCTATATTTAAGTAAAATGTGCATCCAAAGACATATTCAACCTCATCTGCACAGCTCTAGCAGCCTGCACTCCAGCTAATGCATCTTCAATAACAATACACTGAGCAAATAACAGCATGAAATTAATGCTTTGATATCACTTAAATTGAAGATAATACAGAAATAAAACTGATCAATGGACCAGAGACCATAATGTTGGGAGTTTAAAGCTACAACAACAATCACTAGGCTTAATCCCACTAGATGGGGTAGGCTTAATCCCATTAGCACACACTCCCATATTTTTGTCCACAGTAAACCAATATATGGAGAAGATTTTCAGAAACTTTTTTGATTGGAAAATTAACAGTCTTATTCTGTTTTCTGCTTGCAGTTTGACAAAGAGATAATTTCTCGACTAATAAAGGTAATAATATTGTATGGAGAAATATGTGACTGTAATATCAGTATCAACAACTCTTTCAAGAGAGTGAAATGTTCTTGGCATGGATGTCTAGATAAATCCACAAATATACCTCACTAGTTGGCACATAAAAAATTTTAGATGCAGACAGAAAAATATCAGGGGTAGGCTTTAGATTCTCAAATGCATCTGCAGACACAATAGCATCAAACCTGTAAAAGACATCAGAATGTGTGTATTAATAAGTAAATCTAAGGAGAATAACTGTAACACCATGATTCCTCACCCACACCTGCTAGTTGAAGGTGACTCTTAGGTTAATGGGACCAAGTAATATATCCAAAACCTCCAAGGTAGACCATTGATGCGGGATTTGGGTTGTAACAATAACTAATCCAGTGCCACTGTAAATAAGCATATGGGAAAGAACTGTTAACGCAGCACATCAATCTGAGTCATGTGCTCCCCTTATTTTTTTTTTTTTAATCTAAAATTACCATATTAACTTGTCCTTATATTGAAATATCCATGTCTTACGTCTATTTATGGTTCTTACTCCACCTTGCGTCCCCCATAACACAAAATATACTTTCATCTTTTAGGCAACAATGACATTGCAAGAATACAAGCTTATAAATGAACTAAACCAGATACATATGCAAAAACTGAGACAAGAACAACAAACAACAAGAAAAAAATCACAAAATTTTAATTATCAATTAAAATAAAAAAAAGGTCAAAATATTCAGATGCATTCTTGATCAGGGCTTGGAGAAATACCCTCCCTACAGATAGGCATCAAAATGATCGGATACTAAAAATGGAGAGAAAAACAACTGGAAAATAAAGCAAATGAAAAGAAAATAGACTTTCGAGAGATCCACACTCTCCCAATATCCTCACTAAAATATTCCTTCCTCCTACTCTATTTGCTTTCTATTTGTAGGAATCTGTTGCCCTCGCATGCCCCCCCCCCCTTACTCGTCCCATTCTACCCCTTAACTGAATTTGTTAGTCTGCACATGCACTAATTGGCCTTCTCCTATTTCAATTCCTATTCTATCCTTATGGCTTAGGTCTTTGGTAGTGGAATGTTATGGGCTCCCTATCAATACTCCCCCCCCACAGAACTCACCTTGTCCTCAAGGTGAAAAACAGGGAATTGTTGCAGGGTTCCCAAGTGGTCTAGGACCCACTTGAGCTTGGAGTATGTGAATCTTGTCTTCAATTCGTTGGGCTATCTCCATGATTTGCGATAGACTCGATGGCTGTAACACCCAAACCTCCGCTTTGATTTCTGGCTTCAACTCGTTAACAAAGAGGCCCTCCAGTATGGCCTCTAAAACTTCGCCCACCGAGGTCGCCAGTGTCTCAAAGAGGAGGCGATATTCCCGCAAGGAGTCCTCTTGCCTGAGGGCCAAGAGCCTCTCCTCCATTCATCCCTTTTGCGAAGACCGGAATCGTCTACGTAAATGGATCGTTAACTCCTCCCAGCTCCTGACTCTACGCCGCCTTTGTTCCCATTGAAACCAGGTGAGTGCAGGCCCATCGAAACAGAGAGCTGTTGAGTCTAATTTCTCAGCCTCCGTCAGTTGGTTGATGATGAAGTATCTCTCGGCCCTAAAAACCCACCTGTCAAGGTCGCCCCCTTCGAAGATCGGCATCTCCAATCGCCGACTTCTACCGTCTTGCCTCCAGGGAGCTTCGTCCTCCGTTCCGACCTCGCAACTAGTTACCCCTGTGCTGGCGAGCCAACCATGGTAAGGGATGGGTCTGCCAGTACGTCCTCTCTCCGTTTCCCCTTTCGCCCCCTCTCCTGCTCTCCTCACTTCTCCACCAACAAGTTAAACTATTCCAGCATCGTTGCTAAACCCTTCTCGATTCCATGCATCCTCTGAAACTTGGTCTTAAGCGAGTCCATTCCCGCCTGCAGACCATCCATCCTCCATTCTATTTGCTGCTGGTAAGTCTCCAACCTCCGCTCTAGCTCGCCCACCCTCTCCGATATAGACACCCTCATGGATCATGCTCTGATACCAAATTGATAGGATACTGAAAATGGAGAGAAAAACAACTAAAAAATTAAGCAATTGAAAAGAAAATAGACTTTCGAGAGGTCCACACTCTCCCAATATCCTCATTAAAATATTCCTTCCTCCTACCATAGTTCTGAAAGGCGCGAGGCGCAGCGAGGCGCAAAAGGTCCTGGAGCCTGAGGCGCGAGGCGCACGAGGCGAGGCGCACCTTTTAGGAAAAAAACTCAAAATCTTATAAAATCATAAACAACTATCAAAATATCAATAATAACACATTCATATCATTCATGATTCATTATCTTCAAATTCTTTAAACTAACAACATCAAAGTTAATTCATTCATCATGCAAATTCTAAACTAGAAATACCATCAAAGTTCAAACTTAAAGACTCAAACTCAAAGTGGACCCTTTTGTTTGCTTTCCTTTGCCCTTACTTTTCAACACATTAGCTTCTGGGTCTTTAAGAAAAACATCAAGTGGACCCTTTTGTGTTGGCCCTTTAACACTACCAACACTACCAGTACCACTTCCACTTCCAGTAGATATATTGAGTCTTTTTTTACTTTGAGGCAGCGGCTCATCATCATCATCATCATACCCTTCACCAAATAGAAGATCATCATCTAACGATGCTATATTTCGCTCATCCCTGCTATTTTTTTTTTTTTTCATGTACTCTCCAATCTCTTCTTTTACTGATGGAGGACATTTTGGACAAGATTTAGTATTCCTAAAACCGCCCACAAGATGTTGTTTTGCTCGAAATATACCACCTTTTGTTACTTTACGACAAAATTTACAAGTGGTGGTATTTCTATCATTAGGATCAGCTTCAAAATAATTCCATGCCGGGTCCGTTTTGAAAGTGGTTGATGACATTTATTGGGCTGTTGTAAGTTGCAACACAGTTCCAAACTTCCAACTTCCACAAAATTCTCCTAATGATAGAAATAAACCATAAAAATTAAAGACTTAAAAAGATCAGCAACCAGCAGCAAAAGAAATAAAACAAGAATGTAAGAAATAAACAAATAAAAAACAACTAAAAGAACTTACAAGATAGCAGCCTTAATAGCTTCAAATTGAAGAGCAAATGAGAAGAGAGGCGAGGAAGAGAGGAGAAGATCGTGGCAGACTCGGCAGAGGAGAATAGAGGAAAAGGGTGCGACTGCGGCTGGCTGGAGAGGAATTTAACAGGCTAGGAGGTGGGCGTGGCTGGATAGGAGAGGAAGAGAGGACTGGCAGGCGCGGCTGGAGAGGAAAGGAAGAGGAAGATCAAGCCGAACTGGAGAGGAGAGGAAGAGAGGAGGGGGTCGCGCGAGACTGGAGAGGAGAGGAAGAAGGTCGGGCCGAGCTGGAGAGGAAGAGAGGAGGGGGTCGCGGCTGGAAAGGAGAGAAAGAAGAAGATCGGGCGAGCTGGAGAGGAGGCAGGCGCGGCTGGGGCTAGAGAGGAAGAGGAAGACCGGGCGAGCTGGAGAGGAAGAGAGGAGGGGGTCGCGGCTGGAGAGGAGAGGAAGAAGAAGATCGGGCGAGCTGGAGAGGAGGCAGGCGCGGCTGGGGCTAGAGAGGAAGAGGAAGACCGGGCGAGCTGGAGAGGAAGAGAGGAGGGGGTCGCGGCTGGAGAGGAGAGGAAGAAGAAGATCGGGCGAGCTGGAGAGGAGGCAGGCGCGGCTAGGGCTAGAGAGGAAGAGGAAGATCGGGCAAGCACGAGCAGCTGGAGAGGAAATGCTGGAGCGGCTGGATGCTAGTCGGATTGGGCTGCAAGAAGTTAGAAGAGTCCCTAAGTTCATGAGGCGCGCCTCACGCCCCAGCGCCTAGGCGCGCAAGGCGAGAGCCTCGCCAAAACCGCCTCGCCTCAGCAGAGGCGAGGCGCAAAACCTGCGCCTTAAGGCGCCTCGCGCCTAGGCGCGCGCCTAGGCGCGCCTTTGATAACTATGCCTCCTACTCTATTTTCTTCTCTATTTATAGGAATCCGTTGCCCTCACATGCCTCCCCCCCCCTTTATTTGCTCTTCCCATTCTACCCCTTAACTGAATTTGTTAGTCTGCACATGCACCAATTGGCCTTCTCCTATTTCAATTCCTATTCTATCATTCTTGCTTAGGTCTTTGGTAGTGGAATGTTATGGGCTGCCTATCACAAAATATTCCATTGCTCATGAGAGTAGAGTTAAACATGATGTTCTCTGAATCAAAAAGGGCATTCTATGTGTTCTAGATAGTTCCACTAAGTTAAGCAGTATCAACTATTACACCATTTGTACTTACAGAAAAAAAAAATTATTACTAAATTTGTGAGAACCTGTAAACATTATGCCCTTCAAAACCGACAATTTTTTAATTATCAATTAGAATTGATATTGAACAATTTTTATTTTATTTAAGATAGAATTAACTTACAAATTGGAAACATAAACAGCAATGGTTTTTGAATATAGCAAGAGGAAGAAAAATAATTTCTTTCACTATCACACCTAATCAACTTACAATCTCTTATATACAAATTACCATCACTTATTCTGCTATCTTTGGAAACTAAATCTTCATAGAATAATTTAGTCAAGAGAAAAGGAATAAAAAAAATAGAAAAGGAAATTGTAGCTCAATTGACACAAATGATCCCATAATTTGTGGGATAGTTTTCCTACACTCCCCCTCAAGCTGGTGAATAGATGTCAATTATTCCCAACTTACTAACACAGAGATCGAAACTTGATTTCTAGAGAACTTTGGTTAGAACATCAGCTTCTTAAAACTTGGTAGGAATAGTCTCATTCTCAATCTCGATCTTAATGATGTTTCTATCAATCCTCACATGTTTCATCCGATCATGTTAAACTGGATTATGGACTACACTGATAGCTAATGGAAAACATTTCGAAAATGGGGAAACGGCTCCTCTAAGCTGTTTCCGTGCAACACAGGTTACCGGCATGTTTAAATCTGTCATCAACCTCTGTATCCAAATGAGTTCACATGTTCCATGAGCTATGGCTCTATACTTCACTTTTACACTATTTCGAGCAACCACAAACTGCTTTTTGCTTCTCCAAGTCACCAGATTACCCCAAATTTTTGTGTAATACCTAGTTGTTGACTTGCTATCATCAAGAACTCCTACCCAGTTTGCATCTGAAAACCAATAACATCCCTAACTCCAGTCTTTCTGAATAATAATCCTTTGCCAAGACTTCCCTTTAAATACCTCAAAATCTAGTTTGCTGCCTCCATGTGCCCTTTTGTGAGAACATGCATGAACTGCCTTACCACACTCACACTAATGGTAATATCTGGTCTTGTGAGTGACAGGTAGATGAGTTTTCCTACCAAATGCTGATGGCTCTCTCTTTTTACTAGAGGATCATAATCAAACACCTTGTCCTTCTAGTTTCCAAGGACGTATTAGAAGGTTTAAACCCAAATTTTCATGTCTCCTTAAGAAAGTCAAGTGTGTACTTTCTTTGTAAAATGAAAATCCCTTTGTGACTTCTTGCAACCTCCATTCCAAGAAAGTATTTAAGTTCTCCAAGATCTTTTATCATGAATTCAGCTTGAAGTCTCTCCTTAAGATTTCCAATCTCCATTTCATCATCTCCTGTGATCACCATATCATCTATATATACAATGAGTACAACATGTTTTCCTGACTCATTTGGGATTGAGTGTGTATGATAAAGAGTTACTGGCAGTTTTGGGGGCTATTGAAAAATTGAGGCATTACTTGAAAGTCAGTCCCTTTATAATTAAAACCAACCACGAGAGTCTGCAATTTTTATCCCAACAAAAATTGCACACTCAGCTAGAACGAAAAAGGGTCTCAAAACTAATGGGGTTGGACTATTTCATTGAGTATCGAAGGGGAAAGGAAAATATTATGGCAGATGTCCTATCAAGGAAGGAAGAGGTAGGTCAATGTCAAGCAATATCGACAATAGTTCCGAATTGGATGAAAGAAGTGGCTGGAAGCTATGATTAGACACCATGGATCAGAGACCTAATGAAAAGCCTGGCGGTGCAGCCCTCAGAATCTTCTGTGAAAGGAAATATTACATAAGCAGTCTTTGATTTTCCTATTATTCATTTATATTGTGTATATTGTAGCAGCAATTAGTTTAAATTGCGCTTATTGCTGATTCTTTTTTATTATGTCGGTAGTTTAGATTTAGCTGAGTATATATAATCAGCTTAGGCTTACTTTCTGTAATTCATTAATTTCATCTATCGAAATATTCAGTGTGTTCTCCTCCTCACTATTTGTGTTCTATTCTCTGCCCTAACTCAACCTTTACATGGTATCAGAGCTAACGACTAAGGTCAATGGCGTTCAATTTAGATCATAGTGCTTCTTCTGTTCTTCCTCCTCGATCTCTTTTAGCTTTATCTTCTACCTCGCAATCTGATTTTCGATAGAGTTGTCTTCATATACTTCTCTACAGGCTTGAAAGAGATCTTGTGTCCAAGAATTATAGTCCTCTCCTCCTTGAGGGATTCCAAAACGATTTTGAATTAAGGGTAGGTTTACCTCAAAATGGGTTTTGCCTATATTGGTTCCAAACCGAACATCCGATCTTCGGCCATTGAATAGGTTATTAGCATTTGCATAAAAGGCCCGTATAACATCCTCTAGAATATCCCTATGTGTAGTCAAAAAATTCCACCATCCAAAATCTTTGAAAGTGGTGAGGTAGGGAAATTTAATGCCTATCAAAAAATCAATTTCCAAATAGCATCCAAGTAGTACCTCTCTAAATTCAAACTTTTGAAGGTACCTTTCATTTTAACGATTGCTCTCAAAGAGTTGGGGCCGAGGAAGAGAACGCGGAGGATGACTTAAAAAGGCCTTCTCCTTTCCCTTTTCTAGATTCTTTGTGCGCATCATGATGATGAATGAGAGAGTGATTGATGAATGGAAGAAGAAATCTTGAGGAAAAGACGATTTGAAGAGAGAAATTGAGAGAGGGAGAGTCGGCTTTGAGAGAAATTAGGGCTTAGAGTGAAGATGGGTGGTCGCCCGTTATTTTTAAAGATCGATCGAAACGGTCAACAGATATGCAAAAACGAATATAACGGTCGACAGATAAAATACAATCGGTCGACAACTTCTTTATGTATCACAGTTAATTTTGGTCGTTTGATAGAACGGTCGACAGATGAGAATACATCAGTCGACAATTTTTACAATTTTGTATAATCAGTCGATAGTTAAATATCATCTGTCGACAGATTAGAACTTTTGGCCATATAAAGAGCAATAATGAGAATCTCAAGCACACACAAAAATACATTTAATAATCACATTAATGAATCATCATTCCCAATTTACTTCTAAAATATTCAAACTTTCCTTTGTCAGGAGGTTTTGTAAAAATATCGACAATGTGATGATTTGTATCTATAAAATCAAGTTCTATATTGCCTTTCTGCACATGATCTCTGATGAAGTGATGTTTAACCTCAATGTGCTTAGTTCGAGCATGAAATACAGGGTTTTTGGTTAAGGCTATTGCACTTGTGTTATCACACTTTATGGGAATATTATGAAGCTTTATGCCATAGTCTTCTAATTGATGTTTCATCTATAAGATTTGAGCACAACAACTTCCAGCCGCTACATAGTCAGCTTCGGTGGAAGAGAGTGCGACAGTATTTTGCTTTCTACTTAACCACGATACTAGAGAATAGCCTAGAAAATGGCATGAGTCACTAGTGTTTTTTCTATCAATTTTGCACCCATCATAGTAGGCATCGTTATAAGCTTCAAGATAGAATTCATTTGACTTAGGGTAGAATAGTTCTAAATTAAATGACCCTTTTAAGTATCTAAAAATCCATTTTACTGCTTTCAAATGAGACTCTTTAGGATCGGATTGAAATCTAGCACATAGGCAAACACTAAACATAATATCGGGCCTACTTGCGGTTAAATATAATAGAGATCCAATCATGCTTCTAAACAACTTATTGTCTACTTTTTGTTCGATCGCATCTTTGTCTAAGTATGATGAACTGCACATGGGACTAGCTATGGGTTTGCTATCTTGAACATTGAATTTCTTAAGAAAATCCTTAATGTATTTTTGTTGAGATATATAGATCCCTTTATCTTCTTGTCGAACTTGTAATCCAAGGAAATATTTCAATTCTCCCATCATACTCATTTCAAACTCCCCTTGCATTAGTTTTGTAAAATTATCACATAGAGATTTATTAGTTAACCCAAAAATAATATCAACAACATATACTTTAACTAATGGAATATCTTTGTCTTATAATTTTATGAATAAGGTTGTATCTATTTGCCCTCTCTTAAATTCTTTTTCGATAAGGAATTTGCTAAGCCTTTCATACCAAGCTCTTGAGCATGTAGACCTCAAAAGAACAATCCAACTATTTTTCGTAGTCGAAAAATTCATAAAAATATATTGATCTAAGAAAGGGGAAGAGAAGGAGGGCGATGATTAATATATTGTGCAAAAATACAATACCTGAGTCACTGAGAAAGTAAGATCAAAGTGTTACATGACTGTGTAGTAAATGAGCTCTCTCATTTTCCAAGCATTTAGTGCCGAGAACATGCCCACTGATGAAAAGAGCTATCACAGCCCAATCAGTTTAAAATGGAATGACTATTTAAGCATCATGATTGAAATAGCAAGACGTAAAAAAAAAAAAAAAAAAACAGGGAAAGGAATTCAAGGAATTAAAAGGTAAAAGATCACTACAATGATAACTAAAAGTGTTGAAGTTGCATTTAGACCTCCAAAGAAAGATCCAACTACTTTCCGTAATCAAAAAATTCATAAAAATATGTTATTCTAAGAAGGGGAAGAGAGGGAGGGCGATGCATAATATATTATGCAAAAATACCATACCTGAGTCGCTGAGAATGTAAGATCAAAATGTTACATGTCTATGTAGTAGAGGAGCTCTCTCATTTCCCAAGCATTCAGTGCAGAGAACATGCCTACTGATGTAAAAAGCTATCACGACCCAATTAGTTTAAAATGGAATTACTATTTAAGCAACATGATTGAAATAGCAATACGTAAAAAAAAAAAAAGAAAAAAAAAAGGAAAATGAATACAAGAGAATAAAAGGTAAAAGATAACTACAATAATAACTGTCAGCGTTGAAGCTGCATGTAGACCTCCACAAAACAATCCAATGACTTCCTACATTCGAAAATATCATAAAAATATCGTCAAATATATTATTTTATACTAAACTTAGTGTCATTTTTCACTATTATCCCGTTTTCACCTTTTTTCAATTTCATCATTGAACTTTAACTTTTGTTTTAATTTTGTCCAAAAGCAGACAGGCGTGTCGCCCGGCATACGTGACTCTGAGGTGACGTGCTATTGTGCCCAATAATGGACACATTAGCAAAACAAACCCATGCTTGACTTTAATCCAAATCTGACACAGTGGGTCGACCAAACATTTAAAGGGATAAAACTCATCTTCTTCCCCAAATCACCTAGGGTTTCTTCTTCCACCTTGCACTGTCGCCGCCCCCGCCGTTGCCATTTTTTCCTTTTTCCTGCTCCTGGCCGCCGCCTCCTTTCTCACTCTTCATTGCCGGTGGCTTGCTTCCATTAATGGCGACCACATAGGCAGACGATTGTAAAACGAAGAGAGAGGGGAGAGACCGAAGGTCGAGGGAAAAAATGACCATGGCGAGATCAATGCTTAGAAGATGACAAGGGCCATGGGTCTATTATCGTCGATCGATTGGGCCTTCCTTCCGCCATCGTCGACGATGTTCTCCAAAATCGAGGTTCACCGTGACTGGCTCGACTGACGGTTTGTGTCCCCTTTTGGTCGACGGCTCGCCCACGTGGGTCATCGTTTTGGTTGATCCATTTACGCAAGTCTTCCCAGCCACGGGTCGAATCTCGGCATTGCAATGGCCATCGACGCCATGGCTGATGACCTTTGGTCACTCACATGGTCGAACAGCTTCGTGATTGACACTGCTCGCGTGGTGTGACTAGAGGGTTGAAGCCTTAGGTGACCCCTCGATGAGAGAACAAAAAGGCGACCGGCGATGAAGGAAGGCGGCGCCAATTGTTTAGGATGTAAAATCTAATGGCTTGAGGGTTGAAGATGATGGGTTTCATTTGCTGATGTGTCCAACAATGGACACATCATCATGTCACTTAAGCGCCACGTATGCTTGGACACATGCCTGTCTGCTTGAAGATAAAATTGAAATGAAAGTTTAAATCTGATGACAAAATTGAACTAAATGTTAGAACTAGGCAAAACTCAAAAATGATCCTAAGCTCAGCATAAAATAGTCTATTCAGCCAAAAAATATATTGCACTAAGAAAGGGGAAGAGAGGGAGAGTAAGGCATAATGGAACTCACAACCTCTTTAAGAATAAGCTTTAGTGTCTCATCAACTTTCTCAAAAGAGAGTGTAATCTCGTACTTCACCAGAGCAAAACATCTCACAATCAGTATAGTGCCAAAAATTCCCTACATAAAAATTGTGCACTTGATAAAAAAATCAATGACGGTAAGTAATGATGAAACATAAGTACTCGATCAACAATTCAATAATATCGAAATGCTCAAATACTTAAAAGAAGATTAACAAAATGAAGTGGTTTTACAACTATTCAAAACTTAGCAGTTAAGCATCATCTACTTGCACAATCGAGTTCTACCACTAGTTTGCAATAATCATATTTCATAAAAGCCCTTATGCATTCACTTTTTCATATTCTTTGTATTTTTAGATAGCTTACTATGTGAGGATAGATTATTAAACGTGCAACTAAGACTTGATCTAACCTAGTGGATGGCGTCAATAAACAAGTTCTTCCTCAACCGAGCACAACCCTATCCCTAGTAGAAGAAAATTCCCATGCCTTAAGTGTTAGGGAAACTCAGCGGCAAAAAAAAAAAAAAAAAGGGAAATAGGTCACAATTTCTTGGGATGAGATCATAATCAAGTATAAGTGGCTTGAAATTAAAGGGAAATTGCAATTGCTTAAAAGGAACCCAATCATAAAGCCAGACGTTAGGCACTAAGAAAAGCCCAAGGGTTTTTCCACCAAAGAATCATTTGACCCACCCTCGACAAATAAGTAAAATCCACCAAAATGAAGTGAAAAAATTTTACATGGATAACGCCAAAACGAAAAATAGTTGCAGAAGATTTTATCCAGAAATACCATACTTGGGTGGCTGAGAAAGTAAAAACGAAGATCTACTTGTCTGCGTAGGATGGAGCTCTCTCATTTCCCAAACATTCAGTCCTGAGAACCTGCCCAATTAGTTTAAAATGGAATCACTATTTCAACATCATGATTGAAATAGCAATACATAAAAAAAGTAGAAAAAGAAAGGAATACAAGGGAATAAAAAGGTAAAAGATCACTACAGTGATAACTAAAAGCGTTGAAACTGCATGTAGACCTCAAAAGAACAACCCAACAATTTTCTGTAGTTGAAAAATTTATAAAAATATATTGATCTAAGAAGGGGAAGAGAGGGAGGGGGATGCTTAATATACTGTGCAAAAATACAATACCTAGGTCACTGAGAAAGTAAGATCAAAGTGTTACATAACCGTGTGTTAATATATTGTGCAAAAATACCATACATGGGTCGTTGAGAATGTAAAATCAAAGAGTTACATGTCCGTGTAGTAGAGGTCCTCCCTCATTTCCCAAGCATTCAGTGCAGAGAACATGCCCACTAATGTAAAAAGCTATCACGACCTTATTAATTTAAAATGGAATGACTATTTAAGCATCATGATTGAAATAGCAAAATGTAAAACAAAACAGAAAACAAAAAGGGAAAAGAATACAAGAGAATAAAAGGTAAAAGATCACTACAGTGATAATTGCCAGGGTTGAAGCTGCATGTAGACCTCCACAGAACAATCCAACGACTTCCTACAATCGAAAACATCATAAAAATATGGCCAAATAGACTATTTTACACTGAACTTAGGGTCATTTTTCACTATTATCCAATTTTCACTTTTTTCCAATTTTATCATCGAACTTCAACTTTTGTTTTAATTTTGTCCTAAAGCAAATAGGCGTGTGGTCCTGCATACGTGACGCTGAGGTAGCGTGTTATTCTGTCCAATAATGGACATATTAGCAAAACAAACCCATGTTTGACTTTGATCCAAATCTGACCGAACATTTAACGGGTCAAAACTCATCTTCTTCCCCGAATCACCTAATGTTTCGCCTTCCACCTTGCGCTGCCGCCGCCCCCACCGTTGCCATTTTTGCCTTTTTCCTGCTCTTGGCCGCCTCCTTCTTTCTCATTCTTCATCGCCAGTGGCTTGCTTCCATTAATGGCGGCCACATAGGCAGCCGATTGTAAAAAGAAGAGAGAAGGGAGAAGACCGAAGGTCGAGGGGAAGAAACGACCATGGTGAGATCAATGTTTAGAAGATGACAAGAGCCATGGCTCTATTGCCGTCGATCGATTGGGCCTTCCTTTCGCCCTAGTCAACGATGTTCTCCAAAATCGAGGTTCACCGTGACTGGCCTGACTGACGGGTTTGTGTCCCCTTTTGGTCGATGAGTCACCTGCATGGGTCATCGTTTTGGTCGATCGATTTACGCAAGTCTTCTCTGCCATGCGTCGAATCCCTGCATTGCAATGGCCATCGACGCCATGGCAGATGACCTCTGGTCACTCACATGATCGAACAGCTTCGTACTCGACATGGCTTGCATGGTGTTACCAGAGCGTTGAGTCCTCGGGTGACCCCTCGAGGAGAGAACAAAAAGGCGACCGGCAATGAAGGAAGGTGGCGGTAAAAATTTAGGATGTAAACCTAGTGGCCTGAGAGTTGAAGATGATGGGTTTCATTTACTAATGTGTCCAACAATGGACACATCAGCACGTCACCTAAGCGCCACGTATGCTGGGGCACACGCCTGTCTGATTGGGGATAAAAATGAAATAGCAAGACGTACAAAAAAAAAAAAAAAAAAAGGAAAGGAATACAAGGGAATAAAAGGTAAAAGATCACTTCATTGATAACTGTCAGCGTTGAAGTTGCATGTAGACCTCCGCAGAACAATCCAACAACTTCCTGCAGTCGAAAACATCAAAAAAATATGGCCAAATAGACTATTTTGCACTGACATTAGGGACATTTTTCACTATTATCCAGTTTTCACATTTTTTTCAATTTTATCATCGATCTTTAACTTTTATTTTAATTTTGTCCTAAAGCACAAAGGCATAAGGTCCTACATACATGACGCCAACGTGATGTGCTGTTGTTTCCAATAATGGACACATTAGCAAAACAAACCTATGCTTGACTTTGATCCAAATCTGACCCAGTGGATCGACTAAACATTTAATGGGTCAAAACTCATCTTCTTTCCCAAATCACTTAGGGTTTCGCCTTCCACCTAGCACTGCCGCCGCCGCCGCCATTGCCATTTTTGATTTTTTCCTGCCCCTGGCCACCTCCTTCATTCTCACACTTCATCGCGGGTGGCTTGCTTCCAATAATGGCGACCATATAGGCAACCGATTGCAAAAAGACGAGAGAGGGGAAAAAATGACTATTGCGAGATCGATGTTTAGAAGATGACAAGGGCCATGGGACTATTGCCGTCGATTGATTGGGCCTTGCTTCCTCCATCGTCGACGATGTTCTCCAAAATCAAGGTTCACCGTGACTGCCCTGACTGACGGTTCGTGTCCCCTTTTGGTTGAAGGCTCGCTGACGTGGGTCATCGTTTTGGTCAGCCACGAGTCGAATCTCAGCATTGCAATGGCCATCGACGCCATGGCCGTTGACCTCTGGTCGCTCCCATGGCCGAACAGCTTCGTGCTCCACATGGCTCGCTTGGCCTGACCAGAGGGTTGAGGCCTCAGGTGACCCCTCGATGAGAGAACAAAAAGGCGACCGGCGAAGATGGAAAGCGACGGCAACAGTTTATGATGTAATTCCTAGTGGCCTGAGGGTTGAAATTGATGGGTTTCTTTTGTTGATGTGTCCAACAATGGACACATCAGCACGTCACATTAGCGCCACATATGCTAGGGCACACGCCTGTCCGCTTGAGGATAAAATTGAAATCAAAGTTTAAATTTGATGACCAAATTGAACTACATGTCAGAACTGAATAAAATTCAAAAATGACCCTAAGCTCAGGATAAAATAGTCTATTTGACACTAAAAATATATTCTTCTAAGAAGGGGGATGAGAGGGAGACTAATGCATAATGGAACTCACAACCTTTTTAAGAATAAGCTTTAGTGTCTCATCAACTTTCTCATCAGAGCGTGAAATCTCGTACTTCACTAGAGCAAAACATCTTACAGTTAGTATAGCGCCAAAAATTCCCTACATAAAAATTGTGCACTTGATAAAAAAATCAATGACAGTAAGTAATGATGAAACATAAGTACTCGATGAACAATTCAATAATATTGAAATACTCAAATACTTAAAAGAAGATTAACAAAATGAAATTGTTTTACAACTATTCAAACCTTAGCAGTTAAGCATCATCTACTTGCACAACCAAGTTCCATCACTGGTTTGCAGTAATCATATTTCCTAAAAACCCATATGCATTCACTTTTTCATATTCTGTGTATTTTCAGATAGCTTATTGTGTGAGGATAGATTATTAAACGTGTAACTAAGACTTTGATCTAAGCTGGTGGATGGCGTGAATAAACAAGTTCTGCCTCAACTGAGCATAACCCTTTCCATAGTAGAAGAAAATAACAATGCCTGTAGTGCTAGGGAAACTTAACAGCCAAAAAAAAAAAAAAAAAGAAAAAGAAACAGGTCACAATTTCTTGGGATGAGATCATAATCAAGTATAAATGGCTTGAAATTAAAGGGCAATTGCGATTGCATAAAAGGAAGCCAATCATAAAGCCAGACGTTAGGCACTAAGAAAAGCCCAAGGGTTTTTCCATCAAAGAATCATTTGATCCACCCTCGACAAATAAGTACAATCCACCAAAATGCAGTGAAAATATTTTACATGGATAACGCCAAAAAGTAAAATAGTTGCAGAACATTTTGTCCAGAAATACCATACCTGGGTGGCTGAGAAAGTAAGAACGAAGAGGTACTTGTCTGCGTAGGATAGGAGCTCTCTCATTTCCCAAGCACTCAGTCTTGAGAACCTGCCCACTGATGTAAAAAGCTATCACGACCCAATTAGTTTAAAATAGAATCACTATTTTAACATCAAGATTGAAATAGCAAGACATAAAAAAAATAAAAAATAAAAAAAGAAAGGAATACAAGGGAATAAAAAGGTAAAAGACCACTACAGTGATAACTAAAAGCGTTGAAGCTGCATGTAGACCTCAAAAGAACAATCTAACTATTTTTCGTAGTCAAAAAATTCATAAAAATATATTGATCTAAGAAAGGGAAGAGAGGGAGGGCGATGCTTAATATATTGTGCCAAAATACAATACCTGGGTCCCTGAGAAAATAAAATCAAAGTGTTACATGACTGTGCAGTATAGGAGTTCTGTCATTTTCCAAGCATTCAGTGCCGAGAACATGCCCACTGATGAAAAGAGCTATCACAACCCAATCAGTCTAAAATAGAATGACTATTTAAGCATCATGATTGAAATAGTAAGACATAAAAAAAAAAAAAAAAAAAACAGGGAAAGGAATTGAAGGGATTAAAAGGTAAAACATCACTACAGTGATAACTAAAAGCGTTGAAGCTGCATGTAGACCTCTAAAGAAAGATCCTACTACTTTCCGTAATCGAAAAATTCATAAAAATATGTTGCTCTAAGAAGGGGAAAAGAGGGAGGGCGATGCATAATATATTGTGCAAAAATATCATACCTGGGTCGCTGAGAATGAAAGATCAAAGTGTTACATGTATGTGTAGTAAAGGAGCTATCTTATTTCCCAAGCATTCAGTGCGGAGAACAAGCCTGCTGAGGTAAAAAACTATCACGACCCAATTAGTTTAAAATCGAATTACTCTTTAAGCATCAAGATTGAAATAGCAATACGTAAAAAAAAAAAAAAAAAGGGAAAGGAATACAAAGGAATAAAAGGTAAAAGATCACTACAATGATAACTGTCAGCGTTGAAGTTGCATGTAGACCTCCACAGAAATATCCAATGACTTCCTACAGTCAAAAAAATCATAAATATATGCCCAAATAGACTATTTTACACTGAACTTAGTGTTATTTTTCACTATTATCCTGTTTTCACCTTTTTTCAATTTTATCATCGAACTTTAACTTTTGTTTTAATTTTATCCTAAAGCAAACAGGCGTGTCGACCAGCATACGTGAATCTGAGATGGCGTGCTATTGTGTCCAATAATGAACACATTAGCAAAACAAACCCATGCTTGACTTTGATCCAAATCTAACCCAGTGGGTCGACCGAACATTTAATGGATCAAAACTCTTCTTCTTTCCCAAATCACCTAGGGTTTCATCTTCCACCTTGCGCTGTTGCCGCCCCTGCCCTTGCCATTTTTTCCTTTTTCCTACCCCTGGCCGCCGCCTCCTTTCTCACTATTCATCGCCGGTGGCTTGCTTCCCTTAATGGTTGCCACATAGGCAGCCAATTGTAAAAAAGAAGAGGGAAGGGAGAAGACCAGAGGTCGAGGGGAAAAAATGACCATGGCGAGATCGATGCTTAGAAGATGACAAGGGCCATGGGTCTATTGTCGTCGACCGATTGGGCCTTCCTTCCGCCATCGTCGACAATGTTCTACAAAATCGAGGTTCACCATGACTAGCCTAACTGACGGTTTGTGTCCCCTTTTAATCGATGGCTCACCCACGTGGGTCATCGTTTTGGTTGATCGATTTACACGAGTCTTCCCGGCCACGGGTCGAATCTCGACATTGCAATGCCCATCGACACCCTAGCCGATTACCTCTGGTCACTCACATGGTTGAAATGTTTCGTGCTCGATACGGCTCGCGTGGCGTGACAAGAGGGTTGAGGCCTCAAGTGACCCCTCGGTGAGAGAACAAAAAGGCGACTGGCGATGAAGGAACGCGACGCCAATTGTCTAGGATCTAAAACCTAGTGGCCTGAGGGTTGAAGAAGATGGGTTTCATTTGCTGATGTGTCCAACAATGGACACATCAGCATTGGACACATCAGCACCTAACCTAAGCGCCACATACGCTTGGGCACATGCCTGTCCGCTTGGGATAAAATTGAAATCAAAGTTTAAATTTGATGACCAAATTGAACTAAATGTCAGAACTAGATAAAATTCAAAAATGACCCTAAGCTCAGGATAAAATAGTCTATTTGGCCTAAAAATATATTGCACTAAGAAAGGGGAAGAGAGGAAAAGTGATGCATAATGGAACTCACAACCTCTTTAAGAATAAGCTTTAGTGTCCCATCAACTTTCTCATAAGAGCGTGAAATCTCGTACTTCACCTGAACAAAACATCTTACAGTTAGTATAGCGCCAAAAATTCCCTACATAAAAATTGTGCACTTGATAAAATAATCAATGACGGTAAGTAATGATGAAACATAAGTACTCGATCAACAATTCAATAATATTGAAATGCTCGAATATTTAAAAGAAAATTAACAAAATGAAGTAGTTTTACAACTATTCAAACCTTAGCAGTTAAGCATCATCTACTTGCACAACCGAGTTCCATCACTGGTTTGCAGTAATCATATTTCCTAAAAACCCTTATGCATTAACTTCTTCATATTCTGTGTATTTTCAGATAGCTTACTGTGTGAGGATAGACTATTAAACGTGCAACTAAGACTTGATCTAACCTGGTGGCTGGCATGAATTAACAAGTTCTTCCTCAACCGAGCACAACCTTTTCCCTAGTAGAAGAAAATAACCATACCTGAAGTGTTAGGGAAACTGAACAAAAAAAAAAAAAAGAGAAACAGGTCACAATTTCATGGGATGAGATCATAATCAAGTATAAGTGGCTTGAAATTAAAGGGTAATTGCAATTACTTAAAAGGAACCCAATCATAAAGCCAAACGTTAGGCACCAAGAAAAGCCCAAGGGTTTTTCCATCAAAGAATCATTTGATCCACTCTCGACAAATAAGTACAATCCACTAAAATTCAGTGAAAATATTTTTCATGGATAACGCCAAAAATTAAAATAGTTGCAGAAGATTTTGTCCAGAAATACTAAACCTGGGTGGCTGAGAAAGTAAGAACAAAGAGCTACTTGTCTGCATAGGATACAAGCTCTCTCATTTCCCAAGCATTCAGTCTTGAGAACCTGCCCATTGATGTAAAAAGCTATCACGACCCAATTAGTTTAAAATATAATCATTATTTTAACATCATGATTGAAATAGCAAGACATAAAAAAAAATTAAAAAGGAAAGGAATACAAGGGAATAAAAAGGTAAAAGATCACCACAGTGATAACTAAAAGTGTTGAAGTTGTATGAAGACCTCAAAAGAACAATCCAACTATTTTTTGTAGTCAAAAAATTCATAAAAATATATTGAACTAAGAAGGGGGAGAGAGGAAGGGCGATGCTTAATATATTGTGCAAAAATACAATACCTGGGTCGCTGAGAAAGTAAGATCAAAGTGTTACATGACTGTGCAGCATAAGAGCTATTTCATTTCACAAGCATTCAATGCGGAGAACAAGCCCACTGATAAAAAGAGCTAACACAACCCAATCAGTTTAAAATGGAATGACTATTTAAGCATCATGATTCAAATAGCAAGACGTAAAAAAAAAAAAAAAAAAACAAGGAAATGAATTCATGGGATTAAAAGGTAAAAGATCACTACGGTGATAACTAAAAGCGTTAAAGTTGCATGTAGACGTCAAAAGACCAGTGCAACTATTTTTCGTAGTCAGAAAATTCATAAGAAAATTCATAAGAATATATTTTTCGTAGTTCAATCCAACTGTTAACTAAACACTTTCTTAATTTTCATGTAACCAGTTGTTGGAACCCCAAGGTATTCGAGTGTGTGGCCTACGTTCATATTCCTACAGTCAACCGAGGAAAATTAGACCCTCGTGCACAAAAATGTGTGTTCATTGGATATTCTCCTACTCAAAAGGGATATCGGTGCTATCATCCTCCTTCAAAGAAACTCTTAGTGTCAGCAGATGTAACTTTTTCAGAAAATGAGTCCTACTTTGGATACTCGAATGCTCAAGAACAAAACTTATCATTCTCTAACCAGGACCATTCTCCCATTTCTTTTGGTCCTGGCCTATTATCCTTCCCTACATCAGTGTCAATTCCAGAGGGTCCACTAGGTATGACATCTGAGGAGCCTAATCTAGAGACTCCTAGACCACTGCAGGTATATTTAAAAAGGACAAGACCAGAACCTACTCCTATGCAAGCTTCATCATCCACGACTAGCCCAGGTCTTACCATAGAGAGCACTGACAATTTAACCAATCCTTCTGACCAATCACCAGGTAATTCTCTTCCTAATCCTATAATACCTGCTGATAGCCCTACTGAATCTCCTGAACTCTCTCTTGATACTTCAAAGAGTAACCTTGATTGGCCTATTGCTCTTAGGAAGGGAACCCGAAACTGCACTAAACATCCTCTGCATCTATTTTTATCTTTTTCTAAGTTGTTATCCACCCACAAAGCCTTCCTTACCAATCTCCATACAATTCCTATACCCAAGACCTTTTCTGAAGCAATAAGGGATAAGAATTGGAAGGATGCCATGGAGGCTGAGATGGCAGCCCTAGAAAAGAACCAAACATGGGAACTTGTGCAATTACCTAAAGGGAAACATCCAGTGGGCTGTAAGTGGGTGTACACAGTGAAATATAAATCTGATGGGTCGTTGGATAGGTATAAGGCACGGCTAGTGGCTAAGGGATATACTCAAGTATATGGGGTAGACTATCTTGATACCTTTGCACCAGTTGCCAAGCTAAACACTGTTAGAGTCTTTTTATCTTTGGTTGCTAACCTAGGCTAGCCATTACAACAATTCGATATGAAGAATGCGTTTTTGCATGGGGATCTAGAGGAAGAAGTGTACATGGAGATACCACTGGGATATGGTCCAACAACACAAGAGAAGGTAGTTTCCAAACTAAGGAAGGCCTAGTACGGACTAAAATAGTCCCCAAGGGCCTGGTTTGGCCAGTTCACAAGTGTGATGCTTAGTTTGGGCTATAAGCAAAGCCAAGGGGATCGTACCCTATTCATTAAACACTCGGCTGTAAGGGGAGTGACAGTTCTTATAGTGTACGTGGATGACATTGTTGTCATTGGAAATGATGAGGAAGGAATATGTAAGCTAACAGAGTGTTTGGTAAGAGATTTTGAAATCAAAGAATTGGGGAGGTTGAAATATTTTTTGGGAATCGAAGTAGCTCATTCAAAAGAGGGAATCTTCATCTCATAGCAAAAGTATATAGTAGACCTTCTCAAAGACACTGGGTTGCTTGGCTGCAAGGCAGCAGAAACTCCTATTGAACCAAATCACAGGCTAGCAGAAGCCTTGGAAGATGATACGGTTGACAAAGGGTCCTACCAAAGGCTGGTTGGGAAATTAATTTATCTGGCTCATACTCGACCAGACATAGCATATGCGGTTGGAGTAGTTAGCCAATTTATGCACAATCCAAAGGAGACACATCTAAAGGCAGTTTATAGGATCCTACACTACTTGAATGGGACACCTGAGAAAGGTATTTTATTCAAGAAAGGAGAAACCATGACTCTTGAGGCTTATACGGATGTTGACTATGCAGGATCCATGGTGGATAAGAGGTTGACGTCAGGTTATTGTACTTTTCTAGGAGGTAATTTGGTAACATGGTGAAGCAAGAAACAAAATGTGGTTGCTCGATCAAGTGCAGAAGCTGAATTTAGATCCATGGCCCTAGGAATGTGTGAACTTCTATGGCTAAAGATATTGTTGGATGATCTTAAGATTCAATGGACAGCACCCATGAAGCTGTTTTGTGATAATAAATCAGCAATTAGCATTGCTCACAATCCAGTTCAACATGATAGAACAAAGCATGTTGAAGTGGATAGACATTTTATAAAGGAAAAATTGGATGATGGTTTGATTTGTACTCCTTATATTTCTTCAAAGGAGCAACTAGCGGATGTACTAACTAAGGGACTTCCGGTTGCTATGTTTCACAAAATGGTAAGCAAGATTGGAATGCATGATATCCACTCCCAATCTTAAGGGGGAGTGTCAGCAATAAAGGACCAGATCCAGTTCCTATTCTCGGTCAAGAGCAAATCAGTGATTGATTGATATCTTTGTGATATGTTTCCTAAAATAAAGATAGTATTTTTTATTTAGAAATCTGCTGCATATTTCCTATTATTGGCTGTATCTTTTAGCTGTTGTATTTTTAGGATTACTTTCCTATCCATACTTGTAATCTTTCTTATTAGGAACCTCCTGATTTAGAAAAGGAGTTTTTGTATATATTTTGTCCTACCCGTCTAAGGGAAAGGGGATTGAAGAGAAGCCTTTTTTCATCTTTCTTGACAAAAACATATATCAATATTAAGTTTTCCACCAATGTCTTAGGCAACGTGTGGCAACTGATATATGAGCCTCAAATTATTTTCAACGATAAGTATGCATAATTTACATGGTACCCTTTATAATAAACAACTTAAGACAATATTTAACTATTATTTATCTTGCATTGATTAAAGGAAATTTGTAACCCCAACCTCATCAAATATATGCCAAACCAAAACAAAAAAGAATCACAAGAAAACAACATACCAAATCTCTATACCAAATCTCTATTCCACAGCAATAGGATAAAAAAAAGACAACAATAGAACAAAATATTACCTTCAAAAAAAGGAATAGTTAAATCAATGTCTTTGGCGGCCAACAACAATCTCAAGTTCAAAAGAAACAGAGCACATATGTACATCTTCATTGAGCCACAAAATCACAATTTCCCGCTAACCAAAATGAAAAATTATGGTGCAGCAAGAATACCAATTAATCAAATGAAACGAAAGCAAAAGAAAAATACTTATGGGTGAATCTGAGTACTTAAATGAAAGCATAGCATATTATAGTTTCTAAAAGTTCAAAAAACGCAGGAGGATAACTTCTCTCATTAGAATTTAGATAACAAAATCCACGAGGGAATCAAAACATCATTATATAAAAAATAAATGTTCTAGAAACTTTAGAATTCTGAAAGAAATACTTAAGAGGCACAATCCAACACCCATACCGGTTCCTCCAACAATAGCAAAATTTTAGGTTACAAGGCACATATTAAACATGCCTATCCCACCAATAATAACACCTCTTGACATAATAACCCCAATATCATCTCCATGTACTTCAAACATATGCAATTCAAATGTGTTATATAAAATTCCTATAAAACCTAACCATATTTAACCATAAACAGGTTATCCAAACTGACTTAAAGCTATAACAGCCAAAAACACAACAAAAATTTGGGAACAAAGGAGACTGGATAATCAATGCCATCCTCGTGAAAATTGCCAGGATAGTAGCTCACATGGTCAAGATTATATTCTATCATAGAACTAAGATGCCATCAGTTATTATGAAACATTGATAAAGACTGATTATAATTGCTTAGATCTCAGTTTGTGAAAGCTAGCAATTAAGTAAAACATATATCAATATCACGTTCATCACCAATGTCCTATGCAAGGTGTGACAACTAATATATGTGCCACAATTTATTTTAAACGATAAGTATGCAAAACATACAGGGTACCCTTTATAATATACCCCTTAAGGCAATATTTAACTATTATTTATCTTGCATAGGTAAATCTAATTTTGTCACCCCAACCTCATCAAATATATGCCAAACAAAAATAGCAAGGAATAAGAAGAAAACAACATATCAAACCTCTATCCCACATGTATACGATAAAGAAAAAGACAATAGTAGAACAAAATAATACCTTCAAAAAATGGAATAGTTAAATCAATGTCTTTCGATGCCACCAAGAATCTAAAATTCGAAAGAAACAGAGCACATCTCTACATTTTCAATAAGCCACAAAATCACAATTTCTCGCTAACCAAAATAAAAAATTATGGTGCAACAAGAATCGCAATTAATTAAATAAAACGAAAGCAAAAGAAAACAACTTATGGGTGAATCTGAAAGGAATAAAAAGAAAACTACTTATGGGGTTGCAAGGTGTGGCCAATGATACTGTTATTTATCTTGCATTGATTAATGGAATTTTGTAACCCCAACCTCATCAAATATATGCCAAACCAAAACAGAAAGGAATAAGAAGAATACAACATGCCAAACCTTTATTCCACAGCCATAAGATAAAGAAAAAGACAACAGTAGAACAAAATATTACCTTCAAAAAAAGGAATGGTTAAATCAAGGTGTTTGGCAGTGCCCAAGAATCTCAAGTTCGAAAGAAACAGCTCACATCTGTACAATTTCATTGAGCCACAAAATAAAAATTTCCCACTAACCAAAATGAAAAATTATGGGGCAGCAAGAATCGTAATTAATTAAATAAAAGGAAAGCAAAAGAAAAATAGTTATGGGCGAATCTGAGTTCTTAAATAAAAGCATAGCATATTATAGTTTCTACAAGTTCAAAAAACTAAGGAGGATAACATCTGCCAATGCCATTTAGAAAAAAAAGATCTACCAGGTAATCATAACCTAGGTTGCACGAAAACATAAACGGGAGACGTTTCCGATAGGAAACGGAAACGCGGAAACGGCATTTTTCTAAAAGATAGGAAACGAAAACGCGGGGTAAACTGTAAATTTTAAAAATATAAGGGTTTTTTTATAAATATAATTTTTAATATAAAAAAAACATTTAAAGATGGTAAGAAAGATGCTTGAGCCATGGGTGTTCCAAAAAGAAGAAAGATGATAACAAAACAAATCATGTCGAATCCAACTGTTGTTATGAAGCCTTGCAACCCCTTTGGCATGATACTATTACTGCCATTGTGGCAATCCTCAACCCTTGATATACTTCACTAGAGCTCAGTTCCAATTCCAACCAACAAAATCTCAAATGAGTTTGTGTAAGTCAGGCTACACTGAATCCTCTAGTCATAAGCCACATACCTGAATCTAACGACTGATTTACTCAAGTTTTACACACCTTACAAGATACCCCAATAAGCCTTAACTTACAGACCTCAAAATCACGTCTTATACAAAAGGGGGTATATATGTATATATATATATATGTGTGTGTGTGTGTGTATTGTCCAAAAGCCATAATATCATTACACTATATGCAAATCAAATTTATAGCTCAAAACAGTGGGCACATCATCAGCGTATTTTTTGAACACATTTTAGCACAAATAAATGAGTATGGTCCTTTTCCCCTTGCCTCAAGCATCTTTCACCAAATACAAAAACACATACAAAATCACAAAAAAACACATACAAAATCACAACAACCACAAGGGGCTCTGGAAGCAGAAGACGTGGGTGACCGGAACCGAGGGAAGGAAGCAGACGGCGAGGCGCTCCGGAAGCAGACGGCGATGAAGCAGATGGCGGCAACGGAGATCGAACTGGAAGAGCGAAGATCGAACTGGAAGAAGAAAAACCCAGACGGCGACGAAGCAGATGGCAGTGACAGAGATCGAACTGGAAGAGCGAAGATCGAAGTGGAAGAAGAGGAAAAAGAAGAGGGAAAGAGGCAGATTAAAAATTTTTAGGGCAAGCAGCAGATGGCGTGCGCTAGAAACGTTTCCAGCCAGGAATTTAAAATTATTAAACGGCCCCAATATTTTTAAAAATTACACAAATGGCCCGAAAAACGCATCAGGCCGTTTTTTCCGTTTTCGAGACGCGAAACGGTTCGGAAACACCGAAACAGCGCCTCCAAGCCGTTTCCGTGCTTCACAGATCAGAACAACATTCTAAAGAGAATAACCCCAAGAACTTCTCCATGTACTTCAAACATATGCAATTCAACAGTGTTACTTAAGATTCCTATAAAACCAAACCATATTTAACTACAAACAGGTTATCCAAACTAACTTAAAAGTTATAACAGCCAAAAACGCAACAGAAACTTGGGAACAAAGAAAACTAGATAATCACTTCCATCCTCGTGAAAATTCCCAAGATTACAGCTCACATGGTCAAAATTATCTCCTATCATAGAACTAAGTTCCCATCAGTGATTAAGAAACATTGCTATAGACAGATTATCCTTGGTTAAATCTTGCTTTGTGAAGGCTAGCAATCAACTAAAACATATATCAATATTCAGTCCGTCACCAATGTCTTATGCTAGGTGTGGCAAATGATATATCGGCCCAAATTTATTTTCAACGATAAGTATGCATAATTTGCACAGTACCCTTTATAATAAACCACTTAAGCCAATATTTAACTCCTATTTATCTTGCATTAATTAATGGAATTTTGTAACCCCAACCTCATCAAATATATGCCAAACCAAAAAAGAAAGGAATAAGAAGCAAACAACATACCAAATCTCTATTTTACAGGAATAAGATAAAGAAAAAGACAACAGTAGAATAAAATATTACCTTCAAAATAAGGTATAGTTAAATCAATGTCTTTGGCGGCCCCAAGAATCTCAAGTTCGAAAGAAACAGAGCACATCTGTACATTTTCATTGACCCACAAAATCACAATTTCCCGCTAACCAAAATGAAAAATTATGGTGCAGCAAGAATACCAATTAATTAAAAAAAACGAAAGCAAAAGAAAAATATTTATGGGTGAATCTGAGTACTTAAATGAAAGCATAACATATTATAGTTTCTGCAAGTTCAAAAAACTCACGAGGATAACATCTCTCATAAGAATTTAGATAACAAAATCCACGAGGCAATCAAAACAGCATTCTTTAAAAAGTAAATGTTCTAGAAGCTTTAGAATTCCGAAGGAAATACTTAAAGAGGCACAATCCAAAACCCATACCGGTTCCCCCAACAGCGACAAAATTTTAGGTTACAAGACACAAATTAAACATGCCTATCCCACCAATAATAACACCTCTTCATATAATAACCCCAATATCGTCTCCATGCACTTCAAACATATGCAATTCAACAGTGTTACTTAAGATTCCTATAAAACCAAACCATATTTAACTACAAATAGGTTATCCAAACTGACTTAAAGTTATAACAGCCAAAAACAACAGAAACTTGGAAACAAAGAAGACTACATAACCACTGCCATCCTCGTGAAAATTGCAAGGATTACAGCTCACATGGTCAAAATTATCTCCTACCATAGAACTAAGTTCCCATCAGTTATTATAAAACATTGCTATAGAAAGATCATACTTGGTTAGATCTTACTTTGTGAAGGCTAGCAATCAACTAAAACATATATCAATATTGAGTCCATCACCAATGTCTTACGCAAGGTGTGGCAAATGATATATGTGCCTCAATTTATTTTCAACGATAAGTATGCATAATTTACACGGTACCCTTTATAATAAACCACTTTTAAGGCAATATTTAACTGTTATTTATCTTGCATTGATTAATGGAACTTTGTAACCCCCAAACTCATCAAATCTATGCCAAACCAAAATAGAAAGGAATAAGAAGAAAACAACATACCAAACCTCTATTTTACAACAATAGGATAAAGAAAAAGACAACAGTAGAACAAAATATTACCTTCAAAAAAAGGAATAGTTAAATCAATGTCTTTGGCTGCCGCCAAGAATCTCAAGTTCAAAAGAAACAGAGCACATCTGTACATATTCATTGAGCCACAAAATCACAATTTCCCGCTAACCAAAATGGAAAATTATGGTGCAGCAAGAATAGCAATTAATTAAATAAAACGAAAGCAAAACAAAAATACTTATGGGTGAATCTGAGTACTTAAATAAAAGCATAGCATATTATAGTTTTTGTAAGTTCAAAAGATGCAGGAGGATAACATCTCTCAATAGAATTTAGATAGCAAAATCCAAGAGGGAATCAAAATAGCATTCCATAAAGAATAAATGTTTTAGAAACTTTAAAATTCTGAAAGAAATACTTGAGGCACAATCCAACACCCATACCGTTTCCCCCAGCAATGGTAAAATTTTAGGTGCCAAGGCACAGACTAAACATGCCTATCCCACCAATAATAACACCTCTTCATATAATAACCCCAATATCGTCTCCATGTACTTCAAACATATGCAATTTAACAGTGTTACTTAAGATTCCTATAAAACCAACCATATTTAACTACAAACAGGTTATCCAAACAAACTTAAAGTTATAACAACCAAAAACACAATTTAAACTTGGGAACAAAGAAGACTACATAATCAGTGTCATCCTCGTGAAAATTGACGAGATAATAGCTCACATGGTCAAAATTATCTCATATCATAGAACTAAGTTCCCATCAGTTATTACGAAACATTGCTATAGACAGATTATACTTGGTTAGATCTTGCTTTGCGAAGGCTAGCAATCAACAAAAACATATTTCAATATTCAGTCTGTCACCAATGTCTAATGCAAGGTGTGGCCAATGATATATGTGCCTCAATTTATTTTCAATGATAAATATGCATAATTTACACGATACCCTTTATAATAAACCACTTAAGGCAATATTTAACTGTTATTTATCTTGCATTGATTAATGGAATTTTGTAACCCCAACCTCACCAAATATATGCCAAACCAAAACAGAAAGGAATAAGAAGAAAAAAACATACCAAACCTCTCTTCCACAGCAATAAGATAAAGAAAAAGAAAACAGTAGAACAAAATATTACCTTCAAAAAAAGAAATGGTTAAATCAAGGTGTTTGGCAGCGCCCAAGAATCTCAAGTTCGAAAGAAACAGCACACATCCGTACAATTTCATTGAGCCACAAAATGAAAATTTCCCACTAACCAAAATGAAAAATTATGGGGCAGCAAGAATCGTAATTAATTACATAAAAGGAAAGCAAAAGAAAAATAGTTATGGGTGAATCTTAGTTCTTATATAAAAGCGTAGCATATTATATTTTCTGCAAGTTCAAAAAACTGAGGATAACATTTGTCAATGCCATTTAGAAAAAAAAGATCCATGAGGAATCAGAACAACATTCTAAAGAGAATACACCCCAATATCATCTCCATGTACTTCAAACATATGCAATTCAACAGTGTTACTTAAGATTCTATAAAACCAAACCATATGTAACTACAAACACGTTATCCAAACTGATTTGAAGTTATAATAGCCAAAAACAAAACAGAAACTTGGGAACAAAGGAGACTACATAATCAGTGCCATCCTCGTGAAAATTGCCAAGATAGTAGCTCACATGGTCAAAATTATCTCCTATCATAAATCTAAGTTGCCATCAGCTATTATGAAACATTGCTATAGACAGATTATACTTGGTTAGATCTTGCTTAGAGAAGGCTTGCAATCAACTAAAACATATATCAATATTGAGTTCGTCACCAATGTCTTATGCAAGGTGTGGCAACTAATATATGTGCCTCAATTTATTTTCAACAATAAGTATGCATAATTTACACAGTACCCTTTATAATATACCCGTTAAGGCAATATTTAACTCTTATTTATCTCGTATTGATTAATGGAATTTTGTAACCCCAACCTCATCAAATATACGCCAAACCAAAACAGAAAGGAATAAGAAAACAACATATCAAACCTCTATTCCACAGCAATAGGATATAGAAAAAGACAACAATAGAACAAAATATTACCTTCAAAAAAGGAATGGTTAAATCAAGGTGTTTGGCGGCGGCTAAGAATTTCAAGTTCGAAAGAAACAGAGCGCATCTGTACAATTTCATTGAGCCACAAAATAACAATTTCCCACTAACCAAAATGAAAAATTATGTGGCAGCAAGAATCGTAATTAATTAAATAAAAGGAAAGCAAAAGAAAAGTAATTATGGGTGAATCTGAGTTCTTAAATAAAAGAAAGCATATTATAGTTTCTGCATGTTCAAAAAACTCAAGAGGATAACATCTATCAATGCCATTTAGAAAAACAAAATCCACGAGGGAATCAGAACAGCATTCTATAAAGAATAAATGTTCTAGAAACTTTAGAATTTTGAAAGAAATACTTAAGGGGCACAATCCAACACCTATACCGGTTCCTCCAACAATGGCAACATTTTTTGTGACAAGGGATAGACTAAAAATGCCTATCCCACCAATAATAACACCTGCGGACATAATAACACCACTATCAATTCCATGTACTTCAAACATCTGCAATTCAATAGTGCTACTTAATATTCCTATAGAACCAAACCATATTTAACAACAAACAGGTTATCCAAACTGACTTAAAGTTATAACAACCAAAAACACAACAGAAACTTGGGAATAAAGGAGACTACATAATCAATGCCATCCTCATGAAAATTGCCAGGATAGTAGCTCACATGGTCAAAATTATCTCCTATCATAGAACTAAGTTGCCATCCGTTATTATGAAACATTGCTATAGACGAATTATACTTGGTTTGATATTGCTTTGTGAAGGCTAGCAATCAACTAAAACATATATCAATATTGAGTTCTTCACCAATGTCTAATGCAAGGTGTGGCAACTGATATATGTGTCTCAATTTATTTTCAACGATAAGTATGTATAATTTACATGGTACCCTTTATAATATACCTCTTAAGGCAATATTTAACTGTTATAACTATTAATCATAATGATACTAACAAAAATCCATCAATATTCAATAAAATAGAAAATTAGAAGTGACCGCCAATTTTAGCAACAAGTCTTAATGAACCCCATGTGGAAGCATGATTAACTATTGAATGATCAAGACATAGCTAATCATCAGTAAGATGATTTAGAGTGTCCAAAAACTCCAAAACCTCCAAGCATCAATAAAGAATTCCTCTCACTAAGACCAAGATGTGGGACATATGTCTCCAAGGCATGCAATCCAAGCGTTAGTAATAATGGTAGTGATGATGGCGATGAAACACCTGTGAACATATTACATATGAGAAGTTACTGCTAAGTTCATATAGGCTCCCTAACGAACCTCATGTGGGAAGCATGATTAACCATTGAATAATCATGGTCCAGATAATAATCCAATAAGCAAGGATAATGAACTTCTGCTACTATCTCTATCACCCTAAAAAAGAATGTGTATTTGTACAATAATGTCACATCTGTACAATTTCATTTAGCCACAAAATCACAACTTCTCGCTAACCAAAATGAAAAATTATGGAGACAACAAGAATCGCAATTAATTAAATAAAAGGAAAGCAAAAGAAAAATAATTATGGGTGAATATAAGTTCTTAAATAAAAGCATAGCATATTAATGTTTTTGCAAGTTCAAAATACTCGGGAGTATAACATCTGTCAACGGCATTTAGAAAAACAAAATCCACGAGGGAATTAGAACAGCATTCTATAAAGAACAAATGTTCTAGAAACTTTAGAATTCTGAAAGAAATACTTAAAGAGGCACAATTAAACACCCATACCGGTTCCTCCAACAATGACAATATTTTATGTGACAAGGCACAGACTAAAAATGCATATCCCACCAATAATAACACCTGTTGATATAATAACATCAGTATCAATTCCATGTACTTCAAACATTTGCAATTCAACAGTGTTACTTAAGATTCCCATAAAACCAATAGACAGGTGCAAATCTCCTTTTTCTCCCCCCAAGTCATGTGGTATCAAGTAGATTCCTTAGTAATGGAACCATCTTATATTATAGAAATACTACCAACTTAAAGGCTCATGACCAATCTAAATACCTGTAATCAACTTTTCATGCATATCGTGCGCCCTAAAATTAAGGGTCCAAGGAGATATGACACTCGGCACACCCTCACTGGATTTCATACCGAGTTCATGTCCTAAAGATTTGATTGGTATGTAATTCAACATTCGACAAACTGGTCGAAACTACTAAATATTTATGCGTAGCTATAGTGAAGAAAATGTTATTTCCTAGTGCAAAAGGGCAACATCATGGAAGAAGTGCAAATTAATATCTTCAACTTCCCCGTCAAGCTGCTGAAGGGAAGATTTATGCTCTTAAGGGAAGACTCCAAACTTCAAAAGATAGGTATTCATGTAAAATGCTGCCAATGGAAGCAATCCGATGATTTCTTGCACCATTGTCCTAAGAAAACTTCCAAAAGGACGCAAAGGCATAGGTTGTTCAAACTTTCCAGCTTGAATATCATCAAACACTGCATGACATCCTTCCATCTTCTCCATTCTTAACCTACGCCCTTCAAACATCCTTGCAAAAGCATCAACTGCTTTATCCGATGCACCAAAAAATATCTCATTCAATATACATACAGCAATGCTGGCCTGTTACACCAACACAGTCCTGATCTAGTCCTATTGTACCAAGCTGTCACAACTCATGGGTAGTTAGAAGGGCATTATTGTAATAAGGTTGTAGTAGTTAGTATGAGGTATTTTGTGAGTTGTTAGGAGCACATGAGTGTTTTTTTCCAGATTCCATTTACTAGTGAATAACCTATAAATAGGCCCTAAAATGTAGAGAATGGTATGTTGATGAATGAAGCGATTCTTATCTCCCTACTTCTCTCTCTCTCTTGTTTCCTCTCTAATCTCTCCCTCTAACTCTCTTTGAATTCTCTCTCCCTCCTTTAATTCTATCATCCAGTTTCTCTCCCAAATTCCAATCACAACCCTAGGTAACCCTAGGTATGTGACAAATGGTATTAGAGCCGATCGTCCTCGGCTGGATTCCGACGAGCTGGATTCCGACGTCAGGCCGCGTGTTGATTGGTTTAATTGAAGCGCGCCAGAAGGTGTTCGGAATGGCGGAAGGCGATCGATGGATTACTTCGAGTCCGGTGATGATTCAAAATTGAACGTTTTTGTTCCAATGATTCGAAAATTGAAGCGAACGTTGCTGTTCGGACGATACGGAAATTGAAAGCGTACTGGAAGAGACAAGGCATGGAAGCAGAACAGGCGAGTCCTTCGATTAACTTTCGGTGGACTTGAAGGCGCAGAAAAGGTCCGGTGAGCGCGGAACCCCAATGATTTCGATTGACATTTCAGTAAGGAAGGCGGTCGATTATAGATTAGTTGCAAGTGGTGAGACCGAGCAAAGCAATTTTGGCTCGGAATTGGAGACGAAGCAACTAGGTGAGTTCCGACAGTGACTCCGAGAGAATCTGAAGGTAGTTCAGGGTGGTGTGGTTAGAAGTGGACGTAGAAGTGGACGCAGGCTTGGGCGATTACAAGCGATTACCATAAGAATCCAAGCGATGCTGGAATCCGCAACGAATCTAATATAGAACAAGAGGATCGTGATCTGCATGCAGCCATAGGCTATTGCTCTCAGTGACGAAATCATATCAGGTAAGGAGGAGTTACGCAGCGGAAGTTGCTTCAAAAGCAAGACGTTGGTCGGTGATTGGGTGTGGAATCCAACAAGTTACGGAAGGAGATTCAAGAAGCAGCAAACTCTGGGAAATTCTCGAGCAAATTGGACGATGATTGGGCATGGGTTGGGGCGATTGTTGAATCTGATTGACCGAAGGAAGCTAGCAACCGATTCGGAAGCCTCTTATTAATCCTTGAATCACTTTGATTCCGACAAACTAGTTGTATGTGGTTGAGGCGAGAAGGCGGAATGCAGTCAGGTGCGGAAGTTCAGGTATAGGTCACTGCATGTGATCGAGTAGTGAAAGAAGGTGCCATCGGCAACGGTCCAGAGGAGAATTCCGCAAGCAGCAATTCTCGTTTGCCTTGATTTTGATTGTGACCCTCAACTTAGATTCGGAAGTTGAGCGAGAGGTGAGTCCTAGGTGAATTCTAATTTGACTCGGGCGAGAAGTGAAGAAGTCTTGCGGGTGTGAATTTCAGCTCATATTTGAATTGCCAAAGCGAAGCAGGTGGAATCCTTGGCTATTTGACCAAGGCGACTACTGTGAGGTGGGTGATTCTCCTAGGCGACTACTATAAACTGATTTCGGACGGAATTTCAGTGACTTGGGAAAATGAGAGTCAGCAATTCAAAAGAAGTTGCAACGGGAGCCAATCAAACTGTTAAGAAGCTGAAATTTGGGAAGGCGACAGTCCTTAGATACTCCATCATAACTAAGGCAGAGGTTTTGGGTGAGTTGGAAGCTAACAGTAGGCTAACTTAAAGGCCGAACAAACTCGATCAAATCTCGAAACTTGATGGGGAGGGCATTCAGCAGCGGGAAAATTTCTGAAGAGACCCTTGGAAGCTGATCAAGGGCTGTTGCAGGGTGTAATTTCAAGGAATTGAACTGAGGAAGATGGCTGAGGGACTAATTGTTGCAACAAAGGAAATTAAGGACCTCCGTAGGCAGCTGGACGATTTTTTGATCACATGTTCACATAAATTTCAGACTGATAATCAGCCTTTGTCGACTTCAATTCCAAGTGTCGATTTGCCCACTCCTGCTCCATTGGCTATTCCAGTGTTTGACAAGGGTAGGCCAAAATGGTGGATTCGGCAATGTGAACGGATGTTCTACCAACACCGAGTAGTGGAAGGGGAGAAAGTGAAAATGGCTGCAACTTATTTGGATGGTGTTGCATACGTTTGGTTCCAGAATTGGAGCTGGGGAAGGCTGGAATTGAGCTGGCCGCAGTTCGTACTTAACTTGTGTAACCGGTTTGGAGAAAGGACCAAAACCTATATTATCAAGGGAGCATCTAAGGCTGTTAATTTGGAGATGCAAGAAGCTGATGAGGAAGAAAAGAGAGTGGAAGAAGGGATTGAAGAATTGGGGGATGGCAGTCCAACAGTTGGCGGCATCTCAAGCAACCCCACTGGTGCTAAGAATCCAGATGCTAAAACCCTTAATATGACACTTTTGGAGGAGGTAACTATGGAGGATGAAGCTGAGATGTTTGCTAGCAATCCGGGAGCCAAAGATCTTGGAATGGAAATGACCACATCAGCCTTAGATTGTGGAGATCTTAAATCTATTTCTCTTGAAAGAATAGGAATGGAAGGAGTTGTTGAATTACTTACTATGGATCAGGTAACTCCAACTGAGAAATTAGTTGATTGGGAGGAATCCTTATGCTTTAATCGAAGTGGATAACCAATGGAGGGCAGTTCAAGATTGGTTAGAGGTTAAGGGAGGATGCTTGCATGATATTGATTACACTAAAATATTCCAGCAATATGTTTCTAATTTGGAGCAATGGAGGAAGCAGAAGAATAAAGCAAAACAAGATGAAAGGAAGAAAGGGAAGGGATTCCTTGTTAAAGGGACCAAGACTCTTCTTGTTTTGCTTATACATGTTTCTATTGGTGTGGCAGCAAGACATAATGCTGTTGCTGCTGAGGAGAAAGAAAAAAGAAAGCAAAAGAGAAGGGAAAAACAAGATAAGAAGAAGGAAAAGTGAAGAAATCAATGGGTGAGGATGGGCATTGGATGAAGAACTAATGGCTTGGTTGTAATAAGTTTCTTGGGGACAAGAAACCTTTCAAGGGGAGGGGAATGTCACAACTCATGGGTAGTTAGAAGGGCATTATTGTAATAAGGTTGTAGTAGTTAGTATGAGGTATTTTGTGAGTTGTTAGGAGCACATAAGTGTTTTTTTCCAGATTCCATTTACTAGTGAATAGCCTATAAATAGGCCCTAAAATGTAGAGAAAGGTATGTTGATGAATGAAGTGATTCTTATCTCCCTACTTCTCTCTCTCTCTTGTTTCCTCTCTAATCTCTCCCTCTAACTCTCTCTTTGAATTCTCTCTCCCTCCTTTAATTCTATCATCCAGTTTCTCTCCCAAATTCCAATCACAACCCTAGGTAACCCTAGGTATGTGACACAAGCTTGCCAGCTTTCTTTGTCTTTCACCTGACTTCAACAACCAATTTCCTCAAGAAGCCAAGTGGAACATCAATGACAATTGATAGGGACCCTTCACCACTAGAATCTAGTCACAAGGAAAACAAAATAAAAAGAAAAAAGAAAAAACCAAGGCTAAGATTGGAGCAGAGAATAAAGACCTAAAAAAAATACCAATTGAGTTGTAAAATCCAGCCAACTTGCCAGTAAGGATAAACCAATGGACAAACCAAGGTGGCATGCGAGGAAGCTCATATTCCTTTTGCAGATTTACTGGCAAATGTAGTAACTTCTTGTTCTGAATATTAGGAAAACTTGAGTTGTCATATGGAGTAGCATCTGTGATTGCCTCATCATCTTTGGTATAGGAAATGCTAGCTCTCATCTCAGTTAACAACTGTAGGTATCCAGTTGAGGACGGTCTTCCTGAAATAAGTCTGTCAAGAGAACTAGCAAAAACTGAATTCTGACTCAAGCAGAGGGCAAAAACATCCAAGAATCTAGCAGTTGTCACCTATACAATCCACATACAATATCAGCAAACATGATCATTACCAAGGCCAAGAAGTGGAAGAAAAATTCTAACTAAGCTGATATGGTTAATGAGAACAAATACAACATAAGTAATATCAAAGAAGGAACTGCGAACGACTCTCCAGTGTGCTTGTTTCCAGCTTCAAATAAATTATCTCCTTTAGCAGCAGAATATTCTGATATAATCTGGTTGGAACCAAACCATTACTTCTTTGTAATGAATTCGGACATGCAACTGTGAACCTTGTTAGTAGTCATAAACCCACTCAATTACCTCCAAAGTCAAATGAAAGATCATTGAATATTATTAAGCAGGTTAAAGTTACGATATAGTCAATTCACCCCATATCAACAATAAATGGAGAAAACGCATATATTTCAAAAAGAAAAAGTGGGAGATAGGTGAACCAAAAAACCAAAGATAAGGACAAAAGTTCTAAAATAGCTAAGAAAGTGGTTTATAGAACACACTCGTGATAGTTGTAATAAAAACAACAGCAAGAGAGTAGACCATCCTTTTTTTTTTTTTTTTTTGAAGGAAGGATAGATTAATGCATAAAAGCAAGGCCACTAGAAGCAGGGATACAACAAACTTTCCTAACATGAACAACCTCAAGGAATCCTGAACTAGACAGAGAATGAGATACTGAAATCAGAACCCCCATGACATAATCGATACTGAGATGCATCAAGAAATCATCACACCTAGACAAGGAAAGTAAGCAAGGAGAGGCTGATGCCAAACCAGAATTTCACCTGAAGCTTGATTGCACTGAATGAATAAAAACAGGAACATGACATTGGAGACCCAATTCTTCCAAGTTCAACCACATTTGCCCATGGAAAGATAAAAAACAAACTGCTTCTCCTCAAATCAAACCACTCATCCTTTAGGACAGCCTTCAAACTATCAAAGACAGCATAGAGACGCCAAAGAAGGCATGGGTTACTGTATCTCTAACCCCACCTTAAACTAACTTCAATAAATGAAGACCCAAAAATGCGATCAGAAGTAGAACTCATAAAAACAGAAGATCACCTGATACTTCCAATCTGCCCAAAGCAATCGCACATCATTACCTGACCTCCTAACACCACGAGACTTAAATTCTGGAACCAACTCACAAATTGCATACCAAATGCTGCTCTTACGATCTCGTTGTCTTGTATGTCAATTTGAACAAATAAGCTATACCAGCATGCGAAAACCATCAACGAAAGCAATCAAAGTACAAGGAGAGAGAGAGAGAGAGAGGACCTGCCGAAATCGAACTCTCAAATCGCATTTTTGCTGCTAAAATGGCTTGTTGCCTGAACGCGTTCGCTGTGTCTACAGAGATGGAGAATTCTCTCGTGACGATGGAATCGCCAAAGCCTAGTTCTTACAGGTCGACGCTCGACGCCGGTTCCGTACCGTTGGATACGTTGCTTAATGCTTACGCTCGAAGCTAAACAGTAATAACATAGCGAGAAGAGCGTCAGAGAAAAATAAGCTATACCAGCATGCGAAAACCATTAACGAAAGCAATCAAAGTACAGAGATAGAGAGAGAGGACCTACCGATATCGGGGAAAGGCGAATTGCGAAAGGAGAAGCGGGAGGAAGAACGAGAATTGGAACCCCAAGCCATGCCTAGGGTTTTCCGAGTAGTCTTCGAAGGGTTTGAAGAGATCCAATTGAAGCTACGCTTCGATCTAGAACCAGAGTTGGCAGAGCATGTGGAGTAGAAGCTCATTGTCTTCTATGTCAATTTGAACAAATTGGGATCGAGAGGAGATCCTCGAGGAGGATTTTCAACCGTTAGAGAGATAGAGAGAGAGGAAGGAAACTTGCATGCGAAGAATGCAATTCGACGATTTGAATGAAGCGGCAACTGGGCAAAACAAACTGTGGGCCCGTTTTCTCATTTGGGGGTTGGGGGGGCACTCACCGCAACCGTCTCGCGCTTGCGGTCCCATTTCTGGCTGCGTAGTAATGCATATAACGAGTCATTAGTTTTGAGGTTAAATTTATTTTTAATTTCCTCATTTGGGGCACCCACCGCCGCCGTGGCCCATGGGCTTGTTTGCTCTCGGGATCAGATTTCTTGCTTTGCAATGTATTGTTCGAAGTTAGTTTATTTTTAATTTTCTCATTTTGGGGCACCTACAGTCGAGGTGTATTAATAATTAATTCATAAAATATTAACTTGAATATATGTAAATAGTATTACTTCACATTTTTTACTTTGCAATGTATTGGCCATTAACTCGGAAGTTAGTTTATTTTTAATTTGTTAATATGTAAGAAATATAAACACTATTAATAAAATTTTAACAATATTTAAAAAAAATTAACAAGATATATAATTAAGTAAATACATCACAAAATAAAAATATGGCCTTTCCTAACTAGTCCAAAATTCTTAACAATTCAAAAAAGTAGAATATTTCATAAAATTATGAAAAAAATAAGAAAAAAATATATATAATATTTTAGGTTTTTGAAAGCGATTAAATCTTGAAAACGTCTTTTAATTCTGCATAATTTTATAGGGCTTTTATCATGTGACAATTGTGCAAAATCAATTTCCTTGTCCCTTGCTCTCAATTTCCAATCCTGTCCTGCCTTGTCATTAATTTTTATATTTTTTTTAATAATATAAATATACATATTTATTTTTCTAATAATATATATATACATATATCTTATATTATTATTACTTTCTAATAATATCTGTTATCTTATATACTATTACTTCTTAACAATATACACATCATCTCATATAGTATAAAAATGAAAGGAAGAAGACACACAGCCAGAGAAGCTGGAATCTTCCACCGGCATCTTCTATCTCCTCAATTCCTTTAATAATTAATATATATATATATTAAAATAAGATAATCTGCAAAAGTTATTTTTTCCTTCAAAACTTACATTAATAATAATTATTAAAAATATCAATAATTAATAATTACTATAAAATTAATAATAATTTTTTTTTATACATGAGTTTTTTAATGCTAAGCAAGAGGGTTTTGCAAAGTATTTTTTGCATTTGTATATATTATTAAATCATAAAAAATATAAAATCAAAGCATTTGTATTACTTAAATCATAAAAAATCATTTATTTGTATAAATATTACCATATAAATATTTATGGTAATACTAATGCTAATTATGTGGTAATATTTATGGTAATACTAATTATATGGTAATACTAATTCTAGTTCAGACCAAGATGTAGCTGTGAGGAGCTTAGTTTGAAAGGCTTTTTGAGCTTATGGGGTAGGTAAGTTTTATCAAACCCCACGATGGACGCCAGATGTTCCTTCTTGACCAAAAAGGGGAGACAATCGAAGGCGGTGCGCAGGCTCCAGCAACGGGTCCATCCAGGGGGCGACTGGCACCTACAAAGCATTCTGACGGTCGAATGAGCAAAAGAGTAAGGTAAGGTGGTGTATCAATAGGTCAGAAATGAGAACATACATTGGCTCTAAAGAGAGATTGATATAAAAGGAGGAGATGTCCTCCTGCATGCATGAGGTGTGCGCTTGCAGGTGATGAGACTGGCTATCCGACGCATGTGGAGGTTCTCGGGAGATAGTATGGTAGCGACAGGACCCTCATTAATGAGGATGGGATCAAAAACGGCCGCACAGATATCTAGTGGGTTTGCAATGATGCCGTGGCAGGCTAGCGATGGGCCAAGGTTGGGTCCAAAAGGGAGATCAGATTGGGCCAAGATTGGGCCCAGACAATCCACAGCCCCCCAGGTCGAATGCTCGAGCAATGAGCGTTCGACCTAGAAAATGGGAACCTAAGCAATTATGCCGTGTGCGACAACTTTGGAGTGCCAGATTAGGTGGGACCGAGGTGGTCGATTGAGCCAACTTTGTGATGACTCTAGGTTATTTTGAGGTTGGCCTGGAACGAGTAAGCAAGGCAATATTCTTCACGCATCAGCCTGTTGCGCACGACCTTGAGATTTTAGGGTGCTCGTTCAGGAATGAGGCGTTAGTTGGGCGTGAATGATGGCTAGCCACCGTGAATGTGCATCGGCGAGGTCTCGCATTGCCAGGACATGCTCGGGGTACAGTCAAGTTTCTACCTATGTATGCTATCCAGGTTTGGGAAGGAAAGGTCGTACCTCTTCTAACGAAACTTTAGGTGTGTTTCTAAGGTTTTAACTGTGGCTTGTACTCTAATTCATGTCAAGCAAGGGTTGATCCTAATGGTGGGATGCTCCATCAAGGCATATATCGTGCGGGACTTTGGGATATGGGGCATTGTACCAAAAAGGCGACGTCATCACAGAAAGGTATGATGGCTTCCGATTTCCTTAGGAAACTTGAATGCATGATGGACGTGTGACAGGTGGCGTGCTCGTAATGCTCTGTTAGACGTCTGACAGCGTTTTGCTTTCTTTTGGACGCGACATGTGAAATAGCTTAAAAGATGTGTCCCTTTGTTTCTGTGTTCCTCACTGTCTCTTTCTCAAAGGCGTGCTATTCTCCCAATCTCTCTCAGATAAAGACGGTTCTGTGCTTTAATAAGGAAGATGTCGAAGGCTAGTCCTATTGGTCATCAGAGGGATGTTGGTAGAGACGCTGAATGAGGCGTCACTCTCCCAATCTTTGGTTTGACATGCTCCATTGCTGGGCCCTAGCCTTTCTTCTGACTGCTCATGATGAAGAGCGGCCAAAGGTCGGGAAGCGTCAGAGAGGCACTAGGGGAGTCGAGTCATCCGCCGGGATGCCATCTAGGAGTGCGCCCTTCGCCTTTGGGGACTGTCAGGTGGCGTACCATCAACTGGAGGATCAAATTCTAGGGGGTTTGGCAGAGTACTAGGCGGTGCAGTTAGGGTTCCGTTCAGAGGTTACTGCCCTCAAGCAATTGCACCAATATAAGGTGGAATGTATCTGGGAAGTGGCAGAAGGCGAGGCAAGGAAGAAGGTGGCCGAGGAGACGACCGACTTGGTTCAACAGCTGGAGGAGTCAAAGGCGTCGCGGACTCACTATCGCGAGGTCATGGCCATCTTGTCCATCATCACGAAGATGTCTAGGTCGTAGTTTGTGATTCAAGGGTGGAGATCGCCTGTCTATAGGCAGCGCTCGGGGCCACCCAATCAATGGTAGAGGCTGGCAAGACTCAGGTGTTGGATGTTACGGACGAGTATCTGGAGGGTTACGAGGAAGCTCTTCAACATGTGCGCACTTTGTTCCCCAGCCTGGACTTGCAACCCTGCAGGCCGTACATGAGGGTTGAGGGCGGTCGTCTTATAGATCCAACCAAAAGGATGCGGGCCGAGGTTTCAAGGGGGACTCCCGAGGTAGGCCGAGCTAGAGAAGGTGTTGCCGAGCCCTTGGTTGAGTCAGGCTAATTTATTGCTTTCATTGACTGTAGCTGTGTAAGCACTCAATGTTTTCTTGGTTTTGTCTAACTTTATGGTATTGTGACCTTATCGTCTATTAACTTATCATATTTCTCTCTTTTTTTTTTATTGCGGTTGTAGTGGCGAGATTAAGACTATGTGCGTGGCGCGGGTTTTGAGGCCATATGCGATATGACTTTTTGGTGCCGGACGTATTATAAGGGTGGAGCGCTTCATCTTCCACCGTCGATTGCCCCCTTGCATTGCCAAATCCACCATCGACTGCCCTTTGCATTGCCAGATCCACCACTACCCCCTTGGATCACCAGATCTATCGTCGATCGTCTCTTATTGGATGTGTGCACACGTACACATAATATTTGTATTGAGATTCAACAGTTGTGGTTGGAGGTGGTTGTTGACGATTGTGGCCAGTTGTTGGCTGGCATTTTATTTTATTATTTTAATTTTTGAATTATGTTTATTTATGATATTTGTATAGAAACTTGTAATTGAGTTTTACTTGCTATTAAATTATTTGGTGTAATCTTATCATTCACAATTACATTATATATCTACCAGTCTAGGTCTTTAATTTTTATTTTTATGCTTCCTATTTTTTTGTCAAGATAATTTATTTATTTATATTTTATTCTAAAAAAATGTTACATGATTTATCAATTTTAAAATATATATCTATTTTTTAATAATATATTAACATTAAATAATTCTAATTTATTGAATAATTAAATTTATTAAATAAAATATCATTAAAAAATTATTCTCAAAATTTAAAAGAGAACTCGATTTTTAAATTTCTATTTCAAAAAATAATTTTTTTAAATGAAAAAAAAACGTATTTTTAATTTTTAAAAAATACTCTCAAAATAAAAAATTTAAAATAAATTTAAAATTTAAAACTGAACATTAAAACGTAAAAAAAATGCAGCTTAATAAATTTGAAAAGGATTGAGCATTTTATAATAATGTGGTTAGTGTATTTAATAGGTTTCATTTAATGGATACACAGACTATTTGTGGTGATGATGACAGGGCCAAGCATTTCATCAAACAATCAGTCAAGCACCCTGTCGTTGTGCCCTTTACCCTCCTCCCTAATCAAAGGACAAACCCACCAGTGATTGCCAATCACCGTCCCTTTCCCTTTCACTTTCCCTTTACTTTCTTACTAATAACTACTAAGATTTCATTTCATGCGATCATTTTTAACAATACAAACAAAACACTAACCGGCGGAACTCCATCATTCAAATCAAATCAATTCAATTCAATAGAAAGTCCATATTATTATTATTATTATTATTATTATTATAATTATTTCTAAAAATTAAAACATTAACTATAAAAATACTTTTATTAATTATTTTTTAAATAATAACTAAAATTACCTATTATTACCTAAAAATAAATGGGAAGGCACGGCAAGATAATAATAATAATTAAGTGCTCTTGCCCTGCTCTCGGGGACCGTCCAAAAGAGCTTTGGAGTTGGAGTCGTCGTATGAGTGCTTTAATCGAGGCAATGCTTCCGCTTTTACCGCCGACCTTGTTAATGGCGACGCCTACCCCAATCCCATCCATCCCATGCGTCTCCGTTTACGTTATTGCCCCTCTCAACATCACCCTCCACTCCACGCTGCCCAGGGGTAATCTTGCCAAAACACCCTCCCTGCCCAACAATTCTGTGTCTCCCCCCAGCTGCAGTAGGATTATTTACTTTACCCGACGACCTTCATGAGAGTTAAAAGAATCTCAATGCACCCAATCCCTCTCTTATCTCTCCCTTCTCCATGATTGCCCGACCATTGACAGTGTCGCTCACCGATCGTTACTGCATTCTCCGACGGTCAGCAATGACAGCAAGCGATGATGCGATGGCAGCAAGATGAGACAACAGTGTTGACAATCGTGTAGAGATGGGAGAAGGGAGGGAGGCAAAGGCCGGACAGTGATATCTTTATAAATTTGTATTTTAGGCGAAAATACTTTAGTCTTTTTTAACTCTATTCCGCAAGTCTCTCAGTCATGCTCTCTGGCTCTGGCTCTGGCTCTGTAGAAAAACCCGTTGCAGTCTACCGAAAGGGGCAAATGCAACAGGATGGGAGCGCAAACGCCGCCGGAGAAGGAAAAGAAGAATGATGGAGGACCCATCTCTCTCTCAGGATGGGAGCGCAAACGCCGCCGGAGAAGGAAAAGAAGACAGATGGAGGACCCATCTCTCTCTCTCTCTCTCTCTTTATTTTCTTGTACTATATGAAAATGATTAAGGGAAGAAGGAAAAGAAGTCAGATGGAGGACCCTCCATGGTTGTAATCAAACCGTTCACAGAGAGAGAGGGAGATGCTTATTCGGCTTCACCTCTTCGAATTATTCCCATCTAAATCACAACTTTCTCACGAAAAATAAAAATAATTTCAGAGAAGAAGCTTTAGCGACGAGCGAAGTGATCTATCAACAAGAGTGAAGCCGCCGTTGGAATGGCTGGGCAACCATCAATTTCGACAATCTGCCAGATCTTTCTCAACTTCTTGCTTGCCTTAATATATGTACATATAGATGAAGTAGAGCTTAGCACAATACAACAATAAATGGTGTAGCCGCCATTGATTTAGGAGGAAAGGAAGCTAATCATTCAAAACTAGCAATTTTTACAGGGAGGGAGAGAGAGAGAGAGAGAGAGAGAGTAATTACAACCCCCAGGAAGGAACGTTTAAAAAGAAAGAAGATTAATAGCCAAGAACCGGTGAAAGAAAGTAGAACAACAACCTACTCCTTTTAGGCCCAGACACTCCAAAGCTTCTCTCCAATGAAACTCACAAACTTCTTCATCGGACCCTTGTCCAAACCTTCCTCCCCCTCATCGCCGCCGCCAAAAGCCTCCGCTTCGTCTCCGCCACCGCCGATTCTAGTTTCCTCCACCCATTCCGACTCACTAAACTCTTCCTTGTTAGGGCTCGACTCCGACCGCTTCAACTCATCCGACCCCTTCGAAGACCTCTTCCTCCTCTCTCTCTTGTTCTTCTCCTTCTTGCTCTGAGCCAACCCTTCTTCGAAAACATCGATAATTTCGTGAATCTGTTGGCGATTGGGCGAAGAGTCCCACTTCGCCCAGTAACTCATGTAACAGCCGAAGCAGCTGCAGCTGAAGGAAGGCGGGTGGTGGTCGCCGCCGCCGATGGTGACGGTGGATGACGGGTTCCTGCGGTTGTTGCCGGAGGAGCAGGAAATGAGGTAGGCCAAGACTTCTTTGTCCTCCGGCGAGAGCGCCACCGCGAGGGTCAAGATGGCGGCGGGGAGAAAAGCCAGGGGGTCGGAGATGAGCGGCGGCGATGGGTGGACCGTGCCTTTCCGGCAGAGCTTCTTCATGCTTAAAAGTAGGAGAGAATCTTATCTGTGATGAGAATGGGAGAAGGCTTGTGGCTTCAAGGGTAGCTGAGCCTTTATGGTAAGACAGAGAGAAGGCCCCGGAGAGGAGGCAGGTGACGTCATGGGAACTGGGGCGGGGGGAGTGCTCGTGTGCGACGCGGTGCTTGGGAGTGATTGTGGACCACAGGTTCCGTTGAAGCAGAATCGGATGATTGATTGGTGATGCAGCCGGGGTCCCCAGGGCAGTACTACTAATTTACACACGACTGATGGGACCTATCCACACACATAAATTCACCGATGCGTCCCCTTCCCTCGTAAGTCTGTCTGTCTGTCCTCCTACTTTTAATTCACTCCCATTCCTCCACCGGCTCCTCTCCTCTCCGGCTATTGTCCATCTATCCGTCCAACCATCGCCTCGCTCTCAACTCAACAGCATCTACTACTACTACTACTACTCCTTTGATTGATTTAAATGCATTTCGTCGAGTTCAACATGCTCTACTTCTCTATCCAAATTTCCAGCTCAGAAATAGATTTAAAAAAAAGAAAAGAAAAGAAAATGCATAGAAAATAACATTTTGCCTTTCAATTCTCACGTAGCGAGATGACTCACATGCTCAATTATTTACAAAATAATGGGTGACAGTACATAGATTAAAGTAATCCTCCAAACCCTCACAGAACAAGGCTCCCTTACTGAAGTTGACATCCTAATTATTTGTCAAATTTTTTGAATCATATAAACAATCTCCCAACCCTCTTGTTGGAGGCACCTCTCTACTAAAGTCAACATGCTAATTCTTTATTTAAAATTTTGGGTCATATGAAAAGTCTCTTTAAAAATATTCCAGTAAGAATGTGTACTAAGATGACGTCACAGTGCTGGGCAACTCATATGGTGGGAGGGCCCCCTTATCACTTGTGCCCAATATTCAGATAGAAGTAACATGTTACTGTCCTGTGAATTAGAAAACCCAAATTTAACTAATCTTAATGATAAAAAGCTGTATTGACAATACAAATCTGGGACAAGGCTGGCGTGCAGACTCTTTGGGGAAGAGGGGCAGCCACCCTTGGTCGTGGAAGGGGGAGCACAGACACTCACAGCAATGCCTCATACAATCAAGTAATTAGCCATATACAGATTTTAGAGAGCTGCAACAACCGCTCGGAGGAGGTCAAAGCTAAGGAAGCATACGAGAAGTAGATGGCATTCGGAGCTTTAGGAAGAGCCCTGCAGACGAGCCTTAATCCATGATTCCAAGTAGCTCAGCTCTTGTTTGTTCAATTCATGGCCAAGACCTTGATATGCCTGCAAATTCATAACCAAACCACCCCACCAATGTATTTTGATTTTTTTTTTTCCCCAAGAGTGATTAATTTATTAAGGAGACATGCATACATCATGAGGAGATTTAAGAAATACCTTAAACTCGCAGCTTAGACCAGCTCTTTTGAGTGAAGCTAGGCCTGCCTGGCCGGCTTCAAAAAATACCGTTCTATCAGATGTACCATGAGACCACAAAATAGGTGTCTGCAAGTGGATTTGAACTTCAGAAGATCATTAGAAAAACACCAAAACATTTTAAAGAGACAATAGCATGAGCTTTACAAGACAAGGTAGCAATCCTGCCACTAGTTCTTAAAAGTAACGACATTATCATGCCTGCTAGACTTCAATATTTGTATTTTGGTCAACATGGGTTCATTTTGGCAAGCACGGTCTCACCATGAAGAGAATAAGCCGACACAAAAATAATCAATGCCATCCAAGAAGCCAACGGCATGAGCAATTAGGAGATGATTATGCCGACAATGATAGTGATTATAGCTATAGTTGTTGAAGTCAGGTTACACAGTAAACTTTCATGTTACTGCTAAATCAGTAATTTTCTACATTTGCCACCTTCATAGCAAAGTATAAATGAACCTTTATCAATGAAAAAATATATTCTTATTAGGTGGTGGTTAAACATAGAATTAGAAAGTCAGCTAGGAAAACACGTTGAAAAGTTATTGGAGATTGTGTAATAGACTGTGCTTCGAATTACAAGAACAGTACCCTTTTTGCATCTGGCGGTATTCTTTCTATTACTGATGAATTAAAAGGAATCCATCCAGCAAAAACTGCACCTCCTCCTAGGGTTTTCGGGTACAACAAAACACTTGCTAAGGTCAAAGCTCCTGCAAAACATTGCAATCTAACAAATACCTTTAGGAACAAATACAAAGATGCAGAAACCTTTCATGTAGAGGGAGAGAGAGACCTCCTTGACTAAACCCAGACACGAATATATTATCTGGATTCGTGCCAGCAGCCACCTCCTTGTCTATCATTGCGTGCACATTCCAAACTGCTTTGAGGACACTATCTTCATCATTCCGCGAATCCTGTCACAAATTGGAAATCAAACATACACATTACCAAAGTGAATTGTAGGCTCTGGTATGCCATGAGTTCAATCTAGTGCATGGGCGTGTATAATCCGCCTTCTCATCTTGGCACACCTGAGATTATGTCATAACGTTTTCTTTGAAAAGTCAAAAAGTGTTCTCCAAGTAGTGATCATCCCTGAATGTATGTTATAAGGACAAAAGGCAGAAATACTTAGAATCTTCTTCAAATATAATTAAGACAGATTATTTAGGCACCATTAAAGTTATAATGTCTATCATACAAAGACAATACACGTAATCTATCTAAAACCAATACAGATCGACAAGAAGAGATGAAAAGGACAGTCTAAAGCGACATTTCATTTTATATAAATACTGAAGGTCACGTGTCCAAGTTGTGGAAATAATCTTTTTGTAGAAAAGTGAGGGGAATGCTGCATACAAATATGACCCTCATAAAGCGGGGATTCTCATTCACTGGGACAACCTTTTCTAAAGGAATCCACTTATATACATCATATTTCTCAAAAAGTATGTTCAGTATACACAGGCCTTCCATGACAGCAACTCAATTTTCATAGCATGAAGGCGAATCAAGAAGAAGAGAAGCATTACTTACTACTGTGATTGGCAATTCAAGAATATCAAACCATGATGGCATCACAGAACCACCTGTGGAGAAAGCAAATAAGTATGCCACATTATTAAATAAAGAGAGATTATCCAATCATTTCAACAACAGGTTCTTACAGAATGTTACTCCCCACTCCCCAAAAAACATAATTAGTTGTTGATGGATGATAAAACTATTGAACAATTCAAACAGAAATATAATGATGCTGTTGAAAGAATGAGTCAAATACCCAGTCAAACAAAATCACTTTGTTACCATTAAATCAGCTTGCACATTGAAGAATAAGCAAGCTGGTTGACAGTTTTTTTTTTGTCACCATTTGCTCAACCCACTCATTCCTTAAAGCCTACAAGTACTAAACCTATACTTCATTCTTCTACATAACATTAGCTCTTCCATTTTCTAAACATTGTTTTTCCCATCCTCTTCCTCTATTGCTCTGCTAATGTTGCTATAAATTATTTATGTTCTGTTGTTCATGCTCCAACTTGGTGAGTGCACATCAAGTTGAGGTGTCCGTTGAATCCTGGGGGATAGACACCACTGACTTCATTTGCACCATGAGGGGCAGAATTATCCTTGAGGACAGTGTTTGTTAACACACCTTGGACTGTTTCATTCAATCAATTATTCCAACAATCTCAAGGATAAGTCCCAGTGGAGAGTGCCGACACTGTCATGACTGTCACCACCGAAGGCTCTGTTCTGCCGGCTGTTGTCAATGGTTCTACTCCGTCTAGTGTTGTTCCAATGGTTACGACAATTCCTTTTGCCAAACCATTCCCTAACGTATCAAAGATCAAAGTTTTTGGTGGGAACAATTTCAACCACTGGTGAGAAAGAATTTTTTCAACACTTGACATGCATGGAGTGGCATTCGCACTTACTGACTCCAAGCTTGAAGCTAATGCCGATGTCAAGATTTTGGACAATTGGACTTATGCCAATAAGGTATGTAGATATACAATTTTGCGAACTTTATCAAATGAGCTTTTTGATGTCTCCTTATAATTACAAGGAAGCAAGGAGCTTTGGGGGAGCATGATCAACAAGTATACTGTCGAGGATGCTGGCAACCAAAAGTTCGCCATTGGAAAGTTCTATTGTTGGGATATGGTTGATGACAAAGACATGGCACAAATCAATGAGTACCACAGGTTGCTAAAAGATCTCAAAACTGAGAACATCCAGTTACAAGAGGAGTTCATTGTTGGCCTATTGATCGAGAAGCTGCTGCAATCATGGAGCGACTATAAGAACAGGTTAAAGCACAAACACAATCAGCCATCATTAGTGGACCTGATCCCACACATTATCATTGAAGACACCAATTGAAAGGAGATGCAAGTTGCCAAAGCTAAGCACTAGCAACCAATGCTAACTTGGTGGTACGAGACAATAAAGCTCAAAATAAAAGGTACGATAATAAACATTCTGATTACAAGCCTAAAGCTAACAAACCCATCTTCAAGAAAAAGGGAAACTGTTTTGTCTGTGGCAAACCAGGCTAACATGCACCTTAGTGCTGAAAGTGAGGAAGGATGATCCTCCTAAGCCAAAAGCAAATTTGGTTAAAGGACGTGATGTTATAGCTGTGGTCATTTCTCAAGCCAACTTTGTGGCTGATGTTAAAGAGTGGGGAGTAGACTCTGGTGCGACAATGCATATTTATTCAACCAAAGATGCCTTTACTTCCTACACTCCAATAGGAGGTGGAGATGAAATAGTCTACACCTTGGTGACTCACGGATAGCTCATGTTTTGGGAAAAGGCAGTCTTACTCAAGCTCACATCTGGCAAGACTTTGGCCTTGAATGAGGTGTTGCATGTCCCTAACATTAGGGTAAATCTGGTCTCTCTGTCTTTACTTGGCAAAGTTAGGGTTAAAGTGTCATTCGAGTCTAGCAAGACCGTAATGACAAAGAATAATCTGTTTGCGGGGAAAGGCCATTGCAATCAGGGACTATTTATACTGAATATTTTGAATATTATTAATGAAAATGCATCTTCTTCTGCTTACTTAATTGACTCATTGATAAGTGACATGCTAAACTAGGACATGTTAGCATAGGCTATATTAAGAAAATGCAGTATCCTGGTTTAATTATTGGTATTAACACTACATACATGAATATGGTAGGTAATTTTGGTTCAGAATTGTGAAGACAGAGCAATGGAAGAAGAACAGAGGATAATTAGGAGAAAGAAGATAATTCTCATTACTCAACATCCCCGTTCAAGTCCAATAAGGTCTCTTAAATAGACCTGTACAACATACCAGTAAACTAGAAAATAGGAAAATATCACTTGGAAACAGGAAACACAACAACCTGAAATGGTAACATGCATAACAACCCCGAAATACATGCCACCACTACTCTAACACCGCTATTCTAATTTATTCTAACTACTAATTGTCACGAGTGTTGGTGACAGTAGGATTACACTTCTTAATCCGGCGGTATTTGAAGAATTGTAATAGACGTGAACAGAGAAATGGGAGAGATTGAGAGTGAAATTGTGAAGAAGAGAAGGAAGAGCAAGAAGGTAGATAGAAATAACAAATTTATTCTGACTAAGTCAAATAACAAACTACCAACTAAAGAGGCTTGATCCTAGCCACCCTATGCATCCTTTGCATGCCATTCATGTCTTGCTTGCCACAATGGTTGTAGCATTCCATCCCTCTGGATTTGTCCTTGTCCTCAAGGATGAAAATCTGGATACGAACACAGAAACCTCCATTTATTTTCCCATGTTGCATCCTCAGCAGGAGCACCCATCCATTTTACAAGAATTTCTTCGTTCGGACAGTAACGACCCCTCTGGATTATTTGACTATCAATCACCGCTTCTGGTTGGGGCCGCAAAGTGAAATCATCTGCAACTGGAGGTAGCTCGGGCATTACTAGCATTGAAGATCCCACATAATTTTTAAGCAAGCTGACATGAAAGCCGTCGTGAGTTCGGGACCCTTTTGGTAGCTCTTGGCGGTAAGCAACAGGACCAATTTGAGCCAAGATTTTATATGGTCCATAATATCTTGGGAACAGTTTGAGGGAGCTATGAAAAATGACCGATTGTTGTCTATATGGTTGGAGGCGTAAAGAGACATAATCACCAACGTTGAATGTTACCTCACACCGATGCTGATCCGCTTGAACCTTCATATGGTTCTGGGCCATTACCAAATGATGGTGTAGCGCCTTCAAAACTGTGTCCTGATCTTGCAAAAGTTCATCAACAGCCTGCACCTTAGTAGTACCTGGAACATAGGACGGCAAATTTGGTGGAGGAACTCCATAAACTGCTTCAAAAGGAGTGAGGCATGTGATGGAATGAACCGCAGTGTTGTAACTGTATTCTGCCCAAGCAAGCCAATCCAACCATTTTTTGGGCTGATCATGTGCAAAGCAACGAAGATGCTGCTCAAGGGTGCAGTTGATCACTTCTGATTGTCCATCCGTTTGGGGATGACAACTGAAACTCATACAGAGAGAAGTTCCTTGCATTTGAAACAAAGCTTTGCAAAAGGCACTAACAAAAACCTTCTCACGGTCACTGGTAATGGATTTCAACACCCCACGTAACTTAACAATTTGACTGAAGAATGCTTTAGCTACTGTTAAAGCTGTGAATGGATGCTTGAATGGAACAAAGTGAGCATACTTCGACAAGCAGTCTGCCACCACCATTATAACTGTATACCCTTGTGAGGAAGGAAGGCCTTCAATGAAATCCATGGAAATATCAGTCCAAATCTTTTTCTGGAAGTTCCAAAGGCTGAAGGAGTCTGGCTGATCGCAAAGTCTTAGTTTTACATTGCTGACAAGTATCACAATCTTGGATAAGTTGCTTAATCGCCATTTGCATCCCTGACCAGCGAAAAACAGATTTAATAAGGCTAAAAGTTTTTTGAAACCCAAAATGTCCCCCCACTGGTGATGAGTGATTATCGGCCAAAAGTCCAAGACTGCCGGAATTAGAGTCAAATTAGGACTCAAAAGAATTCGCCCCTTCTTAAACCAAACTCCATCCCTCTAAAGATAAAGGTGAGGAGTTTTATCTTGATGTAACTTAACCTGCTCATAAAAAGGATCAGATAAAACTTCCTCTTGGAGAGTGACCCACCAATCAGAATTCAGTAGTGACACAGCATGGAACTCTTCAAACTCCTTTGATCCATTCGCACTATAAAGGGTCTGCTAAGAAGATATGGCCTCCACTCTCTAATAGCCTTAACAATTGCCAACATCTCCTTGTCATAAGTTGATAATGTCAACGCCGTACTTTTTAGTGCCTCGCTAAAAAATGAAATGGGTTGGCCCTGCTGGGACAGAATCGCTCCTATACCGATTCCATATGCATATGCATCACACTCCACTATAAATTGTTGAGAAAAATCTAGAAGCTGCAGAACTAGGGCAGTTGTTAGCACTTTTTTAAGTTGAAGGAATGCTTGTTTTGCCTCAAAGTTCCAATGAAATCTAGCTTTGGAAGTTAACCGGATGAGTGGGGCGGCAATGATTCCAAGACCCCTGATGAATTTGCGATAGTACTCGGTGAGGCCAAGGAATGCATGCACACCCTTCACTGAGGTTGGTACTGGCCAATCCTGAATGGCTTGAATTTTTGTTGGGTCTACCGAAATGTCGTCAGTAGTGATAATATGGCCGAGGTAGTCTACTCAAGTGGTGCCAAATCGACACTTCGATTGCTTTGCTGTCAAGTAGTGAGCTGATAAAATCCTCAAGACCATCTAAAGATCCCATAAATGGTTCACCCATGTCTTGCTATAGATTAGGATATCATCAAAAAAAACAAGAACAAACTTATGAAGGAAAGGTCTAAAAATGTCATTCATCAGACTCTGAAAGGTTGTTAGGGCATTGGTTAAGCTGAAGGGCATGATTACAAATTCGTAATGGCCTTCATGAGTGCAAAAAGCGGTCTTGTGAATATCCTCTTCCTTAACTCGAATTTGATGGTAACCGGAGCGAAGATCAATTTTGGAGAAAAACTGAGCATCCTATAGTTCAAGAAGCTCATCAATGACTGGAATCGGGTACTTATCCTTAATTGTAACACTGTTAAGTGCCTTGTAATCAACACAAAACCTCCAAGTTCCGTTCGCCTTTTTAACCAACAATACCAAAGATGGGAAAGGACTAGTACTGGGCCTAATAATTCCTGAATCAAGAAATTCTTGCACCATTCTTTCTATCTCAGCCTTTTGATATTGCAGGTATCGGTACGATCGTACACTAACTGGTTCTTTGGTCAGCCTTCAAAGGAATCCCGTGATCATGGTGCTGGGTAGGGGGAAGGTTTACTTGCTCAACAAAAACCTTCGGAAATTCGGCAATTAGTTGGCTCAAGTCTGCTAGTTGGGCCGTTGCCATCTCATTTCATGATTGGAAGCTAGTTTTGGTAGGAGCAGTAATTTGTAAGTAGTAACCCATGCCAATTAGCTACTATAATTCGCTATTGTCTAAGGCCTCTAAGTTGGCTCGACGCAAACCACGAAGCTGGTGGTGCTGACCATTGTGAGTGAAAGTCATTGTCAACTTGCGATAGTCAATTTCTACTGGACCCAGAGTCTCTAACCATTGAACCCCTAAGACCACTTGACAAGCTGCAACTGGAAGGATATAAAAATCAGCTACAATGGTATGATCTTGGATAATCAACGCGAGATTCAAACATCTCACTGTGCACTCAATTTTTTCACAATTCCCAACCATTACCTGAAAGGATCGATAACCCACTACAGGAAGCGTCAATTTGTTGACAATCAACTGGTCAATAAAATTGTGTGTACTCCCTCCATCAATAAGCACTGTGACTTACTTGTTTCTAATTTTTTCAGACATGCGAAGAGTCTGTGGGTGATTGGTTCCCGCCATTGCATGAAAAGAGATTTCATGCAATGTTTCAGTAGGTGGTAGTTCCACTGGTTTGGTGATCTTCACTTTCTGGGTTCATTGGGCAATCTTCTATCATGAAGAGTTGAGGACATTAACATCTATGGCCGGGTACATACTTCTCATCACAGTAGAAGCAGAGCCCCTTTTCTCGCCAGTCCCTCACCTCTTACCCGAATATGCGATGAACAGGAAGGATTGGGGTTGGAAAAGTTGCTTTCTGGTTTGGGGAAGGACCAAGTCCTACTGTGGGGGTGTATTGGTTCTGCTGGGAAGGGGATATGTTGGAAAGCGTGAATGCACTGCCACTGCCAACCTTCTTTTGTAAGGATTCCGTTCTTCGATTAAGCATGCAACTCTGATTGTGTCCGACAGAGCTTTTGGTTGTTTCACCTTGACATCCAATCAGATTTTGTCTTGCAGTCCGGCAATAAAACATCCCATAATAAACTGCTCAGGAAGGTTGTCCACTGAGTGAGAGAGTTTTTCAAATGCTTCTTGGTAAGCTACCACCATTGAGGTTTGTTTGAGACAGGTCAAAGCTTTTGATGGGTCCTCATAATTCTTTGGTCCTAACCATAGGTGGATTGCCTTCATAAACTCTACCCAAGTAAGAGGTCCATGGAATTTTGTTAAGCACCTGTGCCATTGTAGGGTGATCCCTTCCAAATGAAATGATGTAAATTGTACCTGTTGTTCCGGGGCTGCCTTCTTAAATTCAAAAACTTGCCCTGCCTTATAGATCCAACCAAACGGGTCCTCACCATTGAAATTTGGGAAGGTCAGTTTCTGGTGGTGGTGTTTATCAGGGAAGGTTGAAGTGTTTGAGGTGGTGGTTTGCGCAGCTGGGTGAGAGGATTCAGCAGGTGCAAACGGATTGGTTTCAGATGCAAAGGTGTGTGAAACTTGTGAGGCGCGAAGAGATTGGATTTCTGATAATATGGTCTGCAGAGCAGCATGAACTTGATCCAAACTGGACTCATGACAGCCTAAAATCTCCTAAACCCTCATTACAAAATTCAGCGTTTGTTTGATTTCGGGTAGCCATGTATCGAGCAACCTGGCTCTAATACCAAATGGTAGGTAATTTTGGTTCAGAATTGTGAAGATAGAGGAATGGAGGAAGAAGAGAAGATAACTAGGAGAAAGAAAATAATTGTCATTACTCAACATCCCCGTTCAAGTCCAATAAGGTCTCTTAAATAGACCTGTATAACATACCAGTAAACTAGAAAATAGGAAAATATCACTTGGAAACAGGAAACACAACAACCTGAAATGGTAACATGCATAACAACCCCGAAATACATGCCACCACTACTCTAACACTGCTATTCTAATTTATTCTAACTACTAATTGTCATGAGTGCTGGTGACAGTAGGATTACACTTCTTAATCCGGCGGTATTTGAAGAATTGTAATAGACGTGAACAGAGAAATGGGAGAGATTGAGAGTGAAATTGTGAAGAAGAGAAGGAAGAGCAAGAAGGTAGATAGAAATCAGATTGTAAAATTCATATGGATACGTCCCCAAGAGAGTCCTGGGTTGATATAGCTGTTTTCTGTGCCACAGGCGATCCTCACGCTCCTAACGGCTGTAACCACAAGTTTTGTCCTATTCTAGCCCCCCTCCACGTGGGGAATCTTAGCTAACAAACTAATACTAGAGTTACAATAATACCCAGAAAAGGAAACAGTAAGGAAAACAGAAAAATTACAATGCAAAGAAATTTTAAAATTCTGCTAATCAGGGACGGTCGTGACACTAATTTATTCTGACTAAGTCAAATAACAAACTACCAACTAAAGAGGCTATATCCTAGCCACCCTATGCGTCCTTTGCATGCCATTCATGTCTTGCTTGCACAATGGTCGTAACATAATAAATGTGAGATCTGCGCTGAGACTAAATTGACTAAGAAAACATCAGCACCTGTATGTAGAGAATCTAGATTGTTGGATTTAATCCATACAGACTTAGGTGATCTAAAGCATAATATGACAAGAGGTGGAAAAAGGTTTTATGTAACATTTATAGATGAGTATTCAATATATACAAAGATTTATTTGATTAGAAATAAAGAGGAGGCTTATAACATGTTCTTATTATACAAAGCTGAGGTAGAAAACCAATTGAAAAGAAAAACAAAAAGAGTTAGATCGGATAAAAGAGGAGAATATGTGTTGTTTAATGATTATTGTGAGAAAGAAGGAATAATACATGAGATTACTCCTTATTTAGGGTAGGAGAATATGTATGTCACGGCTATGGCTATTTTGCATTCTTGATTTCCGTCTTATTTTATTTTATTCAAGAGACTATGTTGTGTCATGGCTATGTCTATTCTGTTTTTTTATTTTAATTGTTGCATTAATATTCCAGCTATTAATTCTGTTAGGATTAGGAAGACCATGTGTAAAGACCTTAGGAAGAGGACAAAATAGTTTGTTGTAACCGCTAGAGGGGGGATGATCTGCTGCATCCATGCCCACACCAAGCACCTATATGCACTCATCCCATTCCGTGGGAGAAGGCATGCAAAAACTGAATATAACATTATCCTATTTTCTCTCTCTCTCTTGCCTCATTCAATTCTCTATTCTTCCTCTGTTCTTCTATCCTCCCTACTTAATTCACCCTACTGATCCCTTGAACCTCACCGAATCAAGGGAAGTTCATTGTCTCTGTCTAGGACAGTCACAATTTGGTATCAGAGCTCAGTCCCGGCAAGAATTATAAGAAGTTATGGCAGAAGGAACCCGGATGAAGAACATGGAATCTCAGCTGCAACAAGTCAGCTCGTCCATGTCCAAAGTCCAAAGGCGAGTCGACCAGCTTGAGTTGGGAAATGGTCGCAACCATGAGGCAATCATGGCAATCGATCATAAGCTGGAAGGTTCGATAGAAGGTTTGGAAAGGAGACTGAATGGAATGCTGGTACAGATGCAAGAAGAGATGGCGTAAATGCGGGAGGAGTTAGGTGCGTAGCTTCAACAATTTATGTTGATGTTCACACGACAAAACTGAGTGAGTATGGCTCCAAAATTTCCTCCCAAAGATAGAACCGGGCCTCTCTTAAGAAACAATAGAACAATACGACATCCAGAGACCCTCGATATAGGAGGAGAACATGATGAGGAGGGGGAAACAATGCTGCCTAGGGGTCGTATGGAGCAGACCCAACAACAGCAGCCGGGGTTTCCCATACCCAAGATGGAGATTCCCATCTTTGAAGGAGATAATCCTTGCTGGTGGGTAAGAAAGTGTGAAAGGATGTTCGAATGGTACGACACCCCGGAGGTTAGAAGGGTATCCTTAGCTGCTGCTTACTTTGACGACGTAGTTGATGCATGGTATCAAGGGTGGACTAGTGTGAGAGACCATCCTACTTGGGGAGAATTCGCTGAGAATGAGAGGTTCGAGGAAAGGAGTATGTCTGATATAGTGGAAGAGTTCAATAAACTCAGACAGGTGGGACAGTTGAAGGCTTATTTAAAAAGATTTGAGGAGTTTAGATCTCTTCTGAGTAGCCAGAATCCTCATTTGTCGGAGGCTTATTACGTGTCCAGCTTCTTGAGTGGCTTAAGTGAAGATCTAAGGCCTATGGTCAAGATGATTAGACCCCGAACGATTAAACAAGCAGTAGAGAGTGCTAGACTACAAGAGATGGCAATTGAAGCCTTGATAAAGAAACAAAGGCAGCAAAATAAGGCTCTAACGACAGGAACCTCATACTAAGGGGGCAAAGGATTAAACCGTGATTGGGCTGTTAATAACTAAGGGGTTAGGCAAACAGGAATACCCCACTCTACTGGGAGGTTTAACGACCAGAGGAGGCAGCCTGGGTTGTGTTTTAGATGCAGGGATAAGTACTTTCCAGGACATCAATGTAGGCAACAAATTCTCCTACTAAAGGGAGACCCGGGAGAAGGAATAGAAGGAGGGGAAGAAACTGAGGAGTGTGAAGAATTGGGGGAAGAAGACAACGGGGAGATCTCACTCCACGCATTGAAAGGAGTAACAAACAACAAGATAATCAAAGTGGAAGGGAAGGTGAAGGAGAAGAGCCTAATGATCTTAATAGATAATGGAAGTACTCACAGCTTCCTTGATGAAGGTACTGCTAGGAGATTGAAAAGCCCACTCTCGGACACTCCACCCCTTAGTGTGACTATGGCTAACGGGGGTAGAGTGATTAGCAACTCAGTCTGCCCGAGATTCAATTGGGAGATGCAAGGGGAAAAGTTTGAAGCTGACCTTAGGCTTCTTCAGCTGGGAGGGTGCGACGTGGTCCTAGGGGTTGATTGGATGAAGGGAGTCAGTCCCATCAATTTCGACTTCAATCGAATGGAGGTGTCCTTTGAGAAAGGAGGAAAAAAGATGACACTTAAAGGAGGAGGAGAAACATGAGCTTGTAGGATGATAACAGGGAGGAGTCTACATCGAGTCATTCGAAACATATGGAGTAAATTGGCTCAATTGTTTTCGATTGTGGCAATGGAAGAAGGGCAGGAGAAGTTGAGGTGTGGGGAGCTAACCTTATCCATCAGCAGCGATCAAAGGAAGATTGGCCAGGTACACTCTCACTACCTTATTGATAAACTGCTGGTGGAATTTAGGGACTTATTTGCATAACCTAATACCCTACCTCCCACCCAAAACATAGACCATTCTATCAACCTTAAACCAAACTCCGAACCAATAAACATCAAGGCCTACAGGTACTTGCCTGTTCAGAAAACAAAAATCAAAAAGATGGTAAAAGAGATGCTAAACCAATCCTTTATAAGACCTATCCACAACCCTTTTGCCTCACCGATACTTCTAGTCAAGAAGAAGGATGGTTCTTGGCATTTTTGTGCAGACTATCGGCAATTGAACGCCCTAACTATAAAAGACAAATTTCCTATACCCCTAGTAAAAGATCTAATGGATGAGTTACATAATGCCACTATTTTCTCCAAGCTAGACCTTAGATCATGCTATCACCAAATCAAAATGAGATCCGAAGATGCCTACAAAATTGCCTTTAGAACCCATAATGGACATTTTGAATTTGTTGTGATGCCTTTCGGACTCACCAATGCACCAACTACCTTCCAATCCCTCATGAACCAAATATTTGAGCCTTATTTGAGAAAACTTGTACTAGTCTTCTTTCATGACATTCTTGTTTACAACCCGACCCTTGAACAACACCTATCCCACCTAAGAACCACCCTAGAAGTCCTCAAATCCAACCGGCTTTTCATCAAAACGTCTAAGTGTTGCTTTGGCCAAGATCAGGTGGAATATTTGGGCCACATAATATCAGGAGATGGGGTTAGGACGAACCCAAGGAAGGTGGAACCCATGGTCAATTGGCCCAAACCCATGAACTTAAAGGCTTTAAGGGGATTCCTCGGTCTGACCAGATATTATAGAAGGTTTGTCAAGAGTTATGGCATCATCAGCAGACCCTAACTAACCTGTTGAAGAAGGGGAATTTTAGATGGGGTGAGGAGGCCGAAGTAGCTTTTAAAAAGCCTAAGGAAGCAATGACTACAGTGCCAATCTTAGAGCTACCGGATTTCAATGAAACCTTTGTATTGGAGGCTGACGCTTGTGGAGTGGGTGTAGGGGTAGTTCTATTGTAGAAGGGAAGGGCACTAGCATTATTGAGCCAGGCCTTAAGCACTAGGCACTTGGGGTTGACCATCTATGAGAAAGAATTCCTAGCAGTGTTAATGGTTGTGGAAAGGTGGCGACGTTATCTAGAAGGAGGCAAGTTTATCATCAAAACAAATCATGAAAGTTTAAAATTTTTACTACAGCAGAAGTTGCAAACTCAACTAAAAAATAGGGATATGGCCAAGCTGATGTGACTCAATTATTCCATACAATATAGGCAAGGCAAGGAAAATATAGCAGCTGATGCACTATCAAGGTGTCAAGAGGAAGCTAGTGCGGCAGCCATTACTAGAGTGGTTCCTGAATGGTGCCAAGAAGTTATTGATAGCTATGCCAACGATGAGCAGATTAAGGAGTTACTAGAGAGGCCGGTGATTGAGCCTAATGGGGCTAGTAACTACACTCTAATGAAGGGGATGTTGAGGTTCAAAGGCAGACTTGTCATAGGTCCCGTAAAGGAGACCTTAAGACAAATTTTACAGTCCTTGCATGACTCACCCGTGGGGGACACTCTGTGATTCAAAATACCTATCTTAGAGTTAAACAGTTGTTCTATTGGCCCTAAATGAAAATGGAAGTAAAGAACTTCATGTTAGCTTGTGATATATGCAAGAGATGTAAATTGGAGAATGTGGCTTACCCAGGTCTCTTATAACCTCTACCAATACCGGATCGAGCTTGGGTTAGTGTGACTATGGATTTTATCGAGAGACTACCCAAATCAAAAGGAAATAATAGTATTATGGTTATAGTGGATCGGTTCACAAGGTTTGCTCAGTTTATAGGGTTGGCTCACCCTTACATAGCCAAAGAGGTGGCTAGGGTGTTTATGGACAGAGTAGTATCACAACATGGGGTGCTGGGGACCATCATATCAAACCGTGATAAAGTATTCACAAGTCATTTCTGGCAAGAGCTAATGGGGTCTATAGGGATTAAACTCAACATGTCAACCGCATATCATCTCCAAACAGATGAGCAAACTGAAAGAGTCAACCAGGTGCTGGAAACCTACCTAAGATGCATGTGTATCCAACAGCCCAAGCATTGGCATAGATGGATAGCCTTGGCACAGTGGTGGTATAATTCCACCCACCACACATCTCTAAAATTGTCCCCATTTGAGGCATTGTATGGGTGCAAACCACCACTGTTACCTGCCACAGGAGGACAAGCAACAGAGATAGCAGTGGAGGAATACTTACAACAAAGGGGGATAGTTTTACAACAATTGAAGCAGGAGTTGGCATCAGCCTGGAATTGAATGAAACAATATGCTGACAAGAAGAGAAGTGACCGAGAATTAGAAGTGGGGGAAAGGGTGTATCTCAGGCTACAGTATCAGCACTTGAAGACCCTTAATCAAGGGCCGGTGTCTAAGTTGAGCCCCAGGTATTTTGGTTCGTTCAGCATAACTGAAAGAATAGGTAAGGTGGCTTACAGGCTTCAATTACCCAAAGGCACACACATACACCTGGTTTTCCATGTATCCCTGATAAAGAGATCAATCAGGGCAGAGCCAGCTGGACAGGTCTTACCAGCACCACCTAAGGGGAAGGAAGGTCAGATGGAGCTAGAAGCTATTTTGGACATAAGAGTGATACGCAACCAAGGAGTCCCTCTCATCCAAGTGTTGGTGAAATGGGAGCGGGGGAGTAACAAGGACAACACATGGGAGTATCTACCAAGCCTGCTGCAGCATTTTCCAAGAGCTGCGAGCCTCCTTAGCATTTCTTGAGAACAAGAAATGTTCTAAGGGAGGGGAAATTGTCACAGTTACGGCTATTTTGCATTCTTGATTTAGGTCTTATTCTGTTTTATTCAAGAGACTATGTTGTGTTTCTTTATTTTAATTGTTGCATTAATATTCCAGCTATTAATTCTGTTAGGATTAGAAAGGCCACATGTAAAGGCCTTAGAAAGAGGACAAAATAGTTTGTTGTAACCGTTGGAGGGGGGATGATCTGCTGCATCCACGCCCACACCAAGCACCTATATGTACTCATCCCATTCCGTGGAAGAAGGCATGCAAAAACTAAATACAACATTATCCTATTAGACCTATTACCACTTTTTAGCATACTTCATATCAGATGCAATTTTCTTGAATGCAAACTCTGTAACTAAAAACACACCAAATGACCTTGAAGACAATAGCACTACTTCTTCGATTTGGGATGCTTAACCCAGCTTCTCTACAGGGATCAGTTTCAAATTGAATTAGAGATCTCATAACTAATAATTAACAGCTCATAGGACCATTAGATTTTTTTCCTTTTTATTAAGTGAAGACAATTTTTCTTGGAAAACAAATATAAGGACCTTGAGCTGTTTGACACTGCTTGTAAAATGAAAACATTTTCTTATGGCCTTGTAGTTTTAGATCGAGTAATCTAGCTAAATGAGAAGCTATTACTTTTGACATCAAGGGAGACCAATTTAACCCTCTCCCCCACTTTGACTCTTGCTGTTCCATCTTTTCCATTATCTAAACAAACAATCGTTTCTGTGGAGGAGAGAAATTAAACCGCTCATCAGGTCCTGATCAAGCCCCTAAAAAACTATTCAAAATTCCGTACAAGATTTCAATTGCAGATTAAGGTTTGTTTAATCTCTCTGGAATCTCTGATATGCTCCTGCTTCCGGGATCGATAATTCGTCCCAGTTAAAAACTCTAGTGTTGTTTAGATTGATGGAACAGCATATAACACAGATCAGAAAAGACCAGAAACCGTCATAAGTACAGAATTTCACAGTGATCAAACAATGCTTTCACAATAAATCAAAATTAGTTTCCAGTATCACAAAATTGTAACAAAAACAAAAAAAAAAGCAATTTTTCCCCATTTTTCAAAAGAAAACCATGACGTAATTAGAAATAAATCAAAACGAAAACCTAATCCACAAAACGTAACGTTTACACGCATATCCAAATCCAAGCATTATAAATTAAAAAAAAAAATGCATCAATGCATCGCCTTACCGTAGCAGGTGACGGGGCTGGAAGGAGCGGAAGGGAAAGACCAAGCGGCGCTCCTAAGCTCGGGAGAGGTGAATACGTCCTCGAGGGGCTCATTGGCGGAGCCGCTGTCTCCCAGGCCATGAAGCCAAAGAACGAATCTCCGGCCGGCGGAGGCGGGCCGGCGAGGAGCCGAGTGCAGTGGTTTACTGGACTGAAACTGAGAGTGCCACTGCGCTACGAAGATGGTAGTGGCGAAGGTAACAGCTAGAAGCGCCACAGGTTTGGCCAACAAAGCGCAGCGAGATCTCCTCATCTCCGACGTCGTGGGTGGCGTTTCTCTTTTGCTGGGAATTTGGTTGCGCAGGCGCGAAAAGACTTCACTAACCCGGAGTCCACACAGTATTTACAAACACCCCAAGATCCGTTAATAGGCGGGGGCGTTACAAATGGAATGTAAAGTTGTAAACGTAACAAAAGTTCTAAAAGAGCTTGCTATGAAAGCTAAAATTTTTCTAGTAAACTATTTGAGCTTTAAAATTTAAAAGGGTATTTTAGGATATGTCTTGTTCTAAAAAATATTTTTTAATTTTTAATTTTTATTAAATAATTGAATATCTCATTAAAAAATTAAAATTTGATTTTTTTAAATTTATACTATAAATTAGAAAATATATTTTTAAAAAATAAAGACTATGACTTTTTGAAACATAAAATGTTATAAAATTATAATATAAATTAAAAGAATATTTTTTTAATGATTTGGAATGGCATTAGTTAGAACACCACGTATTAATTGGCACCAATAAGTAGTATAGAGTTAAAATGCGTATTTGATATGTGCATTTTAATTAGTTTTTGTTGTTAGAATTAGCATAAAAGATTAAGGTTGCGTTCTCTTTATTGTTTTTAAGTTATTTTTAGTTTTCAATTTTTTAAAATAATGAAAACGCGTTCTCTTTACTGTTTTTGAAAATGTATTTTTGAAAACAAAAAAAAATTTACAAAGAAAACTCAAAACAATAAAAAGTTGTTTTGAGTGTTTTCATTCAAAATAAACTCAAAACTCAAAACATATTTATTTATTTATTTATTCATATTTTATTATTGTAATTGAAAAAAATATTATAAAATTCATTAACTTTAAAATGTATATATTTTTTAATAATATATTAACATTAAATATTTATAATTTACTTAATAATCAAATTTATTGAATAAAATATTATTAAAAAAATATTTTCAAAATTTTAAAGAGAACGCATTTTCTAATTTTCTGTTTTGAAAAATAGTTTTGAAAAATGACAAAGAGAACACGTTCTCAATTTTCTAAAAACAAACTACCAAAATAGAAAACTGAAAATGAATTCAAAACTCAAAACTGAAAATTAAAAAGCAAAGAAAACGCACCCTAAGATTGTATTCTTTTTATTGTTTCCATGTCATTTTTAGTTTTCAGTTTTCTAAAATAATGAAAATGAGTTTATTTTGTCATTTTCAAAATTATATTTTCAAAAATAAGGAAAAAAATTATAAAGGAAACTAAAAATAACAAAATGTTATTTTAATTGTTTTCAACCAAAACAATCTCTAAATCCAAAACATGAAAAACACAATCTATTTTTCATGTTTTGACTTTAAAAAAAAAAAAAAAAGGAAGAAAAAAATGTTAGATTTGAAATGCTATTGCACACACTAAGAAGAGGGAATGAATTGGTATATAAAAATTATTTTTCCTTAAAAATATTTTTGATAAAAAGGAGATGTCGTCTATAAAGGCCACGATTTCACTAAATCTCAAGACCTTAAAATGGCACAATGAGATATCAATCGTATAAAGACAATCTCATCTTGATAATAGAGAACACAAGATTGAAAAATATGAAATCTTTTTCAATGAAAGATTAAATATATGAATCAAGTAAGGAATATAGAGATATTTGAAAAGATAAATAAACAAATAACACAAGTACAAAATAACACAAAGATTTACAGTAGTTCGACTTAATCCAAACCTAATCCACTACTTTAACTCCTCACTAAGGATTTTGCAAACAATCCACTAAAACTCCTCTTATCACTCCAAATAGGCCCTCTAGCAATAAAGTAGGAAATATACAAACCTCCTACTTAGACAAGTAGGCCCTCTAGCTACCAAAACTAGGAAAATAAGAATGATACAAGTGAAAGAGAGAAGCTAAGAGTTAACACTCTTAGTTACAATTTTTCTTAAAATGAAAACAAGACTTAAAAATAAATTTACAACAATATAATGAAATCTTGGAGAGAAAAATACAATAATTAAAGCACAATCTCTTGTAAGTTTGAATAAAATTATTTGTGATCTTTAGATCAACTCGTTCCCATCCATTAGCCTTTCAAGTTCATCCATGACTTGTATCTATAGGTATCCCAAAAGATCTAAGAGAAAGCTAGCTGTTTGTGACCAATGGGATTTGAAAAACTAGCTGTTGGAGGCTTTCTACGAATAGATCTGTTGACAGATGAAGTGGGTTAGTTGACAGTTGCTAATTAAAATAAAGACTTAGTCGACAGATACAAGGATTTAGTCGACAGACGCAATTCATCTATTTTGTTAGTTGACAAAGTAAGAGAGTTAGTCGACAGAGTGAATAAATTAGTCAACAGAATGAAGGGTTAGTCAACAGATTGAAAAACTTAGTCAACAGAATGAAAGGGATAATTGACAGATGCAAGGTAGAAAACATAGCTTAATCGACAGAAGAAAGAACTTACTCGACATATTCAATACAAGGCTTCTGTTAGTCGACAGATTGAAGAGATTTTGTTGACAGATGAAGGTTGATGATACAAAATATTACAACATATTTACATTTCTTCAATTTAAGTAAATATCCTCATTTTTTTTAATTTATATTTTACCTTTCATTTACTTTAATACATAAATGTAAATAAAAAAGTACCCTCAATTTGGATTCAATAAAAATATTCAAAAAAATTAAAATCCACAACGATAAAAAAATATAATTTTAGTCTTAGTATAAACTCGAGATTTAGCAAATTTACCACTCTCAAAATACATACTTTCTATTTATTAAAAAAATCATTAAAAAATATTTTAACAACAATGAATATTAGCTATAAAAAAATCGGGAGATAATTTTTAAAATGAAAATAATTTTTTATATATCTCCTTATAATGCACTAATCTTCTAAATTTAGAAAAATTATATTAAAGATAAAAACACTCACTATCCAATTATTCAAAACCAATTTGGTGAAATCATTTAGGAGATTCTTTTAGATCTTAAAATTTGTTTCTGCAAATCTCTATCTATAGAATAGATCATTTTGTTTTTATTTTCACAAAAGTACTTGAAATTGATTTTTGTTTCCAAATCATATTATCAATTTTGTTTTTCATCATCAAAACCAAATACAAGATAAATACAAGAGTAAAATATCAAAAAAAAATTATTCTTAAATTTTAAAAATAAAATTATATATTTATTTAAAATTTAAAAAATATAGTATATTTATATTATAATTAAAAATATAGGATAATATATATTATATTATTAAGTATATTACACATATTATGTATAATAATATCTAATATAAATTATATGTCAGCAATTTATTAATTAAATTTATTATTTTATTTTAATAGTAAAATTTTATTACAAAGAGATAATTTTATCATTTAATAATTAAATTTATTAAATAAAATATTATAAAATAATTTTCCTCAAAATTTTAAAGTAAACTCGTTTTCTAATGATGCAATCTTATCATTTATAATCACATTATGTAATATTAGTTCACGTCTTTAATTTTTATTTTAATGCTTCCTATTTATAATCACATTATGATCGCACTTACTATTTTTTTCAAGTTAATTTATTTAAAATTAAATAGTTTTAATTTTTTGGATAATTAAATTTATTTAATAAAATGTCATTAAAAATTTATTTTCAAAATTTTAAAAAAAACGCGTTTTCTAGTTTTCTGTTTTGAGAAATAATTTTTCAAAATGATAAAAAGAACGCATTTTTAATTTTTTGAAAACATACTATCAAAATAAAAAACTAAAAATAAATTCAAAACTCAAAATTAAAAATTGAAAAGTAAAGAGAACGCAGCCTAAATGTTTATAGATAGTTTTTTATGTAAAAAGTTTATCTTTTTTTTTAAGATTTTGGCAACACTTAAAAAGAAGTTTTTCATTTCTTAAAAAGGTAAATTTTCTTTAATAAACAATTTTGTATATTATTATATCAAAACTCTTTTCAAGCATCGATAACTCTTTCTGATCAATCATACCCTAGACAAAGGTTTTCCAATCAACCACCAATAAATATCATATAAGATATTCACCTCATGCTGGAGGTCAATAAATCTCATTAGCAATCATCTGCCTCCATATATTAATAGAACAAGAGATCACACTGAGAAAAGTTTCACCTTTTAATTGGATAGTTTCGTCCAATGACAAATCTCCAATACTAGCATACAAGACAATTGCATCACTGAAGTTCGAGAATTAGTTACACAATCAAAATCAATAACAAATCATTAATCCTATCAATCATGTGATTTGTTATTCACATCACATCCAGTAAATGTTCAACTAACACATATCCACATGTCTACTATTTGCATATCATGAATTGTGACATATGGCTCACCATCTTTTATTATTAGTATTTTATACTAATCAAAGATAGTATCTCATATGCTAGTTCATAATTATAGTCCATATCTGAACAATCTAAGAACTAGAAATCACTTTCAAAAATCTTATACTAAAGGTTCTCATTACATATTCTTAATAACTTAAAAATGAGATTTTTATCAAGAGATCTAAAGACTCATTTATAAACAATTAGAGAAGTGTGAATGAAGATATAACCATTTTATTAATTTACAAGATTTACATTATTAAACTCACTAGATGTCATCTAAATCTAGCATTACGACATAACACTATCACTCTCATCGCTCATTCTAGCTACAATCCACCCTTTATTGTTTGGGTATTCATCCTATGAATCTAATAAACCACTTTTAACATTCTAGACATACACATTACAAAACCATAAGCAACATCACAAGTGAATAGAAGGTTAATACCAAATTTTTTACTTCCAAAGCATCAGGAGAGAGAAAAAAAGGGACCAAATTTGCACCTAAAAGAGGTTCCAACTTCTTCATATTCTCCACTTAATCCACAGACAAAAAATCAATTTTAGTAAGACTAATACCTAAACTAGAGATTAAATAATATCTCAATTCTAGTAAGATTAATACTTGAACCATAGATCTATTATGATCTTAAACCTTCCCATTGTTATGTGACTGATACTTAGCAAAAGTCATGCCTTTTAGCAAAGCTAAGCCAACCATTCAACTTTCTTAGAACCAATGCACATGAGCAGGATGACCATTGAATCAATATAACATAGTACAAACATAAGATAGAAAAGAAGAAATAGAGAGAAATTGGTTCATAGAAACTAAAGAGAAATTGGCTTGACGTGTACTTCAATGTTAAAGTTGAACTTGAACTTAATATGTTATTTGTTAGCAATTGTAATTAGATGAATAGTCGAATTAAAATAAGAATATAAAAATGAGAATGTTGAATCTGGTGACTGAGATTGAAAATGACTTATCACAAGTTTGAAGAGTCTAGTGACTAATAGTGCTAACTTTGCTAATTAAGACCTTGACCACTTTGCAAGAATGGTAAGCAAGACTATTTAGATTACATCAATGCCCAACATGAGAATGTCGAGTGAGACACCAACCACTATGGTTTGACGCTAACGATGGCATGAGTGAGAGAGCTCAACATTGATTGTGGCATGAGTAAGGGAGTTTGATGTTAATGGTGGCACAAGTAAGAGAGTCTAATTTCATTAGTGGTGTGAGTAAGACAAATTGATGTCACTAGTGAGATTAAAAGAGAGTTAGAGCATTAATAAGATTGAGATTCGACTTGAGAGTTCATCAGTGAAAATGATTGATCGAGAAAGATTGACAATGAGGTAAGATTGAGAGTTTGAGGGTGTGAAAGAAGAAAAAAGAGGGTTCCAGTTTAAGGGCTAATAAAATGGTGTCATTTTTTACCTTTATGAAATGACGTTATTCTATGATTGATTGTGTTGGAAAAGTTGTATTGGTTTAAAAACACACTTCCCAAGTGCATTTTTTTTTTTTACTCAGGGTTGCACCATAAACACTTTGTGACACCCCACTTTCTAAGCATGTTACAATCTCAATAATTCATGAATTTTTTTTCTTTTAACAATTATCGATAGAGTCAAAGTTTTCCAAAATTCCTTTTTTAACCCTTTGATATAACATACTTAATAAAATTAATGTTAAGGTAGGTAATTAGAATAATATAGGAAACATAGTTTAGATCATAACCTAATGAATAAATACATAAATTTGTATATGTATTTATTCAAAATAAAGCTTTACATATACATCCATAAAATATAGAGGTTCATAATTACATCATTTGCAATTCAAAACATAAACTAAATACTAAATGATGTAAAATTAATACCCTTACTATCAAGCTAGCCATGATTCTTCTCTTTGCTCTTGTTGTTATTAATTTACTAGACACTTGACACATTTGAATAGTCGAATTAAATGTTGAATATGTTGTACTATTTTTGATGATGTTTTGACAATGATAATTATTTTTACAAAACTTTAATAAAACACTCATTTTAGAGCCAAAACGGTCAACCATATTTTTAAGATTATCGACCAATCCTTGCAAACCATTAATCGATTCATAAAACTGTCAACTGGTAGTTTTGCATGCTCTCGGTTGTATGTTGCTGGTCACTATTGCATCATTTCTAGCCAAAAGCTCTAGGACTTGTCGACCGGATTTTGTAAACTATCAACCAGCTCTATTAGATGTTTGAGAATCTGTTGACTAGTTATCAAAAATAGTCGATCAATTTTGTTGTAAAATTTCCAAGGGCTAATTGTACTTGATTTCTGTAGGTTAGATTTCACCACTAATGGCTATCTAACGACTATAATTTCAAGAAGGGATGAGAAAACCTATGTAATGAGGAAAAATTGAAGTTTGAGAGAGTTGTTGACAAGTGGACTTACAAAATTTTACATCATTCATTCTCAAGTTTTATTGTACTTTATTTTTACTCTAATTTTTCTATCAAGATTGTTTTGTTCATTGAAAAGATTTATTTAAGCCTTGTTCTAGATAGATTTTAGAGAGAGTGTTGAGAGAATTGTATTTCTTATCTTGTTGTAATTCCTAACAATTTGCTAGAAGGCCTACTTAATTATAAGTAGGAAGTTGTATATTCCTAACAATTTGCTAGAGGGTCTACTTAGTTTAAGTAGAAGGTTTATAGTGAATTGGAATCTCTAGTGGGGAGCTAGAGTAGTAGATGAACCACACTAATTTTTTTGTGTCATTTGTATACTTTGATCTTTATCTTTTTGCATTTAATTCACTGCTTTCATATTTCTCTTGCAAACTTTTACAAATTTTTAAAACTTATAAATACCCAAGTCACCCCCCTCTTGGATGTGTGATGCCATTAGATTACACAAACCCAACATAATCATTTTGTGTAGGTTCAAAATTATATTTTATGCATCATGCATGACCATGGTGTGGCTTGATTGTTGCCTAGAAAATTTTTTGGAGGAGATGTGAATTGGACTTACAAAAATTTTGAAATTTTGCTTTAAATCTTTTAATGACGATTTGAGATATGTGATTAATTTTAATTTTTCAAGGTAAGAAAGAATAAACACAACAACAAGAATACAAGATTTTATAGAGTCGTTATAAGAGCTTATGTCCTCTTTCTTCAAGGTATTCGTTGTAGGTTTCACTGGGAAACAATATTTAATTTTTTTCAAGAGCTAGTAACCTCGATTATAACTATAGATTTTGTATAAGAGGTAGAAAACCTCGATTACAACCCTAAATTTTATATAGAAGCTAGAAAACCTCAAAATAAAACCCTTTACAAACAAGACAACCTTTTAATATTAGTAAGTAATACAAATTTCCTAGAAAAATCTCAATTGAAAAATGTACAAAGCATATAGCACAAAAACAATGAGTGAACTTACCCGCAACTCTACAAGTCTCAACACACCTCTTTGCTCAACACAATAGCTCACTTGTATTTTTAAACTTTTTGTGTGTCTTATTTGAGAAAATGAGAAGACTTCTTATACTCAATATCTTCAACTAGTCAGTAGGGACAAATTGAGATAAAAGCTAAATGTCTTTAACTAGTATCCTTTCCTTTCATTAGAAAGCTATAAAATGCAATTCAAAAAGAGAAGATACAACTAGTAAAACTAATCTTCAAGAACGATAATATCTTCAAATTGTTAGTATAATATACCCTAATGTTAGATTTAGATGATGTCTAGTAGGTTTGTAATAAATACATTTGTTGTATCTTTTTATATATTAATAAAAGCCAAGTTTATCCTCATTCATAAACTCTCCAATTTGATGTATGAATGAGTTCCTAGATCTTTTATCTGAGAATCTTATTCTTAAGGTGTTAAGAATATGTGATGAGATTCTTTGGTGACTCTAATTAATCGGATGAAGACTTTGATTAGTGGAGCATGGACTAATACAAAGTGTACTACCTTGATCAGTATGAGTTATTGATGGTAAGGTTGGTGAGTCACATGTTAGTGATAGTGCCCTAGATGCTAGATTTACATTACATGGGATGTATGTGAATATCACTGTTGATTATTCTTAATATTAATAAAAGGCCATATCTTCATTCATATCTTTCCCTCTCTTCTTATGAATGAGTCTCTAGACTTCCTGGTAAACTTTCTACTCTCAAGTTGTTGAGACTGTGTGACTTGGATTTCTAGTCCAAGATTTCTTGAAAGCATTCCCAGTCCTTAGACTTATTAAAAGGGGATTATGATTAGTCGATTAGTGGACTGGCACATGAGCTACTATCATTGTTTAGCATGGAGATGCTAATGAGATTGGGTGGTGAGTCGCACGCCACATTGCATGGGATGCATATAGTAGACATGTGGGTGGGTGTTAAAAGAACATCTACTGAATGTGACACATACGATAGATCACATGGCTTAACGATTACTGATTTGTCGCTGGCTCTCAATTGTGTATCTAATCCTTTAACTAGAGGCGACATAGTGTCTTATGCACTGGTGTAAGTGATTTGTCATTGAGCAGAACCATTTGGTGTAAGAGGTGGGAATGCTCTCTGTGCAATCTTTGTATAATGGTGCATGGAGACAGATGTTTGCTGATATGATCCATTAACCTTTATTGGATAAGGGCAAATATCCTATGTAATCCATGTAGCTGATTGTGATTGGAAATCCCCTAGATACGCATGAGATTGGAAAGAATTCTAATGTCAAATTGGATCGACATGCTACCTATATCACACACCGTATTGGATCTGTCATAGTTGATATTTTACTCTTGTATTTGGTTTTGATGATGAAAAATAAAATAAAATCAATTTATTTTCCTAAGTTATTTTCCAAGTATATGATTTGTTGGAGATTATGATTTGTCAAGAATATGAAAATCAAAATGATCTATGACTTTCTATGTTAGTTGGAGATTAGCAAAAACAAGTATTAAGATTTAAAAGAATCTCCTAAATAATTTTTATAAATTGATTTTAAATCATTGGATAAACATATGTGTATTATAGTATTTTTGTATCATATTAGTTGGAAAACATATTTTAAGTATTATAGTATTGTGTGTATCAAAATGAATCAAGAAATGTTATTTTTCTAAGTCTAGAAGATTAGCACATTATAAAGAGAGATATAAGAAAATGTTTTCATTTTGAAAAATTATCTCTCAGTATTTTGATAACTAATATTCATTATTGTTAAAACGATTTTTACTAAATTTTTTAATAAATAGAAAGTATGTATTTTGAGAGTGTTGAATTTGCTAAATCTCGAGTTTGTACTAAAACCAAAATTCTATTTTCATATGGTTATTGATTTTGATTTTTTAGATATCTTTATTGAATCCAAATGGGAGATACTTTCTTATTTACATTTATGTATTGAAGGTAAAATATAAATTAAAGTAAATGTAAATATGTTGTAATGTGATCTGTCGACTACATGCCTTCACTTTATCAATTAACAGTATGCTCAATATTATAAAATTAATTTTGAAAGCTTGACTTAGTCGACTAAGCTATAGGCTCTTTTCACCAACAACATGCTTGTTTCTGACTTGGTCGACTAAGCTATAAACTTTGTCGACTAATAGTGCTTATGTGTTGACTTGGTCGACTAACTCCTTAAGTCTGTAGACAGAAGGATAGTCTTGGTCGACTAAGTGTCATCCCTATTTTTATCTTTGTCGACTAAGTGTCATGTTGTTTTTATGATTTGATCCACCAATCTATTTTGTCTGTCGACCAAACTTGTTATTTTGCCTGATTCTGTCGACTAACTATTTTTATTTGTCGACTAACTCTTTTTGCAGAAAGCCATAACAACTAGTTTTTTAAAATCCCAATGGTCACAAAAGGCTTGTTTTGGGTAAGACTCTTGGAATGCTTATAAATAAAAGTCATGGACGATCAAGAAGAGGTTAATGGATGGGAACGAGTTGATCTAAAGATTGCAAATCATTTTACTTGAAGCTCACGAGAGTTTGTGCTTTATTTTTCTCCCAAAGGCTTTGTACTAAATTTGTTTCATTTGATTCAAGCTTTGTATCTTTATTGAGAGACATTGTAACTAAAAGTGTATACTCTTAGAAACTCTCTTGTGTATCTATCTTGTATTTCCTAACTTGTTGTGCTAGAGGACTTGCTCTTTAAAGTAAGGGGTTGGAATTCTAGCTAGGTACTAGAAGGCTTGCTTGTATAAGCAAGAGGGTTGTAATTTCCTAGTCTTAGACTAGAGGGCCTACTTGATTAAGTAGGAGATTTTAGTGGAGTGTTTGCAAAATCCTTAGTGAGGAGCTAAGATAGTGGATTAGGCTTGGGTTAAGCTGAACTACTATAAATCTTTGTAATATCTTGTACTTGTGTTATTTGTTTATTTATCTTTTCCAGCATCTCTATATTCCTCACTTGATTCATATATTTAACCTTTTTATTGAAAAAGATTTCATATTTTTTAATCTTGTGTTCTCCGTTATCAAAACGAGATTGTCTTTATACGACTGATATCTCATCGTGCCATTTCAAGATCTTGAGGTTTAACAAAACTGTGGTCTTTATAGACGACATCTCCTTTTTATCAAAAGAATCTTTAAGGAAAAATAATTTTTATATACTAATTCACCCTCCTCTTGATGTGTGTGTCATAGCATTTCAAATCTAACAATAGCCATCGAGTCCTATGAGTTTAATCAGTCCATAACTCTCACTTGATCGGGATATTGGTCAGTGAAAGGACTATACTGCACGGTAATCAATGAGACTTAATAGGTTTATATGAAGTTGAACTTTCCTGCCATTAAGATCATCTTGAGTCCTGATTAGAAGATACTCAGGATCTTTCACAGTGCTCTGGGATTTGGAGATATCCTTTTAATAGACCGATGGGATAAGTCGACATCAAAGAGTTGACGTGCCCTAATTGCTACATGGTTGTGAACCTAGAAAGTCACACGCATACCGAGTAATGTATTGGATTAGTGATCCATTACTATTAGTGTGTTTTTCGTCGTTGTTGGACAGTGATGTTGGTTGTTATATCATGTGTGGGACACATGGATCTATGGTTATGGGAGATGGGTATTGGATAACAAGGCCTTAGAGGCTATTGGATGAAGCTGGCAGTTGATAGAAGGAATCAGTCGACAAGTTCATGGAACAATCGACCATTTTGAAACCCTTGACAAGTGCTCGCATGCTGTTGACCGATGCACGAGGGAAGTCAACCGCCTTAAAATGGTCGACCGAGTGTCTCATGTTGTCGACCATTTCTTCCATTAAATGCGACGCAACTGTCACATCAGAGCATTAAATGCTTTGATGCAAAAGATGAAAAATGGTATGGGATTGGGAGAGGGTGAATGACAATTGCAGAGAAATGAGAGGGATTTGAAGAGAGATGGCGGATTAGAGGAGGCACCCGACGTGCACGAGTCGTTCTCCCTCTTCTCTCTTCTTCTTCTTCTTCTTCTTTTTCTTCCTTTGCTCATTTGCTCCTACTTGCTACCCATCTTCTTCTTCTTCTTCCTCTAGAGCTGCAACTTCTTCTTATTCTTACTCCAAGACAAGCTGGTGTAGCTCCGTTCTCCATCTTCTCCCTATAGAGTGGGTGTTGGACAACCAAGAAAAAACCGAGGAAATGATTGCCTATAGCTTCAGATCACCTCCATCGAGAGGGTTCTAACACGGCTTCGTTGGAGGGTTCTGTGGTAGCTCGTGCTTGGACCGACTAGATCTTCTACATTTGTGGAAGAGGGCTGGTTACCTATGTGATTGCAGATATGAGAAGGCATGCTGGACAGAAAGCAAAAAAGGCTACCATGTAGGAAACCGGCATTGAACTTCATCCGAAAGGTATACCGAAAACCCCCCATGGCATGGGCTATTTCTGTTTTGTATGTGGGTGAGAAAAATTGAGTCTTGCAAGGTTGATTTTGGTTCCTATTGTGTATGTTTTATGCTTCCGTTGTGCTATTTTTTTGTTGAAAAAATGCTATGAAAATAAAACCCTTGCATAAATGTAATGCCTCGCTCCCATTTACGGGTGTTACTCGTGAACAATTACCCGAATTATCCACCTGCTCGGTCTTTGGTGAAGGGCGGACCATGTTTCCAGAGGAAACGCCCTAGGTGGGAACTAGGCTCGTCCTTCCCTTCCCTTAACCCCAGGATTCACTAGCAGAATTGGGCTTTAACCACACCGCATTTGGTTAAAAAGAAATCTCGCGAAGACGCCCAATCATTATTTTCTCATTTGAATTTAATTCTTTTTTTCCATCCAAGAATTTTTACCGGGCTCCATGAAATCACCATTTAAATTAATCCATTGATTTATTACCAATTTAGGAGGAAAAGCTCATAATTTTTGATTTTCCAAAATTTTGGCATTATTCTCCAAAATGCCCGAAAAATCCCTTTATTTTGAAAATTCCTTTGGGGCCCAAATTTAATTGAGAAATGCTCCAAAATTTTCAAAAATTTCAATTTTTTTAAAAATTGGCCGGCGAGGCCCATGGCGCGCCTCGGGGCCCACGCGGGGCCCCGTTGGGCGCTGGTCCCGCGCTGCCACGCGCCCGCCTGCACGCCTGGCCGCACGTGCCTGCGCCCGCCTTGCGGCCTGATGCAGCAGCTAGCTGCTGGCCGCTACAGCTTCCCCCTGCTGCTATACTGCTGCAAGTTCATTCCTTTTTTTTTTCTTTTTTTTTTCCTTCTTGGGCCTTTAAAGCCCAATTTTTCCAAAAATTAAAATAAATAAAATACTTCACTTTCATCCAATTTTGACTCTATTTTTTCAACAAAATCATTTTATTTTACATCTTGGTTGCTTCTCACAACACACCCATCAATGAGACTTACAGAGGCTTCAAAATGCCATAAGCCAACATCTCATCTTAAAATAAAATCAAATACTCCCAAGATATGAAATACACATATGATCTTAGGTTTTAACAAGCCATTAACAATCAAATTAATTTACATCTCATAAATCAAAATACATAGTTTACACCACTTTAGCCTTCAACACCCATAGCCATTTCTCTCCCATTTTCACCTTTCTCATGAGGCGTTCAACACCTACAAAGAGGTTCAACAAACCTCATGAGCTCAAAAGCTTAGTAAGGGTGCATTTGCAAAGTAAATACAAGTATAACAAGTCTATGTAATGGCAAATGCATGCAAGCATGGTTAGGTCATTCCATCCTCACAACCCGACATGGTTTGAGGCATCAATCTATCATTTCATTCCCACCCCCATGGCCATAGGTCTCATGTACAAGTAAAGCATGCAAAGAGATACATAAAAATTTATGCAACCTACTTACAATGCAATGCAAGGCCTCCTTCACATGGGGCCATCTCTTACCTTAACATTCTTCTCTTTAAAGCTTTAAATCTTCTTCTCAAGAGAGCTCCCACCATCATCTTCTCCCATTTAAGATGACATTCCAACATGCCACTTACTTTACATACAAACATACTAAAGTAAAGAGAAGAAAGAAATAAACTTACTTTGATTCCTTCATCTTCTTCTCTCTTTCTTTTCATGGGAAGATTTCAACCCTTACTCTCTTGAAATGGAAAAAATTTGAGCATAAAGCTCTCTTTCCCCTTATATACTTATTCCATTTCCTTTCTTTTCCTTTTGGATTAATTTCCTAGTCTTGATATTTTAAATACAAGACTTCATCTCCACCCTCCATTATTTTCTCTTTTGGAGAGGAAATCCTAGCCTTCCATAACAAGCACAATCCATGTGCTTTGGAGGCTTTAATCTCATCCATCCAATTTGAAAGATTAAATCTTCACCCTTAATAGAAAACACACTCTTAAGGAGTTGGCAATCCATGCCAACCACAAGCTTTCATCCACCACCATTGGATCACCATCCCATTAAAGGATTAATCCCAACCATTGGATTTATTAATTTCTCAACATTTACTAAATGGAGACAATTTTAACACATCAATAATGAATGACATAAATCATTTCTTTCTCCTTTAAATAAATCTCATATTTTTCAAAGCATTAATGGGAGACCATTTTCCCATTTTCCTTTAGACTTATTTAATTCACCATAATTTCAAGCATTAATGGTGACTAATTTCACATTTTCTTTTTGGATTTTCCTTAATCCATATAGTCATGCCTCTCATTAAATGCTTGAAAGACCAATTAATATTTCTTTTTGCATTTAATTTAATCATTCTCCAACTCATAAATCCACACATATATATATATACATGCTCCCACATTTCTAATATATATGATTTCTCTCAAATTTCCAAGATTATGTCAAGTGTCACTCTAAGACACAAACTTGGCTTCCAATTCTTTATCTTGGTCATCCATGTGGCAATACCACATTAAGTCACCATTTTAGGAAAAATTAATTATTCTCCTCAAATAATTTAATATCCACCATTTTTCCTATTTTCCATAATTAAATTTCTTTATGGAATCACTCCAAATTACCAAAATTCTCATTTCATGAATTATTAATCCCTTATCTCCACATAAATAAACATTGGGATTTAATTCACTTACACCCCTAATTCCATATAGGAATTATTTTCAATTTATCAAAATACCCTTTTTATTGGATTTCACTATCCAAATTACCAAAATACCCCTCGCATAGGGCACCCTCAATCTCAAGGATCCATCACCTCTTTACGGGTATTTTTGGAAGTTTTCCAACTCCTTTTCTCATTCTCTTAGCACTGGAAACACCGGGTGTTACAATAAATCCATATCGTGTTAGTGTTTTTGGTGCGCCTTTGGTTGTTGTCTTTCATGACATACCATATGACATGGGGATGTTTCTAGTAAGTTCGTGGGTAGTTGTAGTAGAATAACGCACAAAATGTGACGCTAATGATTGACCACATGGCATTGTGGATAATAGTCATGTCGTCTAGTTACGATAGCGTAAATGATCCTTTGACTTGAACTGATACAGTTGTCTTATGTATTGGTGAGTGGGATTTGGTAATGGAATGAACCATCCAATCACGAGGTAGAGAGATTTATTTATGTGGTTTTATATTACTGGTATATGGAGACAGATATTTGAGGATAAGATCTGTCACCCTCGTTGTTATTGATGTGGTGAACGTCATAGAATAGTCCCTGACCAAGGCAGATTGATTATCAGGAAATGTGGTTCTTGTTGTGCCATCTAGTCACTCTAATAAGATCTGTCACATAATTATTGAGTTTGTGAATTTATCATTCCATGATTCTCACTCAGTCGGGACGTTAAGTGGTGGAATGATTATAGCACGCGATAATTGTCAACTTTAATAAGTTCACTTGAAGTGAGACTTCACTATCTTCTATATTGTTCTGGACCACTTCTAGGCATTTCTCAGGACCTCTTGGATCATCACCGGGATATGGAGAGACTTCTATGATGGGTCAAGATGGTAACCGGTGTCAAATAGGTTTTGGTGTTATTTGTTTGCTAGTGGGTAGTGAACCTAGAAAGTTACACACCATATAGTGTTATGTCTAGGATTAGTACTATGTACCTATTGTGTCTCAGATATGTCATTAAGTCAATGACGATAGTGCATTAATTGTTGGCGTATTGGAGCACTGAGAGTCGGCTGCCTCATGTTTAAGAGTCGATTGCCTCATGTTTGGGAGTTGACTTCCTCAGCAGTCGACTTGTGGCGGACGAGAGTCGACTTAGCCTAGGCTAGTACACTACACGTGGCTCAAAATTGGAGGGTGAGAAGGAGGCAACCAATATAGAAGAAATTGAGACGTGAGAAACAATTTGAGAATTAAAAAATTCTTTGCTTGGCTCAACTTTACCTTTATCTGTTTCTTCTATCTTTTTATGCTTCTATCTCCGTAATTCAACATGTGCATGATTGTCACGCGCAAGACACATGGATGCTAGTGGTACAAAATTGTTAGGCTAGCATGGAAAGAGGTGCATAGAGTGATACCGAACATCATGTTAGGTGTAGATAAACTATGACCACCACAACTTGAGATGGATTTGGTCTTGATACAAAAACGGTTTTTGTATCCGACTTGACTTTGGACTACAATTATTCATTTATTTTATTTCATGTGATGAAATAACGTATTGTTTAAATATCCAAGCTATGCATGGTGTGTGTATTTATAACTTCTGTTGTTTATATCTAATACACATAAAATTTTTAATTTTACCCCACTACTATACATGAATTCCTTCACAAATAACATAAATTATTAGGTCAACCTAAATTAAGGTTAGAGTTGATACATGAGATATAAGAAATGGCACAAAAGATCATTAAACAAAAACAAAAATTTCTTCAATTTTTTGACTCTATTGAAAATGAAATAGATAAACAAAACAAAATTTCAAGAATAAGAAAGTATTTTAAACATACGAGAATCATATAAACAAAATTATGTTCAAGTCTCCATGGAACAAGTATCCTCAAGTTCGGACGTTTGAGGGAACCCCGTTAGATGTCTATAAGCTATTAAAATGTTTGAACAACTTTGGTTTAGAAGACTAAATAAGCTTTAGAAACAAGAGCACTTATTGGACATCTTTTGGACGTTTATACCTATTAGCTTATATGTCTGTATAGACCTTTGCATTTTTTATAGGATTCAAACATTTGTATCTTAGATTTTAGACATCTATATGAAGGTCTAAGGCTAGGTCACACAATGGACATCATTAAGATGTTTATGACCTAACCTTCACACGTTTGTATGAAGCTCGAAAACAGAGTTATATTCTAGAAGAGTTTTAAATGTCTAAGATAAGTATTAGATGTTTGTTTAAATTTTCGAGCATGTTTTCAAATGTATAATAAAATACTCTCGGATGTTTATAACTTATCATACATCTAAATATCATCAATTAGATGATTGAAAAGCTTCAAGATTTTTAAGACCCAATCTTAAGTCTGTGTCTTTTATTTTTGTTTTACCAAATATTTTTGTTATCATAAAAATCAAAATACTTAAGTTCAACATTGATGTGTTCTAGAGGTTCAACATCCAACATTTATCCTAGGGTTATGATGTAATTATGATAATAATTTCACTAATCGTCATTTTAGAGATAATGTAAATAATCCTCTAGATTGATTTTCATTCCCATCATGATTAACCAATGACATAAATGCAATTTTTCTAAATAGTAATAGGTTTAATGTAAATAACATACATTTTGATGTGTTGCCCAAAAAAATACCCAAGAATGAGGGTGAATTAAATTTTTTGAACATTTATAATTTTAGCTCTTGGTGAAAATTCTTAAATTGTGATCTTGTTAAATGGTAATTGTAGTAAAAATAAGAATAATAAAATCAAGTAACCACAAAGAATATGAGAATTTTATAGAGATTCAACTCTTAAGAGCCTACTCCTTTATCCTAAGACTAAGCTTGAGGATTTCACTAGAGAAAATATAACACTAGTTTTTAATTGGAGTTAAAACTAACATACAATCCTTTGCCTAAACAAAACCACTAGCACACTACTAGTAAATACAAACCCTTCACATAACAAGTGAGTAAAACAACAAACTTACAATCAGAAACAATTTCAAATAAGTCACCAATGTTGAGAATTTCACCAACTAGCAAACTTCCAACACTTTGAACTTTCTCATTCTTGTTTGAATGATCTTCCAATAGTTTGTTATATCTCTTTAGCCTCCAACCTTACCCTCTAAATAAACATCTATAAGAAAACTAGCTGTTATAAAGAGGGGCAAAAGACAATTTTGAAATTCAAAAAATCTTCAGGCTTTTCAGTCTTCAAACAACAACTGTGGGATCTTGGTTTACAAACACATTAGAAAAAATGCTTTATATAAATATTCAATCAGAGAAAGCTAAGGAGACAACCTGATATCAAAATTAGGCATAAGCATTTTGAGAAAAAAAAGTTCATGAGAGTTAGATACAATAAAATCATAATCTAAAAAAGTGAAATCAAAACACTTTTTCTTCAAAAAGAGATTTTACTTTTTGCATGAGGAAAATGTATACATATCAAGAAATGATTTTAAAGTACAAGATAAAAAAAAATTATATAAATATATCTTTAAACGTGCAACAAAAAAATGCAGAATACAAAACAACAAAGACGATCGTTGGACTTCGGTCGATTAAAGTTGTCACTTCGGTCAACCTAAGTCATCCAACAATCTTATGCACAACATCGGTCCATCATCTACTTCAATGACTAGTTCTCTGTTGGTTGATTGCTATTATTATTTTCTTTTTCCTTTTTCATCCTTTCTTTTATCTTCATTTGCTTATCTTCTCCGTTATTCTATTCTTTTTCTTGACCTTGGATTGCTCGCTAGTTGTCGAATTTGAATTCTGATGACTTTACGACTTTTAGATGAATACTTCAAATCTTCTCAAAACTTGTTGAAAATATCCATTTGTGCAACAAATTGTTTCTCACCCTCCACAATCAGGCGATTTGTGCCTCAAAAATATTCAAACCCTTGCCTTAATTAGGTGAGACCAATTGACTCATCGCCTTTACTTGCCTAATCAATAGTCGAGCCTTATTGACCAAGCAAAATAGGCCATCATCATCTTACCCTCGTAGTTTTCTAGACTTGTCAAAGAAGAAGATCGAGTGCAGTGTTTAACAGATTGTCAGTTCAAATTAAAAATTTATTAAATTACAATTTGGATTCTTCTTAATTCCTCCTAGACCCTTTTCCTCGAGTCCTCAACTTTTGAAATTACATTAAAACCTACATTACTATAAATTATTTCCTTGCATTTTGATACTTGGTAAAATTAAACATGACCCTAAAAAAATCTTTTGATGAACTACATTAATAATTGATTTTTTACAATTACCAAAATACTTTTAAGATGGTTATCAAAATTATCAAAAATGCCCTCAGACCATTTTCTTTTAAAGAAATCACCATCCCTTATTTTATAAATTTTTTTTCTTAAAAATCTTGCATTACACTCTGCTTTGAGGAGTGTTTATAGTGTTAGTCCTCACATTGCCTTTTATGTGCTAAGTTTGGTGTTTAAAAAATTGTGACTTCAAAACACAAAATCCACCAAATTTCTTCATGCATTACGAGTTTAGAGTTTAGGATTTTTTATAAATACCATTTTCATGAGTGTTTTTAAAGTCACTCAAAATATAATTATTGTAAACACTCATGTTAGAAGCAAATTTTGTATGAGAGCGAGAATCGGTCTTAGTGGAAGTACTTTTTGTTTAACACTTAAATATACTTGCATTGCATGTCAATTAAAATTAAGAACACTAGATTTAAAATTAATTTTCCAGATTAGAATTCATTTAAATTTTTATTAAAATAATATTATTTTAATCAAATAGTCGTCGCTAATTAACCGCAACGGTGAGATTGCCAAACTTAAAATTACCATTTTACCACTATCACCCAACAAACAAAGAATAAAAAATAGAATATAAAATAACGAAATCCCATCACGTGCGACCCGTGCTCTTCCTTCGAGCGCTGCCATTTTTACCGGTCAGAGAAATCGGAGGAGAAAGAGAGACTTCTTCATGGCGACTTCAAAGCTTCAAGCGATTTGGAACCACCCAGCGGGCCCTAAAACCAGTGCGTTTTTCGATTCTATCTTTAGTCCCATGAACGAAATACTCTTCAGAATCTGTAGATCTCATCTTTTCGTTCTTTTAATATGGTCGTAGCCTCTAACCATTTGTTTTTATTAGTTGTTACGAATACTTCGATCTAATCAAATCGAAAGCAAGGGGCTTTTTTTTTCTGTCGTTCTTTTTTTGCCTCTGGTCATTTTTAAGAGCTGGAACAGATCGAATTCGGGGATTGGTATGTCGGTCTGGTGATTGTTATTGCAAGCCTGATGCTCTTTTATATGATCAAAGTACTTGGAATGAGAGCGAACATTGAAAATCGGAAGTATTTTAGTTGTTGGATGCTTTGAGAAATTAATGGAAGGTCAAATTTGTGGGTAAAATAGAGAAAGTTGGTAAAATTGTTGGGCCATCGGGGTTACAAGCCAAGGGATAGATTAATAGAGGTTGTAAGAAGAGATGGAGCAATTACATAGTCAATTAGTCGTTGGGTATTTAGATTGCGGGAAACACTGCAAAGGTTTTTGGTATTTGGCTTGACTGCTTGGAGCTACGTATTTTTGACTGAAATCAGCATAAGGTATTCAGATGGCTTAAACCTGCTAATATCATGTTTCATATCCTGAATGAGAAGTGTTTGATTAAGTAAATTACATAGTTGATGAGTAGATGGGCACTTCAATTGATGAGAACAGCAGATGGCTTTTCTATGTTTGACCAAAATGTTGTTAGCTATCTTTTTCTATAGTTGGCTAGGAAAGGTAGGACATGATTTCTCGAGTTCAATGGGGTTTTGTGGATTAACTTGACTGCTTGGAGACACATATTTTGTACTGAAACGAACAGAAGGTATTGAGATGGCCAAAACCTTTTGACCACATGTCTCAGACCATAAAAGACAAGTCTTCTATGAAGGCCTTGTTGAAATGAATTTCTTGTTGACAGTTTAAGATTGTGATTTCACTTTATTCTTGTTTTATACCTGCTTTATGTTTTAGTTTATCAATGTTTTATGACCATAGTTCCTTAGTCATTTCTGTTTTGTTTTGTTGTTAATTAAAGCAAACACAACTATTCTCTTGCTACAGTTCACTTTTGGGCACCAACTTTTAAGTGGGGCATCAGCATTGCCAATATTGTTGACTTCTCTAAGCCACCAGAGAAACTTTCTTATCCCCAGCAAATCGGTATGAGACATTTGATAATTTTGCAAATGTATACTCTTAATTTGTGATTGCACATCTACCTGAGGATGACACCCAAATAACATATGCATTTGCAAGCACTTCTACTAACTTTTTTCTACTTTTTTCACATGCTACAGCGGTCACTGCCACTGGACTGATCTGGTCAAGATACAGCACTGTGATCACTCCGGTAAGGGTTTTTATATTTTATTTCTTATTTTTGGCACATAGTGCTCAAAGCTTGGAAGTTAAAGAATAGGTTTTGATTTTCTTATAATTTTTGGCAGAGGTGCCTTCGGGACACTTATTATTTGTTAGCTATAAGATTTTCCTAGTACTGTTATATAGCTAATGCATTATTAAAATGGTTTATGTGCTATGTTGTAATTTCTGACTTAAATCTTAGAATAATATGTTGTGAGAAGATTGAGAACCTAAGTTCCTGTAGATTTTTTCCCCTCAAGTAATGATTTAGTCTTGCAGAAAATCTGCTGTTTATTGCCTACATCTGTATCCATGTTAACTGAACTCCTCTAAATTAGGGAAATACCTTGGTTGGAAACTTTGACACTTTGAATTGGACATGCAATATATCCAACATGGTTGGTTAGATATGAGATCAATAAATTTGTTAGGATGATCAAATTTTTTCTGTGAAACTATTTATGACACTCTTATTCTTTGCTTAAAAAATCATATTTTAGTTTTAATGAAATATACAAAAAAACAAAAAGCATTTAGAAGTTTGAAATTTGGTTCTGTCATGGTGTCCTCAGACCTGAGAACTAGATAAAAGTCTAATGCTTTTACATACACCTGCATCAACAATTGTGCCTGAGTTCATGTAACATGGATCAGGTCTTATTACTGTATGCCACTTGTAGTGCCCAGAACTTATCTCAAACCAATTAATCTGTCCCTATTTTTTTACTCTCTGCTCTCTGACAGAGCTTTCAGAAACCTGGTATATCATTCACTGGTTTCAAATTTTGTCAATCAGCTACAGATATTTACATTTAACTATTTCTTAAAATCTCAAATATATGGAATCATGAATGCATGCCCATTTTTCAATTATCTTGTATTGATGCTTTGCTGCTCTGGAATAACAGATCATTATCTTTTAGTAAAGTAACAGGTATCCGAATAATTCTAGGGTCCATTTTGAACATGGATTTGGACCCAAAAAATAGAAGTTGAAATGACTCCAAAAAGGGTGTTGTTTGAAATGACAGAATCCAAATGCAACTCTAGTTCTTTTGCTATATCATTCCTTGATTTCTTAGCTATGGGTATTTGCACAAGACATTCTTTAAAATCCCAACCATATGGATTCATGAGAACAGAAGAATATGACAATTACATAGTGTTGATGTTTTGTGTTCTGGTATACCTTTTAGGAAAGGGATAGGGGCCCAGGTAGTAGCTGAAAATTTTGAAAGGAGTGAATGTGTGAACGAAATGGCATTTGATCCCTACTGCCTTTATGGAAAAATATCTGTAAAAGGCTCTGCAAATTTATAGGTTCCATGACAAGGACTAATTCTATAGTCTCAAGCTCATCATATGTTGAATTTTTCCTTGAGCGTTTGATTCTAATGATGGAAGGCAAGTATTTTCCTGATGCATGGTCAAAGGCTTCCCCTGAGAAATCAACCTTAGTGATGGTAGTTAGGCATTTACCAGCGCATGGATGAATTCCTCCTTTGAGCAATCAACACTGATGGTGGGGATAAGTATTTGGGGTTTGTCAAAAACCACCGACAGATTTCTTTTCTACTGGAGATTGACTAACTTACAAAATTAGTGATATTTTTTCATCATATTATTGAATTGATTTGCTGGAGTGGATCATCTTCAGTCCTTGTAGGGTATTCATCAGTCTGTAGACAGTATATTGTATCATTCTCTTACGCTTTCAGTGCTCTTAACCTTTCTTTTTTTCATTTTTTGTTCTCATTTTAAGATAATCCCTCTTGTTCTAGTGTTGTGAGTCTTTTGGCAGGCCTTAGTAGTTAATTTTATAACTCAATTCATTTGTTGCTATGGATCTAGAGACAAATCAATCTTAAAGGCTATGGGAAGAGCTACCTGACAAAAAGAGGAGAAATCTGGTGATTGCCTCTTTTTGTTTTCCTTCTTGTTCTCTAAATGGTATCCAAGAATACTAGTTAAGAACTGCTAAATCCAAGGACAACCAGGGCTAATTCATTCCACTGAATCTGCTAGCTGTTACCATGACAAGTTTCTAAGTACCTCTTATTCTTATATTTGATTACCCTGTCCGGTCATAAAATGGGTTTGTTAGGTGGATTCCTTTCAGAACCAGATGTACCATGAAGAAGCCCATTTTTCTGCCACCATCAGTAAGTCCTTGTAATGTTATACTTCGTGCCCATAACTTTGACCACCTCCTTAGTGCAGGCCTTGCCCATCTTTGATTCCCAAGAACTTCCACCAGACTAAAGTCCTCTTCCACCCAACCATGAATATACAGTTATCAACAGTAAACATACCCAAACTTGCCAAGCAATTTCATTACTTGCCAAGTGGGAAATTTTAGTCCGACAAGTTACTTTTTATTTACTCACTTTCTAAACTTGCATTCCGCTACTGCACAATCTCAGGTGCAATTTGCAGCGTGAAAGGGTGGAAAATTGCTTGACATGATTTTCTTTCTCTTGATGAACATAAATATTCATTTACTTTGTAAATCGCTTTATCTCTTTCTAGAGAACTATAGGAAGGCAATATTTGTGGTTGGCAGTCAATGTTCATTTTCTAGTACTTGTTATTTTTAATTCCCAGCTTATCCCCATGATTCTTGTGCCAAAAACACCCATCCTATTGAGAGCCAAACATGTAATCAATTTGGCACTGTAAAAGGAGGACACATGCCTGTATTACCCCCTTCATTTATTTTCTTATTTATATTATATTTATCCCTTGTTAAAAAGGTAAGTATTGTTGTCTTTTGTGATGATTAATATATGCCATCATATCTGATGTATGGCTTCTCAGGTAACATATGCAACTCTTTCTGTCTTTATAAATCTAATAATCTTTTCCTGTTGTGTAGATAATAGATATTTCTTATTAAAAAGGGGAGAAAATATTATTGTGTATTACACTCTAATCTTTGATGCCATCAACCAGTGCTCATAAAACAGATTGGTGCTAGTTGCTTACTGTCTGCTTGTATAGTTAAGAGGCTCCACTGGAACAGTTTTAAGTCCCTACCAGCTCAATTGTGTTATGTCACCAGATAAAGGCAATTGATAAAAACTCAACTTCCATAATTAGATTCCCCCTATCACCCAGCAGTATGCAATGCCAATACATATTTCTCTTGTTTTTCTATTCCCCCTTTATGGTACATTAAGAAAGGTCGTCTTTCTCTCTTTCTTTATGCACTGATTTTAGCTTGGCAGTTCTCTCTGATGAAGCTTCTGGGTAGTTCTAATTATTCTCATTAAATTCATGTGGCTGCAGAAAAACTGGAATCTTTTCAGTGTAAACGTTGCAATGGCAGGGACGGGCATCACCCAACTTACTAGGAAAATTCAGTAAGTTGGTTCAAAATTATTGTAAACTTGATTAGCCATGGATAACTTTAATCTGTACCAGACATCCATTCTGCACTTACGGGATGCCTATGAGAAAAATTTAAAGGAACGTCAATGAGGTGCTGGGCATTTCTTTTCCCCTAATCGATAGTAGTTTCCCCCACCATCCCCTGCATAGTAGAGGCCAAGTTCTGATTACCTCGATCATGAATACCTGTAAGAGTCACGGATGCTGGTGGGACTGCAGTCTCCTTCGGGGGCTGTCTGATGGCTGTTTACTGGGTTCATAGCTAATTTATTTGCTTGTTGCGATAGTTGACGCATTCACTATTGCCACTAACAGGATGCGTCCCATACTAATAATATATGTTTCCAACAATTTCAGGCATGATTATTTTTCAGAAGGAGAAGCTGCTGCTGCCAAGGAATAATGATTGATGACGAAAAATCTTCACTATTTGAAGAGTCTTCTGGTTATGGGCTCTCTGTACCTTGTTCCCTCCCCAAAATCAAGAACATAATAATACGTTTGGTTGTCTTATTTTTAGCTGTTTCAGGATGTAATTTGTTACTTTGCTTCCTTAATGCCAGTCTGTCCTTGGAGCAAGGAATGGTATTTTTGCCCTTGTTGAAATACCCTATCAAAAAGAAGCAATCCTTTCATTGCTAATAAAGGTTTGCCTTCGTGCATGTATAGACATAAATTTAGTTTCTTATTTAAATCGTTAGGCCTAGCTAGATACCATCAGTACACAATTCCAAACCAGCGTGGGGGGCTGTATATATAATAACTGTTGAAGTTCAAACAAGGCATTGAGTCATCACATCACTTTTTCCTAATGCATCTATTGACATGAAGAAGTTAAATTATTAAGGCAAGTACATGCCAGACTAAAATTCCTAATATCCAAAGGGAACCAGTATGGATTTGTCTCTATCTGTCTGTTTGCCTGCCTGTCTCAGTTCCAAGGATCCGAGGATAACTTCCAGAATGAAGTTCAAAGCATAACCCCCTTGAATTCACCCGTCCTGGAGAACCTTGCAGAATCTGTTCAATGGATATGTCAAATTAAAAGAAATAACATGAAACATCAACAGAAGGGTGAAATTTTGTTATTTTAAGAGGAAAAGTACAAAACAAGAATTTTGCAAGAATGGTATTGAACATCGCGAAACACCGCGGGATATCAGTTAGCTCTTTTGCTTCCAAAGAAATTTCTTATGAATTGAAAGAATGCCCTCCCTTTCCTCAAGCAATCAAAATTAATGGTAATAGCCTCTATAGGACAAAAGAAAATTTTTAGTCCGCATCTATGGCAGTGGTAATGGTAAGGCTATTTTTTTTATGATTAGCAAGCAAATCATAGATTTTTAAGTTGTGAAAATAGTCTCCTTTTATATCTAAAGTACAACTGATTACAGAAACAACTCTACTCTCATATGATGCGAGAAATTTTGTATGTTAGGGATGTTCTTTGTGTGGGCTAAACGCTACTTTACTATGGAAAGAGAACTCGTCCTTTCTTTGTTAAGATTTAATTAGAAGATTTAGTGGTGTAAATGAAAAGAGTAATGGGATTGAACATATCATATTCAGTGGAAAAGTATACACAAGATAAAAAAAATACAAGTCTATGCAACAAAGGTGAAGAACAACTGTTTCTATTAAGATATGAAGATCTTAACTAATTAAGAAACCAAACCCCCGATACAGAGAACAGTAGCAAGAAGAGCTAGTAATTGAGTCACCTGACTTTCTTCTTCCACGGGCACATATGTCATCAATTCAAGGTTTGTTTGTGATCCACTGCGTCTGCATGATTGCATCAATATCGCTGGGTTTAGCTTCTTCTTCATCACCCTTCTTCTCTCCAGCCTCATCTTTTTGTTCCTCCAGTCCAGTGCATCAATCTGAATATAGAACTCATAAAAATAAAATAAAATAAAAAAGATCAATCAGCAAAGCTCACCAGTAAAGGACTTTCCTTGGTCACATCCCAAGAGTGCCTGGGTCATGCTCTATTGATTTAACTAGCAACTTTTATCACTTGGAAGTTAAGAGAATTACATAAGCAAAACGATACAGTAACACAAACAATTAAGGATCTTGATCCTTGAAGCAACCAAGTTCTGTTTTTCTCCACAACATTCAAAATGCATATGCATCTATGTCTCACGTAGGGCAAATAAAAATGGCAAATGAAATAAGATTATGTTACCTAATCACTTCCTTCAACTCATATTACGACCTCAAATTAATACAACCATAAGAAGAAGGCAAGCAAGAATCAGATCTATACTAATTAACGGCCCACCATATATAGTGAGACAACTCTTAAGGAATAATGATACGTAACTCAAATTGTATTTTTGTAATTGCACTTTGTCGTCTGACACATTAATTGGTTATAATTCATCATTTACTTGAATATTAGTTACAAATTCTACGTATAACTATATCTTATCCTGCCTAATTAGCTTACCCATCAAACAAGATGGCCAATAAGAAAGAACATAATCAGATTCATGGAAAATTTATCAAAACTATTTTCAATGTAGCTTGATCAATTCTCAGCCCCACTTGACTTGGGGAATCTTTGTTTAGATTGAAACCCTATAGTATAGACCATGCTATATGCCTTACTCCTTGGAACATCAGTTTATGAAGGACTTCAAAATATCCATATATAAAACAAGCTTTATTTCCAAATCTTGGAGTGCTCTTATAACAAGCTCTTTCTACTCTCTGCAGTAGCAGCTATAATAATATAGAAATTTCAGGACTGCCAGTAAAGAAATATCCCAAATCGCGCATAATGCCATGAAAATTTCAGGACTTCCAGGATTAATTTCCGTCTCAATTTAAGACAGATTTTTTATCCTCTCAATTTTGAGACTGATTTTTTTCGTCTCAAATGACGTGAAAATTTTTTTTCCTCTTAAATTTATAAATTGTAAAATTTTTATCTATAGATAGAGAAATTAAATATATGTATTTAAATTAAAGTCTACAGATATTTATTTAAATTCTAAATGTATAAATTAATATATTTCATTTGCATAAAATATAAAATAAAGTATATATACATGTAAACTAAATATATAAAATTTTATGAATTAAAATATATATTAAATATATACAAAATGAGAAAAATAGAGAGGAGAGAGAGAAAGGGGCACTTTTGTATTTTTTAAAAAAATTAGTATATATGAATTCTATTTTGTTTAATGTGAAAAATGTATACTAAAATTGAATTGAATAATATTTAGACAATATATAAATACTATTCTTATATTGAAAAGATGATATAAATATTTTTAAATTGATGATAAATTTAAGAAAAACACATCAAATCTCAAAAAACTTGTTATATCACATAATTTTATAATAACTTTTTGAATTAAAAATAATAATACATATAACATGATCAGAATATAAATTTCTTTATATAATATACAAGAATCTCTCTATATATGTAGTATACATTAAACATGATTTTGATTATTAATATATTTAGTATTATTTTTATGAAATATTAATTCATTTAATAAAAAACAGTATACTACTATTTGTATTTAATTAATTTATCTACATTGTGTTTGATTAATCAATAAATCTAATGCATTGTGTTTGATTAATTAAGCATTACAATGTTTGATTAATCATAAATATATGAATTAACTTAAATTCATATGATCAAAATATGAAGTTTAAAAATATAATATAAATGAGTTGAAATTATTTTTTAAAATTAAATAAAAATATGAATCAAATTATACATTAAAGTTAACATTTCATCTTTTTATAAAGTGACATATATAATCTAGTATAAAACTTTAATTAATCATAAGAGTTGTAAGTAAGTAATATAAAAATGTATAGATAATATGAAAAAATAGTAAATATAAAATTAAATATATATATATAAATGTTAACTTAATCTAATATTTTTTTAAATTAAAATATATATTAAATGTATAATAATTTACTATTGGTACTACAAAAAAAAAGGATATTTTGCAGCAATTTTTTTGGTTGTGGTTCTTAAAATCATTGCAAAACATGGTATTTTACAATGATTTCTGAAAGATTGTGGCAAAATTTAAAAAATAATTTAATAATTAAAAAATAAACTTAAATTAATATTTCCAATGCCCCAAAATGTATTAATTTAGTAATTAAAAAAATTAAATTTTGCTACTATTTTTGAAAAATCACCATAAAATTTAAAAAATAATTTAAATGGGTAAAAAATAAAAATAAATTAACATTTACAATGGTTAATAATGGTCGCGAAATTTATTAATTTAATAATTAAAAAATAAATTTTGCTACGATTTTTTAAAAATCGTAGTAAAATTTAGAAAATAATTGAATAATTAAAAAATAAAATTAAATTAACATTCTTAATTGTCACAAAATTTATTCATTTAATAATAAAAAATAACTGTCACAAAATTTTAGGAAAATAATATAATATTTATATTAAAAATATATAAAAAATTTAAATATATATATTAACTATTTTTTATCTGTTAATCAATTAATTTATTTTAATTTATTCCATTATTTTTTATTTTAATATTAAAATTTTAATTTGATTTTTTAAACAATTAGCCACAAATATTATCTGTGATTTTATATTTAAATTATAAAATGTAAACAAACACTACATTTGAATGTGTACAATTGGTAATAAACAAACACTACAAATGTTATATAATAATTAACTATTAGTAATATTTATTAAATGTGTACAAAATATAAACAAACACTATATTTTAAAAATAAATAAAAAGTTTAAAAACTATAATATTGTTAAAGTTTTTATTATTTTAACTTTTACAAAAAAATTTATTAGTTTAAAATTACAATTTTTTTTCTAAAACTAAACCAATTTGATCGAATAGATGTTCAAATCAAATAGATTGAAAAATTAAAAAAATTAAAAATATCGAACTGTTTATGTTACCCGACATTAGCGTAGTGTACCCAATAACAGACTTAAAAAACCCTCCCTCTAATTAGACCCTCTATTTTGGGCCCCCAAATTAAATCACATCAGACATTTATGAGTAATTTGATCGATTCAATTACATTCTTATCTAACACACACAGTTAAAAAAGACATAAAATATATATAAATTTTGTTATGATTAAAAAAATAAATAAATTATTAATTATAGTTATAATTATAATTATTAAAGTAATTAAAACTTTAACTGAACAAACCAAAATTAATAATTTATTTAGATAACAATTTATAGTAATATTTTAAAAAATATAAAATTAAATATACATTCATATGTACATATGTATGCATGTGGTGATAATGGGGATGAGGGTAGAGGTGGGACATGGGCAGGCCGGGCTGGCCATGCTCGCCTCGTGCTTGGCCTACCCATTTGGTGGGCCGGGTCGAATTTGATCCACGAGGGAGACAGGCCTAGCCGGGGAAATGAAAATTGGGGGCCGGCACAACCCGTGGCCCTTAATAAATGGGCCAAAGCGGGCCGAGCCGGGCCATGGATTTGCTGGGTCGGGCCAGTCCGTGAGCTTTTTTTATTTTTTAAATATAATTTTTTTTATTTTTTTCAAATAAAATAAATATTTTTTAAAATATATTTATAAGTAATTACAAGCAAACAATTTTACCCTATTATTTAAAAAAATTTATTAACCTTTTCTAAAAATTTATCTTATACTTGTTTCATTATATACAAAAAGAATTATACTTAGATGTCCCTAAAGCGAATTCTCCCCCCCCCAATTGCTCCCGCCACTCACTGAAATCGCCCCCTCCCCAATTTAATAATATTATTTGTATATTATAATTAAAAAATAATATTATTATAAGAATTTAATATTTAAAATAAATAGACTATCAAACACACAAATAAATAAAAAAAATTATATGAAAATTTAAATAAAAAAATTGCAGATAAAATATTGTTATAATAATTTTAAAATATTAATTACTTATTTATAAATTTATAACTTAACTATAGATATATATATATATATAAAATAATTAATATAAATTTATATTCTTATGAGAAGAAGATAGATTATGAAGAAAATAAATTTTTAACTGTAAATATGTTTCAATCTCAATTAAATTTAAATTTTAAGTTATAATTATTACAATTATTTATTACTTTTAACTTGTTTTGGGTATTGAAAGAATCTTAAATGGAACTCTGTCTAAAACTTATTATTGCAATTTTTAACTATGGTTTGTACAAGTGTTTAAATTTTAATTCAAATTGAGAACTTGGTCCAAATCTTCAATTTATTTATTGGCTTCAATAATAAGTTTGGGGGGGGGGTGTTCCTGTAAAACTCGTTGTAGGAGTTTTCGGGACATCAAGCATAATTCATACAGAAAATATGAAATAAATTCAAATTGTAGCTGGGTTCCATTAATTTTATTTATTTTATTCAAATTGTAGATAGATTATTAAATGACATTAAAAAAATAAACTCATATTTAAGTATTGTCCAACTTCCTTGATTCCTTCAAACGGTATAAGTACCTGCAAAGAATTGTCCTCGGGATTACTCTCGAGGGCACTTCAATGCTTAAGTTAGTATAGTTTGAAGAAAAAATAATAAAATTTAAATACGAGAAAATAATTAACTATTAAAATGCATAAAAAGCTCAAACCAATAATTGTAGGGGCGTATTCCCTTTAAGAGGAAATATCACTATGCTGTGGATAGCCCTGCACTGTTATTGTGTTATGATTCGCTAGATTTATCGTACAAATCTATCATTTGTTCGTCAAATTCAGCATCCAACCAATCCTTAAAGCATATACACATTTTCAGTGTCGTATGTTGCAACCTCGATCTCTTTAGGTTGAGCACCCTATTTTCTGCAGAAAAAGCGGACTCCGATGGCACTGTGGACACCGGGGGGGTTAATAGATCTCGGGCCATGGCGGCTAACACCGGACACGTGTGTTGATTTTGACGCCACCATGACAAAATATCAAATGTGTTAATTTGCTCATCAGAAAATAAAGATCTCCTATTTAAATAGAATTCAAGTTCGTTAAACCCACTAAATATTTGTGGACCGCCCTTTGGTTTTTTTGATTTGAGGTATGTGGACCACCCCCATTTTAAGAATCCCTTAGATTTCCTTTGTGAAGAATAATTTTCACTACTTGGTTTATTACCAAAATGAGACTCATATAAATTATACATTTCAAAAATTAAATTTCGAACTTTTGTTTTTATTTCTTGTGTGTCAATCCCCATAGTCATTTCGTAAAACTCTAAAAAATATTCAATAGCTTCCCACTTTTGTGTGGGATCTAATATAGCTGCCATAAGATATAATAATGGTATATTAGTCCAATATTTACTAAATTTTTTTCCCTGAGGGCTATAAATTGTCCATATATATTTGAATCCCTATGTTCTGCAAAACAACTAATAATAGGAAATATTTCACAAATAAAAATATGTGTGGTAGGATATTTACAACTAGAAAATGATTTTGTTGCACTATAAAATGTTTCTAATATATATATAATAACATCTAGTTGTTCCCAATCACTATCATTTAGTTGATATGCTTCTACCATTTCCCTATTCCAAAATAATTCAAGTTGTTGTCTATATGGTTTAGTTTTTTGTAACAAAAAATAAGTTGAATTCCACCTAGTTTGAACATCTGTTGGAAATCTTCTATATGGTAACCCAAATCCATTAACAAGTTGTTTCCACTCTCGAGAACGGGATTCACTACTTCAAATTAAAGCCAAAACACCCTTTATTTTAGCTAATGCCTCATTATATATTTGTAGATCATCTTATACACATAAGTTTAAAATATGGCATGTGCATCTATTATGAAACAATTGTCCATTTAAAATTAATAGAAGTTCGTGTCTTAGTCGTTCAATGGCAGAGCCGTTGTTACTCGCATTATCAAATGAGATTATCATTATTTTATCACTAATATTGTAATTATAACTGGTCTCTCGAATTTTACTTGCAATTAAATTACCTCTATGTTGTTCTACTAATTCTATGAATTCAATTATTCTTTTTTGAATTTTCTATTCTTCATCAATCCAATGTATAGTGACACACATATAGTGGTTATTTGTCATAACTTCATACCAAATATTTGATGTTAATGACACCCTTTCATTAAATGTATTTCTTAATTGTTCTAAATATTCTAAATATAATCTCATCGCTTCATTTTTTATAGTCTTTCGTGAAAAACCCCTAACTGTAGGTTGTAATGCATTTTTACAATACTATTTAAACATTGCATCCTCCCTAAACAAAAAAGAAGATTCAGTTTTAATTATTAGTTTTGCTAAGCTAGATTTATCAAGTTCTCCATTATATCGAAAAATCAAATCATAACCTTGTTGCAATTGTGTCTACGTTGCATCTAAGCCGCCATCATCATGTTTCAAGGCATGTCTCATCAAGTGTCCAGTCCCACTCCTTGGTTGGCATGAGTAGTCTTTTTTGCAAAATTTGCACAGAGCTCTTTGACCCTTCCGAACTATATTAATAATCTCGAACACCTGCCAAACATTACTAGTTATTTGTCACTTGGAGTTGCGTTGTGAGTTGAACGACTCCTTATTTGGTTGTTTTGAGGATGTCTAACCCTCATTTGGTGAGAGTTGCTCAGTTGGTAGAGGTGGGGGGTTACCAAATATTTGCATATCAAGATTTTGTGATTCAGGAGGTTGTGTATCTGATTTAGTAAATGATGGGTGTTTTCATGCCCATTGACTGCCACTTCAATCGTTAAAAAAATCATGGGGGAGTGGTCCCATTGAGGATGGAATAGAAGGTCGTTGAGGGTTTGTAGAAGATGTACTAGCTCGAGGGGGCTCCATGAAAGAAGCATTGCGAGGATCATTTTTGCGAGTAGTGAGAGAGCGACAAAAGGAAGACATGATTGTAAGTGTAGAGTAATAAAATCAATCAAAGATATTGTGACACTATAAAGTATAGTAATTACCAAGATAGTAATATAATAGGACAACTTGTAAAATAGCGTATCAGCGAGAGAGTAAGATAGCAAAAGCAAATTTTGTGATTGAACAACTTCAACAATCACTTATTTATAGACGCAAACATTTGAACGTTCCCACGAGTTGCAATGAAAATTCAAATTTTGAATTTCAAATGATCAAAATCATGGGAGCCTAGCCTGCCATATTCTCTGAATGTCTGCCATATTCTCTTTCATCAACAATAATGAGTGCATAACATGGCAACAATAATGGGTGCATAACAATAAATAAGTTTTTATTATTTGCATATTGTGTATTCTTATTTGCACATGATACTATAGTATGAATAATAATCTCATGATGTTAATTAAGAAGTATTACAAAATTTGAAAGTTTTAATAAAATTATATAGATTAAAAATTGATTATATAAAATGTAAATTTATATTTGTGAATACTTTTATAGTTTTATTATTAGATCAAATCATGTCAAGAAGAGATTGATTTAAAAATCTTGAACTAATTATTTAAATTAATAGATTGAGAGATTAATAATATAAATTAATATTGCTACTCTTAAAATTAAAAGAATGATTTAAATAAATTATTTTTTTTTTATAGTCTGAATCAGGAGCCTATAAATTGTTATGAAAATTTAAACTTTAAATTCTGATCACTATTAGAATCGTGGGAACATAGTATGACAACAATAATTGGTGTATAGTATGGCAACAATAATGGGTGCATAGCAATTTCTAGACGGTCATATTCTCTGAAAAGTTTAAATGTACTTTTATCATTGTATTTATTTTTTTTAAATTCATATGATTTTGATATAATTTATTTATTTATTTAATTTTATAGTTATGAGCAAGTTAATAAGCTTTTATGCTAAATAATTTAATACACATTTGTTTCTATAATAATTTTTATACAATTTATTATGACACCTAATTTGGTATAATAATTCCTAAAATAAAAATATACTACATATATTTTATTTAAAAAATATGTATTATTTACAATGTATTAATATGAAAAAATATTATTTAAAAATTAATTCATATTTCTTGCAAAAGCCCATGATTCCTTGCCATCAAATGCAAGTGGGTTGAATCATAGGAGCCTAGAAATTACTATAAAAATTTAAACTTTAAATTTTATAGTGATCAGAATTGTGGGAGAATAGCATGACAACAATAATGGGTGCATAGTATGACAACAATAATGGGTGCATATCAATTTTTAAGTTGCCATATTCTCTGAAAAGTTTAAATGTATTTCTATCATTGTATCTATTTTTTTACATTCATATAATTTTGACATAATTTATTTATTTAGTTTTATACCTATGAGCAAGTTAATAAGCTTTTATACTAAATAATTTAATACACATTTTTTTCTATAACAATTTTTGCACAGTTTATTATGGCACCTAATTTGGTATAATAATTCTTAAAATAAAAATATACTAAATATATTTTATTTAAAAAATATGTATTAATTACAATTTATCAATATGAAAAATATTATTTTAAAATTAATCCATATTTCCTGCAAAAGTCCATGGTTCCCTGCCATCAAATACAAGTGGGTTGAATCATGGGAACTTAGAAATTGTTATGAAAATTCAAACTTTAAATTTTATAATGATCAGAATCGTGGGAGCATAGCATGGCAACAATAATGGGTGCATAGTTGGCAACAATAATAGATGTATAGTATGACAACAATACTATAAAATTAGAAGATGCTTGAGCCTATAAAAGCCTATAAAATGTTTGTTTGTTTCTACCATCAAAAGTCTAGAAAAGCCTATAAAATTATTCTTTCCATATATTTGAAATTATTTCTCCCAGATGCTTGAATAGTTTAAAATTATTCCTGTCATATGCTGACAATTGTAATTATTATGAAATTGGCTTTTAAATTATTCTCTAACATTTGAATTTTAAAGTTTGCAAGTTAAATTTTAAGAAATTGTATTTTTTACATAATTATTTTATTATAATTGAATAACAATCTTAAATTAGAAAATGAAAGATAAAGGGCATATGACTTTTTAAGTTATCGGCTAATTAATACTTTATTTCATTTCATCTCTATTTTCTCATTGTCTTCTTGTTTCTTACTTAATATTTGTTTATTTTTTTATTCTATTCAATTACAGTTCCTAACCCCTCTTCCAAACACCACACCACATATGGATGACGCTAATAACTCTGATAAACAGCCCTAGTACCATAAATTCAATTGAAAAATTAAAGTTATTAAACACATTTGTGTTGAGTTTGAATTTAACTATTCATAAAAATATTAAAGATGAGATAAATATCATTAAGTATATATATTTATATTATTATAATTAATAATATATAATGTAACCAATAGCAAAATAACATTAGTTATATATCAATCAGTACACCACCATTACCCATTATTCCACACATGACTACTACTTATCCAGAACCAACCCCGCCATAATTTTCACTAATTTCGACAGCCAAACCAACATAACAACAAACAAACTAATGAAACTCTATGGATATTTGATATTTGGACGGCATTTGGCTCTTGCTGCTGGGCTGGGTTTGTTGAACTTTTATTTAAAACTAATTATTGAACTTTTAAATTATTTCTTGTTGGGCCATTTTGACCGGCCGGGTCAGACCATTTTAGCGGGGCAATTAATGGGTCGGCCCACGGGCCATTTTGATGGGCTGAGCCGAGCCAATTGATGGGCTGGCCCACAGGTTATTTTGGTAGGCCAGGCTGAGTCGGGCTACGGGCCACATATCACTGGCCTGACCCGACCCGCATTTTTCTGGGCAAGCCGACCTGGCCTATCTGCTACAGTAACAGGCCAGGTCAGGCCAGGCTATGAGGCGAGCTAGTCGGGCCTGTCCATGGGCCACCCGACCCATTTTCCATCTCTAGATAAGGGTGGGAGATAGCTTGTACTTGGGGGGTGCTGTATGCAGGGAGGGAGGTTCACGTCAAATAACTTAAGAATGCCCGATGCGGGTAAGAGATCAATCTTGTACATAATATATAGTGTTAGGCAGCCCATAACGTTCTTCCTAACCAACTTTTAGTTTATTATAAGCTTTTATAACTTTACATACCACCCAAGCTGAGCAAACACCCTCCAAATAACATAACTATAAGGCATATGGAAAATGTTTTTCATTTCCGTTTTCTTATAATCTAAACTCACAGTCTCCATCTTTTTTTTTCAGCAACACCTTAAAGCAAGAACGTATATTAATTTCATAAATAGTTTTTTATTTAATAAATAAATATTTCAAAACAATAAAAAAAATCAAAAAAAATTTCCCAAATTCCCGCCTCATTCCCCAAATCCCCCCCCATTCCCCTATGGGAAATTCTATTCACAGCGAAGTTTTTACTCTTCGCAGCCATTACTCGCCAAAATTTTTCATCATTTTTTAAAAATCTCATTTTACCCTTCTATCACCCCCACTATATCATCTTCCTTCCTTTTTTACTCTGCATAGTCACACAAATATGTATATATACAAACACGCACAGAAATAATTTAATATAATAAAATAAAATTAAAAAAATATAAATAAATAAATTATTTTTGAATATCTGTATTTTAAATAATTATAAATCAACTAATTATAAATTTTTTAACTAATTTTAAATTTTAAATCATCGTGAGTTAAATTTTTGATACTCAAAAAAATTTAAAATTAGTTAATTTATCTTATTAAATTACTTAAAGATACATATACTTAAAATTAGTTATTCAATCAACTAATTTAATAAGATATATATCTTTAAAAATTAGTTAAATTTATTTAAAGATATATGTATCTTTTTAAAAATAATTTATTAAATAAATTCAACTAATTTATTTTTAAAAAAGAATTAACTAATTTAATTTATTTAAAGATAGATGTATCTTTTTAAAAAAATTAACTAATTTATTTATTAAATAAATTCAACTAATAAGATATATGTATCTTTTCAAAAATTAATTAATTAATTAATTAATTTATTTTATTTTATTTTAATAAAAAAATAATTAAAAAAAACAAAAAAAAAAAACAAAATCTTCCCCCTAAAGCCAACTTTCGGTAAACAGGCTTTCGGGGAAACCCCTATTTCCCAAAAGTTGGCTTTAGGGGGAAGATTTTGTTTTTTTAATAAAATAAAATAAGTTTTTATTATAAAATAAGTTTATTAATTTATAAAATAAAATAAAATATTGTTTTAAAAAATAATTAATTTTTTATTATAATTTTTTTTATTATATGTATCTTTTTAAAAATAATTTATTAAATAAATTCAAATAATTTATTTTTTAAAAAAATTAAATAATTTAATTTATTTAAAGATGAATGTATCTTTTTAAAAGAATTAACTAATTTATTTATTAAATAAATTCAACTAATAAGATATATGTATCTTTTTAAAAAGAATTTATTTATTTATATATATATTTTTTAATTTTATTTTATTATAATAAAAAATTAATGAAAATAAAAAAAAATTTGGGATCTTCCCCGAAATCCAACTTTCGGGGAACCCAGCAGTCCCCGAAAGCCAGCTTTCGGGGACTGCTGGGTTCCCCGAAAGCCAGATTTTGGGGAACACCGCGTTCCCTGAAATCCAGCTTTCGGGGATCTCAAATTTTTTTTTATTTTCATTAATTTTTTATTATAATAAAATAAAATTAAAAAATATAAATAAATAAATTCTTTTTAAAAATATATATCTTATTAAATTAGTTGATTGAATAATTAATTTTAAGTATATGTATTTTTAAGTAATTTAATAAGATAAATTAACTAATTTTAAATTTTTTTGAGTATCAAAAATTTAACTCACGATGATTTAAAATTTAAAATTAGTTAAAAAATTTATAATTAGTTAATTTATAATTATTTAAAATATAGATATTTAAAAATAATTTATTTATTTATATTTTTTTAATTTTATTTTTTTATATTAAATTATTTCTGTGTGTGTTTGTATATATATATACATATTTGTGTGACTATGCAGAGTAAAAAAGGAAGGAAGATAATATGGTGGGGTGATAGAAGGGTAAAATGAGATTTTTAAAAAATAATAAAAAATTTTGACAGGTAATGGCTGCGAAGAGTAAAAACTTCGCTGTGAATAGAATTCCCCTTCCCCTATTCCCCTCCCCTGAAACCCTCACCCTCTCTCTCTCTCTTTCTCTGAACTCACTCTCGTCCATCCGCCTCCGCCTCCGATCGTCGCCGCTGCCTCCATCTCCGGTCGTCATCGTCGCCTCCGCCTCCGGTAGTCGACGCTGCCTCCGCCTCTTGTCTTCACCGCTGCCTCTGCCTGCAGTTGTCATCGCCGCCTCCGCCTCCTGTCGTCGTCGCCGCCTCCAGATCAGCCTCCGCCTCCAGCTTCACCGACCGACTTTCAGGTTCGCTTCCTCTTATTCATAAGTGTATTTCAGCTTAGGTTAGGTTTCCTTAACAGTCCACAGATTGCTTGCTACTGCATATATATTTTGTACGTGAATAGTTGCAATAAAACGGTTTTAGTTATTCTTTTTCATCATTTTGTATTTTATTTTTGGTTGAATCCAGTATCAGTGCTTGTAGCATATTTAGTTATTTTGTGACAATTTTTAGACATTGATACGCGAGAGGTGTAGTGTAACAATACAAAAACAATTGTGTAACAAAAGAACGTACACAATAAAAACAATATAGATAGAGATAGCTAGGGACGTTTATAGTTGGAGGCCTTGTGGAGTTTATTCTTCTGTCAAGCAGTGATGCTTGTGTATATATACATATATATATATATAGAGAGAGAGAGAGAGAGAGGGGGGGGGGGTCTTGCCAACTAGGGAAGAAACAAACTGTGGATGAGGGCAACAGGGGGAGAGTGAGTGGAAGCAGGGGCGGAGCCAATGTAGGCCCAGCGAGGGCCTTGGCCCGCCATTGATTTGGCCTGCGCTGGCTCCGCCCCTGCTCCCTACCCAGCCCTAACTCCCTCCCTCAATCAATCTCTCTCGCTCGCCCGCCGCCCACCCCCTCTGTCATTCTCTTCTCCCTCTCTCGCACGAGCCACTAGCTCTCTGCTCTCGCTCGCTGCCGTCGCCCGCCGGCTTCCACTTCGTGTCTCTCGCCCTCACTTGCTCCGGCCTCCCTCCGTGCTTCCGTCGGATTGGACGACTCGGAGTCTCGGACCATCGCTGAGGTCGCCACCGCCACTGATTTGCTCACCCTCCTCGGTCGCTCACTCGCTCGCGGCTCGCCTCACTCAGTCCGTCAGTCGCCGACTCGCCGCGACGCCGCCGCCTCTGTTTTGGCCCTCGCAGTCGCAGCCCTCGTCGCCGGCTAGCCCCTCCGGGCTCCGACCGACCCAGCGCGGCAACGCCCCCCCTGCCCTGTCCTGATAGCTTGATATCTTTTACCCAAAAAAGGTAAAATTTGTTATCCCATTAACAATCAATTAATTGATGTTGGGTTGGGTTAATTGATGTTGGGGTTTTGTTTTTGAAAATAAATTTGTTAATGTGATGTTAATTGATTGTTAATGTTGGGTTAATTGATTGTTAATGTGATGTTAATGTTGGGTTGGGTTGGGTTAATTGATTATTGGATCAATTGCACAGATGCACGTAATTTGATATTTTAATTGTTGGATCAATTACACAGGCGCATGTTATTTGATATTTTGATTGTTGGATCAATTGCACAGATGCACGTAATTTGATATTTTGATTATTGGATCAATTGTACAGGCGCACGTTATTTGATATTTTGATTGTTGGATCAATTGCACAGGCGCACGTAATTTGATATTTTGATTGTTGGATCAATTGTACAGGCGCACGTAATTTGATATTTTGATTGTTGGATCAATTGCACAGGCGCACGTAATGTGGATATTAATCAATTACAATTTGCATGTGCGCACTTGATAAATTTATAAATTTGTACATTATCTAATTATCATTTGTTATCTTGAATTTGAAACAGTGATGGATAGATTTTTTAAACGAAAATCTTCGTCGGTTGTAGAAGATGTTGATAGGGAAAAATCAAATAGTATTACTTTTGATATTACACAACTTCGAAGATTGATAATGAAGTTATTATACAACGTTATCAAAATATGAAACATCGCAAAGAACTATTGTAAGGTATTGAATAAATATTGTTGTCGTTTTGGAATATTTATATTATTATATTGTTTTTTATTTTTTTATTTAATAAATTGTGCCCTCGCTGAAAAATTTTCCTAGCTCCGCCCCTGAGTGGAAGGCTATGTAGCCCGAGAGAGAGAGAGAGAGAATAAGAAAAATAAAATGTAGGAGTTATGATGATGATATATAGTTTTTTTTCTTCTTTTGAAGCTCTTTTTTTCGTTTTTATTTAATATTACTATTTGGCTTCATAATGAAGTTGCAGAAGAAGAGAGGAACAGGCTGGGGAAGTAGCAAAAATGGGTGGAATAGTGAGTCTGTTCTGCCTAGAGTAGGAAGGCTGGTGGCTGTAGCCACCCTCAAGATCTATCGGTATGGTGAGATAAAAGATACATCACATCCTTAGGATTATGGAAAGTATAGACATATATATATATATAGATAATTATATATGTGTATGTCACATGGAAAAAATAAAACCTCTCTAGCTAACCTATTGTGGCCAATACTAACATAAATCCTATTCAACATAAAACCCCATTACCTATCTAACATAAAACCCCAACATTAAAACAAAACCTCTCTAGCTAGTCTCATTAACTATTCAACATAAATCCTAAATCCTAAAATGAGAAAGGGGATAGGAGAAAAGATTGAAAGAGATTCAATAGCTTTGATCATCAAATCTGATCAGTATTAAACTTGTCAGTGCAAACTTGATTTTTCTTTTTCTTTAGTATCACAATCCTCCTATTCTCCTCACTCCTTACCATGGCAAATACTTCGTTGATGGATGGTAGCTTCTTTCGGCCAAGTATCTGCACCCTAACTTGATCAAATTCATGATTAAGTCCAGCCTAGAATTCAACAATCCAATCTCTATCCATTATTTGATTAAGGATCATAGCATCCTCCTTACATATCATCTTAATATTTTGATAGTGATCCAACTCTAGCCAAAGGCCTTTCATGTAATTATAATACTCCATAACTGACATCCCACCTTGTTTAGCCCCACTAATCTTGGTCTTAATTTCATAGATAACAGATGCATCTTGTACCTTTGAGTAAGTTTGTGTTACAACCTCCCAAATCTCCCTAGCAGTCCCCAAAAACATATAATTTCAACTTACCTCAGGTAGCATGGCATTCCACAACCAAGACATGATATGGGAATCCTCGATTTCTCGTGTGGAAAACAATGGATGATCTGCATTAGGAGGAGAGGCCATGAGATGGGCAATTTTCCCTTTTCCTTTGAGAAAAGTTCGCACCAATTGGGCCCATTGCAAGTAGTTTTTTCCCTCTAGGCGGTAGGATAGATGGATGTTGGGCAGATCTCCAGCAACAACACCATGATTTATCTCTTGACTAGGATCAGCAGGCTGCTCCACCTCAGGCAAAGACTCTCCAGTGACAATATCAGATCTTGCAGACATTCTGGAAAATCTGGGAGGGCCAACAACAGAAGCAGATGGCTAACAAATGAAGGAGTGCAATGAAGGCACTCGAAGAGAGGTTAGAAAGCGTGCAATGAAGGCACATGGCTAGGGTTTCAGAGTCTGTAATGGTGGCTCTGATACCATGTTAAATAATTGGGAAAAAGGAAGAAGACTTTCTCAATTATACGAGGAATGAATGTACAAGTATAAATAGAGAACAATTCCTAAGAAATCTCCTAAGTTTTAGCACTAGATAATTCATAGAATTTAGGACTAGATAATTCCTACTTTCTAGGACTAGATTACAACAATTAATTTACAACATAAACCAGTAAGTTAGTTGCTGCTACTCTATCTTCGCCAACAGAAGTTTTTATTGCAAACAAATGGCACCTTCTAAATTTCTGGATCAAGGTGAACAACTGTAAACAGGATTCATCCCATGCCTCATTTGTATCATTTAAGAACCAAGTATATAATATGCAAAGAATTTCCTTTTTGTTTTTATTCTTGTGTTTTACTTTCTTCAAGTCTTACAACACATTTGTTTTTCTTTCCTTTTCTACATGTTTTGTAGCCGGAGATGGTATGAGAGTGGATGATCTGTCACCTTAAGTGATACGGAATTCCTGTCATCTAAATTTGTCTCCCACTGCTGCTTGCCAAGGCCTCCATCAATGGAAACTCAGAGATTGCTTCCCAGGTTTTGCTCTGCCTCCCAAATCCAATCAATTCGAAACCCTAACAGAACACTGCTCCCAACACTACCCTCCTCCCGTCCTCCTCCATTATCATTGAGGATTCCAACCCCAAAAGAGGTCTCCTTCAAAACCATTTACTATCCTAAATTACAGTGGAGAAATGGTTTGAGAAAAGCAGTCTCTCTTACTGGCAATGGGGAGGGGCTGCAAACTGGCATTAGGAGGAAAAACCTGGCAGTTTTCGTCTCTGGTGGAGGTTCAAATTTCCGTTCAGTTCATGAGGCTACTCTTGCAGGAGCAGTTCACGGAGACATTGTCGTGTTGGTCACAAACAAACCCGGTATGCTTGTTTGCATGCTATTTTCTAAATTACTCAATTATTGAAATTGAAATTCTGTTGTTCTCTGTATTTAGAGTTTTAATGTTCCCAGTATTAAGTCATTGCAGAAGTGATGCGGTTAATCGAAAGAATTCTTACCTTTATATTCCTTGTGCAGTTGATGTTCTCTTTTGAGTGTTTATCTTTGTAATTTGCTGTTGTCATACACTGCCCAACTTGATTCTGTTGAAATAAATCCTTTTTACTTTTAAAGGCACACTTTGAGGTGTTAGTTTCATCTTCGTATTTTGCTTTATCCTTGGATTTCATGCCTGTAGGTTGTGGAGGTGCAGTCTATGCAAGAGATAAGGGTATCCCTGTGATTTTGTTCCCTAAAATTAAGGAGCAACCAGACAGTCTTTTGGCAGATGATCTTGTCTCCACTCTCAGGTCATGTTATCATTCCTCATAATTGTTGTTTATTAAAACCTAGGGAATTATGACTATTTGCCTATTGCTAAGTTTTCAGGAGAAATGTGACAGGTGGATCTAATATTAAGTGTCTGAACTTCTATTCAATTACTATACCATCTTTTGTGTTTACACCTGCCTTTCTCTACTGTTGTATTACTTTAAACAGGATGTATAATATTGACTTCATACTATTAGCCGGATTCCTGAAGCTGATACCAGTGGAATTAGTCCAAGCATATCCAAGATCAATCATAAATATTCACCCATCGCTTCTCCCAGCTTTTGGAGGCAAAGGCTATTATGGCATGAAGGTGCATAAAGCAGTTATTGCTTCTGGTGCAAGGTTTGTTCATGTTTGTGTTGCCTTGTGAGTTGGTTATATTCATATTCTTGTTTTTAACCCCACTAAGTCTTGGCATGTTTATTGGGTTGCAATTGTTTTTTTCTTACTAGATTGGTCTTGACTCTTGAGCATCTTTGTTGGTTTCATGGTGATATGCATAGATTGCTTATGAATTTTCATATACAAGCAACTTTTCTTATGAATTTTCTACTTAGACTGATACCTCTTGAGTTATGGGTGATTATGGTGTTTTGAGTACACCATGTCCTAGAATACTGTGAATTTGTGAGGGGCTATTTTTTATTTTGTTAAACAAGTAATGCATAATGTTGTGATTTCCCACACAGTGAGCTTAAGATTGGCTGTTCTCATGAGATCCAAGTTTGGTTACAGTGAATGGGTGTGATTATAATGAAGGTGCCTACCGATTTTGATGACATGGGAAGCTCTTAATTGTTAAGTATCAGGTTATGAAGCTTGTATTGATTCTTCTGAGTCATTGTTCTAGTTCACCATTTCTCTTGTAATATATATATATATATATTTTTTTTTTGGGGGGGGGGGGGTGTTAAACGCTTCCTTTGAGTTGTGATCGGCTATTCCATGAAACTGAATTTTGATTCCATGGAGAAAAGGGTCAAACCTTTTCAGTTCCTCTCCTGTGTATATTATTAGATCATCTTTAGGCAATTCTAGTAATTGATCTTTTATGCTGGTTTTAAGATTTGAGGGCCATGATTAGGCTTGCCCCTTTTTTGTCCTCTCTTTTTATCTTTTAATAGTTTTTCTTTTTAATTGATTTCCAGCTCGTTTCAGCCCTGCTATATATATATATTATATTTCATGTCTAATCATTGCATGTCTGGAGAGTTTGTCGCTAAGTTTGTTGGGTGTATGATCCCTGTGACTACTAGATACTCGGGTCCTACAATCCATTATGTCGATGAGCAGTATGACACAGGACGTATCCTTGCTCAAAGAGTAGTACCTGTACATGCCAATGACACTGCAGAAGAACTGGCTGCAAGGGTTCTTCAAAAGGTCGTGAGTTTCTCTGTCTCTTCTTTCCACATTAGCTCTTCTATACTTTGATCTTGTCCTTGAACTGGAACAGCGTCCCAATTCTTTTTCAATTTTCACTTTTGTTTGAATTGTAATACTTGTGTGTATTGTCACCCTGGATCCTTTCTATCAGGAGCATCAATTATATGTGGAGGTTGCCGCTGCATTATGCGAAGAGCGGATTGCATGGAGAAAAGATGGTGTCCCAGTGATCCGGAGCAAAGACAACCCTAACCACTACTGCTAGCACTGTCATATATATATATATATATATATGTATTTGCTGCTATTTGTATTTTTGGCCCAGAGAGGTAGTTGAAGGGGATGACGACTTGGAAGTAACCAGGACAAGGGGGGAGGCAACATCTTTATTGTATCATCATTGAATTCAATAAAATCTTTCTAATTTCAAGATTTATTTATTTTTTGTTTTGCATTAAATTTATTCTATTTATTTTTTTATATTTAAAGGTGAGAAATTATTTTTAAATAAAAACGTTTCATATAAAATTGTTAATCAAATCTTGACTTAATTTTTAATTTGAGAGAAAATCTAAAACATATACTATTTAAATTGAAGTCACATTTACATATATATATATATATATATATATATATAATAAAACATTCTCATTTTCAGTTTTGAATGTTAATGAATCATAATAAAACATTCTCATTTTATATATATGTATAAAATAAATATACATATATAATTTACATCTGAGAATGTTTTATTATATATATATATGTAAATGTGTATTTAAAATGTATATTTACATTTTAATAATATATTTAAAATGTATATTTACATATATATATTTCATAATATTTTATTCAATAAATTTGATTATTAAGTAAATTATAAATATTTAATGTTAATATATTATTAAAAAAATATACATTTTAAAGTTAATGAATTTTATAATATTTTTTTCAATTATAATAATAAAATATGAATAAATAAATAAATAAATAAATAAATATGTTTTGAGTTTTGAGTTTGTTTTGAATGAAAATACTCAAAACAACTTTTAATTGTTTTGAATTTTTTTATAATTTTTTTTTTTATTTTCAAAAATGTATTTTCAAAAACAGTAAAGAGAATGCGTTTTCATTATTTTAAAAAAATTAAAAACTAAAAATAACTTGAAAACAGTAAAGAGAACGCAACCTTAATATTTGAGTTTAACTATGATATAAAAATAAGATGAAAAATAGTTTTATATAAATATTTTGTTAAGTAAAGATATGTCTCTAATTATATTGTTTTTTGATATTTATATTTTCCTATTGAAACTTTTATTAAGATTGAAAGTTAAGAAAAAACCAAAGACTGAAAATTACTTAAGAAAAAAGAAATGAATGAAAATTAATTTCTTATTTTAAATTAAAAAATAATAAAGCTTACGGTGGTTATAAGATGTGCGGCTGGGATGTCTTCTCCGTTCAACCCTCTGCCCACATTTCCCCTATAAATATATAAGGCAAAGGGCGAACACCGTAAAAAGTTAGGGTTTTTGAAAGGGTATGGTTCTTTTCGTGGCGGCTGGATCAATTTCTTATTCTTCCGTCTCTGTGATCTGTTTCTTCTATGTTTTTAATTTTTCTCTCGCTTTTTGTATCATTTTCTCCGGCTTGGACCTATGGTTCCGATGCATGGTAGAAAGGGGGCTACATGTACCAAGAGCAGATCTGAAATGTCCAATCCTAGCTCTTGAATTGCCAAAGCGGCTGTAGCTATATAAATCTCATCTGAGAAGCTTTACTGGCCGGTTGTTGTTTCTCCGTCGACATATCTGCTTACCGAGCTTCTCACATGTTCTCTCTCTCTCCCTCTCTCTCGTATGTATGTGTGTGTGTGTGTGGTGGTAAACATGGTTGGTGATATGAGAAGGGAAAGAAGAGGAAAGCGGCAAAGATTCAGCCCTTTTTAGCAGACCTTCTCTTACATCAAGAAGCGTCACCTTCCAGGCTTGCTGCTTCCATTCCTCTGGCTGCTCGCGTCTATCGGTGCCTACAAAAACATTATTGCTTTTTTCACTGTTTTTCTCTTCTTCTTCTTCAATTTTGTCTCCTGCCTTGCAGCTTTTTGGATCTCTGTTTTGATTTTTCATCGTTCCTTTCCCCTTTTTCTCTATTTGGGGAAACATTTTTTTGCCATTAAAATGGGATAAATTTGAATAATAATGCATTTGATAAATTAATTTTCAAAAAAATTATTTCGATTAACGATAGAAAATAACAAGGATGTGTCAATAGATGCCTATTTTATGTTAAACACAGGAATTTGTTCCAAATGACATTTTTAAAATTATTTTTAACAAAAGTGTATTAAAATGAAAACAGAAATATATTTATTAAAAATTAGGTCATTGTTGCTGGCAGTTTTGTTTTAAAGAGCACATAAATATATTAAAATGGTCAAAAACATGATCCAAATTTATAGACCCAAATTAACTCACAAATTCCATGACCAATCAATCAGCCACACCCATTCATGTTGCACCCAAACTCACGGAATCCAATTGTGATATCATATGTCATCACAATTTAATAATTTTTATTTTTATTTTAATGTATTTAGTTCTTAATACATTGCTATTAACAAAGATAGAATTTATTTTAAATTTATCAAAAATTATTTATTGGGAAGGAAATGGGAAAGGGTTGGAATTGAGGCTAAAGGGAAAAGGAATCGGATGGAATGGTCACATCATTCTATTGCTATTTTATTCTATCACTATATTTAGAATGGTCATTATCATTATTTTATTATTATATTTGGTAAATCTTTATTTTTTGTGAAATATTATAAATTAATCATTTAACTAAAATGCTAGTATATATTATAAAAAGAAGGGGAAGAAACTAACATATCTTGAATTTATGATTAATTTTTAATTTTATCTAGTTTTAATATTTATTTTAATTTAGTCATCAAATTTTTATTTTTATTTCAATTTTATCCTCGATCCAATAAGCGCGTGTACTATCTTACATGACAACTGATGTGATGTGTTGATGTGTTCAATAATAGACTCATTAGCAAAACGATGTTATTTTTGAATTATATCATGAAATAAAATTATAGAAAAAATAGATCATCATTTTATTAAATTGATTCACTTGTTCGTGTTCAGCCATGGTCACTGCAGAAGCAACCCATCTTATCATCTTCCTTATCTTACCCATTCTACCAATCATCCTCTTCACCTTCCTCATCAAACACAGATCATCATCACCCAAAGCCCTGCTTCTTCTTTCAGGCCCCTGTCCATGGCTAATAGTAGGCAACCTCCCCTACATTGAAACCAATCCTCGCATCATCTTCGCCAAATTAGCCGAATGCCACGGCCCGCTCATCTCTCTTTGGCTAGGCACCCAGTTGGTCGTCGTAGCCTTGTCTTCGGGGGCTGCAATCAACATTCTAAAAACCCATGATCGATTTCTCTTCGGGCGCCACGTCTCTCACTCGTCATATGCCAAGAACTAGGGCAAGAACCGCTTCTCGTTTGGCTTTACATTCGAGTGCAACGATCACTAGAAGTTGCTTTGGATCATCTGTGTAACGCCCTACTTTCCCGAAGCGCACGTTAACTCAGAATTTTAGGAATATTTTTTTTTTTCAACAATCATTCAACATAAATAAAATCTCGACAATCCCGATCTACTATCTCAGCATATTAACTTAAAAGAATAAGCTAAAACTAGTAGTAACATCACATCAGCAGAAGCAGAATCGAAACTTCGAAAATACATAACTGAATTCACTTTATTCATAACTCAGAAATTGTTTGACAAGACATTTCAAAATAAAACGGCTATACTAAATTTAAGTCAAGGTAGTGCACATATTAAATTTAAGTTATGCTAAATTTTTTCTACTATAACGATCAGATTTTTGACCGTTAGAAAAGTAGTTAAAATGTCTATAAATACCCCCAAACTCATTTTTTGAGCATTCAAGTACTTCCATTGCATATCCAAAGCACTCGAAAGCTCTCAAACGCTTTCAAGAAAAACATCCAAATAATCCCGAGACTCTTGAAGCATAATTGCATATCTACCGAAGAGTCACAAGATAAGAGGAGAAAAGTTTTTCAACTTTTCTACGACAAATCTGAACTTCTCCATTTGAAGTTACAAATTTATTTATTTATTTAAATATTATTGACTTGTTTAATTTGTTCTTAATTGCTTATTTGTATCCAAGTGTGGACAAATTATTTGTAAACATTAAATTATTATTGAGGAATGTATAGGTTTTCTAGATCTGTTAAAATTTAGGTGAATATAGTTTTTAAGGTAAGATAGAGAGAAAATCTTTGTGTAGTGGTTGCCTAGAACCCATTGTAATCTAAGTGTGTATCTAGTTTCTAAGGTGAGATAGTGTGAAAATTTTGGTGATTTTGATTTAGTGGAATCCCAAAGGTGGTTAGATATTGGGAGAGTTGATTAAATGTGTGTGGAAACACCAAACTACTATAAATTGTGTTGTGTCTCATATTATTTATTTTTCTTATATCTTGTGGCTTACATTTATTATTAATCTTAAACATAATTTATTATATTGATCAAATATATTTTTCAATAAAATCTTTAATCAATAATATTTATTAAAATTAAGAAAAATTGTAATCACTTAATTCACCTCATCTTGAGTGGCCATACCCTAAGGGACCAATAGTAAACATGAAGGTGAGTGTTGAAGAACACAAATATAATGTGATGTGAATAGCAAATTACATAACTAATAGGATTAATAATCTATTATTGATTGTGATTGTGTAACTGATTCTTAAAACTTAAGGCAACACGGTTCTTTTATATGTTTTGGAGATTTGTCGTTAAGCGAAACCATCCAATTAGGGATAATAATGCCTTCTGTGTGGTTTCTCTTTTACTAGTATATGGAGAAAGGTGATTGTTGGATATGATTCATTAACATTTGATGCGAGGTAAACATCCTATGTAATCTTTGTTGTTGGTTGATTGGTAAAACCCCTGTCCAAGGTATGGATGATCAGAAAAAGTTTACATAAGATGTTTATCTCACTCGATCGGGATAGTTATTGAGTTTATTTAGTCCATTACTCTCACTTAATCGGGATAGTTATTGAGTTTATTTAGTCCATTACTCTCACTTAATCAGGATGTTAGTTAATGGAAGGATTGTATTATATAGTAATCATCAGTCAAAATAGGATCATATGAAGTATGACTTCATTACCTTATAAAATTGTCTTAATATAATGTTAGTTGTCACTTAAGACCTCTTACGATATTTTGAGAAGACGAAGATATTCTCAAAATAGGTTGAAAAGTTTGATTGACATTAAAGGGTTTTAAAGTTTTCTAATTTCTATTCAACGATGAACCTAGAAGGTCACATACCTAAAAAGTAAAACACTAAATTAGTGATGCTTAGCTGACAATGAGTTCTTAATCATTATTAAGAGTTAATGATATTGGATATTATTAAATGTTAACAAAAGGGGTTAAGGTACCATTAAGAGTTAATGGGCATGCCATTAATGAGCTAATATAGTCTAAGTTACATAAAAGTTAATGGAAATACTATTAAAAGTTAATAGTGAGTCAAAGTGTAATTAGATAAAAGTTTAATGGAACGCATAAAATTATTGATCGGTGGTTGAAAATGGTCGATTAATCGGATAAGTTCGAGAAACTGTTGTTTGATCCTTAAAAACAATCGATAATTTTGTTAAATGGGATTTTCGAAAATGAGACCATATTTCCATCTCAACAAAGTATTAAATGTTCTACTGAAGTGATAATAAATGCACATAAAGTGCATTAAATGAGGAGAGTGAGGCATAAGAGAACAAATTAGAGGGAAATGGAAATTGTCTCTTTGGGTATCAAAAGGTGAAATCTCTCACCTTGTGGCCCCTCCCAGACTGTCCCACGTCACGGGAGAAGAGGCAAATCAAGTACACGACGGTCATGGTCAATGGGAGACCCAGTGCTGACTGCCCACAAGGACTCCACCCCTGAGGAGCAGAAATCCCACACAACTTTGATAGAAACATTCTCTTGGCAGAACGCACAAGCACGACTTTGATTATTCTTGCTGTCGTTTTCTTGCTCCAGTTTTTTGCTAGCTTGCCTTCTTCTTCTTATTGTTCTATGCTTCTCCTTCTTTGACCCATACTCATTAAATGAGCCTTTTAGCATAAGTGACCAACAAAGGATTTTAGTTGCGGTTTTGGCGTGGATTAACTTTTTTTCACATTTGTAAAAAAGATTTGATTAACCAAGGTAAAGAGCTGCCCGTGAAAAAGGCACGAAAGAGCTTGAGAAGGAGGACTGGAAGGGTTTGGGACTTGGCACAAGGAACAACCGGCATTGACATCTCTTCATAAAGTAAAAATTATTGTAATAGTTTTTCATCTTAAATAAAAACATATATACATGATTGAAACAACTGAGTTAATAAGAGATTTTAATTTCATTTTTGCTACATTTACATGTTTTCGAAAACCAAATAAATCTTTTGCAGTACTAGTTTAGTGTAAGCGCATGTTTTGATTTGCTCGTGCCACGATCTTTGCCAAATATTAGGCAAATTTCCTCAAAATAAGAAATACTTTTGTTAATAAAAATGATAGCCTTTTTGTTTGATTGCACACAAAGAAAACAAATTGTTAAAAACACGAGAAAAAATGGCATACACCAATCATTTCATAAATAAGAGAGCATTTTTACATATGCATCCCATACTTCCTTTTTTGATGTCATTAACGTTTTAACAACGTCTCAAACTAAATCACTTGTGTTTGTTTTATAAACCATATCATACGTACATTATTTGCCAATCATTTTTCAGAGTTTTATTTCTAGATTGGTTGTGAGAATTCCCTTTAATCCCATAACTTGACCATCTTCAAGTCATTAATCCTTCTAGTGCAAGCAATTAGCCATTTTTGAAACTATTATCAACAATGTATTTGCCCTTACTTTTCAAATCTACCAAGCATTGAATTGGCATAAAATCCTCCTGCTTTGCCTAGACATCTTGGGAGGATTGGGTACTATCCTGAGTATGGTATTCCATAATGTCTAAATAAATATCAATTAAAATTAAACAAGGAGTAACATGTTATATTAATTGAACCCAACTTTATTTAAATTACTAGTAATAGAGAAACAACATAATCACGAGAACACAGACGACGCCAATTGTTCTCAATGTTCTGTTTGAATAATTAGTAAGAATCCTAATTTTAACGAGTTTCAGAATGTCAAGATAGATGTCATTTGTAAGAATACTAATTTTAATAGGTTTCAGAATGTCAAGATAGACATTATCTATAAAAATTTTAATTCTGAATTATTTAGAATTATTCCATACTCCTCTATAAATAAACAGACATTCATTCAAAAAAAGGTACGCCTCTAATACTAGTTTCAATATGATTTTTATCATTTTCAGTGTCTGATTTAAGTATTGGAGTATTTGTGCGAGAATCTCCCCGCGCCCTCTGATTATTTTTTTTCTTACAAGTTTAGATGGGTTGATGATAATATTTTTCGTTAAATAGATTTATTATTGTATTTCGATAACAACAACTGATAATGAAGAAACAACATAATCCCGAGGTTTATACAAATAGAAATAACAAGTTCTAAATAATAAAATGATTTTTTCAAACAGTTGTGTAAAAGTCTCTGAAACTTGCCAATTATGCAAAGAGTAAGGGCGAAACGACGCACATAACTTTAGGGCTTTTGAAGAATTTTTACCAACTTCGATATTATAACTTTTTATAGAAATACAAAAGAAAAAAAAAAGCTCATTATAAATAAGTTTCTACCTCCTAGTTTAATAAATATGACAATATTTACAAATGACGTTACTTTTTGATTATATGGCTACTTTTTTTCCAACTTAACTCTAAGAAATAAGGTTTTTTAATGCATTTTTAATTATTTACTTAATTAAATATATGATACGTATTATAATCATACATTTAAAAAAAAAAAAAACAATTCCTGGCTGGGTGCAGGCACTGGCGCCTTTTGGTTGCCTTGGCTGTAGACCTGTTTTAGCCATCCCATCCTCTGTTTGCGTGCATGGCAGATGGTTCTGTTGCTTGCTAGCTCCAATCTGTGTCAATCTGCTTCACCATTGCAACTTCAAGCATGCCATCTTGTATTGAAAGGCTTCGAGAATCAATCAAGCAGATAGTAAATCACTTGCTTTCTAGGCGGGGAATTCTGGTTCTATACAAGGGCGATGTGATGAGCTGCCATGCCATGCGTTGTCAGCGTCCCACATCGGGTAAACAATAGAAGCAGCGAGCTGAGATCGAATATAAATTAGGAGGGAAGCTAGTTTACAATTCATACCTTTCTCGGCCTTTTGGCTAAGATCAAGTGTAGTATCTGTTCTTATCAGTTTAATATCTGATACGTGGGCCATCGGCCCACATGATATTAAATTAATTTTTTAAGGGGGAGGGCCCATCACGGTAGCTTGCTGCTGGGGTCCTCGAGCGTCGCCTAGGCTTTGCACTATTGCCTGGGCCTGGCGCACCCCACCCAAATCAGTTCTAAATTCAATTTATGGCCGCTATAATGCTTGTAGGAGCTTATGAAAAATTAAAATGGCCAACGACACTTAAGGAGAAAGTTATTGCAGAAATTATTGAATAAAATTAACGTAAGCGGTAATTTGCGGAGGTTGAGTTTCTGAACTCGACTCACGCCTCAACGTCATGCTGCCTGAGATGCTTAGCGTGTTTGTTCTTCAAGTCACTCAGACGAGTACTGATAAACATTTTATATATTTTTGTTATTATTTTTTCTTGCAGTGGAGAGTGAAATTGAAAAAGAAGCATTAAGAATTTTTTAAACAATTATTGAAAGTAAAATTTTTGTGAAAGTATTGGCATGAAATTTATTGATCATGGGATGGCATTATCGTAAAGAATTTCAATTCTGAAAGAGTACTTGGAATTTTACCTAAAAGCTGAAGGTGGGCATCAAAATATTTTCTAAGTCAATATATATGAATAATTTTTACAAAGCATAATTAGTCTTGGAGCACTTATCTATAAAACCTTTCTTCAAAGGCTACCCATAGAGTAAGTTTTTACAAGGCAATTTTAATGGTCTAAAGAGCAAATAAATCTAAACTTAGTATAAAGAAATTCATGATGAGAGATTTTAAATCTCTTTAATGTCACTGCCTTAATCTTTATATACTAACGATAAGATATTTCACATTTATCTAGCAATTTCAGCTCAAATCATTATAGTAGAAAGAATTACTTAATCCTTTACAATATAGGTGAGGTTAACTAATTTTCATGATAGACTCTCATCATGGAACTCAGCTCAAAAATATATTGGAAAATTTGGAAAAATAAGACTTTCGGTACTAAACTTTGGAAAAATTGGACACTTTTAAAATCTTTGCAAAACTAGCATGTTAAAAAATTGATTGGACAAAAATACTCCACTTTAAATTAGCTATAGGATCATGTCTATTTCTTTCACGCACATTCTCACTCACCCATGGTTAATCTCTCTTACTCATCTTTCTTTCTCTTCATCTAAGTGCTGTTGTTTTTTTATCAATCGTTTTCTTCAAAACTATTGTTATTCTTCCTTTTGTAGATTTGGTAACTTGTCTCCATATCAGGTATGTATTCATTTTCTTATCTTTGAAAAACTTTGACCAATAAATTTTAGTAGTTTGAGTGATTTCAGATTATTTTATCATTTTCTCTGTAATTTTTTGAATGAAAATGTAATGGGTTTGTAAATAAATTTGGCTCTAGTTATTTATTCAAAAGCTCGATTGAGGGAAGAGTGCATTTCATTGATTTGAACATATATCGATTAAGTCATGATATATATCAACCGATATAAGTTAAAACACAACATAATCATGAAAAATGTTTTATATCGATTTATATATTGGTCATGAAAAGATATATATCAATCGATATATCAATTTGGAAAGAATATGTATGTATCGACATTCTTTCTCAATTGATATATCAATAGCATGTTATCGGTTGAGATCTTATGTAAATCGATATCTATTGATCGACATATCCTTATACACTTGATATTAAGAAACTACTATAACCTTAAACAACCAATATATTTTTATACTTACAAAATCGATATGTTTTAATTTAATTTATAAATTGATTCAATTTATATTATAGGAATGACAGCTTTTAGACCTATCTTTGTACTTGTGATTTATGGAGATTAGTGGAAATATGATATTGATGCGAAAGAATATAAGTACGTGACCGATAAATGTGATTAGGTAATATGTGTGGAGCCAGATTGCATATTCGACCAATTGATAAGTTCCCTGCATAAGAGGTTTAATGTTAGTACGATTGAGAAGTTGGTTGTGCTGAAGTGCAAGTTTAAGAAGTTAAATCTATCTGCACTTCCAACGAAGATTCATGATGATATAGATGTTGAGTGATTTCTAGTCAAAATGCTCTTGGATAGATTCCAGAAGCTCATTGTGTGTTAATTTTGTGGACAAATTACAATTGAAAACACAACTTAATTTTGGTGTTAAAAATAACGAAGAGGTTGCAGAGAATAAAGTATGTAGTAATTCTCCAGTGATACGCTTGTACAATGATAGTCTAATCACTACAAGAAATTTAGGATATTGTGACAAAAATAATTGTGATGGATTAAATTTTATCACAAAAAATATCTTTTTTGTGACAAAATTGTGACAAAATCGAATTTTTTCATGCAAAATTCAAAAATAAGTAAAATTGTGACAAATAATATTTTGACATAATATTTTGTCTTAATATAGTGATATAGATAATTGCATTTTGGTTTGCGAGCTCATTGGTTTTTATTTACTGAGCTGCTGGAAAGATACTTACGGGGTATTCTCAGAGCCTGTTGATCCGAATGAGGTGCTTCTTTTGGAAATGTTACATTTCAATGATGATTTATCTACCCCATTTTTTAAATTGGTACTGAAACAGCTTTTTTATTCAGCTTCCTGATTACCTTGAAATTATAGAGCATCCAATGGATTTTGGAACTGTGAAGAGGAAACTAGAGGAGGACGGGCATTATCCTAACTTGGATGAGTTTGAGGTTGGTTTTTGACTGTTTTAGTTGATTTGCGTGGTTGATAGTTTTGTTTTTAGCTGTCAAATTTATTTAATTTTTATTTATTCTAATAATTTTCTTTTTGATAGATTGAAATTATGGAACAACAAGGAAATTATCGAGCAATAAGTAGATGAAGATCAAGAATGTTTGGTGCCAAGTAACTTTATTTAATTTTTATGTTTAGTAAAGATCAAGGATGTTTGGTGAAAGTAGTATTATTTTGGAGCATTGTTTTTATTTTAGAAACGATGACTTTTCATATATAAAGGTTTTATTTTATTTTATTTATATTGTTGAATTTAGTTATTATATTTAGCATTGTTGACTTTATTATATTTCAAGCCTTTTTTTAATTTTTTTATTTGATATAAGGATGAATAAGATATGTCTTAAAAATAATTGCATCAACATGACTTTTATCACTAATAACAATTTAAACAAAAAAAAAAAAAATTGTCACTGCTTGTTATTATTATAGTACGACAAATGAATTTTTTTTGGTCACAATTAGATTATTGAAAAATAATTTTATATTTTCAAATTTTGAAAAAAATCACAATTTTTAAAAATTATGTCAAATAAGTTTTGTCACTATTTAAATTATGACAAAATAATTTCATTAGTATTAATATTTTTTTACTAAAGAAATTCATCACTTGTGTAAATTATTGGAAAAAATATTTTTGTCACTATTGAGACATTGAGAATATGACAAAAATATTTGTCACCCTTTCATAATTTTAACAAAAATATTTTTATCACACTTTTTAATTTTATGAAAAATAATTTCATCAATATTAATATTTTCTTACAAAAAAAAATTGTCACCTATACTAATTACTGACACAAATATTTTTGTCACTATTGGGTCATTAATAAAAATATTTTGTCACGTAATTTAAGCAAATTTAGAATACCAAAAAATTAGCTTGATAGCAGTTATAAATGCCGAATCGACTGTAGGGAATATTTCGGAGTGAAATTGTCTAAGGAAAATGATATGGTTTCGATGAGCGTTCCGAGCTAAGATTTATGATATCAAAAGAAATCGGATCGAGAACGATTTTTGGTACAGCTAAAATGGAGCTGTCATTTAGGTTGCAAAACTGAATTGTCGTAGGGGACTTTCGGGAAGTCAACGGAAGCCTGAGGGGGCTCCGATTTTTTGTAATGAACAACCCTTCAGTAGTTTCGAGATGAAACAATAGCTCGGTGAGGACACTGGGGCGAAATTGTCATTATCGAGTAACTTTAAAGATATTAATTTTGCGTTTTTGGTATTATAATGCAACTTAATTTGGTGTTTAATGATGTAGTTGCTATTAGGGAATTGCTCAAGTGATATTATGAAAAAATTAAGATTAATGTATAATTTTTATATATATTAATATAATATATAATATATATAGTATATATAAATATATATGAACGTGCTGTTTGTTCGTGGGATGGCAGCAACTCCATGTCTTTGCAACTTCATACTTGAAGCTATGACCTACAATTGTTATGACAAATTGAGTGTCTTAGACACAATAAGGCATGGCTAAGGAAGTTATGGTTCACCTATAAATAGCACGTAAGAGAAAGAGAAAAGGAAAACAAGAATGGAAATTGTCGACGTTCAGTTTCGGTTGAGTGTGATTCGTTTTGGGCCGCAATGAATAATTATGAGTCACGGTTAGGAGAAAAAAAAAAAAGAAGAGAGAATGTTTCTTTTGGATGCTAACGAAGAACACTTAACGATTTTCACGTTGTTCTGCCAGAACGATGCCTACTCCACGCCCGCACTCTGACTATTCCTTGAGAATGATGATTTTCTGATTATTCCTCTTGTTTCTTATGTTACCTCTGTCCCTTATTTATAATTGAGGGGGTTTTTTACAATTCGGATAACATATAGAAGTAAAAAGATGATATAATGGGGGACAAACAGTTCTTATCACCTGTACAAAATTGTAAGTGGGATCTTCATCTCGAGGAGCATGGGCTGTTGCAGTGAACGGTCCCTACTTCTGACTCCTTAACAGCTTTTACCACTTTATGCGAGCTGATTGTTTTTAGGCTAGCGATCTAGGTGGTCCGGCGATCTAAATGATACTTCTGGGAGCTCGTTAGTCGATTGCTGGGGGCTCGTTTGGAGGCTCATCGGGAGCTCGTCAAATGTCCGCGTTATAGGTTTCAGATTTTGATAGTGGCTAGACTCCCTTTGGTGAGGTCGTCTAGGCCTTCTTGGTTTCGGGTGATTGGGCGGGCCCATCAGATCGAGTCTGGTCTATACGAGAAATACGTACAACAAAAATGAAGAAGAGAGCTAGCCGCGACTGAGAGGGGAGAGAGAGAGAGTTTGGTCAAGAGAGAGATGGCGAGACCGGTGGTTGGTTGGTTGGGTTGATGGCCAAAAATTTGGAGATAAGTTTGGTCAAGAGAGAGATGGCGAGACCGGTGGTTGGTTGGTTGGGTTGATGGCCAAAAATTTGGAGATAAGTAAAAATAATTAATTTTGGTGTTTGAGGATATTTTAGAATATTTGGAGATTTTTAAAAAAATACTTCTCTATGATATTTTGAAGAAATAGGAAATTAAGGTGATTAATTAAATTAATTGGAAGTATTTATGAAAATAATAAAATAAAATATAATAATAATAATAATAAAAGAGTTAATTAAATTAAATTAATTAATTAACATATATATATATATAAATATTTGTATGTGTGTGTGAGTGGCCTTTTCTTGGCTATTACCTTTTTGTGGCTTAAAAGCCACTTGAGTTTGAGTGCGATTTTGTGCATCTGCTTTAACGCAGGTGCACAAAATTGCACTCCTTGAGTTTGGTATGTATATATATATATATATATATATAATGCAATCTTGGGTTGAAAGCCATTAAAGGTTTCAACTGAAGCATGCTACGAAATAAGGAAGAGAAAAGGGAGCTCGGGCAGCGCGAGAAAATGGAGGAAAAAGAGAAAATTGGAGAAGAAATTCATGAATCTTGAGATTATTTCGTGATTAAATTAGTCAGGCAAGTAGGTAAAATTATCAAAAATATTATATGTTTAAATCACAAATTTTATACGGTTAGATTTTATTAATATACGCTGTAAACTTATTATGTTATATTAAATGTTTTACTTCACAGCGAGAGTACGAGAGAAACTAGGATCGGCTACAGGCAAGCTCTTAACCCTCTCCTCGTGTTCTTTATTTCTCGTGAAAGTTTCTGTAGTTTTTCGTATTTTATTCTCTCACTCACCGTGACTCGGTTCCACGCATTAATAATGATAATCTGAGTGATAACCACCATATAACTTATATTTTATTAATGAGGTTATTGTTAATGGAATGAGTTAAGCAATGATATCTTGATGTTCTTTTTGATCGTTACGGAGTTTTGTACTGCTCCGCTTTTCTTGGGAATGATATCGAACCCGTTGGGACTAGGTTCTTAGAAAATGGATGTGGTCAAGATTATGGGGCTATGTTGGGAGTTAGTTATGTATGTTGAGATAGCTTCATATGTATGAGAAGAGATGAGAATAAGAATGATATAATGGTGTTTATGTTTTCATAGAAAAAGTTGTGGAATGATAAGCTTAAAGTGACTAAGTTCAGTGTTATTTGTAAGTGTGTCTAAGGGTATGGGGTACAAAGCCACTGATTGTCGATTGTGGGTCGTGGCAATTGATGGCTGGATGTATGGGCGCCAGTCATCGACTGTTACGATAAGTGCTAAACGGGCTAGAAGAGCTGGTACTACCAGATTCCTGCCTTGATTTGTGCATATCATGATGAGTGTATTACATAGGGACTGGGTTGCATTCATTTGGGGACATGCTTTATGTATGTGATAGGATGTGTGGACATTTGCATGACTCGGTTGGTCTAAGAGCTAACTTGGGTTCTTTAGGTGAGCCGATACATTTAGAGGCATATCGCACGTGTGAATTCTTATGTAGGCGTAGCATGGCCTAATGCTTGGTTTATGGGGGCCTTGTCATCACATTTATGCTACAAAAGTCGTTGCATTTCTTATTTGTTGCACTGCATGGTAAGAATGTGCGATTTTAAGTGTTGAGTATGGGTGGTGGACATGGCCACGGTAAGACCTTGGGGTGAGACCCACGGCGGCGTGGTCCGCGATAAGACCCGGGGGTTAGAGTCCCATGGCAACGACAGGATAAGACGATATGATGACAAGAGAGAACATGTTTGGAATAGTGATGATATGGCAGCCTATAGAAGGCTGCCAACAGGTTTGTATGTGGGACTTGGGTGCCATTGTGTGGCTTATATGGGCCCCAAGGACCCTTTATGTGCAGTTGATTTTATGTTATGCATTTAGAAGTAAGGCACGTATGGATCATGACATAGTGTGATTGCATTGGTATGAATTGCTTGGGATGTCATGGGAAGAGTCTTATCTTAAACCTATAATCTTTCTTTCATGAGCTTGTTGAGTCTCGTGACTCACGTTCGCTTTACATCATTCCAAGTAAGAGTATCCTGAAATCGCAAGTGTTTACGCACAGAATTGGGTCCAGATCGTCGAGTCAGAATAGCAAGTGCAAGGTCCTCTCGAGACTAGGTCTTGGGTGTCATTGTGCCTTTGTTAAGGTTAATGTTTACATTTTTTAGATTGACGTATGTTATGTAAGCCCAGGTAGTCCAAGTGATGAATGGTTTTGTAAAGATGATTATGAGGTGTTATAATAAAAAAAGATTATGATTTAATAAGGGTTGTGTGTGAGGTGTAGTTGTGTTATTGTTCGATATCATTTTAGTAATGACCATCTCACGGATCCTCTATGCTAGCGGGGGTCCGGGAGGCGGGCCGTTACAGAGACGGCGGCCAGAAACGACCGCAGCAAGCGGCCAACAGCCATGGTTATGCGGAAGAAGGCATGCCAACGTGTAGGGGCAGTGCGGTGCGGCCAACGGTGTCTGCCGACAGTGGAGGCGGAGCAGCTGATGGGCGGTGGTGGCCATGCGCAGGTCGCGTTGCAAGAAGAGGCAACAAGGAAGAAGATGAAGTGGAGAAAGAAAAAAAAGAAAAGAAAAGAAAAAAAAGGAAAATAAAAGGAAAAAAAAGGGAAAAGAAAATAGGAAAATTTTTCAGAAAAATCTCAAAAAATAGGAAATGAGATTTATTAATATTCTAGATATTATGGGCGAGAAAATGGTTCAAAACGCGTTTCAAGGATATGACACATATACCGAGGAAGCCTGAGAGGATAAGCTAAGACAAGAAAAATTTCCTAGAAAATTTCAGAAATTTAAGAATATTATTTTGTGAATTATCATAGTGAAATATTTGAAAAATATTTAGTTTGGATTTATTGAGGAAAAATAGGAAGAAATAGAGAGAAAAATAAAAAAAATGCAAGAAATTATGAAAAAATAGGTTTTAATACTTATTTAATCAAATATGGTGATTAAGATGCTTTGAGAGTTAAAGTTGAAATGACTTATGCGAATTTTGAGGTTGGCACGCAAATCGAGGTGATGCATGAGGCAATGCACGAATATCGAGATAGCTCGATAAGATTAAGAAGGTAAGTGTACTTTTACAATCTTTGTACGATTATAAATGATATACCCTTAAGTAGGTAATTAGTACTACGTAAGTGATTTATGTTTTAAATTCCCAATCCTTGGGAATGTTTTCATCATATTGATATGTGTTGATATGTATCCATCATGTAGACTGCATACAGGACATGATTATGAAATGTATATGTACACGTTGAAATCATTAATCACATGCATGTTGTCCGTTTGGGAGTACGAACTGGCGTCGTTGCAATACCAAGGGTGCCCTATACACCCCGACTTCGAAAGAGGTGGTCGTAAAAATGGTGAATAGCATGAAGGGTGCAGTTGACCCCTACGATGAAGTAAGACATTGCATACATACATGATAAAATATTTTGTACCCTTACTCAGATGATTCATCATCTAATTTAAGTTTTGCCCCAAGAATATTTAAACGTTCCAGATGGAGATTGTAGTAGATACGAGGATGAATGGGACATGAGATGACACTTAGCAACGTGCATGATGAATTGAATGATGAATGAAATGTATGTAATGTAACCTATGTATTCAAGTTTTGCTACTTTGAATTCTGATCGTTTTGAAATAATGATAATGTATAACCCTATTTAAGGTTAATGTTAGTTGAGGACATATATTTTGTATTAAGTTATGTTGAGTAGCGATGACGTAAGAACTTATTTAATGTTAAAGTAAGATGTCAGGTTCGATCATTGCTTCCTCATTTGATGTGTATAATGATTTTCTTTCAAAAAAATGATTGAGAATTCTGGGACGGATACGAGGTACGATGTGATTTAGGATTAATTTAAAAGGAAAAAAATTATTATTCCATAATTATCCCAAGTTATAACGCGCTCAAGAAAGCGAAGTGTTATAAGAAGTGTCGGAAGTTAAGTTGAACCAAATTTTTGCGTCAAAATTTGAATTGCATTAAATGATGAGTTTGTTGCCTTTGAAGAAGAATTATGAATATAAAATGGTAAGTCAATAAAAAGATAATGTACATAAAATATAAGCACGATTAGTGTCAATAACGGTTGAGGACAATAATGCTTGACACTTATTTTGGTTGGATAATCAAGAAATATGTAAATATTCATTCATGTTTGTAATACCCAAAATTTCTGTAAAATTTATACATTTGAGAAAATAAAACATTTCAAAGGATCATGGAAGTTCACGGGCAAAAACATAATTTCTTAAAAAATTTGAAGAAAAATGTAATTTACCAAAAGTATTAGAAACTTTTCAGGGGCAATGAAAAGTGTGAGAAGCCTCTCCCAAAGGAATTTTGGTAAAATAAAGTATATTCAAGAATAGCCAAAGTTGGGTCAAAGTGCAAAGGTATGAAATTTTGAGTTCATGTGTAATTTTTGAAAATTTAAAGCGAACTTGTTGGAAAAATAAATTGACCAAACTAACGGTTAGAGGTAATAATGAGACACACATACTAAGGCAAGTAGATGGCAAGGCGGGTGGAAGAAGATGATTGGCTGAAAAACTCTATAGAAGGCCAACGGATAACTCTCAAGCTTATCAGCAAATTTTATTTAAACCCTACAAAAATATGGATATAGAAAGAGAAAGGAACAAAGAAGAAAAGTCCACAACTGCCATGGGGCAGAGTTTGAAAATTGCAAAGGTTGGACAGTATTATAGGATCAATTTCCTATTTGAGAATTTCTGATGAAGTAGACACTCCAAAGCAACATGCAACAGACAAGTTAGTACTATAGTAGTTAAAAAGGTATAACTACCAGAACAGTCCCAAGGTTGTAGAGATTGCCCTATGAAAATCAAATTGCAAATGTATGGCTGCGCCCGAAACTGCAATATAACACAAATCGAAGGAATCAAAAGCATAGAACGCATAACTACATTCATTAAACATACAGGCATGTACAGTAACCTATTTCTTTCATCCATCCAAGCAATTTGATATCCCTAATTATTTTTGTACCTTACTAATTGCGGTTTCCACAATAGTTTGCTTTTCTCGTGCTGGAACAATTGCACTGAGTTCCTGATATGCACATTTACAGACTAAATAAAAGGTCCAGTATTGCCACAAATTTGCAAAATAAACCTTTGTGCAACTGCTCTTAGAATAAAAAAAAAAAAAATATCTTTCTTAATGATATACGAATTTCTCAGCAAACTCATTTCGACTGAAAGTACCTGCAGAGCCAGTCCCCAGTTGTGAAGTGCCTGGAAAAACATTGACCATGAATTTATGACCAAGAAGTTGAACATAAATTTTCAAGCAAATAACCAGGAGGCTTGACAGAAGATACACCAATATTCATGCTCAAATGTCAAAGGCAGAAAAAAGAAAGATTTCTTAAAGACCCGCCTGGGGACTGTTCCAATTAAGTTAAACTGCTTTCTCATAGTTTTTGGTTGCCTGCAAATTTGAGGAACGATAATTACATATGGTTAGTTCATCCTGATTTTGTAGGCATTTGACAAATAATGCTAGTTTGGGAAGGCCGTACCTTGAAGAGAGCAGGAATTCCTCCTTCTCGAACAATAGTGCCAACACAATCAAAAATACCATTGTACTGCTTTCCTGATCCCTGAGAAAAATTTGAAAGAGCCACCAGTAAGCAACAAAAATAGCTACCCAACATTAGGAAGATAAAAAGAAAAAGAAAAAGAAAAAGAAATAGAAAAAGAAAAAGAAAAAGAAAAAACCTGAAAATGCATTAAATTTACCTGAACAATCAATCTAGTCTTTATTACATCAAGACAAGAGGAGTCGTTATAGCTCCAGTGATTAATGCACCTGTAAATCAGTGACATGTTTAAGAGATCCTTAGAAAGTTAAGATCTCTGTTCATGTTTTAAATGTTTTAAAGTATAATGAATCAACTCCATATTCTAGAAGCATGGGTAACGTAATGCAATAACTTCTCAATTTTGACAGAAAGAATCACTGGGAAAGATGGGTCAATGCTATTTGAATGAATTATTATTGACTATTCAAGACAGTATAATGAATCAATTATTATTGATATGCTCTATATGCTATATGGCCTTTTCCATTTCCTTTTTAATTTTAAGAAAACAAGGTATTAGTAGCTTCAACGTATACTAATTTAAAGGTATATGCTGACAAAAAACTGAACCACATACAACTCAAAATCCAACTGTTAACATAAATTATTAGCTTATTTTTAATAAGTTAATTACTGCATAAGATGGAAGCATAATTAAAATCAGAATATAGAGTGACTTAAAATAATTTTGTTGGGATATGGGGATTAGTATTACCAACCCCAAAAATAGCCAAAACCTGCCATAATCGCCGCCATAAGCGGCCACGACGACAACCGCTGTTATTGGCAACCACCACTTGTCGATGATTTTCACGATTGGCACCTACCGTTCGAAACACCAAGTCAAGGGAATTAATATATCAAAAAATGAGTCAAATCTAATGATTGGATTTTATTAGGTATGATTTTTAATTTTCGGCCAAAAGCCCCTCAAGTGATAAAAATATTTTCGAAATGGTAAAGGGTAATAGTAGAGATGAAAGGAAACCGAAATATGGTAGAAATGGAAGAAGGAAACTGAAATTTGTACCTATGATTTAGGTGTAGAAATAGAAGAAGAAAACTCAGATTTGTACTAGTGATTTGGGTGCGTGGTAGCGGCGGCCGGTGGGATTGAGGCAGCGAAGTCAGCGGTGATGGGCTGGAGGCATCGACGATGGCGGGCCTCTTGGGAGTATGAGAGAGAGAGGGAGAGAGAGGCTAGAGATGATGCAATGCCCTAGGGATTTGAGGATTTGCTAGAGGGAAAGAGGCAGACCTGTTGCGTGAGGTAAGGAAGTTTTGTATTTTTTTAAAAATATTTAATTGTTAAATAAAAAATAAAATAATTTATAAAAATAATATTAATAGATATAATGTATTAATGCAACTGGAGACGATACCATACCTTAGGTGGTGTCATCTTTATTTTTCAGTTTTGAGTTTTGAATTCATTTTCAGTTTTGTGTTTTGAGTGTCTGTTTTGAGATTATTGAAAATGCGTTCTTTTTGTCATTTTGAAAAAATATTTCTCAAAACTAAAAATTAGAAAATGCGTTCTCTTCGAGATTTTGAGAAAAAATATTTTATGATATTTTATTTAATAAATTTGATTGAAAGTAAATTATAAATATTTATTAATAAATTATAAATTTAATTTAAAGAATTTAAAATATAATACCAAAAATAACCAATGATTTAATCATATATAATAATGTATTAAAATTACAAAATATTTTTTAAAGTCAATTTTAATTTGACTCAACTAATAATTTTATAATAAAATTATTTTTACTTATAAATTAAAATTTGACATTAATTTTAAAATTTAGATTACCCATAACATAAATATTAAAAAAAATTATAAATCATAAAATAACAAAAGAAAAAGTTTATCTAAAATTTTAAAAATATTATTGAAAAGAGAAATTAATTACAAAAACCATAATCTATAAATCATAACACATATTTTGGGCGTGTGGAGGCTGAAGAAATGGCAGGGAAGAATGGCCGAAGCCGAAGGAAGAAACGGTAGGGAAGAAATGGTCGAAGTCGAAGGAAGAAATGCCAAAGGGCAGAAGAGACGACTGGAGGTGGCAATGGTGATGGCAGATCTGGGCGGTGGCGGGCGATGGCAGTGGCGATGATGGTGGTGGCGGTGGCGGATCTAAGAGTGGAGGGCAGTGCGGGCGATAGCGATGGCCATGGTTGCGGATCTGGGAGTAGTGATGGTGTCGGTGGCGAGCCATGGCGATGGTGGTGGAGGATGCGGATCTTGGCGTGGAGGGCAGTGGCAGTGGGCTCGGTGGCGGATCTTGGCTTGGAGGGCGATGGCAGTTGTGGCGATGGCGGTGGCAATGATGTCGGTGGTGAGCGGTGGCGTGGAGGGTGATGGCAGTGGTGGTGGAAGATCGGTGTTACTTGTTGGAAGAGAGAGTGGAGCTTGGAACAAAGAAGGAAGAGGGAGTGCGTGAGGCGGAAAACCTTTGCGTTTTCTGCGTTTTTAATTTTTTCTGTGTTTTGGCTGAAAATAGCCAAAACGTTTTTTTGCTGTTTTCCATTTCCTTCACAAATTTTTTCCTTATTTTTGAAAACACATTTTTGAAAATAACAAAGAGAATACGTTTTCGATGTTTTGAAAAATTGAAAACAGAAAACGGCCCGAAAAAGCCAAAGAGAACAGGCCCTTAGGGATTTGGGGATTTGCGAGAGGGAAAGAGGCGAGGCCTCTTGCGTGAAAGGAAGATTTTTATTTTTTTTAAATATTTAATTGTTAAATAAAAAATAAAATATTTTATGAAAATAATATTAAAAAATATAATGTGTTAATTAAATTTTAATAATTCTTTTTTATTATTTTATTATAAAAATATAAAATTTTAGTCAATAACAATAGAAAGGAAATATATTAATGGCGACGTAATATTATGCAATATTAATTAATAATCTCAGTATCTATAATATCTACATAATTATAATATTAATAATTCCATTAAGTAGTTATTTTACACAGTTGTAATATCGATTTCTTTTAAAGATGGAGGTTTTATTTTTTAGAAAAATGAGTAAATTGACAAAAATAACAAGTAAGGTGTTAGAATTTATATAATCTAATTTTTGATGATTTAAATATAATTTATATTAATGTGACCCCATATAATATAGTCTGAGAGACACATGGTGATTCAAGGATGATATCTGTTATACATATTTCTCGCACCATTTTTTATAGGCTAAACTTAGTCCAATAGGTCAGGCCAATTGTCTAAAACCCAGTAGGCCCAATCGAGCTCATATATCACTTAAATCCGAGCTCAGATCGTAAAATCAAGCGAGCTCTCAGCAAGGTTTTCAGCGAGCTCTCAACGATATACCCAACGAGCTGCTAACAATGCTTCTAACTCACTGGCCTAACTGTTCAGCTCGCTGGTCAAACTATTCAGCTTGTATAACAACATTGCTTTTGAATAATCGAAGATAAGGACCCACCTACTTTATCTGATGTAAACTGGATCTCTGGTAATACGGAGCCTCACTCCCGATTTTATGAAATTGATAAAAACATCTTATCTCCATGATGTTATTCTTCAACTTTTGTATTTTAATGCAATTGTAAACACACCTCACTATAAATAGGAGTCGAAAATACCATTGTAGAAAGAGAACAACAAGAATGAGATACTGTTACTCTGCCGGAATAATCAGAGAGCAGTTGTAGAGTAGGCATAATTCTGGCTGAATCACGTAAAATTCATCTGTCTTAATTTACTTATACTTAGTCATTCCTCTTTGCATTTGGGCTCATTTTTCTCATTGCGAGCCTACGAATCATGGTCTGCTAATTCTGAACGTTGACAATACCATACTGCTAAGTCATCTCGATGATGAGTGGTCTGAACAATGCATGGTGATTTAGTAGCTCTCCAAGTTTTAATTTACAAATGATTCTTATTATTAATTAAAATGCTATACTATGATAATACATGTCACTTTAAAATTAGTTGATGATTGATTTATTAATATATGTGTTATACTTAGACATGGCCAAAATTGAACCGGACCGGTGGTTCGAACCGGAACCGGACCGGCCGGAACCGGACCTGGAACCGGCCGAACCGGAACCGGAACCAGATCGAACCGGCGAAATTCGGTCCGGTTCCGGTTCGAGGTTCCGCGGAACCGGAACCGGCGGTTCCGCGGAACCGCGGAGGGGTGCTGCACTGCAGTACCCCCCTTCCCCCCGCAACGGTCCAATTTTGGACCGTTGCAATTGCAACGGTCCAAAATTGGACCGTTGGCTGCTGCCAACGGGCAGCAGCCCAATTTTATTTATTTATTTTTTTTTCTAATCCTATGATTCCTATCTATATATACCCCTCCCTCCCCCACTCATTTTTCACACTTTTTTTCTCTCTCTCTCTCTCTCTCTCAAGTTTCAAGCTATTATTCTCTCTATTTTGTCTCTCATTTAATATTTCAATTTCAATTTCTTCAATCTTCTCATTTTGTTATTTGTCAATTTATTCAATTATATTGTTAATTATTTATTACTTGTTACTATATTATATTATTACTAATATTTTCATTATATTTGTCAATTTTTTACTATATTATTTTATCATTATTATATTTTTTTATTATCATATTTTTTTCAAAAAAATGGCAAGTGAAGGTAGAAATTTTGAAAATGTTGAAAATGTTGAGTTTGAAACTCAAAATTTTCAAACACAAGAGAGTGAAACTCAACAAAAGGGAGGTGAAAAAATTTCTACTTCTGATATTTTTAATATTCATTTCAAGAAAACACCAAAAGGAAATGGTAAATTTGATGTATCTTGTAATTATTGTAATTAGGTATACAAATTCAAGCAAGGAGGTGGATATGGTACTTTCGCCCGACATTTGCAAACAAAGCACCCGCTCAAGGTTGGATTGAGTTGCGATCAAACACAAATATCTGGGTTTGCTACCTCTTCAAACTCTCCTCAATTATTTCATTATAATGAAGCTAATTGTAGGTCTGGTTTAGCTGAAATGGTAGCAATTGATCATTTATCTTTTAGTTTTGGTGAAAAATTAGGTTTTACTCGATTTTGTCAAAACTTTGTTAATCCTAGTTTTAAATCAATTCCTAGAAATACTTTGAAAAGGAATTTGTTAAAATTGTTTAAAAACTCAAAAATTGAATTGATAACATATTTTCAAAACAATAATATTAATGTTTCTATTTGTAGTGATATTTGGAGTGATCATTGGCAAACTCATTCATATATGGGTATTACTTGTCATTGGGTTGATGAAAATTATGTTTTACAAAAAAGAATTCTTGCGTATCGATGTTTTGATGAAAGTCATAATGCTGAAAATATTTGTAGATTAATTCAACAAATTTTACAAGAATATAGATTAGTTAATAGAATTTTTTCAATTTCTTTTGATAATGCATCGGCTAATACTATTTCTATTAATGAATTGAAAAGAATTTGCCAACCAAATTTTGGTGGAAGATTTTTTCATGTTAGATGTGCATGCCATGTTTTAAATTTATGTGTTCAAGATGGTATTAAGTCACTTAATCTTTATTTAGATCCAATTAGAAATGTTATTTCTTATATTTGGGTACACCCTCGAACTGCAAAAGCATGGGCACATTTTTGCACCTCCAATGGTTAAACCCCAAAACGTTTTTCAAAAGATGTTCCTACTCGTTGGAACTCAACTTTTAAATTACTTAATCAATCTTTTGAATATAAAGATTTATTGTGTTCTTTTGCAGCAAATTATATTCCACAATATCCTATTTTTTCAACTATGTGGAATGTTTGTAGTTCAATTTTGAATATTTTACGAATTTTTAATGATGCTACTCATACACTTAGTAGTGTTTATAAACCAACTTCACATCAATTTTTAATAGAAGCAATGAATGTGGCCGGTGTATTAATGGAAGGAATTAATGTTGAAGAAATTTGTCATGCTGTTTTAGAAATGAGAGAAAAATGGTTACGTTATTATCAATTTATTCCTGAAATTTTTCTTGTTACTATGGTATTTGATCCTAGGTGTAAATTTGATGGTTTAATTGAGTTTTTGTCTAACTATTATTCGTTGTTAGGATTAGAAAATAATGAAGAAATTGATGTGAATATTATAATTTCTAAGGTTAGAACTTTATGCAATCAATTATATGAAGCATATGTTATTGATCCTAGTCGTGAAGAATCATTTCCATCCATGGCTTCGTATTCCTCTTCCTCCCAACCAATGAAATGGGGTCATAAATTTTTAGATCAAAGGAGGAAAAAACCTAGATCGAGCTCACATTCGGAGCTCGAAACTTATCTAATCACAGTTTTTGAGTTTAGTGATGATACAGGTTTAAATTTTGAAATTTTGGAGTGGTGGAAAAGGCACAAGGAGACATTTCCAACTCTTGCAATTATTGCAAGTCAAATTCTTGCAGTTCCAGCTTCAACTGTAGCTGTTGAACAAACATTCAGTAGTGGAGGCAACATTTTGGACGAAAGAAGATTAAGATTGGCTCCAGAATCATTGCAAGCTCAAGTTTGCCTCGATGATTGGGAAAGAGCTAACATGCGACGTCAAGAAGAACTTATCCATTCATCATCATCTGACGAATGAGTTAATGATGGTTCAACAACGGCGACTTCCGACTCCAATGAAGATGCGTAGGATCCAAGTCCATTTTTTATTTTTTTTCACATTTGTAAAAATTAATTACTTGTATTACATTTTTGTTGTAATTATTTTTTAATGAAATTAAGTCTAATTCTATTTTTTATTTTTTATTTTTTATTTTTCACATTTGTAAAAATTAATTACTTGTATTACATACTTGTTTAGTTGTTTTAATTATTTTTAATGAAATTATTACTTATATTTCTTCAATTTTTAGTAGTGTTTTTTATTAAAAATATGGTTGAGAATATCTATATTTACAATTACATTTAACAATTAAAAATCGAAACCAAACCGAACCGAACAACGGAACAAGGACCAAAATTGAATACAACAATATTTAAAAAAAATTAAAAAAATTCGGTTTGAACCGGAACCGGAACCGTTGACCGAACAGGCTCAAACCGTTGACCGAACCGGTCCAAACCGTTGACCGAACCGGCACGAACTGGAACCGAATCCGAACCGTCCCAAACCGCCCTTGGGCGGTTCGGTTCAGGTTCAAATATTTCTTGAACCGGAATCGGCGGTTCATGAACCGGAACTGGCGGTTCATGACCCGTGGCCATGTCTAGTTATACTAAGATAATACTAGCACTTGGCATTGTTTTTGCATATATTTTTGAGATACAGAATGATATGAATAATGGAGAAACTCCATGAATGGAGGATTAATAATTTATATAAATTACTTAATTGGAAATGGGCCAAATAAATCCAACGAGTAACTAATTATAATTCTATTATACAGAAAAAAGTAACTATCATGCCATTTTCTAACGAATCATATAGTTTTTATATTTCATCAACTAATAAGATTATTAAATGAATTGTAATTAAAATTGATTAACAAAAACAAATTAAAATTGATTATTAAGTAAATCATCTAATATTTTGTAGTATTAATCGTCTGATATATCAAGATTTTAAAATTTGATGCATTTAATTGACTCTATCATCAATCTAAGAATATTTATATAATTTCTTCAATTTAAAAATATTATTTATATATTCTCTAAATACTATTCAATTCAGTTTTAATATAATTTTTACATTAAACAAAATATAATTCATACACCAATTTTTTTAAAAAATAAATGCAAAAATACCTTGTTCTCTCTCTCTCTCTCTCTCTCTCTCTCTTCATTTTGTATACATTTAATAAATATTACCAATAGTTAATTATAATACATTTAATATATAATATAATTTAAATTGTTTTTCATATTTAGTTTGCATTTATATATATTTAATTTTATATTTTATTCACATGAAATATATTTATAATTTAATTTTAATAAATATATTTAAGTTTGGCCTATATTAAATTTCTATATTTATAAATAAAAATTTTAATTTTTATAAATTAATTTTCTTAATTTATCTAAAGTTTGAGGCGAATATAAAATTTGTTTCAAATTTGAGACAAAAAATTTTTCATCTCAAAATCTATCTCTAATTTGAGACGGATAATATGCATCTCAAATTTGGAATGAAAAATTTTTCGTCACAAAATCCGTCTCAAAATCTGTCTAAATTTTGAGACAAATTATTTTTCACCTCAAAATCCATCTCTAATTTGTGATGGATAATTTTTGTTTCTAATTTGAGACAAAAAAAATTTCGTCTCAAAATTCGTTTTAAATTTTAGACGGATAATTTTTCTTCTCAAAATCTGTCTTTAATCTAAAATTGAAATTTTTTCGTTTCAAATTTCAGATAGATAATTTTTTATCTCAAAAGCCATCTTAAATTTGAGATAGAAAAAATTCGTCTCAAAAATTCATTTTTAATTTGCTGTTTTCTTGTAATGTCACCATATTAGCCAATCATCTAGGGTATTATACCTCTCGGATAAAACCTACCTTGAGGAGCTTTTCCACCTCTTCTTTTAGACATTATGTGCCTCTTCTTTTGTTTTACCGATCGTGCCTCCAGGTGGACGTTTAGGTGATGGGAAATGATCTTAGTGTCAATCCTAGCCATGTCGGCAGATGTCCATGCGAATATATCAACGTGGGACCTGAGGCACTCAAGGATCTCATCCTTCTCTTATCCTGTTAGCTAGCTTCCTACATATACCAAGCACTATTTATTGCCATTTTTAGGGTAATCAACTCAAGAGTCTCACTGGGTTGAGGCTTGGCACTATTGAGAGCTTGTCCGCTAATTATCAGTGTTTTTGCTCAGTGGCAACCTTCTCTTTCCCCTTGTTGTTCTTCGTGGAACTGATATAGCAAAGCCTTGCCTTTTCTAATCCTCTATGACTTGTCCAACTTTGTGGGGTGTAGGAAATTTCATCAACAAATAGCTTAGAGAGATAACTGTCCTCGTGTTGTTAACAAGGGATTGTCCCAAGATCATGTTGGATGCTGGTGAATATGTTTGAACCACCATGAAGTTGACTTGCCGAGTGATGATTTGGGGTGATCTCCCAACATGATGGGCAATTGTATTGACCCCACCACTAGGACTACTTCTTCAGTAAAACTATACAGTGGGTATGGCATGACTCTCAGCCAATTATGCGCGATGTGCATCTACTCGAAATAGTTCCAATAAAGGAGGTTAACTGATCTTCCACTATCTACTAGAATTCTCTCGATTGAGTGTTTGGAAATCATGGTTGAAATCACCAAGGGGTTGTCATGGGGCATCACGATGTCTCTTTGATATTCTTGAGTGAATATGATCGGATCTTCATCTTCTTCCACTCGTGCTATTGAGTCCATGTGCAATGCCTGATGGGTGTAGGCTTTTTATGCTGCCAAGGAATCCCCTGCCAAGTTCTTGCCCCCTGAAATAACATGGATTCTTTCCATTGTGGGTTCATTTTTATTTTCTTTAGGAGCCGGGGCTGTCTCATTTTGCCTATGGCCTATCTCTTCCTCCTTAATTCTTGGCTGCAGATTATCTCTCATTCCCTGATTATCTTACCTACGAAGAGCGGGTCGTCTCTAATTCTCTCTTTTGGGTTTCTGCCTCTTGTCGAATTATGGCTTGGGCTTGTCAAGCAAGAACCTATCTCGCTTCCTTTTCCTGATCAACTGCTCAATCTAATTAAATAACTCTCGACACTGCTCAGTAGTGTGCTTATGCACTCATGGAACTTGTAAAAAGCATCCACATTTTCCCCTAAGGGTTGGCTTAAGCACAGAAAGAAGTTGATCAAACTAGTGTGTGCTATGTAAGAGAGGATGGCAACCCTTAGCTCATTAAGAGGAGTAAAGTTTCGAAATTGCATTTTTGGGGGGTTCTTCCCATCTCGACATTTTCTCCACTTTATTAGGCCTTATGACATTTTTTCTTGTCCTTTTCTTGGCTTCATACGAGCCTAAAATTTCCATCTACACCACGAATTGATTTGCCCAGGCAAACATTTTTGTCATCAAGGTTGGTTGGGCAAAGGCCAAGGATTCCCATAAAAGAGCGAAAGTGGTCCCATGAAGCAGGGCAGATGCCATTAGGCTAATTGGTAAATCTTTCACTTCTTGGGCATCACTCCTAAAACGATCCATATATTACTTCAGTGGCTCATTTGGCCTCTGTTGGAGGTGTTAGTGTTAGTGCCCTAATGTTAGATTTAGATGACATCTAACAATTGTAATAATATGACTAATGATGTAATTCTTACAAATATAATAAAATATATTTTTATATTTTAAGATCATATCCTCATTCATAACTCTACAATCATTATATATGAACAAGTCCCTACATTTCTTGTTAAAGGTTAATTCTCAGTCCTTAGACTTCTTAGAAGGGACTATGATTAGTCTATTATAGATTTACACATGAGATACTATCTTTGATTAGTATAAAATGCTAATGATAAAGGATGGTGAGTCGCATGCCATAATCCATGAGATGGATATAGTATATGTAACGACCCGCTCCCACCTACGGGCGCTACCAGTGAATAATCAACCAGATTACTCACACGCAACACCAAACTAATGAAGAGATGGACTATGTTTCATCGGGAAACGTCCTAGGTGGGGCTAGGCTTCGTCCTTCCCTTCGCTCCACTCGAGGAGTGGGTCCCCAAACATAAAAAGAAACATAGCGAATGGGACCCGAAACTCGAGTGAGCTTCATATTTCTTCAGCTCGTCTTATCACAAGCCAAAGGTGACCCAGGCACAAAACTAGCACAACAAATATCTACTAAGTATTGGGGATTTATGGGAAGTACCTTGTTAATTTTTACCTAATCCTAAAAACTTGGCTCCACCAACTAAGCCATTATCAACTAGAAGTCTACACAATCAATACTACATTATACTGATTACAACAAATGGAATACCATCTAGTGCCCAACAACATACACATTCACCCACAAGGACGTATATATACATACCACCACATGAATTCATACAGGAGATAATAAAATTTACAATGCGGCAACAACGCTAGTCGTTACGTCAACCTCCCAACATAATCCCTACTTGCATCTGGGCTTGCAATATCTACAACACGAGGTAAAACCTCATGAGTCATAAAGATTTAGTAAGGGTGCAAATGAATGTAAACAAGATAATATATACAATGCAATGACAAGTAAATATGCATGAATGATGAGGCATCACTGCCTTCCGGACCTACTTGTTCAAGGCACTTACCTCCCATATTATCCCTAACATGCATCTAGTCTCTCCCATGGCCATAGGACTCCACTAGATCACCTATAGAACATGCACAACACACAACTGCACACAACATATATTTAACCATATTACCAACATTCACATGGCCGCCACCATTGGGGCCGTCCCTTACCTGGCTCGAAGTCTTATCTCTGCCATGGGCGAGAACGTTAGCCTGAACTTTGAACTCTTCTAGAATCACCTCTCTCTCGGTCGAGCTTAAATCCAATCACAAACCCAACAATAGAAATTAAACCAGGGTTTATGTTTTTGCTGTATACCGCAAAATCACCCATCAATAATTTCCAATAAACCCTAATTGAGAGTTTAATCCAACAAATAATTATTCTAAGTTATCTCGTGTAACACCCCGTGTTACCAGTGTTAGAAAAATGAAAGGAAAGCCCAAGAAAGCCCTTGAGATGGAAGGGCTTAGGCCGGTATCATAATACCGAGGCAGGGGTATTTTGATAATTTGGGTAATGAGACCCGATAAGAGGTTGGGTATAGACCTTGGGTATTGCCTAGTACTGGGAGTAAGAATTTTAGCTACATTTAATAGGCCCTTGAATGGTGTGAGAAGCCAAGGGTGGTTGTGAGCAGCGGGGTAGCAATAAAAAAAGGCCAAATCAACTGCAGGGAAGGCCCTGGGACTCGGATGACCAGGAATAAAGGCATGGGACGAGTGAGCGTCCCGAGATATGATTTTTGGTGTCAAGAGAAATTGGATTGGAGACAGTTTTCGGTATCGCTATAATACAGCGAAAAATATCGAATAGGCCGCAGGTTTTGCCGATAGCCTCCGACAAAGTGTTGGAGCCTGAAGGGTGGTCAGGTGTTGTGAGGCTAGCATGATGGAAGCGGCTCTGGTATGGACAGAAGTCCCAGCTAGGTGCCGGGATGAATCTGACCTTGAAGTGAAAGGTTAGAAATTAATTTTGGTAAATAAATCAAGCAAGGGAGTCTTAATGGTGATTTTGACAAGGTTTTGGTCATGGGAGACATGCATGTATATATGTGCATGTGTAAAGGGTTGTGCACAAGTGTATCTATGGGGATGTGTATTGTGTAGATATTTTGAGAATATATGAGTGATTAAAGAAATTTTAAAGGAAAAAGATTATTAATCACTCAAGCATTTAATGAGGAAATGATGGTGGCTTTTCTTTAATTCCAAAAGAAAATATTTATGTCTCTCACCATTAATGAAGGCCTTTATGATGTTGGAAGAGAAAAGAAAATTAATTGGAAAAGAAAAATTGTGTCTTGAGATGGAAGACATGATCCAATGGTCTAGATGTATTCTTGAAAGAGGGAAGACTTGGCCATTAAGCCTTGATTGTAGTGATGACACTTGGCAAGCCATGGATCAAGTAAAATGGAAGTTTATTTTTAATTCAAAAAGGAAAGTAAAGTGGTCTTTCAAGCATTTATTAAGGGCAATCATTATGTTGCCTAAAAGAAAAATGCAAAAAGAAAAGAAAATGGTCGAGCATTTATGAGTAAAAATGAGGGATTAATTTAAAGAGATATTATGTGACTTTAGTCACTCAAGCCATTAAAGAGTGTGATGATGGTGTTGGGAGGCTTGACTTTCAAGATAAATATGCATACATATATATGTGGTGTGTTATGTAAATGGAAGAATAAGGATTTTAATGAGAGGTGGGGATTAATTCTCCCATTTCAAGAGAGATCCAAAGGCTCATATTAAACCTTGGAGGTTGGGAGAAAGGTGTAAGATATATATATATATATATATGAGAGAGGTATAGGGATGAGAGAGTTCTCCCATTCAAGTGAAAGAAGAAGAGAGAAAGAAGAAGAAAAATGAGAAGAAGAAGAAGTCTAAGAAGCCTAGAGGTAAAAGTTATATAATCTTCTTGTATTTCTCATTTTTAAAGGATCTCTTTATGATCCTAGGCTTGTTTTTCATGAAGGAGTTTGAGGAAATTAAAGGAAGTGATTTTGGAGGCTTGAAGTTGTTGGAAACTTGAAGATCCATGGAGTATTGAGGTAAGGGGAAAGCCCCAAGTGGATGGTGGCTAGCAAGACTCTTGTATGCATTTTAACATTTTTGTGCATGCTTTGCATATGCTTGTGTGTATGAGACTCATGGCCATGAAGTTGTGTGTTGGGGTGGGTATGTTGAAGCCTTTAACGTTAATGGTTGAGGTATTGGAACCATAGGCACTTGCATATGGCATTGGCATCTATATTGTTAATTTTCATACTTTATGTTATTGCACCCTTACTGAGCTCTTGGAGCTCATGAGGTTTATTTTGACCTCTTGTAGGTATTGAAGCATGCTATGGAAGGGTTTGGCAAGAGAAAGAGGCTTGAGCATAAAAATTTTTGTATATTTTTTCAAATGGTGTAATTTTTTGTCTATTTTGTATATGCCTTGTGTAAGGGTTTCTTTAAGCCCAAAGGGTACATTTTGATGTGTATATATGGAAAGAAAAATCTGGAGAATTTGGGCATTTTTGGGGTGTTGGAAAATTCAAAAAGGGAGGTTGCTGGATTTTTCTGGAGCAGGCAGGCCGGGGCAGCAGCAGGGGGCGCGCGGCCAGCCCGTGCGGCCGGCCCACGTGGCCGCTACTGGGGCCAATCCTCGCGGCCGCGGGCTGCGGCCGCCCCAGGCAGCGCGCGGTCGGGCCCAGGGAAGGCCTAATCGGCCGTGGGGCCCGCGCGGGAAGGAAAAAAAAAGGGGGGGGAAATTCTAAAATTAGGGGAATAAAATAGGGAATAATAGGGCCCAATTTTGGGAGATTTTGGGCTATAGAAAAAACTATAAAATTCCCCAAAGGAGTGATGAAATGTTGGAAAATTGGAGGATTTTCTGAGTATGAGTTTTCCCTTAGTCTAGCCCGGTGTTAAGAAGCATCTTGAAGCCCTTGGGCGGTGTAGCGGGTTATTTCTTCGTTCATAAGAAACTCGCGAGGTCCTAGGGTGTTTATGGATCCTGGGTAAGCGAAGGGCCAGACGAAACCTAGTTCTCACCTAGGGCGTTTCGTCATGAAACATAGTCTACCCTTCAAATTCGAGCTTTGGGGCGAGGAATCTAGGAGATTATCGTCGGTAACACCCGCGAGTGGGACCGGGGTGTTACATCTCGTTTAATGCAAATAACTGAACAATAATTAAATTAATTTTACCTCATTAAATCAGGATGAGAAAATCGGCTCAACGCTCATACCCGCGTCGCCTCATGGAACGTCACGTTACGCTCAAAACTCTATTTCTGAGCTTTTGGCACGCTTCTTGAGCCCCAAAATACTTTCCAGAATTTTATCTCATTTTTCTAAATTTTTTTAGCTATTTTCCCCTTATTTTTATTCTTTTTCCAAATTTCTTTTTCTTTTCTTTTCTTTCCTTTTCTTTTATTCTCCACTATTCTTCTTCCTCACGCGGCTTCTTCTTCCGCGCGCATGCCTTGCTCCATTCTCCCACAGCAGTCGCTCCAACGCACAGACGCCACCAGCCTTCGCCATCTGGTGCTGAGGCCAGCTCTACTGCCACCACCCGACCCCGGCCGCGGCGCCACTGTCGCCTCGCTTGCAACCACCGTGAGCTTCCAGCCTGCGCGCGAACAGCAGCGCCTCTGGCCGCCGCTCGTCCCTGCTACTCCAGGTCGCTCTGATCTTGCTAGCCACCTTTGCGAGCTCCGTATTGCGCCACCGCTGCTGCTGCTCCATTGCCGTTGGTCGCGGCCGTTTCAGCCGCGTTAACCATGGCCGCCCTCGATCGGCCATCGCCACATCTCTCTCTCAATCTTCGATCTTGCGTGCCTCGGCCAAGCTCTCTTCCAATCTCTCATGCTCTCTCTCGCGATCTCTCACTTTCTGTTTCGAATCCAAAGTGAATCCAAGAAAAGCCACGGCTTGCTCCAGCACATCCAATGCGCATATATATATTTATATATGTATATATATATTACAAATAATATACACATTTAATTACACTATAAAATATATAATTATTTAGTAATTACATCTTAACCCCACTGCCATTTCATTAATTCCATTTAGGGATTTTTTTATAATCATACTTAGACCTTCCAAGATCTTAATTAATTATATCAAGTTACACAGAATTTTGATTTATTCCAAAAAATAATAATAAGACATTACTAGTTAAGATCGATTTCGTCCCTGTGCCTTCACAGGACCTTATCTCAACCTAGAAATACTGTAAGGTTGACTTATTTACAAAATAGGGCCACCCTTCAGGCCCTTTTGACTTACGAGTAATTTCTCGGTTGCTCCTTGCGAGCATTCAGTTCAGCCAATTATTTAAGCTTATACAGCAGTTGTACTGGAAACTATTCCCGATCTGATTTCTTTCAACATCATTAGTCTCATCTCAAAACACTCAATAATCCTTTGCCCAATTTCTTGGACATCTGAGTCTTAAGGCATTTCCTACCATTGATTCAGCAATTTGTTAATTCATTTCTTGAAACTACCCTTAGGGCCCACCTGATTGCTCACTAGCAAAATTACCAGAATGCCCCTTCCTAGGGCCTATCATTTTATTTCTCGTCTTTCTCTCAAAGAGCACTCTTTAAATTTTATTTTTATTTTTTTAACGCTTGTAACATAGGGTGTTACAGTATACATGTGAGTAGATGCTAGTGGAACATTTATTGAATGTAACGCACGTGATAGATCACATGGTTGAGATGATTTATGATCTATCACAAGCTTCGATTGTGTTACTTGTCCTTAGATTGGAAGGAACACAATTATCTTGTATGTCGGTGTTAGGGATTTGCCATTGCTAAGAATCATCAGGTTATTGGGTGAGAGACGAACTATGTGGTTCTTGTGCAGTGGTGTATAGAGGCAAGTGATCGCTAATGGGATTTTTTGACCTCTAGTGTGAGGTGAACATCCTATGCAATCAGTGATGGTTTTGATTGAAAAAACCCCTGGTCAGGGTGCATTTGATTGGAAAGTGTTCCAATATTTGAAAGAGTTTAGATGTGTCATCTCGAACACATCACACTAATTTTGGTATAGTCATCGAGTTAGTGAGTTTGATCAGTCCATGACTTTCACTTAATCAGGATGTTAATCGATAGAGAGAATATAGTACATGGGAATTGAAAGGCTAAATAGGTTCTATTTTAAAGTAAGACTTCATTACTAGTAGGATCGCCCTGACATAATACTAATTGTCACTCAAGGTTTTTCAGGATAGATCGGGGAGATAGAGAAATCCTCGTTGTAGACCAAAATGTTTAGTCGATGTCAAAGAGTTTAATGTGTCCTGATTGCTAATTAGTAGTGAACCTAAAATGTCACAAACATTTTCAAGTGTGGTGGTTGACTAAGTGATTACAACTGAAATCATCATTAAGAGTTAATCATGTCACCATTAAGAGTTAACGGATTGGGTTCAATGATCAAATTAATAAGGAGCAAATGTTAAGAGTTGACAGGCATGCCATTAAGAGTTAACGAGGGCTTTGGTTTTATCATGGGATGGTGAAAGGGTCATTAAGTGTTAATAGCAGGCCTACATGCAATTTATGAAAACTTGGTTGGATGGGAGTAAAAATGGTTGACAACCCTTGTAGATTGTCAACTATTTTTTTCAACCAATTGAGCCAAACGGTTGATAATTTCTTTAGAATGGTCGACCATTTCTCTTACAGAGGGTCGCGAATCGCACGATCGATTTGTCGTATCTATAATGAAAACAAGGGATGTGTGGCAAAGGTGAATGATGAGAGGACTAGGGAAGGACGATGTGCGTCCTTGGGGTGTCTTCCTCTCTCTCTCTTGCCTCCTTTTGGTCCCTTGTTGTTTTTCCCTTTCTTAGGTCGTTTAGGGTTTTGGAGGTTCCATATATATGCTTGGAAGAAAAAAAAATGAGAGAGCTTTTGCCTTGTAATGGTTGCAATGTTTTCTCTCGGCCTTGCTCATTTTCTTATTTATCTCCAGAGCCCTAGCCCCTTTCTCCATTTCTCCTCTGTCCATATTGCTATTGTAGCAATTCGACCATAACAGTGAGACTGTTATTGGGTTGGAATTTCCATCCATTTGGACCCATTTTTAACCAAATCTCCTTCACTATTTGGCTAGCATATATAGTGAGTTTGGGGATTCATCCATTCATTGGAGCGTGGACTGACTAGGCCCCCTGTGCTTTTAAGGGTTGGTTTGGTTTAACTAAAGATTTTTTCAGGAGTTGTTCGAGAGCAAGGTGTTGTTGGTCAGTGAGAATTCCATCCTCTGCATCGGCATTCAAATTGTTGTGGTGTATATATACTAAACCTCTTATGGAATGGTTTAGTCTTATATTGCATAGGAATATTGGAAACGAGTCTTGTAAGGTGATTTTAATGTTCGTTTTCGCTGCCTTATTTGTGTTTTCGAAAAATATTTTTGAAAATCAATTAAACCCTTGCATTGATACACCAATAACTGGCGTTTCCTTTCAGGAGGCTTATTAGATATTTGGCATTCTTTTTTTTAGGGATGTGGGCGACAAAGGCCTTTAGAAATTCTTTCTTCAACTGCTCAAATAATGTAATGTGACCAACGGACAATTCAGTGAACCACTGATTATAATACCCAAGAACTTTGGGTTATTATTTTAAAGGAAAAACAGAAATTCGGAGAAATTCGGTATTAGAAAAGCCTGAAAAATTTACCGAATCAGTCGAAGGGAGTACCCTAAAGCTTAAATGATTAAGGAAATAGGGATGCCTCTAATGAGCATATCGAGACATGATTTTTAGGACTGAAAGAAATGGAATCAGGAATGGTTTTCGATACAGCAAAAATGTAGCTTCCATTTAGGCTGTAAAACTGAATTCTCGTAGGAGACTCCCGAAATGATAACAGAAGCTAAGGGAAGCTTCGGTTTGTCGAGTAGAACAACCCTTCGGAAGTTACAGGAAGAAACGAGTGGATTTAAAGCCAAAACGAAGAATCGGGCCAAAGTGCAATTTTTCAAAGTTGCCCAAGGGGGTCAAAATGTCATTTTTTTTTGCAAAAGTTGCAAAGATGAAGTTGAAAGATCAGGATTCAAGGGACTTAATGGCAATTAAGGAAAGTATAGGGGTTGTGAAGAAATGGGCCAAAAAGGGAAAACTGAATCTGGTGGGGTAAAACTGCAAAAATCGCAAACTTCATAGCCATGGATTTCGACCAGGCCACGAACGGTCACCGACCGGCCGTTTTAAGCATTGGGAAATCACGAGGGGTGGTCGGGGATCCTGTAGAAGCACTCATGAGCCAACATTGGGCGTCGGGGTGGCCGGATTTTCAAGAAAATCTGACTAGATTGCAGGTCGCGATGTCGGCACCTGCAACTCGATTTTTTGGTCGCTTGAGACCACCTCTAGGTCGATTCGGGGAAGGTAAGAACGCTTAGGGTGTTGGGCAAGGCGATCGAAGGCAAATCGGGGTTCCCCATCGCCTATAAATAGAGCCATTTGAAGTCGAAAATTATCAAACTTTGAGCTTCAAATCGAGGGCCATTTCGAATGAATTGAGAGGAAATAATAGAGGGCTTTTGTTGCCCATAATCTAAAATGCATTTCTGGAGAGTTTCAAGCATTTTGGTGGTGATTTGAAGGAGAAATCGAAGCTCGCCGGAACCCTAGGCGGACCGTCTGGCCGAGAGTTCAAGTGCTTCGTTGGAGCACTTTTCGACCTTCTTTGGAGGCCAATTAGGTACCCCTATGATTGATTCTTTAAGGGCTTTCAAATGGCATAGCTTTTGTATTTTTCTGGCATGGCCGTCGCCGGAAAGACGACTGGCGCGTGGGCCCCACGCGTCAGTCTCACTCGCCCTAACACGCGCCAGCGCGTGTGGGGGTGTGCGGCCTTGGTTTTTCGTGCAATTTTTTTTAAATATCTTAGAAAAATATTTTAGAATTTTCTATGTAAAAATATTTGAAGAAAATTAAGTGTAGGTATTTATTTTGAAATATTAGTGAGGAAAAATAGAGAAAAAGGCAAGAAAATTGAGGAAAAATAGGTTTTATTGATTGTTTAAATAAATATCTTGCCTAGGGTGCTTTGGGAAGTGAGGTGAGTCATTTGGTGCGAAATTTGAGATTGACACGCAAATCGAGGCAAGTTTCCCATTTTTTGAGGTATCCCAATATCTGTAAAAGGTGAGTGGTTTTGTCTTTATAGCCCGTATATGATATGATTTCCTTTCCATGCATGATATTTTCTTATGTTATGATCATTTTCATTCATATACTGTTACATGGAAAAACGTGATATATGCACAATACGATGTTTTTGTCATATTGAAACTTGTGCATGGGGTTGGGATGATACCCTCAGAGTGTAGCCGTAATTCTCCTAGGGCGTTGAGGGAATAACGTTAGGCCTATCCCGCAGAGGTTCGGGATTTGCCTAGGATTCCTAGCCGGGCTGGTGGGCCTGGGAAGTTACATTATGGGTATATGTTTATAAATGTCCATGCATCATGCATCATTCATTCATGTTTATCTAACCCTCACTTAAAAGATTTCATCTTTTAATATTGGACTGTGTCCCTGGAATATTCCACGTTCCAGGTGAGGCAAGCGGCCGGAAGGGCAAGGAAGTGGTCGAGGCATGATCATGGTGGAAATGTTGAGGGTCCCATGTGGGACTAGAATAATCTATTTTATTCAGATATACTGTTTAGAGTTTAATGTTATTTGTAATGCTATGTTGGGTGAACAGTATGTATGTACCCACATAAGTTATGTTTTCGAGGTTAATGATCTTGCTTCTGCTTATGTAAAAAAATATCATTCCTTTGTTATATTTGGGAATGTTATTAAATAAATGTTATGTTGAAGATTTATTGCCGATTTATGTTTGATGTAAATAAAAAAAAAAAATCCTAGCATATACTAATGCCCTGGAAGGCGGGGTGTTACAGTTACACTGATGACCTTGGCCTACTAGCGAGAGTGGGACTTAGTGGCCTCAGTCCACCTGTGTAGTACGACTACTGCCACAAAGCGTTGCACGTGCTGCTCCGGATCTTCCCTTTCAAAGCATACTAGCAACTAGGGCAGCTTAAACCCTAGTTGAACTGGCTGTTGCAAAAGTTCATCGGACAGAGGGAATATTTTAGAGGGCACTTCCTTAGGGGCAGTCATTACATGCTTATGTTCTAACACCTCATCGATGAGCTGTTTCACATCAGCAGCCTTAAATGACTCTTGGGTCACACTTTCCTTTGTAGGACACTAGAAAAAAAAAATAGTATTTAGCGACATTTTTTTTTTTTTTTGCATTGTGCGACGGTTTTAATCGGCACAAAGAAATTTAGTGGCAGTTTTGAAAGCCGTCGCTAAAATAGCCGTCGCGGAGTATTTAGAGACGATTTTTAGCAATTGCTGGAGTAATTGTCACAAATTACATTTTTTACAGCCATTTGTGAACCGCCGCAAAATAATAGATTTAGCGACAGTTTTAGAATCGTCGCAAAAAAATAAAAAAACATTGAATCTTAGTAATGGTTTCAGAAACACCGTTGTTTCCCTGCCGCGCGCGCTCACTCACCCGCCCATGCCTGCCCCCTTCACGTGCTATGTGGCCGCATGTCCTCACACCATGTGGCAATGCTGAAAATTTAATTCCAGCACCTTCCCTTTCTGAGATTTTAAACCTAGGACCTCCCGTATGTGCGTGTATGCACGAAACCATCTGATCTACAAAGCCTTTTTGTTATTTACCCATACATATTAATTATATACTAATCTAACCACTATTTTTCAAAATTACATTTTATATTTTTTAAAACAATAATGGGATAAATTAAAAATAAATTAATTGAATTAAATTAATATAAATTATTAAAATTATATATATTTTTTAATTATTAAATTATTTTGTAAATTTTGCAAAATTGAATTTTTAATTGAATTTAGCAGCGGTTTTAAAAAATTGCTGCAAAATTTAATTTTTATTTTTAAATTATTAAATTATTTTTAAAATTTTATGTTAGTTTTCGATTTAATTTTATTTTTAATTATTAATTTATTTTCTAAATTTTGATGCGATTTTGAAGAACCATAGCAAAATTTAGTAAAAAAATTAAATTTTGTGACGATTTTTGAAAAATTGTCGCAAAATTTCCAAAATAATTTAATAATTAAAAAATAAAAATTAAATTTTGCCATAATTTTTTAAGATTGTCGCAAAATGTTAAAAAAACTATCACAAAATATCATGTTTTGCAGTGATTTTTAAAACCGCCGCAAAAAATCAATTTTTTGTAATGGGAGTGTGGATACAAAAGGCTTGGGACATAGTTCTTTCTATGGTTTCTTCACACGTGGGGGATTTCCCTAAAAGTCGACCATATTCCCTGAGTTTCCCTGGCTTGGGACCTGAGTGTTTGGCTGGGATGTCTCTATTTGTGCACTGTGTTGGCTTACCATTTGACAGTCGTCGTAAGAGAGCTGCCTCCTTCCCTCCATGATTGAGTATCCTGTATAAGGTAGTTGAAGGTTAGGTATGATCTCTTGTAGCAGGGAGGTTATTCCTTGCATCTTTCATACATTCCTCATTACTTCTCCTAAGTTGTAACACCTTGTTTTTCTTAAGCGTGTCACATGCTAGGACTCAATATATAAATATACATTCTTTTTCTAAAATACATTTCTTAAACCTCAAGTATCATATTTCAAAGAGAAACCTCCAACATATCATTATCAATGCGGAAACAATAATCGAAACCTGATATGGTACATAATCAAATGGTACTATACTAAATTCACTTTAATCATAACGTGAGAATTCGTACCATAACAAAACATCATATCTTCAAACAAAATACATGGAGACTCATTTCTTAGAGATAACAACTGAATACTTCAAACATACATTAAACCATAATAATATTACATGATTAACTTCTCAAACATCAATCGTAATACTTAACATTTTAACAAGGCTAATCATCAATGAAATATAAGTTTCTCAACATGACTAAAAACATATCTTGAATCTTCAAGAAGAAGCCAAACACCAGAATAACTTGCCAAACTCACCGGACACATCACCTTGTGCCGTTACATCTCAATCACTTGTTTGCCTTAGCTGCAAGTTCCAACTGAAACGTTTGAATGTTTTAGAGGTATAGCCCAATTAGAAGATGAACTTTCTAGTGAAGGTCTAAAAATAGACACATGAATGCATGATGCAAAGATATGAACAAACATATGCCTTAATGTAACTTCCCTGACAAACCAGCCTGGCACGGAACCCTAGGCAGTAATCCTGACCTGCTTACGGGGTATTCCTAACGTTGTTCCAACAATGCCCTTAGGGAATTACGATTACACTATCAGGGCAACATCCTATCCCGACATAAGTATCGATATGCTAATAATATCATGTCGAACGAAACAATTATGACTACCGATGCAACAACACATGCACAGATATGATAGAATGCTCATATAATACATATAACTTAGTCACTTTCGTGACTATCATGCTTAATATAGGTAAATCATATCATATATAAGTTTTGAAATAAAACCACTCACCTTAGCTTAGCCTCATAGGCTTTCTCGATATGCAAGCCTTGACCTCAAAATGCATGCTAGGATATTTTCTTGCTTCGACATGCTCTTCTAACCCCAAATAAATTCTTAGAATTTTCTGAGATTTTTCTCCATTTTCCTTAATTTTCTTCCTATTTCTTTTCTTTTTTTTTTCCTTTTCTTTTTCCTTATTCTTTTTCTTTTTCTTCTCCTTATTCTTCTTTTTCCCCTACTCTTCTGCATTTGTGAACAACCATGCCCAGTCGTCGCACTGCCGCGTTGCCGGCCTTGTCATTGCCCATGCCAGCTGTTGCCGGCCTCACTGGTCTCCCCTATCCTCGTAGGTCGCCGCTGGTTTTGCTATGCGTCGCCTGCTTCGCTACTCGAGCTTGCCGCGTGCTGCTATGACCGTACCTAGTTATTGCAACGACCATCCCTTCATCGCTCGTTATTGTCGCCGACCGCCTTAGCCTTACTGGCCACCGCCGCATGCCCTCACGACCATCATCGTGGCCACTGTCAGCCGCCCCTACTTCTCTGCCTAACCGCTTGGAAGCTTACGGCTATGGTTGCCGCAAGCTATTCGGCCAACTTCGGCCTCGCCGATCGCCGCACCGGCCTCATCTGGCCACCAGCTCAATCTCTTTCGACCAACTTGCTGCCATCGGTTCCTTCCTCTACCATCTTCACTTTCCATTTCCATTCTTATATATATACACATACCCATTTGCAGAAGAGAAGCCTTAGCCTTTAAGCTTCTTGCTGCCAGCCATCACTTTTTCAATTAATTCTTACATCCCACTTGCATCATTTTGCAGCGAAAACTTACCTGCTAAGTCTCCACAGCATGGCCATAAGACACTCACGCGCACAACATGCTTATATATATGTATCTATATATTACACTAATTTATATGGAAAATTTACATATTTAAATCCCAATTTCCTCTTAATTTCACTTGAGCAATTCTCTAATTGCAATTATACACTCAAACATCAAATTAATTTGCATTACGATATTGAAAATGCAAAATTAATAACCCAAGTTTACTCGATAAAGACGATTTGATCCATGCACGCTCACAGGACTTTTATTTCATCCTAAAACTATCTCAGGGTTGATCGTTACATAAAATCAGAGGCCCCTTAGGGTTCCGTTGACTTCCCGGAAGTCCCTTACAGTTATTCGATTTTGTAGCCTGAATCACAGTTGTATTTTAGCTGTATCGAAAATTGTCTCTAATCCAATTTCTTTCGATGTCATAAATCTTGCCTCGAAATGCTTGTCAATATATACCATATTATTTTTCTTAGACATCTAGGCTACATGGCACTCCCTGCAGTCAATTCGGTATTCATAACTGTAAGAAATTATACTTAAGTCTCAAATCTTATGAAAATTTTACTTACAACCCAAGTTAAAATTACTCTTAACTCCTTTGAAAATTCTCAGGTATTATATAAGTTCATCATTCTTTTGCTTTAGTTCCTTGTAGTTTTGTCTTAGTTTTTCATAATCTGTCAACAAGACCCTGGGTGGTGCTACCCCTGAAGGGCTAGGGTGGCCTAAAGTAGCCATCGGGTTTCTCCTAGGGACCGATGACTGTCCAAGGGAATTATGCTCCTAGTTTATTGGTGCTACAGGTGGAACATGACGTTCTTGCCTCGCAACTTGCTCCCCAAGCTCAATGAGATGTACTTCTCCTTGCTTAGATGGTCATTTGTCTCCCATACCAACAATTGGGTTTTCCCTAAAGTGAGGAACGTCTCCAGAATGGATTTCTTCGTTCATGTTGGCTTCTGAAGGTCGTGGCGTTGGGGGTTGGACCTAGCTAAGATCACCCATGGCATCAGTTCGAGTTTGCGTACTTCTCTGTGCCTGATTAGGCAGGTTACTTAGACCGACTGATCTTGTAATCCTTACCATCTAGTCTTGACTTTCTATTGTGTTTTCCACAAATGACGCCAAATTATTGTTGCCAAAATACAACTATAACGATTTGTGATGTAGGAAGAGTTGTTGAATGCTTGTGGTTGACTCGGGCTGGTGATATTTGCAGGGAAATCGACTCTGAGAAGTAGGTCCTTGGGATAATTGGGTCTCTTGAAATGAATGAGTCACTTGAGAGAACTAAGTCACCTAAGAGAACTGTGCCACCCAAGAGAATTGTAGTCACTTGAGAGAGCTATAGTTTCCAGAGAAGATTGAGACTCTGGAGAAAATGTCTATCAAAAAAGGATCCTTCTCCGTGTAAGGCTTGCTTCAAACGACTGGCTTTCAGAGAGAATTGAGGTTCTTTCGGGAAGGAAAAGTTTGGCTTCCGGGAAGAACTGGCTTCTTTTGAGAAAGATGTGGATAGTTTTCGAGAATAATTGATTTCTCCCGAGAAGGATTTGTGCTATTGACTTTCTTCGTATCCCTATCAATACCAACATAAGGTTAGAAGGCTCGTAGAGATTCCTCACTCACGATGACCCTCCGATACTTAAGTCAGTATCAGACGTAGATAATTGTAGACAAATAATAGTGAGAATGAAGTAAGGTGTCTAGAATTTATAGAATGTGGAAATCCCTTATTGAGTCTGATAATTGGTATTTATAACGCACAATTCTTGAGGATGTTAGGGGGGACACGTGTCTTGCATCCGAAATTTCTTGCATCTTTCTCGGAGAGAAGACATCTCGAGAGAGAATGTTAGTATCCTGATAGGATGTCTCTCTCGAAAGAATCATAAGACCCGAAAAGGGATTCTCTCCAGAAAGGAAGATAGGGTCTTGAGAAAAGCTTTCTCTGAAAAGAAGTCTACTTGCCTGAAAAGGGGATTTGCCCGGATAGGCTTTCTGTCACCGGAGAGGAACTCAACACCTAAAGTGAGCTTTAGATTTTTTCCTCAATTTCTGAGAGGACAAAACTCAATTATGGGTAGGCCCGGGGTGTTAATAATTTTGGTGCTCGGTTGAGTATGGACCAGGGAAGGTTTTAGATTTTAGTTGATAACTTTGCAACAAAATTATATTTATACATTATATATATATATATATGTCTTTTGCCACGCTTTCTGTACAAAATTTTGCAGGAATTTCACTGTCCTAACTGAGCATGATACCGCGGAAATCGAAAAGTTGCACACTGGCTATTTACATCAGCATGCTACTGCCCCTTAAACGCGAGGGCCAGGGCAAGCTGCCCTTCCTTAAGTCCAGCCCTCCTCCCAAAATCCTCTCTGCAGTAGTAATGATAGTTCATCGGCTTCGGCTGCTGGGTCGCCGTGGCCACGAACCCCACCGATCTCCTCTTCCCGCCGGCGGCCGAACGATCAGATCCTTTTTCGATGGAAACTTCGAGGAGCGTTCTCTTGTATGGACCGAACCACTTGGCCTGCATGTACCGGAATCGCCGCCACGGCGGCACGTGCATGCCCGCGCTTTTCATGGAGCTTTTGATGGCGTCGCACATTAGCCTCACAGCCTGCTTCAGGTCTTGCACATTTCCCACGAAAATCGGTGGGAAAATCTCCAGCAATGAAGTGTAGCCTCCTGTCGCCCTTGCGATTTCGAATTCTCCGGCCAGGCAAACGTCGATTATGTAGCGATTTCCGGCAACGTTCACGTCGATGTACTCGTATGACCCGGATGGAACATTCCTCCCAATTCTCTCCCACTTTGATTTGCAGAGACCTGTAAAATCACGGGTCAATTGAGAAGAAGAAGCAGCAGCAGCTACAGAAGCTAAAACAAGGCATATGAAACTTAATTTGAACTGTGAATAGGAAATAAATGGACAGAGGAGACCTCTATAATTCATTCAATTAGATGTATTGCTTGAAATAGAAATTGTTGGCATAATATAATCATTTTAGTCAAATCATTTTCTATCTCTTTTTTCTTTTCCTTAATTTCTACGTATGATGTGAATAATTCGCTCGATGCCAAGTTACTAACAATGGATATCAGAGTTAACGTAACAATACATGGATAGGGGACTCACCGGCGTCAAAACCTTTCTCGCGTAGCCGAGTCATCAATCGACGTTTGAATCCCGAGCTCGAATCATTTCCGATGATTCCATAAGCTTCTTCAGTCTCGGAGAGGAGATTTCTCCTCGCTTCATCATCTTCACAGTTTAACAACCTGCACAGCGTATCTCTCAGGTCCGAATCAAGGCAGAAGCTCTCAGATTCAGATCCATCTGGTCCTTTCCCTCTATCTTCATCGTCGTCTTGTTTATCCTCCTCCCTGTACTCTCTTTCCATGAACGACTTCACCAGATCCGACAGATCCATGGAGCTCTCCGGCGAGTGCTCGCTACCGCTGCTCTCGCAGATCCGAGCCCTAGCCATTTCGCCGAAAGCCTCTGCAAAACTTTTGAACTTCACGGCCGGGATCTTCCCCATCGTTGACGCCGAGACAAAAAGGGTTTTCTGTCACTTTGGTTTTGTTCAGAGAGCGAAGGCTTGTAAGATGAAAGTTAATCATGGACGTTGATACATATATATATATATATTATACACACACTGTATAGGCTTTGCCTATTGAATGTTCCCGCATATGCGTACACATTCGGCTTCGAGTGTCTAGATGAGTTTGATCTGACGCTACAATTTTCGAATGCATGGTAAGCACTGTGTACCGCGTCACACTGGAGCTTCTCTCCTTTTGACGCCGTTCAAAAATTGACCGTTTACTTGCGATGACTCACTGACTACATTCACGGGGCGTTTTAGCAAAATAAATGATTGATTTCCACGTGTCCCCTCTCGCCTCCACCTGGGAAAGCGCTACACTTTTTATGAATTTACCATCTGATTGGACGCTGCGAATGGACGCCGTGAAATATCGCTGTGACCAGGTTCATTGAACCTGCGGTCTGTCTAGGTTCATTGTATCTCAAATGACGGCGCACTGGTGTACATCACTCGTGTACTTCACCTGGATATAGTGGGGTGCACGTGTGACTAATGGGTTCACTGCAATAGCCATCAGTAATACTGACAGAATAAATTTTATATTAATCCATAAACTGGATTCAAAAATTAAAAAAATGGGAATCATAGTGGAGCCATATTAAAAAGAGAGGTAATTTAATTAGATATAATCTTTCAATTTACCTAAACTTATCTTAAACTCTCGGTTGGGATGAAATTAGAGACATTGATGAGTGCTGAGTGTAATCATTGTAAGTGTACCTAGACATATTTTGGGTTTCGTACATTTAATCCCATGCCAGGGTCTTGGTATTGCAATGATTCAAATAATGTGGTCGAATTATTGCAAACAAGGTGGTTGAATTATTGCAAACAAGGCCAGATTTTTCAATGGCCGATGAAGCGTTACCTCAAGCCCATGAAAATTTAACTATTTGGAGGCCCATAAAATAAAAATCTCCCTCCCATTGCCAAGGCCTAACCACCCACCTCCTCCTCCTTTATAAAGTTTCGCCCTTGCCCTTTTTCCTTTCTTATTTTTGCTTAATCATTCGTTACCCTGCCTCTCTCGCTCCGTCATTTCCTCTGTTACCTTTGTTGGTGACAACTCGACCTCGCTCTTGCCTCTCATCTCTCGCCTCTCATTGCTCTGTGACTCACTGCCTCTCTCTCCTCTTGCTGCTCTATCGCCCTTAGTCCTCGCCCTCTCACCTTTTGCTGCTCAGTCGCTCATCCTCATCGGCTTACCTCACCTTCGTGGTCGGTGGCTCGCTCTCTTGTCTCTGGGGCCCATTTTTATATTTCACCTCAATGCCTCAAAATCTCAAGTACGACACTGATTGTAAACTCATCTGTGTCACATGGTTCGGTGGCGTTATGTTATGTATGAGAAATCCAATGCTTTTGGCTTATTTATTTTTAATAATTTCAAGTTTAGTCTTGATCTTATATATAGATATGGTTTCCTTACATTTGATTTGTTGGTGTTATGTATAATTCCTTAAATTTTGATTTGATTGGAAATGCGAATATCTCATTAACAAGGTTAATTATTATTGATTTTGATTAGAAGATTATAATATGTTTAAAAAATTTAATCTCAAGAGGTTTGTCATTTGAGATCTATAAATAAGTAATCTTGGTTTAATTGTTAGTAGGGGTGTGCAATCGATTTTAACCGAATCGAACCGCCCAAAAATTGTGAACCGAACCGAACCGAACCAAATACAATAACCGAACCAAACTGACTGACCAACCCCAACAAACCGATCTAACCGAACCCTAAACCATGCTAACCGAACCGAAACCGAAAACCGAACTGGAAACAAACTAAGAGACCGGCTTTGCTGTTGCTGCCGGCCACCTAACTGGCCGGGGATTCCGATGATCAGAACCGATCATCGGATTCCCCCAACCACGGTGACCCACATACCCAAAAACTAAAAGCATCTAACGGTTGGATTTTAGTAGATCTAGGTTTCAAAATTTCAATGTAAAAGAGAAATAGAGTGCAAACTTACCGAAAACCATCGGCGCAATCTTCGTCTTCGTCTCCGGCCTTTGTCTTCTTCTTCGGCATCGACAACGGATTTCGCCTTCGCTTTCGTCTTCTTCTTCGGCATCGACAACGGATTTTGGCCTTTGTCTTCTTCTTCGCCTTCGCCTTCGTCTTCGTATTCGCCATCACCAAATCTGTGAACTCGAAATCGAAGAACAGAGAAGAAGACGAAGGCCGAGACACGAGAGAGAGATAGAGAGAGAGAAGAACAAATGAAATGTCGAGTTAAAAACCGAAGAGAGAGAGAGAGAGAAAGAGAGCAAGACGCGATGAGAGTCATGAGACTCACCTGTCACCAATGTGGCTATTGACGTCTAACAGCAAAGGGCAAGGCGGTGAATGGATGAGGCGAGGAAGGAATAGAGGGCGACGTAAGGCGGAGGCGACGAAGAAACCGATGGCGACGAACGGCTGCAACGGCGACGGTAAGGGTTCGGTTCGGAAGGAAGGGGGTTAGGGTTTCTGATTTCGCCCTCTTTCTCTTCTCTTTGAAACTCGGGAAGCCTCTCGAATAGCAAATGAGGCGCACGAAGTGAACTGGGGTCAGGCGGGTTGCCGGGTTGGGTGGGGTTGGGCCAGTTGGCTTTAAATATCGGTCGGTTCGATTTATTCGGATACTCAACCGAGCTAACCGAACCGCAAATAAACCAACAGCCTAACCGAACCGCAACAAGCTAAGCAAAATAACCGAACCGAATCGATCGGTTCGGTCGGTTCGGTTCGGTCGGTTCGGTTAAACCGAAAATTTGCACACCCCTAATTGTTAGTGGGCCATATCTAATAGGCAGAATACATTTGATTCTTCAATTATTATAAAATATAATGTTTTATCTCTCATCTAATTTATGTCTATTGTTCATCATTCAATTAATATTTTAATTCATTTTTAATTCAAAAGTTAAGTCAAAGCAAATAGAAAACTTAGCGTGGCTCATCGAATTCATGCTTACTATTTATTTTAAATTAATATTTTAAATCATTTTTAGTTTAAAAGTTAATTTAGAGTAAATGAAAAATTGAACAAAGTGAATAGCGAAGACGTTAGATACACGTTAGAAAAGTTTGTATACATCATAAAAATATTTACACGTTAACAATTAAATATTTACATTTAAATATTTACATAATTGGGTCTTCAGATGGCTTAGGACCTGAAGGGGTCTTCGACTTTAGGAGAACTGTGAGTCTCTGAGAGGATCTGCTACTTTGGATTTCTGGATAGGTCTTTAAGGTCTTCGGGAGTGAGTCTTTTGAATCTCCAGGGGTCTTCAACAAAAAAGCAGTTAGAAGACATGCAAGGAACTCTCCCACACAGGCTTTCTGATGCTAAAGTCAAGTGTTGTCATGATACAGAAGATGGTATGCAAGTGAGGATGTGGGTTTTCAGGTGGTCCAAGTGTCAGTGCCTAAATGCTAGATTTGCATTGCATCATATGTATATAAGCGACACTGATGATGTAATCTTATTCATAAATAAAATGTCATATCTTCATTCATACTCTTTGTTTTTCCTCATGAATGATTCCCTAGAACTCATAATAGAGATCTTATTCTTAAGTCCTAAGAATATGTGACAAAGATATTTAGTTCAGAATTTCATAAAGGAATTCTCGATCTTTAGATTTATTAGAAGGAGAATATAAATTATCAATCATGAATGGGCACATGGACTATTACCATTGATTAACGTGAGATATTAATGATAATGCATGATAAGTTACATGTTATATTGTATGAAATGCATATAGTAGACATGTGGATAGGTGTTAGTTGAACATTTACTAAATGTGACACTTGTAGCAAATCACATGACTATAAGGATTAATGATTTGTTATTAGATCTCAATTGTGTATCTAGTCTTTTGATCAGAAACGATAGATTTGTCTTGTGCATTGGTGTTAGAGATTTACTGTTGAGCGAAACCATCCAGTGTGAGAGGTGTAGATGTTCTTCATGTGATCTTTACGCAGTGGTGTATGGAGACAGATATTCACTAATGGGATCTATTGTCTTCTATCAGATAGGGGTGAACATCCTATGTAGTCTAAGTTGGTTGATTGGAAAGAAGTTTTCGATATTAGAAAGAGTTCCAAGATGCTACTTCAATCACATCGTACTAGATCTGACATAGTTACCGAGTCTTGTGAGTTTAATTAGTTCATGATTCTCACTTGGTTGAGATGGTGGTTAGTGGAAGGATTACAGGGCTCGATAATTGAAGAGCCTTAATAGGTTCATCTAAACTATAAACTTCATTGCCATTAAGATCGTCCTAAGTCCTGACTAGAGGATACTTAGGATTTATTAGATACTCTGTGAAGCTAGAGAGATCCTCTTAGTTAACAGGCCACGCTGTTAAGAATTAACAGGGGCCTTGGTTTCATTAAGAGTTAATGGAAAGGCTATTAAGAGATAATAATAGGCTTAAGTGTAATATATATAGAAGTAGTGGAAGCTAGCATAAACGGTTGACCGACCTTTATGTCTTGGTCAACCGATCTTCTCAAATAGTCAACAGTTTTGAGAATGGGATTTGTAATATCCTAAGTTTAAATAAATAAATATGTCGTATTTGCGAGAAATATTGCATATTTCGTAATGTTAAGAAGAGACTAAGAGACAATTTAAAGATCTTAAACAACCGAATCAATGGAAGAGAATACCCCAAAATGTACACGTCTAAAAAGAAAGAAATACCATTGACAAGTATTTCGAGATAGGATTTTTAACGTTAAAAAAAATCGAGAACTATTTTCAATATAGTTACGAAGCAGTCTAGAAAATCGAATCATCGTAACGGACTTCCGAAAAGGTAACGAAACATCGAGTATGATTAAGTTTTGCTTAAGAAACAACCTTGAAGTGGGTTTGGGGTAAAACGAAGGAATTCACAATCAAATGCGATTTTGTATAAGTTTCGGGCCTAAGTGTAATTTTTGAATATGGGTCGAAAAATGGTAGAACGAAACTTGAAGAATCAAATGTGAAAGAGAAAATTCTAAGAGTCATTGCGGAATTTTCGAGAACTCAATGGGTTACGTGGGAAGGACTAAAAGAGATTTAGAAAAATTAAAGGGTCAAAATAAAAAATTGCAAAAGGCAACCATGGCCATCATCAACCAAATCGCTGCCACTGTCGGCCAGCCTCCGGTAGACATCATGAGGGTCGTTCAATGGCTCCAAAATGGGCTCCAAAGCATGGTGAGTTGATTTGAGTAGGTAAGGGTCGAGAAATGGCCAGGTATGGCCGCGATTAGATAGAAAAATGGTGAGGCATGGCCGAGAGTCACTGAAAATTTGGGAAAGAGTTTTCGTGACAAATCATCACTATTTGACACTAGGTAAGGTTGTATCATCCATTAAAGGCTTGGATTAAACCAGGTATGGCACGTTTAAACTCCAAGATCAGGTATAAATAGGGGTTTTAAGGTGGTCGATTTCACCAAAAAATTAAATTTTAGATTGCTCGTGTTAGAGAGAGAATCAAGGGTTTTTGATAGAGGAGTTTTGTTCTAGAGGTTGTGAGGATCATTTCTAGAGACTTTGGGGAGTTTTCGAGGGTTGCCGAAAAGTGGCCTAAGTCGTCAGAGTTAAGACTTTAATCGGTCATTCAAGGGTGTTCAATTAGATATTTCGAGGTCTAAAGCATCCCATCGTGTTCGGGAGGTCGAGAAGAACCAGAAGCAAGAGGAAATCTAGAGAAAAGAAGGTTGGTTGGTCGCCTGCGGTGAGTAAGCCCACCAAAGAAGACGTGTGGACTGCATGCGCGCGTAAGGCACATGAGGTAAAAAGGGAAATTTTGGAAAAAATAGAAAAAAAAGAAAGAAGATAGAAAATAAATAAGAAAAAGATGAGAAAAATTTAAAAAATTAGGAATATTATTTTATGAATTATTGTGGAGAAAATTTGGAAAAAATCTCGAGGAGATATTATTTTGAGAAAAATAAAGTTTATGAAAAATAAGAGAAAATAGAGAAAAATTAGGAAAATTATGAAAAAAATTTAGAAAATTCAGAAATATTGATTTTCTTGGATATTTATTGATCAGTAGGAAATTTGGCTATAGGATTTAGAGATTTACATGATTTTTTAGGCCAGTATATTCTTCGAGAAATCCCGAAAGCGAAATTATGGTGAGTGGTTCTATCAAACTGAATTTAGATCTCATGCAAACGGATATGACTTGAAAGTGGTGCGATCTCAAATTCGAATTTTATGTAAATGATTTTATCATGTTGTCATGCATTGGCTATGCTATATATCATGTTAATTGCATTCACATGTCATGATGATGAAATATGCATATACTCACGATAATATTATTGATCATACATCACATATGTTTGAGAATACAGGCCAGCACCGTGATAGAGCACATATTTTCATATTATTTAGCCCTCATATTTAGTCTTTTTGCATGTTAGTTGTGTCATTTTATTCATCTTGATTCTGTTTTATTTTATTTTATAGGAATTGGGCTTCACACTATTTTTTCTTATTTTGAACAGATTAGGGCTTCCTGGGTCATGAAGAATTTTGATGGCAAGAAGGGAAACAAGGAGATTGGAGACAAAGAAGCAAAAGTGTGCTGACAAATTTGACCTTCTATGCTTCTTTCAAGTTTTTGGCCAAGTTACAATCCCAGAACGTGAATGATGTCTTCAGACATATTTTAGAGGACTTCTTGGAATGGTATGGTTTGTCCAAATCCAAGTTTGTTTGGGCCTCCAAACATCGCTTCAAAGTCGGGACCAGAAAGTTGGGTCAAATTAGGAAAGCTGCACAGATGCTGAATCTTTAAAAGGCCATAACTTGGGCGTCCGATATCCAAATCAAGTGATTTAAAAGCCCAAATTCATCTACTCTTCCTGATATACAATTTTTATGAAGGGACCGAAGCCCAGAACGCACGTTATCCTATTCAAAATCGGCTGTGAAGTTGCAGTAACCTAGGGTTTCCTCCCTAAGCCTATTTAGCCTAGGTTTTCTTTTCCAAAACCCTATAAATAAGAGCTAACTAAGAGGCATTAAGGGTGGCCAATTTTGGAAGAATTCTCATGATTTCAACCAAGAAGATGAAAGGCTAATTCGCTTGTAATTCGCTACATTCTCGTACCCCTTGCCCGGTTTGAGTCTCGGTCATATTGTTGAATCCGGTTTGGAACTCGATTTTCATGTTTTAATTGATGATTCTGTTTCTTTCCTTCTCTAAGTTTATGTATGTTTCTTTTATGCGATTGTGTGAATGCATGCATGATCTTTGGATGGTTTTAATTGACGTACTCGGTTGAGGCTTTAACTTAGGGAGATCTAAGCTAACAGAATGTACACATAACCAAATGACACAGGAAATGGACCCATGAAGTTAATGCCCCAAACATAAAAGATTTCACAAAACAATAAGGGTTGTTGAGGCATTTCATTCCTACGTGATATAGTGCTTGTGTGTTGGCAACGTGTACAATTCTTACAGAACTCATATGAATCCTTAAAGAGTGAAGGCCAATATAATCCAGAATCTAGGAGTTTCCTAGCTATACGTTGACGTACTCGGTTGAGGCTTTGATTAGAAAGAAACGGTATATTTGTATGAGCGATTGCTCGATTGGATTTAATCTTTTACGGTTGTAGAAGAGTTTTTCAAATCAAAAGAAAATCAAACCAAAACAGATTGTTTTTATAAATGAGACGAGGATTACCGTGGTAAGGAGGTAAGGTTTGTAGCGGGTTACGTTTTGTTTCATTCTTGAGCATTTTTAATTTCGATTTTTATCAAAACCCCCCCTCTCGTTTAATCTTGTTTTGACAGTTCATTGGTAGTTCATTGGGAGACGACTTTGGGTTGCACCCTTATTGCAAATCTGAATCATTATTCATCTAACAAAAAGATGTGGAATGGTGCAAAGTTACATACGAGGCAAGTCTTCAAGAATTCAGCATTCAAATATCATCTCTCCTAAACTTCCAAGAAAACAAGTAGTATGGCAATTCATTCAATAGGACAAATCAAAAGAAGCAGTCTCTCATAGGACAAGTGTATGTTCTCAAATCTCTCAAGAGGTGGTGGTAACTATTTCACTCAAATTCACCCAATCACAATTCCACTACCATAAGCTTGTTTATCTTCTCAATCTCCACTATCCATGTCACATGCATACCACAAATCAAAAGGACTTTATTCAAGGGTTGTAATGTGGGGAAGAAAGAAATGAAAAGACGACAATGAAGGAAAACATGCCTTAGGTTGAGAAAACACTTCATGCAACTCCAAGATCAAGAGATAGAATTTCCAAGCATAGACATTATGAAAAACTTTGCATCTTTATTTGGTTGAGTGCGTTTTACGCTCCGTCTCAACTTTGCTTTCTTCTTTTTCTCATCATTTTTTTTAAGCAAAGAAACAAAGAGGTGAGTGCGTTTTACGCTCCTTCTCACCATTTTATCCTTTTGCTTGCTTTTCTTTTTCTCTTTTTTTTTTTTCGCAGATGCAAATGGCCTTTGGCCTTATGACTTGCTTGATAAATTCAATCTCTCTCTCTAGAATGCATTTAATGTCTTTTTCCTAAGATTGGAAGGCTCAAAAGGGAAAAGAAAAAAAATATGATGGGTAAAAAGAATGGCTCAAAGGGGCAAGCAAAGGAAAAACAATGGTTTTTTTTTTGATTCAATTGGGTTAACCAAATGGCCGATTGGGTTTGAAAGAAAAGAATGCCTTAATCATATTTGGGTCGTGCATGAACAAATATAGTCTCAACCAAGAATCAAAACAAGTTCTAGAGTGGAGATCATGACAGGTGAATGCACACACAAGAAAGACAATAGGCTCAAAATCCTCACGGCTGTAGACTACCCAATCAATCTATCAAATCAAACTCATTGCCAAGTCACTTGAAATCAAGGAAGATAAGATTGAAGTTCTAATCATGCTGGGTTCTTTTATACTTAATTGCTTAACTTGCATTTCCACGCAAAACAGACTCAACTAGACCCAAAGAAAAATAAATATAAAAAGATAAAGAAAATGCTGATAAAATAAGAAATTGCTGCCCCCCCTCCCCCCCACACTTAGACTTTATATTGCCCTCAATGTAAACATGCAATTTCAATTAAGAATAGGACAAGTAAGTGTAAAAGATTAGGGAGAGAGAAACAGCCTGATGTATCAAATGGAGGTGGCGTTGAGGAGATGCAGCTCCTCCACAATGTGCTCCTGAAAGTCCTCATGGAATGGATTAAGGTGATGCCCGTTCACTGTGAATTGCTTCGCATTGGACGCATCCTTGATTTCAACTGCACCAAAGGGAAAAACATGAGCAACTATGAAAGGACCAGTCCAACAGGAATGTAACTTACCTGGCATCAACTTAAGATGGAAATTGTATAGCAGAACTTTCTGACCGACTTGAAACTCCTTCCTCATGATCAGCTTGTCATGTGCAACCTTTGTTTTCGCCTTGTAGATCCTTGAGTTCTCATATGCTTCCAGTCGAATCTCTTCAAGTTCCTGGAGTTGGAGCTTCCTTTGGGACCCCGCTTGACTGATGTCCATATTGCATTGCTTCACCGCCCAATATGCCTTATGCTCCACTTCAACCGGCAAGTGACAAGCTTTTCCAAAAACCAACCTGTAGGGGGACATGCCAATGGGAGTCTTGAATGCGGTACGGTAAGCCCATAATGCATCCTCCAATCTCTTGGACCAATCTTTCCTATTGGGCTGGACTGTCTTCTCCAAGATGTGCTTGATCTCTCTGTTGGACACTTCAGCTTGCCCATTAGTCTGTGGATGATAAGGAGTCGCCACTTTGTGTATTACCCCATACTTACGAAGTAGGGTGTCCATCTTTCTATTGCAAAAGTGGGATCCTTGGTCGCTGATGATGGCCCTGGGCATGCCAAACCTGCAAAAAATATGAGATCTAACAAAATCTGCAACCACAGAAGAATCATCAGTCCTAGTGGCTTTAGCTTCCACCCACTTAGAAACATAATCCACAGCTAACAGAATGTACACATAACCAAATGACACAGGAAATGGACCCATGAAGTTAATGCCCCAAACATAAAAGATTTCACAAAACAATAAGGGTTGTTGAGGCATTTCATTCCTACGTGATATAGTGCCTGTGTGTTGGCAACGTGTACAATTCTTACAGAACTCATATGAATCCTTAAAGAGTGAAGGCCAATATAATCCAGAATCTAGGAGTTTCCTAGCTATACGTTGGGCACCAAAGTGACCACCACATGCAAGTGTGTGACAAAATTTTAAGACAGAAGCAAACTCATGGTTAGGCACACATCTCCTGATGACCTGGTTACTACACATGCGCCACAGATATGGATCATCCCACACATAGTACCTAGCCTGACTCTTAAATTTATTTAGTTGTTCTTTCTTAAGATATGCAGGTAATTCAGAAGCAACTAAATAGTTTACCAAATCAGCATACCAAGGCTCAGCACCATGAATGTGGTAGAGTAACTCATTTGGAAAATCATCTCTGGTGGGTTGGGAGTCCATGACTGTGGAATCTAAAGAAGGGATGCGACTGAGGTGATCAGCTACCTGTTGGGTCCTAATGATGGCAAATATATCCCAAGAGGGGGGTGAATTGGGATTAGGTAGATTTTCGATAATTTAAAACTTTTATTGTTGGAAGAATATAAGGTTTCGAAATATAGGGCACTGTTTTACAAGTTTCGAAATATAGAATGTGTGTTTCGAAATCTACTTCACTGTTTTGCTTGATTCGAAATCCTTTACCTTGTATTTCAAAATAATGATCTTTGGCAATGATGATTTACATGAGTAAGAGTATACCAAAGATGTTTGTATATCAAAGATAGGTTTTCTATGTATATGTATAAGTTTATGCACAAGAAAACTATTTTAGCCTTTGATGACAAATCTAATGAAAGCAAGTGCAATAATGAAATGCAAAAGTTAAAGAACACTTGCACACAAGATTTATAGTGGTTCGGCACTCGCCTACTCCACTACCTTCAAGTTTCCCACTTGAAGGATTTTCCAATCCCAATCACTTTACTAGTGATCACCACAATAAGGGTTTTACTTCGGTTCACCCCAAAACCTTACAAAGTGAGTTTTTACGGGCTCAACTCAAACCTAGCACCAAGTGAGTTTTAGGCTCAACTCAAACCACAATGAGTTTTAGGCTCAATTCAAACCTTTACACCAAATGAGTTTTTTAGGCTCAACTCAAACCTTACAATATTCAAGATAATCAAATTTAACTTTACAACCCAAAGAGCAATAAATGTCTTACCAATGTGGTTGTACAAACCTCTTAACTTGAGGTGAGGAGAGCTGGAGAGATGAGACTCGTTGTTTGCACTTGCTTCTCCTTTTTCACATCACAACACACATCTTGGAATGGATCTTCTTGATAGCTTGTCAAACGGATTTAGATCATTTGTGCTTGTGTGTGTGTCTCTTGTGTGTGCTCACTTCTTCTTGCTTGTTGTCTCTCTATCAATCTCTATCAATCTCTTCTTGTCTTCAAATACCTGCTATTTATACCAAAACAAAGAAATCTGGCCGTTTATAGCCGTTAGAGACAAGAAAGCAGAGTAGGTTTCGAAACATGCAAAGTAGGTTTCGAAACATCATCAAAATGCACTAAAGTTTCGAAACATAGACAAGAGGTTTCGAAACTTGTAAGCTTCCAGCTTGGACGAGCACTCAGAGACAACAGACAAGTGGGAGACAGATTCTAAGGAATCTTATGGGCATTAAGAATAAACAATGGTCTCCACTTACACATTCAAATTTGAATCTCCTCATCATGGAGAATGCATTAAACAATGATAGAGAAGCATTTTAATAAATACAAAGTTGGAAAACAAATGCATCTCGGTTTTCAAATAATCCGCTGATAGAATGTCAGAAGTTTCGAAACATGACATGATAAGTTTCGAAACATGCCTCACTGGAACTGAGGTTTCGAAACATGATATGGAGGTTTCGAAACATAGTCCGAAACCTGTTTTGAAAACTTATGCAATGCATAAAAGTTTCGAAATATCATACATGAAAACATTGAAAACCATTTCAAAGAAGTTTCGAAACATGCATAGAAGGTTTCGAAACATGCATAGAAACATGACACAGTTTCAAAAACATTTGAAAGCACATTCCACAGCATGTATACACATCACAGGTTATTTCCATTTCTTTTAATTAAGTAAATGTCCACATTTTAATTTATTTATATTTTACCTCCATTTACTTTAATACATAAATGTAAATAACGAAGTACCCCCTATTTGGATTCAATAAAAATACTTAGAAAATCAAAATCCAAATATATAAGAAAGTAGATTTTGGGTTTTAGTACAAACTCAAGTTTTAGCAATAAACCCACCTCCAAAATATATACTTTCTATTTAATGAAAAATTCATTAAAAATCGTTTTAGCTCTAATAAATGATAGATATCAAATTACCGGGAGTTTATTTTCTAAAAAGAAAACTATTTCTTATACTTCTCCTTATAAGGTGCTAATCTCCCAGACTTAGCCAAAAACAGGGTTTTCAGTTTCAGACAATGAAACTTGATATTGAAATTGATATATGTTGAAAACCACACACTTGACTCATGACTTAGGGATTAAACCAATATATGTTTTTCATCATTAAAACTATTGTACAAAAAGTACAACAACACTACCAAGTTCTCTACTCCACTTCTATCCTTGATCTCAATGTCAAATTCTTGGAGCAAAAGCATCCACCTTATCAAACAAGGTTTGGCATCAAACTTCTTCATGAGGTACCTAAGAGTTGCATGGTCAGAAAAGACAATAACTTTAGAACCAAGTAAATAGGATCTAAATTTATCCAATGCAAAAACAATAGACAAGAGCTCTTTTTCCGTAGTGGTATAATTAGCTTGTGCCGCATCCAATGTACGCGAAGCGTAGGCTATGACATGGGATTTCTTCTCTACACGCTGGGAAAGGACGGCACCCGCTGCAAAGTTGGAGGCGTCGCACATCAACTCGAAGGGTAACTCCCAGTCGGGTGGCTGTATGATGGGTGGAGAAATCAATCGGCTCTTCAGTTCCTCAAATGCCCGCTTGTAGGGCTCATCGAAGTGGAAATTCACATCTTTCTGGAGTAGGTGGGAAAGTGGAAGTGCAACCTTGCTGAAATCCTTTATGAACCTCCGGTAGAATCCTGCATGTCCGAGGAAGGAACACACCTCTCGTACAGAGGTGGGGTAAGGCAAAGAAGCAATAATATCAACCTTAGACCGATCCACTTCTATACCCTTCTTAGACAGAACATGCCCTAAAACAATTCCTTGTTCTACCATGAAATGACATTTTTCAAAATTTAAAACAAGGTTCTTTTCAATGCACCTCTTTAGGACTCTACCCAAGCTAACTAAGCAATCATCAAAAGATGAGCCATAAACTGAAAAATCATCCATGAACACTTCCATGCAATCCTCTAGAAAATATGAAAATATACTTACCATGCATCGTTGAAAGGTACCTGGAGCATTACAGGGACCAAATGGCATCCTCCTATAGGCAAATGTGCCAAAGGGGCAGGCGAAGGTGGTCTTTTCCTGATCCTCCGGTGCTATGCAAATCTGAAAATATTCAGAGAAGCCATCAAGAAAACAATAGTGTGACTTACCTACCAGTCGCTCCAACATTTGGTCAATAAATGGGAGAGGGAAGTGATCCTTCTTCGTGGCCAGGTTGAGTCTCCTGTAATCAATGCACACTCTCCAACTATTTTGTACTCGCATCAGAACAAGCTTATTCCTCTCATTAGGCACCACTGTGATGCCCATCTTCTTGGGAACTACCTGCACTGGACTCACCCACTGGCTATCAGAGATAGGATAAATGATACCAACTGAGAGTAGTTTACTTACCTCTTTCTTTACCACATCCAGGATGGTGGGGTTGAGTCTCCTTTGGGGCTGTCTCACAGGTTTAGCTCCTTCTTCTAGATGAATCCTATGCATGCATATGGAAGGGCTAATCCCAGGTATGTCTGCCAATGTCCAACCTATGGCCTGCTTGTTCCTCTTCAGCATATCCAATAACCTTTTCTCTTGTTCAGGCTACAAGTTATTAGCGATGATGACTGGAAGCTTCTCGCCATCCTCCAAGAAGGCATACTTGAGATGCTCGGGTAAAGGCTGCTGCAATGAAGGGACTAACCTGCTTGCCTTTATCTCAAGGGTACTGTTTACCTGTTCAACATGGTTAGTAAAAACACTATCCTCCCCATGAGAAGTATAAGAATCAGATTGTGCATGCTCAATTTGAATATCAGAATCATGATTATGTAGAAATGTATCAATCTCAGAACATGCATCACATGGATCACTCTCATTACTACAATCAGGACAGATGAAGGAATCTGGAAGGTCATGAATAGTGGGGAATGCATCAATCAAATCACAAGACTTAGTGCATGCTTCATCAACCAATAATTGAATCAAGTTAACTTGCAAAGTGGAATGATCTTCAGGGGGACATTTCATGGCAGCAAGTATGTTAAAATGAATGGTGCTACCAGCAAATTCTATGGAAAGTGTACCCTCATGCACATTGATGATAGTCCTTGCAGTTTTTAAAAATGGCCTACCTAATATAAGAGGTGCATGCTCATGCAAATTGTCATCTTCCATATTTAAAACATAAAAATCAGCAGGGAAGATACAATCCTTAACTTTAACCAGGACATCCTCCAAGACTCCAGAGGGGTAGGCTGTGCTTCTATTAGCTAGCTGGACAACCACTCTTGTTGGCTTCAAAGGACCACACTGCAAAGAAGCATAGATAGAGTTAGGCATAACATTAATGGATGCACCTAAATCTAGCAAAGCATTACTAAATTGCATGTCTCCTATAGTACAAGGAATGAAAAACGTCCCTAGATCTTTGCACTTCCTTGGCATGACAGGTTGTATGAGAGCTGAAACATTCCTCCCAAGGTTGACTTGTTCATTCCCTCTTAATCTCCTCTTGTGCATACACAAATCTTTGAGAAATTTTGCATACTTGGGGATCTGTCTGATGGCTTCAAGGAGGGGTATATTGACTTCCACTTTCTGGAATGTCTCCAGAATCTCTTTATCTAATTCGGCCTCTGCTCTTTTCTTGTTTTGTGTTGCTCGATATGGGAATGGCAGGGGCTAGTTGTTGGAAGACTCTCCTTGTTCTTGATAGCTGGAGTTGGGCTGCTTGGCTTCTTGGATTGAGGAGGGCTGCTGCTCATTGCTACCCTCTACATGCTGCTTCATATTTGATGATGGTGGAAGGGTTGGGACGATCGCTTCTTTCCCACTTCGAAGCATGATGACACTAACATTACCCCTCGGATTGGCAACTGGTTGTGAAGGAAGCTGTCCCGAACCTTGACTCCTTAACTCATTGATGTTTGTTGCTAGCTGGCCTATTTGGGTCTCCAAAATTTTAATTGTGGTTTCTGTTTTTTGTTGGAATTGGAATGTATTGGCTGCTAGTTGCTTAACAAGATCATCCAAGCTAGGTTCTGACTTGGGCCTTGGTGGGGCATGGTTGCTGGAACTTGGACCTTGAGAATGATCTAATCTTTGTGGCTGCTGAAATTGTTGCTGCTACAAATTGTGATTCTGGTATGGATGCTGCTGGAATGACTGGTTTGAAGACCCTCCATATCTGAAATTTGGATGAACCCTCCATCCAGGATTATATGTGGCTGAGTATGGATCATACTTATGTTGTGGCTGGTGTTGAAACGGTCTTCCAGGGAAGATTCCATTACATGATTCTGTGTTATCCTGCAATTGTGGGCACTGATCAGTTACATGTGAAGATAATGAACAAATGCCACATACCTGTTGGGGCTGGTTTCGATCAAGGGCTAACTGGCGAACCATTGAAGTGAGTTCCTCCAGCCTATTTTCTATTCTCCTTTGGTCCATAGGTGCAACAAAACCAACCTCATTGACAGTCTTCATGGGAGTGTTCAACCTGGTACCAAATTGTTGTGCATTTTGAGCCATCTTTGAAATTAAGTCTCGGGCTGCAGCTGGTGTCTTTTCCACTAAGGCTCCTCCAGATGCAGCATCCACTAAGTACCTGTCCATGGGGAGCAAGCCTTCATAAAAATATTGAATGAGGAGCTGGTCATTTATTTGATGATGAGGACAACTAGCACACAGCTTCTTGAATCTCTCCCAATACTAATGCAAGCTTTCTCAATCTATCTGTCGAATGCCACAAATGTCCTTCCGGATGGCTGCTGTCCTGGAAGCAGGGAAGAACTTCTCCAGAAATATTCTCCTCAAGCCATCCCAATTGGTAATGGCAGTAGGTGGCAAGTAATACAACCAGTTTTTGGCAGCTCCATCAAGAGAGAAAGGGAATGCCCTTAGCTTTATTTGTTCTTCATCAATCCCTTGCGGCCTCATGGTGGAGCATACCACATGAAACTCCTTCAGATGCTTGTGTGGATCTTCACCTGCAAGACCATGAAACTTAGGAAGCAAATGTATCAATCCAGATTTCAGTTCAAAGTTTGCCTCTAATTGAGGATACTGAATACACAAGGGTTGATAATGCACATCAGGAGCAGCCAATTCTCTAATAGTTCTGTTAGCATTATTCCCATTATTCCTATTCTCATTGCCATTGTTTTCATTGGCGGCTATATTGATCAGTTGAGGTTGGAACTCAATCACAGTATCAGAAACAATGGGAAATACACTATTAGTCACTGCCCTATCTTGGGATCTAAGTTCTCTTGCTTGTCGCCTAAGGGTTCTATCAATTTCTGGATCTAAATCAATTAGGTCACCCTTAGATGATCTGGTCATGCATTAAATATCAACAAGAACAAAAACAAAACAAAACACACAAGGAAAAATCACATAAACACACCAAGAAAACACAAAATGGCCCAAAAAGTGGTCTAAACGTTAGATTTTGGCCAAAATACGCCCTCCTCACCGCACCCCCATTCCTTTGGACACCAAAAATCAGGGCATTCCGAGATAGTCGTCAGCGGTGAACAGTGCTGTTTATGGCAAAAAAACAAAAAACAAGCAAATCGAAAAGAAAAACACAAAGAATCAACAAAGAAATAAAAGAACAGAGAAACAAAAGAAGCAACAACGAATGAAAGATAATTAAAAAGAAAAAGAAAGACAGAAAACAAATCTTGTTATGGCAGAACAGTTTGACGGTTCCCCGGCAACAGCGCCAAAATATGATCGTACTGTTGAACACCGATAGATTAGATGAATAATGATTCGGATTTGCAATAAGGGTGCAACCCAAAGTCGTCTCCCAATGAACTACCAATGAACTGTCAAAACAAGATTAAACGAGAGGGGGGGTTTTGATAAAAATCGAAATTAAAAATGCTCAAGAATGAAATAAAATGTAACCCGCTACAAACCCTACCTCCTTACCACGGTAATCCTCGTCTCATTTATGAAAACAATCTGTTTTGGTTTGATTTTCTTTTGATTTGAAAAACTCTTCTACAACCGTAAAAAATTAAATCCAATCGAGAAATCGCTCATACAAATATACCGTTTCTTTCTAATCAAAGCCTCTGTAATACCCCGGGAGCCCAGAAAAGTTAGGATATATCGAGGATAGTGTAAGAAAGGAAACAACACCAGCTGGATACCTTTTGGGCTGAATGTAGGCAAGGAACTCCGGGGTTAAGCGTGCTTGAGCTGGGAGCAGTTCAAGGATGGGTGACCCCCCTGGGAAGTTCGTGTAGGCCCATCAGGGTAAGTTGTTCCGGTCCTTCCTATCGCTCGATGCGGGATGTTACAGCCTCAACCGAGTACGTCAATTAAAACCATCCAAAGATCATGCATGCATTCACACAATCGCATAAAAGAAACATACATAAACTTAGAGAAGGAAAGAAACAGAATCATCAATTAAAACATGAAAATCGAGTTCCAAACCGGATTCAACAATATGACCGAGACTCAAACTGGGCAAGGGGTACGAGAATGTAGCGAATTACAAGCGAATTAGCCTTCCATCTTCTTGGTTGAAATCGTGAGAATTCTCCCAAAATCGGCCACCCTTAATGCCTCTTAGCTAGCTCTTATTTATAGGGTTTTGGAAAAGAAAACCTAGGCTAAATGGGCTTAGGGAGGAAACCCTAGGTTACCGCAACTTCACAGCCGATTTCGAATAGGATAACATGCGTTATGGGCTTCGGTCCCTTCATCAAAATTGTATATCAGGAAGATTAGATGAATTTTGGCTTTTAAATCACTCGATTTGGATATCGGACGCCCAAGTTATGTCCTTTTAAAGATTCAGCATCTGTGCAGCTTTCCTAATTTGACCCAACTTTCTGGTCCCAACTTTGAAGCGATGTTTGGAGGCCCAAAAAAACTTGGATTTGGGAAAACCATACCATTCAAGAAAGCCCAAGAAGTCCTCTAAAATATCTCTGAAGACATCATTCACGTTCTGGGATTGTAACTTGGCCAAAAACTTAAAAGAAGCATAGAAGGTCAAATTTGTCAGCACACTTTTGCTTCTTTGTCTCCAATCTCCTTGTTTCCCTTCTTGCCATCAAAATTCTTCATGACCCAGGAAGCCCTAATCTGTTCAAAATAAGAAAAAATAGTGTGAAGCCCAATTCCTATAAAATAAAATAAAACAAAATCAAGATGAATAAAATGACACAACTAATGTGCAAAAAGACTAAATATGAGAGCTAAATAATATGAAAATATGTGCTCTATCACACCGCTGCTCCGCCAATGGTGCACCCATACACTTTGGCATGGTAAGGAAGCCATAAAAATGGAGAGTAGCATTAAGGTACGGTCGGCTCAAACGAAAAGAATGAAAATATTTTGCATATCGCATCCATATACGAAATATGTTTATCATACTCTCACTTAGATGATTCATTATCTAACTCGAGCTATGCCCCTAGAATATTCAAACGTTTTAGGTAAAGATGTAGCAGACATGGATGCAAAAGAGACATATGATGGCACCTAACAAATGTATAATGTTTTATGATTATGAAATTTATGTATTTAAGTTTCTGCTATTTGGAATTTTAAACGTTTTGAAAATCAATGATGTATGGTTTGATTTATGGGAAATGTTAATATTAGGTTTGATTATTGCTTTTGCTAATGATGATATACCTAGTCTAGCGTATATGATGTATGATAATTTTTCATGCTAGATAGGTAGATGGGATATTTTGGGAGTTTGTATTATGATGAATTTGTTTATTTAGAAATAAAAATATAGACTAAAATTTCATAAGTTATAACATACTTGAGAAAGTGGGGTGTTACAGTTCGTATCAGAGCAAATTAGGTAGAAATCTAGTAGAAATTATCCAATGAACACTCGTGATCTAGTGATGGCTTTAAGGGATTAAAATCACGAAGTTTGAGGTTTATGCAAGATAGAGTTACTAATGAGATTTTTGATGAATTGTCAGGATGGCAAGAAATTTTCCTGAACAGGTTCTAGTTGACCATTGGGCTAATCGAATTAACACTAGGAAGCCAAATCCCAAAGAAAATATCTGAGGTTTTAGCAAAGATGGAGGACATCATTGAAGATATTCCACCAGTTATCGTCAATATCTCGACTTTCCTTCCAAATAGATTTTTTTAATCGCCGTCTTGGAGGGAGAACTGAAAACTTTTGCCGAATGGGTTCGGCAGAATGAAAACTTCGATCTATTTTGCTATTTTGTGATAGACTTCGTCACATGTTAGACGAACAACTGTATGAAGAAGTAATAGAAGATGAGCCAATGGAAGAAGAAGAAAAGGAAGGCCCAAGTGAAGTGATCTTCCTGAATTCGAATATATCAATTCTGATGACGAGATGGATTCAAAAGAGTCGCGAAGTGATCATGAGGGACCTTCCATAGAGTCCGAATACGAAGCAGATGCATGGATTTGGAGGCCCTCTAGTCTTATGTGATAGGACATTTAGTAGTTGTGCTAGTTTTTGTTAAATATTGTATCAAATAGTGTTGTACCCATGATATTTTGAGAATCTATGAAAAATTATGCTTCACTATTTGGATTAATGATGGGTTGTTAAAGTTTTGGTGGGTGAGAAATTTTCATGATCTAATAGGAAACCATGTTTCAGATGGTAAACACTTGCCGAACTTATATGGTAGAACTGATGACGCCGAATCCTCAAAGAGATACTAACAACGTCCCAGGAAGTAGCTCAAGTCAAGAGGAAAGAATGAATGGGAGTCAATTAGATTAGATTGAGCAAATTGTAGGAGGCATGGTAGGGGTCATGCAAGGAATGCAACCCTAGGGGTGTACATCCAGTATGTTGGACTTGTATCGTTAACAATATCCGCTCATTTTTCAAGGAAAGCTTGGAGCCGATCCCAGTGAATGAGAGTTTTGGATTGAGCAAACCGAGAAATTGCTTGACCACCTTCACTGTGGTGAAGACGAAAAGGTTAATTGTGCAACCTTTATGTTGTAAGATGAGGTTGACAGATGGTAGAGAGTAGAGATGGGAATTGGGCCGGCCGGCCCGTCTCATAGCCCGGCTCGGCCTGGCCCGTTACTGTAGCAAACGGACCGGGCTAGCCCGTCTAACAAAACGCGGGCCGTGCCGGGCCAGCAATCTGTGGCCCGCGACCCGGCCCGGCCCACCAGAATGGCCCGTGGGCCGGCCCACTAACTGGCCCGCTAAAATGGCCCGCCCGGCCCACCAAAAAAAAAAAAAAAATTAAAAACTATGTTTACATTTAATAATTATAAACATAATAATTAAAAATTATGTTTCTTGTAAACATAATTTTATTGTAATGTTTGTAAACATAATTATGTTTGTAAACATAATGTTTATTGTAAACATCATAATTTTACAAACATCAAAATTATAAGTAAACATTATTAAACATATTTTAAAAAATATTAGTTACATTTGGAAAAAAATAAAAAAATATATTTAAAAAATTATATATAAAAAAATTAAAAATAAATGGGTCATGGGCCGGCCCAAATAGCCAGGCCCACGGGCCGGCCCTGCCCAATAGGCCCACGAGCTGGCCCAGCAGGCTTATGGCCCGGGCCGGCCCACTTTGGCCCATTTATTAAGGGCCATAGGGCCGTGCCGGGCCCAAGTTTCCATTTCCTTGGCCCGGCCCGGCCCGTGTCTCTCATGGGCTAAATTCGGCTCGGCCCACCAAATAGGTGGGCCAAGTGGGATGTGGGCCGGCCTGGCCCGGCCGGCCCATTTCCCACCTCTAGTAGAGAGGAACGAAAAGGACAACACTTGCCCAAGCACAAGCAGGAACTCAATATGTTAGCTGGGAGCGATTCAAAGAACTGTTTAACAACAAGTATTTCCCTCTTAGCCTGATGATAGCAAAAGAAAGGGAATTCATAGAATTAAAACAGGTTGGAGACATGATTGTGGCGTAATACAAAGATGTTTTTACTCGGCTAATCAAGTACATGCCGATATACGAGGTAGATAAAAGAATTAAGGTGTAGAAATTTTTTAGGAGGATTGAAACTAAGGATCTAGAAGGCCTTTAGTAATATAAGTTCTTAGTCCTATGCTGAGAATGTGCTGCAGGCAATGACCATGCAGGCTAATCTAGATTGGATTGATTATATCCAAGGAGTAAGTTAGCAAGCCTTTAAATCTAGGCCGAACATGAGAAAGAAGTTAGACCCCACGAAAGCTCAGTTTAAGCCTAGCAAGCTTTGTCTGAAATGTAGCAAGCAACACCCTGGAAGGCCATGCAGATAAAGGAAAAATAGTTGTTTCAACTGTGGGGAAGAAGGACATCGCAACTGGAATTATCCTAAGGACCCATCTGCTACAACTGTAGTCAGGTGGGACATTTGTCAAGAGATTATCTGAAGCTGGAGAAGATAGGACAGCTTCAAGGGCCAGCGAGAAATCCAAGAGTCTAGTAAGGAAGAGTATTCAACTTGACTCGGCAGGACACAACTGAGAATCCGACCGTCATTCAAGGTACCGTGTTTACCTCTGATTTTTCTATGCATGTCTTGATAAACTCAGGAGCTAGTCATTCATTTATTTCACATGCATTAGCCAAAGTGCTAGGGGAAGAACCTGAAAATTTGAATTGTCATATGATTATAGCAACTCCTATGGGGAAATCCCTAGAAACCTTGTCAGGGTACTTTAATAAGAAAGTCCAAATAAGAGAATCTAAGTTCGTAGTGGACCTAATTCTTCTTGAAATCCAAGACTTTGATGTGATCCTAGGGATGGATTTCCTAACAAAGTACAATGCCATGATGGATTGTAAAGCCAAAATGATTAGTCTCAAGAATGAAGACTCAATTATTAAATTTCGAGGGCAAGGTAAGCTAAACGAAAATAGATGGATCTCTTCCATAAACGCAGATAAGATGTTGCGAAAATGAGCCTATGGGTACCTAGCGCATGTTCAAGAAAAGATAGAAGACCCCATAAAAATAAAAGACATGTTGGTAGTTAGAGAATTCGGGAATGTATTTCTCGAAGAATTACCAAGATTATCCCTTCAACGAGAAGTTGAGTTTTCAATAGAAATTGTGCTAGATGCAAGACCAATATCCATATCGCCCTATAAGATGGCTCCTACGGAAATAAGGGAATTAAAGATCTAACTTCAAGAATTGTTGGAGAAGGGATTCATTAAACCCAATATGTCACCATGGGGAGCACCAGTTCTGTTTGTTAAGAAGAATGATGGAAGTTTAAGAATGTGTATAGACTACCGACAATTGAATAAGATAACTATCAAGAATAAGTATCTGCTTCTCAGTATTGAGGAATTATTCAATCAACTGTAAGGGGCCAAAATCTTTTCAAAGATTGACCTAAGATCGGGGTACTATCAATTAATGATCAAAGCTGATGATCTACCGAAAACAGCCTTTCGATCCCAATACGGTCATTACAAATTCCTAGTTATGCCATTTGGATTAACCAATGCCCCGACGACATTTATGGATACAATGAACCGAGTTTTTAAGCCGTACTTGGACAAGTTTGTAATCATATTCATAGACGACATTTTGGTTAACTCACCTTTTCAAGAAGAACATGAAAATCACCTAAAGATCGTACTACAAACGTTGAGGGAATACAAATTGTATGCTAAATTTTTCAAGTGCGAATTTTGGCTAAGTCAAGTGGCCTTCTTGGGGCAGGTTATATCAGCTTAAGGAATAACAGTTGATCCAACAAAAGTAGTAACAGTAAAAGAATGGAACCAACCTAGCATTGTTACTGAGATCAAAAGTTTTCTAGGGTTGGCTAGGTATTATAGAAAATTCATCAAAGGATTCTCAAAGATTACATCACCCCTTACAAAGTTAACTCAAAAAGGAGTGAAGTTCGATTGAGATGATCGGTGTGTAAGAAGTTTTCAAACGCTCAAGCAAAGGCTCACAACCGTTATGGTTTTAACAATGCCAAATGGTTCCAGAGGTTATAAAGTATATAATGATATCGCAAATAATGGATTGGGATGTATGTTGATTCAATATAACAAAGTAATTGCTTAAGGGTCCCTACAACTTAAGAGGCACAAGCAGAATTACTCGACCTATGACTTGGAGTTAGCTGCTGTAGTGTTCACTTTAAAGGTATGGATACACTACTTGTACAGTGAAAGGTTTGAAATTTTCACCGATCATAAGAGCTTTCAGTACATATTCTCCTAAAAAAAACTAAATATGAGGCAACGTCGATGGATGAAGTTCTTAAAAGATTAAGACTGTGTCATCCAGTACCATCCTAGCAAAGCCAATGTTGTGGTCGATGCCTTCAGTAGGAAGGAACCTATCTGTATAGTTGGAATGATGATGTCTGAGTGGAATCTAGTTAAGTTTTAGTCTAATGACAATAGAAGTTACCTCCAAAGGAAATTCTGCCTACATAGCCAACCTCAACATCCAGTCAAATTTGATGAAGCAAATACAACAAACTCTTCCCAAATATTGTAGGATAAAATTATAGGCTGATGAGCAAGGTCAGGTGAAGACACCGAAATTTGAGTTAAGAGACGGCATACTTCGATTTTACAAAAGAGTTTATGTACCTCGGGTAAAGGAATTAAGGCAATAAATCTTAAAGGAAGCCCATCGTTCTAAGTATTCAATTCACCTGGCAAGATGTACAGAGATTTGAGATCCATGTATTGATGTCCTGGCATGAAGAAAAGATTTGCTAGATATGTAAATCAATGTGACACGTGCCAGAGAATAAAGATTGAACATCAGAAGCCTGGTGTAAATTTACAACCGTTGGAAATTTCAGAATGGAAATAAGAACATGTCACGATGGATTTCGTAACTGGTTTACCATGAAACCCCAAGGGAAATGATGCAATTTGGGTGATCGTTGACAGCTTAACTAAGTCTGCCCATTTTCTGACTATAAAAATAGGTAAGCCTATCAATAAGCTTGCCCAATAGAACCTCAACGAGATTGTCAGACTTCATGGGATACCGGTAAGTATTGTTTCTGACCAAGATCCAAAGTTCACTTCAAGATTTTGGACAACCCTGCAAAAGTGCTTAGGTACTCAGCTCAGTTTAAGTATGACCTCTCATCCTCAAACAGATGGTCAGTCAGAGAGAATCATTTAGATCTTAGAGGATATGCAAAGAGTTTGCGCTCTAGATTTTATAAGAAGTTAGGAAGAGCATCTACCACTGGTAGAGTTCACCTATAATAACAACTATCACAACAATTTTGGAATAGCTCCTTATGAAGCACTACACGGACGAAAGTGTAGGTCCCCGGTGTGCTGGATCGAAGTTAGGGATCGACAAATGTTGGGTCTTAAGATAGTCTAAGTAACTATAGAAAAGATGAAGTCTATCTGAGAAAGAATCAGATAGGCTTAGAGTCGTCAGAAGTCTTATGTTGACACTAGGCGAAGGGATTTGGAATTCTAAGTCGGTTACAAAGTGTACCTAAAGTTATCCCTCCTAAGAATTGCAACTCAGAGCCACAAGAGAGGCAAGTTGAATCCTAGATATATTGGACCATATAACGTCATAGAGAGAATCGCGCCAGTCGCTTACTGACTCGCTTTTCCCATGGCTTTCTCCAACCTTCACGATGTATTCCACTTATCGCAACTCCGTAAGCATGAGTCAGATCAATCACAAGTAGTGCCGCCAGAAGCTACCGAGGTTCGAGAAAATATTTCCTTCCTCGAGAGACCAGTAAAAGTTTTGGATTGAAGAGATCAAGTCCTGAGGAACAAGTCAATCCTGTTAGTATAAGTGTTGTGGAGAAATCTAGTAAGTGAGGAGAAAACATGGGAGCGAGAAGAAGATATGAGAAGCAATTTTCTATTTTTGTTTGAAGAATCAATGGATAGAATGGACCTAGGATAAAACAAATTTCGAGAACGAAATTTTTGTAAAAAGGGGAGAATGTAATATCCCAAATTTAAATAAATAAATATGTCATATTTACGAGAAATATTGTGTATTTCGTAATGTTAAGAAGAGACTAAGGGACAATTTAAAGATCTTAAACAACTGAATTAATGGAAGAAGATACCTCAAAATGTACATGTCTGAAAAGAAAGAAATACCATTAACAAGCTTTTCGAGATAAGATTTTTGACATCAAAAGAAATCAAATCGGGAACTATTTTCGGTATAGCTACGAAGTAGCCTAGAAAATTGAATTATTGTAAGTGACTTTCAAAAAGGCAATGGAACATCGAGAAGGATTAAGTTTTACATAAGAAACAACCTTGAAGTGGGTTCGGGGTAAAACGAAGGAATTCACGATCAAATGCAATTTTGTATAAGTTTTGGGCCTATGTGTAATTTTTAAATCTGGGCCAAAAAGTGGTAAAACGAAACTCGGAGAATCAAATGTGAAAGAGAAAATTCTAAGGGTCATTGAGGAATTTTTGGGAACTCAATGGGCTACATGGAAAGGCCTAAAAGAGATTTAGAAAAATTAAGGGGTCAAAATAAAAAATTGCAAAAGGCAGCCATGGCCACCACCGACCAAATCGTTGCCATCGCTGGCCAGCCTCTGGCCAATGTCGTGAGGGTCATTTAAAGGCTCCAAAATGGGATCCAAATCATGGTGAGTTGATTTGAGTAGATAAGGGTCGAGAAATGGCCAAGTATGGCCGCGATTAGACAAAAGAATGGTGAGACATGGCCGAGAGTCATCAAAAATTTAGGGAAGGGTTTTCGTTACTAATCATCACGATTTGAGGCTAGGTAAGGTCGTATCAGGCATTAAAGGCTTGGATTAGACTAGGTATGGTACATTTAAGCTCCAAGATTATGTATAAATAGGGGTTTGATTATGCTTGATTTCACTAAAAAAATTAAATTTCAGATTGCTTGTGTTAGGGAGAGAATTAAGAGTTCTTGATAGAGGGTTTTTGTTCTAGAGGTTGTGAGGATCGTTTTTAGAGACTTTGGGGAGTTTTCGAGTTAGTTTGAAGAGGTTTCGAGGGTCACCGAAAAGTTGCCTAGTCGCCGAAGCCGAGGCTTTAATCAGTCATTCAAGGGTGTTTGACTGGATATTTTGAGGTCTAAAGCATTCCATCGTGTTTGGGAGGTCGAGGAGAACCAGAAGCGAGAAAAAATCAAGAGAAAATGAGGTTGGTCAGTCGCTAACGACAAGCAAGCCCATCGGAGAAGACATGTGGACTACACGCGCGCATAATGCGTGTGAGGTAAGGGGAAATTCTGAAAAAAATAGAAAAAAAAAAGAAAGAAAATAGAAAAAAGATGAGAAAAAATCTTAGAAAATTAGGAATATTATTTTGTGAATTATTGTGGAGAAAATTTTGGAAAAAAACCTTGAGGAGATATTATTCTGAGAAAAATAAGGTTTATGAAAAATAGGATAAAATAGAGAAAAGTTATGGACAAATTTAAAAAAATCAGAAATATTGATTTTCTTGAATATTTATTGATTAAAAGGAAATTTGGCTATAGGATTTGGAGATTTGCATGATTTTTGAGGTCAACACGTTCTTTGAAAAATTCCAAAAAGCGAAATTAAGGTGAGTAGTTTTGTCAAACTAAATTTAGATCTCATGCAAATGGATATGACTTGAAAATGGTGTGATCTCAAACTCAGATTTTATGTAAATGATTTTTCATGTTGTCATGCCCTAGTTATGCTATATATCATGTAGATTGCATTCATATGTCATGATGCTGAAATATGCATATGCTCACGATGATATTATTGATCATGCATCACATATGTTTGAGAGTGCGGGCCAGCAATGTTGCTCTACTTAGGGTGTACCCATATATCTCGGCATGATAAGGAAGCCGTAAAAATAGATAGTAGTATTAAGGTACGACGACTCAAACAAAAGGAATGAGGACATTTCGCATATCGCATCCATGCAAGAAATATGTTCATCGTACCCTCACTTAGATTATTCATTATCTAACTCGGGCTATACCCTTGAAATATTCAAATTTTTCAAATGAAGATGTAGCAGACGCGGATACAGAAGAGACATGTGACGACACTTAGCAAATGTATAATATTTTACGATTATGAAATTTATGTATTTAATTTTCTGCTACTTGGAATTCTAAACGTTTTGAAAATCAATGATGTATGATCTAATTTATGGCAAATGTTAATGTTAGGTTCGATTTTTGCTTCCACTAATGATGATATACCTAGTCTAATGTATATGATGTATGATAATTTTTCATGCTAGATGGGTAGATGAAAAATTTTAAGAGTTTGTATTATGATGAGTTTGTTTATTTAGAAAAAAAAAATATAGTCCAAAATTTTCTAAGTTATAACACGCTCGAGAAAGCAGAGTGTTACAGGATTAATCCTACATTTTTTTTTATTTTTGTCGCTTTGTTGTATTAGAGCATTAAATGCTCTGATGCAATATTTAATAAGAGAGAAAAAATGAAGCTTAGTAGAGAAGCAAAATTGGAAAAGAAAAATCGAGAGAGTTCTGATTGCATCTCTAACAGCTTCTTCTCCTCCTTCTCTCTGGAGCTTTGGCCTCATTCTCTTTCTTGCTCCAAGGAGTGGCTTATCTTCCTTCTCCCTTTGTTGATCTCGGTTGTGAGACAATCGCTTGCAACCTGAGAAAAACCCTAACAACTCAAATTCACCTTTATTGGGAGAGTCCTAGTACGGCTTCGGTGAAGGGTTATGAGGTAGCTCAGGCATGAACATACTAGGTCCTCCACAGTTGAGGATGTGGGCTCATTATCCGAGCTTTGCAGGAGCGAGAGCAAATTCGGGTAGCCAAGAGAAACCTGGGAGCTTAAGGTGTGTTGGACAATTGACGAAAGAAATTATTTATAAAGGTATATCCCTAATCCTTCAATGGCTGGTTTTTCTTGTATTTGCATATGAATGTTTAATGTCGAGTCTTTCAAGGGTTTATTTTAGTTTTCACTATACTTTTATTTTGGTTTTGAAAATATTTTAAAATCGATATATGCTAGTGTGGTATACCCTAATACTATATTTAAATGACGTCTAGCAAGGTTGTAATACATACATTTGTTATATCTTTGGATATATTAATAAAAGAAAAGTTTATCTTTATTCATAAACTCTCAAGTTTGATATATGAATGAGTTTCTAGATCTCTTGTTTGAGAGTCTTATTCTTAAAGAGTTCAGAATATGTTATGAAATTCTCTAGTAATAGAACTTTTTAAATAATTCTTGATCCTAAGATTAATTGGATGGGGACTCTGATGAGTCGAGTATGGACTAGTATAGAGTTTACTACCTTGATCAGTATAAGTTACTGATGGTAAGGGTGGTGAGTTACATACCATATGATATGGAGATGTCTCTAATAAACTTGTCGGTGGTTGTTAGAGAACAACGCACTAAATGCAATGTCGATGACTGACTGCATGGTATTTTGAATAATTGTTGTGTTATCTAGTTGCAATAGTGTAGCTAATCTTTAAACTTAAACTAATACGATTGTTTTGTGTATTACTGTGAGATTTGTTAATAGGTTGAACCATCCAATTATAAGGTGGAGATGTTCATATGTGGTTTCATATTACTAGTATATGGAAATAGGTGTCCAAGGATAAGATCTATCACCCCTCGTTGTTAAGATAAGGTTAACTTTTTATGTAGTTTATTGTTAGTGTGGATTATCAAGAAAAGTGTTTCCTAAAGCATCATCTAATCACTTTAATAAGATCTAACACATAGTTACTGAATTTGTGAGTTTATCATTCCATGACTCTTGTTATGTAACGATCTGTTAACGGGGTTTGTGTCACTTTGTCAATATTTTCGTATGTGCTACACATTTTTATGGATCAATGAATTTGAGCTATTATATGTTTAAAGATGGAATACATGATTATGATTAACCATGACTGTATGAAATTTCATGAAAATTGACTTTTAAGCATATTTTGTAATTTTTGTGAAAGTTCAGGGACTAAAGCGTAAATAATAATTTTTGTTTTTAAAAAATTTAGGTTCATGAAGCTCTAACTGCATATTTTTTATGCATAATTAGAGTTGTCGACCTTTTATAGCATTTTAATTGTTGAAACATTTATTTGACTACTTTTTAATTGTTGAAACATTTATTTGACTACTTTTGGGCAAAACGACTATACTTTCTCCATTATCGAAAATTAAAATTAAGCCACCTTTCTCCATTGCAGGCTGGGTGGTTCCCCCAGTTAACAACACCTTTTTAAGATGAATTTTGACGGTGGTATTCAGTTGGATGATCAGATGGGCCTAGACCTTGATACGGACTTGGGCCTTGATTCCGGCATGTGCTTGCCTGTACGAAATTAAGCCCGCACCTTGCTCTGGGTTTGAGCCTAGATAGAATGACCAAATGGGCGGGCAACATCTGGCACATGGGCCTTCAACTGGGCACACGCCTTGGGATAAAATTTCTCTATTCAATGGGCCTGCCCACCATGGGAATGAGACTTGACTGGGGCTAGGCCTGGTCATTAGGGTTCCTAACACGAAGCATATATAGCGGCCGCATCACATCGCCTTAAATCAAGTTAACAGCAGTGAACTTCCAGATCAATTTAATCTGCTACTGCATGCACATGCGAGGTAAAACGAAATTCTGACCTCGTATTTACGACAGCTGAACAAACAAGGCATACTTGAATGCTACTGTTATTGATTAACTACAACAATGAATTTAAGTATGAAAGACCATCAAAGGATGGCAACATGGTAACTTATCCGGATGATGGGTGATTCCCTAAAGCGATGGATGACTCCTCTAAATGATGGATGACTTATCTAAAAACAAAATCGATTGGGAGTGCGGGTAAGGATTCATGCACAGACACTCCAATGCCTAAGTTAACCTCTCAAAAATATAGAATACTTGAACACAAGAAGGAAATGTTAGTGTAAAGCTGACATACTCGAATGAGGGGAAAAATCCCCTTATTTATAATGATGGAAAAGGCCAACAAGTGTTAAGCGATCCGTTGTTCCTAGCGAGTAACTCGATGATAGTTTTGACTCAATCTCGCGAGGGCAAGGACGTGCAGTGCACAAGTGAATGGGCGCATGGGCGTGCACAAGGCACCCCCAAGGCGCGAGCACAGGTGTGCGACACCCTGCAAGTGACCCTCACTAGCCACAGTACCCTCACGCAACCCTTGCTTGGGGGTGTGGCCGCATTTGCTTGGCAAGCTGTGATCGTGTGCACGGTGGCCCCTCGCCTTGTGGCTGTGCGGTGTGGCCATTCACAGAAGGCCCCTTGCTTTGCAGCTACGTGTGGGTGTGGGGGTGGGGGTGGGGGTGGGGGTGGGGGGGGGGGGGTAGGGGGAGTCCTCGCCTTGCGGTCACGTGGCGTGGCCATGTGCACGGGGGCATCCCAAGTGACCCCACTCAAGTAGAGGGGGGTGGCCACCCCCGAGTAACCCCTACCTAAAGGCCTAAGGTGGTCGCTCGAGCAGGCCTAGTGCACACGGGGGAGGGTCCCCTACCTCATTGTCATGCGTCGATCAGCACCCCCAAGTGACCCTCACTCGAGTGGTGCCGAGATGGGCCCGAGTTGGCCATGTGTGTGCTCGGCCTCCTTCCTCTAAACTCTTAGCTGATTTTTTGTCGATTCACTCTTTAAATTTGTTTTGCCAGGGTAATAGTAACAAATTAGAAAAGAAAAAAAAAACTGCATTTGAATTAGGTAATATGTTCAACAGACATTGGCTACCTTCAGAAAAACATTCCCAAGGAAATGGAAGAATACTTCAGCAAACACAATTTGCAAACGGAAGAATATTCTATTCAACATTCCCAACTTGACTTTGATGGACAATGTTCCAGCGGCAGTGAGGCCGAATCATCATCGCAAGGAAAAAAGGATTTAGCTTAGCAATAAGGGTCACACATTAAGGAAGGATCAATGTCAAGGCATCGCAATAATGGGCAGGATAAGCTGCTGTTACCTTCATAACCCATGCTTTCTTGTCAAGCACTCGAACGAGGGACCCCAAACCGTGGACGGCTTACACATTATGTGCTTAAAGAACACCACCAGCTGCTATATGAGCCGAACACATCATCATATGCTGGAGCATAAATTAAAGAGCTTGTGCAGTTAGCAAATTTAGGATTCTTCAAACTGCTGGTCCAGGATTATCTGCCCAAGCTTTGAGTACAGTGCCCGCTGCTCCTCAAAAGTCAGGTTCATCAATATCTACATACAGATGCAACGACCACAACTCATGTGTATGCTACGGAAACACAAAGCACAACCCAAGCAAATGAGAGAGTATACAACCGATCTACCTGGTCTAAAATCATCTCGATCGACAAACTTTGCGGCCCAACAAAAGACTGATGATATATGTATGCAAAAACAGCCATCACCATCTGCATCAACGGGACAGATCAAACACAATCTAACAACATAAGCAACTGACATTAACATTATATTCCAATAGTCATGGCATTTCATTCTGATAATGACAGAATTCAAGGTCAGACAAGAAAATTACCAGCAAAAACTAACATCTAACCAACTAACTTGGGGTTGACATTATTTTTTATTTTTCACATCCCAATTCAATGCTTTTCACAGTTGCCAGACTTGAGATGAAGCTTAACTCAGGCAGAACAACAATGGACCCATCAACATTATACAAAAGTCTAAAAATATTAAAAATTGAAGCATAATCTTGACAGCAAAAAACTATCAAGCAATATCTTGTCATCGTATTATGAACAATCGATATGCAGCATGTCTCAGATGAAAAAGGATTTTGAGGACATATCAGAAAGTTAACAGGACACTAAAAAGAAGCAGAGAATCCATGTTCTGTATCAGCATAGACATGCCAAAGCATATCTTTACTCAAGGAGAAACTCAACAGTCAACACGGCAACATCATATGAATGCCATGCGTACAACAGAAATCTACGGAAACATCCAACTATTGCTGAAGATGCTGCACCCAAAAATGAAGAAAACAAATGAAGAATCTACTCACCTTTGAAAACTACTACCATAACGAGAACAAAACCATGGACGTGGACATAATTACCTTCTACAATTGCATAACCAAATATTGTTGCTTGAATGACCTTCTACAGACGCATAACCTTTACTGAGGATTGAGGCCACAAAGATAGACATACTGAGAATGTTTCTATATAGAAATGAGTATATCATACTGACCCGCCTTTATTACATAACATAATAATCCTGATCTATGAAAATTATGGTTGCTACACTTTTACACAACAACATATCAAGCATTTATTCCACTATGTGAGGGTGGTTACATGAATTCCATTCTAAAGAAAACTGGATGCCAATTCATACAAGTAACTAATAATCTCTTTGGTCCAGAGAGTGATTGTTGTTGTTTTCCCCCTGGTTTTTGGTGGTCCGGGGTATGCCTTGGCCTTTGTGTGTAATCACTTCGGCATTGGTTTTTGTTTTATAAAACTCTTACTTACAGAAAAAAAAAAAAAACTAATAATTATATACACAACACAATATGAGCTATTAACTGTATGCCAACTCATACAAGTAACTAATAATTATATACACAACTCAATATTCCCAGTTATAAAGGGAGAAATTGCATTTTCACTCCTGTCTGCCTTGACAAAATTACTTATATGCCCTTTCACTGATGGTCCACATGGACCCGCCCAGCTGGGACCTGTATGACTTTATTGATGAGAAACAAGAAGGATGCATAGCCTAGAAGCTTCTTGATTGATTTCTACAATTTTCTGGAATATTCGTGTGTAGTCACTTCGGCATTGGTTTTTGTTTTATAAGACTCTTACTTACAGAAAAAAAAACTAATAATTATATACACAACACAATATGAGCTATTAACTGTATGCCAACTCATACAAGTAACTAATAATTATATACACAACTCAATATTCCCAGTTATAAAGGGAGAAATTGCATTTTCACTCCTGTCTGCCTTGACAAAATTACTTATATGCCCTTTCACTGATGGTCCACATGGACCCGCCCAGCTGGGACCTGTATGACTTTATTGATGAGAAACAAGAAGGATGCATAGCCTAGAAGTTTCTTGATTGATTTCTACAATTTTCTGGAATATTCGTTCTCTTGTACCCTATTTGGAATGAATGAATTCCCAAAAAATTTGTGGAATTCATTTCCAATTCCAATTTTGTGTTTGAAATGAAAAAGAAAATGCACGTTTCAATTCAAGAGAATTCAAAGATAGCCAAACCAAATTCCAACAAAACAGGTGGAATTTGCAAATGAATTTCACATTTTATCATAAACAAATTGTGGAACAAAGACCCCTTAAAAACCTTTTTTTCCCCAACCTTATCTCACTAACCTCAACAACTTCAACTCCAGATTCAATATTAAGGGTATTTTAGAAAGCAAGAGCAAAGGAAACTTCAATTCTAGATTTACTTCGAACATAAATTTGTGACATCAATTGAATTCCATATTCTATGTTGTGTCATACCAAACAAGAGAATTCATTTACAAATGAATTCCGCATTTCAAATTTATTCATTCCAAACATAGCCTTGAAGTATGTGTTGGAGTTTCTAAGCACCATGGAGTTTGTTTTGTTATTAACATCTTTGGAAATCTAACGTGTTGCTCAGTCTTCTCCTCCACATCTGTGTAGTTTAGCTCTAAAACTAGTACACTTTTTTATGAGGGAAGGTTGACTAACTGACTTAGAGTCTATATAAACTAATATATTGCAAATTTGAAGCAAAATATATCAATTATATTGTGCATCAAGATAGATATTTTATGTATTCCCAAACTAATAGATTACAACCTATATATATACAAACACTACATGGGTCATGACATAAACCATGATATAAGCCTAAGGCTAACCCTAGGAGAGAGATATACACATAACAATATACAATATACAACTGGAGCATATATATCATATGCACTAACCTTGTTACAAATATACCCAATTCGAGGACCCCTGAGGGATTTAGTAAAAACATCTGCTAACTGGTCATTTGAATTGACAAAATTTGTGGTAATACAACAACAACAACATATCCAGCCGTTATCCCACTATGTGGGGTTGGCTACATGAATTCTAGACTTCTATGTGGGTTACATCCCAACAGATAGTTTGTCTAGAATTCATATTTGGATCCGACTAGGTTTTACGCTGGCTGTCGGCTGCCTAACGCAACCTTCCTCCTTTATCCGAGCTTGGGACCGGCAGTGGATAATATCCCCTGGCGGATAAAATTTGTGGTAATACAGCTATATAAAATCTTCTCTTGAATGAAGTGACAATCTATCTTGATATGTTTGGTCCTCTCATGAAAGATTGGATTGGAAGCAATATGTAACGCAACTTGATTATCGCAAATTAACCTCATCTGTGATATCTCTTCAAATTTGAGTTCTTGAAGCAATTGTTTTAATCAGATAAATTCACATGTTGCTAAGGCCATAGCACTATATTCTACTTCTGCACTTGACCTTACAACATCATCTTTCTTTTTACTTTTTCAAGATACCAAGTTCCCTCCAACCAGAACACAGTATCCTGAAATAGATCGTCTATCAGATGGAGAACCTGCCCAATCAACGTTAAAACATCTGACTACCTGAGTATGACCTCTATCCTTATATAATAGTCCTTTACTTGGAGCTCTTTTGATATACTTGAGAATCCGGACAACTGCATCCCAGTGGCTATCACAAAGAGATTGTAAAAACTGATTGAGAAAGAAATGTCAAACTGAGTGATAGTGAGATAATTAAGTTTTCCCACCAGTATGCGGTATCTCCCAGATCTGCAAAAGGCTCTCCCTGTCCTAATAAAAGCTTTACATTAGGATTCATAAGAGAATCTATAGGTTTACAATCAAGCATCCTAGTTTCTTCCAAAATGTCTAACACATACTTTCACTGAGAGAGAAGTATACCAGAACTGGACTGAACAACTTTAATGCCAAGGAAGTACTTAAGTAACCCTAAGTTCTTAGTCTAAAAATGATGGAAAAGATGTTTCTTCAGCTGAACAATACCATCCCGATCATCATATGTAATGACAATATCATCCACATAGACTACCAAATATATACACTTCCCCTATGATGTGTGTTTGTAAAAAACCAAATGATTAGACTCACTGCGAGTCATACCAACTTCCTGAATAACAGCACTGAAGCGACAACCAGACACGCAGAGACTGTTTTAATCCATATAGTGAGCAACATAGTTTACAAACCAAACTAGACTCCCCCTGAGCAACAAACCCAGGAGGTTGCTCCATATAAATCTTTTTCTGAAGCTCACCATGTAAGAATGCATTTTTAATGCCCAGCTGATACTACGGCCAGTGGCATATAGCGGCGATAGAGAGAAACAAACGCACATAAGATATTTTAGCCACAGGAGAAAAGGTATCACCATAGTCAAGACCATAAACCTGGGTGTACCCCTTGGCAACCAAACGAGCCTTAAGCCGATCAATTTTCCCGTCAGGACCAACCTTGACAGTATAGATCCACCGACATCCAAGAAGAGATTTCCCTGGGGGTAAAGGAGGGTAAGGGAACCAAATCCCAGGCACCATTGGAATACAAAGCAATCATCTCATCGACCATTGCTTGTCGCCACCCCAGATCAAAAAATGCATCGTTAACAATCTTAGGAACAAAAACAGAGGATAGGGAAGAAAGAAAAGCACTGAAAGGGGAAGATAGGCGGTGATAACTAACAAAATTATAAATGGGATGAGGATTCCGAGCAGAACGGGTACCCTTCCGAATGGCAATGGGAAACTAATCCTTAGAAGGTAGAACCGCAACAAGTGGAGATGTCGGAGTAGGATGTGAGACAGCAGGAGTTGCTGGGGCAATAGGAGAAGTTAAGAGTATGCACACTGATATCATCAATACCATCATGAGACTGAGTCGAAGAACGCCGATGATAAACCTGTAATGGGATAAAAGATGGAACAGGGATAATAGGAACAAGAGGACAAGATGGAATAGGGATGGCCTCGAATATGGGATGACACTCAGAAGGGGTGAAGAATAGAATGGGGATGATTCACAAAATGTAACATTAGCAGAAAGAAAATAGCGTCGAGTGTCAGGAGAGTAACACTTATAACCCTTTTGAAGTCGAGAGTAACCAAGAATATTGCATTTGATGGACCAAGCAGACAATTTATCCCGACCAAGAGACATATTATGGACAAAGCACATGCAACCGAAGACACGAGGATGAAGAACATATAATGGTTGATCAGGAAACAAGAAAGGGTGAGGAATGTTGTGCTGAAGAATAGAGGAAGGTATCATGTTAATGAGATAGCAAGCAGTGAGGACAGTATCAACCCCAAAATGAAGAGGAACATGATAGGGTAAAAGAAGGGTGCGAACAGTTTCAATCAAATGTCTATATTTATGTTCAGCAGCCACATTCTACTGTGATGTATAGGTACAAGACGACTGATGTAAGATCCCCTAAGATGACATAAGATCCCATAAGATGACATAAATGTAGTAAAAGGGGTAGAAAAATATTCAGGGGCATTGTCACTACGGAATACTTGAACAGATGTATGAAATTGCGTTTTGACTTCAGCACAAAAAGATTCAAAAATTAAAAATAACTCAGAACGATTTTTCATTAAATATAACCACATCCATCGAGAATAATCGTCGATGAACATGACAAAATATTGAAAACCTCAAACAAACACGACACAACCAGGACCCCAGACATCAGTATGAACTAAAGCAAATGGGGACACAGTCCAATTATTGACACACTTTGGAAAAGAAGTTCTAGATTGTTTCCTAAGGTGACAAGACTCACAATGGAAAGATGACAACACAGACAGATTGGGAACCATTTTTTGAAACTTAGCTAAACTAGGATGCACCAAACGGTTGTGGAGAAGAGAAGGAGACTCACTCACTAAGCAAGCAATAGGAGGTTTAGGAAGGTTGAGGTGATAGAGACCCTATGACTCACATTTGACGCCAAGCATCTGTCCCTTATCACAATCCTAGATAGTAACAGAAATTTCATCGAAGATGATAGAATAATTTAAGGCATATGTAAGTTTACTGACAGATACAAGATTAAAAGGACAATGAGGAAGATAAAGGACAAAATCTAAAGGTAGAGAAGGTAAGGGTTTGGCAGTGTCAATAGCTTTAGCAATTGCTTTGGAACCATTGGCCAAAGTTACAAAAGGCAAAACTAGTAAAATGAGATAAAAGATGGGGATTACCAAATATATGGTTAGAAGCACTTGAGTCCAGGACCCCTAGTCTTAAAGAGGATGATCAAGCGAGGCAGACAATGGAGTCACTGGAGTGGGCGATAGAGGTAGCTGAGGATTGCTAGGATGTCTTATACCTTAGATACTCGTCATAGTCAACCCCAGTGAGAATTAAAGAGTTTGATGGATGTCCATCAGAAGGTTTAGATCGAGATCCATCAACAAAAGCAACATTAGCACAAGGGAGACCATGTAGCTTATAACACTATTCCTTAGTATGCCGCCCCCACTTTTGACAGCAGTTACACTTGGGGCGTTTGCCTCAATTACCATCACGATCTCCTCCTTGTGCTCCATGACTCTAAATTTGCAAAGCCATGACTGAATTATCACCTATGGAAGAGGCAACCACGATAGGAACAGAGGAAACCCGAAAAAGATGGGAATATACTTCATCCATTGTAGGGACATTAGGACTGGCAAGGACCTGGTCACGAACAGAACCAAGCTTAGGACCAATAACAACAAGGGTACAAACCATGAAGAACTTATCTCTATGAGCAAAATCCTCTATAGCAATCTAACTAGCAGGTAAAAGTGAGTTATATTCAGCCTTAATAGAAGTCATCCGACCAAGGAAATCGAGAAGAGTCAAACCTTGTTGTCTTAAATTAATCAGATTAGACACTACCGAATACAGATGTTGGATATCATTTGTATGGAAAGTCTTAGTCTGATTCCACAACTCACAACAAGTGGTATAGTTGGTATAGATTGGGTGAAAAGAAGGATCAATCGATTACCACAAGAGACTGCATAATAGAGCATCAACTTTCTTCCACTCAGTTTGGTCTATGGTCACATCCTCAACCTTGGTAGTCAGATGATCATTTAATCCTTGACCCACACACCATAGTTCAAAGGCCTTAAACCAAGAGAGATAATTGGAACTACCCATTAACTTTTTAGTAGCGAAAGATGGAGAGGGAGATAGGATACTGAAGTAGGAGGCAGATTTATTGGTACCTGCCATGTTAGATCAAAGGCCTACAAGAGCAAAAATCTGAGACAAAAGAGGTGACAAAAGGGGTCAAAATAAGCCAAAAAGGAAGGTTGGATGATTCGAAACAACATAGAAAACGAAGCGACAGAGACTCACTCGGAGCACCGACGAAGGTGGACGACGACGGTAGCAGATCTGAAACGACAACAGTAGCAGCAATGGCGGGCGAGACACAGTCGCTGGATCTAAGCAGCTAGATCTGGGCAAATCTGAAGGTTGGCGGCAATTGGATCTATTCAAATCTGAAGGTCAACGACCGGATCTGGGCAGATCTGAAAGTCGACGATCGGATCTGTCCAGATCTGAAGGTCAACGACCGGATCTGGGCAAATCTGAAGGTTGGCAGTGGCTAGATCTATTCAGATCTGAAGGTCAACAGCCGGATCTAGGCAAATCTAATGGTCAACGGTCGGATTTGGGCGAATCTGAAGATTGACGGCAAGATTTGGAGACTGATAGCCGAATCTGGTCAGTGGCGGCTGGATCTGGGTGATGGCGTCGATGGGCAAGATCGTCGATGAGGCAGTCACGGGCGAGGTTGGCGGCGATTTTGCAAGGTCAGTGACGGTCAGATTTGTTAGATTTGGCGGCGTCTTCGCGAGCAAGATCTGGCGGCGACAACAACTTCGCAGTTAAATCTATGACCACTTCAAGTAGTTCTTACCATTCAACCAGTAAGCTATTTGAAGATTTTGTAATTCTCCCCCTGTACTACAATTGTGAGTTCCAGCAAACGAAACTTCGGTCGTATGGCTAGAATCACTGGAATCAAGTATAGGATCATGAATAGTAGTCATGATGTCAAGGAGTTTTGGGAAAAAAGAAGAGGATTGAAAGGAAGACTGAAAAATAGGCTATGATCGTCCCAAGGAAACTGGAATGGTGATCCTAAGGCTCTGATACCATGTCACGAAAAGGACTTTGAAATTCTTCTCTTCAATCTTCTTTACCTTGCTAGAGATTGATTTGATTTATACACCAGCTTCCTTTATAGATTAGGAAGTTGCTAAAAAACACATTTTAAGAAAGATTCTAAACCTAGATTAGGAAACCTATACAGCCTTATGATACAATAACTTATAGAAATAAACATCAATCAATCTAAATCTAAAATATACATTCCTTATTATATATAAATATACCAATCATATCTTGTTCCATGAATAGGAGCGAGATTAGGAATCTTTGCTGCTGACAAGAGCCACAGTTTCGTGGCGAGTTCTCCTCGTTATTCTCTTCCTCCAACAATTGGTAGACTTCTTTAAGCTCACAACTATGGTTGAAACTCAATCAACAAGTGAAGCATCTACCAACTTACCTTCTTTAATGGGGAATACTCAAGTCCCACCATCCCCAATCACTCTCAATAGTCGTTCCCTCCAGATCACTCAATATAAGCTTAATGGAACCAATTTTAGAGAATGACTCCAGTCAGTTTTGCTAGTAATCTAGGAAAAGGGCAAGGTTGGATATATGACAAGGACAATTCCTAAGCCTAGCACAAACTTAACAACGTATGGTGTGTGGGAGGTTGAAAACTCTATTGTAATGGCATGGTTGTTCAATTCTATGGAGCCAAAGATTGGAAGGACTTACCTCTTCTACAAGACAGCTCAAGAAATTTGGGAACCTATGCAAGAAATCTACTCGGACATGGAAAACACTGCCTAAAGCTTCCAGATCCGTTCTACCATTCAGACAACAAGGCAAGGTAATGATTTAGTTACTGAATATTACAATACTTCAACCGAGTAGTGTCAGGAGATGGATCAATCCGATGAGATTAAATGGGAGTATTCTTCAGATGGAAAGAAATATGATAAAATGATAAAAAAAAGAGAGTTTGAGTTTTTGCATAGTCTTAACTCTGACCTTGTAAAGTAAGAGGGCGATTACTTGGAACCAAACCCTTTCCAATAATACAGGAAGTATTTGCAAAAGTCAGGCGAGACGAGAGTAGAAAAAGGGTGATGTTAAATCCTTCTAGGGTGTCCAATTCTGATGTAAACTCACAAACATCAGTATTGGTCTCCTCAAGGATAAATACACCTAGTTCATCCAAGGGAGAGTCCCAGAAAGACAAGCCATAGTGTGACCATTGCAACAAGCCATATCACACAAAGGAAACTTGTTGGAAAATTCATGAAAAACTAGCAAATTGGAAGCATAAGAATCGGAGGAAAGGAAATCAAGTAGCCTATGGGGGAGAAGTGGAGACTGGAAAATCAACCAGCCTGATTTTATCTGCAGATCAATTGGAGGTTTTACAACAATTGTTGAGCCAAACTAAGGTGACCAAACCTGAGACATCAGAAGACCCTAACCCAGTAGTGTCTCTTGCTAAACAAAGTACACCTACACACTCTCTAATCTCTTTTAAATTCCCTATAGACTATTGGATAATCGACACAAGCGCTTCAGATCACATGACTGGATCACTTAAAGTGTTGTCAACCTATGAACCTTGTGATCAAGGTTTAACCATCTCAATGGCTGATGGTACTATAGCCTGTCACGACAGCACTTCCTATTAGCATCAATTTTAATTTTTTTTCATCATGTTGTAATTCATAGCCTATTTCACTGCTTGGGTTTACTAGTTATTGCTATAATTTCTAGAATAGTTGTTAGCAATTTGTCAGCCAAGGATTGCCACGTGTAAAGGGGCTTGAATAAAACAAAATATATTGTTACAGTTGTTGGACAGGGGGGACTCACCTATGGCATCGACTATCCTACCAAGTATATTACCTTCCAAATCTCTCTTGGAACGGTAACATTGATGAATAGCAAATTCTGAATTCCTCTCTAGTATCTTTCTCTCCCTCTCTCTTCAAAACTCTTCTCGTCTCACTCTCTTTCTCTCTTCCTTCTCTCTATTTTCCTCTACAAACCAATTGCATCTTCCTAATTCCAACTAAATTGGGAGTGCAATCCTATTGTCACCTCACTACTGTGACAATTTTGGTATTAGAGCATCAATTCTCAGTCAAGGCTACTAGGTTGGTGCAATGGCGGAAGGAACCCGCATGAAGAATTTCAAAGCACAGTTACAGCAAGTCAGCTCAACTATGTCAAAATTCCAGAGTAGGATTGACCAACTAGAGATCGGGGGTGTACGAAACCATGAGGAGATCGTAGCGATGGATCGCAAGTTGGAGAGTTCATTGAAAGGAATGGAATAAAGGCTGGAAGGGTCCATGGCAAGACTGCGAGAAGACATGGGGGTGCAGATGCAACAATTTATGATCATGTTTACTAGCCAAAACACGGTAAGAGTAGCTCCTGACTTTCCTCCGTGTGAAAGGGATGATCCAATATTACTGGGAAATAGAATGAATAGAATGGAAGGGACCTTGGAGATTGAGGTAGATCCTAAGGAGGGATTGGAGGGAGTTATGGGCAGGGGAAGGAACGAGCAGCCTCATACCCATCCTCTGGGGTTTCCCATGCCCCGAATGGAGATACCGGTATTCAAAGGAGCTAACCCCCGGCGGTTGTTGAGGAAATGTGAGAGGTTATTCAATTGGCACAGCATACCTAGGGGGCAGAAGGTGTTGTTAGCCACTGCTTACTTCAATGAAGCAGTCAATACTTGGTTTCAGGGGTGCGTTAGTGTGAGGGAAGACTTCACATGGGAAGAGTTTTCTGAAAAATTATGTGAGCACTTTAGGGAGAGGAGCATGGTGGATACTATAGAAGAGTATAATAAGCTTAAGCAAATAGGGAGCATTAGGGCTTATTTACAAAAGTTTGAGGAATTAAGATCGTTCATGATCTGCCACAACCCTCACTTATCAAAAGCTTATTTTCTGTCAAGTTTTATGAGTGGCTTGAGTGATGCGTTACGACCAATGGTGAAAATAATGAGACTAAGGACAGTGGAGCAAGCTTCTAAAAGTGCCCGATTACAAGAAATGTCAGTAGAGGCACTAATGAAGAAGCAAAGGCAGCAACAAAGAGGGGTAGTGCTGGGGGCAAACCCTGTTGGGGGAAAGAACTATCACCGAGATATGGCAAAAGGGAACCAAGGAGTAAAGAATATAGGAGGATCGAGCTCGGTTCCATATGGGGAGCAATTAAGGGAGCATAGGAGATTGGTTGGCCTTTGTTTTCGATGTGGTGACAAGTATCACCCTGGGCATCAATGTAAGAGGCAGATTCTGCTACTAAAAGGAGATGAAGAGGAGGTCAAAGGGAAAATAGAGGAAGAGGACATTGGGGAGAACGGAGAGGAAGATAATGGGGAGATCTCAATTCATGCTTTGAAGGGAGTAACTAACAATAAAATTATCAAGGTGGAGGGTAAAGCTAACAGGTGTAATTTGATGATTCTAATTGACAGTAGAAATACCCACAACTTTCTTGATGAAAACACGACCAAAAGACTCAAGTGTCAACTCACGAAAACCCCACCTTTGAGTGACAGTGGCTAATGGAAGTCGAGTGATGAGTAATTTAGCCTGTAATGGCTTTGGTTGGGAGATGCAAAGGGAGAGATTTGAGGTAGACCTGAGACTACTGCAATTAGGGGGCTATGATGTAGTTCTTGGCATGGATTGGATGAAGGGGGTAAGCCCCATTAGCTTTGACTTCAATCGAATGGAGGTCTCCTTTGAGAAGGAAGGAAGGAAGATGATGTTGATAGGAGGAAAAGAAAAGGGGGCGTGCAAAATGATTTATGGGAAAAGATTACAAAAGGTGATCAAGGCAAAGTGGAGTCAATTGGAAAATCTATTCTAAATTGTAGCCCTAGAGGATAACCATGCTGAACAAAGGGGGCAAAGAGAAATATTCCTAACAATCAGCACACCCAAAGGTATGTCCGACCAAGTACATCACTTAGATTCTCTTAATACATTGCTGGAAGAGTATGAGGATTTATTTGTAGAGCCCACATCCCTTCCTCCTACCAGAGTTTTTAACCACACTATAAACTTAAAGCCAAACATGGAACCGATTAACATTAGGTCTTATCGATACCCCCCAATCCAAAAGAATGAAATCAAGAAAATGGTTAGGGATATGCTTCAGCAATCTATCATCCACCCTAGCCAAAACCCTTTTGCTTCTCCTGTTTTATTAGTTAAGAAGAAAGATGGATCATGGCGATTTTGTGTAGATTACCGCCAACTTAATGCCATGACCATCAAGGATAAGTTCCCTATACTCCTTGTTGAAGACCTTTTAGATGAATTATACAATGCCCAATTCTTTTCTAAGCTTGGCTTACGTTTAGGTTATCACCAAATTAGGATGAGGCCTGAGGACATACCTAAATCAACCTTTAGAACCCACCATGGGCACTTTGAATTCTTGGTGATGCCCTTTGGGCTCTCCAATTCCCCAGCTACTTTTCAATCCCTCATGAACAGAATTTTTGAACCCTACCTTAGAAAATTTATATTAGTATTCTTTGATGATATACTCATTTACAGCCCTACTTTTGATCAACACCTATCCCACCTAAAGACCACCCTTGAGATCCTAGGATCTAATAAGCTCTTTATTAAGAAATCTAAGTGTGCTTTTGGTCAAGGGTTGGTTGAGTATTTAGGGCATATCATATCCCAGGAAGGTGTTAGCACGGATCCAAGAAAAGTAGAAGCTATTGTGTCTTGGACAAGGCCTACATCGGTGAGGGGGCTAAGAGAATTTTTAGGATTAATCGGGTACTATCGCTGGTTTGTGAAGGACTATGGGGCCATCAGCAAGCCCCTAATAGACCTTTTGAAAAAGGGGGATTCAATTGGGGGCCCTTAACTGAAGAGGCTTTTGAGAAACTGAAAAGGGCCATGAGCAGGGTGCCGATCCTAAGGCTGCCTGACTTAAAAAAACTTTTTGTTTTAGAAACCAATGCAAGTGGAACGAGCATTGGAACAATTCTGGTACAGAGAGGACAGCCATTAGCATTTTTGAGTCAAGTCTTGAGCCCTAAGCATTCCAGGCTCAGCATCTATGAAAAAGAATTTATAACTGTACTGATGGTTGTTGACAAGTGGAGGTATTATTTGGAAGGAGGCATATTCATGATTAGAACTGATCATGAAAGCCTAAAGTTTCTGTTACAACAGAAACTACATACTCAGCTGCAAAAGAAGGGCATGTCTAAGCTGATGGGCCTTGATTATACCATACAGTATAGGAAGGGAAGAGAAAATATTGTGGCTGATGCTTTATCAAGGCGCCATAAGGAAGGGAGTGCAACAACCATAACCTTGGTGGTCTCGGAGTGGTACCAAGAGGTGATATAACAATTATGAGGGAGATGAGAAGATAAAAGAGCTGCTAGAAAGATTGTCTGTGGGATCAAAAGAGGAAGAGGGGTACACCTTAGTTAAAGGAATGCTGAGATACCAAGGGGGAGTGGTTATTGGGGATAATGCATAACTCAAGGGTAAAATCATGCCAGCCTTACACGAGTCCCCTCTGGGGGGGGGGGAACTCGGGAGTGCAAAACACCTACTTGAGAGTTAAGCAACTCTTTCATTGGTCGGGAATGAGAATAAAAGTTAAGAGGTTTGTGATGGCTTGTGACACCTGCAAAACGTGTAAGTTAGAAACAGTAGCCTACCCCAGGTTATTATAGCCACTGCCTATTCCCACCCAAGCTTGGTCAAGTGTGTCCATAGATTTTGTGGAAAGGTTATCCAAATCAGAGGAAAAAGACAGTATATTGGTGGTAGTGGACCGATTTACCAAATTTGCTCATTTTATAGGGTTAACTCACCCTTATAGAACTCATGAAGTGACTAGGGCCTTCTTAGACTGAGTGGTTAAGTTACATGGGACTCCTAAGTACATTATTTTAGACCGGGACAGAATTTTCACTAGTTTGATGTGGCAAGAACTCATAAGGGCCTTGGGAACTAGACTGAGCATGTTTACAGCATACCATCCTCAATCAGATGGGCAGACTGAGAGGGTGAACCAAAGCTTAGAGACCTATCTAAGGTGCATTTGTCTTTTACAACCTAAGGAATGGCATAGGTGGTTATCTCTAGCTCAATGGTGGTATAACACCAACCACCATTCTTCTATCAACATGTCCCCCTTTGAGGCCCTATTTGGATACAAACCACCTATCCTACCTACCATAGGGGGAGGCTCTAATGTAGCAACAATGGATGAATATCTGCAGCAACGAAAAAGGGTATCACAACAGTTGAAGCATGAACTAGTAACTGCCCAAAATCGAATGAAACAAACAATTGACAGGAGAAGGAGTAAGAGGGAGTTTGTTGTAGGGGACAAGGTGCACTTGACGCTGAGATACCCCCATTTAAAGTCAATTACTCATGGAAAGGTAACTAAGCTTAGTCCCAAGTACTTTAGGCTTTTTCCATAGAGGCTAAAGTAGGACAAGTGGCATACTGTCTAAGGCTACCAGCTGAGTCCCAAATCCATCCAGTGTTTCATGTGTCCCTTCTAAAGAGTTCAATGGGAGAGCAACCTGTGAGTACTTCCTTACCTATACTTAATAGAGAAACTAACAAACCGGTGGAACTAGAAGCTATTATTGAGAGGAGGGTGATATACAAGTACGAGGCTCCCTTGATTCAAGTATTGGTCAAGTGGCAAGACAGTTCGTCTGATTGCAGCACTTGGGAGTACCTCCCGGACCTCCTAAAGCAGTTCTCGAGGACTGTCAACCTCCTTAACATTTCTTGAGGACAAGTTGGTTGAGGGGAAATTGTCACAGCAGCACTTCCTATTAGCATCAATTTTAATTTTTTTTCATCATGCTGTAATTCATAGCTTATTTTACTACTTGGGTTTACTAGTTATTGCTGTAATTTCTAGAATAGTTGTTGGCAGTTTGTTAGCTAAGGATTGCCACGTGTAAAGGGGCTTGAATAGGACAAAATATATTGTTACAGTCGTTGGACAGGGGGGAATCACTTGTGGCAACGACTATCCTACCGAGTATATTACCTTTCAAGTCTCTCTTGGAATGGTAACATTGATGAATAGGAAATTCTGAATTCCTCTCTACTATCTTTCTCTCCCTCTCTCTTCTAAACTCTTCTCATCTCACTCTCTTTCTCTCTTCCTTCTCTCTCTACAAACCGATTGCATCTTCCTAATTCCAACTAAATTAGGAGTGCGATCCTATTGTCAACTCACTACTGTGACATAGCCATGGCTCGAGGGAAAGGTACACCTAATGTGGTAGGTTTAAGTCTGAAATCAGTGTTATATGTTACTGATTTAAAGGGTAACTTGTTGTTAGTGAGTAAACTAACCAAAGAAATGAAGTGTTTGGTGACATTTTTTCCTTCCTATTGTGAATTTCAAGACCTATCTTTGGGGAAGATAATTGGCAGTGTTGAGGAAAAATGAGGCCTCCATTATATCTCAAAGCTTGGTCAGCCCCTTGGATCTAGGTCACAAATTCAATCCTCCTTTTCTACTATTTCAGATTCTGAAATTATGTTATGTCACCAGCGTTTAGGGCACCTGAGTTTCAATTATCTCAAAGTTTTGCATCCCTATCTTTTCATTAATAAAAGAAGCCATTCATTTCATTGTGAACAATGTATTCTTGCTAAACAAACCAAAAGTTCTCATCCATCTCATATATATATAAATCTATAAAACCTTTTTATTTGGTTAGTAGTGATATTTGGGGACCAGCAAGGATTCCTAATTTGACTAACACTCGGTGGTTCATCACATTTATAGATGACCATACAAGGGCTAGCTAGGTATTCTTAATGAAAGACAAATCTGAAGCATATGTTGTGTTTAAAAGGTTTAATCAAATGATAAACAATGTCTTTCAATCTTCAATCCATGTTTTACGTTCAGATAATGGCTAGAAATATTTTTCCAATGATTTCAATCATTATCTAGTTAAACATGGCATTATTCACCAAAGTTCATGCCCTTACAATCCTTAACAAAATGGGGTGGCAGAAAGGAAAAACCACCACCTTCTTGAGACTGCAAGAGCAATCATGTTCATTAATTCAGTCCCTAATGCCTATTGGGGAGAAGTTATTCTTACATCTTCCTACCTTATTAACCGGCTTCCCTCCAAGGTCCTTGCATTTAGAACCCATTTGAGTGTCCCCCTTGATTTTTATCTCCATCACACTAGGGTCCAAAACTCTATGTCACCAAAAGTGTTTGGATGCACTGTGTTTGTACACAAGTACCAATCCTCTCAATCTAAACTTGAACCTAAAGCTCTCAAATGCATATTTGTTGGCTATTCTCCCACTCAACAAGGATACAAATGCTCCCACCCTCCTACACGACGTGTATCTTGTGATGTATACTTCCTTGAACATCAAGCATTTTTTCACACCCTTCCTCTACAGGGACACATACCTAGTGCAGAGGAACAGTGGGACTCCACTTTACCTTTACCTATGAGTTCACCACCTACCTCCCTACCCTCTATGATCTCAACTCTTGAACATCCTCTTGCTACTAAAACAGTTGTTCCTACTCAAACCTCAGTACCTAATTCAGGGGAAGATCAAGAAGACCAGATTCAAGAAAATCCAGCATTTGACAAACCAATTTTGGTGTATTCTGAAAGGCCTCGTGACCCCCAATCAAACCTATTGTATGATCTAGAGATATGTCCAGAAACTGACAATAGTAAGATGGAAAGGGTGACACCTAACAGGTTTAATGATCTAGATATCCTAATAGAACTAAGGAAAGGGGTGAGATCGTGTACCAAACACCCAATTTCAAATTATGTGGGATATTCAAAGCTATCTACTCATACAATTTCAAATTAGGGGTGAGATTGTGTTTCCATATTGTACTTGTTGGTTTCACCATGTCAACTAAGTTATGGAACACAACTATATCAATTATCTTCATTCACCACCATCTCATGAAATTTCTCCATGTGAAGATGGTGTTCAAACTTCATTTCATCATTACTCCGCCAGGGGATATTATCCACTGCCGGTCCCAAGCCCGGATAAAGGAGGAGGGTTGCGTTAGGTAGCCGACAGCCAGCGTAAAACCTAGTCGGATCCAAATATGAATTCTAGACAAACTATCTGTTGGGATGTAACCCACATAGAAGTCTAGAATTCATGTAGCCAACCCCATATAGTGGGATAACGGCTGGATATGTTGTTGTTATTGTTGTATTCAAAGCTATCTACTCAATTCAAGGCCTTACAGTCAACATTGATAATATAGTGATCCCTAAGGATATATATCATGCATTGCAAGATGAGAAATGGAAGGCAACCGTTATGGATGAGATGCAGGCCTTAGAAGCTAATGAAACTTGAGATCTTGTCAGTCTACCAGAAGGGAAAAAAATTGTACGCAGCAAATGGATTTTTATAGTGAAGTACAAGTCAAATGGAAGCATTGAAATGTACAAGACAAGACTAGTAGCCCAAGGGTTTACCCAAACCCAAGGACTTGATTATGAGGAACTTTTGCTCCGATGGCCAGGCTTAATTCTATCGGAATTTTACTTTCAATGGTTGTTAATCTTAGATTGGAAGCTGCATTAGTTGGACATCAATAATGCATTCTTAAATGGCGAGCTAGTAGAAGAAATTTATATGAGGATACCCCCGAGTTCTGAGACAAAAAAACACAAAAGGAAAGGTATGCAAGTTAAAAGGTCACTATATGGTCTCAAGCAGTCGCCAAGGGCCTAGTTTAAGCGGTTTAGGGACACACTTATTCAACTAGGATACAAACAAAGGCAGGCAGACCATACCCTATTCACAAAAATTGAAGTAGATGCCAGGAGGACAATCCTTATTGTCTATGTGGAGGACAATATCATCACAGGGGATAACATTATGGAAATTGAAAATCTAAAGAGGTAAGTAAGGACTACATTTGAAGTGAAAGACTTAGGAGAATTGAGATACTTCCTTGGGATGGAAGTAGTTGGAAGCAAGGAATGGATTTTCATATCTCAAAGGAAGTATACAATTGACTTGCTAAAAGAAACCAGTAAACTTGGGTGTAAGCCTACTAGTACTCCATTAGAACTCCTAACTGGAAAAATAAATAAGATAGCAGAAGAGAGTACCAAGTAGACAAAGGAAGATATCCATGATTGGTAGGTAAGTTTATCTATCACTTACAAGACCTGACATTGCATATGTCGTAAGCATAATAAGTCAGTTCACGCATTCACCTACAAGAAGACATCTTGAGACAACCTATCACATTCTCAGGCACCTCAAAGGAACTCCTGAGAAAGGACTCTTGTTTAAGAAGAGTCAAGACAGAGGAATAACTGCATTTGTAGATGCCGATTGGGCTGGTTCTATTGAAGACAGCAAATCTATATCTGAATTTTGCACAAAATTATGGGGCAATTTGGTAACTTGGAGAAGAAAGAAGCAACAACTGGTGGCAAGAAGCAGTGTAGAAGAAGCAAGAAATAACCAGTGGTGGCAAGAAGCAATGCAGAAGCAGAGTATAGGGCTATTGCACAAGAGATATGTGATGTAATTTGGGTGGAGAAAATGATGGAAGATCTACACCTACCAATGTCCTCTCCGAAAATTCTCTATAGTGACAGTAAGTCGAAAATTAGCATTGTGAATAATCCGGTACAAAATAATCGGATAAAACATGTAGGAATTGACCAACACTTTGTCAAGCAAGAAATTGAAAGAGGAGATACAAGTCTTACCTATGTCCCTGCTAAGTTTCAAGAGGCAGATATCCTTACTAAAGTAATGCAAAATCTATTTGAGACAAGGTGGGAATGATGGATATCTATTCACTAGCTTAAGGGGGAGTGTTGGAGAAGATAAAGGAGAAAAATTCAAGGTATAAACGAGAGGGTAAGAAGAAAAGAAGATAAAGATTAATATGTAAAAGGATGAAGAAGAGTTCAAGCTAAGAAGATAAGGAAAAGGATAAGGATGTTCCAGAAAATCAGATAAGGAAGTCCTGAATTTAGTCTAATCCTAATCTGAAATATGTTGTTGTAATCTAGTCCTATATTTTAGGAGATTTCTTAGAAATTTTTTGTATATATATTTTGCATCCCTCAAATCAATGAAATTATGGAAGTTTATTCCTCTCATTAAAAAAAATTCAAGCAGTTTATTTTCAGAAAGAATATGGGTAAAATTCATTGACAATACATCACAATAAATTTCAGCCTGGTGATCACCTAATTCAATAGGAACAGAACATGCAAGGTCTTCTTTTTGTTTACATAATCTACCCAAAATGGCATAGGATGTGGCTCTACCTTAAGGTTAAATCGAGTAATGGCAAACATAAAAACCACATTTATGGTACTTCCTCTATCAATAACCATTTTGCAAGTTCCCTCTCCACTTCTAGTGCATGTTTGAAAACATCAAGATCCAACTTGCCACTTTGGAATATCCAGTATAGCATTTCTAGTTATATCCCTATGGTCATCTAATCTAAACCTATGGATTGTAAGTGATTGCATGTGTCCTCTTTCTGGGATCCTATCATGGTAGGTAGCAATCCTAGTGTTACCACTTATGGGTTCTTCAAAAGTTGGACGCCTTTGATCATACCTAGATGCTTCCTAAAGGTAATCCAAATGACGGGTATCTCTCTCATAGGGTTGCTTATACCTGGGTTCTAAATGAGGTATCCTATTGGAAGCAAGGAATGTCCCAAAAGTATGAAGTGTACCATACACAAGCTGACTAGAATGGGAGGACTCCACCAAATCATCTCTTATCTTTAGCTTACCCAGCATTTTGAGGACTCTACCATCTGTTTAGTAAGTATCCATTATAGAAAGACCCTCAATATTGCTCATTCTGGTTTCCAGGGTTTTAATGGAATGTTGCAAAGGTTGAAAGTCAAACAAGTGATATCAACAAGGTCAAAACTAGGTGATGCAACCAAGGAACTGCTGAGAAGACTCAAATTCCAACTTTAATGCAAACAATAAACCTACTATGATGCACAAAAATAGAACTATGAAATCTAAATTAAATGACAATGTTGAATAACAAAAATAACTCTTGAGGTGCAACTTATGGGGTAAGGGTTTTTTTTTTTTTTTTTTTTTTTTAAGTCTCTCTCTCTCTCTCTCTCTCTCTCTCTCTCGGTTGGCTACGAAAGAAAATTAAATTGACTTAAAACAAATTTTCCAAAGATACCCAATAAACAAATATCAATCAAGCTCCCAAAGTGAAGAATATACCTTTACCAAGCAAAGTTGAAGGTGGATTGTTGGTTCAAGAGGGTTTGTAGGTAATTGGCTAAATAATGGTGGGTTATGGGCTTGGGTTATAACAGGTGGGCTAAAAGGTTGATGAACAATTGTGAGAAAACTTGGTATATTATTTCTCTTCTACTTGATTACAATATATATAGGAGAAAGAAATCAATCAAATCCCTAGAATTAAGGAAAAAATGAATCATAATTACATCAATTACTAATTTACATTAATCAATCAATTCTAACAAATAAGATTGATTATAATCAATCTCATCGATTGTGTGATAATTGATAATCAATCCCATAGATTGAGGGATTGATTTGAATTGATAATCAATCCCATAGATTGTGGGATTGATTATCCAATAAATTTTACAGCAAAGAATTCCAACACTCCCCCTCAAGCTGAGTTGTAAATATTTATCATACACAAATTGCAACTCAAATCTTCAAAATGTACCCTTGGAAGTGCTTTAGTAAGGATATTAGCAGTTTGTAAATTAGAAAGAAGACTTGATTACATCCCCTTCTATTTTTTCTCTTATGAAATGTCGATCTATTTCCACATGTTTTGTCCGATTGTGATGAACTGGATTTTTGGCAATACTGATGGCAAATTAACTATCACACAGTAGCTAGATTAATCCCTCAAAAGATATCTTCAACTCGACTAATGCTCTTTTCACCCAAATTCCTTCACAAATACCATTAGCCATAGTTCGAAATTCTGCTTCTGCACTACTCCTAGCTACCACAGCTTGCTTTTTACTTCTACATGTTGTCAGATTTCCCGAAATATAGGTACAATATCCAGAAGTGGATCATCTATCTGAGATTGAGCCTACACAGTCTGCATCAGAATACAATTCCACTTTCCTACTTGAGTTCTTTCTGAATAACAGTCCCTTTCTTGGAGTCATTTTCAAGTATCTCAAGATTCTGTAAACCGTTGTCATGTGTGTTCTTCGATAGGGTTGTTCATAAACTAGCTAACAACACTTACTGAGAATGCTATGTCAGGCCTAGTATGTGAGAGATAGATCAACTTCCCTACAAGTCTTTGATATCTTCCCTTCTCTACAAGAGCACTGTCTTTATTTAAACCAAGTTTGGTAGTGTAGTCCATAGATGTCTATAGGTTTACACTCAAGCATACATGTTTCTTTAAGAAGATCCAATACATACTTTCTTTGAGAAACTGTAATGCCCTGCTTAGATCTAGCCACTTCCATTCCCAAGAACTATGCGAGTCTCCCTAGATCCTTGATCTCAAACTCTCTAGCTAAAAATTCTTTGACTCTTGGAAACTCCTTAGCATAATCCCCTGTTAGAACTATATCATCAACATAGACAATCAACGCAGAAATCAATCCATCAGAAGAATGTTTTACAAACATTGTGTGACTTCTTTAGAAGACTGTCCCTATATATACCCATTACTCTTCATAACACAGGTAAATCTCTCAAACCAAGCTCGCGGTGATTAAAACGACCATAGAGTGACTTCTTTAGTCGACACACTTTGTTGATGTTTAATGAGTTTTGTAGTCCCTGGGGAATGTCCATATAGACCTCATCTTCTAGATTCCAGTTCAAAAATGCATTCTTGACATCTAGTTGATGGAGGGGCCAATCCAGATTTGCTACAAGAGATAGGAGTATCCAAATAGTGTTAAGTTTTGCAACTGGAGCAAAAGTCTCTTCATAATCTATGCCATAGGTTTGAGTAAATCCCTTAACTACCAATTGAGCCTTGTATCTCTCATTACTACCATCTGCCTTTGTTTTTATCATGAAGATTCACTTGCACCCAATCAAGTTCTTTCCATGATGCAAATTAGTAATTTCCCAAGTACCATTCTTCACCAGAGCATTAACTTCCTCATTAACTGCCTCCTTCCATTTTGGGATAGCCATGGCATCTTGGATTGAATTAGGAATGGAGATAGAATTGATTTTGTTGGTGAATGCTTGGTAAGATGAAGATGACCCTCATAACTCACATAGTTGCCAACAGGGTACAATGGCCTACTTCTTCATTCTCTCACCCCTTTCCTAAGTGCAATGGGTAGGTTCTCATCGGAATTGTCATGATCACTTAAACTAGTACTTGCAGAATTTTCCTCCACAATCTATAAGTCAGATGTAAGCATTTTTACCTCAGGTTCAGATGCCAACAGTAATGGTGAATCTACTAGAGTCTCTAATTCCTTCGGTTTTCTCCTTTTTCTATGATAAACACTTAACTCGAGACTGAAAGAATCAGTTGGTTTTGGTTCAAGTTCAATTTAGACACTTAGAGAAGGCGCAATTTCAAGTGGTGTGCAATCTATGTTATCCAAGAAAAACCGATATTCTTGTTGACTCTAACTAGAACTCTCCCCCTGAATATCAGTTTTTGGATAATAGGGTTTTGTTTCAAAAAATGTGACATCCATGGTGTGATAAAACCTTTAGTTGTCAAGACAGAAGCATTTGTAACCCTTTGGGAGAGTACCCTACAAAGATACATTTGGAGGATCAAGAGTTAAACATCTTCGGCAAAAGAGAGGAAATCAGTCAACTTTGAGGGAAGTGTTGTAAGAATACTTGATGTGGAGTGGAGAAATCTAAAACTTTGGATGGAAGCCGATTGATTAGGTATGTTGCTGTAAGAACAGCCTCACCCTAAAAATGTTTTGGAACATTTGATGAAAACAACAGAGACCTGACAATGGCCTATTCTTTCTCTCAACTATCCCATTTTGCTGAGGGGTATCTACATAGGAACTTTGGTGTATGATTCCCTCAGTTGATAGGAATAAGCCAAGACTAGAATTAAATAACTCTCTTCCATTGTCAGTTCTAAGTATTTGAATGAAGTTTGAAATTGATTTTTGATCATTGTTTTGAAATTCTTAAATATTTGAGGAACTTCTGATTTATTTTTCATGAGAATAATCCATGTGAGTCGTGTGCAATCATCTATAAAAAAGATAAACCACCGAGCTCCTGTGATATTTGGAACTTGAGATGGGCCCCAAACATCACTGTGCATCATAGAAAAAGGTTTTGATGATTTGTATGTCTGAATTGGGTATGAACTGCGAGTGTTTTGCAAATTGACAGATTTCACATTGAAAAGAAATAGCACTTTTATTTCTGAATAAACTTGGGAAACATTTGGATAAGTACAGAAAATTTGGGTGGCCTAACCTGTAATGCCACATCATGACCAACCTCTCACTCTTATTTTTCAACTCGCTAACAGACACACAAGAATTAGTTTGACAAGAAATAGATTCACTCAATCCTAGATGAGATTGCCTCACAGAATCTAGTTGAATCTTAAGATGATAAGAGCCCAACATGACTCCTAGCAGTGTCAATCATCCTCCCCGAAGTCAAATCCTAAAATTCACAAAATGAGGAGAAAAATTAGCTATACAGTTAGGTTATTTGGTGATTTTATTTATGGAGAGCAGGTTGCAATCTAGATTAGGAACATATAATACAAATTTGAGTGTTATGTTCCTGGATACCACAACTGAACTAGTCCCTTCAACTTTTGCCAAAGAACCATCTGCAATTCTAACTATGAGAGCTTCATTACAAGGAGAATATGTGTTGAAAATTTGCCTATCTCCTGTCATGTGATCAGAAGCACGGAGTCGACAATCCAGGGCTTATAATGCTCTTGTTTCACAATTATAGCCTTAAGAAAATTACCTTTTTGAGCTATGGAATCTAATCCAACAACTGGTAGGTTTTGTTGTGCTTGTAGCAGCCTTCTCAGTCCATCAAGTTCCTCTTTGCTAAAGTTTGCAAGTTGCTCTGAATTGCCATCCATGTTGGCTCGACTTTCCTTTTGTGTTCTTGTCTTTGGCTTCCAATCAGCAGGTTTTCCATAGAGTTGCCAACAGATTTCTTTTGTATGATCAGGGCGGCAGCAATGTTCACACCCTGGCCTTCACCCTTTTGTGGCTGCTGCTAGTTTTGGACAGCCAAGACTGATGATTCACCACCAACAGTTAATGTTTCTGTCCCCAACATCAATTGACATCTACTCTCTTCCCTTTGAACCTCAAAGAGAAATCTTCTTGTAAGCTTGGTAGTGGTTTTGTGCTAAATATCCTTCCTTTTACCGCATCAAGATTTGAATTCAAGCCCAAGCAAAATTTGTAGACCATCTTATCTCTATAATCTTCTTGTAGAGTTTGAGATCAATGGTGGTTTCCCAAGAATATTTTTCAAAAGCATCCAATTGCTGCCAATTTTGAAGGAGTTTGTTGTAATACTCGGTCACAAATAAATCACCTTGTTGGAGATCGTACAACATGCCCTCAATTGTCACTAGTTCAGGGGTGTTATCTTTGTGTGAATAAGTGTCTTTTGCAGCCTCCTAGATCTTTGCAGCAGTTTCATATAGGAGAAAATTTTCTCCTATGCATGGCTCCATGGAATTTACTAGCCAAGACATAACCTGGTTGTTATCTCTCTTCCAATTTTGATAATCAGCACCTTTTTCATCTGGTTTGATGATATTTCCGGTGAGATAATCTTCTTTCTCCTTGCTGCGGACATGAAACATGAAGGATTGAGACCATTAGATGTAGTTTTGCCCATTCAAATTGTAAATAGTGATGGATGCGAATGAGTAATTTGACAAGTTGCCCCCATTGTTGTTGTACATAACAGTTTCGACATTTGAGAAGTAGGATTTTGGAGTTTCAATTGAGGATTCATTGGTGTTTGACATGTTTGCGACCTGATGTTGCTGCCGAGAATGAAATAAAGGCTAGGGCAGCTGATGAATACTGCTGGAATAAACAGTGTAGAATGTGCCGGAAAAAGTAATAGATAAAAAACTGACCTAGAATGATTATAAGAAGAACATGAGGCGTTTAGGGTTGCTTTGATACCATGAACAATTGTGAGAAAACTTGGTATTTTTTTCTCTTCCACATGATTACAATATATATAGGAGAAAAAAATCAATCAAATCTTAGTTGCATCAACTACTAATTTACATCAATCAATCAATCAATCCCAACAATTAAGATTGATTATAATCAATTCCATAGATTGTGAGATAATTAATAATCAATCCCATAGATTGAGGGATTGATTAGGATTGATAATCAATCCCATAGATTGTGGGATTGATCATCCAACAAACTTTACAATAAAGAATTCCAACACAAAGACATCAGAGGTAAGTTTGATACATTCTCGTAGTTTCATGACTTGGATAATCCCCTAGAGACCATGTCTGAGGGAGGCTAAGCGGGCTCCCAGAAAGGTCTCCCGATATCAAAAAAGCCTTCCAAGACTGAGTGATCTAAGAGAAATTCTTGAAAGGGACTCCCAATGGTATCGGGAGAGGCTTTCGGGAAAGGTCACTCAAGCTTTCAAAGAACTTTCTCAGGGTAAGCCAAATGAGATCTTTCGAAAAACACCAAGGGCCACCCGAAAGGGCCCCTAGAGGGTCACCCAGAGTCACCTAGGAGACCCTTGGAAGGTCTACCAAAGCCTGCCTTTTTAAGGTCTCCTGGTGACCCATGAGGTTTCTTCCTTTTGGACTTCCTCCCTTGGGTTTGGGCCCATTTTCTTGGATACAACACTCATAAATGCATACTAGTTCCAAAGCTAGACTTAGCGGTGTCAAAAAATATCCAAAAACCGATGAACCGGACCGAACCGAACCGAACCGAACCGTAACTTTTGGATTGATTCTATAGTTCAAAGGTTAGGTTCTGGTTCTAAAAAATTAAGAACCGATATATTTGGTTTGGTTACTGGTTCTTTTTTTCAAACCGTGGTTCAAACCGAACTGGAACCGATACTATATTTGTATATATATTATAATTTTTTTGGTATATATATATATATACATACGCATAATTATATTATTACTTGCAATTTTAATTTGCTAGTTTTTGTTTATTTCTTTTTTGTTGTTGGTTATTGTTATTCATGAACTCTTTTATTTCTAGACTTTTATGCGCTATTGCTATACTAAATGATCGATGTAATCACATTTGATGAGGTAGTCTATGAATTATTTTGTTCTACTTTTACTTCAAGATTTTAAGCATTAATGATATGGGTTTATTTTAATTAACAAATTTGTTTGTAATTTCATATTTTGCGAAAATGTTTAGAAGCTAAATGTTAATTGGATAAAACCGAAACCGAACCAAAACCAATCCGATGCGACGGATTGGTCATGGTTTGGTTTTGTATATGTAATGGTTCAGTTACGGTTCTTATTTTTTTGGAACCGTTAAAAATGGTTCGGTTACTGAATTCTTATAGAACCGGATCAATCCAAACCATTGACACCCCTAGACTACACAAATGTTGAGGAGAATATTGATCAACACCTTAAACTTCCAAAGACAAACTTAATTGCAAAACAAACTCCATGGTGCTTAGATAACTCCAACACTAGAAAAGACAATAATGAATATCTGTAGAAAATTTTAGAATTTTGTCAAGAAACTTCTAGATTGTTACATTAGTAAGTTGTTGAAGATTTAGTAAGAGTGGTTGGTGAAACCGTGAAAGTACTATGTTGATGGGATAGTGAGCTCATTAATTGTTATCTTTTAACAAGGGCTACATAGAATATGATAAAACCCTAAGGTTTACATATCGATTAGATAATAATAAATTTTCCATATTGATTTTCTCCTTTTGCAACATTCAAAAGAAAGTGCAATAGCCATAGTATGTGGTTGGTGGGTCTTAACTTCACAATGAATGTATGGGCGAAGACATTCAATGAATGTTCCCACCAACTACCTCTTAGTCCAATCTTTAGCCTAGTTGGGTGGTCACTCAAAACAACTTTGGTTCTCCAAGACACTAGAGGTTTGCTCGATTTTAGCAAGCTCTCCACCACATTCTCATATTCAAATGGTCCAAAACAAACAAGAAGCCCTACCTTAAACTGCTCCCATGTAGGAACTCCATGACAAGTTTCAAACCAATCATACCATTGAATAGTGTCTCTACCTAACTGAATTGAAGCTATTTCAACTTTTGAAGCTTCCTGTGTTCAATCAAAGAAAAAAATTTCTCTGTTTTTAAAATCTGTCCTGTAGGATCTCCATTTTCCCATCTAGGAAATTTCACCCTCATGCAGGAATGGCCAAGACCACAATATTGATAATCTTTTCCGGCAACTTCAAATTGCTCATGTTGTTTGCTAGCAGAAGCAAAGTCTCCATTTTGTTTTTTGCTGATACTAAGCAAACTCTTTTTGAATTCATTGAGACTCCTGCAATCTGTTATCAAATTTTGCGTCCAAAGCTTCAAGTTGAGTCTTCACAAACTGTCAGTAGCCATTCCGTAAGTTTGAATATCTGTGATTCCCTCGTTCTGTTTTTGGCTTTGGGTTAAGGGCATTCAACGAATCTTTTGAAAGGAAAAGGTAACAAAAGCAAATCCTACGATAACCTGCTCTAATACCAAATGATAAAGTCCTAGGGAACAGAGAAACAGATTTTGATCTCTTTGAGGGGATCAACCTCCAAATTAGCCAATGCATTGAATTATATTTGATTGCTTGAAAAAATAAGCCAAAGGCATTTCAAAATTATAGAGTTCCCTTAAGATATCTAATAAAAGGAATCAACTTCCCTAAAATTAAGGTAAAGTAATCAATCAGAATAGTAATGTAAAATCAAAGTAAAATAATAATCAAATCCCTAATCCAACAATCAAATCCCTAAATTAAGGAATATTAATATTAACAATTGGAAAAAGCCAATTTTCTCTCTCTATCTCTCTTCTCCTTGGTATTATACTTGGTACTACATTCTATCCTTACCAAGTACCATAGTTGTCAACGGCACGCCTAGGCGCACCTAGGCTCAAGGCTTAGCTAAGGGCACCTCACTCTGAGGCACACACTAAGGTGCTAAGGTGTCCCTCACCTTGAGGTCCAAGGTGCACATTGTTTGCTTCTATGTAATTTTTTTTTGTTTGTTTTTTGATAGACTTGTTAAAACCTAACCAGTAATAACCAAAAAAAAATAAAAGGAAATTGAGAAAACAATAAAACACCCCATTATTTAACTATTAAGTATTTTTATACAGATTTTTTAGAAGTGCGCCTTGCACCTAGGCTCCAAGCACTCTTGGGCCTCATTGGGCCTTGAGCCTTTGACAACTATGCCAAGTACAAAAGTTACACTTCTCGTACAGCTTACCTGGCAATCCATTCTATCTGTCATTCCTCCATGTCCAGGAATACTATCACCAAAATCCTGAAACAATAAAGTAGAAATAGCATCAAAATCTGTGACCTTCAATACTATGAACACCAATTACTTACAGAAGAAAATGACAGCCATATACCTTAACCTTGAAAGCTCTTTTAAAACCACTTGCAAAAAAGCCTCCAAATGGTGCTATTATTGATGCAAAAAGGCCAAGCCATAATGCATGCCATTGAACAGACAAAATCTGAACTTCTCTCCAAGGTAACTGCAGAAGAAAATGACATGTGCTAGAACATTATTTTTCAAGAGATTCTTCATTCCTGATCTAGCTTCACAGTAATAAAGTACCTTGAAGTAGGGGAAGAAAATGAGTTGCAGCTTAAATACAAAGGTGACTTAGAGAGTAAGATAGTCCATACACAAAAACAAATGGTGAAAAAATCCCCGAAACCAATGTAACTCTAATAAAAAGCATTCAAAATCTAATAAAGATGTGGACAACAGAATACCCCACAGCTTATGAGCTGAAACCTCTAACCACAGGAAACACCTGCTGCTCCTCTCCCACACATGCACCAGATTGAGGATGAGGACCCAGCTCCTACATTTACAACTTCTAATGCAAACTTCACTCCGAAAAGCAAACGAACTCCTTAATGTAAAACCAAGTATCAAGGGGAAGAGCTTCTCATGTTCTGATCTTGAGAATAGCATACCAAGAAAATATCCAAAATAACATATATGAATATTGTTGAAGAAATAAAATAAGATCAGGCTAGGCCTTGAAGATTATCCATTATCATCTATTTATTTTTTGTTATTTTACTTTTTATTATCTTGTATTATTTCTTAGATTATCTTTGTATTATCTTTTAGTGTTGTAATCTAGTAGAATAACATCTAGTCCTAGATAATAGAGTTGTAATTCAGTCCTAAATCTTAGGAGAATTCTTAGGAAATTTCTTGTATAAATATTTCTGATTCATATCAATAAAGTGTGAGAATACCGCTTCCCTTTCTCCCTTTTTACATGGTATCAGAGCCTCATTAATAGGCTCATACAATAAACCCTAATGCCTTCATTTTGTTCAAGTGCCTTCATTGCACCATCACTGTCGAAATCGGAACACCACTGTCCGACCACTGCCTTCCAACACCGCCACCACCATTGGGTTCGCTGTCATCAGATCGGCTAACCACCAGAGACCCACCTCCGCTAGAGCCCCCACGCATCGCCCCACACCTGCCACCAGTCTACCTCCATCCCCATGCGCCAGCACGTGAAGGCGCTTCCGTTGTCCTTCCGCCTCCAACTGCTCTAGATCGACCCTCCGACATCTTTTTAGCCCATCCCTGATGTCGAAATACTTCATGTTCGTGCCTTCCAGTTGTGTTTGCACCTTCGTGTTCAGCTGCTTGTCGTGCTTTCTATCTGCCTTTATTGCAGTACCGAGTTTGCTCTTTTTTTTCAACCCGTCATTGATCTAACTGTTCTTTAAAGATCATGACAGAAACATCCTCGTTGAACGCCCCATCTTCTGCTCCTTCATCCAACATAATCGGAGAGCTAAATCCGGTTGATTCCCTATAGCAGGGGAGTTGACAAGCCTTCATCAATCCTACTGATTAGATAGTAGGAATTACTTCAATAGGCTCAATTGGTGAAGACCCTTCTTAAAGGACGCGGCAGAGGAAGTCATCTAACAAACAATCCACCGAAAGAAGAAGATCCATCCTTCACTGTATGGGATGTGGAGGATTCAAGGATTATGTCCTAGTTGTGGAGTGCAATGTAGCTGGACATAGGTGGGAATTTTATGTTCCTAAGCATGGCCAAAGAGATCTGGGAGACAGTCCAACAGACCTTCTCCAAGGTTAAAGATGCCTCCGTGGTTTTTGAAGTGAAAACAAAGATCAACTCCACCAAACAAGGGCAATTGACAGTGACCGAACACAACAACAACAACAACATATCCAGCCTTTATCCCACTATGTGGGGTCGGCTACATAAATTCTAGACTTCCATGTATTTCTGTCTTTTGTCATATCTTCATTGAGGTCCATACACTTCATATCAAACTTTAATGTCTCTCTCAAAGTCTTCTTAGATCTACCTCTACCTCTTTTTTTGATTAATTGTTCCATTTCATCAACTCTCCTCACATGAGTGTCTCTTGGTCTCTTTTTCACATGACCAAACCATCTTCATCTAGTCTCTCTCATCTTCTCCTCTATAGCACTACTCCTATCTTATTACGAATAACTTCATTTCTAATTTTATCTTTTCTTGTATGGCCGCACATCCATCTTAACATCCTCATCTCCGCTACGCTCGTCTTTTGCTCATGTTGGTATTTGACTGCTCAACATTCTGAGCCGTACAACAAAACTGATCTTATAGCTGTCCTATAGAATTTTCCTTTCAATTTTAATGGGATTCTACCATCACACAACACCCCCGATACATTTCTCCATTTTAGACAACCTGCCTTAATTCTATGTGTGACATCCTCGTGAATTTCTCCATCTTTTTGACTCACTGATCCCAAATATCAAAAATGATCTTTTCTTTGTAAGATTTGGTCTTTTAATTTTATTATAACATCCTCCACTTTTGCATTCTTACTAAATTTACATTCCATATATTCTGTTTTCTTTCTACTTAATTTAAATCCCTTAGATTCTAAGTTGTTTCTCCATAACTCAAGCTTAGTGTTCACTCTTTCTTTTGTTTCATCCACCAACACTATGTCGTCTACAAATAGCATACACCATGGCACCTCTGTCTAAATATCTTTAGTGAGTTCATCCATTACTAAAGCAAATAAGTATGGACTTAATGCAGAACCTTGATGCAATCATATTGTAATTTTAAACGGTTCAGTATCCCCTCCACATGTTATGACCCTTGTCTCTACACCATAACACATGTCCTTAAGGGTTTGTATATAGACTATTCGGACTCCTTTCTTCTCTAAAACCCTCCATAATACTTCTCAAGGGACCCTATCATAGGCCTTTTCTAAATCTATAAACACCATATGTAGGTCTTTCTGATGATCCTGATACCTTTCCATTAGGCGCCTCAGTAGGTATATAGTTTCCAATGTTGACCTACCAGGCATGAAACCAAACTGATTTTCCGAGACCTCTATTTCTTTTCTGAGCCTCTGCTCTATTACTCTCTCCTAGAGTTTCATGGAATGGCTCATTAACTTAATTCCTCTATAATTTTCACAGTTTTGAACATCTCCTTTGTTCTTATATATAGGGACCAAAGTACTCTTCCTCCACTCAAGATGAAGAGCTTATGGTTGGACCTTGACCAATATCAAGCCATTAAGATGGTGTACCAAGAGGATGCTGCAACTCTCAATCAAATAATTGAGAGAGACCGGATTGTGGAGTTCCTAGCCAGGCTCAACCATGAATTCGACCACGTAAGGGTGCAGGTTCTTGGTAAGGACAAACTCCCAAGTTTAAATGAAGTTTTTTCTATTATAAGGAGTGAGGAAAATCGAAGATATGCGATACTAACTGAGCACAACATCAAGGGATCAGCATTGATCATCAATAAGCAAGAAGGAAGAGGAAACAAGGCTGGAAAATCAGGTTTTCAGAACCCTGGAAGACTTGGACCTGTTTTTCAGAACCGGGGTGCTAGCTCTAATCGTGATAGACAATGGTGTAGCTATTGCAAAAAGCCTCAACACACTAGGGAAACTTGTTTCAAATTACATGGGAAGGAAGCAATCTTGAGCAAGATTGGAGGCTTCAAAAATATGAAACTCCAGAGTTATCTATCCAACAAGGATCCAGAAGAAGAAGTTGATAAAGGAGAATCAGAGGCTGATCTAACTCAATTAAATACCAAGGAGTTAGGCAAGCCTTTCTCCGAACATTCCAAGATGAAGCCTCCTGCTCCTTAGTGCAGGAAGGTAATACTCTTTCCTATACAACTTTTACAGCTTCTAAATCTAATAAGAATAGCATTTGGATCCTTAATTCAGGAGCTACGGATCATATGACCCTTAATATCCATTGTTTTGAAACCTATGAAACCTTGAACCTACCAAACATATCACCATTGCAAATGGAACAACTATCCCTATCTTTGGAAAAGGTAGAGTGTCATTAAACCCACGGCTTCACCTTGAACAAGTTCTTTATGTCCCAATCTTAGCTACCAGTTTGATCTCTATACATAAACTAACCAAAGATCTTAACTGTTTGGTTGTTTTTTCACCTTCAATGTGTAAGTTTCAGGACAAGGAATCGGGGAAGATGATTGGTGTGGCTAAGGTTTGGAATAGGCTTTATCTCTTGGACGGGGAGAGTGATTGTTCTACAAAGAGATAGTAGCAACTTGTGGCCTTCTCCTCCCAGTCAGCTTCTAATCTGTCTTCTATTTGGTTACACCATTTTAGGTTAGGCCATCTCCCATTTGGAGTGTTAAAACTATTATTTCCAGATTTGTTTAAGTCTTTAGATCCTAGTAGCTTTAGGTGTGATGGATGTATTGTTGCTAAACATCATCGAGTCTCATTTCCAATTAGTAACAAGTTATCTTCAAAACCTTTCAATTTGATTCACTCTGATGTTTGGGGACCATCCAAAATACTCAATTGTTCTGGGGCAAAATGGTTCATCTCATTTATCTATGATTGTACTCGCATGTGTTGGGTATTTCTTCTAAAAGATAAGGCTGCCATTGGGTCAGTGTTAATCACAGTTTGCAAAATGATTCAAACCCAATTTGGTACTCTTATAAAACAGTTTAGAATGGACAATGCAAGGGATTATTTCAATACAAACTTGCATACTTATTTTCAACAAGAAGGGATCATCCATGAGTCATCTTACATTGATACTCCCCAACAAAATGGGGTGGCAGAGAGAAAGATAAAGATGCGACATCTTCTCAATATCACTCGAACCCTCCCTCACCATCATCATGTACCAAAATATTTTTGGGGGGAGGCAGTGTTGACAGCCACCTATGTCATTAATAAGGTGTCATTCTTAATAGTCAAAGTCCTTTCCAGTGTCTAGCCCGTTTCTTTCCAGACCTCAATCTTCATGGTCATTTACCCTTAAAAGTGTTTGGATGTGTGTGTTTTGTTCACATACTCAAAATCCATAGAGACAAATTGGACCCTAAGGCCCTTAAGTGTATCTTCCTTGGATATTCTCCAACACAAAAAGGGTATAAATGCTATCACCTTATCACTCGGAAATTTTATGTCTCTAAAGATGTCACATTCAGTGAATCACAACCATACTTCACTCCAATTCCAGATAGGCTAGATGTCATTGGACAAGCTGATATGGATTGGGAATTTCTCAACCCTAGTCTTGAAACAGTAACATCCAGTCAGAGTCTCCCTTCACAAGATCCCAATCCTATTCTGTCATCTCAACCTCTGCCATCTGATTTTCCTACTGAACAGGCTCACTCGAGGCTTAGTTCTCCTATAAGATACAAAGGCTCTCCCCATGTTTACAAGAGAAGGCAACCCATGGAAGACCTAGAGCCAAACTCATCATCAGTCCTTAACACTAGCTTGAAAATTTCACATGGTGAGGACTCTACCAACACTTCTAACCCATCTTAGACTCAACCGAAATATACAGATATAGACATACCATGCCATCCGGAAAAATGTTAGAACTTACACCAAGCACCCATTGTTCAACTTCTTATCCTACCACCGCTTATCCCCTAACCATCAGAGCTCTCTAGCATCATTGGATACAATTGCTATTCCAAAATCAGTGGAAGAGGCTGTAAAAGACCATAATTGGAAAAAAGCCATGATTGAAGAAATGAATGCCTTAGAAAGAAACCATACTTGGGAGCTAGTTCCTAGACCAAGGGATGCAAAACTAGTGGGGTGCAGGTGGACTTTTAATATCAAATACAAGGCAGATGGAACACTTGACAGGTATAAGGCACGCCTAGTTGGCAAAGGCTACAGTCAATCTTATGGTATTGATTATTTAGAAACATTTGTTCTTGTGGCTAGAATGACTACTGTTTGAATTCTTATAGCATTGGCAGCTAAATTTGGTTGGAAATTGCAACAATTTGATGTCAAGAATGCCTTCTTACACGGGGATTTAGAAGAAGATGTCTTTATGGAAATACCTCCAAGTTTTCAGCATAAAGAAGATGGAAAAAATCAGGTTTGTAAACTTAAGAAAGTCTTATATGGGCTCAAGCAATCCCCATGTGCATAGTTCGGTAGATTCTCAAAGGCCATGTTATCTACGGGATACCACCAAAGCCAAAGGGATCATACTCTATTTATCAAGCCAAAGGGATCATATATAGGCCTATGAGGATGGGCCTATATAAAGGCCTTTCCCTCTCAATAAAGGATCATCGATGAATATTAAGATGAAATTCCAAATCATTTCTCCCTCAATTTCTCTTTCCCAACTCTTTCCCTCTCAACACCAACCCTATTTCTCTCTAATTCATTCTCCCTTCCCAACTCTCTCTATCTTGTTCTTTCTTTCTCTTTCCAAATCAACCCTAATTCTCCTAATCAAGGTGAATTTACTCTGTCAGGTCGAGACCCTGAAAATTGGTATCAAAGCTCGAGACTCTGACCAAGGGGAATTCGTTGAAGGCAATGGCAGACGACATCCGATTGAAGCAAATGGAGCTTCAAATCTAGCAAGTTAGCGCAGCAACGGTGGATGTCCAAGGAAAGATGGTGGTAGTCGAAGAAGTGGTCAAACAAAGAATTGAGCAGGCATTGGATCGCAAGCTTAGCCAAGTAATGGCAAGCGTGAAGGCAAAGGAATCGGCCAAATGCAGGAAATAAAATCAAGTCTCTAGCCAAATTCAGGGGGTCTAGGACCGAGTTGACGATCAATTCCGAGAGATGAAGGATCAAATTCAGAGCTTCATGCTCATGTTTGTGGGGCAAAACTCCGTCAAATTATCGATCGAATTCCCTCCAAGAGAGGGTTCGGAGCTAGTTCTATCCGGGCCGGGAATGGGACCAAGAACAACAGAAATGTCGAAATTGGAGGCAGAGACACCAACAATGGAGGAACCCAAAACTAGCCAAGTCAGAAGGAATGCGTTCGTTGCACCAAATCGCTCTACAGAGAACGTAAGTGAGGAGATGAAAACGCTGGTGGCGGAGGAAGTTGGCCATGGGTGAGTGGGTCAGAGGACAGTTAAGCCACCAATCTCTCATCCGTCCCAATTTCCTATGCCCAAATTGGATGTGTCGATGTTTGAGGGACAGAACCTGCGTTGGTGGGTTCAGAGGTGTGAAAAATTGTTCACCCTCTATCAAACACCTGAGGAGTAAAAGATAACATTGGCAGCAGCCTACTCAAAAACTAGTTGTCAAGGGAAAGGTGCCCGAGAGGTTATAAACCCCACACCAAGAGCCTAAACTTTCGATGTGGGACAAGTCTCATACCTTGTAGTGGATCATAACATACCACCACACTCCGCAGTCCGACGCCAGCAACGAAAGGTTGTGCACTATCCACAACTAATCCCGGGCAAACACTACAATGCCGACATTACCTCCATCACCGCGTGATTGCAATTGGGAGACATAGGGCCAACTTTGATACCACTATTACACCCCTTGGGTAGAACTCACCCTCAAAAGCTAGTTGTCAAGGGGAGGGTGCCCAAGAGGTTATAAACCCCACAACAATCTAAACTTTCAATGTGGGACAAGGCACATACCTTGCAGTGGACCATAATAAAATGTTATTTTCCAAGCGCCCGAAAGTTCATTATATCCTATGATGTAACCTTCTTTGAGAATCGATCATTTTATCTCCAGGGGGAGAAATCCCAAGAAGATAAGTCTTGGGATCCATCCATCTCTCTTCCAGTTCCCACTGAAAGTTGTCAAGTTCCTCAAACTAACCCTAATTCAACACTTTTAAGTAACTAATCCAGGGGGAGACCCAGTTATAGAAAAAACAACCTTGGTTTATTCACGAAGACCGAGAGATCCTCAACAAGGCCAATCATTGGATCTGGGGTAGGTTCCTAGTACTAATGAGGGAGCAGTTGTTAATGATTTGGATTTGCCTATCACTTTTTGAAAAGGGGTAAGATCATGTACAAAATATCCTATTTCTAACTACCTGGCTTACTCAAAATTGTCTCCACAATTTGGTCCATTCATCACTAAGGTTGATAGTGTTGAGATACCCAACAACATCTATGAAGCACTCAAAGAACCCTAGTGGGAGGTAGTTTTGGAAGAAATGAGAGCATTACACATGAATGGCACTTGGGAAGTTATAGACCTGCCAAAGAACCAAAAAGTTGTTGGGAGTAAATGGGTATTCACAATTTAAGTATAAGGCCAATGGAGACATTGAAGGGTATAAGGCATGACTAGTTGCTCAAGGCTTCACTTAAACCTATGGGGTTGACTACGAGGAAACATTTGCACCAATGGCAAAGCTAAACACAATTTGAGTTCTTTTATCTTTGGCAGCTAACCTAGATTGGGAACTCCATCAACTTGATGTAAAGAACGCATTGCTAAATGGTGACTTTGAGGAGAAAGTATACATGAGAAACCCTCCTAGATTCGAATTTGAAGAAGAGAAAGGAAAAGTATGTAAATTAAAAAAATCTATATATGGTCTCAAGCAGTCACACCGAGCGTGGTTTAAAAAATTTAGTACAACACTGGCACTCTTTCGGCTCAAATGCAGGCAAGGGCAAGCAGACCACACGGTCTTCATCAAGATGGGAGAAGAAGAAAAAGATCCATACTAATCTAGATGACATTATCATCACCGGTGATGACACATGCCAACTTTGGCAACTCAAGCAACAGTTGAAAACAGAATTTGAGGTTAAAGATCTAGGGGACTTGAGATATTTTCTCGATATGGAAATTGCAAGAAACCAGAATGGTATTTTCATCTCTCAACGGAATTATGCTCTTGACTTACTAAGAGAAACTAGGAAATTAGGTTGCAAACCAGTTGGGACTCTTCTACAATAAGGTTGGAAGTGGAAGCTAAATGAAAATGATCCTCCAAGGGAAGCTACCAGTGGCTAGTTGGAAGACTCATCTATTTATCTCTCACAAGGCCTAACATTGCCTTTGCAGTCAGTATTGTTAGCCAGTTTATGCATTCCCCAACTCAACAACATCTAGATGTGGGACACATCCTCAAATATCTCAAGGGAACTCCAGGTAGAGGACTGATGTTTCAAAAACATGAAAAAAGGAATATTGAAGCCTTTGCAGATGCAGATTGGGCTAGCAACATGGAAGATAGCAAGTCAACTTTGGGGTTTTGCACAAACCTATGGGGGAATTTAGTCAAGTGGAGAAGCAAGAAGCAGATGGTGGTGGCTAGGAGTAGTGTTGAAGTAGAATTTAGAGCCATTGCACAAGGCATATGTGAAGTTGTTTGGCTAAAGAGACTAATGGATGATCTGCAAATATCTATTTCAACCCTTACAAAGCTCTTCAATGATAGCAAGTCTACTGATAAGTGTCTTTTATACACTTATTTTGGTCTATAAACTTAGCATTTTTACATTCAATGAGCATAATTTCTACTTGATTTGGTTCTATATATGGTTATGTAGATGTGGAGCATGTGTTAGAGCGGACATGGAGCAAAAAGAGTGATTTTTAGTGCATGATGGGAGTGAAATGAAGCTTGGAGGCATGGTCGGATTTCGAATTAAAAAGAAGCAAAAGAGTATCAAGAACAAGAAGTTGAAGATGATAAAGCAAGAGGCCAAAGAAGAAGGCTAGCGGGCTTATAGCGGTATGCATACCGTTGTAGCACCGCTATAAGACTTAATTTCTGGAGCTCACGGTCTTACAGCGGTATGCATACCGCTGTAGGACTGCTTTAGGAATTATTTTCTGGAGCTCACGGGTCTGCAACAACAAGCATACCGTGGTAGGACCGCGGTAGGGTTCAAAGCTTCGTGACAAGGCCGTTTTAAGCCCGTTTCAATCCAAATAAAAGAAAAATAGACTCCTTCAAGGTGAAGGACTTCGATAACCTAAAGAGGGCTATATAAAGGCTTATTTTTGGGAGATTAGGAGCTTTTGGGGAAGAGGAGAAGACGGCAAGTCGAGGCAAAAAGAGGAGATTTTCTTGAAGATCTTCGATTTTGGTTTTATTTTTCTGTTCTTTATTCTTTGCAACATCATAAACTCCGTTTTTATTATTCTTTCGTTGGTTGAAACTATGTTAGGCTAAGTACTTTGTGGCTAGGGTGATTGATGAAACCTAGTTCAATGATGGTTTAATTAAAAGTATTTGGGTTTTATTTTATTCTCGTCTTTTGAGTTGATCGTTTATTATGCACGAATTCTGTTTTGATGCTTGGCCGCCATTAGAACGAGTTTGTGATTTATATTGCTTTCGAGAGATTCAATATAGATTAGTACTTGATAATAAATGACATAAGGTTCGATAATATGTAGAGATACTGTTATGCCTTGTGAAATCTTATTTTGATGATCATTGTGGATAAATGCATGTTTGTGTATTTGTAGATTAATTAGAGATAATTAATCTCATATGTGAGCATAGATTCGATTGACCATCGAGAGAGGCTTTTGATTAACTTAGGATCATCGATTTTCAGCTCAAAGCAAGAATTATGAAACCCAATCACTGAGAGATTAAACCAAATATAGAGCTACGGTGGATTCATGAACCCTAGTGCATTAGATTTCTATATTTAAAACCTAAATAATTGGCTTGTGTTTTCCTTTGGTGAGTTAGTTTTGACTTATATAAAACTTCCATTGAGTATTCTTTTAATTGTGTGTGACTTATTAAAGTTAGTAGTGGTTAAAGTAGGGACCAAAAGCCAATCCTCGTGGGAACGATACTTGATTCATCATTATATTACTTGTTACGATTCCATACACTTGCGGGAAGAAAAAGTCGAACATCTACCATAAGCATTGTGAATAATCTGATACAACAAGATCGAATAAAACATGTTAGAATTGACAAGAGTTTTATCAAACACAACCTTGAAGAAGGCGGGATTGAATTATGTCACATTTCCACTCAAATGCAAGAAGTAGATGTTTTCACAAAGATACTACCCAAGCCTAACTTGGAATTTATTCTTGGCAAGTTGGGAATGATGAACATCTATTCCTCAACTTGAGAGGGAGTGTTGAAGATTTACGATTTGCTAGATATTTATCTCTTTTACTTTCTGTATTTTTGTATTCAAGTGATTAGATTAGGTTTGTTAGAGGAGAAGATAAAAAGCTAAAATAGGTTTGTTAGGAGAAGATAACAAAAAAGAATCTCCTTGAATATAGGAGATAGAGGTAAGATAGGTTTGTTAGGAGAAGATAAAAATAAGAATCAACTTGATTATAGGGGAAAGATTTTTTCTTGTTTTGAATTCTTAAGAGAGAGTTGTCAACCCTGTATATATACATGTGATCAGCTCAAATGGAAAAATTAAGGGAGAAGAGTTCGTTCTTGAATATCTCTTGTTTCAAATACAAATGGCAATAAAAGATCATATAAAATCACAACAATTACCAAGATTAATATAGCAATACTTTTAAAGTGATTATGACAAAAATAGTTGCTATTTCCAAATAATAGATGATAGAGAAAAAAAATAGATTACACTATGTAATTGAAGATATATAAGTTATACAATTAATAATATAAGACGCGAGGGTATAAAATTTAAAAAATAAATTATATTATACTATTAATTAAAACTAAGGAAATAAAGAGTTATTCCTCCTACCTCAATAAATATATTTTTTATTTTGGGAATATAAGCCTAGTCATAGCTCTCTACGTGCCAGGATTTTTTAAGAGGTTACAGAAGCTATGAAGGAGAGCTTATGGTTAAGAGGTTTAGTGAGTGAACTCCTAAGTAGAAAGGTTAAGACAATCTTAAATTGTGATAGCCAAAGTGCTATTCATTTGGCTAAAAATCAAGCACATCATGAAAGAACTAAACACATTGATATTAGGTATCACTTTATCAGAGAAATCCTTGATAGGAAGGAAATAGATTTGGTAAAGGTAGCAGGAGAAGATAATGTTGCAGACATGTTTACTAAAACAGTTCCAATGTCAAAATTACATCATTGTTTGAGGCTCTTACATATTTTTATTTGTGAATGATTAGTTGTTTTGCAGGTCCGAGAAGATATCAAATTGATGGAGCCGGATTCTAGAAGATAATTATGCAAAAATGGTGGAAATTTGTTGGGTTTTTGCATGGAAAATTAGCTCTAGAAGTTGAAGAGAAGAACCTGTTGGAATGAAGATATTTTTTCTGACTGTATTTTATTCTAAGTTAGATTAGTTAACTTAGTTATTTTATTATGAGGGATATGTTAGTCTTTTGTATAGGCTAAGTTCTAACCTTGTAATTGTCGCCTCCCTAGTTTATAAATAGGAGGCGAGAGGCTCGCAGTCGGACATAACATCTAATATCATTCTATTAGTCTCTGTATGCGAGTGATACTGCTGAGAGAGAGAGAAAGAAAGGCTTAGAGATAAAGTCAATCCTTGTATTCTCTTGAGAGAGCAGTGAACTTGTGTGAGGGAGAGAAAGGAGATTCTTGTATCTTGTTTCAACCGGTTTCTAGTGGATTTATCTCTCGGAGAAAAGGCTGGATGTAGGATTGCTTTCAAGCAGTCCGAACCAGGATAATTTTGTGCTTCTTGGATGGTTTGATTGTTCTTATCTTTCATTTCCTTACTGTTTTCAATTTCTGTCATCTATATTCTGTTGTTATCTTGATTTCCGGGTGAGGAGTGAAGAGAGATTGGAAAATCTAAGTCTTGAATCAGTTTCTAAGAGCTCCTGATCCTAACAGCAAACATTGCTTTTCTACGACTTAAAAAAAAAATAATAATTGCGCTTTAAAAGCACAACAAAACCAAATAGGCTTTAGGAAAGGGGCTTGAATGTGGACTTTGAAGAAGCCCAAAATGATTAAAGGTAATGGGCTAGATTGAGTCCAAATTTAAGTATGGAATGGACCCTTAAATAGGCCCAAGTGGGTTTTTACAGAAGCCCAAAGTTCAATTTAAGTTTAGGCCCAAGTTGGATTCAAATGGACTTCTTAAGGAATTTTTAAAAGGTGTAGGCCCATTCTTAAATTAAAGGCCCAAACTGAACTTATTTTAAAGGCCCAAGTTAAACTAACTAAAGTTGACCCAAGTTGGACAAGAATAAACCAAATGATTAACCCTAAACTCAAGTGACTAGCCCATGGTTGGGTAAGATTAACCTAAGCTTGGGCTTAAAGTGAGTTAACTTTGGGTGGCTAAGCATTAACAAGTATGGTAACATTTGGTGCGTTAATTTACTATAGTTGGGTTTATGTGTGGTTGAGGGAAAAGGAGTAATTAACATTAAACAAATAATTAAATTAATTAATTAATAATATATCAATGAAAAAATAAATAAATAATATGAAAAAATTTCCCAAATTAGTTAAATAGTTGTGCAATAAATAATTGAAAATAAATTATTAATTACAAAATTCACCTAATTAATTAAACACTGGTGTACCCAGGGGGACGGCCACAATTGCCACCAAGGCTCACAATTTAGAAATGTCAATAATGAAGAGAAAATGTTCGTGAAAAATGTTCTCTCGCATGTTCATAGTCAACTTGTATGCACTTACCCATTTAGGAACCCACCCTGGTAAAGCAAAGTAGTCAGGTTTAAACAATGGGCCAGGATCACAATGAAGCCAACCAGTTGATAAGTCCTGTACATATTATCATAATGAGTAAAAGTTTGTTTAGTGTTAGAGACATGCCTTTTTAAATTAAGTAAACCACAAATTTGAGGTTTACCTTCCTTGGACATGTTAGCCATTCATAGCGACCTAGGATATTTGCAATCTGTGTAACAATAGATATCAATAATTGTAACAGTTAGTCATGGCATATTTTTTCGGATGCAAATACAAAAAATGGACAGAAAATGAGGTCTAGGAGGATGGGATTGGAACCCAATAAAAAAAATTAAAGTTAAACTGCAAAACCAGAACCATGGAAATATGAACATAAGAAAATAAAGTGCTTTACACTGCCAATTGTTTTCTTTCTTTCTTTCTTTCTTTATTTTTTTCTTTTTCTTTTTTGGGTTTTGCCAAGGAGGGGGTTGGGGTGTGCGCACACAGGAGAGAGAGCGAGAGAGAGAGAGAGAGAGAGAGATCACCACAAATGCAGAGATAATTGTCATAAAAGATGCTCCAATAAAACCCTCCCATGTCTTCTTTGGAGATAACTTGATCAAAGGTGTTCGTCCAAAGAAGAAGCCAACGAAATAAGCAGCAATATCATTGATAACAATAAGAGATGCTGGAAGAAGAAACCTGTGTGAAAAACAAATATATCATTCAGTCATCTTATCTCAGTGTAAAACATTTGCAAAGAAATATTGGGGGCAGAGATAAAACAATATAAATTTCCAAAAAACTTTACAAATTACAATCACAAAAGAAGCCATAAGAATGCCAGAAGCATAAACCAGTCATTTTCCTGGATAAGAGAAAACAATACTGGATATAGTGGTTATGTATTCCTGAAGGGTGTGTGTGTGTGTGAGCGGCCGCGGGGGGGGGGGGGGGGGGTAGATGAGACAGAGAGGACAACTTTGCTATTGCGGCAAGTGTCAATGATGGTTGTTGAACAAGATAGAGAAGAGAGAAAACCCTTTTTAGGAGTAGTACGTTGTGTGGTCTAGCTTCCTTTTATTGAAATTTATAATAAGTTGTGCAATAATTAAGGCCTAAATGATAGCTAATTACATCTAATCACATGCTAAATGACTGCTAATCCAACACTCCCCATCAAGCTGAAGCTTATAGGTCATATGCAACAAGGTTGTTACAAATGAAACCAATACGAGGACCACGAAGAGACTTAATGAAGATGTCTATCAATTGATCGCCTGAATTGACAAAGCTAGTGGCAATACATCCAGATAAAATCTTTTCTCTGATGAAATGATAGTCAAATTCTATATATTTAGTCCTCTCATGAAAGACAAGATTTGAGACTATATGCAAGACGCCTTGATTATCGTATACTAACTTCATTTGCGTCACCTCGCCATATTTTAATTCTTGAAGCAATTGTTTCAGTCATATAAGTTCACATGTTGCCAAGGCCATAACACGGTATTCTGCTTTGGTACTAGACCTAGTAACCACATCCTACTTCTTACTCTTTCAAGATACCAAGTTGCCACCAATTAGAACATAGTACCGGGAAATAGAGCGTCTATCTGAGGGAGATCCTGCCCAATTGACATCAAAATACCAATCACCTGGGTATGAGCCTTATCTTCATATAATAATCCCTAACCACGCCTTTGATATATCTGAGAATGTGAACAGCAGCGTCCCAATGACTATCACATGGAGACTGTAGAAACTGACTAACCACACTAACAACAAAAGAGATATCTGATTGAGTAATAGTGAGATAGTTTAGCTTTCCAACAAGTATGCGATATCTACCAAAGCTAGATAATAGCTCCCCCAGTCCTGGTAAGAGCTTGATATTTAGGTCCATAGGAGTATCAACCGGTCTACAGTCAAGCATGCCACCCTCCTCAAGAATGTCTAAGGCATATTTCCTTTGTGAAATAACTATACCACTTCAATGACAAGAAAATATTTCAACTTACCCAAATCTTTAGTCTGAAAACGATTGAAGAGATGTGTCTTTAGTTGAAGAATACCATTCTGATTACTTCTAGTGATAACAATATCATCCACATAAACCACTAGATAAATGCATCAACCATCTAATGAGTGGAGATAAAAAATAGAGTGGTCTGCCTCAGTGTGAATCATACCAAATTCCTAGAGAACTGTACTAAACCGTCCAAACCAACCTCGCGGAGATTGTTTCAGTCCATAAAGAGAGCAGCTAAGTTTGCATACTAATCCAGACTCCCCCTGAGCAACAAAGCTAGGCGGTTGCTCCATATAGACTTCTTCCTGAATATCACTATGAAGAAAAGCATTCTTAATATCCAGCTAATAGAGAGGCCAATGATTCATCACGCCAATGGATAAAAACAAGCGCACAAAGGCAATCTTAGCCACAAGAGAAAAAGTGTCACTGTAATCCAACCCGAAATTTTGATTGTAGCTTTTGGCAACCAGGTGTGCCTTAAGGCGATCAACCTTCCCATCAAAACCAACCTTCACAGTATAGACCCAACAACAACCAATAGTAGATTTATCAGGAGGAAGAGAAACCAATTCCCAAGTGCCACTAAAATGTAGAGCATCCATCTTATCAATCATAGCCTGGTGCCACCCTGGATCTGAAAGTGTCTCACTGGTAGTTTTAGGGATAGCAATAGAAGATAAAGTGGACACAAAAGCATAATAGCGTGAAGCTAAGTGATGATAGCTAAGGAAAGTGTATATGGGGTGAGGGTTGCGAGTAGAGCATATACCTTTTCGAGTGGCAATGGGCCCAGGAGAAGGATCAACAACTAGCTCAAAAGCAACTGACTGGGCCGAGGTAGGTGAGGATGTCGAAGCAGGAGATGAGTCGGCAAGTTCTTCGTTAGCAGCTAGAGGAGGATGTGGACGGCGATGATAAACCTGAAGGGGATGCTCAAGGACAATGGAGCAGTATCTAAGGAGGGAGAACAAAGGTAAGGAGTAGGAAGAACCTCAGAAATTGGGCGACTCTCAATAAGAGAGGAGAGAAAGAAAGGCGATGTCTCAAAAAAGGTAACATCAGCAAAGATGAAATAACGTTGCTAAGCAGGAGATTAACACTGATAGCCTTTCTAAAGTCAAGAGTAACCAAGGAAAATGCACTTGATAACCTTGGCAGAAAGTTTGGAACGGTTAAGGGTCATGTCATGAACAAAACAAGTGCAACCAAAAACGCAAAAAGGAAATAGATAAAGACTTTAAGCAGGGAAAAGAATTGAGTGAGGGACCTCATGCTGTAAGATAGAGAAATGCATCAGGTTAATGGGGTAACATGCAGTAAGAACAGCATCAGCCCAAAAATGGAAAGGAACATGACTATGCAGTAAAAGAATGCGAGCAGTTTCAATCAAATGACGGTTTTTGCGCTCAGCAAGTCCATTCTGCTGGGGTGTATTGGCATAGGAGAATTGATGTAAAATACCCTAAGAAGCCATGAAAGTAGTGAAAGGAGCTGAAAAAATATTCTATAGCATTGTCACTACGAATGGTACGAATAGAAACATTAAATTGAGTTTGAATTTTAGCATAGAAGTGCTTAAAGATAGTGAATAACTTTGAACATTTTTTAGTAAAAACACCCAAGTACATCAAGAGTAATCGTCAATGAAAGTGATAAACTACTGAAAGCCTAAAATAGAGGGAACATGACAAGGACCCCAAACATCACTATAGATAAGTTCAAAAGGGGATGTAGCCTAATTATTAACACGCTTTGGAAACGAAATACGAGACTATTTTCCAAGCTGACATGACTCACAATTTAAAGTGGAAATAGTAAAAAGATGCGGGACCATCTTTTGTAATTTGGATAGACTCGTATGTCCCAAACGATTATGAAGAAAAGTAGGAGACTCAATAGAAATGTAGGTTGCTGGTGAAGAGGGTTTGTTGAGAAAATAAAGTCACTGCGACTCATGCCCCGACACCAATCATCTGTCTCATACCTCGATCCTGTACAACAACAGAATCAACAAAAAAGATTATGAATCAATTAAGAGCACGTGTCAATTTACTGACAGAAGCAAGATTAAAAGAGCTTCCGAGAACATATAAAACAGAATCTAAGGGTAACAAAGGGAGCGATCGTGCTTGACCAATGCCTATAGCAGATATTTTGGAACCATTAGCAAGAGTAATAGTTGGCAGACAGGAAGAAGTAGTCAGACAAGAAAAAAGACTTTGGTTACCAGAGAGATGATCGATTGCACCAAAATCGAAAACCCATAGTCCAAGAGTGGTAAACAAAGTAACGCAAGCAATAGAATTACTAGTGTGCACCACAGAAGCAGTGGATGACGACGCGACCTATTTAGAAGCCTAATACTGAAGGTAGTCTTCATAATCACTTCCAGTCAAAACAAGAGATGGAGAAGAATGATTCTCAGAAGATTCTGTTTGGAAACTGGCAGCAATAGACTGAGCCACATTAACAGTACATGGTGGTCGACCATGCAGTTTGTGGCACCATTCTCAAAAATAGCCCCACTTATGACAATAATTGCATTTAGGGTGATTACCTCGTTGTGAGTTACCGCCTTGGTTATTCCCTTGCTCTCCTCTATCAAAAGTTTGCGACGCCAAGACAAAGGAATCAACCTGAGTGCCATCAATGACTGAAGACAAGGAAGAAACCCAAAGATGTCTAGCAAAGGCATCTTCTAGCATCAGAACAATGCGACTGGATAATATTTGATCTCAGACCGGAGCAAGGTCAGATCAAATGGCAGTCAATCCCAAAACCATAAAGAATTTATCTCGTTACTAAAATTGTTCTTCTACAGTATTACAAACTGGTAACAGAGAGTTGAACTCTTCCTTCAGAGATTTTAGGTGGCCAAGAAATTCAGACATATCCATATACTGTTGCTTCAAATGAACAATAGTGGAAACAACAGAATAGAGACATTGGATATCATTGGTGTAAAGAGATTTGGCCTTTTTCCATGCTTGAACACAAGTCTTGTATGCCTTGTAAATGACATATAGTTTTGGATAAATGGTCTGCCAGAACATATTACAGAGAAGAGCATCGATCTTCTTCCACGTTACTCTCTCAGCATTAGGGATTTCATCGGCTTTCTTATTCAAGTGATCTTCCATTCCTTGACCCATGAACCATAACTCAACAGAGGCAGCGCAAGACATGCAATTGGCACTTCCAACTAGTTTTTCAAAAGTAATAATAGGTGAGGAAGAAAAAGGTGAAGAAAAACCTGCAAATTTAGATCCGGAAGTGACTAAAGATGTTGGAATCTCCATATTTTGAATAAAAGGCAGCTCTGAAAAACAGATCTAAGGCACAACAGGGCTACATGAGATGCCGAAAGGTTACTGGAGTGCCACAAGAGGCATAGCGATGGAGCGGTAGAGGATCACCAGAGCTCCAGCAACGGCAAACGGCAACGAAACCACTAGGATCGGGACGGACTGAGAGAGACAAGTCCAACAATGGTGATAAAGTTGCGATCAAAGCACCAGAGAGAGAGATCGAAGCAAAAAACCCGTTCGGCTAACGGTTCTAAAGGAGGCGTGTGACAACGTGTGGCGATTGCAAGGCTCTGGGGTTAGGCAGACCTGAGGCCGACGAACGCAATGGCAGCAACGACTCGGGCAATCGGTGGCCCGAGATGTCGATGGCGGAAGGCCTACAGTTTCAGATCAAGCGGCCTTCAGCTTCGACGGTGACAGACGGCGCGATAGGTGGCAACGATCGTCAGCGACAGTGGCTGGAACTAGGGTTTGGTTAACATGGCTCTGATACCATATTGAACAAGATAAAGAAGAGAGAAAACCCTTTTTAGGAGTAGAACATTGTGTGGTCTAGCTTCCTTCTATTGAAATTTATAGTAAGTTATACAATAATTAAGGCTAAATTAAGGCCTAAATGATAGCTAATTACATCTAATCACACATTAATTGACTGCTAATTACATGCTAATTTACAACTAATCCAACAATGGTTAAAGAGAATTTCGAAATATTAAACATCACGATTTTGTTCATTGAGTTAATACATGTCCTATTCTAACTAAGACTCCATGCTTCAAAATAAGGTTTCTGTGGTAGAGTCCCATAAATATATAAATAGAAAACAAAATAAGGACTGATAAGAGCATAAACAAGCAACCTGAGTTTATTTACATGGATAGTAGACTATCAAACAATTGGAGGTCCATGACATAGCTCAATCACATATTAGAATTTGATAAAACAACAAATTGAAAAGTTTTTAAGAACATTACCAGAAAATCCCTTCAAAAATGTTCGCTACAGTGAAGGAGGACTGTGTGAACACCACAATTAGAATCATGTGTGTCCATGCATATTGGCGGAATTGATACTTGTACATCTTCTTCTTTAATGTAAGAATGAACCACATAAAACCTAAGTTCAGGAGCAAGGGTTCACAAATTATGTCAGGGGCATATTTTACTAACAGCAATTAACTGGTAACAAAACAACACACAGAAAACATAGATCTGAAAAGGATTCAAGTTCTACTAATGGATGAATATCTTCTCTTTTCTGATAACACATTATTCACAATTGGAATACAGAAGTAAAAGGGACGGTTAGTGGTAATATTCCTCAAATCATGGCAGAAGAACAAATAAAAGAAACATAGCTAACCTGCTGTATACAAGAAATAACAGGTAAACATGTGATACTTGTTAAAGCTGCTCACAAATTGATATAATAATTTGTCAGAAGTAATGGTGTTCACAAGTCGTTGATTGAGAATGCGCCCATATACAAACAGCATAGCAGTGAAGAAAAAGTGCCTGAAAAGAAGTTAAAATTCAACAGTGGCAGAAGAAACCTGTTAGTAACATTCCATGTTTAGCAACTAAACTTACTTGGGGATCAGGACAGAAACTTTGACAGTGTTGCAGAAAGCCCAAGAAAAGTTCAGAATAACACAGGCTACTGTTGAAAGACACGTGTTTTGCAAGTATAATGCAGTTACATTAAAGTTATAAATTAAAAAAAACTCAAGTACAACTTAAAACTAAATTAAAGGTCAATATTCATCCAAACAAGAAGCCTGGAGTTGTTCGAGGTAGATCTCCAGCACTCAAAAAGAAAAAGAGTTCATTAGTTGTCATTCATCCAACAAACAAGCTTTCTATGTAAATAGCTCTCCCAGACAAACACCAAACTTCCATTTGGAGTTGACAGATTGACAATAACTATTTTAACATACCAATTCAATAGCCTAAATCCCGGGAGATGCCTATCTTCATGCGCCTTCCTGAGTAGATTGAACAGTTCTCTTGCCATAAAAATTTGGATAACCACCACCATGGCCCAAATACAGAGATGACCCATGTATATTACAAGTACAAAGCCCCCAATCATCCAAATTGACGAATAAACACGGGTCACCATTGATCTGTATTTGTTTTGATCATTAATGAGTAAATGGCTTCCATTTTTATTGTCAAAATCTGGAGAAACCTGAGAGTTGATAAAGAAGAAGATTAACCTTAGCACTGAAAAGAAGCCATATTTCCCTCACAAATATTTATGCATTTCCTTACATTACAGTAACCAGGAAATATTTGAGAAGCAACCATTATAAAACTGTCTTGTCCACGAAAACAATACTTATGATTCACCACCCTCAACGAAAAAGGAAAAAAAAAATGCTAAAGAACACCACGGCCCATCCACCCAAAATCAAGATCAATTTTATTTCTAGCCCACAACCAGTACTAACAATCAAGTTTTGTATGAAACCAATACATTAAAGTTCGTTCATATTTTCTGTCAACAAAGATAACCACACATTCCACTTGATGCTTTATAAAGACAGGTATTATTTTCCTTTTATATTAAAAAGAAACCTTGCAATTCTTTATACAAATAAGTAAAAGGGAAAAACTGTTCTACCAACCTCAGTTGAGCGTCTACGTTGCCGAAGCTGCCCAATGGCCATTGGCAGGGCACCACCTTGATCCTTTTGTGTGGCTTCTCAGTTTACACAGCTAACAAGATAGAAACACAGAGCTACTGAAACATCAAGACAAACAATGATGATTCACAAACAATGATTTCATAAGAATGACAGACTCACTCTTCATGCAATGTAGAATAAGAAGACTAAAGCTCACAGGAAAAATCTTTCCATGATTGATATTTATCTTTCCATGATTGATATTTTACAGGAACCTAATGATATCACTCCAACTTTAGTTTTGGCTAAGGAAATGCCATATAAATCCCAAGCACAATAGTAGATTGGTTACAAGTAAATATAAGTATAATTGAGCATAGAGGTTATTTTAATGTTGTATAACCGCAAGTAATGGGAGAACAAAGATGAAAGTAGTCACAAACCTGCCTTGAAAAGCTAGCACAAGAATACACAGAATGCACAACATTCACATGACACAAGTGGCAATGAAGGATAAGTGGCAATGAAGGAGGAGTTGACCAAGCAGTCCTACTCTCTCAAATCTCCAACAACTCTATTATCATTTCACATTCTTGTTTACCGATCCAGTGAATACAATATACATATATATACATATATTCAATAAATACATGAGGGGATATATAACATACCACTTTCTTTTGTACTTTTTCCTTTTCTCGTAACTCAAAATATGTTCCCTTCACTTTCATCTTTATTAGGCGTATTTTCTTTTCACCTACATCCTTAATGAAACACCTTACAGTAAACAAGATCTCTCCCCTTTGAGACATTTACTAGACTTCATTCATAACAGTGTCCACCCCAAGAAATCATTATCTTTCGCCATGAGTTTTATATTTTCAATAAAGATTGTTGTCTTAACTAGTTTAATAATAACATATCGAGCCTTTATCCCACTGTGGAGTCAGCTACATGAATTCTAGACTTTCACGTATTTCTGTCTTTTGTCATGTCTTCATTTAGGTCCATACACTTTATATCAAACTCTAATATCTCTCTCAAAATCTTCTTTGATATGCCTCTACCTCTTTTTTTGATTAATTGTTCTATTTCATCAACTCTCCTCATAGGAGCGTCTCTTGGTCTTCTTCTCACATGACCAAACCATCTTAATTTAGTCTCTTTATCTTCTCCTCGATTGGCACTACTCATACCTTATTACGAATAACCTCATCTCCGTACATCTTAGTTTAGTCTCTCTTAGTTTACTATTTTTAATTTTATCTTTTCTTATATGGCCGCACATCCATCTTAGCATCCTCATATCCGCTACACTCGTCTTTTGCTCATACTGGTATTTGACTGCCTAACATTCTGAGTCATACAACAAAACTAGTCTTATAGAATTTTCCTTTCAGTTTTAATGGGATTTTACTATCACATAACACCCCCGATGCATTTCTCCATTTTAGCCAACCTGCCTTAATTCTATGCGTAACATCCTCGTGAGTTTCTCTATCTTTTTGAATCACTGATTCTAAATATCGAAAATGGTCTTTTCTTTATATGATTTGGTCTTCCAATTTTATTATAATATCCTCCACTCTTGCATTCTTACTAAATTTGCATTCCATATATTTTGTTTTCCATTTACTTAATTTAAATCCCTTAAATTCTAAATTATTTCTCCATAACTCAAGCTTAGTGTTCACTCCCTCTTTTGTTTCATCCACCAACACATGTTATTTGCAAATAGCATACACTATGGCACATCTATTTGAATGTGTTTAGTGAATTCATCCATTACTAAAGCAAATAAGCATGAACTTAGTGCAGAATCTTAATGAAGTCCCATTGTAATTTTAAACGGTTCAGTGTCCCCTTCGCATGTTCTGACCCTTGTCTATGCACCGTAATACATGTCCTTAAGAGCTTATATATAGGCTATTCAGACTCATTTCTTCTCTAAAACCCTCCATAATACTTATATAGGGACCCTCCATAAGACCGGGTTGAATTAAGATGAAAAGACTAATTATCTTAAGATTTAATCAACCAAGCTTTGAAATTGAAGAAATGAAGCTGCAATAACTTCAAGTGGAAGTATAAGGAATTAGAACTTTGATACAGTCATAAACTAAATGTTCAGTAGCAGAACTTAATTTAGAAAAGGTTGAAGAGTTTAACAACTCAGAACTGCTTAATTTAGATTGTTCAAGGATTAATAAACTCATGCACAATGCCTCATTTACTGGGGTAAGGTGTGGTCAAACTGCACAAAAAATGTAAATATCTCATTAAAACCTGGCCCTCAAGTCCATCTACAAGATCAAAAGAGTATCACCGCCAACTGCGGAACTGTATATTTACTTCAAAAAATTAGCTAAATTTGTAGTGAATGTCAAAATCAATTACTACACACAAAATTTTTTCTTTGTCAATATCAAATTCAGAAAATTCAAGAAATATATTGGAGTACGAGCCTTCAAACATTAAATTGCATATTGTTTGAGAACAAAAGCTTGAAGGGAAAAATTACTTAAAAGGGAGACCTTCACAATGCTAAATGCTAAACGAAGGCTCAAATTCAATCACCACAAGTATTTCAAAATGCAGAGTCCAACCCTTCACCTATATTAGGCCTTATTTCCTGATAAAGGTGAAGCACCAAACGGTGCCGTTCTGCTTATCCAAAAGGGTAAGCCTCGTGTGGCAACTGCGGGCACCTCCTGACCCTGCTGGATGGTAACACATGGCTTCATCTCAGCTGCCTCGATTACGCCCGATTGATCTCTACCGATAGCTCTCCCTGCCTCTGATCAATTCTGTTGGAATAATCAATCGTGATGCACGATTGAATCTCAGCCCTTTGTGCATACTTTATGAGGAGCAATCTCAGCCTTCGATCGTTGCATTTATCTTACTCCTCGAGATGTGAACCAGCAGACGAAAAGGCGAGAGCAAAGCAGTGGGGATTGGGGTTTTGGTCTTTCTCGTCTCTTGGCCGAGGTTCGGGAGGTTTCCCTCTTTGAGAGGGTTCTATGTAATCCTTTTCGTCTCTTTTTTATCCTCTGTATATGCTCTGTTCATTCTCTTTGTACGCTAGCTTGTTAGGTTGACCTGTGATCTTATTTGTGTGGTCATTGGGTCTGTTTTTGTTCGCAAGCTAGTGATGTACAGAGAACAGTTTTGAGTCGGTGTATTCCTTCCCTACATAGTGCAGTGAGCTCCTCTCGCTTGAGCTCAACATGGACGTAGCCCTTTTTTGGGGTGAACCACGGTAAAAATCGGTGCCTCCTTTGCGTTATTTATTTTCGTGTTTTATGTTTCTGTTTCTTTTATCTCTTATATGCTTGCCATGATTGTTTGGAGAATTTGTATTCTAACAGTTCTATCGGAAGTTTATGTTAACTGGGGTTTCTGTTTATAAGGGTTTTTGCTGTATGTGTATTACTTGCACAACAATTGGTATCAGAGCTTCTGTTTCTGATAGTGCTATTAGGTTTTTTGAATATTCTCTAAATTAATCGTTTTCAAATTTAGGGCTTCGTCTGGTTTGTGATCTTTGTACCCTTAGGGTTTCCTGAGATTTTTTAAGTCAGCGGGTTTTTTGCTGTGTGAGTCTCAGTAAGAGTCTAGAGCCACTAAGATACCTTCGTGCAAGGCGAAGATGATGTCCAACCGATTTGAAATCGGAACATTTTATGGCAAAGGAGATTTTGGTAGTTGGAAAAAGAAAATGAGAGTTCTTCTCTCTCATCATAAGGTGCTTATAGCACTGGAAACCGATGACCGAAAATGGTCACCTGACCAGCTTGCAAGAACAGAAGAGATAAGAGAAGAGGCTTTTAACCTCATCTTTCTTCACCTTGGTGACACTGTCATACGCAAGGTAGATGGTATGTTAACCCCTATTGATTTATGGAATAAATTAGAATCATTATACTCTGTTATGTCTGCTCCTAATTTAGTATACTTGAAAGGCATGTTGTTTAATTTCAAAATGAACACATCTAAGTCAATGGATGAAAACATAGATGAATTCACTAGATTAGCATTGTTACTTAGAGGCACTGATCAAGCACTAGGTGACACAGGTGAAGCTATGATTCTGTTAAACTCTTTACCTGACGACTATGATGTAGTAAAGCATGCATTAAGGTATACTGGCATTGTTCCTACTTTAGATCTAGTTATCTCGGGTATTAAAGCTAGGGAACTGGAACTAGGAACAACTAAAAGGTCTGGAAATAATCTGTTTGTAAAGAGTAAAAATGAGAAAAAATCATTTACCAGTAACAATGATCACTCAAATGGGTCAGGGCAAAAGGGTAAGAAAAAATATAAGAAGGGTAAACAAAAATGGAAGTGTTATCACTGTGGTAAAGAAGGTCACATTAAGAAGTATTGCTATGATTATATTAAGAAACTAAAACAAGGGGGAAACACAAATGTAAATGCTAGAACCTTTAATTGTTTAGCTGAAGTTCTTAATGTCTCTAGTTTATCTGCTGAACATGAATGGGTATTAGATTCTGGTTGCTCTTTCATATGCGCCCAAATAGAGATTGGTTCCAAAATTTTAATCAGAGGGAAACAGGTACAGTATACATGGGTAATAATCAGTCATGTAGTATCCAAGGTATAGGTAGCATATCCTTAAAATTATATGACAATAAAATCAGGATGTTAACTGATGTAAGGTATGTACCAGGTTTAAAAAGAAATCTAATATCTCTTGGCACACTTGATGAGTTAGGTACTCATATAGAGCTGAAAATGGTTTCCTGCATGTTTATAAAGATGATAATCTTATTCTGTCAGGAACTAAGAAAAATGGCTTGTACATTTTAAATGGTTGTTACTCTTCCCTTGTTAACATTCATTCTGCCTGCATAGCTAACACTGATAAGACAGATATATGGCACCTGAGACTTGGCCATATGAGCCTGAAAGGTCTCCAAGCACTGTCAAACCAAGGGTATCTTGGATCAGTGCCTGCTGGGTCCCTTGACTTTTGTGAGCCATGCGTTCTGGGCAAGCAACACAGGCTGAGTTTCCCTAAGGGAACTCACCTGGCGAAGGCATGCCTTGAATACATTCATGCTGACCTATGGGGGCCTTCTCAGGTCCCCACTTTTGGTGGTAACAGGTATTTTCTATCTATTGTAGATGACTTTACTCGAAAGGTAAGGGTGTTTTTATTAAAATCAAAAGACCAGACCTTAGAGAAGTTTAAAATCTGGAAGACATTGGTTGAAAATCAAATAGATAGAAAAATTAAAACCCTTAGGACTGACAATGGCCTTGAGTTCTGCAGTAGAGCCTTTGATAATTACTGTAATGATCATGGTATACTTAGACATAAAACAGTTAGGAATACTCCCCAGCAAAATGGGGTAGCAGAACGGATGAATAGAACACTCCTTGAGAAAGTTAGATGTCTATTATTCACATCAAATATGTCTAAGTCATTTTGGGGAGAGGCTTTGTCCACTGCAGCTCATTTGATTAATAGAAGTCCTTCTACTGCTTTAAAGTTTAAATGCCCTGAAGAAACTTGGACTGGTAGAAAACTGAACTTTAATTACTTGAGAGTTTTTGGCTGTGAAGCCTATGCTCACGAGTCAGATGGCAAACTTGAGCTTAGGTCTATCAGATGTGTTTTTGTTGGGTACCAAGAAGGTACCAAGGGATATAGGTTATGGGATAGGGAATCTACTGGAGTTAAAATTATAATCAGTAGAGATGTTATCTTTAATGAAAATGCTTTCCCTTGTAAAACCAACAACTTAAAAGAAACAAGCACTCAAGAAAACCTAGATGACTTTGCTGTATTAGGGGGTCCTCAAATTAAGGTGGAGCAACCAGCAGGAAACAATGACCTGCCAGCTGCTCCATCCTTACCTGATCAAAACCAGCATGATGCTACCTTGCCCGTGTCTCATGATGACAATACCTCTAATCATGATGATCAAGAGGAACAAGAAAATGAACCTGAGATTGAGGTGGAGCATCACAGCTCACCTCAAGATCTCAGTGGCTATCAACTTGCTCGTGATAAGAGCAGGAGGGTCTCTAGACCCCCTGCAAGGTATGCTTACTCTGACCTAGTGTACTGTGCTCTGATTGCTGGAAAGGAATTAAGGAGCAGTGAGCCAACCTCATATGAGGAAGCTATCAGCTCCAAAGATTGTGTTAAATGGCAACTGGCCATGGAAGAGGAAATGAACTCCCTCAAGGTAAATGGTACCTGGACTTTGGTCCCCAAACCTGAAAAGCAAAAACTGATCCAGTGCAAATGGCTGTTCAAATTAAAAGAAGGTATGTCTCCCACTGATCCACCTAGATATAAAGCTAGATTGGTTGCTAAGGGCTTTACTCAAAGGAAGGGTATAGACTACAATGAAATTTTCTCACCAGTAGTTAAATTTAAGACCATTCGCATGATGTTTGTTGTTGTTGTTCAATTTGATTTAGAATTAGAACAATTAGATGTAAAAACAGCCTTCCTACATGGTGACCTTGATGAATGCATTTATATGGTTCAGCCAACTGGTTATATTAATCCTACTCATCCTGATCATGTATGCTTACTGAAAAAATCCTTATATGGCCTAAAACAATCCCCAAGACAATGGTATAAAAAGTTTGATAGTTTTGCTTTAGGGATTGATTTTATAAGAAGTCAATATGATAATTGCTTCTATTTTATTCTCTCTGATATCCCTGTTTATCTACTACTTTATGTAGATGATATTCTGATAATCAGTAAATCCAAAGATAAAATTAGTGAATTAAAGTTAATGTTAAACACTAATTTTGATATGAAGAATCTAGGGCCAGCTAGGAAAATTCTAGGAATGACAATAGAGAGAGAAAGAAGCAAATCATCTTTGAAAATTCATCAGCATGACTTTCTTGTTAAAGCTATACAAAGGTTTGGTATGCATAACTGTAAGGCTGTAGGAGTTCCCTTAGCTGGACACTTTGCTCTATCTAAATCTCAATGTCCTACAACTAATTCAGAATTAGTTAAAATGGAAAATATCCCCTATGCTAATGCTATCGGAACTGTTATGTATTCAATGATTAGTACTAGGCCTGATCTTGCTTATTCAATATCTCTTCTTAGTAGATATATGTCAAATCCTGGAAAAACTCATTGGGATGCATTAAAATACATGTTAAGATATATTAATGGAACTGTAGACATTGGCTTGTGTTATAAAAGAAGATTTGATGCTCTAAATCTTGTGGGATATGTAGATTCTGATTTTGCAGGTGATAGGGACTCGAGAAAATCAACAACTGCATACTTTTTCACCTTGGGTGGAAATTGTATCAGTTGGAAATCCCAACTTCAGCCTTTGGTGGCTTTGTCCACCACCGAGGCTGAGTATGTTGTTGTTACTGATGCCTTCAAGGAGGCTATTTGGCTACAAGGTCTTTTAAAAGAGATTCAGTTGCTACAAGACAAAGTGACTGTGTTCTCAGACAGTCAAAGTGCCATACACCTCTCCAAAAACCCGGTATATCATGAACGAACAAAGCATGTTGAGGTAAGGTATCATTATGTTAGAGACCTAATAGCAAATGGCATTGTAAGTATTTTGAAGGTGCCTACAGAAGATAACCCAGCTGATATGGGGACAAAAACTCTAACTGCAACATTGCTTGAACTTGCTGAATGTTGGAGTAGGTTGATCTCTCAACTTGAGCTGTGAAGGTGAGGGTTGAAGCATACTGCACTTATGATAGGGAGAGGGAACTCCGAATGGTTTGATGCTTCAAGGTGGAGATTGATAAAGGTGAAGCACCAAACGGTGCCGTTCTGCTTATCCAAAAGGGTAAGCCTCGTGTGGCAACCGCGGGCACCTCCTGACCCTGCTGGATGGTAACACGTGGCTTCATCTCAGCTGCCTCGATTACGCCCGATTGATCTCTACCGATAGCTCTCCCTGCCTTTGATCAATTCTGTTGGAATAATCAATCGTGATGCACGATTGAATCTCAGCCCTTTGTGCATACTTTATGAGGAGCAATCTCAGCCTTCGATCGTTGCATTTATCTTACTCCTCGAGATGTGAACCAGCAGACGAAAAGGCGAGAGCAAAGCAGTGAGGATTGGGGTTTTGGTCTTTCTCGTCTCTTGGCTGAGGTTCGGGAGGTTTCCCTCTTTGAGAGGGTTCTGTGTAATCATTTTCGTCTCTTTTTTATCCTCTGTATATGCTCTGTTCATTCTCTTTGTACGCTAGCTTGTTAGGTTGACCTGTGATCTTATTTGTGTGGTCATTGGGTCTGTTTTTGTTCGCAAGCTAGTGATGTACAGAAAATAGTTTTGAGTCGGTGTATTCCTTCCCTACATAGTGCAATGAGCTCCTCTCGCTTGAGCTCAACGTGGACGTAGCCCTTTTTTGGGGTGAACCATGGTAAAAATCGGTGCCTCCTTTGCGTTATTTATTTTTGTGTTTTATGTTTCCGTTTCTTTTATCTCTTATATGCTTGCCATGATTATTTGGAGAATTTGTATTCTAACAGTTCTATCGGAAATTTATGTTAACTGGGGTTTCTGTTTATAAGGGTTTTTGCTGTATGTGTATTGCTCGCACAACATTTCCATTTCCTAGTTCCCTTCCTAACGTACATCTTCCCTTCAAGTTGCACTTTCCCCACACTTGGCCAAAGCATATGGTTTGTGAATCATGCTGTGAATCCCCAGGGTGAAGTCTCATATGGGTCAATGAATTTGAAATTCAGCCATCGAACTTCAATTGGTTAGTATTTTCAGGAAAGAGAAAACCCTACTCATGGAATTCCATCAAACATGTGACTCCAATGCCCGAATTCCAGTAGGCCTTTTTCCAATATATTACAGATTTTAGGTTCTATATCATCTTAATTTCAAATTATATTGAAAAGTTCCCCAATGGTTTCACAAATTATTGATGTAGACACGCATTATGAATTGCAAAAATAACATTTTCAAGCGATACAAAACATACTCGAAATCATGAATACAACTTAACTGAGACAAGCATAAGTGATCCTAGAATTCAAATCTGAACTTTTCGCGGACCTCGCTGTTTCAAACTTTGAACCTGGAGACTTTAATAACGGCGGGATTAACATCAAAATCGATAACTGCAATAAAATCGTGTGAAGATATATACATATGGAGAGATAGAGAGAGAGATGGGCGAGCCGTAAGGAAATCAACGGAAGGGAGAGGGAGAGAGAGAGCGCACTGAGAGCTGGGATACCCGTGAGGAAATCAACGGGGCTTCTTCGGTCTTGGACTGTCCTCGGAGTAGGTTTCGTTATTTTTGGATAAATAGATGGGTTTAATTTAGCCGTTATTCTTTTTTCCTTTTTTTTTTTTCAATTTAGCCGTCATTTTTGGTTTAATGGAACGATCCCCTTTCATTCTATTATTTTTACTATTTTTAAGATCGTTTTTAGTTTTAATTTTTAATTTTTTAAAATAATAAAAATATATCTATTTTTATATTTTTTAAAATATTTTTTTAAAAAAATAAAAATTTTATAAAAAAAAATTAAAACAATAAAAGACTTTTTAAATATTTTTATCATAAACACGTTCAAAATTTTCAAAACACAAAAAACACTGTAGATAAAAAGAATATATTTTTAATAATTTTAAAATAGATATTTAAAATATAAAACTAAAAATAAATTCAAAACTTAAAATTAAAAATTAAAATACGAAGAGAATAACCCTTAATTAATTAAAATCCTATGCATCTAGTAATTTACAAAATTAGTTAAGATTATGCATAAAAAACTTACACCCAATTTAAAAATTTATAAATCTCTATATTTAAAATTTCAATTTTAGCCATTTATAGCAAGTGATCTCTTTTGCAATTCTTACCAACCCAACTTAATAAACAAATTCTTGTTGGTATGACCTTTAGGTCATCAGTGTACAATTCGTGTTAACAAACTGCAATGTGTACTGTACAAGAACATCCAAATGATGACACTAAAATCAACAATCTGTTAACGCATTTTGTAATGTCTTGCTCTTTGGTGCATTATTTCTTAGGAAATTTAGGAAGATTAATTTTTTACATTTACCCTTATGCCTAATAATTTTCTTGAATTCCCTTCTAGCTTCTTACCATCATTGCGACGATCAATCAGAGCTTTGCATGAATATCAAACTGATATTAATGACACACACATTGACATTATTGTGTTGACTGAAATTTAAATATAATTCGTTACACACCCCAAAAGTTTGGATCCATTTAAATTTAAATAAAAATAATTCAACAATATCAAAACTATTGTTCATAAACTAAAAAATCATGCATCCTCTTGTTATCTAATCACATTTTCCTTTCTTTTGGATGTGTTAGATCATCGATTTACATTTAAGAATATGTTAATTAGGTGACGAATCACTTAATGACATTGGTGTAACATGGCTTCCTGAATAAATAGGTTAGTCAGATAATCTTCCCAAGTAAGCAAAATTACCAAGGAAATATCAGATACAGAAGGTAAAGCCCTTTAGTGGGTGAACTCGCAAGCCATTTTAGCGGGTAAACTTGTACATACCATTTTGAGGATAAACAAAAGGGCTATTTTGTGAGTAAACACATCAATAGGCTCATACCAAAACATATAAGTAAGCCCATTGATAAACATAAAAGTGAGCTCATGGGTAAACACATTAGTAAGCTTGCGAGTAAACATGTAAGTTCGTTCTTGTGGGTAAACATATAAGTAAGTTCTTGTAAGTAAATATACAAGTGAGCTTGCGACTAAACACATTAGTAAACTCATGGTTAAACATATAAGTAAGTTCTCACAAGTAAACATATAAGTAAGTTCGTGAGTAAACATATCAATAAGCTCTCACGGGTAAACCCAAGTCCTACGAGGTAGAAAGCTTCCTAGGGAAAACAAGTTTCCCCATAAGTATAATACCCTGCTTTAGCACCTCGTCGAAAGGACTACCTATCTAAGAGACTTCCTAGGTCACTAATTATTCTAAGGAGATTTCTCTAAAGCGTATCCGACTCATCACAACCCAAGTGTCACCACAATCGAATGGCACGAGTTATTCTTCTATCACCTTGGCCCACATGCCTATAAATGCCCTATTTTTTTTCCTTTTGGGTAAGGGATCTAACTTTTGCATAGTGACTTTACCCATTCTATCTCCATACTACATCTATTATTATTTTTTGTGCAATTCTTGTACATCCAGGTAAATCCCTATGGTTTACTCAAGAAAACATTTTCTTCTTATACTGACTTGATTGTCGAAGGGTATACACTGGTCAAGAATCCTCGCATGTCTTTTAACCAACTTCTTTGGATATTGTTTACTCAAGAAACCAATGGACAGTTTACCTATGAAAACACTAAGGCACTTTATCCATGAAATTAAAGAACGGTCTATCCAAAAAATTACAAGGGACAGTGTACCTACAATATTAACAACCAGTCTACCCAAGATATTACACCACACAGTCTACCCTCAAAAGTGAAGAGAAGTCTAATAGAAAGATTACAAAAGAAAGTTTACTTACGAAACAAATAAGTGGTCTACTTGCGGGAACAACTTACCTACTGAAATAGCTTGCTTGTGGCTAAGAGAAGCTTTTGACAATTGCTCATCACCCCACTCCGCCAAGTATAAGACTTTCTCACCTCACAAAATTTAATTGTTAAATTTTAAAAACAATATACACGTTTAAAAAATATTTTCTTATGCATATAAACTAGAATATGGTATATATTACTTTACTATCTTTAATGACTAACAAGGTGATGACTACCGTAAATGGTTTGACAAGCGAACCCTTGCTATTTGATTTAGGGTGACACGCTCATCAACTCTTTTATTGTAACGACTCATGATTTTTATCTATTATTTGAAAATAATTAAATAAGTTAAATAAATAAATAATACATAAAGAAGAAAGATAGTTCAAAAGTAGAGGATTTTGAAAATGGGCTTATGATGGATACAAAACTGTTAAAGTGTTGTAACGAGTTTAGTGGTGATTTTTTTTTTTAGATTGTAAGAATTTAATTTAATTTTAATTAATTAAGAGTGAAGTTAAATTAGGATTAAGATGAAATTTATTAATCAAATTAATAACTAAAAATATATACAAAATGGTATGTAGAAAGGAGAGGAAGAAGATAAGGATTGAATGTGTATATGTGTGTGTGTACCATTGGCAGAGTTGTAAAAAAGAAAAGTCAAACTAATTTGTCCAATGGCCAAGTGCAACCTAGGCACGTGCCTAATCACATGCGAAGGCCAATCACTGCTAGCAGAATGGGCAAGGGGACCACTTTGGTCCTCTCCCTCCGAAATGTAATTGTTTTTAAATTTTTTTATTAAGGGGAAATGTCAAATTTAAGGATATAATATAAATTGGAGATAACTCTCTATTCTATCATTTTTTTAAGTGTAAGTGCAAGTTCAAGCCAAGAGAGTCAGTTCGGAGAAGATAACCTGAGGGGTGTATTCTTAAGTTCCCTCCTTTTGGAGTTGGATTATCCCTCACCATTTGTTGTCATATATGTTAGTCAATTTTTTTATATTAATTAATTTTTGTTAATTAATAAAAAAATTAATATATAAATTATAATATTTTTAGTGATTAACAAAAATGTTATTTTGAATGAATATACTAATTATAGTATTGAATTATTTTTGATTAATTTATAAAATATTTTTTTATAATATATGTATTACCAAAAATTTTATTTTCTATAAAAAATTATTATTCAAGTAATTTTATAATGCATAAAATAATTTTATAACCATTGTTACAATGATTTACTATTTGCTACAGTGCAAAAGTCAACCCATTGATTTCAGAAGGTCAACCTTTCACTACAGTGTGAAAACCGACCCTTTGATCTTTGAAGGTCAACCATTCGCTACAGGATTTACTATTTGCTACAATGCGCTACAAGAAAGTTAACCCTCGAGCTTTCGAAAGTCGACTTTTCAAGCAAAGGTTCACCCTCGGCCCAATGCTCAAATTTTTTATCGTTGCAAATTCAAGCCAAGGTCAGTTATTCCCTTTTGGAAGGTCAACCCTCAGCCTAACAGTCAAAAAAATGATTATTTGAAATAGTACCCCAAATGCCTATAAATACTCCCAAACTCTTTTTTTTTTTTTTTAATCATTCTTTGGCCATATTGCATATCCAAAAAATCCCAAACGCTTTCAAGATAAAATCCAAACAATTCAAGGCTCTCGAAATGTTATTGCCTAATAACCGAAGAGCCACAAGACAGAAGGAGAAAAAGATTTTCGAGTCTACTCCGAATTTCTCCATCAAATCTGAGGTCACTAATTTATTTATTTATTTAAATAAGTTCTTAATTGCTTATTTATTTGTGTCCAAATGTGGACAAATTATTTGTAAATATTTAAATTATTATTGAAGATTATATAGGTTTTCTAGAACCATTAAAATTTAGGTGAATATATTTTTCAAGGTAAGATAGGATGAAAACTTTAGTGTTGTGGTTGTCTAGAACTCATTATAATCTATGTGTGTATCTAAACCATCTAGACCCAATCTCAGCCCTCTCCTTAGGCCCAATCTCGACTCTTTTCTTAGGTCCAATCTCGGCCCTCTCCTTAGGTCCAATATGGGCTCAATCTTGGTCTTCCTTTTGAACCCGGCCTTAGCCCAGTGCCAACCTGCCACAACATCATTGCGATTTCCACTAGGTATCTGCGCGGCAGCCTCAAATCATGTTCTCATTAATGGTGAATCTCATCCACATTAATAAGGGTCTCGTTGCCACCATGCTATCACCTGGGAACCTTTACCGACGCCGAATAGCCAGTCCCATCACCTGTAAACGCATGACGCATGTATCTAAAAGAACATCTCTTCCTTCTATATCAACCAGCTCTTTTTCATAACCAATGTATGTTTCGATCTCTGATCTACTGATACACTATCTCTCTTTACTCTCTTACTCACTCAACCGTTGAAGTGCTTGTAGGTGCCAGCCGCCTCGCGGACAGACCCATCGTCAGAGCCCACGTCCCAACTCGATCATCCTCTTTTAGTCAGGAAGGAACATCTGGCGTCCACTGTGGGGCTCGGTAAAACTTACCTACCCCATAAGCTCACTAAAAGCCTTTCAAACCAACCTCCCCGTGGCCACACCATAGTGCGAACTAGAAGCACCCCGGCCCAAGAGCCAGATAACCCAAATCACCCTCCACAAAATCCAGCTGTCATATAGGTCATTCTCCAGATAGTCCTGCAGCTCTAGAATCGAGTTGCCGAATTAACACAAAACTAGCAGCGTGACCAACCCAACGAGCGAACTGACTGCAATGCAGAAGGCAGTCGTCACCAACACCACTAGGCTAGCCACACCCCAATTCTCTCACCTTCCACGTCCCAGTACTCTCACAATCATTCCTTCTCCGAGTTCATCATAACCATCCCCTTACTTGGTGGCTTTTGCCCTCCTTACGCCTTAGAACCCTATGATGGCATCATTGACCCCCAGGATCACCTCACCACCTTCAGCGCTGCCATGCTGATACGTGGAAGCTCGAACCCTATCATGTGTCAGTCATTTCCTAGCACCCTGAGATAATCAGCCATATTATGGTTCTCGTCTTTAGGGCCGAATTCTATCCATGACTTCCCCAAGCTAGCCACTTACTTCCTCACTAATTTCTCCACTAGTCGAGCCCATTGCAGGACCTCGGCCAGTCTTATCAACTTGAAACAGGGCAAACACGAGCCACTACAGGCATTCATGAATACATTCTTTCAAGAAGCCCTCTAGATCAAAGATCTCAACCCTGTAGTATCCTTGCACGCCATTACGGTTGGATTAAGAGCAAATCCCTTCGCCAATTCACTGGCCTGAAAGCCCCCCGCCACCTTGGCCAACCTTAGAACACGCTCGGTAGGGTACATTAACATGGAAGAAGTCTCAGACGCCTGACGCGCGGAAACTGAGCTGCAAGTACAACCACAATCGGCCCCCCAGCCAGGACCTCCTCCTCAGCATCAACATAGCCACATGAGGGACCCCCACCGAAACCAAGAAGGCTGGGATCACAACAAGGGGTGGAGAGAACAACCCAGGGACCTCGAGCCACCCGTCTACACAACAACGCATAGACCCCCATCACAACAAGGCGGGACCAAATTTTTTGAAAAGTTTACAACGCCAGGGTCATCCCTTTCCTGGATATCAGCGAACAAAGACCCCCTCGTGGCAACACCTACACCAGCAAGCGGTGTGATTACCACCGCATGTTCGAACACACGAGCAAAGAGTACGCCACCCTAAAAGACCAAATAGAGCAGCTGGTCAAGGAAGGCTACCTCCGTTAATACATTTACCGACTGGACCGGAGGCGATCCCCCTAGGGCAACCCGGGAAGGAAAAGAAGTCGCAGCCCTCAGAAGCGGCACCAAGCAGGCGACAACTAAAACACCGGACTGCCTCTAGGAAACCCGATAGCTGGGATTATTGACACCATCTCTAAAGGCTTCACAGGCGGATGGGAGTCAAGCTCAGCAAGAAAATGACATCTCCGGACGATAATGCCAATAGATAACATTGAAAAGAGACCAAGGAGAATTCCCCGCCACCCTGCAATCTTCTTTACCGAGGAGAATTTTGAAGGTACTGACAAAAACCTTGACAACCTCATGGTAATCTCTGTTGTCGCCGCTAACTTCTTGCTGAAGAAAGTTCTCGTGGATCAGGGCAGCTTAGTCGACCTGATGTACTTGTCAACCCTAAAGAAGATAGGAATCCTCGAACGGGAACTAAGACCATTCGATGGAAATCAGATTGGTTTTTTAGGAGAACATGTAGGAGTCAAGGGCTACATCGACTTACTAACTTCATTCGGGACAGCTCTCATCGTCAAGACAATCTACATCCGATACCTAGTCGTTGACTGTCAAACACCATACAACACGCTGCTTGGCCGCCCTTCTCTCAACAAATTAGGCATAATAGTGTCCACTTCCCATCTAGCCATGAAGTTCCCAATAATAGACACTAAGGTCAAAACCATTCACGCCAACCAAAAAAAGGCTCAGCAATGTTACCATGACAGTCTCAAGATTCGAAACCCCGGGCCTGGTAAGGATAGTAAGGAAAGCAACACTCTCAAGAACAATGGTCAAGCAGCAAGGACAAATGGCCAAGCCCCGCACTCTAGTGTGCATATGACATAATCAGAAAAACAAAATCGATTAGCAGATAACCAACGTCAATCCGAGACAGAACTCCCACCTCGAAGAGCTAGACTTTTACCCAGAACAAACTATCTCTGGAACGAGCGTCGCACCAACACCAATATCAGTAGTAGAACCCGTCACCTAGCTGAATCTACAGCATGAGGAAGCAAGGGTGCACCTCAACCAAGCAGCCATACTTCTAGGGATTCATTGTTACAATATTCTTGGCTAAATAAAGACGGTTGGTTCCACTTATTACTTGTCATAACTTTATAAAAAGTTGAAACACGAAATTCCTTCGCCACCCCCAAATAAGCCTTGGTATAATCCCACTTTTTCTCCGTCACTCCAAGACCACCTCAACCAGCCCTGACTAATCAATTAAACATGAGAGCAAGTCACTTGCAACCTCGACCCACATAGTGCATATCCCAAACAAAGACATGCTCAGGCGAGCCACTACTAAAGCGGGTTGAAATAACAAGGTATGCCAAAAACTCCACATTTTATGAAGCAAATTCAAAAACAGGTACAAGCGCAGACCTCGGGCATAGCCTGTCATTGCTCTAGACGCCTCGAGCCCACCTCGGTCATATCGAGCCACACCTTGTATCAAACAGACGCACAGGACCTCAAGCCAGATTCGGTCCTCCTTTAAACCGTGCTCGGGACCCAGATCGACATGGTCAGTCCATCCCGCGCAGACCTCGGGCACAGCCCCGTCATTGCTCTAGGTGCCTCGAGCCCACCTCGGCCCTATCAAACTATGCCTTGTAACAAACAGGCGTACAAGACCTCGAGCCAGACTTAGTCCTCTTTTAAACCGTGCTTGGGACCCAGACCGACATGGTCAGTCCGCCATCTCAGACCTTGGGCAAAGCCCTGTCATTGCTCTAGACGCCTCGAGCCTATCAAGCCACACCTTGTATCAAACAAGTGCACAGGACCTCAAGCCAGACTCGATCCTCCTTTAAACCGTGCTTGGGACCCAGACTGGCATGGTCAATTCGCCCCCCTATGGACCTCAGGCACAACCCCATTATTGCTCTAGGCACCTTGAGCCCGCCTCGACTTTATCGAGCCACGCCTTGTATCAAACATGCGCACAGGACATCGAGCCAGACTTGATCCTTCTTTAAACCATGCTCGGGACCCAGACTGACATGGTCAGTCAGCCCAGCGCGGACCTCAGGCATAGCCCCGTCATTGCTGTAGGTGTCTTGAGCCTGCCTCGGCCTTATTGAGCCACACCTTGTATCAAACAGGTGCACAGTACCTCGAGCCAGACTCGGTCCTCCTTTAAACTGTGCTCGGGACCCAGACCGACATGGCCAGTCCACCCCACGTGGACCTTAGGCATAACCCCATCATTGCTCTAGGCATCTCAAGCCTGCCTCGACCCTATCGAGCCACGCCTTGTATCAAACAGGTGTACAGGACCTCGAGCCATACTTGGTCCTCCTTTAAACCGTTCTCGGGACCCAGACTGACATGGTCAGTCCTCTTTGTGCGGACCTTGAGCACAACCCCATCATTGCTCTAGGCGTCTCGCCCTATCGAGCCACACATTGTATCAAACAGAGGCACAGGACCTTGAGCAAGAATCAGTCCTTCTTTAAACTGTGCTCGGGACCCATATTGACATGGTCAATTTGCCCTACGCGGACCTCAGGCACACTCTCAAAGTCATGCTTTATAACAAATAGGCACGTCGAACCTTGAGCTTCTCTCGGTCCAACCTCAAAGTCGTGCCTTGTAACAAACAAGCACGCTGGACCTCGAGCTTTCCTTGGTCCGACCTCAAAGTCGTGCCTTGTAACAAATAGGCATGTCGAACCTCGAGCTCCCCTCAGCCCTACCTCAAAGTCGTGCCTTGTAACAAACAGGCTCGTCGGACCTCAAGTTTCCCTCGGTCCGACCTTAGAGTCGTGCCTTGTAACAGACAGGTACGTCGGACCCCTAGCTTCCCTCGATTCGATTTCAGAATGTTTTACATCAGAACACAACAGAAAACAAGGTACCCAGAAGACACTTGCATTTCATTACAAACAATTTACATCTGATTACAAGCTTCACATCTATAATAGTTTTATGTTACACTTGCCTATCACACTACAATTGCCGCACGATATAAATACTGGGAGACCTAACAAGGAATAAACACCATCAGTCACTTAGCAGAGTATTAGATGGTGTTCTCTTTGTGCTTCAGTTTTGTGTTTTGAGTTTTGAATTCGTTTTGAGTTTTGTGTTTTAAGTGTCTATTTTGAAATTTTTGAAAATGCGTTCTTTTTGTCATTCTGAAAAATTATTTCTCAAAACAGAAAACTAAAAAACGCGTTTATTTTGAAAATTTAAAAATAGTTTCTTTTTTGTTAATATGATATTTTACTTAATAAATTTAATTTAAAATAAATAATAAACATTTATTAATAAATTACAAATTTGATTCAAATACTTTAAACTATAAAATAAAATTCAAATAAAATAAAACAAAAAAATCAACAACCTTAGAAAATCATTTAAAAAATAAAAATAAACAAAACATATCACCTATTCAGTTTAATAAATAAATAAAATAAAATAATCAAATAACACAAAAAAAAAAAAATCAAATCAGGAAGTCGCAACCCATCTTCTTCATCTAGGATTTTATGTGGGGCCATCTTCTTCATCTAGGGTTTTTTGTGGGGGGGCATTGCTTGTGATGGTGGTGGAGGGCGCTGGTTGCGGTGGCGGTGGTGGTGGCTGTGGGGGGCCAGGTCGATGACGGTGGTTGCAGTAGGGGGCACTAGTCACGGTGGCAGTGGGGGGTACTGGTCGCGATGGCCGTGGGGGGCCAGGTTGATGACGGTGGTTGCGATGAGGGGCGTTGGTCGCGGTACTGGTCATGGTGGTGGTGAGGGGCGCTAGTCGCAGTAGCGGTGGAGTTGAAGGTCAACGGCGGTGGTGGTGGCTGTCGATGGCCAAAAGAGGAGAGGAGAATGGAGAGAAGATAAGAAAAAGAGAGATGAGTGGGTCTGTGCATGTGCGGGTGGGGGGAGGGGAGTTATTTTTCGCGTTTTGCACTTGTTTTGTGTTTTCAATGTATTTTTACTGAAAACGCCTAAAACAACAAATGTTGTTTTGGGTTTCCTTAACAAAATTTCTAGTTGTTTTCGAAAATGCGTTTTTGAAAATAACAAAGAGAAAGCTTTTTCAATGTTTTCAAAAACTGAAAACAGAAAATGGCCCGAAAACAGGAAAGAGAACAGGCCTTTAGAGGCACGCCACCTGTCATGATCCTGTCACGCATTCAAGTTTCTCAAGGGAATCAAAAGTCGTCGTGCACGCCTACGACAACGCACCTTTTTGGTGTAGCACTCCATATCCCAAAGTCCCGCATAACGTGCGCGATAAAGAAGTTTCCCCACACCGCCAGGGTCAATCTCCACCTTGCAAAGAGTTGGAGTCCAGTTATAGCTAGAACCCCAGAAACATATCCAAAGCTTCACCAGGGAAAGCGCGACCTTTCTTTCCCAAACTTAGACTGCACACGTGAGCAAGAACCCGACCATACCCCGAACATGTCCCAACAGTACGAAACCTCGCCAACGCACACTCACGGTGGCTAGCAACCCTTCGTACTTGGGCGCAACCCAACTAACGCCTTCCCCTCCTAGGACGAGTACCCTCGAATCTCGAGGCCACGACGACGTAGATCGGAACGTAGAGAATAATTGCCCCGCTTACTCGACTCGGGCTGACCTTAAAATGACTTTAGAATTGTTACCCCAATAAGGACAAAATTGGCCCGATCGACTGTCTTGGTCCCACCTAATTCGACTCTCCAAAACTAGCACATACAACAAAAATTGCTTGGACTTCTCTTTTCTAGCTTGAACGCTCGTTACTCGAGCATCCGACCTGGGGGGCTGTGATCCGTCCAGGGCTAATCTCAGCCCTTTCTTTAAGCCCAATCTTGGTCTTTCTTTTGGACTAGGACTTGGCCCAGCGCCAACCTACATGACATCATTGCGTTTTTCACTAGGTATCAGTGCGACAGCCTTAGATCCTGTCCTCATTAATGGCGGATCCCTTCCACATTAATGAGGGTTGCATCGCCATCATGCTACTACCTGAGAACCTCTACCAGTGCCAGATAGCTAGTCACATCACCTGCAAACGCACAACGCATAAATGCAGAAGGACATATCTTCCTTCTATATCAACTAGCTTTTTTCAGAGCCAATGTATGTTCTGATCTCAGACCTACTGATACATTGCCTCTTTTTACTCTCCTACTCACTCGACCGTCGGAGTGCTTGCAGGTGCCAGCCACCCCCTTGACGGACCCATTGTCGGAGCCCGCACCCCGCTTCTGATCGTCTTCTTTTGGTCAGGAAGGAACAGTATCTAGTTTCTAAGGTGAGGTAGTGTGAAAACCTTAGTAAAATTAGTTTAGTGGAACCCCAATGGTGGTTAAACCTTGGGAGAGTGGACTAGTTATGTATGGAGATATCGAACCACTATAGATTGCCTTATGCCTCATTTTATTTATTCTTATTATATATTGTGGCTTGCATTTATTATTAATGTCAAACATAATCTATTATATTTATCAAATATATATTCTACAATAAAATCATTTATAAAATATATTTATTAAAATTGAGAAAAATTTTAATCATTCAATTCACCTCTCATCTTGAGTGGTCACACCCTAAAGGACAAATAGTATACACTCCAAGAAGAGTTCTCCTAGAGAAGTCCTCAACCTTAGGAGAATAAGTCCTTCTAAAGGTGTTCTCTTAGAAGAATAAATTCTCCTAGAAAACCTTGATATTTTACTTTTGTATTTACTTTTGATAATTAAAAACAAATTATTTTTATATCTATACCCTAAACCAAGGTATGAAAATGTTTTGATATTAAGGGTTAAAATTCAATTTTTGTAACAACCCAATGATGGGTCTAATTTATTTTGAGCCTTAATTCCTACGCGTTACATTTTGGTATATAAGTGATACAAATGTTAGTTCGTTTTGCCTAATAATAATAATAATAATAATAATAATAATAATAATAATAATAATAATAATAATAATAATAATAATAATAATAATAATAATAATAATAATAATAATAATAATAAAAAAAATAAATAAATAAATGAACTAAATTAATTAATTTCTGGAACATTGGTGTATAAGTGAAATAAGGGGTAACTGTAAAGTGGGGCGTGAGTGTCAGTTTTTGAAAGTTTTAGGGCGTTGGTGCAACTTTGAAAAAGTAGTCGTGGGTCACTTTAAGATTAATTGGGTGTCTATTTAAGTTGAAGGAGATGGCCAGCACAGGTCGGGATCGAACCAGGGGGTTGGATAGGCGTTGGGTTGATCTTTTTTCAACAAATTGGGACACCAAATTGTGTCTTTTCCAGGCCAAGGTGGTAGCAGCCTTGGCTACGATGGGGCCGCTTCTTAGCCACCTTTTTTTTGTGGCTTTAATGCCACTTAATTTGGCTTTAAATGGTGAAGGCGTAGGCACCAAGCAGAGGCATTGAAGGCTCTAATTTAAGGGAATTTTGGGAGAGGAAACACGAGCAAAACAGAGGGGATTTTGGAGGAAGAATGAGGTACGACCAGTAGTGGAAATAGGAAGAAAAGAAGGGGAAAAGTGGAGGAAAATAGTGTAATTAACGTTTAAAGCTGTCAAGTAAGTGGTAAAAATGTTTGCTTGAGGTTAGGTGCGATTAGATTTACTTGTTGAGTCGTAACCTGACTATTTTTGGTAAAAATTATGCTATTATGCAATGCTTATTGTTTTTACGATGAGTGAGTAGAAAACGTTGGAAATGGCTATCAAGAGACAAGATCCTAACCCCGTTCTAAGTTATTTTCCTTTTTGGCTACTGTGTACACTTTTGTTGTGGGTCCCCTCACTTAGTTTTCTTTGATTTAAACAATTTGGACCGTTTTATTTGTTTAACCTATAGTATAAACTCCGGTTGAGTCATGTCTGTACTCTACACGAGGATTTTGAACCGTACTCAAATTCTTAAGGAATGATGCTTTGTTGTTAGGTTCAGATCACGCAAGGAATTGTGTCTCCTTGCAAAAAGAATGGTTTTGTTAAAAGTCTTAATGGGAAAAGTGCATGAAGTGTCATGGAAAAGCTTATGGAATGTTAAGTCTAGAGTATATGAGTTAACGATGCCTATGTGTATGTCTAAGGGTGTGGTGTATAAAACTACTGACTGTCGACCGTTGGGTAGTGACAGTCGATGACTGGATGTATGGGTGTTTGTTATCAACTATTACGACAAACGATAGACGGGTCAGGGAAGCTGGTACTACTAGTCACCCACATTGACTTTGTGCATATCATGATATTGTTGTGACACATGAGGTTGGGTTGCATTCATTGGGGGAAACATGCTTTGTGTGTGGGGTGTTAGTTCTATATAATAGCAAGTATATCCCAAGAGGGGGGTGAATTGAGATTTGGGTAAATTTTTGATAACTTAAAAAATTTTGACTTGCAGGACATTATGTTTCGAAACCTGAGGGAGTATATTTCGAAACTAACTTTTTTGTTAAGTATGTTTCGAAATATAGATGAGTATGTTTCGAAATCAAACTTACTGGTATGTATATTTTGAAACCTTACTCACTGATTTGCAAATATTGAAACTCCTTTAGTTTTTCAAAAACGATTCTTTTGAAAGCATGAACTAAAATAACAAGAAGTAAAAATGAGAAATCAAGTACACAGAAGATTTATAGTGGTTCGGCACCTGCCTACTCCACTACCTTCAAGGTTACCCACTTAAAGGATTTGCGAACACAATCACTTTCACTAGCGATTAACGACACCAAGAATTTTATCACGGTTCACTCTAAAACCTTACACAATGAGTTTTTACGGACTCAACTCAAACCTTACAACAAGATAAATAACACTTATCTTTTACAACCCAACAATTTGAATATATTTAAACATCTTACCAAATAGTTATTACAAACATATTGGTATGGATTGAGGAGAGCTTGAAATGATGATGGCTTTGGTTTTAGTTTGCTTCTCTTTTTTCACACCACAATGCATACCAAGGAATGATTGAAAGGATCTTCTTTGAGAGCTTGTTTAAAGAGCTTTATTTGCTTGTACTTGTGGCAAAAATCTCTTGTAGATATGTAAACTTGTGTATGCTTGTATGAGGTGGCTTCTTGTCTTCAAAAACTGATATATATATATATATATATATCAAAGAGATAGCTTTTTGGCTAATTATAACTGTCAGAGACAAGATAATAAAGTAGGTTTCAAAACACACATTTTAGGTTTCAAAACAACACATTGTTACACAGATGTTTCGAAACATACATACCATGTTTTGAAACATACAACCTTTACAACTGGATATGCATCAAGAAACAGAATGAGTGTGAGACATATTTTAAAAACAAAATGATTTAGCTTTATTCTCCACTTATAACTTATCTGAAATTAAAACACCAGGGTATGGTTTTCTACAAAAATAAGCTTTTAAAATAACTTTTGAAATAAGGAGCAAAAGCATGACAGATTTTCAGATATTCTTCTAACAGAGTCAGATGTTTTGAAACATGAAAAGAATGTTTCGAAACATGTTTCAAAACATGTTAAACAAAGATTTTAAATACACTGCTATCAGAGATGATAGAGGTTTCGAAACATATGCTTAGTTTTCAAATAGGTTTTGAAATACAGCTTGTAAACTTAGCAAAGCTTGAAATCTTATCAATATACATTTTGAAACATGTATAGAAACATGATAGACTGATGTTTCGAAACATGAAAAATTTGTTTCAAAACATGATGCATAAAAATTCAATTTAATCAAACATTTGAGCTTTCACGCCAAAACACTAATCATGCATGTTTCGAAATATGAAAAACTTATTTTAAAATATGATATTTTCATAAAGATTTTTCATTCTAAAAATGATTTTTCATCAAACACATTTTCTCATATATAAAAAAATATGATACAACATGGGGAAGTGTACGCATTGGCATAACCCAGTTCGCTGCTAAGTGCTAACTTGGGTATGATAGGTGAGCATATGCATTTAGAGAATTTTGTCTGTGTAAGTTCCTATGTGGGCGTAGCATGGCCTGATGCTTGGTTTATGGAGGCCTTGTCATCATGTTTATGCTTTAAGAGCCATTACATTTCTTATATGTTGCATTGCATGATCAGCAAGAGTGCTTTTGGGGGATGAGAGGGTTGCGTAAGACTGGGAGTTCGAGTCCTACAACAACTTGTGATCTCTGATATGGTTGGGTTCATGGCTTTGTTATGATATGCGGGTCAATCTATGACAATTGCAGGTTTGTATATGGGACTTGGGCACTAATGTATGTATCTTATGTGGGCCCTAAGGACCTTGTATGTGCAGTTTACTCTATGGTCATGCATTTGAGACTAATGCACGTACTATTCATGGCATGATATGTTGTTACATTGGCATAAAACAGGTGGTATGGGGGAAGCTCTATGTTTAATCTGTTGCCTTTATTTCGTAATGCTTGTTGAGCCTTGCGACTCACGTGTGTTTGCGTCATTCCAAGTAAGGGCAGGGCATCGAAAGATAGCGAGCTAGGCGGGGCTCAAGGCAGGGGATTAGACGTGTACAGAGCGGTCTCGACCATAAGATCCTGATGGTGTCATCTTGTTGCAGATGTTGTAATAGTAGTGTAACGTCTTAGCTTTAGCGTTGCTTAATGTTATTGATCCGAAAGGTTGTATAAGAATGTGAATGATGATATATGATGCGAGAATTGAGTACTGTGGGTGGAAATGTGTATGCTAGTTGTTGTTTGTTCATTAAAACTCTGGCAGGTGCCAACCATTCTGACACTTCCCCCTTGAATTCCTCGGCCAAAGTTTCCAAGGAAGAAGTTGCCATGAGTTGGTGGTAGCCATACTGGCATCAAGTCCCTGAGAAAAGAAATTAAATTAGTAATTAAATTGGGGGACCTTACAATTTTAAATGTTTTACTTATAAACAAAAAATTTAACTCAACTTTATATATTAATGGAGATTGGAAAATCAAAGTATTTTGTTCCAAACATATGTCCAAAAATATTTCTCAAAACTTGTTTTTAAAATGTTGGAGAAAATGGAGCAAAATATTTCAAAATCAAAAGGACAAACTGTTGATAGATACAAAGAAATTATCGACTGTTTTGGTCTATACTGTCAACTGGCTAAAATCAACAGTAAGAAGACTGGCTAAAATCAACAGTAAGAAGCGAGGAAACCATACTCTTCTTTTTGCTAAAAAGCGAGGAAAACCTGGCCCAAAAGGAATCCTTATAAAGATCATTGAACAACGCTTACGACATATCTGATGGTCGGAAACCATCTATCGCGAATCCACCGTTATGGAATCGCCACCTGTCACACATCTAAAAAGTTACTGGTTATCGCCTACAACGCAAAATGCCTCAAATCTCGAAATCATGCACGCTATGCACACCACGCGCATTACGGATCAACACATGAAGAAAATTACTTTACCATAGAGACCAAGCTAACTTTAGATACCTTCAGAACCACCATTTATTCAAACGGAACCATGCGTCAACTCGGCCATCCATCTCGGTCGAGCCTTAATAACAATCCAACTCTCTAAAGGTAGCGTATACAGTAAATTGCCCAGATTTCCCTTTTCTACCTCAAACGCTCGTTTCTCGAGCATTCGACCTGGGGGGCTATGGACCGTCTGGGCCTAATCTGGCCCATCCCTTTAAGCCCAATCTAGCCCCTCCCTCATGGTCCAATCTCGACTCATCCCTCATGGTTCGATCTCGACCCTATCCTGGCCCTACGCCAGCTTGCAGCAACATCATTCACTACAAGAAAATGACATTTAATCCGTTGCTAAAACATCAAATTCCGTCGCTAAATTTTAGCGACGGACTTTATGACAGGTGAAATTAGTGACGGAAATTTTCGTCACTAGTCGTTGATTAAAAAAACAAAAAATAAAAAAATAAAATAAAAATAAAAAATTTAAAATTATTTTTATTTTAAAAAAATAATTAATCTATCAATGAACACGTGTGCGCACCTCTACACGCCAAGTGGCACCCCCTTAAGTCGCCACGTGTATGTTAAAATTAATCCCTTAGCTCAAACTCTTTTTCCCTTTCATTGGTTTCAATCCTAGGTCCCTCGCGTGGGCGTGCGCGCGCGCGACCGTCTAAGCTGCAAGCCATATCTTTGTATAAACTACACATATTAATTATATACTAAATTTAGTTACAACACTTTTAATTTTATTTTAAATCTTTTAAATTCATAAATTAATACTTAAAAAAATAAATACTATAAATTTTTAAGTCAACTAATGTACCTAATTAATCTCTTAAATATTTAACTTTTATTTGATTAAAAATCAGTTTAATACATTTTTGTTCTTATAATTACAAAATCATATTAATTTACATATTTTGGTTTATAAATAAAATACAAAAAATATGCATTTAATACTAAAAAAATTTAATTTTTAATTATTTAGCAACGAGGTCCTCGCTTTCCGAATAAAATTTAATTTTAATTATTAATTATATATTTAATTTAATTTTAATTTTTTATTATTTAGTGACGGAATATTCCGTCGCTAAATAATATTAATTTAATTAAATAATAAATTAAAATTTAGCGACGGGGCCCATCCGTTGTTAAAAAATAAAAAATAAAAATATAAAATTTAGCGACGGGGCAATCCCGTCACTAAAAAATAAAAAAAATCCAAAATTTAATGACGGGACAATCTCTGTCACTAAAAAATAAAAATAAAATAAATAAAAATACAAAATTTAGCGACGGGAGTTATCCCGTCATTAAAACATAAAAATAAATAAATAAAAAATACCAAAATTTAGCGATGGGGTCACACCCGTCGCTAAAAATTAAAAAATAAATAAATAAATAAATAATACAAAAATTTAGTGACGGGATAACCCCGTCGCTAAAAAATAAAAAATAAATAATAAATAATTAAATAACGTAAAATTTAGCAACGGGGTCACACTCGTCGCTAAAAATAAAAAGTAAAAAAAATAAAAAAAGCAAAATTTAGCGACGGGGTAACCCCCATCACTAAAAAAGATAGAAATAAATAAAAAATATAAAAATTTAGCTACGAGGCAACCCTCATCGTTCAAAATAAATAAATAAATAACGTAAAATTTAGCGACGGGGTCACACTCGTCGCTAAAAAATAAAAATAAAATAAATAAAAAATCCAAAATTTAGCGACGGGGTCACACCTGTCGCTAAAAAATCAAAAATAAAAAAATAAAAAATTCAAAATTTAGCAACGGGGCAACTCTCGTTGCTAAAAAATAAAAAATAAATTAAATAAAAATTCAAAATTTAGCGACGGGTCACCCCGTCACTAAAAAATAAAAAATAAATTAAATTTTTTAAATTATTTAGCGACGAAATATTCCATTGCTCAATTTAAAAAAAATAAAAAATTTGGTGACGAAATATTCCGTTGCAAATCCGAATTTTCGTCTCTAATTAGCAACGAAATTTTTTTGTCACTAAATTACAGATTTTTTGTAGTGATTACAGCATCTAATAGGTATTCGCGCCCACCCCAGATCTCATCCTCATTAATGACAGATCTCATCCACATTAATGAGGGTCCCGTTGACACTATGCTACTGCCTAGAAAGCTCCACCGACGTTGAATACTCAGTCTCATCACCTATAAACACACGACACATGCATGCAGGAGGACGTGTCCTCCTTCTATATCAACCAGCTCTCTTCAGAGGCAAGGTATGTTCTACCCTCTGACCTACTGGTATACTGTCATTTCTTTACTTTCTTACTCACTCGAGCGTCAGAGTGCTTGCAGGTGCCAGCCGCCCCCCAGACGGACCCATCGCAAGAGCTAGCTCCCTATTGTTGCGATCCTGTCTCCGACCGCTCCCTTTGGTCAAGAAGGAACAACTACTTCTCCTAAAAATCGTCTTTCCTCTATGAAAATTGTTTTTCCCAAATGAAAAGCCTTCTCCGGGAGAATTTATATCAAAGGATAGACTACAACAATATTATCTGATAAGGCATTATCCATGTGGTAGGGTGTTTTTTTTCCTTATCTATCACATTTTCTATCTATAACGACCCGCTTTCGAGTCTAAATTATCTTGTCATTATTATTATGTGATATATTTGATCATTGTGTTGGAAATATTCTATGTAATGAAAAAGAGAGTCAAAATTATAAAAAGGAAAATTATATGTGAAACAGTTAAAGTCATGTGAAATCGAAAAGTCCAAGTCAAATGAAATGTATTGTGATGTGGTTGAAAAATCAAAGCATGGAGGTGTGTATGTATGTTGAAAAGTCAAAAGTGTTTGATAGTTGAAAAGTCAAATAAGTTAAGTGTGAAAAATCTAATGAGTTGAATTCGATAGGTCAAAATGCAAAGACTGAGGAGGAGTCAAGAGTAAATCTAGAGGAAAAGTCAGCATAGGTGTGTGCATGTGCTTATGGAAAAGTCAAAGTTTGTGGGCCTAAATTGGGCGAAGTGGGTTGTCGGATATATGTGTGTGTGTGTGTGTATAAGAGAGCATATGCTTGTATTATTGAATAAATGAGAGGGGGAAAATGGGAAAGAGAAAGAGTGGGGTGGTTGGAAAGTGGCAACAGGCCACTCCTCCTCCCTCTCCTCCCTATACTTCACCTTTTTCTTCTCATCCATCTTGTTCTACCCAATTGTCTTTCTTCTTCTCCTTTTCTTTTTCTTCCATTTTTCTTCTTGGCTTGGAGCTTCAAGTGATGGGATTTCCAGAATTCTTCAACAAGTTCTTATTTGTTTCCATCAAGCAAGGCAAGTTCCTATTCTTTCTCTTTGTAGCAAGCTCTCTTTTCTTTCTTTAAGTGCAAGATCCTTGCATTTTTGCTTTCTATGTTAAGTGTCTTCTTTTTCTCATTTCGGGGGTAAATCTTGACTTTTCCCTTCAATTCGATACCTTTTGATTGCCTGTTTTCAGTTTGTAGATCCTTGAATTCCTGATCGTTTTGATAAAAAGGGTTAACCCAGTTGTTTGTATCTTATATAGATTTTTTTGAATTCTTGTAAAAAAAAATTTTAAAGATCCGAATGGAGTATTGGTTCACTCCATCTTTCTTAAGGAATGATGAGTTAATTGTTAAAGTTAAGTTGTATGCAAGAGTTTAGCGTTTCTTGTACACAATTTTGCTTCATTCTTGGCATTTTTGTTGCTTTCTATCGATTGATTTGGCCATGTATGTCAACTAGTGCAGAAATTGCATTCTGTTGGTAAACATATTCTTCTCATCTGTCAGCCATTCATTGAATTTGGATTTGTCGGTCGACAAATTAAGCCTCATCTATCAATCGATTGCTTGATATTGTTCTGTCGGTTGACAGATGGGGGTGCATCTGTCGACCGATGGCTATGTTGGTTTCAGGAAATCGACATACTCTTTGTCTGTCAACCGATTGTTCCCTTTAGTCGCATGTTTCTTCTTTTGGTGCCTTCAATCCACCTCCAAATCACCATGTGAGCTTTCGATAAGCTCCTTTTATTACCTTTTAATCTTGATTGTCATTCTTAGAAGGTAGGGAAACTATTATGTAGTCTTGCGTGCAATTGTTGGGTTATATTGTGATTGATTAATGGATGTGGATGGTTATATTGTGCATGGAAAAATGAGTATTTTCAAGCATATTAATGGGTGTTTAATTCAGTCATGCTCAATATACGTGTGTTGTGGTGTATGGCATATTCATATATGAAAAATAGCGCACCTATTATTTTGCATTGCGACTATGATCACAAATGAGGGAAATGATATCCTAGTAAATTGGTAGACACTTGCCTAACTATGGGAGATTCGACTCATAATGCGCGTTTGGGATAAAACTAGAACGTGGGTAAACAATGGTCCACAATATGATGGTATGATATTATTATTATTGCATTGGCATATGGTGTTGTTAATGATGAGGCATGATGAAAGGATATGTGAGTTGTGAGAATTTATAGATTGTTGTGAAAAAGTTCTATTCCATTTTATTGTAATTATCCATGCCTTAATTCTTTGCATTTATTGTTTGTTATGTATTTATTTACTTGCTGAGTCTTGCGGCTCTCCCTTGCTTATCTTTTCATTATTCCAAATAAAGATAAGCTCAAGGAAGGGGTCGAATCGAGCGGGGCTTGAGTATAGGCAGGTATACAGGGCTTTCCCAACCAAAACGTCTTGGGGTGTGTTTTGAGGGTAAAGATAGGATAATTTATGTTGTATTTTTAAATTATTGCCCTTCTATTTTGGAATGTATAGACGGTTTAACTCTAAGGAGTTGTTAAAAGAATAATGTATTCCTAAAAAATGTATATACATTTTTGTGGTTATGTTATTTAATGATTTCAAAGTGGTTGATTTAAATTAAGTTCTTATCTATACATATACTTTTAGCGACCTTTTTTCAAACATCCTATGCTAGCGAGACCTCGAGGAGTGAGCTATTGCATCATCTAATAAAAAAATAACATATTTTATTTAAATAATTTGAAATTCAAATAAGTAACTTTACTTGAAAGCATAGTTGTCAAAATGGTCGGGCAACCTATGGACTTGGTTGGCCAAACTTGTGACAAGGGAAGGCTAGCTCAGGCTATAGATAGGGTCAAGCCAAGCCTAACCTTATAAAAAGGGCTTTTCATCTTGTGTTTGTGTTTGTGTTTGTGTTTGTGGCCTTACTTGGAAAAAAGCTTAGCCTTGGCTCAAGCTTGTTGCCCTACTAGCCTAACCCGCCAAAATTGGCAAGCCCGGGCTTGACCAAAATTTATTTTTTAAATTAAGAAAGTTATAATTTTTTATATCATAATTTTAATTTAAAATATTTATATATAATTAATAAGTCTGACACTTTAAAAGTTTTAATTATAAAAAAGATATTACTATGAAATTACAGTGAGTAAAAAATATATAGACATTATTTATATGATCATTTAGACAATCTTAATGTACCAAGTTTCAAATTAATTAAATGTTAAAATGATTAATTTGTTTTTTTTTAACAATATAACTGCATTTAAGTTTTATAAATACTATTGATATGATCATTATGATCATGTACAAGTAGTGACAACTTTTATAGCAATATAACTTTTTTATTAATAATATAATTATTTATATTTTTGTCAATATTATTTATACGATCATTTAGATAATTATTTAAAAATTTAAATTAATATCTATTATAAATTTATAATATAACTTTACAATAATAAATTATAAAATTATATAACTAATATGGTTTTAAAAGTATTATTGGATCATTAAAATGTACAAAGTGAAAATTATTAAAAGATAAAAGGTTTTAATTTTCAACTTTTAACTTTAATTATTAACTTCTAAATTCTTAATTTTTTATTTTAAAAGGGAATTTTGTATTTTTTAAAATATGTTAATATCTCATTCATTAAATCACTAAATATAATTTTTTAAATTAATTTTAAAATTATATTAGACTGAGCTAAGTTGAGCACTATTTTGCATTGATGGGCTGGATCCAAACTCAACCTAATCTATGAACGAGTTGAGATTAACCTGACCTACCCCTTTAGAGCCTATAATGGAGTTGACCTGCTTGACATCACTACTTGAAAGCTGATGGTGAAACTTTATTAATTATCTATATTTATTGTAATCATAAAACATTTAATTGTATTCAAATTTCTAATTAAACTTGCAGTACCTCAGTCCCTTAGTCTCAGGGTGCCATAGGCATAGGGAGCAACAACTCATTTACTTGGAGACAACGTTCAATTGGAAACTAGAAAATACGGTAATAAGGTTAGGCTAGTTTTTGATTTCTCATCCATTAGGCTAGGGAGAAAATGTAGCGAAAATGTAAGGCAAGTTATTTTTAGTTTTCGATTTTTTAAAATAATGAAAACGAGTTTTTTACTGTTTTTAAAAATATATTTTTAGAAAAAAAATTGTAAAGAAAACTTAAAACAATAAAAAATTGTTTTGAATGTTTTTATCCAAAATAAACTCTAAACTCAAAATATATTTATTTATCTATTTATTCATATATTTATTATTGTAATGGAAAAAATATTACAAAATTCATTAACTTTAAAATGTATATATATTTTTAATTATATATTAACATTAAATATTTATAATTTACTAAATAATCAAATTTATTGAATAAAATATTATTAAAAATTATTTTCAAAATTTTAAAAAGAACGCGTTTTCTAATTTTTTGTTTTAAGAAATAATTTTTTAAAATGATAAAGAGAACACGTTTTTAATTTTTTAAAAACAGACTACGAAAATAAAAAACTAAAAATAAATTTAAAACTCAAAATTAAAAATTGAAAAACAAAGAGAACGCAGCTTAAGATTATTTTCCAGTGAGTACTCCCTTCGCATGTGTCACTTTAGGCGAATATGAGTTTTTCTTATTCTACGCTTGTAAATGATTTTGAGATTTTACCCAATACATGCATATCATAATCTTTGAATTTGTTGACTAACCACAATATTTACATTTCAGGTAAGTATGTGAGCTACAAAAAATACCAATAGGCCTCACACATTGCATTCATAATTTAGAAACTTAAACTTAAATTACAAACGACTAGTCTTTGCTAATATACAACTTAAATTTACATGTATAATATGGTGCTTGTTGAGTGAATAAATGCTAACAATGGATTTGTTGAAACTCAATGATGTTGAGGACTAACCTATCAAGTTAGTTGGTGACCATTTCTTTTTCCTTAAATGCCCTTGCTTCTATTGATTAGGAATAAGAGAGCAAACCATAAAGGAAAAACAAACATAAGTATATAAACTTAATAAGACATACCATACATGCACTAGTGTAGACAATATGCAATATGTATACATTATTGACATGATAAACATATTTCTTTTTATTACATGACCCGATCGACCTAGCAAGTATTTTACTCAAAATAGCTTGTTGAACTTCCTACATTTTTCCTTAGATAAGAATTCATTATGTTGAACTGTGGTTACTTCCATCTATCTAATACTAAAAACTTCTTACAAAAACGCAATCTTATAGTTCTCGATTAAGATAAGCACAATACTAACACCTTAAAACACTCTTTTGAATGTTATGCACTTATTTCAAATCATCATTTATGCAACACAACATATGTTAATGTCAAAATAAATTCATTCACATACAATGCAACAGACCAATAGTGTTTAATTTAGATAGTCCTTGTATGTTTTCTTTATTTTTTGTTGACTCATGCTTATTTGTCCCAAGCCAAGTGACAATAGTGTCTTGCTCTAAAATATTTCAATTATTTCATAATTTTCACATCATATACCTTAATTAATTAATTTCTCACAAATTTCCACATCTTTCAATAATTTACCTTTAGACCCATTAATTTTTAGAAATTGCACTAACACCTTAATTTTTTAAGAATTTACAATTTAACCATGCAATTTCACCAAGATCTTTACAGATAAGTTGTTGTATGTTAGTTTCAACCCCAATGATACATCTTAGGGAAATTCTATTCGCAACCACTTTTTTGCTTTTTGCAGCGATTAAAAATTTATTTTTATTCTTTTACTTTTTGCAACCACTTTAATAACTCTTTGTAGCCAACATTTTCCAAAAATACCATATTCTACACAGTCATAGCCATTCACACACATTCATCTATATAACACATTTTCAAAGCTTAACAATTTTGATCCACAAATTATAACCAAAATGTAGACACTTTCATTAAAAATTAATGTTTATCTTCAATTTAGTAAGGGTAAATTCATGTTTCATCTTCATTAGAAATTAGTGTTCATCTTCTCCAATCACAACTGTTCATAAATTACAAAATAAAAAATACATATATACATACATAGACACATATATACACACATATACATTGCAGACACACACATACACACATATATATACGCATACATATATATATACAGGAAAGATGACTATGGGGGCACCATGGCCACGCGTGTTAGGGTTCGGGGCGCACCTCAGGGGCCATGGCTGCCTCTATGACCGTCGCTTCCTGTATATATATATATATGTATGTGTGTATATATATATGTGTGTGTGTGTTTCTGTATGTATATATACATATATTTATGTTTGTGTATTGGGTGCATATGTGACTTTCAATGTATATATGTATATATATGCGTGCGTGTGTTTGTGTATATATGTGTGTTCTTTTACTCTTATATTTTCATCTATTTTTTCGTTTTCGACTGCATCGAATTTGGTGTGTGTTTTTTGTTGCATTGTCTTCGTTATAAATGAGTGGGTGGCTACGTATGATCGGCTGGTAATTGATTAAGGGAAAAAGTCATTGTGAGGGTAAAAATGAATTCTTAAAAGAGGATATTTTAAACACATTAAAATATAGTTGTGATGAGTAAAAATGTGACTGCCAATAGAATTTCCCAACTTATTATAGCCAAGTCTGCAATTTTTCAAAAATTACAATTTACCCCAACCGCGGTCTTTAACCCTTGATTTCCAACCCAAATCAACGAAACTCCAGACGGTGGCGGCAGGGGATGGAATAATAAACGTAATTGTATTCTCATTTTAAATTAATTAAAACAAACTTATAAATGCAATTTCCTAATTTATTCTTATTTGAATAAAGTTAAAATACAGAAAAAGGTTTACCTGCCGCGTGACCAGCGTGATTTCACCTGCTCGTCTTTCCTCTATTTAAGTCGAGTTAGACAGAACGAACTGATTAAGCTTACCCTTCCTCTTCGAGTACCTACCTTCCCGCCCGTCTTCCTTTCTCAGTTCAGCGGAGCTGTAATAGAGCATCGTTACCACGTCGTTTCCCGCCCGGCAGAATGAATTTGGAGTCGTTCGTTGAAGTCCAGCCAGGCTCTCACTTCCCGATCCAGAATCTTCCATATGGCGTCTTCAAGCCCGAATCAGGTTCGGAGGCCAGACCGGGCGTGGCCATCGGCGACTACGTCCTGGATCTCTCCGTCATTGCTTCAGCAGGCCTCTTTGATGGTCCGCTTCTCAACGGTACCGATTGCTTCAATCAGGTGACTCCACTGCTACAAAAGCTCTGTTACTTTCAAGTACTTGTACAGAGAGCGAGCTTTGCGAGTGTCGTTTGGAGTATTGACTATTGCTAGTGTTAGTGTTAGTGTTAGCATTTGAAATCCAAAGCTTAACATCTTGTCTCCGGTGACTCATCCTCGTGACTGTTTGACGCCAACACAATTTCCACAGGCAACAAGCACTGAAGTATTAACGTTCTTGTATAATTACTGCTTGGTTAACCTTTTTGTATTCATACGTCTCATATAGTGGGAGGTTAGCGATGGTTTAGAATTTTATATGGATTAAAGAAAAAGGAGAATCTACCAAACCCTGGTTTTGCCAAAATGCTCTCTCCTCTCTCTGGCCCTTCTTCTCTAGCTTGCTAGGGTTTTAACCTTAGTTTCCAAGTCTTCTAAGAGCATCTCCAACCCTTTGCCCCAGATTTGGGATAAAACTTACAAATAGTATTTTCTTTTTTTCTTTATTTTAGTTATTAGAAATATTTATTTTATTTCCAAAATTATTTACTTCCTTATTATATATCAACTTAAATTACTACCTAAAAATTAGGTAATTAACTAAATTTTTTTAATTATTAATAATATTTTTTTTTATAAAAGCATTACATTTACTATCTCAATTAACAAAACATTACATTCAAGATTCAACATGACAAAATAAAAAAAATATTACATATAACATAAAAACCTTCACCACACAAACATAGAGTCGAACATTCAAGAAAACTTAATTCTCAGAATTAGTATATTTATCCCACAAATGATCAATTCTGACATCTCGAAGTGCAATGTGAGCCTCTTTATCATTGATTTGTCTATGACGAGCAAGGAATCCTTCAAAGTGAGAATTTTCATCACTTGTCGTCTTGACTTTTGGAACTGGCGCTTCCATCCAATCTTGAATCGGTGCATCAACATCACACTCATCCTCTACAATTATGTTGTGCATAATAATGCATGTAGTCATTATGTTAGGTAGTACATGTTTTTGCCAAAAACGAGCCGGTCCTGCCACAATTGCAAAGTGAGATTGCAAAACGTCAAATGCACGTTCTATGTCTTTTCTACAAGCTTGCCGCTTCATGGCAAATAATTTTTTTTTTTTTTTTGAGGATCACGTGGATCATGAATTGTTTGCACAAGGGTAGACCATTTTTGATATATACTATTGGCTAGATAATAAACAACAACAACAACAACAACATATCCAGCCGTTATCCCACTATGTGGGGTTGGCTACATGAATTCTAGACTTCTATGTGGGTTACATCCCAATAGATAGTTTGTCTAGAATTCATATTTGGATCCGACTAGGTTTTACGCTGACTGTCGGCTACCTAACGCAACCCTCCTCCTTTATCCGGGCTTGGGACCGGCAGTGGATAATATCCCCTGGCGGAGTAATGATGAAATGAAGTTTGACCACCATCTTCACATGGAGAAATTTCATGAGATGGCGGTGAATGAAGATAATTGATATAGTTGTGTTCCATAACTTAGTTGACATGGTGAAACCAACAAGTACAATATGGAAACACAACTGATATTGGCTAGATAATAACCTAGGCTATATTCTTTACCACAAATGACATAATGAGCTGGAAGACATTAATACCTTCAGCGAGGTTGGCGAAAAGGTGGGATGCCTTCAACACATGAATGTCATTGTTTGACCCTAGCATGTCAAAATATGTATGCCATATCCAAATATCATAATTAGCTACAACCTCAAATATAATGTTTGGGGATCTACTACGATTTGCATATTGTCCTGCCCAAGCCGTTGGACAATTTTTCCATCTACAACGTATACAATCTAGGCTACCCAACATTCTTGGAAGCCCACGTTGTTTGCCGATATGGAGTAGCCTCGCAACATCATTAGAGTTGGGCGATCTCAGATAACGCTCTGCGAATACTTCCACAATAACATGACCAAATTTCCTCAAGCTTTCAATTGCTATGGATTCTCCTATTTTATTGTATTCGTCAGTAGCATCTACAACTACACCATATGTCAAAATTCGAAACACAACCGTTATCTTCTAAAGAGCTAACAATTCAAGTCTTCCTATACGATATCTTTTTTGCACAAAGTAGTTTTCATGACCTTCCATGGCCCTAACCATTTGTAAGAATAAATTTTGAGACATGCGAAATCTTTGACGAAACATCTTTTCATTGTAACGTGGATTCTCGGTAAAATAGTCGTAAAACAAGTTTGCACCAACAATCTCTCAGTCATGATTCATCACTATATGACCAGGAATCAAGCCTCCATGCATCGGTAGACATCTTTTTCGTTGATTGAGATAGTGAGCAATAAGGAGGTTGTTGTTAGAATGTAGATGAATTGCTGTGTCCTCATTTGCATCAATCACTTCGAGATCGGCCTGAAATTGTATTTTATCATCACTTTCACCGTCGGATAACACAGAAGAAGAAACATAAGAGGGACCTCTAGTAATGAAACTCATTGTTTAGTGATAAATTGGAAGACTAGGCTTTGAGTATTCAAAGTTCAATGTATTTAATACAAGTGTGCAGAAAGATAAGCTATCTTAGGTAAGCCATCTCTTTCGTTGGATTGGATTTCAGCAAGATCTCAGTTCTACATTCCATATGCAAGTGGATCATCACTTTTTGAAAAGATAAGATATATTGGATAAGCCACCTCGTTTTTTGAATTGGATTTTTGCAAGATCTTAGCCCTATAATCCATATGCTAGTGGATCATCATTTTTTAGAAAGATAAAAGATATTTTAGATAAGTCACCTCGTCTGTTGGATTGGATTTTGGCAACATCTGAGCCCTACAATTCATATCCAAATCATATCTTACTTTCTTTTTTGTTTATAAAATACCATGACACACATCATGGTATCATACCTTTAACTTCTCTTAAGTATCACATTCAGTCTATCTGGAATCTCCTAAAAATGACTTTTGCTCAACAAAGTTCTTCATACTCACACGAAGAAGATATACACGTGTCATGTGTATCTTGATGTTTCTCAAAATCCGATTATGGGTATATACCAGTCTAGGTGTCAGTTATGGTCTCGAATTGAAAGTGAGTATAATAACACAATTCTAGGTTTTGTAACTCAGGTTCATAATAAAAAATCCTTACAAAAGCGAATGCAAGTTATCATGGCTAGAGTTAGCAAAATGCGAGGATGTGTTCGACAAGTTGAAAATCTAAATCCAAGCGGTGCTATGGAATAAGACATTATGAGTATTATTGGTAACATTAGTTTATAATATTATATTTAAATGAACATAACATTACATTTGCATCATTCTGCAAATGTTTCGAGTCAAAATGCTGTTAGCAGAAGATAAGAATTGCAAGAAAGGATTCAAATTTAATCATGTCTGGCCTCTCCTCAAAGATATTTAAAAATTTAGAGGCGATGTTAACACAATAATAACAATTCTTCATTGATAAGGTGGAATTAGTGCATCATCAGAAGGAGAATCTCCAACTTCAGATTACCACATGCCATCACAACTAGCATCTCCTGGATTGTCTTCATTTTCTCTGGATATAAACAAAAAATATGTTGAAGGTCTTTCTACTCATTGACCCGTAAGGGAAAAAAAGGCAAAATTGAAAGGGAAAAATGACGAAGAAAACACCAAATTTATTGAAGCTATTAAGGAAGAAAATTGACAACTTGCTAACATTTTGAAAAAGAGCAGCGAGGATAGACACCATATTTACCAAATCCAAATGATCCGAGCACAAAATGAGTCAAAGAAGTTGGCCATGGCTGGATATTGAGACGAAGATAAGATTTTATCGAAAGATTTGACATCTATAGAGGATCCGAATCTACGCGAATATTTTCGAGCTAAATAAACAAAAATTTTACAAAAAAGAACTCAATAAGGTTGCGGATCTCAAAGTACCCTTGGTTCCTTTGGCCAGTATTTCGATGATATTGGAGGATCCGGAAGTGATTTACTGAATTATTAAATTGTTGTCTTTGTTTATGTAGTATTTAAATCTTAAAAACTTTAGTTTTCAAGATTTATAATGTCATAGTGTTCATTCGGCTCATTTCTAATTATCGTGTATGTAAATTTTATTTAGTAATTTTTAATTTAGTGCATTTAATAATTATTACTCATTAAATGATTATAATTTATTAATATTATTTAAATATTATTAATATTAATAATAAGTAAATAAAAAGATGTAAAAGTACATAAAAAAAAGGATATAAAAGGAATTAAAATTTGTTATACTTAAAATGGAAGGGCAAAATGGGGACAAACACATTACCCCAAATTTGGGGTAAATTTTTTTTATATTTTTTTATTTACTTATTATTAATATTAATAATATTTAAATAATATTAATAAACTGTAATCAATTAATGAGTAATAATTATTAAATGTACTAAATAAAATTTACAGACATGATAATTAGAAATGAGCTGAATGAACACTACGACATCATAAACAAAGAAAATAATTTAATAATCCGGTAGATCACTTCTGGATCCTCCAATATCATCGAAATACTGGCCAAAGGAACTAGGGTACTTTGAGATCCGCCACCTTGTTGTTGAGTTCTTTTTTATAAAATTTTTGTTTGTTCAGTTCCAAAATATTCGTGTAGATTCGAATCCTCTCTGGATGTCAAATCTTTTAATAAAATCTTATTTTCCTCTCAATATTCAGCCATGGCCCTTGACTTATTTTGTGCTCGGATCATTTGGATTTGGTAAATATGGTGTCTATCCTCGCCGTTTTTTTTCAAAATGTTAGCAAGTTGTCGATTTTCTTCCTTAATAGCTTCAATAAATTTTATGTTTTCTTCGTTGTTTTTCCTTTTCAGTTTTGCCTTTTTTGCCCCTACGGGTCATTGAGTAGAAGGATCTTCAACATCTTTTTAATTTATATCCAGTGAAAATGAAGACAATCCAAGAGATGCTAGTTGTGATGGTGTGTGGTACTATGAAGTTGGAGATTCTCCTTCTGATGATGCACTAAATCTACCTTATTGATGAAGGATTGTTTTTTGCGTTAATATCACCTCCAAAATTTTCAATATCTTTAGGTGAGGCCAGACATGATCAAATTTGAATCCTCTCTTGTAGTTCTTATCTTCTGCTAGCAACATTTTGGTTCAAAACATCTGCAGAATGATGCAAATGTAATATTATGTTCATTTAAATATAATATTATAAACTAATGTTACGAATAATACTCACAATATCTTGTTCCATAGCATCACTTGAATTCAGATTTTCAACTTGTCGAACACATTCTCGCATTTTGCTAACTTTAGCCATGATAACGTGCATTTGCTTCTGTAAGGATTTTTTATTTTGAGCCTGAGTTACAAAACCTGGAAGTGTGTTGTTTTACTCACTTTCAATTCGAGACCAGAACTGGTCCCTAGACTGATATATAGCCATAATCGATTTTTGAGAAACATCAAGATGCACATGACATAGGCGTATATCTTCTTTGTGTGAGTATGAAGAACTTCGTTGAGTAGAAGTCAGTTTTAGGAGATTCTAGATAGAATGAATGTGATACTTAAGAGGAGTTAAAGGTATAATGTGTTATGGTATTTTATAAACAAAAAAAAGAAAAAGAAAAAAAGGGGTAAGATATGATTTGGATATGAATTGTAGGGTTAAGATGTTGTCGAATTCCATTCCAACGGACAGGGTGGCTTATCCAAGATATCTTATCTTTCCAAAAAGTGATGATCCACTTTCTTATGGATTGTAGGGTTAAGATTTTGTAGAAATCCAATCCAACGGACGAGGTGGTTTATCCAAGATATCTTATCTTTTCAAAAAGTGATATTCCACTTGCATATGAAATGTAGGGCTGAGATCTTGCCGAAATTCAATTCAACGAATGAGATGGCTTACATAAGATAGCTTATCTTTCTGCAAACTCATATTAAATATATTGAACTTTGGATACCCAATGCCCAGTCTTCCAATTTTTCACTAAACAATGAGTTTCACTATTGGAGGTCCCTCTTATGTTTATTCTTCTTCGTTATCTGACGGTGAAAATGATGATGAAGTACAATTTCAGACAAATCTCGAAACGATTGATGCATAAGAGGACATGACAATTTGCCTACATTTCAACAACAACCTTCATATTGCTCACTATCTCAATCAACGAAAAAAATGCTTACTGATGCATGGAGACTTGATTCCTGGTCATATAGTGATCAATCGTGATTGACACATTGTTGGTGCAAACTTGTTCGACTACTACTTTGCCGAGAATCCATGTTTCAATGAAAAGATGTTTTGTTGAAGATTTTGTATGTCTCGAAATTTATTCTTACGAATTGTTAGGACCGTGGAAGGTCATGACAACTATTTTGTGCAAAAAAGAGATAGTATAGGAAGATTTGGATTGTTAGCTCTTTAGAAGATAACGACTGTGTTTTGAATTTTGGCATATGGTCTAGTTGTAGATGCTATTGATGAATACATTAAAATAGGAGAATCCACAACAATTGAAAGTTTGAAGAGATTTTGGAGATCGCCCAACTCCAATGACATTGTGAGGTTACTCCATGTTAACGAACAATGTGAGTTTCCATGAATGTTGGGTAGCGTAGATTGTACGTATTGGAGTTGGAAAAATTGTCTAATAGCTTGGGCAGGACAATATGCAGGTCGTAGTAGATCCCCAAGCATTATCCTCAAGGTTGTAGCTGATTATGATATTTGGATATGATATACATATTTTGGCATGTTAGGTCAAATAATAATATTAATGTGTTGGAGGCATCCCACCTTTTTGTCAACCTCGCTAAAGGTATTGCTCTTCCCATTCATTATGTCATTCGAGGAAAAGAATATAGCATGGGTTATTATCTAGCCGATACTATATAATCCAAAGTGGTCTATCCTTGTGCAAACAATTCATGATTCACGTGGTCCCAAGAAAAAAATTATTCTCCATGAAGCGACTTTGTAGAAAAGACGTAGAACATGCATTTGGCGTTTTGTAATCTCGCTTTGCAATTGTGGCAGGACCGATGCGTTTTTGGCAAAAACATGTATTACGTGACATAATGATTACATGCATTATAATGCACAACATGATTGTAGAAATTGAGCGTGAAGTTGATGCACCAATTCAAGATTGGATGGAAGCGCTAGTTACAGAAATTGAGATGGTAAGTGACAAAAATTCTCACTTTGAAGGATTCCTTGCTTGTCATAGACAAATCAAGAATAAAAAGGCTCACATTGCACTTCGAGATGCCTTAGTTGGATCATTTGTGGGATGAATATACTAATTCATAAAATGAAGTTCTTTTGCATGTTTGACTTTACGTTTGTGTGGTGAAGGTTTTTATGTTATTTGTAATATTTTATTTTTTTTAATTTTGTCATGTTGAATGTAATGTTTTGTTAATTGAGATAGTAAATGTGATGCTTTTATAAAAAAATATTATTAATAATTGAAAATTTTTGGTTAATTTTGTAATTTTTAGGTAGTAATTTAAGTTGATATATAAAAAAAATTATTAATTATTTTTGTTTATAATAACAAAAATAATTTTGGGGTGGGCTGGGGGGCATTTCACCCATCACCCAAATTTGGGGGTGGGTTGGAGATGCTCTTAAGTACTATTCAACTCCACCATCCCCTTCTTCAAGTGTAGCTACTAGGGCAAGACAAAATAATCCCTATCTTGTATCTTCTAGATCAAGATATAAGGTTGTGTGGGGAGATTTTCTTGGTTTTGTGGGGAAGAATGGTTCGGCAGTGACTACACCAGTCACTTCTCCAGCATCAGTAATGGCCTCTCTGACAAGTGGCTCTGTGGCAGAAGGTTCGGACAAGCAGGAGGCATTGCTAGTTGGTTTGGACAGAGAACAGCGTGTGTCATTGGTTCCGCTCTAGGCTACTAACAAAGGTTGCTTGGTTATGAAGGAATCTGGGATGGGTAGGGCCTCTAGGGTGTTGGATGATGGTTAAAAGGTCATGGGTCTTGTTGGAGATGGTGTTATTGGTCTATTGGAGGAGGTTCAGATGGATGATGATGAAAATCCAACAAATTTTGGTGGAAATTCCAAGGCTTTGTGTCCTGTCTAAACAGAAGCCATGAGGACATGGGGGGACTAAGGTGGAGGGAATGAAGGCTTCTGATGATTTCCTTGAGCCATCAGACCAGGTTCAAGGGTTTTGGTGATGATAGTTATCGGACAGAGGGTATGGTAGATTGAATTCATAATTGGTTGGGGGATTACTCGGTGGTTCAGGGTGGTTGAAAATACTGGGACAGTGTTGGTGGTGTGAATAATAGGGATAACTTCATTGGTGATGGGATTCAAACATAGACTGGTCAGAAAATCCAGGGTAGGGGTGGTGATCCTATGGCTTGACCAGTGTGGGATGGTGACCGACGGTGGAGATGGTTGAAAAAGCAGTCCTCTGGTGGCTTGAAAGAATCTTCCTGATTTTGGCAAATCTCATTTGGTGGGTCCCACTCCCTTTAATTTTGAATTTAATTTAAACGGGACTAGAAAAACTGGTGGTGATTTAACTAGTGATGGAAAGTCTTTGCAATTCGAATTTAATGAGCAAGGTATGAGGGGTAATCTAATGTGATCTCCCTATGGCAATTATGGTGGACCACTAGCTGGTTTACCCAAGTCCTGGGTTGTAATGCCTAATAAAGGGGGTACCCGTATCCCAATCAAAATGCATTGTCATCCACTCAAGGTCTTGGAGTCTGGTAAAATCAGGGCTCACTCCCCTCCTAACGTAGTTGAGTTGAGTTGGCCAAGCACTGGTAGTTTATTCTAGAGGGTAATTTTCTTGAGAAACACTTGTCATTTCCTATTGTATAGCATATTGCCTATCAACCTTGGTCAAATTTGGGTTTAATTGAGGTACTCTCCAATAGCACCAATTTCTATTTCTTTTAGTTTTCTTCTATGGATAAAATGTTACAGATGTTTGAATCTAGTCCTTGGATTTTTGGAGGAAGGCCTTTATTTCTAAAGCAATGGTCTCTTGGCATGGTTTTGTCTAAGGATTCTTATTCTACTATCCTCGTTTGGGTCAAATTTCTCAATGTCCCTCTCCAATTTTGGTTTTTTAAGGGACTAGAGTTTATTGCTAGTGTTGTGGGTCGTCCCATTCATGCCGATGCTTAAACCGAGGCTAGGTCTCAATGGGGTTTTGCCAAGGTATGTGTGGAGTTATCTATCAATTTTGCATTTCTCAAGGAGTTTTGAGTTATTTCAGGGATATGATGAGACTACTGATGATGAGATTTATGTCGAAATCCACGTTCATCCATGCTCTCATGGAATGTATTTGGGTATGAGGCATGCTACTTAGCTAGGTACGCATTTGTGGGGTGTAGGATTAGTTGGTACGTCAGTTTGGTTCATGTTTTCCTTTGAATAATGTATTGGTATGCCTATTAAAATTCAAAGAAAAAAATTTGTTATATTCATAAGATATTGCAATGAAAATAAGGTTCAACTTAACAAAAAGCAAGCCTGCAATAACATAAAACCATAATAGTAGGACCAGAAATGGGGGGAAAAAAAACTGAGTGTTAACATAACAAATTAAAGCTAACAATCATCTCAAAAGCTTAATGATATGGTTAACTTCTTTCATCTCCAAATGATTTCTGAGTTTAGACTTTTGAATTTGGGCTATCAAGTCACTTCAAAGTTTTATATTTGGGATCACCATTTTTAGTGATCCAGGTTTCACATTCCTAGGGCCAGAAGGGTCTTAGAGTGATTGCATTTCTTTTCTTATGCTTGCTGCTTGTATCGCTTGTACTTAGTTGTTAAGTGGTTGTGCTTTACCGGATTGTACATTTCGGATAGATGTATTGCTAGGCTATAAATAAGCCATAGCTAGAGGAGGGAAAGCAGGTTGAGAAATGAATTGAATTCTTTTCTGTTATCTTTCTCTCTCTTTCTCTTGAATGTTCTCCCTCTTTCTTGTTGTTTCCCTCCCTTCCATTTGAACTCTTCCTCCAAATTCTCTCTAACTCTTAATCCTACCTAAACGATGGCACCAGGTAGCATCCCTCCCCATTCCAATACGTGTTTTTACCCTGATCAAATACATGTGATCTAAAACATAGGTCATGGGGGGTTCCATGAATTGTGCAACTATGGTCAGGTAGCAGGCTTTGTGACAGGGGATGCACCCGTCTTAGAGATTCAAGCCTTGGTAGCCAATAGGTTTTGCAACTTGATGGAGGAGGATCCCAGTGTGCCTCTAGTGAGTGTTGTTGAGGGTGATGGCCTTATGTTGGACAGTGATCGAGACGCTAGCCCAGTTAAGGATATGGCCATACAAGCAGTGGAGGCCCCACACTATTGACCTAGTGAGGCTACAGTTGGTGGCTCAAGTGCAAATTCTATTTCACTCTTTTTCTAGTCAATCCTTTCAAAAGCCCAAATGAAGAACGCAAAAAATAGGTGGTTTGAAAGCTTGATACTATTGAGGGTGTCCTCGTGGAATGTGTGTCCTTAAAAGTCCAGCAAAGCAGGGGGAGGTGAGGTCCCTCATTCAAAGGAGCCAGTTGAGTTTGTTGGGGCTTCTGGAGACTAGAGTTTATCTCTCTCATGTTGGATCCTTGTGTCCTAGGTTTCTTTTTACATCACCTTTATATATGCTGGTAATGATGATCATGGGCAAATAGTGTTGTGGGATTTCTTGGCGTGGTCTATGGCTCTCCTTGGGTTCTGCTTGGAGATTTTGGATGTCTCTATGACTATTGTTATGGAGAGGTTCAATAGGTTTATATTGAGTTCTACTCTTCAACTTATCCTTCTCTAGTCCTATTCTTACTTGGAATAATTGACGCTCTAGTGAGGTTTGCATATATTGTAAGCTGGATAAGGTGTTGGTGTTTGATTATTGGCTTGCCAGATTTCGGGATAGGATGGTTACCTTTTTGCCTCTAGATCTTTTTGACCATTGTCTTGCTGTGGTTTATCTTGGGGGAGGTATTTAGAGGCCCCAGGGCAGCTTCAAGTTTCATAATATTTGACAACCCTGTGACAAATATTTCAAGTAGGCATGCATGGTGGGTTCCAATTTCTTAATCCAGGATTAAATCAACCATTCTTGGAAGTGAACTAACCAATTTAACCATAAAACTATCAAGGCATTAGAATTTAGCATATCGTCATATGGTCAATAAGATATCCTGTGAAAGTACCACAGAGCAAGAAGAAATAGTGTAATTACTCTTAAATTTAGTTTGTGGCAAAAGGTGCAGTTGACTCATTCTGCAAAAAAATTCTATTGCCAATGTAATGCCAAATGAGTTGAAGGGGTTTGTATTTAAGAGTGAATTGTTTCTTTCTCTTGTTTTTGCTTTTCTTTTGATTGGTATTTCTTGAGATTGTAATTGGGCAATGGGCTTTTAAGTTGATGGAATTGTTTACCATTTGATTTGTGGTGGTGCCAGACAAATCTTAACAAGTTCCTAGGTATGGGACGGCCTGCATGGAAGGAAGCTCGTGCTGCAATTCAGAAGCTACTGTCAGGTATGCTAATTGTTATGTTCTCCCACCTTTCCACGTTTTATCTGTTTTTCAATGTGAAATTCTCAATTAAAAAGTTGTTGTCATGTGTGCTAATTGTTAGGTTGATAGCATATTTTGCATTCATCTGTTTCTCATTGTGAAATTAATCTGTAATTCTCATGTTTCTTCTGATTAATTTTATTTATGTGGTTAGCATTCTATGCTACTGGAGTAGATGCCTTAGGCTTTGAAATATATGGCCCTTCAAGGGGATGATAGAGTTGAATTTGTATGCATATATGTGCACGTACATTTGTAACGGAAAGATGCAAGCTTAATTATTGGGTCAATCTAGCATTAAATTACCACCTATTTTATTCTTCAACCAGCTACACAACCAACATTACGTGACAACGAAGGTTTGAAGAGGAAGGCACTTCTGCCTATGGTAAGATTAGTGCTGAATATGGAGTTTGATTGTATCTGTTTGTCATTCTAATTATGTCTTCTACCTTATGCTCTAGGACAAGGTAGAAATGCTTCTTCCTATTGCAATAGGGGACTATACAGATTTCTTTGCATCTTTGCACCATGCTAAGAACTGTGGGACCATATTTCGTGGACCAGAAAATCCAATTCCGCCCAACTGGTATGTTTATTTCAGTCCCTGTTGTATTTGTTGGAGAAAATGTTGGAAAGCACGTATCCTTTGTTTATTTAAAGTTCTTCCATTTTTCAAGATCTGATTCAAACTTGCCTAACTGCTTTTTAGGTTCCATCTTCCTATTGCATATCATGGGCGGGCATCATCTGTTGTGATTTCTGGCACAGATATTGTTAGACCGAGGTGGAAAAAGATAAATTTTATCCCTACCTTTTATGACTTTTAGTTTTACTAAAGGTGTAAAGAAAAGAGAGTTTTCATGTGGGATTGAATCTAAAAGGAAGCTTCAATGTAAATGTCTAAAAGCCATGACAGCTTTTTCTCCATGCAATGGCAAAAGCTCCCCTTTAATCATCATTATTTTTCCAGAGGCCTTGCTCTAGCATTTAACATCTTGTGAATAACTAATGTACGCCAAAAAGAAGAGCCGCCATAGAATATGTGACTCCTTCCCATCTAGAATTCTTCATCATATGTACAGTGTTATGCTTACAGGAACAAAGTGATACACCTGGTGCAAGTAGCTTGAACCTTTGAGTAATTAGTATACCCTCGATTGTGTATTTCCGCTGTTGGTATAAGCTTTGAGTAATTAATATGCCATTAGTCATGTGTTTATGTTGTTGATATGCATCCCACTTCATGTGTCTAATTATCTCTGTGGGTTATATAGAACCAGAGCTGTCATTATATTCATTCTTACCCGTGATTGCATTCCTTTCCTTTTTATCTTTTCATTGTGAAAGTATAAGGAGAAGAAGAGGTTACTTGCTCACATATATGGCTCACCTTGAGGATCTCCTTGAACACAGGCAATTGCAAATAATGTCATAGATGCCAATCAAATTGGGAACACATTGAAATAAAAATGAGAAAAAATTCTCATACAATATATTTAATTATATGTATGTGCACTAGCAACGTTCATATGCTTAGAGGTAATATGTCTGACAACTCAATGCTGTGGCAACCCCCCAGGAGAATAGGGCTTAACTGCTCCATTTTCAGCAAGAAAATAGATTCAAGCCTTTTGCCTGGCCTATAGTTACATCCTTTGATGAATAATTTTTTCAACGCAAAGAATATGGCTGAAGATTCCCTCCTCTATACATGGTTAATTGGCCTTTAGGCTATGATTTGATGTTCTAAGCTACTATGGTTCCTTCCATTTTATCTCATGGTTTTGTTTACTGCTCATCTCCTCCATAGAGGTCAAGGTCATCCATCTGGCAATTCTCCACCGTATTTTGGACCTTCAAGGAAGATGGACTTTGAGCTAGAAATGGTTAGCTCTTACATGCATTCTACAGAAACTAAAGATTGACCTTTATGTTTAGGTCTTCTGTGTCAGTTCATTATGGATATGGCAATTGCCATCTCATGGTAGTACAGCTTTATGAGTAAACAATTTGGTTTCACTTGATTCTGGCTTTGTCTTGCTTTTAGGCTGCTGTAGTTGGGCCTGGAAATGAATTGGGAAACCCTATAGATGTTAACAAGGCTAAAAATCACATCTTTGGGCTTGTTTTGATGAATGACTGGAGTGGTATGCTTTATACTCTTCTGTCTTATCTTTTCCTTGTTTAGTTAGTTGTAGAGGCTATACTGATTGAAGTTTTCTTCACAGCTAGAGATATCCAGGCATGGGAATATGTGCCTCTTGGGCCATTCCTTGGAAAGAGTTTTGGTAAAGATGTTTAAAGCTTTATTCTCTATCACTGTTTCCATTATGTGAAGCTGAGATTAGAACATACATAGTGTCTTTGGCAGAGTGAATGGATGCTTGCTCTTGTTTCTTGTATGCTTGATGCTCTAATTACAGAAGCAGACTCTAATTCTTGTCTTGGAATCTTGCAGGAACAACAGTATCCCCTTGGATTGTGACCTTAGATGCTCTTGAACCTTTTGCTTGTGATGTCCCCAAACAGGTAGCCTGTCCATCTAAACTGTTCAAGGAGTCCTCCGATTAGATTTCATGATTTTGTTTACTAGTGAGAATTTTCTCATATGGTCACATGCTAAAGCATGCATACTATATTTGCAGAGCCCGCATCCATTGCCATATCTTGCTGAAAAGTTTTCCACAAACTATGACATTTCTTTGGAGGTACAATTGCACTTTTGTGTACCATATACAATTGTTCTATTAGTGTCAAGGAATGGCATCTTGCGCAATTGAACATGTCCAATGTGCCACATTTTATGCTTGTCAAGTCCATAGAAAACAGTGACAAGTAGCTATCTTTTTTCTTTTTTTCTTTTAAATGTATAATGATATGCGGGTGAGCCTCAGTAACAAAGGTAAGGTTACTCCTTTGTGACTAGGAAGTTACGGGTTCGAGTTGTGGAAACAATCTCTTCAAAAAAAAAAAAAAAAATAGTAAGGGAAAGGTTGTGTACAAAATTACAAATACAATCTTCCCCGACCCTTGCAAAGTGGGGAGTGCTTGTGCGCTGGGGATGCACTTTGCTATAATGACATATAGGGCTTCTGTCTGGCACCATTGAACAAAAAAATTCTATACCTGCCTCAAAATTTTCCCTTCTTGATTGTAGTGTTGTCAAATTTTAATGTTCTTGAGAATGTTTTGCAAATAATCCATTTTAATGATCAAACTGCCTGCTTTCTGCAAGGTTCGGATTAAACCCACTGGAGAAGAACACACTTGTGTTGTCACAAAGAGTAACTTCAAACACTTGTAAGGGTTTTACTTGTGTAGTTTCCTGTATTCATTGGTATCTAGGTATAGACAAACTTTGTCTTATCAATTAATGCTTGTCTGACTATTTTTTTCTTGTTATTTATTGCTTCTGATATTATAAGTATATTAGTTAACAAATTCAGTTATTAATGGGAACTGTTCTTTTTGAAAGTTTTATTAGGCAAAAGATAACTTACACCTTTAAAACAAAAGTAGTTAATAAGCAATTCTGACACCTTGAAATAGGCAATTTTTATTGCTATAGAGAACTATATATACTGCTTTCTTTTTTATCCATCATTATTAAACAATCATATGATTATTTTGATCACTAGCTCAATAGTACATGGAGATGGGTGACTGCTAAGTACTTTTTAAGATTTTGAAATGCATTAATTTGTTAGAACAGAGATTAAGGGTTGTGGTAGGCAGAGAGATGCTACATGCTGACCAACTGCAGAAAACAAGATGGAACCCTGTTTTCTTTCTTCCTTTTGAGTTTTTGAAATCCATTCTTCTTTGAGTTTTCACTGCTAGAAAACTCTCTTTCAAGATGAAAGGGCTAGCCAATTTAGCGGCCATGCCTACTAGCAGGTTAGCTGTTGGCAATAAGTAGTGTATTTTGTTGTAATCATGTAGGAGCACCCTTTTTTAAGTACTGGCTATTGATCTCTTTATTTGTGGAATAGATATTGGACTTTGAGTCAACAACTGGCACATCATACTGTCAATGGTTGCAACTTGAGGCCTGGTGATATTCTTGGAACTGGAACAATAAGTGGACCTGTAAGTTTTTTGAAACATCAGCTTTTACATGATGTCGAAATGCAGATGCTTCTAAAGTAAAAATAAACATTATTCCTTGTTCCACTTTAAGTTAATGAGCCATTTCATTCCCCAAAGGAACCGGAATCCTATGGATGCTTGCTGGAGTTAACTTGGAATGGAACAAAACCACTGTCCTTAGGGGGAGCCACTCGTACATTTCTAGAAGACGGCGATGAAGTCATTTTTACCGGTTGCTGCAAGGTTTATATCGTGGAACCTTTTCAACTCTTGGCGTCTATTTAGCACATTGCAGTTGATTATTCCACTTAAGCACACGACACATCTTTGTGACAGCATATCTGATTAGATTCTACTCTCAGATGTGGAGTAAAAGCTTGACATGTCATTGTCATTGTCATTGTCTTTGCTATATAGACTGACAAATCTCGATATCTGAATTCATTTGCAGGGGAGCGGATACAATGTGGGGTTCGGGACATGCTCTGGCAAGATTCTTCCTTCACCAAAGTAGCTGAGAAAATGACGTTTTTCCCTCGGCGGGCCCTTGTTCACCCTGGCCTCAACTGTTGTATGTTTCAGATAATTAAAGATGATGCTGTAGAAAGTAGGAAGTGAGTAAACTGTCATCCACTTGTTATTTGTATCACTCAGTTAAATCAGCTTCAGCTGCACTGCACCTCCTCATTTGAATAGGACGTCTTTCAACTGATCCATTTTGGCATTTCCAAATAAATCTCATCTCTCTCCCGTACTAGAAATAGAGGGTAAAAAGTTTCTTGCTTTACAAGGGTAGGGGATGGGGATGGTCGTTTATTATTCAAGCTCCATTCTTGTTTCGCAAAGAAGTTGTTGGCAATTTAAATTTGTGACCTTTCAATTCCATACAATTATCATAATTGGTGTAATTCTAATCTCATTTAGACTGATAACGTAGTTAGAAAAACAATTGTTCTTGTATAATGATATCTTTAACGAATTGATTGTCAACTTCTATTTTATGAAGACAACAAACAAAATGATTCTTTTCGGTAAATTGAGTAAAAAATCCTACCCTTATGCTTTGTTCTTATTTGGGCCGACCAATTACTTTTGGAATACAAGTGGAGTGGCAGCAAGCTAGCAAGCATCCGTTTTGAATTTTAAACCTACTCTTGATTAGATGTCGTGATCATGCCTTGTTGCAGAGCAATAGATGAAATGGTTAGCACCAGTGTGCGTGGTAGAATGGTGGAGGCGTTGAGTTATTCTGATCACTCCCTTAGCCTTTATATTCCATAAAAGGAAGATAAAATGGATTACAAGGGCATATGAGGTGTGTGATATTCACGTCTTAGAATTCTAACCGGGTGATTCGATGTAAAGTGATAGTAATCAGCTAGCTGAATCTAGGGAGATTCCCCAACCTAAAGGCAGAGGCGAGGTAGTAGGAATTTGCAAGAGGTAGAATGGCAACTTTGCAATTAAGAAGGGAAGAAGAGGGCTAGGGCAGCCATGTATGTAATCCTTGAATTTGTTGCAGCATGCGGGGTAGTTTAGAGGCAGTATTTCCTAAATTATTAGCCCCTACAGGAGGATGTATAAATAAGAGTTTAGAACTTTGTACTGGGGGATAGAGTTGACTATTTCTCTTCCTCTCATTTCTCTCAATTCTTCTCTTTTTTTTCCCTAGGGTCATCACTTCCTTGAACTAAATTCTATTATAAAGCTAATAAAATTATTTTTGTGTTTTGATACTCTTGCTTAGCAACCAAATCTTTAACAAATTCTTGGCTATGGGGCATCCAGCGTGGAAGGAAGCTTGTGCAACAATTCAAAAGCCTTTATCATGTATGCTCATGTTTATTTATTTATACTCATTCCATATTGTCCATCTAGCATGGTGTGTGTACATTTCATGAAGCCACACCTTTTTGTTAGCAAGTTCACTTCTTGTGTTCAAATTGCAAATGCAGTTGACATTTCATTTTCACCCTTGGTCTTAACCATTGGATGGGTTACCTTTTATTGGCATTAGAAGCTCATCACATTATGGCAGGGTAGCATTTTGCAATTTAATGAATCTTCCACTTATTTGATGGGATTGTTAAGAGATTATTTATGGTTAAACTCTTTACAACTTATAAATGGATATAATCCTTTTGGTATGAATAGTTTATCGGTTTGGGCGTGGATGTTCGTATTTGGACATCTTGTTTGGGTATTTGATTTATGTTCTTAATTTTTTTGTTTGGATATATGTAGGAATTGATTGGAACTTTTACTAGCCTTGTCAATATCCTTTCTCCAACACTTCTTTGGTCTTTTAGGCATCTTCTTGTATGGGGTTTGAAGATAGACTTTGTAACATCAGATTCCTACATCCTAAGGCCATTAAGTTGTTACATATATATATATATATATATATATAAACTGTATGCTCTTAGATAGTACATCCTTCTTATAGTAATCGTCCATGAAGTCCTATTAAGTCCTTCCTAATTTTCCGAGCATAGCAAATGCAGGAGATTTCATGACAATATGGGACACCAATTAAGTCCTATTCCCTACATGAGTCAGGCTCCTAATGTCAACAACAACCCTGATGGCAAGTATAAATACCTCAAATTTGCCATTTCCTTTTGGTGTGGCTATGCAGTTCCAACTATCCAACTTAATAACTTCAAATATCTTCCTAATTCTAGGGCAGATCTGATCACTTGAAGCAACATCATTTTCTTCTTTTTAACATTCATTTCCATTAGTGACCTTTGAATACTCTCAAACATCTTCACAATTGGCGTGGATCAAGCCTCAAGTATATACCATTGAAGGTCTTAGATATGTTGAAAACGTGTTTTCTAGTTTTCTGTTTTGAGAAATAGTTTTTTTAAAATGACAAAGACAACGCGTTTTCGATTTTTTGAAAACAGACTACCAAAATAGAAAATTAAAAATAAATTGAAAATTCAAAACTAAAAAAATTGAAAAGTAATGAGAACGAAGCTTAAGGTTGCATTTTTTTTGTTTTTTCCAGATCATTTTTAGTTTTTAATTTTCTAAAACAATAAAAATGCGTTTACTTTGTTATTTTCAAAAATACATTTTTGAAAATAAGAAATTTTTTTATAAAAGAAACCCAAAATAACAAAAAGTTGTTTTGGTTGTTTTCAGGCAAAGTAATCTCTAAGTCCAAAATATAGAAAACATTGGCTCTAAAAAAGAAAAAAGAAAAAAAAATTATTCTTAAATTTTAAAAATAAAATTATATATTTATTTAAAATTTAAAAAATGTAATATATCTATATTATAATTAAAAATATAGGATAACATATAGTATATTATTAAGTATATTATACATATTATGTATAATAATATTTAATATAAATTATTACTCAGATGTCAGTAATTTATTAAATAAATTTATTATTTTATTTTAATAGTAAAATTTTATTAAAAAGAGTTAATTTTATCATTTAAAAGTCAAATTCATTGAATAAAATATCATAAAATATTTTTCTCAAAATTCTAAAGTAAACGCATTTTTTATATTTTTTGTTTTAAAAAATATTTTTTTAAAAATGACAAAAATAACACATTTTCAATTTTCTAAAAACAGTTTATCAAAATAGAAAACTAAAAATGAATTTAAAACTCAAAGAGAACGTAACCTAACCTTTTAGAGGTAGCCTAACCTTTTAGAAGTTGTTTGCCTATTTCTCATGCTTCTACAACATGTATGGTCCTTACTGATTGTCTTCACAACAAAACTACCCTTACTTTTTACCCAACTAACGAAAACAAACCATGGGTAACCCATTTCTAACCTAGCTCTTTGTCTTTGTTAACTACTCAGTATCTTATTTGATGCCATAGCTATTCACAATGCCATACTTTTGTATAGTAACCATGAAATGGGATGGGACAATGAATACAAGTCGAGACCAAATCACCATAGTCTTCTAGTTACATCTTAGATCATATGAAAAAACTTTTTGACTTTTTCTTCCTTGGGATTATATATCATTTATTATCATCACTTCCTTCAAGTGTAGTGGGGATGCCATCAAACTCCTTATACCCACTAACACATATATATGCATCAACATTCAATGCACCTTCTTCAACATTATCCCTGAGCTCAACCAATAGTCCTTGTAAATCTCTTTGTTCTATCCCATTATTAGCTTAGGATTTTTCACCCCTTAACCTTACGAAATGGGATGAAAAGTTGGTTGCACTTAGCCTGGCGTTGGTAGTGGTGCTCATCCAAGTCAAGACAAGATGTGACCTTAGCATCCTGATTGAGTAAAGGACTAGGAGTGCAACGGTGGCTTTCAGCTTGAACGACTTGAGGATGAGGAAGAATGGCTTCAGGGGGTGGCATTTGAGAAGGTCTTGGAGCAAGAACCTCTACCAAGGATTTAGCTAAGTTAGAAGATGGGTGTGGATTTTAAAGGTAAAGAAATTGATATTACAGAGAATGAGAGTACAAGAATACTGCTGCAAAGGGAATTAATTTATTTGATTAACAGCCTTACATTTAAATAGCTGAAAAACAAACTAAAAAAACTAGTCAATAGCTGAAATCGAAGCCATGATCTACAACACATCGTAACAGACTAACAACTCCCAAAGACGAGGACTAACTTATTTACCAGGAACAAAAAATATCTAAATCAATAAAAATATAAAAGGTCACGTGGACTTGTAGCAGTTTTAAAGTAATATTTAACACTCCTCTTTGCTTTAGGAACTGCAAATTCCAATTTTCTGCCCTAGAAACTCAAACTTGCTAACTGGAAGTGGTTTTGTAAACATATCTGCCAGCTAATATTCAGATTTGCAGTAAACTAATGTTATTTCTTCATTTTTCTACACCTCCCTCCAGAAGTAAAGCTTGATGTTGAAATGTTTAGTCCTACAATGGAATACTGGATTGTGAGATATTGCAATTGTCGCTTGATTGTCAACAAAAATCTCCGTGTTATCTTTCTGCTTCATATGTAAATCACACAGAATTTTTTTCAACCAGAAAACTTGGTTTACTACTACAGTTGCTACAATAAATTCTGCATCTGTAGTGGATTGTACTATAATCTCCTACTTCTTTAAGCACCATGAGAAAACTCCTAAACCCAGGCTAAAACAATATCTTGAAGTACTCTTCATGTCATTAACGGATCCATCTTAGTCACTATCTAAGAATCCACATAACTTGAAGCTTTGACACTTTTGAAACTTGACACCATAGTTAACAGTACCTTTGATATACCTTAATATTCTTTTTGCTACTCTTAAATGCATATCACTAGCATAATGCATAAATCGAGATAAGAGATTACAACAAATAGAAAATTAGGTCTTGTTGTAGTAAGATACATTAAGCAACCAATCAGACTTTTAAAGTATCATTCATCAACTTTGTCAGTACCATCTTCCTTACTCAGCTTCTCTTTTTGATTCATCGTTGTGCTTATTGCTTTGTACTCCTTCATTTGAAATTTCTTCGGTATTTCCTTTGCATACTTTTGGAAAATGAACACTTCATTTTGACTTTGCTTGACCTCTATCCAAGAAAGTAAGTCATAAGACCAAGATTTGTCATTTCAAAAACATGTATCATTTCTTGTTTGAACTCTTCAACCAACTGTGCATTATTTTCTGTTACCAAAAGATCATCAACATAAAGAGACACTATGAGAACATTATTGCTATTTTGTTTAACGTAGAGAGTAACCTTAGATAAGATTTTTATAAAGCCTAAGCTTAGCAAATGATCATCTATCTTGCTATACCAGGCTCTAGGTGCTTGTTTTAGGCCATAGAGAGCCTTTTTGAGCAGATAGACCTTGTCCTCTTCACCTTGAATGACAAATCCTTCTGGCTGCTCCACATATATTTATTCTTGTAAGACGCCATTTAAAAAAGCTGATTCGACTTTTAACTAGAACACTTTCCAGCCTTTTTGTGTTCCTATGGCTAGTAACAATCTAATTGTGTCTAATCTAGCAACAGGAGCAAAGGTGTCAGAGTAATCAACACTAAAAATTTGAGCATACCCCTTAACGACAAACCTGACCTTGTATTTGTTGATGGAGCTATCTGAATTGAGCTTTGTTCTGTAAGCCCAGTTCATTCCAATGACTTTTCTACCTTCAGGTTTGTTAACTAATTCCTAGGTTTTATTCTTCTAGATCATTGACATCTCCTCATCCATTGCTTTCTTCCATTTTGAGTCCTTGAGAGCTTCTTCATGTTTAGCAGGCTCATATAATGTCACATTACATTTTTGATAGATGTCTGAAAGTAACCTTCTACCTCTGATTGGAGGATCATTTTCTAGTTCATTCTGCCATTGACTTCTTGTTTGCTCTTCAGGAAAGTTGTCTTTTAGATCTTATGAGTATCTATTTGTTCTTAGTAAATTATTCCAGTCCCATTGCTCGTTTTCGTTGAAGTGTACATCTCTAGTGATAGTCATTTTTCTTGATTGTGGATGATACATTTTGTAGGCTTTGGAAACTTAACTATAACCCACGAAGATGCCTGGAATTGACTTCTTATCAAGTTTTCCATGCTTAACCTGTGGAACAAGAGCAAAACACACACAACCAAACACTTTAAGAAAGCTTAGTGAAGGTTTATACCCATACCAAGCCTCAAATGGAGTTTTATCTTTCAAAGCCTCGGTTGGAAGTTGATTTTGCATAAAAATTGTTGTGTTAGCTGCCTTTGCCCAAAATGTGTTAGGAAACTCCTTCTCATGCAACATACATCTAGCCATCTCCATTACATATCTATTCTTCCTTTCACTGACTCCATTTTGTTCTAGAGTGCAGGGAGCAATGAGCTGATGTTCAATGCTAGCTTCTTTGCAGAACAAATTAAATTTTGTCGAGGTGTATTCTTTTCCATTATCAGACCTTAGAACTTTAATTTTGCAGCCACTTTGATTTTCCACCATTTTCTTGAACTTCCAGAAAGCTCCAGACACTTCTGACTTGAATTTCAAGAAAAAAATCTAGCACATTCTTATGAAATAATCAATGAAAAGAATATAGTAGAGGCTATCTTGTAGTGATGGTGTTCTTTGACGTCTTGCCACATCTGTGTGAATTAGTTGCAGCTTCTGTGAGGCCCTTCAAGTTGATTTAGAAAATGACATCCTATTTTGTTTACCAAATTGACATGCATGACAATTTGGTATATGATCAACAAGAACTGGTAGGCTTCTTATCATATCATTTTTCTTCATATCCAACATTCATTGAAGATGACAATGCCCGAGCCTCTTATGACAGATTTCGATGATGTTGACTTTAGTGAAATAAGTTGTGTGCTCCTCCTTTGTCGGGGAAAATGAGAAGCTTTTACCTCTCATTTTAGCTCGTAAAATCTCTTGTCCAGTAGCATTGCAAATGTGGCAACACCAATCTTCAAAGGATACTTTGAATCCTTTTTCTATTAGCTGACCCACATTTGGCAAATTTTGATCAATATCAAGTACATAAAGAACATATGAAATTGTCTTTGTACTTGAGATTGTTGTAATTGCAATGGTTCCTTTTCCTTTTGTAGGAATATAGTCACCATTCCCTATTCAGACCTTCGTAATTCCAGTGGGATTCAAACCCTTGTACAACCATTGTCAATCAACCAACATTATGAAGAGTTCCTAGTTAAAGAACACGTTGCCACAAAAATCTGGTCTTTTTCATCTTGATCGACAAATTGGGCACCTACTTTGGATCTAGTTGTTTACAGTGTTTTTCGTAGCTTGATGCTTACTTTTTCTTGTAATTTTTCTTCTTGTCTTTCTAGCATCCTGGTACTTGGCTGGTGATTAGTGGTTAATTTTGTAAAATTTTGTTATAATTATAACCCCCGTTTTGATTTTAAATTGATTTAATTGAATAGTTATGTGTAATATATATCTATATATAATATATAATATATTATAATAAACATGTAAATATAATATATATTATAACATAATACATATACTTAATGGAGTGCATGCATAGAGCATCTATATAATATATAAGTATATAATATACCATATAAATATATACATAATATATAATTTAGTAACACTCAATTGTTTGCTTGTAGGCATGAAGAAGGTCAGCTTGGAGACTCAAATTGGATTGAAGAATGAAGAATTCAAACCTAACCCATGAAGAATTAAAACCCAACGCATGTCTATTAAATTGAAGGCACAATGCCTAACACATGTTTAAGGCCCAACTTGAGCAAGCTCATGGAAGATATCATTTGGAGAAGGCCCAAGCATTTTTTTTAATCCTAATGAGGATCAAAACCCCAATTATAGATTTTTTTTTTTAAATATTTATTTTATGAGTGCTTTATTAGGTGTGTATTATAGCTAAAATTCATTTAACTTTATGAGTGTTTTATTAGGTGTGTATTTTAGTTAAAATCCATTTAACTAGGTGTGTATTATAGCTAAAATTCATTTAACTTTAAGTGTGTGAGTGACCATTAGATATAATTATATCTAGTTAAATAATTGAAATTGTGTGGTTTGTATTGCATCTTGTGAGTTATAAATAGCTCACTTGATTGCATTTGTAAGGGGATTATTATTCTTGAATCAAAGTTTAGTTGTTTTCTTATATTTTTTCTTTGAGAATTGTTTTTGTTCTCTTTTCTTTTCTCTATTGTTTTCTCATGTGATCTTACTTTCTTTCTTTATTCTTTTGAATTCTTATGTCATTTATTGTTACTTAATTATCTACCGCCTAAATGGCTGGTTAATTCTTGCAATTTTAATTTATGCCCTAAATGGCTAGTTAATTTTTGCTATTTTAATTCTTGTCATTTAAAATACGTCATTTAAATTTCTGTCAATTAATTTACAAATGAAGATGAGTAGCTAAAACCAATCTTGGGTTAAGGCAAGGACAGTGTCCAACGCCAATGATTTCCAAAGAAAACTACGCTTTAAATGAGTGATATTAATTTAAATTTCAATATGAGTGTGTATTATTAATTGAGAAATCACTAGTTTTGGATTGGAGTTTAAGCCTAACTTAAAGCTTTCATGCCACATATGAGAGTTATTAGAACTGGAAATACTATCATACCAAAATTCGGATGATTAATTTAGTTGTTTTGTGTATTAATTATAATTGAATTTATGGTAGTTGCTTAAATTAGAATCTCACATATCATGTATAGGGATTGCTTAAACTAGAACTACCATCATCTCTAATTGTATTTAATAACAAACCCTCATATCTGAAATTAAATTAATATTGCTAATCTTTTCTGCTAAAAATTAGGGATCAACGGGTTGGTGCTGAAATTACCTTAACTCAAGACTTATCTAATTCTATATTTTTACATTCAGTATTTATTTTAATTTTCGCCTTGCTTTATTTTCTAGCATCTATTATTTAAAAATCTATAAAAAAAAAAACATGTTACCAATTCATCCAAATGTGTGTATGTGTGACATTCTTTTTCTTTTGCCATAAATAAATCTCTTATTGGACGACTTGGACTCATCCAAAAAATACAAATTTATATTTGGACTACAACTGCACTCGTACACTGACAAGTATAAACCTTTCACCTAAATAAAGAAAAAATATAAAAATTTTATTGTGTTTTAATTGCAAGGTGAGAGTGCAGCCAGTTGACAAGGCTCTTTCAGCAATACGATCTTACCTCATAAGCCTACATTACTCTTGAGCCTGCAAGGCATTTAACAACTTTGCCAAGGTTATCTTGGATAGATCATTTGTGTTCTCCAAGGTGGTTATAGATGATTCATATCCTTCAGGCATAGTTACAAGAATTTTTTCTACAATTCTGGAATTAGTAAATGTGGTGCCAAGTAACCTTACTTTGTTGACAATGCCAAACAATCTGTCTAAGTACTCTTTGATTGTACCCAAACTCTTTCATCTTTTGCAACTCAAATTCCCTTATTAAATTTAGCACATGCATGCCTCATATCCTTTCATCTCCTGCATATTCTTCCTTCAAATAATCCCAAACTTCTTTTTCTGTTTTGAGAGACATGATTCTCGTGAAAATGGTTGTTGAAACAATAACAAATAGACTTGCTTTCGTCTTTGACTTCCTGGTTTTTCTTTCCTTATGACTTTTGATTTGAGCCATGGTGGGATTGTTTGGTAGTAGAGGAACTTGATAATCCTTTTCCACGGCTTCCCAAAGATCTAAAGCCTTTAGGTAGGTCTCTATTCTCACTGCCTAAAACTGGTAGTTTTCTCCATCGAAGACAGGATGAGCAATTTGAGAAAAACTAGATTTAACTTCCATTTCAAATATCCTTTAAGAAGATTGCTCTGATACCAATTGTGGGTTTTAAAGACAAAGAAATTGATATTACAGAGAAGGAGAGTACAAGAATACTACTGCAAAGGGAATTAATTTATTCAATTAGCAGTTTAAATAGCTGAAAAACAAACTAAAAAAACTAGTCAATAGCCGAAATCCAAGCCATGATCTACAGCATATCGTAATAGACTAACAACTACTAAAGACTAGGACTAACTTATTTACTAGGAACAAAAATATCTGAATTAATAAAAATATAAAAGGTCACGTGGGCTTGTAGCAGTCCTAAAGCAATACTTAACAAGGGGGATGACGGTAGAGGTACTTGCTTCCTCCTATTGAAGCTGGGGATGTTTGTGAGCCTGGGGATGATTATCTACTCTCTATGTATGGGAATCACCTATCTACCTCATCTGAGCTACAATCTTCATAAAATCCATCATTGTAAATACATGATAAGAAGAAAAAAGTTTCCTATTTAAAACATCTTGCTAGGATAAATCTACTAAAGATACAAGAAATATACCCTTAAGAGGTGGTTGGTCCTATGAGGGCATGGAAATGTGTGAAGAAGATGCCTTATCAAAGTCCCCGGTGTGGTTATCCTAGCCATCTTGATCATCCTAATCTCCTAACATTCCTTTAGTTGTAGAGGCTTCTCTAAGTATGGATGATCTTGGAAATGGAAAGGGATGGAATGGTCTAGGTATACTCTTGAGAGGAATGCCCCACCCACGACCAAGATGTTCTCAATGGTCAGAAGATCATGTAGATAACACAACCCCCCTGAGACATTAACCCCTCAATGGCTCGACAGTACATGGCTCAGGCCTGCTTGGGTTTGGGGATCTTCTCCTCTTGATCGTTGTCCCAACACCATTATAGCAAGGGTTCTAGCTTGGTGAAGGCTTGACCACAAACTATCTAGATTCAAAGTTGTCTACTTTGTTGGGTAAATCAAAAACAACTTCTCGAGTCCAGCTAGCCTCTGAGGAGTAAAGAAGTTGGCATATTGATCTTCTCTCCTTAGCAAAAACATTCAAAAAGTCTAACTGAGGGAACCATGCCTTTCTTATGGCCTAGGATGGAAAAGCTAATCAATTGGGCCAAGCCGTTGGCATAAAGTTAGGCAAGGACGATATGGTTTGCCCTCAGTAGTTGCATGCCAAATTTGGGAATCAGAGATGAAGCCTAGAAATAAAAGAAGCTTTGTGAATCCCTATGCAATCTTAGCAACTTTGGCAGCATAAGTCTCTTCTTGCCTAGGTAGTCTAATTTGGAAGCTAGGAGGAAAAATGGAATATGTCCAAAATTCTAGCTAAGTCCCCACCTTCAAGTCTCAAGCTTTTCCTTAGAAAGATCTTAGCTCTTAATGGAGAGGGTTTTCTTTCGAATTTTTTTGTCCTAGCCATTAATTCTTAAAGATTTTAGGAGAGTATCATGAAGGTCACCTAGAGATTACCTTGAAAAATATTGGGAGAGTATGATGAGACTCTTCGAGAGACTAAAATCTTGTGGGAGATTGCTGAAGGCTTGAAAATGGGTCATTGAATGACTAGGAATCTTACTAGTGGCTAATTTGAAGATCTTTGAGGGAGTTATATACAAGTGAGCTGATTAAGGATCCCCTTTTATAGGAAGGATTGTCGGAGACGAAGGGTCGGAAGATTCGTACCATACATCACCGTGGGAGATAAAAGGTTGGAAGATCTGGGCTGCACGATTTAGACTAGCCAAAAATTAATAACTTGAGGAAAAATTGCATTCTTTTTGCTATTTTCAAGTTATTTTTAGTTTTCAATTTTCTAAAATAATAAAAACGCGTTCTTTTTACTGTTTTTAAAAATGCATTTTTGAAAAAAAAAATTATAAAGAAAACTCAAAACAACAAAAAGTTGTTTTGAGTGTTTTCATCCAAAATAAGCTCTAAACTCAAAAAACATTTATTTATTCATATTTTATTATTGTAATGGAAAAAAATATTACAAAATTCATTAAATTTAAAATATATATACATTTTTAATAATATATTAACATTAAATATTTCTAATTGATTGAATAATCAAATTTATTGAATAAAATATCATTAAAAAATTATTTTTAAAATTTCAAAGAAAACGCATTTTCTAATTTTTTGTTTTGAGAAATAGTTTTTCAAAATGACAAAAAGAACTCGTTTTCAATTTTTTAAAAACAGACTATCAAAACAGAAAACTGAAAATGAATTTAAAACTCAAAACTGAAAATTGAAAAGTAAAGAGAACGCAGCCTAATATTTTAGGAGAATGAGGTCTCTCAGAATTCTAAGAAGGAGTCTCTTAGAAATTCAGGAGAGTAAAGTCTCCCAAGGAGTGCCAAAAATATTAAAACAGATACTCATTCACCCAGGATACCCGAAATAAAGAGTATAAAATAATTATTATGCTCAAATATGGGCCCAAGCCCAAAAGAAGAGGCCCAAAATCAATTGACTGACTTCCTTAAGAAAGGAAGTCTCTGAGAGACCCTCAAAAGATCTCTTGGTGACTAGGTCTCTCGGGGAAACTTTGAGTGACCTTCAGTGGACACCATGTATTCCTTAAGTTCAAGAAACTTATACAAATTGCTTGGTAGAAATTCTTAAAAGATTGAGTGACCTCTCCCAAAAGGCTCTCTCAGGTGTCCCTGGGAGACCCTTCCAACAGACTTTCATGGGTCACTTGGGAGCCTTTATCTCTTTATCTCCTAACAGAGAGACTTTTTTGTGAGACTCTTAGGGGTCATTTAGACCCTGACCTAAAAGCCTATCTCCTGATAGTGAGAGACCCTTCCGAAAGACCTTAGGCTCCTAAGATTCAGTCTCTAGATGACTCTTTTGTATTGCAAGGCTAAGAAGAATGAGTCAAACTTACCTCCGTTGTACTCACCTGAAAATTTGCAAGAGTAATTTCGAGAGATGTGGATACTTTTTCACTTATTAAATTCATTCTTTATAAATAGGAAAATATTCATTCTGATGAAGTACACTCATAACTCTAATTTTATAGCACTTTTATTATTACTACATTCTCACTCAAATAGAAATTGACTTAAATATCGAAGAGATCACGCGGGAGACACCTTTGTTGTTTTACTTTTATATACTTAGTTTTGATAATGAAAAATAATATTTTATTAAATCCCTAAGTCATGAATCAAGGTGGTGGTTTTCAACAAAAATCAATTTCAAGTGCTTTGTTAAAATGAAAACCAAAAAGATTTATGATTTTCTATATTAGTTGGAGATTTGCAAAGTCAAGTTTTTAGTCTTAAAAGAATCTCCTAAAATGATTTTTAAATAAGCTTTTGAAGCATGCATGAAAGGTTTTGGCTTGAAACTTAAACGTATGAAAAATCCTTTAGTTTATGCATCATGTCTTGAAACTCGTTTTGATAACGTATTAATATTTTTCTAAGTCTGGAAGACTAGCACTTTATAAGGAGACATATATGAAAATGTTTTCTTTTTAGAAAACTAACTCCCGATAATTCAATAGCTAACATTCATTAGTGATAAAATAATTTTTAACGAATTTTTCAAGAAATAGAAAGTGTATATATTGGAGGTGGTAAAATCACAAAATCTTAAGTTCCTACTAAAACCCAAATTCTACTTTCTTATTCTTATGGATTTTGATTTTTTAGATATTTTTATTGAATCCAAATGGGGGGTACTTCATTAATTACATTTATGTATTAAAGTAAATGGAAGGTAAAATATAAATTAAACAAAATGAGGATATTTACTTAAACTAAAGAAATGTAAATATCTTGTGATGTTTTGTATCAATCAAGTGTGCTTCTTCATTTTATCCGTTGAGTTTTAAATTTTTCATAATGGATAATCGACTATGTGGTTCTGTGCTGTCGACTATGCCTTAAGATAGTCGACTATGCTATTTGATATGTTGACTATTTAAAGCTTCTGTCGACTATTTTTGGATCTGTCGACTGTCATGTAAGGATAGTCGACTATAGTTTTTCATCTGTCGACTATTTTTGTTCATAAGTTTCAAAATTTTCTTTGTATTTTTCAATCTGTCGACTATGTAAAAGGATCTGTCGACTATGAAAAATTTGTGTTATAAGATAGTCGACTATGCCTTTTTGTCTATCGACTATTTCTTATTTTACTTGTAAAAATAGTCAACTATGCATTTTCTTTTGTTGACTATTTCTTTTTGCAGAAAGTTATAACAGCTAGTTTTTCAAATTCCAACGGTTACAAACGGCTAGTTTCCTCTTCAATCTTTATGGAAGCCTATATATACAACTCAAGCAAGATCAAGAGAGGGCTAATGGACGGGAACGAATTGAATTGAGCTTACATTTTACACTCGTTTCTATTTACATTCACTGTGCTTTTATTTTCTCTCTTCAAGGCTGTGATTTTAATTTGTTTACATTCATTTAAGCCTTGTATCATTTTTGAGAGACATTGTAACTAAGAGATTCAACTCTTAGATTCTCTCCAATTATATATTTCTTGTATTTCCTAACTTGTGAACTAGAGGGCCCATTTGAGTGAGAGGTTGTAATTCCTAGTCTCGAACCAGAGGACCTACTTAGTTTAAGTAGGGGGTTGATAGTGAATGGTTTGAAAAATCCTTAGTGAACAGATAAAGTAGTGGATTAGGCTTGGGTTAAGCCGAATCACTATAAATCTTTGTGTTCTCTCTTGCTTATGTTTTTGGATTTGTTTATCACTGCTAGCATTTCATTATCCTCACTTGCATTGAGTTTTTATTTTCAATCAAAAGGATTTCAAAGTTCTTAAAAAGTATTTTTAAAATAACCAATTCACCCCCTATCTGGGTGTGTGCCATAGCACCTCCCGTTCTCACAACCTTATGTCTCTAATTGCTTTCTCTCTTACAAGTCTCCCAAAGACTTGAAACTCGCAACAAATGATCACCTATAATTATAAATTAATTATTGTATTTAAACAATAATAACATTAATAACATTAAAGAGATGGGCTAAGCCGCTAGGCTCACGGCCCAGGCCAAGCTTGAGATCTCTCAAGCCTAAGTGGTCAAGTCCAGCAAAAGCCCCTCGGGGAGACCTAGTTTTAATATATAATTTTGTAACTTGTTCTTCTAAAGTTATATTATATATTAATTTAAATTTTTAAATAATTATCTAAATGATCATATGAATAATATTGATAAAAAAATATAAATAATTTTATTATTAATAAAAAATAGATTGCTATAAAAATTTTCATCACTTATAAATAATCATAATTAGTATCAATAATTTTTATAAAACTTTAAAACAATAATATTATTATAAAAATTATTTTTAGTCATCTTAACATTTGATTTGAAATTTGACATATTAAGAATGTTTATGTGGTCATATGAATAATTTTTATATATTTCTTATTTATAGTGATTGTGCTGTGACCTTTTTTTTATATTTTATAACTTTTAATTTTTAAAGTAATAGACTTATTGAATTATGTATTAAAAACTTAACATTCAAAATTTTAATATACAAAATTATAATTTTATTATTTTTAAAAAATAAATTTAATTCAAAACCAATGAGTTGGGCCCAACTATGTTGCACGAAAACACATCATAGGAGCTGTTTCCCTGTTTCTGAAATGTTTCATATTCTCATTTTGGACCCTATTTATGCTTATTTTTTTAGAAAAATATCCGTTTCCACGTTTCCGTTTCCGTGTAACATAAGAGCCCAATGAGTTAGACTTGTAGGGTTGCCAGGACATGGAACTCAAGTTGAGTCTAGCATTTTTTTAAATTAAATTCCAAACACTAATTTGTCAGACTTAATCCAACCCTATTTATATAACAAGTTGGGTCTCAACTCCTTGTAAAAATAAATTAAACTAGACTTAGACTTTGTCGTCGTTCAATTTCAGCCGACCGTAATTCATTTTGAGCCGCAATGAGTAAGTCTGAAAAATGATAAGAAGAAGAAGAATCAACAAAAGTTCCCGATACTAGCGAAAAACACCTAGTAATTTTCACGTGATTTGGCCAGAACGATGCCTACTCCATGCCCGCACTCTGATTAGTCTTTCAGAATGGCGGTGTCTAATTATTCCTTTTGTCCCCCTTCATGATATCTCTGACCCCTATTTATAATGAGGGACCTTTACAATTTGGATAACATAACATAAAGATAAAGATGATATAACGGGGAACAAATAGTCCTTATCATCTGTACAAAATCGTAAGTGAGATCTTCATCTCGAGGAGTATGGGTTGTTGCAGATAAAGTAAATGGACCCTACCTCTGACTTCTCAGCAACTTTACCTTTTGTGCGAGCTGGAGGTATTATGTAACACCCGAGATTTTTAGACTCAAATATGATGTAATACGTGAGATTTCTAGATTCACATGCTTGAGGAAATACGATATTTCAAAGGATTGTGAAAGTCTTGAGATAAAAACCTAGTTTTTGAGCCAATGGCAAAATCGTAAATATTGGAGTTCGGGTAAAAGTATAATTTACCTAAAATCTTGGGGTATTAGTGTAATTTATCATTTCTTCAGGGGCTAAAATGTAATTAAAAAATAGCCCGGGGACTAAGTTGCAAGGGCCTAAGTACAAATTATCCAAAAAGTTTGGGCCAAGGTGTAATTCTTGAAACATAAAAATATCTCATCAAAATATCTCAAACTAAATAGTTAAAGTAACCAAATGTAGCTAACTAGTTAAAGGTGTAATGATGGGATATGTAGAAAATCAATTAACCATGTGGGTATAATGATGAGATATGTAGAAAATCAATTAATCATGTGGAGTAATGATGGGAAATGTAGAAAATTAATTAACCATGTGGAGTAATGATTGCAAATGTAGAGAAATGAATTAAAACACGTAAGATGTAATGATATAAGTGTTGAAAATATAATTAAGCATGTGAGGTTCAAAGTATCAAGAACACATGGCAAGTTTCCATTGGTCATTAGAAAGATAAGATAAGAACACATGGATAAAAATGATTATATGGGACACATGGCACCATTTGATAAGCACACATGGATAGAAATGATTATATAGGATATTTGGCAATGTGAACACTTGGGAGTCATGATGAATCCAAAATAATTACATGACACGTGGCTGGTTATGATTTGTTGGGTAATTCTATAAATAAGACCTTTGGGTGAGTTTTGGGTATTCCAAATCAATCGAAGCTAAGTTTATGCCATATTGAGAGGTGTAAGGGTGAAGCCTTAAACATTCAAATCTCATCAAACCAAGTTGAGGTAAGTACATTATGAACTATTTATGATGTTTAAGCATGCCTATGAATTATGTTATGTGGTCCCTCATGTTAAGTTATGTACACGCAAGTTTTGGGACCGGAGCTTGGTAGCGCTACGCACGAGGGTTTTTACCCTTGCAAGTTGGTGGAACCTCTCGTGTCTCCATATGATATGTTATGTTTATGTCATGACTTGTTTAAATACATATGATGGTTCTCTTGTACTTATTGAGACTTGCAAGAATCTCATCCCATATTTTCCCCCCCAGGTGATTATGAATGAGGAGACTGGAGAACGGACGTGGAATATGGTAGTTCCTTAAAAAAGGATTTATGTAAATCTAATGACAACTTGAAGATAATTTTTAATAGTCGAAATGATGTTTCTCTCTCTTTTTGTAATAGAAATATTTTCAATATTTCACTCTTATGATAGATGTACGCTATTGCTACACCGTATGTCCTTAAAGCTTATATAAGTTTATGAATAGAGGCAAGTCTCATTTTAAGTCCAGATTTCTCGGTATGGATGCTATTATATTTGCTAAGTCTTTCACTCTTCTATTGAAGCCATGTTTTCAGTATCAAACTTTATATTTACTCGAAATATGCTCTGAATCTCATTATGTGTGAAACTTTACTTAAGTTTATAAAAGTTTTGTTTCTCAAGTTTTTCGTTTGAGCTAAACCTTGAATTTCATATGAATATTACTATTATTAATCATGTTTTTAAGATTACGGGTGTCACATATTAGGCCAGCGACTTGATAGTCCAGCTGACTAGGGGGTTTTACTAGGAGCTCGTTTAGTCGATTGGCAAGAGCTCACGAGAGGCTTAATCTGAAACTTGTTGTGAAGCTCGCTTTATGAGTTGCGAATTTTTGGTGGTGTATAGGCCTCCTTTTGACGAGGTTGTACGGGCCTTTTAGCCTCTAGGCGATTGGGCCGGCCCTTTGGACTGAACCTGACTCGTAAGCAGTGATGTGGGAAATGCCTATAACAGACTTATTACGAATCTCTCTTGATTCATTTGACATATCTATCAAGAATGATTAGGAAGAGTAATGACAATTGATAATGAATAGCATAATAATTTTATTTTAAATTAATTAAAACAAACTTAAAAATGCAATTCATTAATTTATCTTTATTTAAAAGGCAATAGTTAACCACTAATAAAAATATCTTATTTTGAGATAAGATATATCATATTTTTAATATTTAAATAATTTTATTAATTGATTAAATAATTCAAAATATGATGTATTTATTAATTAATAGAATTATTTAAATGTTAGAAATAAGATACGATAAATATATATCTTCTTTGAGTGTTTTTATTAATTCTATTTTAGGATAATAATTAGTATTATTCTTTTTAAATTAATTTAAAATACAAAAAGATTTCCCTGCCACGTGATCAGCGTGATTCCACATGTCATGTTTTTTACATATTTAAGTCTTAAAACCCAGCCATTCCTCTTCTAAATTGTCCGGAGCTGTAATAGAGCATCGTTGCCACGCCGTTTCCCTGCCGGAAGAATGGATTTGGAGTCGTTCGTTGAAGTCCAGCCGGAATCTCACTTCCCGATCCAGAATCTTCCATATGGAGTCTTCAAGCCTCAATCGGGTTCGGAGGCCAGACCGGGCGTGGCCATCGGCGACTACGTCTTGGATCTCTCTGTCATCGCTTCAGCTGGCCTCTTTGATGGTCCGCTTCTCAACGGCTCCGATTGCTTCAATCAGGTGACTCCACTGCCACAAAAGCTCTGTTACTTTCAAGTACTTGTGCGGAGAGCGAGCTTTTGCGAGGTTGGTTTGGAGTAATGACTATTGTTAGCGACAGTGTTAACATTTTAAATCCAAAGCTTAACATCTGGTCGCCGGCGACTCATCCGCGTGACTCCTTGACGCCAACGCGATTTCCACCTACGAATCGTCAGCGCTGTGTCCGAGAGAGGAAGCAAATAAGTTAAAAACAAAATGAAAACCGTGAATTTCTTTTTCTTATTTTATTTTTTAAAATTTTTTTGAATTGAAGAAAAAAGAAAATAGTCATCATTTTCTATTTCCAATTTTCCGTTATGAAAGAGACAACGAAAACAGAAAATTGAAATGCTTATCAAAGGTTCTTAGTTTCGTTTTCTGCTGGGTTGTGACTTATGAGCCAATAACGGCTTGTTTGGTTAGTAGGAAGGTTTGGTGACGAAGAGGATTGAACAGATACAGGCAACAACCACGCTAGCATTGACAATCATGTATAATTACTGCTTCTGTTAAACTATGTGTATTCATACGTCTCATATAGCCGGGAGATTATTGATGGTTTAGAATTTTAAATGGGTGTTCAGTGCATTTTTTTTTTGTAAATGGTGTTCAGTGCAATTACCCCCAAGAAACGATATGATGTCTCTATCTCTGAGGAAATACTGTCAGGTTTTGGACAGATTGAGAAGTGTAAAGCTGAGAGAAACTCCTTAAAAAATTAGGCTTAGTTTGAATATTAATAATCGACCATTATTTGTTATCTTCTAGATAATATTTCCCTGAAACTTTTAGCAAAAACTGAGGAAACTTCTGTATTTAGGGAAAAAGTAGTTCTTTTTTTTTTTTCTTCTTTTTTAACGCAAACGATAGATATACAAATACAAACATTAGGGTGCTTGTGGTGTTTTTGGATTCTGTATGCTCAAAGAATCATGTGGCAGCATTTCTTTCAAATTAGGTACTCTTAATTAGATTTCTTGATCATGCATTGTCATAAAACAATAGATATATGGCTAGCATCCTGAGGGTGGTAGAATGTTGGAATAGGTGTCTCAGGCTTGATTGATGCCTTTTTTCCTTCTCTTTCTACATCTGAAAGGGATAGAAGTCACTTAAGCATCATTTTGACAAAGAGTTACTCTGATTCCCCCCTCCTGAGCCTAAAATAGCTTGCAAGTGTTTGTATATCACATTTTGACAAAGAGTTACACTAAGGGTGCTAGAATGTTGTAAGTCTATTTGTTGTTTGTTTGATAGAGATTATGCTTATCGAGTGCATGTGAGGTGTGCTACTTTCAAATCTCCAGAGGTCTAACTGGATGATTGGATGTATAGCTACTAAAATTGTTTTTCCTTTTCTCTGGTACCAGCCGAATCTTAACAAGTTCTTGGCTATGGGACGTCCTGCATGGAAGGAAGCTCGCACAACAATTCAAAAGCTTCTATCTTGTATGCTCATTCCAATTGTTCATCTAGATGTTTCATTTTCACTTCCTCTTTTTATTTGTATATATGGTTCCTCTCCCTAGGTAACTTGGTTAGACTACATAGTCTTCAAAATACAATTGAGTATTGAATTTCATATATTTCTATCAGATAGAAGGAAACTTAACTTCTAGTTAAATCTAACTTTGAACATATGGTTTCTTTCTTCTTCAATGCAGCTATGGAACCAACATTACGTGATAATGAAGTTCTAAGACAGAAGTCACTTCTACCCATGGTAAGATGTATGCATGCCCTGAATATGCAGTTTAACAATTTGACTATGTTTGGTGTTCTAATTCTTGTCTTATATGAGATGCTTCAGGACAACGTCAAAATGCTTCTTCCTATTGCGGTAGGGGATTATACAGATTTCTTTGCATCTATGCATCATGCAAAAAATTGTGGGACAATGTTTCTTAAAACAAAAAATCCAATTCCACCAAACTGGTAATGCTTGCCTCGAATTTTATACTACTAATGCACAGTTGTCACATAGTGATAAAGACTTGATATGTTGTTGTAACACAATTTTTCTTTTACTTTTCTTCCTTTTAGTCAGCTTGTGTAACACTTGTTTTCCAGGTTTCATCTTCCAATTGGGTATCATGGACGAGCATCATCTGTTGTTATTTCCGGAACTGACATTGTTAGACCAAGGTGGGAACAGTTATCTTCTCTGTTGGGCCTTCAATACTTCAATTTATTTGTTCATATTCTGTTCAGTTAATGTTTGAAGCGAAAAAAAGTTGATGAAACTTTTATTTGTCTTCCTGACGTGTTTGATAAATGCCTTGGCTAGTTGCATAACCTGGGCTTCAAGTAAATTGAATTCTGAATGCAATTACATTCATTTTGTTATGTTATTTATTCCAAAAAGACTAGAATAAGAATAAAAGGTTGTAGACTGCTGGCTAATATGGTTCTCTTCAAGGATTTCCTAAAAGAAGGGACAGTTTCTCACAGGCAGATTTTTAGCAGGCAGCCTAGGAATAAATGAGGATGAGTTGTCTATGTGGTTTTCAGTGGCATCCTTTGTTTATATGTTAGTATAAGTGAATGTAGATTGTAGAAGGCAATTGACAGGAAAACCAACGCTGTAAGCATTCTTTTGAACTGTGTACTGATCTTCATTATCTGATTTTATACTGGTATTTGTCACAAATTCCCTGAATTCCATCTTCAAGGCTTTGTACTGCTTTTTCCTAATAGAGGTCAAGGTCGTCCATCTGGCAATACTCCACCATATTTCGGACCTTCGCAAAAGCTGGACTTTGAACTTGAAATGGTTAGCTCTTGTGACATGCCTTCTAACTTAAGCTGAAGTTTTACATCAATATCTTGGTCTTCTATGCAAGTTCATTATGGTTGTGGTAATTGCCTCGTAATACAGCTTCATTACTAGTTCTGCTTTTCACCTGACTTGGTTCTTTTATTGCTTCTAGGCTGCTGTAGTTGGTCCAGGAAATGAATTGGGGAAGCCTATAGACATCAGTGAGGCTGGAGATCATATTTTTGGTGTTGTGTTGATGAATGACTGGAGTGGTATGCACCATACTCTTTGCCTCAATTTAAAAATTCCTTGTTTGGTTTATTGAATGAGGCTGTACTAACCAAATTATGGTTTCAACAGCTAGAGATATACAGTCATGGGAAATTGTGCCTCTTGGGCCTTTCCTTGGGAAAAGTTTTGGTAAGATTTTAAGTATCATTACCCTGTGATCGTTCTGATTAGATAAAGCTGTAGATTAGTGAACATGTGGGATGTCCAGTTCTGTTGATTGCATGATTGCCCTTGTATCTCCGACTCTCGAGTGCTTTTTCCTTCTAGATTGTAAAAACTGGAGTGAATTGTCATTTCTGTCAGGTACGACAATATCCCCTTGGATAGTCACCTTAGATGCTCTTGAACCCTTTACTTGTGATGCTCCCAAACAGGTACAAAGCATCATCAATCCATTGATTTACAGAATTTGTTCTCTGTTATCTCTTAGATATTTTATCACAAACATGCTAAATCACTTGTTTTATGAGTTTCAGGATCCTCATCCATTGCCATATCTTGTTGAAAAGATATCAAAGAACTATGACATCCAGTTGGAGGTATTATCTTGCTACTAAAAGACCTCCAAAAGTTTTTCCTACTAAGATTAGACGATCATATGCAAAAAGAAAAAAGAAATCGTATACCTTACAGAAATTTCCTTTCAGACAGAAGAAAATTCTGTGAATCATCCATTAAGATGGTCTAATTTTCTTCTTGTTGCAAGGTTCGGATTAAACCTGTTGGAGAAGATCATTCATATGTTGTCACAAGGAGTAACTTCAAACACTTGTAAGGGTTTTACTTTACTTTTATGTTATTTTATTTTATTTTTTGCTTGGTGAACATGGAAGGTGGGGGCAACTTGACTTTACATTTACAATTTCCCAAAATAGATTAGGACTTTGGCAGGGATAAGTCTGATTAATTGGCATGCACTAATGGCATGGATATTTTATGGGGTTCATTTATATTTTCTTAAATTTTACAAGTACTTTTGAATACAAGTTTTATTGATTCATGACAACTGCTTTTATTGAAATTTTCCCTAGCCTCCATTTGTCAATAGTCAAGGCCTTTTAAAATTTGAGCTTTGAAAACAATCGTTTCGCAAAAAGTAAGGGGAAGACTGTGTAGAAAAATGATCCTCGATTAGGATGAGTGTTAAGCAACAACAATGACAAGCCTTGATCCCACTTGGTGGGTTTGGCTAGGATGGGTGAATGTTAAATATTTTATATAATTTTGATGATCATACAGTGATGGTTAAGACTTCAATCCTTGAGCTTCACAGCTCACCAGTACCAGTAATTTTGACTTATTTTGTAGCAAAATAAATTCTCCAAACAGGCATGCGGTGCTTCTGTATGCATATCTCGACATTCAAACTTGCACGTTAGCTACAAACGTGAAGATACACCCATGAAAGAAAATCTCATTTTAATTGTCAGAATGTTATTCTGAATGTCTGGTTATTGATTTCTCTATTCGTGCTATAGATATTGGACACTGACTCAACAACTTGCACATCATACCGTTAACGGTTGCAACTTGAGGCCCGGTGACCTCCTCGGGACTGGGACAATAAGCGGACCTGTAAGATCTATAATATTTCTTTAACTGCATTGTGCTTTAGCTGTTCAAGCATAGGAAATGAAATGGGACATCCGTTTGCTCTTCTGTTGAGTTGAATGCTGATTCATTTTTCAACCAGGAACCTGAATCTTATGGATGCTTGCTGGAATTAACATGGAATGGAGAAAAATCGCTCTCATTAGGTGGAAAAACTCGGATGTTTCTAGAAGATGGAGATGAAGTCATCTTTACAGGATGCAGCAAGGTGGTTTGGCACTGAACCTTCTGTCCGTTAAATCCATAAAAGCATTTATTAGAAAGTTCAGTGATGGACTTTGGTCTGAGTTGGTTTGCATGGATTTATTTTAATAACTTGAGTTGATCGCTGGATTCATTTCATTTGCAGGGGAATGGCTTCAATGTTGGATTTGGGACATGCTCTGGGAAGATTCTTCCATCGCCACATTAACGAGCATTGTCCTCTGTCCTTTCCTGCTTTGATTCCCACTGGGGCTCATTGTCGTCTCCATATGATTACTCGTTGATTGATTCCCAGATATTTCTCGGTTAAATTCTCGGGTGTGGTAATAAAGCACTTCTACTGCGAGTTGGGTGTGTTTCCAGTCTTCATCATGCTACTTGTGAATCATTTTCAACCCTCTGATTGAGAAGATAATGAGACTAATTTTGGAAAGTGACAGAGAAATTGCATTTTTATTCAAATATGGGAGTTGGACGGTGCCATACATGGCCCATCGGCCTACACCGATTTCCTTGTAAGGCCGATTAGATTGAGCAAACAGTGAAGCCCATTGGCCCCACATTTGCCATGCGTTCGGTGAAGCTGAGCTGAGCACATGTATTCGTAAAACGCGGTAAGTCAATTTAAATCACCGAGGATCTATTTGGTTAGGTGGTGCTGCTAGTAGTCATTTTTTTAAGTATATATTTTTTTTAAAAAGTAGTATTTGATTAATGATAACTTTACTTTTAAATAAATCTAAATCTAAAAAAAGGTATTTCACAACAGCTCATTCTTCCTTTTTTTTTTTAAAAAAAATAATAATAATATTTTACCCTTTATTAATTTTAGTTCAGATTATGCTTATTTTTTATAGTTTGTACTATAAAATATTTTAAATATTCTTAACAACTATTTATTCTTATACATTTTATTGGGGCATTCAAAATATTTCTTATACCTGATTATAAAAAATAAGTTCAGTTTAAATTAAAAATAATTTTACTTTTAATTCAAACTGCTGCTTAATAAAGTTTGACTATATAAAATATATTTTAAATGCTGCTTAATAAAGTATATGGGAACAAAGAATTGTTAGGGATATTTAAAGCATTTTATAGTTTGAATTGCAAAAAATAAAGACAATTCAAATTAAAAATAATCAACCTCATAAAATATTTATTAAATAAATAATTTATCTTTTTTGAATTATTTTGAACATACCATACAACGCAGCAATGTATCAAACTAAATACGTGTTATTTGCTTAACACAATAAGGCACCAAATTATTAAAACAGTGTTTTCAGAAAGTGTTTTAAACAGTGCCAAACGTGCCCTTAAAGTCAGTTGGCACTCTCTGGAATCACCCTTAAACACTGTCGCTTTCCTACCTGCATCTCTATCCGTTTCTCGTCTGTCTACTCTCCGCCGGCCATGAAAGCCTCTCGCCAACCTCGCTTCTTTTCGTCCTCCGCCACCACCGTCACCTACACCTACCAAAACGACCACTCGCCCACTCAACCTGAAGCCAAAACCACCCAAATCTCCGTCGAATCCGATTCCCCACCGTCCGCCGCCGCCGTCGCCGCCGCCGTCAAAATACAGTCTTCCTACCGGTCCTACATAGTCCGCAACCTCGTGAAGAAGATCGCAGCCGCCAATTCGGAGGCCAGCTGCCTTGAGCGCCTGATCCAACGGCAGGAAACGGTCGAGAAAATCAGGGCGGACCCACGGGAGAGGATCAAGATGAACGAGGCCCTGATGGGGCTGCTTCTGCGGCTGGATTCGGTGCCCGGCGTGACGCCGACGGTGAGGGAGCTGCGGAGGCAGGTCAGCCGTCGGATCGTGGGTCTGCAGGAGATTTTGGACGCCGTTTCGGAGGAGAGGGTTGAAGATTGGGAATTAGGGTTTGGGTGGAATTGGGTGGACGACATCGTGGCAAAGATGGAGGAGGATGTTTGTAGAGAGAGAGGTGGGCTTGAAATGGAGAGGTTTTGCGCCGAGCATTTGGGGTTTCGCTGCCTCCAAAGGTTCCTTTGCGACCAATGATTTTTCTTTTGCCATACATGAATTATACTTTATATATATATATATATATGCACACGTACACACACACACAGATATGTATGTATATGCAATATGTTTGCTTTTTTCTGGGTAAATTAAATGGTTTGAGTGTTGAATTGTGTATCGTACATGGCAAATGAAAACGATGATCGGCAAGTGACAGCCTAGCCGAAGTCGGGTTCAAATAGAGACCGGACATATCGAGTTTAAGCGGCGTGGATCACATAAAATTTAAGGATGAAAGGGTGATGTGTAGTGCATAAATGGCCCCCGGCACCCAACATGGTTAACATAGATTCAAATCAAAGTACCCCGTGAGGGGATTAGGTGTTACACAAAAGATCTCTCGACATTGGAACAAAGCATAATAAGCCCGAGAATAATGAAAATCTTGTTTTCGGATTGTGCTGCCGAATTTGGTAGTCGGTTGGGCAAAAATTCCATAACACCACTATGTTGATTCCCCTGGAAAGGTATTCTGGTTATTTTGCTCTTACTGATAAAGCCCAAATAGAACACACGTAAACAGAAGCCACACTAATTGAAACTTTACTGGGAAAAAAAAACATTAAAGTTCAACGTACAGGATACTTGAGTTTTTTGAACATGGACTTAAGAGTTTGTATGAAACAGAGAGATTTGACTGAAGGAGCACATACCCAGAAGCGAGAACTGTTCAGCTTAGCTAGGTAGTGGCACAACTGCATTTGCAGCGAGACAAACACTTCTTGCAGTCAGAGAGCTTTGGGTAGTCATCGTTGCAGTCACACTTATTGGTGCACTTTGCCCGCGAGTTCCCATCCCACAGGCATCGCGCCATGCATTGCATAATCGGCACGCATGGCGGGCAGCCTTGCTTGAACCGGTCAACGATGCAGTTCCGGCACCGGCTACCGTCCGGTGGACAGGCCAGGGCCGGCGACAGCATCACTAGTAGCAGTATGCAGCAGACTCTTGCTGTGGCGACCAACCTTCTCTCCTCCATCTCTTCTCTTCAAGGGCTTATAGGGCAATGGTTCTTTTCCGTTTGCTTGTCAACTATTGTATATATAGGCGTATTGGGTAATTGTGAATTTGGGTTTGGGTTTGGGTTTGGCTTTCCTCTCTCTCTCTCTCTCTGGTGGCATTTGGTTGCTCATAGTTTTCAACCATTAAAGTTGGCTCATTGATGGCCATTTACTCTCTGCTTCTTCGCAGTTGGTCATGTCTTGGGTTGCGCAACCTTTATCTCAAGTTCTGGGAACGTCTTCACAACATGAATTCCTGATAAAATATCAAACACCAGCTGGTACACTAAAGTAATAAGGGCGTTCATGTTTTGGAAAAAAAAAAAAAAAAACCAAATTCAAGTCGTTTCATGCGTGGCTTCACTCTATTCCTCCTGGTTTAGTTTACCAGATAGAACACTAGTTTACTAAATATAGGGAAGTTGATGTCTGTGTGGGATTTGTTCTTTATTTAGCAAAGAGGAAACAAGAAAAGAAAGCACATCTAGGGGTATGGTACAGTGATGTGATAATATCAACTTTTAAGACTATAAACTGAAATTATGAGTAATTTTTTTTTTTAAAAAAATTGATGAAATATTAATGCCAATTCAATTAATGGCATCAAGATTAAAAACAAAAACCAAAGTTAATCTAAATATGTAAGATGCTTCACAAAGTCTAGTACAGCAGCAGTCTCTTTCCCGGTCCTGATGTCGGTTTCGCATCTTACAATCGGAGGAAAAAATAGGCATGAACCAGTGAACACCACAAACAAAATCACCAATGGCCCGGACACCATCCATGGCAGCCCAAACTTGCCAATATTCAGAGCTTTCTTGACACGGATTTCCAGGCCCAGACAGACTCCATGGAGGAGGAAGAAGCCCGTCATCTCCCACGTTGGTTTCCTTCTTTCAACATGGTACAGAATCAACTCATGCATCAGACCAGACACAGAAAACGTGGCAACCACTGCCGCCATGGAAGCCCACTCTCTTCCCATCCAAGTTGCAGCAACTCTTCTTACAGGATCATAAACGGCTGGCCGGAGAGTGCTCACTACAATGAGATTCCATCTTCTGCCCCAAAAATCTTGCAGTGAGCTTGCTAGGTAGGGCTCGTCGAACCCTGGGTCGATCTCCAGCCGGGCCAAAGCTCGAGCTAGAGCCGCCATAATGGCAAGCCAGAAGTCCAGAGAGATGTAAATGTGGAAGCAGTAGAGCAAGGTTACGAGTTTGGGGTGTAGCAAGCTTCTGTAACGTGACAGCAAGTAAATGACCACAGCCTCGAGGGCGGCCTTTGCAGCATAGTTTAGAGGTGATTTGTGGGTTTTGAGTCCCGAGTTTGTTCTAACACGAACTTTGATGGGTAGTATGGCGACGAGCACGAAATTGGGGAACGAGAGGGGGGAGGATAAAGGGCCTCGGCCAAAGGCGAAGAGGAGGAGCCTGAAGTTGGCAAGCCATGAGATCATGAAAGAGATTGTAGCGCCGAGACTGACAGTGTTGAGGAAGAGAGGAAGGTATAGAAAGAGGCAAATCACAGGGCAAACAGCAAGAAATCTTGCAGTTCCATGGGGAACAAACTTACCAGCAATGGCGCTGCAGTAGAAGAGGGAGGACACAACTGAGAGAGATACCACCACGAAATTCATCATCTCTTCTTCCATGGATCGATTGAGGGTTGACCAAAAGGCTGAAGAATTTTCCATATCCCTAGTCTCATCAGATTGATGGGTGTTTATAGATTAAGACAAGACATGATCCGAGTTTTAATGATTAATTAAAACACGATATATTTTTAAAAATAATAATTTGTTGGATAAAGCCATCAAATAGCAAGTTACTTAAGATAAAGAATTAGATTTGTGGCTTGTGTGTACACTTGCTAGCTTGATGAATGAAAACGATCACAATATACTAATTACTCTTACTTCATATAAGTTGACAAACATATACCAAGACTTGAATATTCGGGCATGTGGACCACGAGGATGCATTATCAAAATGCCTTGGGATTATTCAACGGAAATTGATAATTAAAGGTAATGATATATCACAAGCTAAAATTCTGCGCACTCATTGATACGTCTCATTAGTTACTGTTCATGGGGAAGAAACATTTCATAATTACAAAGATGCATTACTATGTTATGCTGATGACATGTTTTTTTTTCTTAGGGTACAAAATTACTGTAATAATATAATTTCTGTTAAAAAGGAATAAGAGGGTTTGTGTACCTTTGATGTTTGAAAAAAGCTTAGGCAGACTGGATGTAAAAGTTGCTAAGAGTGAGTTTTGGCATTCGGATGTATAGTCCCACCTATAAGTTCGGTCTATGTATCTAATTTTTTTTCCACTAAAGTTCTGTTCTCTTCTCCATTTTTACATTTTTCTTTAATTTTTCCTAAACACACCTAAATGGAGTGATTTTGGGTCACAAGGCTGTGTGTCATTATAGCAGCAGAGGTAACTTCAAAAGAGCCTTTCTTTTGAGTGATTTTAGTTCGATTTAGACTCGTTTATTTAGTTATCTTAAGTACTCAGTTATGGGCTCATACATGACTCGTTTATAGCCTCATTTGGGATTTTCCCCAAATAAGGTTTGCCTTTTCAATTGAGAACTTTTTTGTCATATTACTCATATATTACTTGAATTTTAAATATTTATTAAACTACACTAATTTCTCAAGATTTGCACCGATCTATTAAAGGATGTATGGAAGATATGAGAGAGTTTCTCTCCAAATGCAGAACTTGGAAAAGTGGATGTAACAGGAAGTAAATATGGTATCTCACATTGTTGAACAAATTAAGAAATTAAGCCCTAATCATTTTCTCACATCAACTGATCCCCATTTAATTGAAGAGGTGTAGTTTGTCAAGAAGGATAAGGTCAACCTACACAGAAAAGTAATGTACATTAGGGGTGAGCAAAATTTTAAATTAACCGAACTTATTGAATCGAACTGAATTGATCAATGTTACTGATATGCTTTAATGCTAGATTTAGATGGAATCTATAAGGGCAATTAGATGTACTTTTGCATTTAATAAAATGGCATATTATTTTTATTCATATTTCTCCATATAATATATGAATAAGTGTCTGGATTTCTTGTTAAATATTTCATTATTTAGTTGTTAAGGATATGTGGAAATATTTCATTCTTATGTTGTTAAGAATATGTGGATGAGATTCTTTAGTATAAGAATTATTAAAGTGTTCCTAATCCTTAGATTCCTTAATTGGAGACTTTAATTAATCAAGTATGGACTATCATAATAGTTTACTACATTCATTAGTATGAGATACTAATGATGAAAGATGATGAGTCACATACCATAAAGTATAAGATGCAAATAATAAACATGTAGGCGATTGTTAATTGAATATTCACTGAACATGACATTAATAAATCACACGGATAAAATGATTAATGATTTGTTATTAGTTGCAATTATATAAATAATCATCTGACTTGAAACAATATAGTTCTCCTATATATTGGTGTTGGGGATTTACTGATGATGCAAACTCATCCTATTTTGAGATGGGCATGTTCATTTGGTGATCTCCTTTGACTAATATATGAAGGCGTGTGTTTGGTTGATAGGATCCATTAACTTTGGTGTGAAATGAATGTCCCATGCAATCTTATGTTGGATTGTGATTGGAGAAGTTCTTGATCAAGGTCTAAATGTTTAAAAAAGATTTTTTAAATGTATCATCTCAAATCACACCAAATAGGATTCATAGCATAGAATCGAGTTAGTGAAGTTAATCGATCCATGACTCTCACTCGGTCAGAACGTTAGTCATAAAATGATTGAATTACACGATAATCATAAAAGAAATAGGTTTATTTGAAATTGAGTCCATTGTCATTTATAGTTCTTGATATGTTGCTATACATTACTCAAGAATGTTAGGGTATTTTGAGAAAGTAAGGAGATTCTTGAAACATATCAAAAGAATTTCATTGATGTCAAAAGGACTTTGAGGTTTCTTGATTAAAGTCACACACCCTAAAGTGAAACGACAAAATAAGTTAAGATGAGCTTCTATTATGTTCTTTAGTGTCATTAATAGTTAATAGATGATCCAAACAAATTCGGGCATGTCATGTGGCATTAGATATGTCCATTGAAATTTATATTAAACAAAGTAAGTCGGTCGATCGTTGGGAGAATGAATTGGTCTCCATGATGGGATGCAAACAACACGAAGGGGAGCACGTGGTGAGCTTTCTGTGGCGCGTGGATCAAGTGTTTCAATTGACCTTGCATGAGCGTCTATATGGGCATTTTGAGAAGAAAGTTCTCTTCGTGAGAAAATATATGAATGAGACGTGGAGGTAGCTTACTAAGGTGTTGATGCAGGACATAACCCTTCAATTCCACTACGTGGATTTTGCTCGTGATGTGGTGCAACAAGCAAAGATCTGGGAACTCTGTCGAGTACAGTTTGGTGACCTGGCAAGAGTTGAGGCAGAACACCCATCTGAAGCGGAGATGCGGGGTCTGACTGGCCAAGGAGAAGAGCTAATGGAGCCCACTTTGAGTGTAGATGGCAACGAAAATTTGGCATACCTGGCGAACGAGGCCACGTCCCATGCTGAGGGGGACAAGAAGAGCACCACTTAGTGGAAATGTACTTATGTTAGTAAGAGAGAAATTGTGGGATGATAAGTTAAGCATTGGGAGTGGCATACATATGTACTTCCTATAGCCCATGGCATAGGTATGAATAATGGTTATATAGTGCTTGATGTGGATTGGCTAAAACTAGAGAATTAGACATGTTCTTGACTGTTAAGACAGAAATGTTTATATATGTATGTATAGATTATGGCATGGCATGGTTGTATTAAATGTGCTTGGATTGGTTTACATGTGAATGTTTAATGAAGAGTTCATTTATAACTATGTTAAAGGCGAGAAATGGTTATGGGGAAAGTTGTTTAAATAATTTAAAACTATCCTAGCCACAAAAAATGCTCCATTATGGGCATCATATCTTGATTGGTTGCTATGAAAGAGGTATAAATGTATATATTGGGCATGTGTGACTGTGGCGTTGTAATGTGTACAAAAATTGATAATGTATGGGTTATATACGTGATAATTGGTAGTGTATAGAAATTGATACGTTATAATTGCATTAAATGTGTTGAAAATTGTTGTGCCATGAGAAAATGGAGGAGAAAATCAGAAATTTTAATGAAGAAATTGAAGGCACGTTGCAAAGTGGCCTCGTGGCAAGAGAATGGTCACAAGGCCCGCAGTAGGAAGCTGACTGCGAGGATGGCTCCTGGCAGCCTTGCCGCAAGCTAGGCTTGCGGCAGGAAAATGTCGCGAGGGCCTGCTCGAGGCAGCCTTGTCGCGAGCCAGCCTAACGGCAAGAGCTGGCCGTAAGGTTCCGCTTGCGGCCGTCTCCTCGTGGCTAGCTTGCCACAAGCAACCCAATTTGCGGTAGCTTATTGCAAGCAGCCTTGCCGCGAGCAGCTTATTGCAAGCAGCCTTGTCGTGAGCAGCTCGCGGCAAGAGGCTGGCCGTAAGGCCCAGCTTCGTCCCTCCTCAATGAAACCTAAGTCCCATTTAGAATTCGCCATGTGTTGACACGAGACACCCTTGAGAATCGTGCCCTATAAATACCCATTTGCAGGACATTGAGGAGGACTTCCAACTTTGGTAAAAATTGAGACATTTTGGATGCATGTTTACTATTTTCGTGAATAGACATTGGGATTCAAGATTGACTTTGGCATCGGAGGGTCTTCGCAGGGGAAGATTCTCGAAAGCCTTCTAACCCATTTTTGAGTATCAACAGGGCCAAATTCTTGTGGCGAACCTAGCGGCGAAGCCAAATCCTTGCGGCGAGAGCTAGTGGCAAAAGAGCTTATGGCGAGAGCTAGTGGCGAAAGAGCTAGTGGTAAGAGCTAGTGGCGAGAGCTAGTGGCGAAATCTTATGATAAGAGCTAGTGGCGAAACCTTATGGCAAGAGCTAGTGGTGAAAGAGCTTGTGGCTAGAGCTAGTGGCGAAACCTTGTGGCAAGAGCTAATGACGAATCCTTGCAACGAGCATCCTAGCGACAAACTCCCTTGAGGCGACATCTCTTACGACAACCTAACTTCACTCGACCCTGAGTTTAAGTGGACCCCACATCACAAATTTTAATTGTTGTATTTTGGTAACAACAATTCCAAATACAAAACCTGAGATTACAATTTGTGATGTGAAGTTACAAAAATGCCCTCCTTTAAATTCTCCACAAGTGACACATATCACTAAATACTCAGTTTGAGGTTTGGGTGTAGACCAAAGTAAGAAACACATCCCAAATAACTGGATTCACCCCAATATGGGCACAAACCCCCACTGTTATTGTCAAAATACAACAGTTAAATTTGTTTATCCTATAAAACCTGGCAAAAACTGGTGAGAATGTGAACGGATTATAGTATGTTTTGATGGGTGGCACTAGCAAGTGTTTGACTGAAAATCAACTCAATTCGTTGTCTGGGAGAGCTGGGGTGATACCTTGGAATACTTTCGTCAGGATAGTATCTTCGGATAGCTTTGGACTTGAAGGGGCCTTCAGGGGAATTGATTTGGGCTTTGGAAGGGTTCTAAAAGGGTCTTCTAATTTGAGAGAACTAAGAGTCTTTGAGAGGATCTACAGCTTTGGGTCTCCAAATGGGTTCTTAAGGTCTTCAGGGGTTTACGACAAAGAAACAGTAAGACATGCAAGGATCTCTCCTGCGCGGGCCTTCCGATGCCAAAGTTAGGTATTGCCATGATATAGAAGATGGTATCCAAGTAAGAATGTGGGTTTTCAACTGGTTTAGGAGAGTTGGGTAGTTGGGTTTATTGTATGGGTCTTCGAGTGGTCCGAGAGAGTTGGAAGTTGGGTTTGTTGTATGGGTCTCCGGGTGTTAAATCTAGATCTCGAGGGTGAGAATCCAGGGGGTATTTATAGGTGTTGGGGACTGGGCCACATGGCAAGGCTAGACACGTGGCATACTGGGGTGAAGACATATGGATCGACCCTCCAAGTGAGGCAGTTGTGTCTTTGAGTTTTCGGATGATGACCAGAGGGCCTAAAGGTATCTTTGGGGATTTGGAGACCCGAAGAGTAGCCTTCTTTGGACTTCCTCGATAACCCAAATTATGGTATTCGGGGTTTGGGGTTGTCTTTATGAGAATGGTTGTCTCGATGGCCTCAAAGACAAGTCTTTGGGGTTCAAAATTCCTACAAACGCCGACCCTAAAGACTCTTAGGATTTTTTCGGGTCTTTGGGGCTTTCTGCTCCCCAAAGGGTCTTAGGATTTGTTTGGCTACTTAAGTATCCCACAACACCCACTAGTGTAGACAAGTGCTAAGTTGATATTTGACCATCCACGCGGCATACGAATTCCAAGAGACATATCATTTATTACGTTTGATTATTTTTCTCTATTTTTGATATAAGAATAACTTGATTATTAGAAGATATACTAGAGGACTCTTGAATACTAGAGGATCGAGTCCGTCTTTTGCAAATAGAGCAAGTCTTGGACAAGCTCAAAATTGCAGGCACTCAAGTTAGGACAACCATCAGTCACCTTGCTGCTTCAATGTTAAGGTACAAAACCTGAGATTATATCACGCATGCACTGCTAATTCTTTAATTAATTACTAGAAAGCAACATTTAGATTCTCATTCCGTCCAAAGAAAAAGTTGATGAACCGTATGATTTTCTTTTTGTTTTTATTGATGACGTATGAAAACTTTTGAGTCACCTATCTATTTATGTCGTTCACTTTCATGTCAAATATTTGGCAGTTACTACTTCGAATAATCATATTGGGTCGGCCAAAAATAACATAAATATATCCTTATAATATATTACTAATTTTTAACACAAAGGACATTTACGTCATTTTAAGACTCAATATCGTCGCCCCGGCTATTTTTCAAGTGAATACGAAATAAACCTGACAATAAATTTGGTTGGCAGCAGCGGGAAGTGGAATGAATTGACCTGAAAAACAAAAACAGAGCAAATAATAGCACAGTGATGTTACTGCTTAGCTGTCACTCGCCATAAAAAATCTAACAACATTTATTATAGTCAGGTACCTATTAATTAACTCCATCTTTTAATTAAATATATGGACCCCATCTCCAACCTTTCTAAACCGATCGGGCAATGTTATTGTTCCAACGGGCCAAGTGACCTCTTACTCACTCAAAAACAAAAGTTGGGAACTAGCTTTCATTATTATTCCCAACAATTTCGTACCATATAATGCTGTGGGCAAGCAAGATTGCGTGATCCAATTGTCAGGATAATAAAGTGTGGAGTCTCTCTAAGGTCAAATTTCAACTACCCCCCATACCTTCTGCTTCTTTGATTTAAAAGGTGATTAGACTAGCATTTTCCTTAATAGTAAACCCCAACATCTAAGTGCAAATGATTCGACTCAATTGAGTTGCTCACCGGCCGTGTCAAGTCTAGCCTCGTAGATAAGGTAGTGAGATCGATAAGATCAACCCTTTTTGATTCTCCGAGATTTCCATGTATCAAGGGAAGAAAAACATTAATGTGTGATAAATAGAAACCATGTTTTAATTTGTAAAGGAAAAAAATAATTAAGTATACTACAAGTACCTCACATATATTTCGTTCGGAGAAAAAAATAAAGCAAAAAGGAAGAGCAAGGATGAAAGATTAAAGATTAAAGTCAACAAAAACAAAATATATACGGCTTTAGTTCTATATAATTGGATTAGATAGAGACCAAAGCATAATAAAGCTAAGTAATAATTAATTTGTTTGATTGTAAGACTTGGATCCAGACGCTCCGATAGCATTCTTCATGAACTCCACAAACGCCGCAGTCTCTCTCTGAGCTCTGACATCTGCTTCGAACCGTAAAATGGGCGGAAGGAAGAGCCACAAACCCGTAAACATGACAAAGCAAATCACCAACGGCCGCGAAACAATCTCAGGGAGTCTGAATTTGCCATTCAGAGCTTTCTTTATGTTAATTTCGGCGGCCAGACAGAGGCCGTGGATGAGGAAGAAGGCAGTCACTTCCAGCGTCGGCTTCCGCCTCCCGGCGTAGTAGAAGATCAGCTCATGCATCAGACCGGACACCAAAAACGTCGCCAGAGTTGCGGAGAGCGCCGCCCATTTTGGCCCCACCACTCGGCGGGATATCGACCGGACGGGATCATATACGCTGGGACGGAGGATGCCTGTTGCCCGAAGAAAGAAACACCATGACCCAAAACAATAAACCAATAAGATGTATATATTTTTGAAAAACATATAACGTGATAACGGTGTATTATATTTTTATTAAAAAAAATATTAAATAAAAAACATAATAACACATAATCTCTTTAAATTTTTCTAACAAAAATATATTATATATAATTAATAACACCGTATCCACCATAACTCATTTGGAACACTTTGAATAGAGACAAGGGTAATGATTTTAAATTCAAAAACGGGGTGGCTGTTCGGCGGTTTGAAGATTATAATTTTGCCCCCTTAATCTACCCGCCTAAACAACCATCTCTCCTCCGTCAATTCCGGCAAGTCATCGTTACTTTTTCACTCTTAACAATCATTCTTGGAATAAAAATCCAAGTAATAAAGATAAACTAAATCTAAAAGTGTAAACTTTAGTCATTTGACCAACTTTTTGTACTTTAAAATTTAGTCCTTTTAACCTAAATACTCTCTAAATTTTGAGATTCACGATATCAAGAGAGTATCATAACTAATTTTAGAGAACGATAACATAAATTTTAACATTGAAGAGATGTAATTTAAGAGGTGTATAAAGAATTTACCATTAATTAATATAATTCAAATTTAATCTTATTTATTTATAATCTCAACGCACCTGTGACGACAAGGTTCCATCTCCTTCCCCAGAAGTCTTGCAGCGAGGTAGAAAGGAAGGGCTCGTCGAACTGTGGCTCGAGCTCTAGGTGAACCAGGGCCCGGACCACAGCCGCCGCCATGGCGAGCAGCAAATCGAGCGTGAAATAGATGTGGAAGCCGTAAAGCGCCGGCAAGATCCGAGGATGAACAAGCTCTTTGTGTCTGTATACCTGTACAAAAACAAGCAAGAGCCCGATCTTGGTGACGTAGTCGAGAGGCGATTTGTGACAGCTTTTGGTGGTAATTTCTTTTCCTTGAGGCTTTTGGGGCTGGGGCTTGATGGGAAGGCAAGCGAGAAGGATGAAATGGCCGAGAGAGACCGGCGGGTCTGACGAAAGGGGGCCCTTTCCGAAGGCGAAGAGGAGGAGCTTGAAGTTGGCGAGCCAGGAGATGAAGAAGGCGGTGGTGGATCCGAAATGGATGGTGGTGAGTTCGAGCGGAAGGTACAAGAAGAGGCAGATGATTGGTACAAAAGCGCAGAGCCTGGCGCCGCTACCGCCGACGAACTTCGCAGCGGTATGGCAGTAGCAGAGAGACGCCAAGACCGTGAACCAGACGGCTATCACGTTCCTAATCTCTCCCTCCATTTCTCTCCGATCGAACTCCGGCCTGCAAAAGCTGGTTTTGAGTCGATTTTCCTTCGACGACGCCGTTAACTGTGCGCGGGCAGCTTAGTATCCGCGTTATGTAAGATGGCTTTTTATCCTTAATGGAGTGGGTCTACCTACATGCCCCCTCCTTTTTGGCTGGCTTAGAGGATGGAATCCTATAAAATTTACTGTAATAATCAAAATAATTGGTACCTGTGGGGATGTTAAAGGCTAAATTTATAGAAACTCTATAGAGAGTTGATTTTTTTTGTTTGTGGCATCTCATAATTTATTGCATAATGTGAGTTAGTCAAAAGCTTGTGATGTTATCAACAGAGGTTATAACAAAATATTTTATTCAAAAGTAATAAACAATTAAGAGCTTATTAAACTAAACTTTCATATAAGCAGCAGACAATGTAGAAACACTTCATGGTGGAGAGAAAATATTTAGCTGAACGGTCTCGTTAGAATGAATAATACCATGGAATTGTTTCTTGACTTTTTCTTTCGTTCCAAGTAAATTCAAAAATAGAAACTCAATTGAGACTTTGAACTTAAAACGGCAGTCCATGCCAAACAGCCACCAACAAACAAATATCGCGTAAATTTTACTCCACAATCTCTGTCCAGAAGCCAATTGCATTCTAGCCGCAGACGTCTCTCCTTGGCCGTATAGGTTTTTTTTTTTTTTTTTTTGGGGGGGGGGGCATAAAATAGGGTTTTTAAATAATTTTATATATATATTGGGAGGGAAAATGTCTTCTGAAGGGATTTATTACCATATAAATAGTAGTAAATGTTGTATGATTTTAATGATACTCTTTTATATATTTGTGTTGTGAAGATGTGATTTTTTTTCATATTTTGGGGCAATAGATATTGACAGATGTTAGCATCCCAAGATCCGTAAAACAAGTGGCTCTTATGCTAAGTTCATTCGGCTTTTGGAAAGGACAATAATTTGTCGCCGCTCCAGCCAAAATTATGGATTCACCCCCCCGGGGGGTCACATCCAGTTTTTAAGAGTTACTTGCTATGAATTTTGTTAATTGCTATGTTATAGGCTCTCCCCTAGATCGTGACAAACAAGAATTTTGTGAATTGCTATGTTATAGGCTCTACCCTATCTGGTCCCAAACAAACACTCAAAGAGGGTACAAAAAAAAGTTCTTAAATTTATAGAATTCATAATTTTTAATAATATTCTTGAAATTTTTTTATTTTTACTATTTATGTAATTTTATATTTAGTTAAGTTTAAACATTTTTAAAAAATATTGAATATTATTTTTTGAGAATCTTATGATTTAAATGCGTCATTTATGAGAATCTATGTTATTTTTTGAAAATTAACTGATTTTTTATTTAAAAATGATAAATTTCTTATAATATATAAAATATTGAGACTCACAATCTCTTTAAAAAGTTAAAAAATGTCATTTTTTATACGTTATATATATATATATAAAATTGTGAGGACTACGGCATGTGAGAAACACAACAAAAAAAAAGTTATGATGAAGATAATTGTAAAATGATTATAGAATTATAAAAGGGTAAAGGGTGTGTTTAATTTTTTTATTTATTAAAAATTTTTCGGAAACCAAGATTCCCGACCCCCTTGAAAATCTTTTTGTGAAAAAATTAATTAAAATAAATTTTAAAAATATTAATTTTTTTAAGATTTTATTTTAAAAAAATTATATCAAACATGAGAATATACATTCACAATCTAATATTCTCAATAATTTAAAAACTTTTTCTGTGCCCTGAAAGTTCAAATATATATTAGATCAATTATATAAGATTTAAATCTTTAAGTATTTTTATTTATAATTATTCTACATATACTCAACAATTATAATTATATCTCACATCATATCATATTCAACAATTATACTGATTTTTCTTTAATTTTTTCTCTCCTTTCTTACAAATTTTCTTCATTACATTACGTCCAATTTAAGAACATTTTCAAACCCATTTTACATTATAACGTACCTATTTTAAAACTCACAAAATTAATGATATTTAATAGTGATATTGACCTTTTCCCGTCTTCCAACCATATGTATGTATAACAGAAAAGAAGGAAGGAAATTTGTCGGTAATATTATTCACTTCTCTTCTAGAACGTTAGATGACAATGATGGACGTGTCAAATGATGCCGACTGGTCGGCTGGATTCCCAAACAGTGCTTTCTAGACCTCCTGATGACGACTGACGGGCCCCGCCCCGAAGAATTTGAGGTCCACTCCTCTTCCCTGTTTTGCCCGACACCGGGTCCTCCGAATTACTTGACCCGGAATCTAGATCCTCCATGTACCTTGATATGACAATTTCAACCTTACATGCATCTTGGATCCTTATTCTAAATCCTTTAACGTACTTCAATGTTGTTTTTTGTTATTAAATTACTATATAGTTATTCAAATTATAAATATAAATCTATTAAAATAAAATAAAATATATTAAATATATGAATATTCAAGTCAAAAATTAAACAAAATACCTTAAATACATATATAAAAATATAAATAAATATAGAAATACAAATACAAAACGAACAATAATTTCTTATTTATATTTTTTTATTTTCATTCTTGATCGTCAGTCTTTAAATATTTATTAAATTAATCAAAAGTCAACCCAATTTAAAAATTCACTTAATTCTCCAATTACTGTTCATGATATATGCACTAAGTCGCGAAACGTAGGACAAAAAGACACGTTTTAGTTTATATGAGAGAAATGGTCTCGCCATGATATGTAATGCTCCCCACTATCAGAGGGGCGTGGCCATGGGTGGTTAGGGGTATTTTTGACTTTACACAAAAGCAGGAGAAAAAGACACGTCAACACGAGAATCATTAGGATTTGGAATTTTATAAGGAGAGAAAATGGTTACAAAATAAATAAAATAATAATAAGAAACAACTGAATGTGAAAAATAGCCCATACGTAAGCGTCATTTTCTTCTCCTTATCTTTTTGAATTTTTTTATTTTTTAAAATTATTTCTACTTCCCTAAAACCTATGTTGTACGAAAACGGAAACGTGGAAACGGACATTCTTTTAAAAAAATAAGCATAAATAGAGTGTGAAACGAAAATAAGAAACGTTTCCGAAACGGGAAAACAGCTCTTATGAGGTGTTTCCGTACAACATAGCCTAAAACCTTCTTAGTTTTGTGTGATAGACAAAAATCTATTAAAAGATAAAAAAATTTAAAAATCTAAAATAACTCTTTCGATTAAAAGGTATAATTAGAGATAAATGTTATTTAAAAGAATCTTAATCTCAATAAACGTAAAAATAGTCAAAATAGATATTATTTGTAAGAATTATAATTCTAAAGAAATTCATAATGTCAATATAATCATTATCTGTAAGAATTTTAATTTTAAACTAATTCAAATTATTTTATATCTCTTTATAAATAAAAAGTACTTATTTTTTTTTTAAAAAAAGTATGCCTTTCATACTATCAACTAGATTTAAGTTAATTATTATCTGTATAAAGGAAAGAAAGGCAAAAAAAGAAAATGTAAAGGTGTTTCGATCTGTCGTATAAATTTTTTTGATATAAGGTATAAAATCAAAGTGTAAAATTAGTATAAATCTCTATGCTATTTAATTAAACCTCCAAAGCATTAAGTATAATTTACCCTATTTTAATTGTTACTATATTGAGGGTGTTTGTAAATTCGACAATCATATTTAGCTAATAGCTTTTAATTATAGCAGACATGTATAAGCAAAGAAGTTTGTGTGTTTGGGACTTGTGAAACTTTCGTTAGACAATAAATCAGTATTTTGGACAGAATAATATTAGTGGAAGTAAGCAAACAAATGTCTCTTATTTGCGTCAATTGAAATTAATATATATCTTCTCTTAAAAATATACAAAATTGTTGTTTAAATACTCAAGTGTTGAGAAATTTATGTTTTGATTTATAGAGAAAATAATTTTTAAAAAAAATATATTTTCAATAAATTTGGTTTATTAATGATTTTCAAAATATTTTATATACCTTTTTTAAATTGAAAAACTTCATGCTCATACATAATTATATTTTTCAAATTAATCAAAATATGTTTTGTATAGGTTGAGCATAAAGTTTATAGGATTGATAAAAGTGTTTTGTAGTTTATGAAAGTATTTTTTTTTCTTAAATTTGAGAACTTCAGACTTTCATACATATATATTATTCAAAAGAGCCAAGTATGGCTTTTTTCTAATTGAGTATAATGAAAAGCTCTTGAGAAAATATTTTTGAATATCAGCAAAGTATAAAAGCTATGTGTTCAAATATATATGTGTATTTTCAAAGCACTTTTAAAGGAAAAATATTCAAATATTCTTTTAAAGTTTATGCACTTAATTTTCAAATCTTAAAACGGTTTTTTGAGTAAATCGAGTATTGCTTAGTTTATTTTTCATGTTAATCAAGTATTAATATATTTCAATCGAGTATCATAAAAACCTATTCGAGTATGTTTTTATAAAACTATATTTCTTAAAGCTATAATCAATTATGTCATTTCTATAATCGAGTCTTGATTCTTCAATACTTGAGTAAGTTTTTATGAAAAATCAAGTATCTTTATAACCATGAAGTTTGAGCATATTTTCAGTCAAGTAATACCTTGTGTCTTCTTCAAAACCAGTTGATTATGTATTTTAGCAAAACTATTTTCAATAAACTATTAAAGTTTCCTACTTGAATATTTTATTCAAACTCTATGTTTTTAAAATCAACCGAGTAAGGATTGTTTTTAATCGAGTATCTTTTTGATATCAAAATTCTAAGCATCTTCTTAATCGAGTATATCTTTCTTTCAATTGATTTGAAATATTTTGTTAATTAAGTATCCATATATTTTAGTCGAGTAAAGTTTGGATTGTATCTAGTTAAGTTTTGGTGCTTAAAGTTAATCAAGTATCAGTTATATACACTCGAGTATGTGCTTGTATTAGTCGAGTAAGTTTAGCCTAGTAATCAAGTGCTTAATGCAAAGTCTCTGTGACTTTTAAGCCAGTTGAGTAATGACTTAATCATATTCAACTGAGGTTTATATATAATCGATTACATGAGATATCCAATTGAGTATGCTCATATATTAGTCGAGTATCACTAGGAGTTAGTTGAGTAGTTGGCATCGGATTTTGAAAAATATAGTCATTACTTAGAGAATAGTTTTGACCTTTGGAGATTTATTTCTTTATTCTATGGTGTCTAACTGTATTCTCTTATATAAGAAAGATAAAAACGAATATGCATAAGATGCTAAATGTTTATCTTTATAATTGGTATATGTTTCTTTAAAAAAATTGATTGTTATTGATCAAATCAAAGTTGTGAGTGTGTGTGCAGGTTTCAATGCCAAATCCCAAGTCTCTACCTTCTATATAATGCCAAGTTGTAATATCCTGATATTTTGGAAAATAATAATTATTTATTTATGTATTTGAAATGATTTATTTACAATTTAATGAAGATTTGTGGCCCGATATTTTTTGATTTCCTGATGATTTATTTAAAATTAATTGTTGTATTTATGAAATTAGGAAGTCTTGTAGCTTGGTGGTTACTTGTGCACAAGGAAGTTGGTAGGTTGTGTAACGCCTCACTTTTCCGATCGTTAAATAACTTAGAAATTTCAAGAATATTTTTTTTTTCAATATATACTATTTCCTGACAATCCCGTTTTACCTTCTCAACTCACTAAATAAGAATCAATAAGTTAAGACATGTAATCATCATTAATGCGGAAACTTAAAATCGAAACCTGATATGGTACATCATCAATTTCATTTTATAACCGTATAAGAATCTGTACCATACATTAATATCATATCCTCAATATTGAAATACATAAATACATGGAGATTCCAAAATATTCTAACAAGATTAATCATCAATAAAGCATAAGCTAAAACATATCCGAGTTAACTCACTGAATCCATCGGTCACGCCACCATGTGCCGTCTCATCTCAACCTGCTCGTTGCCTAAACCGCAAGTCTAAAATAGAACGTAGAATGTTCCAGGAGCATAACCCATTAGAAGATAAATCTTCTAGTGAGGGTTTAAAAACATGATACATGAATACATGATGTAATAACATAAACAATCATATGCCCTAGTGTAACTTCCCTGGCCTACCAGCCTGGCACAGAACCCTAGGTAGAATCCCGAACCTCTGCAGGATAATCCTAACGTTGTTCCATCATTGCCATTGGGAATTACGGCTACACTCTTAGGGCGACATCCCCATCCCATGCATGAGTATCAATATGCCAATAATATCGTGTTATGCAAGAATAACATCTTTCCATGCAATATGAAATGATCATAACTTCAATAAATATTATGCATAATGAAGCAGACATGTCATATATAGGTTCTCGGGATAAAACCACTCACCTTTAAACGTAAACTCGAATTTTCTCAAAAAACGCGCATCACCTCATTTTGCGTGCCAACCTCGAAAATAATATAAATCATCAAGATCTATGGCCATATCACTTCCTGGTCAATCATTTTCAAGTAAAATCAATAATCTAATTTTTTCATACTTTTTCCTTATTTTCTCTATTTTTTCCTCTATTTTTCATAGTTATAATTTCTTTCAAAATTCAAAATAAATACCTAATCAGGTAATTTATTTAATTTTTATTCATGAAAATTCCTAAAATAACATTTCTAATATTCATACATTTTCTGGAAAGTTTTTGAAACTTATTCCTATTTTTTTCTAATTAATTCTCCTTTCAAAAATTCAACATAATTACTTTCTCACAAAATTTTCCAAATAAAAATTCATAAAGGTAAACTATTCATCTTTCCTGTATTTCTGGATATTTTTCCAGAATTTTACCCATCTTATCTCTATTTTTACTCTATTTTTCTTTATTTTTAGTATTTAAAAATAATAAAAATTATCTCCAGTCATCTTCTCCGGTGCCGGCACACCGGAAAATTAATCTGACTATACCAAAAGATAGTTCACTTTGAGTTTATCACTCTAGCCAAATTTGAGGTGGAAATAACACTTGAAAGATCTCCATCCGAGCAAAAATCAGTTCGGTTCCGGCGAGATTTGATTTTTCCGGTGAAACTCCGATCACCTCTCAAATGAACTCCAAAATTCCTCAAACTTTCCAGAAATGATCCTCACCTCATGGGCAACAAAAGCCCTATGATTTGGTGCCTCAATTTGTTCAAAAATGAGGTCGATTTGAAGCCCAAATCTTGCAAAACTTTAAGCCACCATATCCTCTATTTATAGGCGATTTCAGGCCCTTAAATGAAGGATCTCACTTCAATCAAGGCCTCTGATGTCCCCTATTGCCCTTAAAAATTCTAGAATCCACCGAAAGAGCTCCATTTTCGTGATCTAAGTGGCCAAACTTTCGGCCATTTTTTTTGAATTTTCGGCCATTCCATTGCTTGTTGTCGGTCAAGCCCTTTACAAAAGATGCTCCCTGAGCAACTCTCGTGCCATCCTTGTGGCCAATTTCGGTAATTTGATGGGTTGGTCGGCCATGGTTGTTTGGAGGTTTTCTTAATATTGCACTTTGGTCCCTCAAACTTTGGTTTTCTCACTTTGGCCCATTTCACTAAGCCCCTCGACTTTTGATAATTTATTTCAAGACCCTTAAGTCCTAAAACATCAATTTGACCCCCTGAAGATTCCGAAAAAATATCGTTTCGGCATCTCTTGAGTAATTTCAAAAAACTGCATTTAGGCCCGAATCTCCGTTTTGGCCCTAAACCTCTTCGTTTCTTCCTGAAACAACTGAAGGGTTGTTCTTTATGAAAAATTGAAACCCCCTCAAGCTTCCGTTGACTTCTCGAAAGTCGTCTGTAATGATTCGGTATTGCAGCCTAATTAGTAGCTGCATTTTAGTTGTACCGAAAATCGTTCCCGATCTCATTTCTTCCTATACCATAAATCATGTCTCGAAATACTCATCACGACCATATCATTTTCCTTTGGCATCTCGGCTCTAGGACACTCCCTGCAGTTGATTCGGTCATCGTACGGTAATAAATTACCCTTATACCCTCAATTTATCCTTAAATTCTATTTTTGCCCCAAGATAAATTACCCTTGAGTTCTTTAGAATTTCTCGGGTATTACAGGTTGTCTGTTCAAACCTTGGGAGTAAAAACTTGAAATTTATTTTTAGTAAATAAAGTTTAGATTAGTATATAATTAATTGGTGCATGTATATTAATGGAGAGTCTTGCAGTTGGAACAGTCTCGAGGTTCGAACCTAGGGGGCTACAACACTGGGAAATAATTTTGCAATAGTAGACAATGACAGATTAATTAATAAAAAATGACTAGATGGGTAATAATGGAAGTAATGGGAGCTTGGTGGAGGAAATTTAATAAATAATGAGTAGTGGACAATAATTAAAGTGGGAATTAGTGGGTAAGGGTAGATTAATTAATCAAAAGAAAGTTCAAGTGAGGAATTAGAGGGCAAATAAAAGAAGATAATGAGAATAGGTAATGATAAAAAGACTAGTGGTAATAAATAATATTAAGTGGGAGAGCAATTGAGGTTTGAGGGAAGATTTGAGTGATAGGTTTGTATAGCAATAGCACTAATACCTAAGAGGGGGTGAATTGGGCTATTTAAAAATTTGATTGAAGTTTGAAATTTTTTTTTGGTGAAAAATAAGATTTTAATGCTTGTAAGAGAATTGTTTGAAGCCATAAGTAAAACAAGAACAAAAACAAGAAAGACACAAGCGATATATAGTGGTTCAATTTAAATCAAGCCTAATCAAATACCTTAACTTTTCACTAATGATTTTTCAATCAATTCACTATAATCCTCCTATCTCTCCAGATAGGCCCTATAGCAACAAGTTAGGAATTTACAATCTCTTACTTAAACAAGCAAGCCTTCTAGCAACAAGCTAGGTATTACAACCTCTTGCTTAAACAAGTAATCTTGATAGAAAAAACTACAATCAATGCATACCCTTTAGTAATCTTGATAGAAAAAACAATAATGATACAAAAGAGAGGATCTAAGATTAGACATTTTTATTTACAAGATATCTTAAAAAAAAGCATAAGATTTGAACGAAATAATACAAATAATAATCAAAGCCTTTAGAAAGAAAAATGAAGAACAAATGAAACAATTAAGCTCTTGAAAGAATAGACGCTTGAAAGCTTGAAATCAATCATCTTGGTTTTCTTGATTCATCCCTTTGCTCTCTATTTATAGTGCTTCATGAGCTTTTTCAAGAATATAATTATTGGTAGTGGGAAGAACACTTTGGGTGACTAGAAAAACTAGCCATTGGAGGATTATGGAATAAAACAGTCGACTGTTTCAAAGAAACAATTGACAGATTAGCTTAAAATTCAAACAATTGTCGGCATGTTAGACAAAACGGTCGACAGTTTTGAAGAAATGGTCGACATCCTTGATGCGGGGGCTGTCAACATTTAGATACTGAGAGAAAGTTTTCGAAAGGTCGATAGTTTGCAAGAAAGGGTCGACAACTTGTCTTAGAACAACAAAACGGTCGATAGTTTGCTAAAAATAATAGAAACGATCGACAGATTACATTAAACAGTTTATAGTTTACCTAAGATTATTTTACAAAAAATTACTGTAGCAAATTACTGTAGTGACGGTTAAAGTTACTGTAGTGATAGTTAAAGTTACTGTAGTGACGGTCATGGTCACTATAGTAACGGTCAAAGGTCACTGTAGCAAAATCACTATAGCAACCAGTAACATCTTGTTAATGGTTTTAATGTAAGTTAATGGTAACATTTCATTTGTTGTATGGATTTGTCTAGGGAAGAAAAGATAGTAGGTGGTAAAAGAAGCAAGAAGAGAAGGAAAGAAGTGGTTCAGGAGCAGCATCTGTCGATTGGCCAAGGGCAATTGTCAACCTTTTGGCTCAAAGGCCATTATCGGTTGACAGATTGCTAGGCATCTGTCGATCAATTTACCCAACTGTCGATCGATTTGGTTGGTTTATCGACTGTTTTTGCCATGGAAGGCCATTTTACGAGCGGAAGAGAGCCGACCACTTCTCAAATTTTCTAGCACCTTCCATCCACATGCAAGTAAGTTGATTAAGGGGATTAATGAGGGTGATTAAGTTACCCAAGTGGGCTGAAAAATATGAATTAGAATTAAACCAAAGTGTTAAGTGTATATATATATATATAAGGAGAAAAGTTGAAAGAAGAGGAAAAATAGAGGCGGTGGAGCTTCAGGAGGGATAAGACAGCTGCTAGGGTTCACTATTTTTCTTCTTGTGGCCGCTAAGGATCTCAAGGTGGGAAACTCATCTTCTAGCTCTCCCTAACTTAGAATTCTGCATTTCTCTATTTTGTGGCTGACGAGAGATGAAAATCTCTATGTATGACAGCCTATAGGTGATGTTAGAGGTAAAGTGGAGCTAGGGATTGTTAGAGAAACAAGTTAAGGCAAATTCTTATCCTTTCAAATAGCTATAAGTCTGAAACTTCAGTATTTGAGATGTTTTTACCAAGTTCTTTCCTTTGAGAGCAAAACAACTACATGATTGTAATTTACTTTCTTTTTCTTGTTTAATCTCCTTGTTAATGATTCTAAAGGGACTTGTTCTCCCTATTTTTCTTGGGAATGATGCCTCTTTTGATAGGGTGAAGATTTGGTAAGAGTTTGAATCATTTTGCCAAGATTTAGGCGTGAAAGATAGAGGATTGGGGTGATTTTTTCCTTTGATAGTGGACAAATTGAGGGAAATCTATTGATAGAATGCCTTCTAGTGAGCAATCTATCGACAGATGCCAATGCATCTGTCAACTGATATTCCCTTATTTTGGCCCAAATGCCTTTTGCAAGCTTGGAAACCTCTTTTCTTCCTTTTAGCTCATAGTTCTTTCCTCTTACGTGTATCCCATGCATTTCAATCATGATTGTGTGAATATATATGGTTTGTGTCTGTTGTTACAAGAGATCTTATGCATGGTTCTTGTGAGGAACATGGTATCTTTGGTTGTGCATGGCATGGTATGGGGATTATATGTGATATATGATGCGCGTTGCGGATAGGATTCACTGGGATATCCCTTACGATTATAAACTATAAGCTAGGGTAGGCTATAATGCCAGACTCGTGTCAAGCTTGGATAGGCTATAATGTCAAACTCGTGTAGGACTTAGATCCCTTGATATGATTATACTATGAGAGTGTTTATGGGAGCATGCATCGTATTCTCTATACATAGACATGGCCACGGTTCATGAACCGCCGGTTCCGGTTCAAGAAATCTTTGAACCTGAACCGAACCGCCCAAGGGCGGTTTGGGATGGTTCGGTTCCGGTTCCGGTTCGTGCCGGTTCGGTCAACGGTTTGGACCGGTTCGGTCAACGGTTCGAGCCGGTTCGGTCAACGGTTCCGGTTCCGGTTCAAACTGAATTTTTTTAATTTTTTTTAAATATTGTTGTATTCAATTTTGGTCCTTGTTCCGTTGTTCGGTTCGGTTTGGTTTCGATTTTTAATTGTTAAATGTAATTGTAAATATAGATATTCTCAACCATATTTTTAATAAAAAACACTACTAAAAATTGAAGAAATATAAGTAATAATTTCATTAAAAATAATTAAAACAACTAAACAAGTATGTAATACAAGTAATTAATTTTTATAAATGTGAAAAATAAAAAATAAAATATAGAAATGAAAAATAATTACAACAAACCGCCGGTTCGGAACCGGCGGTTCGGAACCGGTTCGGAACCGGTTCTGAACCGGCGGTTCGGAACTGGCGGTTCCGGTTCGCGAAACCTCGAACCGGAACCGAACCGAATTTCGCCGGTTCGGTCCGGTTCCGGTTCCGGTTCCGGTTCGGCCGGTTTCGGGTCCGGTTCCGGCCGGTCCGGTTCCGGTTCGAACCGCCGGTTCGGTTCAATTTTGGCCATGTCTATCTATACATGGTCATTTATGGCTTGATGCCAACATATTGTAGGTGCATGTCGTTGTATGTTCATGGTACATATGGCTCGGTTCCTCTCATTTACCTGTGTGTGAGTGGGGGAATTTGTTATCATCTATGGGTGGACCCTGATATTCTCATTTTCTTTATTTCTATATTACTTGTTGGGCTTTGTAACTCGTGTTTACATTATTTCAGGTAGGGACAAGTCTAAAGAAGATGGGGAACCTAGCAATGTGGGGTCTAGTGTCTAGATGAGTACAGAACTGTTCTAGACAAAAGGTCTTTGGGGGATTTTGGCATAGTGCCTGTGTTGTTGATGTTTAGCTCTTTTGAGGGCCCTTTATTCTTTTCTTTGAGATGTTATGGGTGTATGACCCTGATATATATGTCAGTACTTGATGTACAATTTTATATACGTATAACCTTGTTGTTGGTTATGAAATATTGTGGTGTTCTCTATTGTGATTCTAGCAGGTACCATTCCTTCTTGACACTTCTCCCTTGATTCCCTCGGCTAGGGTTTCTAAGGGTGGAGTCGTCATATGATCGAAAAAAAAATCAATTTGAAACTTTTGCTCATCTTTAAAATTATTTTCAAAAGTATTTAATGTTTTTAATTAAATTAAAACATAATACTCCAAATGTCATCAAGAAATTTATCACAAAATTTTTGACATCGGATTGCATAATGAAATTAATTTCTATTTTAGTGCTTAATAGAACATATAAAAGTAATTTAGAGAACCAAGTTAATAAACATTAATAAAATATTTCATTATCAAAATATGATTGATTTTCATCATCAAAACCATATCAAAGACAAAACATCAATCTATCAAGAACATAAAAATGGTCCTTTTGCCTGTGAAAAAATATTGCTTCATTTTAACTAACGGTTTCAAAACTAATTTTTGAAAATCATTTAGGAGATTCATCATAGTACTTGTTTAAGCAAATTTTCATATACGTATAAGAATATAATTCGTTTGGTTGTCATTTTAATAAAGTACTTGAAATTAATTTTTGTTGAAAACCATACACTTGACTTATGATTTAGGGTATAAATCAATTTATTTTTCATCATCAAAACTGTTGTTGCCAAAAATAAAACAATTAGAATTTTTGAGGGGGGAACACTGGAGCAGCAGTAGAGCGAGGAAAATAGCTGGTAATTGTCTGCTTGTGGAAGTGTACGTTAGGTAGCTCCGGTCTTCGATTATTTAGCCAAGGTCTGGAGTATGCCCTCAAGGGTATTTTTGGTTTTGGATTAATCCATCTAGGAGTAGCCTCATATGTGTTCGGTGCATAACTGCATTCACAAGAACAAGTTAGAAGGCACACGGGGATTCCTCACCCACGTATGCCTTCCGATGCTTAAGTCAGTACATGAGGGAAAATAGTGTGCTAAATAAATGATGTAATTAACAAATATAACGATGTACCTTTCTTCGCAAGTGAGGGTTTGGTCATAGTACTTTTAACAGGTGTTGGGGGTGAACTTGCATGTTAGGAGCACTCGGATGGGCTTAAGAGGAATCCCCCCCCCAAAGATAGAACAACCTAGGGAGTCCTCTAGGAGAAGGTGGGCCTTATGGCGAACTACTAGAGCAGGTTCTTGGTCTCTACGTATCCGGCCTGAGCAAAATCCCAAGACGATAGAGGATGCTTCTATTACTCTGAATTTTGTACAATATCTGTGAGATGACATCTCGATTATGCAAGGTATGGATTAATTCTCTCGAAAAGAGTTACAATGCAGGTAGTACAATATATAATTAAAAAATTATATTCATGTGATATACATATATTTAATTCTAAGGCCAATTGAAGAGTGCAAGGACGAAGCCTAAAACGTGGGTTTGTTGGGCAACTAAAACGGCTTGATAGACACATACATAGTCCATGCACATTGTGTATTTTACTAATCACTTCACCTTTCACATTATGGGTAACTTTATATTTGTATGACATATGGGTGTGCATATTGGGTGAATTACAATTGAAGGTTATAGGAGATAAGCCACATAACCATAGTCGTGGGGCCCTATGGGCACTTTCTTGAAGAATTGGATTGCATGTGACTAAATTAGATATTCTTAGATATATGATTGAATATAATTTTATATTGAACATACTTCAAATGTGATTGAATATTTCTTTATTGTTGGGATACTGCAATTAGATAATGGCAGCTTGTGATATGCCTATAAACCAATTACATTTTATATTTCCAATATACATGCTCATGGGTTGCTATTTGAATATTGGTATATTAATATTATATTTGAATATTGTTGTGAGATACGCAACAATTGCCAAGAGATTTTAGCCTTATCGAAAGGAAATAATCTTCTTGTTGAGAGGTTATTTGTTGAGAGAAATTGAACTGTGCAGCAAGGAGATGCTGCAAGTAGGCAAGGAGAATGAGTGCTGTGAGGATTAGTTGCCACAAGAAGATTCAGCTGTCAAGAGTAAGGTTATGGCAAGACTACTGCAAGAAGGTGTTGCCAAGAGGATGTTGTTGCAAGACTGCCACAAGGCTGAGAGGAATGTTTGTTGTAAGACTGTCACAAGAAGGTGCTGCCGAGAGGATGTGTTGTTGCAAGGCACCATTGTGCTGCAAGCATGTTGCGAGGATGCCACAAGAAGGAATGTCGCAAGGCACCATCATGTCGCAAGGATGTCACAAGAAATAATGTCGCAAGGCACCATCGCGCTATTTGGAAGTAGCAATAAATGATGCTGCATGGCATCATCGTGCTGTAAGGATGTCGTAAGGGTGATGCAAATGGTTGCAGCAGACTATCGCAAGAAGGAATGTCGTAAGGCACCATCGTGCTGTAAGGATGTCGCAAAGGTGTTGCAAGAAGTGATGTTGCAAGAATGGTTATGGTAGATTACTGCAAAAAGGATTGTTGTAAGGCACCATTGTGCCGCAAGGGTGTTATGGCGATGAGTGTTGTGATAGACTGCCATAAGAAGGAATGTTGCTGCTGGAAGATAAAGAGGAGCTTTGGGAACTGTGCTAAAAAAAGTCAGCAATGTTCATTTACTGTGCAATTTATAGGGAATAGTGCCACATTTTTCCTTGGACCATTTTGCCCCCAAAATCATGAATAATTACATTATAAGCATTATTGATTATTTCCTTGCCATTTACTCATGATTTATTTTTTGGAAAAAAATACTCCTACTTGGAATTACTCATTTAAAATATACCCACTTAGATTTAATCATTAGAAATATGCTAACTTGTATTTATTCAATAAAAATACCCCCAGGTGAATGTTTTTTGAAAAATCTATAGCACAACAATAGTCCCCACTCTTTGCTTTGACTTCTAAGTCGAAGGGAAGAGTATATTACTTCTCCTGCGTCTACCTACCTTAATGGACAAACCTATTTTTCAAGGATTTATGGCCTCGTGTCAGCACAAAAGTGAGATCCTTTATTAAAGTTAGGACAGGCAACGGGCAGAGCTCAACATGTCGAGTAGGCGACAAAAGATTTGGAGGCATAGCTCGAGGCATCCTAAAAGATGATCCATTTAGGCAAAGATAAAGGTGTGCCTTTAAAGCATGATAAATGGAAGTATATGTCTTATTAGTGATGCAGTACCAGGAAAATAGCCTTGTGGCTCAACAGTTGGAAATGTCAGGGTCGAGATAAGATTTTTACCACAGGCAAGGACATAAACATAGATACTTGAGCGTTGAAGGGCAAGGAATTCTCTAAGGAATGCTTTTAGGCACAAAGAAGTTCTTCCTAATTCTTTTGTTAGATTTAGACTTGGGCCTTAGCTAAGCTGGGTTTTTCTAGGATTGAAGGGTCTCGGTGAGTCGTATCCTAGGAGGATGGATTTTTCTTAAGGTGATTTCCTTCAGGGTCCCGAACTAGTGTCTACATGACCCCACTGCCTGGAATCCAAATGAGTACCTCGATTTGAGGATGATGAATAATATTCTCCACTTCCCTAGGGCGCGAACTTGATATGTGCTTGGGACAAAAGTTTTTCTTTGGGTGTCGTAGGGGTAGTTTAGGAGGTGGAAGATAGTATTTCAAGTGAGTTGAAGGAAAACCTTAGAGACACTTTAATCAGGGCTATGAGAATGGCTCTTTAATAGCCAGTCATCCCACCTCGACCTTCCACATGTTAGGCCTTACTCTTCTAATTTTTGTTGTATTTTTTGTTTGTACTTTCTAGTCTTGAATGTAACTGTTTTGAAGAAATGGAATGAACAATACAATTTTTCACATGTTTGATATTTTTGGCTTTCTTGCAACATGTGTTGCTGATTTTTGTGTCTCGCGTTATGCATTAGTGAAAAAGTAGGAATTCATGTACCAGGAATAAAAATGATCATGATAAGTAATGGCACCTAGTAATGCTCTCACACGTTCCCTTGGATCTGCCAACCATGTTAGTCAAGAGATTAAATATAGAAAGACTAGATTGGTCGATGCAATACCTTAGTCTTTGTGAGAGTATTATGCTATTCATTAGCTAAAGCTATTTTTCTTATCCTGTCAGCTAGCTTCTGGCTTCTCAATCATAGAGTTAGCACCTGAAATTCTTAACTCAAGCAATCTAATGCGGTTTGATGTATATAAGCTTAAAAAATAGAAAACCATGGATGATAGAGCAAGTAAAGAGGAGTTTCTTATGTACCTCGAATCAATCACCACAGGTTGGGTTGCTAGGATAGCGATGACTAACTAAGGTGAAATTGCTGATGCCCTTTATGTTATCTCTCAACTTTTCGCTAGGCTATCATGGGAAATCGTGGCGTGGCCATCTCTAGCCTGACCATCTCGGTGAGTTTAAGAATGTGGGACCCTTAAAGCTAAACTATTATGATAAACTAGTCTTTAGGCTGGGTACGTTCCCATTTTAACCGTCGAGTGGTTACCAGGAGAAGTTGTTCACACCAGGTTGCTCGTGGTAAAGCCATAGGCTAGGTGGAGTCCAGCACAAGGTTAGAGCATGGGCCTAGCCCTAAAGTAAAACAAATCATTTTTATTTTGAGAGTGCCAAGAACTAGTTTTTAGAGAAACATCTGACATTTGATACCTTGTTGTGGATGAGTTACCACTGCATGATTTCTTTGATACTGTTTAGTCATTCGGGCACATTATGTTTAATACCTTTCTATCTAGATTAGCCATTGCACGGTCCTAGTAGAGTAGTGTTGTTTCCAAAATACAGCAATATATTTTTAATCGTGGGAGAATACAATTTGTGTGTGGTTGGTCAAAAGAGTCTCGAGAGTGTAGAGTCTTGTCACCAAGTTTCCTGAGAGTGTTGGGTCTTGAGAGTCTCGTCACCGAGTGTCTTGAGAGTCTTGGGTATGTTGAGTGATGAGGAGACTCTCGTGATCTTTTGAACGGGAGACCTGATGAGTGGGAGACTTCTTTGGATTTGATGGGAGGCTTTCTGATGACTGAGTGACCCTTGATGACCGAAAGAGTCTTGATGATCGAGAGACCTGTAAGATGAACTCAAGGTTAGGGGCACAAGTGGGTGTCATCAGGTAAACCCTCCGATGCTTAAGTTAGTTCTCGAGAGTGGGAACGCAAGAATGTACTTAGAATGCCAAATAGAGCATACCTAAGGTTAAAGGAGTGGCCTCTTATTTATAGAGGAGATGGAGGGGGAACACATGGTGGCCATTCCAAGAGTCTCGCGACCCATCCAAAAGGGTCTCGCGGCTCATCCAAAAGGGTCTTGCAGCCCATCTCGAGAGTTTTGCGATCTTCTCGACAATTTCAGAGCCTATTCCGAGAGTTTTGTGATCGTGTTGGTGTATCCGAGGGATGAGATGTGAATGAACAACACCCACTTGATCATTTGACCGAGTGACCTGGTTTTTGCATGCTTCAGGGGTTAGAAAAAAGAGAGAGGGATGTGACCCCCCACTCACTCAATCACATGACTAATTGAGTCAAGCACTTGTGGGGAGAGAACAGCCCCTACCCACTCGATCATATGATTGAGTGGGTCATGTCCTTGGGGAGAAAATCCTTCCACCCACTCGGTTATATGATTGAGTGAGTCTTCACCCGCTCGGTCTTGAGTGACTCCCTTGCCTTTTCGTTCTAGGTCTGACCCATTTCTGCTCCAATGCTTGGATATGCTCCTTAATTGGATATGGGTGCAATTTTCAGGGCATATCAATTGCTCCTTACTCTTTCGACTGGGAGAGTTGGGTGAAAGATTATTCAGACTTACAAAATTTTTGGACTTTTTCTGCCACACTTTTCTTGCATTTTGGAAGCCATTTGTGTACAGTTGTTTTTGATTTTCTGTATCTGGGTGTGAACTCTTGTGCCCTTCTATTCCTTAAGCCTCTATAAATAGACCCTAGGGCTTCTCCTTCTTTCATTTCCTTTGGACGATCTTCTGGATGTGGGTGATTTCAAGGTTTGAGTTCTCTCAGGTCTTGTCACATTTTGGACTCTCATCACGTTTTGAACTCTCGTTACATTTTGGACTCTTGTTATGTTTTGGACTCTCAGGACCATGAGGTGTCTTCCCACTCGCTCAAATGACCGAGTGTCCAAGGAGTTCCCACCCACTCAGTCAAATGAGCGAGTGGGTGTGTGGGTGCTCACTCTATGTCTTCTTCATTGCTTCCTATGAGAACCCGTCTCCTTTTAGCTTGTACTAATGCTCTTATATTGTACTTATTGTAATACCCAGTATTTAATGTTAAGAGTATTTCGGGAATTAAGGGGTCAAAATGGTATTTAGCAAAGTTTCAGGCCTACATGTAATATTCAAAACATAAACGAAAGGTGAGGGACTATGTTAAGGCAATTCAGGAAAGGAAAAATTATCCAAATAAGTGATATTGGACAAAGTCAAGAGATTCACAAAGGTTTGAGGACAAAACCACGCGATTAAGGGCATCCGGGCAAAGGTTCAGATTTTGTAAACTGCTCGAGGGAGGTCGAAACGACGGATTTTCTAGAAATTCTTGAGGGAAATGAGAAGTTTAGAACTTGTGGGCAGTCAAGGAATTAACAAGGACTTCAGGGGTAATAAGGATAGGGAGAAAATGCAATTAGAAAATACTTGGGGGCAAAACTGCAAATTTTGAAAATACCATGGTGTGAACCTGACCGGCCGCCTGTGGCCGCTGGCCATCCACCTGGAAGCATCGGGAAGGTTTCCCAAATGTGCTAGGGTAGTCTCCAAGTGATGATGAATCCATTGGAGCTTGCCATTGGCCGGAAATGGCCTTGATGTGATCGCAATTTATGGTAGATAAGATTTCTGATTTGGCTGAATTTTTTGAAGTCTATATCACGCGATTTGGGGCTGTTTGATTGGTTTGGAGGCTGGATTTAGGGATAAGGGGATAAGATCAATCAAGTTCTGGTGGGAATTCGGGTCAAGAACGGGTATAAATAGCCTAACCGAGGTTGAGGGTTTTCAAAGAAGTCGAGAGAAATTAAGGGCGTTTTGGCTTGAATCGAGGTTCACAAATAAGGGGGTTTCGTTCCTTGAGTTGTAAGGATTATTTCTGGAGAGTTTCAAAGAGATTGATGTGCGTTTGATAGGGTTTTAGAGCTTCGGCCGGAAAATCAGGCTCGTCGGAATTGCAACCTGCAACTGCCATTTAAGACGTCTTCCGGTGGTTGTTTTGGCCATTGGAAGGTGCCATCGAGGTAGCCTTGAGGAGAGCTTCAAGGCCCTACCATCGTTTTGACCAAAGGAGGTCGCCGGAAACCCGCCATAGCCAGAGAAGACGACCAGAACTGGTTACGAGTGGGCTTCACTCGTCAAGGCCTTAGGTGGCGTGTGAGGTAGGTTTTGCTTTTGAAATTAATTCTATAATTTTTTTAAAATTATTTTAGGAATTTTCATAGAAATTATTTGGTGAAATTTGATGTTAGGTATTTTTAATAAATTTTTGAAAGTAAGGAAAGTTTAAAAATAAAGAAAAATAGAGAAAATTACGAAAAAATAGAAATATTGATTCCTAAAGTCTTAATGGTGAATAGGAGACGATTGGGTTGTTGAAAGGAAGGATTACTCGATTTTTGAGGTGTGACACATTTTTCGAGGCAAAAACCAGTCTTTTCTAAATTGAGGTGAGTGGTTTGATTCTAGTCTTACCTTGATTTGAAAATATGATTGGAGTTTGTATAGTGGGTTCAGGTGAGTGGTTTTACCCTCCCGAACTTAGGATATTCGTGGTTGAACCAGTTCTAATGAGCGGTTATACCCTCTAGAACTTGGGTTGTTTTACAAAGACATTTCACTTATGTACTTGTGACATCATTTTCATATTGATCATGAGGTATATTGCATCAACTATTTTTCTTATAAAAGAGTCGGTGCATGGCGTGTGATTTTCATATCATCGGGGTATTGGTTTTTGTGTCATTATTGTGTCTGTGTGGGACGGGATGGGGTCTACTTGAGAATGGGGCAATGTTAATCCAGGTGAACAAGTGACACGGTAGGGCACTCGAGGGATTAAGTATGTCGGGGCAAGGTTAACCCCAACAGTGTGTGGAATGGATTTTTCACGGGTGGTTGAGTATGTCAGGGAGATTTCTCAAGTTAGATATGTTGCATGTTGTTGTTGTCTGTTTATGCTATGCTCATGTGTCTTTCATACATTCAGTAAACTGTTTCATGCCATCACTTAGATGTTTTATCATCTAACTTGGGTCATGCCCTTGGAACATTCAACGTTCCAGCCAGGGACTGTTGCAAGGTCGAAGACATGGCTGGTGGGGCCGACGGTGTTTAGTTTGATAGTCATTGTATCATTTTGGTAGCGTTAGTACTTATTTTGATATATGTATAAACGATCGGATGATAGTGTTGTAATCATTTTGTAACGTTGTAATACGGACTTTGGTATGGGAACACCTTGTATGAAACTCATGGTAGGCCACGTCATTTTGGTGTTAATTATTTTGCTGTGTTATAATATATCTCATTTAGTTTCAGATTATTGATCTTGTTAGTTAAACGGGCAAGACCGGGGTTCTTGGGGTTTGTATCTGCATGTGAAGATTATTTTTTATACACCGCGCGTGTTGAACTTGAAAAAAAAAAAAATCTCAGGAATTGCCTTACAGTGACACGCCCGTGTAAGCCGGGGTGTTACAATTGGTATCGGAGCCCTAGGTTAAAACCCTAGGATGGTTAGGCTAGGTTGTTTAACTTAGCATGGTTAGAATTGTTAACTTAGAATATGGTTATGGATTCTAAGAGACACATGGAAACTTTAGGGAACACATGTTCGAGGTTTCTGAGTAAAATTTGTGTGTTATAAGCAAGCCATGGTGGATCAAGTGCTATTGTCGCATTGGACAAATAGGATCGAAGCTCGTGGAAACTCGCAAGAGGAAGATATGGTTGTGTTTCTGAATGCGATGGAAGAAATTATGGACGATGTACCTCAAAGTTACTGACAATTGATAGATTTGCCGGAGTATCAGATTGACTTTCTTATCAATCAGATGGTAGGGGAGTGGAAGACTTTTGCTCAGTGGTTATGGCAGGATTGGGTGTTCGAATCCTTACACGAATTCTGCACAAGGATACGGGATCAGCATGCAGAGTTATACGGGGAAGCCATGGACGAGGAAGACCAGGAAGATTGTGCCGTAGATCCTGAAGCAGAAAATGAGGTCATCGACATCAGTTCCGAGGAGGGTCTCAGGAGGATGACGAAGGACCCCCGGTTGAGTCTGAGGACGATGAGGGTCACAAAGAGTCGTGGATCTAAAGGTCGAAGGGATAACTGAAGGAAGAAGATATATATACAATATAATAAGATGTTATGCTTATTTCCTTTTTGGTTGTGCTAAGTTGTTATGTTTTGTGGGATACTATTAAGAAATAAAACTGTCACTCCTTGTCAAGAAATGGTCTTGTCTTGTGCATAATTCATTCTGTGATTCACTTCAAATGGTGAATACACGAAGACTTCGAGATGCAGCTCATGATGGAAACAGGAGAAGGGAGGAAAATAATCCTGGAGATCAGGGTGATCGTAGAAATCATTTGGCTGGGAACAGGGGCTATGTTAGGGAATCGAGCTCTAGTGAAGACCGGTTCGAGCAAATGGAGCGGTTCCTAGAGAACATGCTGGCATACGTGAGTCGAGAGGAGCCTACTCGGCACACGACCACAACATAGGAACGATATCGACATTTAAGGCCGCCTATGTTCAAAGGTAGGACATGCGATGATCCTAGCTCAGCCAAGTATTGGCTCAAGTAGATAGAGAAATTACTTCAACACCTCCAGTTCAGGGAAGAGGAGAAACTGAGGTGCGCAACCTACACGATGGAGGAAGAAGCGAGTCGGTGGTTGCAAGTTATTGAGCGTTCTATGATAAGGTCTCAACAAGAACGCGAGGAAGAAGATAAGAATGCGCTAATGTATACTTGGGTGGGATTCAAGGAAGAGTTTAACGCTAAGTACTTCCCTAAGAGCTAGAAGGAAGAAAGGATCTGGGAGTTTATGAGGCTTAAGCAGACTGATGAGATGTCTGTGAACCAACACGATAACCAGTTCACTCAACTAATTAAATACGTGCCCATGTACGACACTGACGAGAGTCAGAAGGCACAGAAGTTCGTTTCAGGGTTGCAAGTGAGTCTCTAGCAAGTTTTAAGTGGGTGGGACATTAATACCTACAAAGAAGCGTTGCATCGAGGCCTAACCATTGAGAGGAATTTGACGCGGGTCAAAATAATTAAGACAGACAAAGGGAGCAAGGGCGGTAAGCCAGGAAGTTCGATGGCTCAACCTAAGGACGACAGGAAGTGCTCTTGATGCAAGAGGAAACACCTGGGAAGAGGTACATCTTGAGATGCTATGGATGTGGCGAAGAAGGTCACATTGGAAGAAATTGCCCGAAGAGCAAAGTAATGCCCCAAGTTGGGTACCAAGGAAAAGTGGTGTGCTACAACTGCGATCAACTGGGGCATTTCTCACGAGAGTGCCTGAAGAAGTAAAAGATGAAGCCGCCGAATGGAGGAACCTAGAATGTTCATCCAGGCCGAGTGTACAACTTAACTTGTGTGGACGCTGAGGCCGATCCTGCAGTTATTGAAGGTACACAATTCTTTTCTTATATTTTAGTTCATGCTTTAATAGATAGATCTAGGTGCTACGCATTCGTTTGTTTCACATGCATCAGTAGACAGTCTAAAGCTAGTACCGAGAGAGTTGGGTTATCAAATTGTAATAGCTACCCCTATGGGTTCAACCCTAGGAACTGCAGTAGGGTGTCAGGGATGTATTTTCAACATGGGAGGGGAAAGTTTCAAGATAGACTTAGCGGTATTAGATATTCAAGATTTCGACATAATTATAGGAATGTATTTCCTGTCGGTACACGAGGCTAAGGTAGATTGTAAGAATAAGACAGTGAGCTTACTCAAACCTAGCGGAGAATGGATTATGTTCCAAGGCTAGGATAGGAAGAGTAAGAGAAAGCACGGCATGACTTTGCAAGCGTTGCAATCAGCCAAACCCAAACCAAGTAAGAAAAGTCTGAAATTGGAATCAGTGAGGGTCGTGAATGAATATCTTGAGGTTTTTCCTGAAGAATTACTAGGACTACCTCCCCAAAGAGAGATCGAGTTCTTGATAGACCTTGTACGAGGTATGCAACCTATTTCCATATCTCCATACAAGATGGCCCCAGCTGAGATGAGAGAGTTGAAGAAGCAATTGCAGGACTTGATCGACAAGGGATTCATTAGACCAAGTGTATCACCTTGGGGAGCCTCGATACTCTTCGTGAATAAGAAAGATGGTACTTTGCTGATGTGTACTGATTACCAGCAGTTGAACAAGGTAACCATAATGAATAAGTACCCACTACCTAGGATTGAGGAATTGTTTGACCAACTCCAAGGAGCTAGGGTATTCTCTAAGATAGACCTTCGGTCAGGGTACTATCAAATGAAGATCAAGTCGGAAGATGTACCTAAGTCTGATTTCTGATCTCAGTATGGTCACTACGAATACCTAGTGATGCCATTCGGATTGACAAATGCACCTACTGCATTCATGGACTTGATGAATCGAACTTTTAGACTCTACTTGGACAAGTTCGTGATTGTGTTCATAGATGATATCCTAATATACTCAGCAAGTGAGAGTGAGCACGAAGAACATTTGAGGATAGTGATGCAAACCTTAAAGGACCTATGCCAAGTTCTCAAAGTGTGAGTTCTAGCTTACGCAAGTAGCATTCCTTGGGTATATAATTTCTGCGAAAGGTATAATTGTTGATCCAGCAAAGATAGAGGCAGTTCAGAATTGTCAAGCACCCAAGACCATTAGAGAAATTCGAAGTTTTCTTAGACTAGCTGGATACTATAGGAGATTTGTGGAAGGATTCTCGAAGATATCTGTTCCACTTACCTGATTGATGCAGAAGGAAGTCAAATTTGAGTGGGACGAAAAATGTGAGCAGGGCTTTCAAGAGCTTAAGGCGAGATTAACTACTGCACCGATTCTAGCAATGCCAACGGAGTTGGGAAAATATGTGCTGTATAGTGATGCTTTTGGAATAGGTTTGGGATGTGTTCTAATGCAAGACGAGAAGGTAATCGCTTACGAATCTCAACAATTGAAGAGGCACAAGCAAAACTACCCAACTCATGATTTGGAGTTAGCAGAGATAATATACGCTTTGAAGTTATGAAGACATTATTTATACGGAGCACAATTTGAGATTTTTACAGACCATAAAAGTCTGAAATACATATTCTCTTAGAAAGAGTTAAATATGCAGTAAAGAAGATGGATGGAGTACCTGAAAGATTACGACTGTATCATCTCCTATCATCCAGGGAAGGCAAATGTAGTTGCAAATGCTCTTAGTCGAAGAAGTTTGAAAATTGTGGCTAGCATGATGATTAGAGAATGGGAAATGATTGAGGAATTTAGCCACCTAACAGTAAGTCTCAAGCTTAAACCAATCAAAGGGTATCTGGAAAATCTGACTATCCAACCTGATATGGTGATCCAAATCAGGTCAGCCCTTCAGACAGACGCGAGAAGAAGTCAATGGATACACATGAATGGTTAAGTAAAGGCACTTGAATTCAGTTACCGTGATGGTATACTATAGTTCCAAGGAAGGACTTACGTGCTAAGAGATCAAGACCTAAGGCAAATTATCTTAAGAGAAGCTCATCGAGCTAGGTACACCGTACATCCAGGACCCACAAAGATGTACAAGGACCTTAAGGAAATTTATTGGTGGGCTTGAATGAAAAAGGATGTGACACGGTACATGGCGCAATGCGATACTTGTCAATGTATCAAAATTGAGCATCAGCGCTTAGGAGGAATGTTGCAACCTCTGGACATTCCCGAGTGGAAGTGGGATCATGTTACCATGGACTTTGTAACCAATCTGCCTCGAAGTACCAAAGGAAACGATGTTATTTGGGTAATAGTAGATCAATTAACCAAGTCGGCGCATTTCTTACCTATTAAGATAGGGCAACTGACTCATGCTTTGGCTCAGTTGTACATCGAAGAAATAGTTCGACTACATCGAATTCTTGCAAGCATAGTGTTAGATCGAGACCCACGATTTATGTCAATATTTTGGGAAAGTTTCTACAAGTGTATGGGAACACAATTGAAGCTTAGTATAGCTTATCATCCTCGAACTGATGGATAGTCCGAGCAAACAATTCAGACGCTTGAGGACATGTTGAGGGCATGCAACAACGGGCACCATAGTAGCATTGGAATGGCCCCTTACGAGGCATTATACGGGAGAAAATGCAGGACACCACTCTGCTGGATAGAAACCGGAGAAACATGATTGATTGGACCCGAGATAGTGCAAACTAGGAAAGAAAAGATCAAGAGAATTCAGGAGAAAATGAGAACAAGTCAAAGTGGCCAAAAGTCGTATGTCGACCAGCGAAGACGAAATTTGGAATTCTAGATCGGTGATAAAGTCTACTTAAAAGTCTCCCCATTCAAATAAGTGATTTGAGGGAAAAAGGAAAGGGAAATTAAGCCCAAGATATATAGGACCCTATGAAATTTTGAAGAAAATTGGGTTAGTAGCTTACAGAATATCTTTACTTATGGCGTTATCAAACATCTACAACGTGTTTCACGTGTCCCAACTATAGAAACATGAGCCGAATCCTACTCAAGTACTTTAAAACAAGACCATCGAGATACGAAAAGATCTAACATACCCTGAGGAACCAGTTTGAATCTTAGATCAAAGGGACCAAGTCTTAAGCAACAAAGTTATTCCATTGGTGAAGGTACTATGGAGCAACCATGACGAAGAAGAAGCTACTTGGAAACGTGAAGAAGAGATGAAAATTTCTTATCCGCATTTATTTAATATTGTGAGTTAATGATTTCAAGGATGAAATTCCTTTTTAGAGGGGGAGGATGTAATACCCAGTATTTAATGTTAAGAGTATTTCGGGAATTACGAGTTCAAAATGGTATTTAGCAAAGTTTCGGTCCTACGTGTAATATTCAAAACATAAACGAATGGTGAGGGACTATGTCAAGGAAAGTCAGTAAAGGAAAAATTGTCCAAATAAGTGATATTTGACAAAGTCAACAGATTCGTAAAGGTTTGAGGACAAAACCACGCGATTAGGGGCATCTGGGCAAAGATTCAGATTCTGCTCGAGGGAGGTCGAAACGACAAATTTTCCAGAAATTCTTATAGGAAATGAGAAGTTTAGAACTTGTGGGAAGTTAAGGAATTAACAAGGACTTCAGGGGTAATAAGGATAGGGAGAAAATGCAATTAGAATATACTTGGGGGCAAAATTGTAAATTTTGAAAATACTAGGGTGTGAACCTGATCGGCCGCCTGTGGCTGCCAGCCAGTCGCCTTGAGGCGTCGGGAAGGTCGTTCGGAGGTGTTAGGGTAGTCTCTAGGCAATGATGAAGCCATTGGAGCTTGCCATTGGCCAGAAATGGCCTTGACACGATCGAAATTTATGACAGATAAGATTTTCGATTTGGCCAAATTTTTTGAAGGCTATATCACGTGATTTGGGGCTGTTTGATTGGTTTAGAGGCTGGATTTAGGGATAAGGGGATAAGATCAATCGAGTTCTGGTGGGAATTCGGGTCGAGGGATGAGGGGATAAGATCAATGGATATTCCATGGGAGGTTGAGTATGTCTGGGAGATTTCTCAAGTTAGACATATTGCATGTTGTTGTTGTCTGTTTATGCTATGCTTGTGTGCCTTTCATGCATTTAATAAACTATTTCATGCCATCACTTAGATGTTTTATCATCTAACCTGGGTTATGCCCCTAAAACATTCAATGTTCCAGCCAAGGACTGCTGTGAGGTCGAGGACATGGCCTGTGGGGCTAACGGTGTTTAGTTTGATAGTCATTGTATCATTTTGGAAGCGTTAGTACTTATTTTGATATATGTATGAACGATCGCATGATAGTGTTGTAATCATTTTGTAACGTTGTAATACGGATTTTGGTGTGGGAACACCTTGTATGAAACTCGTGGTAGGCCACGTCATTTTGGTGTTAATTATTCCGCTGTGTTATAATATGTTTCATTTAGTTTAAGATTATTGATCTTTAAAGTTAAACGACAAGACTGCAGTTCTCGGGGTTTGTATCTGCATATGAAGATTATTCTTGATACATAGCGCGTGTTGAACTTGAAAAAAAAAATCAAAAAAATCCCAGGAATTGCCTTATAGTGACGCGCCCGTGTAAGGCGGGGTGTTACACTTATTGTAAGTGTTGTTCGTTGTGGTCAATTTCACATGTTACTTCTTTGTTTCTTCTAAGGCAAGGTAATCTTTTGAGCCCTTTCCATATATCGAGGATAAGAATGGCACCACCCCCTAGCCTTACGCATATTCTCGAGGATACCAACTCCCGGTTTCGCTTCGAGGACTTCGACAGAGTTGATGACGCTACACCCTCGAGATATATGGTGAGATATCCATACCTTGATGAGCCTGGCCTTTCATAAGTGGATAAAGGCTCTCTGAGCATCCATTACGCATCTTTTGAACAGGGGCTTCAGTTTCCTTTGCCTCATTTCATTATGGATTGTTTGCGTCACCACGAGATCGTTCCGGCCCAGGTTCATCCTAATGGCTGGGCCCAATTGGTGGGCTTTTCAATCCTTTACCATCAATTGGGAGCGACCCCTTCCTTGATGCTTTTCAACTTTTTTTTTAAGCAACAGAAGGCTAATAGGGACCGCTAGCTATATACTCTCCAAAAGATATCCGGCCTTGGACTGTTTGCCGATCTACCCAACAAAGTTAATCAGTTTGAGGATCGTTGGTTGGTGATAGAGCCTCCACCAAGTTGGGATGCCCCAAAGCATGTTTAGTGTGTGTATGATCATGTCGTGTCAAATTCCAAGTATCCTATTTCCATCGTAGGCCCCAATCAATATCAATCCCATTTAATTAACACACAACCCACTAATACATGGACTTTGGCCCAAATGGGCAACCCAATCCATTAATTTAAATACATACATTTGCCACATAAAATATTTCTCACATTTAATTTAATAGGGTAAAATTTTCAATTCCCATAAATAAAATATTAATAACTCCTAGACCCATTAACGAGTTGTTACAGAAAAGATTAACACATTGTCTAGTTGTGATATGATACATGAACCATAAGTCTTCCTTAGCGATTTGAGCATAGTTTCCCTTACTGGAGATAAGAATATGAACACAAATAAAAAGCAAAAACTGATTCATCATAGATAATTGAAAAGCTAAATCAATATAGCATGGAAGAATAGTATCCTAAAAAATGAGTTGATTATCTTCAATAAAGTTGAGGTTAGAAGGTTGGTAAACAATACCACCTTCATGAATCCCAAAGAAATTATGAATAAGTTGAGTGTTTATCTCAAATGATTTACCACATGCTTTGGTCTTAAATTTGTTTTTTGTGAAAGATAGCGATGAAATATGTTGGAAGCATTACAATAACATGCTTTAACGACATTGAAAATTTCTATCTTGGCTCTTGAAAAATTAAGACATATATTACCTTAAATTTTCAAACAAATACAAATTGGATATTGCATAATTATTCCTATCAAATATTTTAAATTTTGCATTCATCGGTGTAAGCTTCAAGATGAAATTCATTTGTTTTAGAATAAAACAATTCTAAACTAGATGATCCTTTTGAATACCTAAAAATTCTTTCAACAACCTTAAGATGGGATTTCTTAGGATTCGAATGAAATCAAGCACATAGAAAAACACTAAACATGATGTTCGGCCTACTAACTATCAAATATAGAAATGATCCAATCATGCTTCTATACTACTTGTTGTCCATAAATCAACCTAATTCATCTTTGCCTAGGTATGATGAACTACTCATGGGAGTTGCTAATGGTTTGCTTTCTTGAATATTGAATTTCTTAAGAAGATCTCTTATATGTTTTTGTTGAGATATATAAATTCCTTCATCTTCTTGTCTAATTTGCAATCTTAGAAAATATTTTAATTCTCCAATCATATTCATTTCAAATTCCCCTTGCATTAGAATCACATATGGATTTAATTCTAGACCCAAATATAATATTGTCTACATAAATTTGAACTAATAAAATGTCTTTGCATGAGACTTAATAAAAAATGATGTATCTATTTGTCTTCTTTTAAATTCTTATTCTATAAGAGATTTGCCAAGTCTCTTATACGGTGCCCTAGGGGCTTGTTTTAAATAATATAGTGCCTTTGTGAGATTGAACATATAATCCCCATATTAAGGAATCTGAGAACCGAGAGGTTGTTCCACATATACTTCCTCATTTATATAACTATTCAAGAAGTCATTTTTGACATCCATTTGATGAGCTTAAAATTTTTATGGCATACAATTGACAACAACAACCTTCTTATGACTTCTAGTCTTGCTATGGGGGCATAGGTTTTATCATAGTCTATTCATTTTTCTTAACTATACGCTTGAGCTACTAATCTTTCTTTGTTTCTAACAATAATTCCACTTTCATCTATTTTATTCCTAAACACCCATATGGTTCCTATGGTTGGGTGATCTTTAGGTCTTGGAACCAATTGCCACACTTCATTTTGATGTTCAAATCAAATCATTGGTTTTATGTTTAAAATTGAGTGATTAGTTTTGATGATGAAAAAACAAAAATTGGTTCTTCAAATTCCTTATCGAAAATAATTTATAGTTAAATAATCAATATGCTTGTAAATCTAGCCATTATGATCAAGTTAATCTTTATACACATAGCTATGAAAAAATATTTTTTTAAAAAAGATCGCTTGAACCGTTAGTCAAAATGGATTCAAAATGAAGCAAGCTTTTTTCAAAGAAGTAAGGTCATCTGTTGACTAGTCAAAGTGACCAGACGAATATTTTTAAAATTTTGGCCAAATTGTCGATAGTTGTGTATAGCTTGTTGACCGGCAGAATGATTGCTTTTTAAAATAACCCTCATCTGTCGACAAATATCTCATCATCTATTAACCGACCTTTTATTTTTAAATTCATCTGTCGATCGATGCTCATGTATCTATTGACCGGTAGTATGCTCAACCTTATTGCTTCTAAAGATTGCAAGTCATTTGTCGATCGATGCTTATGCATCTATTTGTTTGATTTGAAATGCTATGGCACACGCTAAGAGGGGGGTGAATTGGTAAAAAAATTCTATTTCCTTAAAAAATCTTTTGATAAAAAGTTGATGTCGTCCATGAAGACCACAACTTCGTTAAACCTGAAGACTTTAAAATGATATGATGAGGTATCAACCATATAAAGATAATCTTGTCTTGACAATGGAGAACACAAGAAAAAATATAAATTATTTTTCAACGGAAGGTTAAATATATGAATCAAATGAGTAATACAGAGATGCTTGAAAAGATAAATGAACAAAAAATACAAACATAAGAGAACACAAGGATTTATAGTGGTTCGGCTTAAACAAGCCGAATGCACTACCTTTGCTCTTCAGTAATTAAGGATTTTCAAGCAAAACACTATAACTCTCCTATCACACTAGGTAGACCGTCTAGCACTAGGGTAGGAAGATACAATCATATTGCTTAATCAAGAAAGCCCTCTAGCAATGCTAGGTAATACAAATCTCTTACTATGACAAATAGGTCCTCTAGCTATGCAAGCTAGGAACAAAAGAAATGATACAAGAGACAAATTTTTAAGAGAGTGCCCTCTTAGTTACAATGTAATCAAGAACAAATGCAAGGCTAAAAATATGCATTTAAACAAATAAAATACAAGCCTTGAATTTTTTTTTATTCAAATGTAAAATTTTAAAATTCTATCTCTAAATTTTCGTCTCTAAAATTTTCGTCTCAAAAAAATCTGTCTCAAATATAAAATTTGTATCTATAGATATAGAAATTAAATTCTAAATATATAAATTAATAATTATTTTTAAATTATTGTATAATTTAATAATTATTTTTATTTTTTTAATTTTTTATGGAGAATTGCAATTGATTGAAAAAACAATGAAATAAGATTATTGTATTTTTATCAATTAAATAATTAATAATATAATTAAAATTTTAAGTAAATATTAAATTATATTATTTTTTTATTAATGGGACTTTTAATGATGATGATGATGCAGGCCAAAAGTTAAATCGTATGACTTAGACGTTGGACGAGACCTTTTTAAGAGTGGGGGAGAAATTGCATTTGGGACCATTCAAAAGCTATCAAAATTAAATAGAAAAGGTATGATTTAATTTCCTGAAGGTTTCTACATCTCAAGATGGCGGGTTAACCAAGGAAAGTTTGTTAATTCAAACCTTACAGATCTAGAAGAGTGACTTATTACTGGCCCCTATTTAACAGGTCTCCCTGCGAGAAGTTCGACGCACCAGAGATGAAAGTCGAGGCTCCAGCATTGCTGATCATGGGCGGGAAGGATTATTTTCTCAAATTTCCAGGAGTGGAGGACTACATAAGGAGTGGACAGGTGAAAGCATTTACCCACCACCTGGAGATAGCTTACTTGCCCGGAGGAAGCCATTTCGTTCAAGAGTAATTCCCGGATCAGGTAAACCGCCTAATCCTCATCTTCCTCGACAACCATAGCTGAATTGGTTAAGGAAGATCTGTTGCTGTTCAACAAGTGTGCTTCCCAAGTTAGAGGATTTTCCTGGATCGATCTGCTTCTCTTTATTCTTCGGTTTGCTTGGCTTCTTCTCTTTCTTCTCAGCTGGTTCCTTTTGCAGCCTTCGCAATGAATGGAGACTTTCAAGACCCAAGTCTGAAAATGAAGAACCAAATCGAAAAATCTATAATAAGATTATTTGTGAATTCACGATAGTGTAGAAGTAACACTCGGTGGTGGGTAGCCAGAAACATTGATGGGTAAAAATACCTTGGCAATCAACAGTACTGATGGTGCTGCCATTTTGAAGAAGAAAGAGGAGATTATTTTGCTGGTTCAGAGACATAATGAAGAAGAGGAGCAAGAAGAAGACGAAACAACTCAAGAGTGTGTGTCTGAATCGTTAAAGAAGTAATGATGAAGCAGCTTTAAGAGGTGGGGAGAGTGAGAGAGAGACACTGCGTGTCACTGCATGGGTACTGTGTAGGGACTGTGAGTAAGGTTTTGTGAAAGAGTCGTTCTACAAGTCTGATAAACTTATCGACCCGCTCACATAAAGGGGGCAAAAAGATAATTTTGCCCCAGCTCAATTTGTAAATTTACAAAGTGGGCCACTGTCTCCGCCCCTGCTCTGTCGTCTCTCCTGTCATGGCTACTGCCTTGCCTCGTTGCTGTCACCTCGCCTTGTCTCCGTCGCCTCTCTGCTATCGCTGCCTCGCCTTGCCGACAATCGATGACAGTGAGGCGAGGCGACAGTTGTGACAGGGGAGACAATAGACCAGGGGCAGTGCAATCTATGGGAGGGGAAGGGAGAAAACAGGGCATGGGGTCAAAATTGTCTTTTTGTCCTCTTTCAATAACCCAGTCGATAAATCCGTTGCGCTTCCTAGAATTTTCCTTTGTGACAAATGGCATGAAGAAAGAAATGAATACGACATGCTTTTAAAAAAGATTAAAAAAATTTAAAACTCCTTGTTGCTTTATTGAGGAAGGGCCACTTGTCATTTTATATTTTAAATTTTGCCAATAATAACAAAAGCTTCGAGCATGCATGGATGTAGATGTAGTGCTTCCACTTTGATATTAAGTAACTTAGAAAGCATATATTATAATTAAACAAGTTGAATGAACATCTGTACAAAGATTACTTAGTTTAAAATTATATATATATATATATATGCGTGTGTGTTTATCAGGTTGAATTTTGAATTTTTTTTTAAAAAAATAAATTAAGTTTTAAATTATATTTAAATTTGAAACGGATTTAAAGACGAATAAATCTATCTCAAAATCCCTCTAAAAATCAATAGAGTGGAAAAATCCGTCTCAAATTTGAGAGATTGTTTTGTCTCTAAATTTGAGATAGATTTAGAGACAGAATCTCTCAAATTTGAGATAGAAAAAATCTGTCTCAGAATCCCTCTCGAATTTGAGGTGAAAAAATTCATCTCAAAATTCTTGTCAAATTTGAGACGAAAAAATCTATCTCTGAATCCCTCTCAAATTTGAGATGAAAAAATCCATCTCAAAACCTTTCTCAAAATTGAGACGGATTTTGAGACAGAAAAATCCATCTCAAATTTTAGATGAAAAATACATCTCAAATTTTAGATGAAAAATCCGTCTCAAAATCCGACTCAAATTTGAGACGAAAAAAATTCGTCTCTAAATCCCTCTTAATTTGAGATGGAACAATTCGTATCAAATCTATCTCAAATTTTGCGAGAGTATTTTTGCGATAGACCAAAATTCGTCTTAAATAAAAAATTCATCTCAAAATCCGTATGTAAATCTGTCTCTAAACAATTGTTTCTTGTAGTGAATAATCTTGAAACCTTGTCGACTAGTTAATAGACTTGCTTTACTTTAGGTTTGAAACATTTTGAGATATTTCAAAAATAACTTAAACCAATTTAATTTGAGTTTTTGACTCAAATAAACCCTTTGGATTTAAAATAACCTAACTTCATTTCTTTTTTAGATACTTCATGAAATTGATTTTTGAAAGCATAGCATACATTTAATACATGAATTCCATATTCAATGAAAATTATATTATTTAACATTATCAAAACTATTTTGATTACAAGAGTAAGATATTAGTGATTTACAAAGATATCTCTACTAACATATCTATTTATTTTCTACAGTACAAGTGGTAGGTAATATGAATCTATTAACACATATTTTGGATACTAATTGGCTTTTTAGCCCAAACTTTTCTAACTGGTTTCACAATCTAAAATAGTGCTCAGTATGAAAAAAATCAACGACATCTTATACCTTAGTCCTCTTAAATTTTTACCCGAGGATGTGATTGATGACGAAAGAGTCACTTGGGAGAGTTTAAGGGATCATAACTTACAAGCTCGTAACTATATTCTCATTTCGATGTTCAATGACTTGTAGCTTCAGCATGAGAATTTACTAGAAATTGCAAGCATGATTTGTAATCTAAGAGACCTCTATGGTTAGTTAGACAACTTGATATGATATAACGAAGAAGCTATTTCGAGCTCAAATGATGGAAGGGTCTGATGATCAATTTGATGTATTGAATTTCCCCATGAATCCTCATATAAGGATTGATCTTATCATGTAATTGTTGTTAGATTCTTTCTCTTTCTTTATCACTTATTTTTATATGAACAAATAGAGTATTCTATCTTGAAGTTATTAAACATGTTAACAACGACACAATCACAAATACAGGGAAAAGGCAAAGAAGGGGTTTATGTTGTCGCCTCGTCTTCTTCTCAAAAGAAAAATAAATCAAAGAATAAAAAAAGAAAAGTTTTTGGGGGCATAAAAGGACATACATAAGAGAGAGTCAAAGGGTAAAGAAGTGGCCAGTCAAAGTAGATGTTACTTTTTGCTAGAAGAATGGTCATTGAAAAAGAAATTGCCCTGACTATCTCAGAAGCTTGAAGATCAAATATTATAAATATTTAAAATATTATAAATAATTTAAATAATTTATAATATTTGTTTTTTATTTATATTATAATATTAATTTTAAAATTAACTTTATAATATCTTTTTTTATTTATTTTATTTTTAACCCAAATGCCAAGTAAGCTTCCTGTAAAATAAGAAGAATTATTAGAAATTAAATATATGTAAAGGAAACTCAAAATATTAGACAATTCTAGATAAAATACATATAAAATACTAAAAGCACTACTCAATTCTGATCAATAAATATGTGAATAAATTCCCACATCAAATACCCCCAAACTTGAATTATTGCTTATTCTCAAGCAAAGAAAAGAAATTCTAAACCCAAAGCACAAAACTTACATTTGGAATCATTCATCACATTCAAATCCTTTGTTATTTCCACATCTAAATCCTCAATCCAAAATGCAACAATAGCAAATAAAGAACACTAAACATACTTACATTCTTAAGTTCAAGAATCCATACAAAATTTTAAACTCAATCATGTTTTGTCATATACCCTGCACAATCGAATAGTGCAACAACCATTCTTGTAACCATCCCTTCTCACTACTACAAACAAAGGTAGCAAAGTATGGTTTTCTTTTTCTCTTCTCTCACATTTTCTTTCGTTCTTTCTTTCTATTTTTCTTTTTTTTTTTCTTGAACGAGTGCATTTTACGCTCCATCTTTTTTTTTTAACTGAACGAGTGCATTCTATGCTCCATCTCGCTCAACATCAATCACCCTATTTACTTAAACCCTGTTTAGGCCTAGCTAAGAAGAATAATCACAAGAAAAATATTACATTTATCTTTCATGCATAGTCACACAACTCACACAATTTTGCAAAGAACAGGTACTTCAATGATCTTGGAATCCAAGTATACTTAATCTTGCTTTATAAGATATTGCCCATTCCAAATCAAAGACTCAATGTTAAACACAATAAAGAATCTAAATGCAAATCATGATTCCAAATTACAAGCTCTACTTATTTTATCTTTCACAAAATTTTCTAGACTAAGGGTCGGCCAAATATACACTTGATATAACTTTCGCCAAAAAAAAAAAAAAATTCATATCAAAATCACCTAAGCAAAACAAATAGCAAAACAAATAGCATGTATCACAATTAATAATTCCACCCCCTTCCCAAACTTATTTAACACATTGTCCTCAATGTGAAAGACAAAGAAAAATGAGAATGAAAAATGAATACTTCCCTGACCCATAATTGACAACTGCGAATACCCATGCTAATCCAAATCGAATCAACTTTATTTTCCTTTCTTTTGAACCTGCACAACATCACAAGTATGGGTTATTGGCCATATATTTATTTAACAAAACTAAAATGAAATAATAAAAACAAAAAAAGAAAAAGAAAAAGAGCTTGGGTTGTGTAACACCCGGTGTTATAGGTGTTAAAAGAATGAAAAAGAAAGTGAGAAAATTCTAAAAATGCCCTTGAGAATGTGTTGATCCTTGAGATTGAGGGTGCCCTATGAGAGGGTTATTTTGGTAATTTGGATAGTGAAATCCAATATAAAGAGTATTTTGGTAAATTGGAAATAATTTCAAGGTGGAATTAAGTATGGAAGTGAATTAGTTCCCATTTTGCATTACGTGGAGATAAATGGGATTGAAAATTCACAAAGGGTGTTTTAGTAATTTTGGAGAAAAATTCCATAAAGGAATTAATTATGAGAAAAAGAAGAAATTAATTATGGGAGTGGAAATAATTAATTTTTCCTAAATTGGTGTATTTATATGGGGGTGCCACATGGATGGTTTAGATTTAGTCTTGGAAGCCAAGGTTGGTGGCATGGAGTGACACTTGGCAAAGTGGTGTCCAAGATAAATGGAAGATTAAATTAATTGCAAAAGAAATTGGAATATGGTCATTCTTGCAATTAATGGGAGACATGATTATGTTGCATAAAAAAGAAAATGCAAAAGAAATGGAAAATGGTCAAGCATTAATGATGGAAAATGGTCCCATTAAATTAAATGAGAAAGAAATTATATATGTCTCTCAAGTGGTCACTCATGTGATGGGGTGAAATTAGTCAAATTAAATATATGAGAAATGGCTAATTTTGGTATTGGAAGACTACATGATCCAATGGTTGGGATCAAGTCTTGAAAATATGGGGATTTAATAAATTGGAAAATCCTTGAATTATGTCTTTCAAGGTTGATGGCATGAAAATTTCTCAAATTAAATAAATAGAAAAGAAAATCTATTTATGGAATGAAAGACTTGATCCAAGGGTGGAGATTAAGTCTTGAAAATCTAATGGTTGAGATGATTCAAGAGAAGTGGCATGGATTGCTACATGTAAAGAGATTTGAATGGTTGAGATCTAGTCTTCAAAAGTAAAAGAAATCTAATGGTGGAGATTAAAGAAGACAAGAGCACATGGATTGTGCTTTATTTGGATGGCTAGGATGGGTTCTTCCAACTCACATTAAATCCAAGGGCTAAGATTTATTCTTGCCATGGAAATAAAATAAGTGAATTAAAGGGGAATTTTGGCTATATAAAGGGAGGTAGAGAAGAAGGCTAAGCTTTTTGGCCAAATGCTTAGAGGAAGAAAAGAAAGAATGGAGAAGAAAGGAAGAAGGAAATGAAGAATGCAAAGGTAAGGTTTCTACCTTATAGTAATAAAGAGAAATCCTTTTATCTTTCTTGTATGGTGGCTTAGCTACCTTATTTTTTTTTTTAAGGGGTTTCTTGAGAAATAGCAAAGGTTGAAAGCAATGAAGGCCTTGAAGTTAAAGCATGTGGAAACTTCAAAGAATGGAAAAGGGTAAGGGATGGCCCCATGTGAGGGTGGCCTTGCAATGGGTTTTAAATATGTTTCATAAATGTATATGTTGCATTTGACATGTTCTTTTATGTTCATGAGACTTATGGCCATAGGTTAGTTTGAGAACATGGTTGAAATGGTAGGTTGATGCCTTTAACCTTGGAGGGTTGTGAGGGCAAAGAAACCTAGCCACATTTGCATGCATTTGGCATCATATAACTTGTTATGTTCATATTTATTTGGCATTGCATCCTTATTGAGCTTAATGGCTCATGAGGTTTTTACCCTCACATGTAGGTTGTAAAAGCATGGTAAAGTCAAGACAAAGTGAAATGACATGGGAAAGCATGGAAGAAGATTCAAGTGTATATTTTGGCTTATGAAAGCTTATGTGTTTGATTTGTGTAATGTAAATTTGTTGTTAGTGGAAGTGTATGTTGTATTTATACAATGAGATAGTGGCTTATGGCACGTTGGTGCCTAGGTTGAGTGAGGTCTCATTTGGTGTGAATGGTGGGAAGCACTAAGAAGTTAAATCCTATGATTTATGGTTGAAAAATAGTGGGTGTTTGATGTATGTTGTGGAGATATCAAGTATATTGTTTAGGCCTTAATTATGGAGAATTAAAGGCAAAATTTGGATGAAAGTGAGGCATTTTACTTAATTTATTTTTCTGGAAAGTTTGAGTTTAAATGCCCAAGAGAAAAAAAAATGCAGAAGCAGCAAAAAGGGGCAGCCAGCAGCAGCAGGCTGCTGGCCGGCCGCGCGTGCGGGGGCGGCTGCTCCCGCGTGCGGGCGTGCGAGCGCAGGCGGCCACACGGCCGTGCGCGGGCAGGCGTGGCCCCGCGCGGGCAGGCGCGACTAACGCCAGCAGGGCCCCAAACGGGCCTCGAGCGCGCCAGCGAGCCCCACCGGCCGATTTTTTTTTTAAATGGAAAAATTGGAGAATTTTGGGGCGTTTCTTAATTGAATTTGGGCCCCGGAGGAATTTTTAAAATAAAGGGATTTTTCGGGCATTTTTGGAGAAAATGCCGAAATTTTGGAAATTTGAAAATGATGAGTTTTTCCTCCGAAATTGGTGATCCATCAATGGATTGGTTTAAATGGTGATTTTTGGAGCCCGGTAAAATTCTTTGTCAGAAAAGAATTAAATTCAAATGAGAAAATAATGATTGGGCGTCTTCGCGAGTTTTCTTTTTAGCCAATGTGGTGTGGTTAAAGCCCAATTTCGCTAGTGAATCCTGGAGACGAGGGAAGGGAAGGACGAGCCTAGTTCCCATCTAGGGCGTTTCATCTTGAAACATGGTTCACCCTTCACCTAAGGCCGGGTAGGTGGACAATTTGGGTAATTGTTCACGAGTAACACCCGTAAGTGGGAGCGGGGCGTTACAGGTTGCCTCCCAAAAAACGCTTGTTTATAGTCATTAACTTGACTGGGTTTCCATCTTCATGGAGGCTTGAATCTTTCTTCTGTCAAAATTTTATGCATGCCAGTTGATGGACTTATTTCTTGAATGTTAGCAACTTTCAATCCAATCCCCTTCTTTTGCTCTCTCAACAACCTTATCAACTTTTCCTTTTTATTATCTAGTGGCTTGATTTTTGAAGAAGAAGATGACACATCTAAAGGGAACAATTTGTCTCTTTTGGATAGACAACCTTTTTGTTTTTTTTCCAAATGACCCATGACCACAACCTTGTTCTTGGCATTTAGAATTTGTTCCTAATCATCAAAGAAATTAACAATGTAATTTTCTATAGGCTCATGTAATCTCTTTACTAAATCATTAATGTCATCTATCCTTAAGACTTCTTTTTCATTGTCATTAGAATGTTTCTTAGCCTTAAATACATTAAAAGTAATTGTCTCATCATAAAGTCTAAGGCTAAGTGTTCCTTGCTAGACATCAATCAAAGCTATCCCTGTGGCAAGAAAAGGTCTTCCTAAAATTAGGGGCATGTCATAATCTTCTTCCATATCTAGAACAATAAAATCAACAAGAAAAATAAATTTATCTAATTTTACCAAAACATCTTCCACTACTTCCCTTTGATATTTGATACTTTTATCAGGGAATTGAAGAGAAATAGTGGTAGGTGTAGGTTCTTTTAATCCAAGCTTCCTGAAAATAGAAAAAGGCATCAAATTAATGCTTACACTGAGGTCACATAAAAGATTATCAAAATTAATTTCACCAATAGTGCAATGGATAGAAAAACTCCCTGGATCTCTCAACTTTGGTGGCAGCTTCTTCTGAATCACAACACTGCATTCTTCAGTCAAGATAATGGTCTTATAATCCTCCAACTTCCTCTTGTTTGACATAATTTCTTTCAGAAATTTTGCATAAGCAGGAATTTGTGCTAAAGCATTTGCAAATGGAATGTTAATGTGCAATTGCTTAAAAACTTTAAGAAATTCTTCAAACTATTTGTTAACCTTATTCTGTTTAAGCCATTGAGGAAAAGGGATAGGAGGAATATAAGGTTTAACAGGTGGTGTTAGGGATGGTATCTCATCTTGCTCATTCTCATAACTAATCTCAACATAATTCTTTTTATCAACATCCCTTGTAACATGTTCGCTACTTACCTCGCTATGTTGCTTACCACTTCTCAATGTCACTGCCTTGACTTCCTCTCTTGGATTATCTTTTGTTGTGCTTGGCAGCGTTCCTTGAGCTCTATAGTTCACCATACTGGCTATGTGACCAATTTGCATTTCTAGATTTCTAATGACAGCTTGTTGATTTTGAAACATAGTGTTTATCTTGGCTATATAATCTGAAGTCGTCTTAGCCATGGTAACCACTAAATATTCCAATGAAGGCTTCTTTTCCTACTGTTGGAATCATATTGGAGGCTGCAACACATTCTGATTATTGGACCATGAACGGTCCGGGTGATTCCTCCACCCTGGATTATAAGTGTTTGCATTGGGATTGAATTATCTTTCTCCTTGATTAGCCACATAGTTGACTTGCTCAGATGGTTGAGGTATAAAAGATATCACGGCTTGACACTCATGGGTAATATAAGGACCTGCGTAAATCTCACATACCTGCACACAAGATTGAATAGAGTTAATATTCAACTGATCGATTTTCTTAAAAAGATTATCTACCTTTGCATTTAATGTTGTCATCGCATCAATCTCATGTACTCTAGTTGTTCTTCTTGGCATAGATCTTTTAGATGACCATTGATAACTGTTGTTGGCCATCTTTTCAATAAGGTTATAAGCTTTATCGGTCTCTTTTCCCATTAAACTTCTTGCAGCTCTTCAATAGTAATCCTGGTGTTATGATTTAAACCATTATAAAATGTTTGAACCACTAACCACTTTGGAAGCCCATGATGAGGACATCTTCTTAACAACTCTTTAAATCGTTCCCATGCTTCATATAAATTCTCTATGTATGCCTGCATGAAATTGGTTATATCATTCCTCATCTTTGTAGTTTTCGCAGGTGGAAAGAATTTATTCACAAATTTCTGTGCCAAATCATCCCATGTTGTAATGGACCCTGCAGGCAAAGAGTTCAACCAATACTTAGTTTTTATCTCTTAATGAAAAAGAAAATAGTTTAAGTCTAACCACATCATTAGAGACACCATTTTGCTTAAAAGTATCACAAATCTTCAAAAAAATTAGCTATGTGAACATTGGGGTCATCGTTTGGTAACCCGCTAAACTGAACAAAGATTTGAATTATTTGAATAATAGCTGGCTTAATCTCAAAATTATTTGCCCTATGGTTGGTCTGGTGATGCTGGATGGTGTTCCTTGAATAGAGGGCATAGCATAATCCCTTAAAGCTCTAGCTTGCCCATTCCTTTGCTCCACAATTTTGTCTCCCATTTTTTTTTTTTTTTGAGATTCCAATATGACCTACAAAGGAGAAATAGAATATCACAACAGTTAAAAACTTAATTTTTTTTATTTCTTTATTTTTTATATTTTTTATTTTATTTTATTATTATTATTATTTTTGAACACTCAAAAATACAAATAAAAATGCAATAAAAGAGAACACAAAGATGAAGACAAACAACTAAAAACAATTAATGTCTAAATTAATATTCAAGTTAATTAGTATTGATATTAATATCAATCCTCGATAACGACTCCAAAAACTTGTTAGGTTAATTCACAAGCATACGAATCGCACAAGTAATATAATGAAATAGTAGAGTGTCGATCTCACGAGAATTGGATTAAGTACTAAAATTAGATTAACTCTGGTATTATTTAGACTATAAAAAGAGATGAATTTGAATAAATTAAACTAATGAGAATTGAAATTAAACATGAATTTTAAAAATAACTTAACTTGAATAAAATGGAGGCAATTAGGGTGTTTCGAATCCATTTATTAATCCATCTTAATTTTCAATCAATTTGGTTTTCATCAATTCAATGAGATGAATATCGAAATTGCTTAGCTTCTTTCCCAAGATTTACTAACCTAATTAAATCTCAATTTATTAACAATGAACCTATTTCCTAATAGTTATAATAAATCGAAATTCATTGTTAAGTTCCAATTCATTATCCCTCATAAGATTCAAGTATAAAATCCCTTATCAACTATTTATCTTATGAAATTTATTACTTCAACCTGTTATGAAAATCACCTCTCAATCTCAAATCATAATACAAAATCAATTAAATGATGATTAAATCACTTAATCACATTAAGAATAAGTAATAAATAATTAAAATTACGGAAGTAAACCCAATTAATAAAAATCAAGGCTTCATAACAAGTTTCATCTTAAACCCTAGTTAAATAAAATTAGTTCATAATGGAATTAATAAAAAATATAAGAAGTTGAAAGGAAATAGTAGCTTGCTACCCAGATCTAAAATAAATATGGGTCAAACGAATCTGGTTCAGAGCTGCTCCTTCATTAGTGCTTCGACCTTCCTGTGCGCACAGCCTCCAGATCTTCCAATCTCCAATTTCGGCCCCCACTCCTCTTCGCATTCCAAGTTCTCTTAATCTCTTATTATATATATATATATGTATATATGATGCACGGTAGGGCTGGCAATTTTTGACACGACCCGATTACACGACACGACACGAAATTAAACGGGTTTGGGTTGGGGTTAATTGGGTTCGGGTCATAAACGGGTCAACCCGTTTATGACACGATTATTTTCGTGTCTTAGATGGGTCAACCCGTCTAACCCGTTTAGACACGCAATGACCCGTTTAAAATTTATTTATAAAATAAATTAAAAATAATTATAAAATTAAAAATTGAAAATAATACCCCCTCCCCCGCACGTCTGAAACGAAAGTAAACCCTAATTTTAAACTCTTCCTCCTCTCTCATTCTTCCCCCTCCCCCGCTCTCTCTCTCTCGCTCACTGTCTGAACACGGAACACCCGCCGTCGGCCCCTCGTCTCCGCCATCGACACCTCCACCCCTCGTCTCCACCATCGACGCCTCCACCCCTCGCCTCCGTCTCCATCCTCGTCTCGGCCATCAACGCCTCCGCCCCTCGCCTCCGCCATCGGCGCCTCCGCCTCCATCCTCGGCCTCTGCCCTTCGTCCTCGGCCTTCGCCTCCGACCTCAGCCTCCGCCTCCATCCTCGTCTCGGCCATCAACGCCTCCGCCCCTCGTCTCCGCCATCGACGCCTCCGCCTCCATCCTCGGCCTCTGCCCTTCGTCCTCGGCCTTCGCCTCCGACCTCAGCCTCCGCCTCCATCCTCTGCCTCGACCTCCGCCCCTTCGTCTCCGCCCTCGGTCATTTCAGATCCGCCTCCATCCTCGGCCTCATCCTCGGCCTCGGCCACAAATGTTTGATTTTTATATGTTGAGGAGAGTTAGATTACTGTATTTGGGATTTGAATGATTGTATTTGGAGATTTAGATTGCTGTATTTGGGATTTGGATGATTGTATTTGGGATTTAGATGATGTATTTGGAGATTTGGATTAATTGCATGGATGATAAAATGTGAGATTTTATTCTTGTTATTAATATGTTATATTTGTATGTTGACATGTTAATAATTTATGTTGATAGGTTAAATTATTTGTTTGTGCGTGAATAAAATTTTGTATGTGCATTGAATAGGTTTTTTTATACATTTAATAAGTTTTTATATGTTACAGGTAAACGGGTTGGATAGGTTAATAGGTGACACAACATGACCCGTTTAAATTAAACGGGTTAAACAGGTTAACAGGTGACACGACACGACACGTTTAATTAAACGAGTTAAACAGGTTAACAGGTGACACGACACGACACGTTTAATTAAACGGGTTAAACGGGTCGTGTCGTGTTACACGTTTAATAAACGTGTCGTGTTCGGGTTGAATGAATTTGACACGATTATTAAACGGGCCGTGTTCGGGTTTGCCTAAAACGTGTTATACATGTGTCTTGACACGACACGATAATGACCCGCTAACCCGAATTGCCAGCCCTAATGCACGATTGCTGCTCCCTCCATTCCTTTTTCCTCCCATTATTATATAATATATATATATACCTAAGATGCACATGCCACCCTACTGCACGTTCACACGTCATTTCCTTTAATAAATGAATATGTAATATATATAAGTAATATAATATTTAGAATATTATTAATTGTATTAATTTTTATTATTTATAATATTTGTTTTTTATTTATATTATAATATTAATTTTAAAATTAACTTTATAATATTTTTTTATTTTTTATTTTATTTTTAACTCAAACACCAAGTAAAATTCTTGTAAAATAACAAGTATTACTAGAAATTAAATATATGTAAAGAAAACTCAAAATATTAGACAATTCAAGATAAAACACATATAAAAGACTAAAAGCACTACTCAATACTGACCAATAAAAGTGTAAATAAATTCTCAGATCAAATACTCTCAAACTTGAATTATTGTTTATCCTCAAATAAAGAAAAGAAATTTTAAACTCTAAGCACAAAACTTACATTTGGAATCATTCATCACATTCAAATCCTTTGTTATTTCCACATCTAAATCCTCAATCCAAAATACAAAAATAGCAAATAAAGAATACTAAGCATACTTACATCCTTAAGTTCAAGAATCCATACAAAATTCTAAACTCAATCATGTTTTGTCATGTACCCTGCACGATCAAATAGTGCAATAACCATTCTTGTAACCATCCCTTCTCACTACTACAAACAAAGGTAGCAAAGTATGGTTTTCTTTTTCTCTTCTCTCACTTTTTCTTTCCTTCTTTCTTTCTATTTTTCATATTTTTTTTCTTGAACAAGTACATTTTATGCTCCATCTCGCTCAAGATCAGTCACCTTATTTACTTAAACCCTGTTTATGGCTAGTTCAGGAGGAATAATCACAAAAAAAATATTACATTTATCTTTCATGCATAGTCACACAACTCATACAATTTCGCAAGGAACATGTTGGAATCCAAGTATACTTAATCTTGCTTTATATGATATTGCCCATTCCAAATCAAAGACTCAATGTTAAACACAATAAAGAACCCGAATGCAAATCATGATATAAATTTTCTATCAAAGACTCAATGTTAAATCAAAGACTCAAAGTTCTACTTATTTTATCTTTCACAAAATTTTCTAGACTAGGGGTTGGCCAAATATGCACTTGATATAAATTTCGCAAAAAAAAAAAAAAAAAAAATCATATCAAAATCACCCAAGCAAAACAAATAGCATATATCACAATTAATAATTCCACCCCCATCTCAAACTTATTTAACACATTGTCCTCAATGTGAAAGACAGAAAAAGTAGAATGAAAATTGAATACTCCCCTGGCCACATAATTGAACACTACGAATACCTATGCCAATCCAAATCGAATCAACTTAATTTTCCTTTCTATTGAACCTTCACAACATCACAAGTATGGGTTACTGGCCATATATTTATTCAACAAAACTAAAATGAAATAATAAAAACAAAAAAAGAAAAAGAAAAAGAGCTTGGGTTGCCTCTCAAAAAGCGCTTGTTTATAGTCATTAGCTTGACTAGGTTTCCATTTTCACGGAGGCTTGAATCTTTCTTCTGTCAAAAATTTTGTGCATGCTGGTTGATGGACTTATTTCTTGAATGTTAGCAACTTTCAATCCAATCCCCTTCTTTTGCTCCCTCGACACCCTTATCAACTTTTCCTTTTCATGATCTAGTGGCTTGACTTTTGAAGAAGAAAATGACACATCTAAAGGAAACAATTTGTCTCTTTTAGATGGACAACCTTTTTTCTTTTTGTCCAAATAACCCATAACCACAGCCTTGTTCTTGGAATTTAGAATTTGTTCCTGCTTATCAAAGAAGTTAACAATGCAATTTTCTATAGGCTCATGTAATCTCTTTACTAAATCATTAGTGTCATTTATCCTTAAGACTTCGTTTTCATTGTCATTAGAATGTTTCTTAGCCTTAAACACATTAAAAGCAACTGTCTCATCACAAATTCTAAGGCTAAGTGTTCCTTGCTGGACATCAATCAAAGCTCTCCCTATGCCAAGAAAAGGTCTCCCTAAAATTAGAGGCATATTATAATCTTCTTCCATGTCCAGAACAATAAAGCCAACAAGAAAAATAATTCTATCTACTTTTACCAAAATATCTTCCACTACTTCCCTTGGATATTTGATACTTCTATCAGCTAATTGAAGAGAAATAGTGGTAGGTGTTGGTTCTTTTAATCCAAGCTTCCTAAAAACATAAAAGGGCATCAAATTAATGCTTGCACCGAGGTCAGATAAAATCTTATCAAAATTAATTTCACCAATAGTGCAACGGATAGAAAAACTCCTTGGATCTCTCAACTTTGGTGGCAGCTTCTTCTGAATCACAACGCTGCATTCTTCAGTCAAGATTAATGGTCTTATAATCCTCCAACTTCCTCTTGTTTAACATAATTTCTTTCAGAAATTTTACATAAGCAGGAATCTGCGTTAAAGCATCTGCAAATGGAATGTTAATGCACAATTGCTTAAAAACTTTAAGAAAGTTTTTAAACTGTTTGTCAACCTTATTTTGTTTAAGCCTTTGGGGAAAAGGGATAGGAGGAATATAAGGTTTAACAGGTGGTGTTAGGGATGGTATCTCGTCTTGCTCATTCTCATAACTGATCTCAACATTATTCTTTTTATCAACATCCCTTGTAACATGTTCACTACTTACCTCACTAAGTTGCTTACCACTTCTCAATGTCACTGCCTTGACTTCCTCTCTTGGATTATCTTTTGTTGTGCTTGGTAGCGTTCCTTGAGCTCTATTGTTCACCATACTGGCTATTTGGCCAATTTGCATTTCTAGATTTCTGATGGCAGCTTATTGATTTTGAAACATAGTGTTTGTCTTGGCTATATAATCTAAAGTCGTCTTAGCCATGGTAACCACTAAATATTCCAATGAAGGCTTCTTTTCTTGCTATTAGAATCCTATTGGAGGCTGCAACACATTCTGATTATTGGACCATGAACGGTTAGGGTGATTCCTCCACCCTGGTTTATAAGTGTTTGCATTGGGATTGGATTGTCTTCCTCCTTGATTAGCCACATAGTTGACTTGCTCAGATGGTTGAGGTATAAAAGATATCCCAGCTTGACACTCATGGGTAACATGAGGACCTGCGTAAATCTCACATACCTGCACACAAGATTGAATAGAGTTAATATTCAACTGATCGATTTTCTTAAAAAGATTATCTACCTTTGCATTTAATGCTGTCATCGCATCAATCTCATGTACTCTAGTTGTTCTTCTTGGCATAGATCTTTTAGATGACCATTGATAGCTGTTGTTGGCCATCTCTTCAATAAGGTTATAAGCTTTATCGGTCTCTTTTCCCATTAAAGCTCTTCCTGCAGCTGCATCAATAGTAATCCTGGTGTTATAATTTAAACCATTATAAAATGTTTGAACGACTAACCATTTTTGAAGCCCATGATGAGGACATCTTTTTAACAACTCTTTAAATCGCTCCCATGCTTTATATAAATTCTCCATGTCTGCCTACATGAAATTGGTTATATCATTCCTCATCTTTACAGTTTTCGCAGGTGGAAAGAATTTTTTGAGAAATTTCTGTGCCAAATCATCCCATGTTGTAATGGACTTTGCAGGAAAAGAGTTCAACCAATACTTAGCTTTATCTCTTAATGAAAAAGGAAATAGCCTAAGTCTAACCGCTTCATTAGAGACACCATTTTGCTTAAAAATATCACAAATCTCCAAAAAATTAGCTATGTGAGCATTGAGGTCATCATTTGGTAACCCACTAAACTGAACAGAGATTTGAATCATTTGAATAATAGTTGGCTTAATCTCAAAATTATTTGCCCTTATGGTTGGTCTAGTGATGCTAGAGGGTGTTCCTTGAATAGAGGGCATAACATAATCCCTTAAACCTCTAGGTTGCCCATTCCTCTTCTCCACAATTTCGCCTCTCATCTTTTGTTGAGATTCCAATATGACCTACAAAGAAGAAATAGAATATCACAACGGTTAAAAACTTGATTTTTTTTTATTTCTTTATTCTTTATATTTTTTATTTTATTTTGTTATTATTATTATTTTTGAACACTCAAAAATGCAAATAAAAATGCAATAAAAGAGAACACAAAGATGAAGACAAACAACTAAAAACAATTAATGTCTAAATTAATATTCAAGTTAATTAGAATTGATATTAATTCCAATCCCCAGCAACGATGTTAAAAACTTGTTAGGCTAATTCACAAACGTACGAATCGCGCAAGTAATATAATCAATGAATAGAGTGTCGATCCCACGAAAATTAGATTAATTAAGTATCAAAATTAGATTAACTCTAATATTATTTAGATTATTAAAAGAGATGAATTTGAATAAATTAAATTAATGAGAATTGAAATTAAACACGAATTTTAAAAATAACTTAACTTGGATAAAATGGAGGCAACTATGATGTTTCGAATCCACTTATTAATCCATCTTAATTTTCAATCAATCGAGTTTCATCAATTCAATGGGATGAATATTGAAATTGGTTAGCTTCTTTCCCAAGATTTACTAGTCTAATTAAATCTCAATTTATTAACAATCAACCTATTTCCCAATAGTTATAATAAATCGAAATTCATTGTTAAGTTTCAATTCATTATCGTTCATAAGATTCGAGTATAAAATCCCTTATCAACTATCTATCTTATGAAATTTATTTCTTCAACCTATTATGAAAATCATCTCTCGGTCTCAAATCATAATACAAAATTAATTAAATGATGATTAAATCATTTAATCGTATTAAAAACAAGTAATAAATAATTAAAATCACGAAAGTAAACCCAATTAATAAAAATCAAGACTTCATAATAAGTTTCATCTCAAACCCTAGTTAAATAAAATTAATTCATAATGGAATTAATGAAAAATATAAGAAGTTGAAAGGAAATAGTAGCCTCCTGCCCAGATCTAAAATAAATATGGGTCAAACGAATCTGGTTCAGAGTTGCTCCTTCATTAGTGTTTCGACCTTCCTGTGCGCACAGCCTCCAGATCTTCCAATCTCCAATTTCGGCCTCCTCTCCTCCTCGCATTCCAAGTTCTCTTAATCTCTTATTATATATATATATGTATATATGATGCACGGCCGTTGCTCCCTCCATTCCTTTTTCCCCACATTATTATATAATATATATATATATATAATACTCCACATTCACACGTCACTTCCTTTAATAAATCAATATGTAATATATATAAGTAATATAATATTTAGTATATTATTAATTGTATTAATTTTAATTATATTATAATATTAATTTTAAAATTAACTTTATAATATCTTTATTTTTTTTTTAACCCAAACACCAAGTAATATTCTTGCAAAATAACAAGAATTATTAAAAATTAAATATATATAAAGAAAACTCAAGATATTAGATAATTTTAAGTAAAACACATATAAAATATTAAAAACATCACTTAATTATGATCAAGAAATATGTAAATAAATTTTCACAAGTGTGGTCGTACAAGGGTTGAACGGGCCAACCTGGTCATTCCAAATTCAAAACAGTGTTGGTGGCACACTCCAAACTCGTAGATGCGCAATTGTTGTGATGGGCCTGTGGCGTGCAGTGCTGCTACGGCCACGGGGCGACCCACACAAGTTGCGTGAGGCAGTCACGCGGCCCATCCGATGCATGCGAGCAAGCCGTGCGAGGCTGTCACGCAGGTTGTGTGAAGCTGTCGGGTAGTAGGCATGAGGAGCCTCCTAGCTACGGCCCGTGCATGGCTGTCGTGTAGGCCGCGAGGACCGTGCTTGGCAGGCGTGCAGGCAGTGGCCCAGAGGCCAACGTGGTGCAATTGTTGCACGACGACTTGTGGCTGGTGTACAATTTCGGCTCTGCGAGCTTTTGGGAAAATAAGAAAAATATATATATATATATATTAAAGAAAGGAATATTTTTGTTTTATTTTCTTTAATAAATTATGGTGTTTTATTTTCTCCTTTGTCTTAATTTTTCTAAAATTAAAATTTCAAAATCAAAGGAGTTTGATTTGTAATCAAAGCATTTGATTAAGTTGGAATTTTATTTTGGAAAAACATAAATCTTAAATTGTTTTGGATTTATGTATTTATTGGTGTATGCCAAGTTTATTCCTTGATTAATTTTTAATTAAATGTAATGATTTAATTGCTTGTGTTGTATGTGATTAGATTATTATGGATGGTTACGGACTATAGACCAATGTGATTTGATGAATGGTTTATTCATATGTTTTCATGGGAATGTTATAATGTGATTATTTCATTAACGTGTTGATGCCATCCTTTCTCTTATCTCATGTCGTAATTCTTTTCTCATCTAATTTCCCTCCATGTAATGGAGGATTCTCAAAATATGTAATAGTTATGTAATTTAGGGAAATTTTGTAGTCAGATTTGAAATTGTAATTATACGACGACACAATGGGGAGAAGGTTCCATGAAAAGGACTTCAATGAGCTTGAGAAGAATCGCAAGGTATGACCTATGTTGCACGGAAACACCTCATAGGAGTCGTTTTTCTGTTTCGAAAACGTTTCCGAAACGTTTCCTATTTCCGTTTTGGACCCTATTTATGCCTATTTTTTTAGAAGAATATTCGTTTCCACGTTTCCGTTTTCTATCGGAAACGTTTTCCATTTTTGTTTCCGTGCAACATAGGGTATGACCTCCTAAGATTGACCTTTAACCTCCCTTGCGGCTCGGGGAAGTTAACTAGATTAAAGTCCATAACCATCCTATTATATGATGCATGCCTATTTATATTATATGATAGTATATTGTGAATGTATGTTTGGTGTATGAGACCTCTCTTTAAACAATAAAATCCCTCATATTCATATTAAGTCCTTTTTCAAGTTGCCTTCCATTATTATAGTTAGAGTCGTAGTTTGTTTCTTAACTTGTTGGCCTTAGTCAAGGTTGAATTCTATATATGACATGTTTTTGCTATGAAATATGAGATATTTCTAAATAATGGGTTAGACTCAACTAAAACATATAACTTGTTGGCCCTAGGCAAGGTTATATGGTCTTAGACACGAAGGCTAGGAATATTCAAAAGATGCATTTTGCAAGAGTTGCCAACCTAACTATCTAAGAGTTACATGAGATGTATTTGATAAGAGTTATCTACCTAATTCAAAATTCAATTTAATTTGTTGGCCCTAGTCAAGGTTGAATTGAATCTAGATGGGATCCTAGCCCACTAAAGACCATTACTATTGATTAGTTTGCATAAATAACAATTGACACATTTTATTTAAGATTATCACCATGTCTAGTAAAATATCCTTGCGTAGCATACTTGATGCTAACAAACTCATCAGGTCAAATTTCTTAGATTGGTATCGCAATGTCAAAATTGATCTCAAGCAAGAAAAGATTGGTTATATCCTGGAAAGGCAAGTACCTCCCATCCCTGATGAGGATGCAACTCAGGAAGTACTTGATTCTTACTGGAAGCACGAGGAAGATGATGACACAGCAGCATGTGTGATGCTTGCCTTAATGTCACCAGAGCTGCAAAAGCAGCATGAAACTATGGATGCTTATACCATAGTTTTGCACCTCAAGGAGTTATTTGATGCACAAAGTCGTACAGAGAGGTATGAAACATCCAAAGAGCTTTTTTATTGTAAGATGACAGAAAGATCTTCACTTAACGCACATGTTCTGAAGATGATTGTCTATATTGAGAAATTAGGCCAATTGGGTTTTATCATGGACGATGAGATAAGTATAGATTTGGTCCTACAATCCTTGCCAGATAGCTATTCACAATTTGTGTTAAATTTTAACATTAACAATTTAGACGCAACTTTACCTAAACTATTGGATACGCTTAAAACTGTCAATGAGACCCTTAAGAAGGGAAGGAAAAAAAAAACCCTATATTGCTAGTTGATTCTTCTAAGAAGAAAAAGAAATTCAAGAAGAACAATAGATCAGCCCCCAAAGTTGAAGCTATCAAGCAAACTGGTGGTATAAATAAGGACAAGCTGAAAGAAAAAGGCACCTGCTTCCATCGTAAAAAAGAATAGGCATTGGAAGAGGAATTGCAAACTATATTTAGAAGAATTGAAGAAGAAGAAGAAGAAGAAGAAGAAGCTTGGGGAAGCTTTGTCTTCAGGTATATTTATAATTGAAAATAACTTATCTACTTCTAAATCAACATCTTGATATGAGATACCAGATGTGGTTCTTACATATTTATAATGTTATGCAGGAACTTATTACCTATCCATGTCGTTTCGGATTAATTTTAGAACTTGATGAATGCTATTTCATTTCAGTACTTTCAAATTTATTGATTCTATTTCTTGTTTGGATAAGAAAGGTTTTACCATTTATATTAAAGACAATCATTGTTCCTTATTATGTCATGGAATGGTACTGGTTTTTGATTAATGGCATTTATGTTCTAAATATTGATAATCCTCAAGATAAATATGATAAATTTTGCATCACTTCCAGTATCCTTATAACGTTATGCCCTAAAAACAATTGCCTACCTTCTAAATAGAGTACGTACCATCAAAAGCGGTTGATAAAACTGAAAGGATACAATGATTGCACACGCTAACACTTAGCGGTAGATACAAGAATACATAATTGATTTTTAAAACTTTTTCAAAAATCAAATAAATAAATAGTGAAAACGGATCGTTTCTTACATGACACGGTGATAGCATCCATATTCATATATTAAAACATAACCATACGATATGGAAATGCAATAAATTGTAACTTTTACCTCAAGCTCAAAGAGCATGCTAGTTGCTTCTATTACGCATCTAACTCGAACACTTCGGTCTCGTAGTACAGCTCCCACGATCCCATCACTTACTAGCTCAGGAACCAGCTCCGATATCTGTTTTTGGTTGACTAAGCCACCCCCACAAGTGTAGGGGACCAAGTCAGTCCACCCGTAGGTCACTCTGTAACCCTTCATTAGACCCGTGTTAGGTCCATCTCAAATGAAGATGAAAAGGAGTTGGGACCGTTCTTCCCAACTGGTTATCCATATCTCATGGACCTGAAGCAGGATATAACAAAAAAGGGTTGCGACTATAAATTCACCACTGGCAAAGCTTGTTGGACAGTTGTTGGAAACCACAGTCGTTATTACCGATGGCAACTCTTGTTGTCGCAAATGCTAGAACCGCCGAAGAACAAACCATGATCGCCACTAACCACCTCCAACAGCCCACTACCAACCACCGGCAACTCTTGTCGCACTAAAGATGTTTTTGGCTACCTGCCTTGGTCTCTTACAACAGGGATGGCGAACTCCTTCGCTGGACTTACTCGTTTCTGTTCCATTCTATCGACTTCCATTTTCATGTGGCAAGCTTCAATTCGCAAGCCTTTGTTTGATTAAAGCCTCACCTTTACTCGAATATCACGCCTGTTACCTATACCTCCTTGTAATATATATATATATATATATATATTCACACATAACCAAGAGATAATGAGAAGGAGACTATTGTTAGCGCACTTAATACACATATAATATATCTCATATATTGTATATTCAAGTAAGCTAGATGGACAAGAGAAAGGAAGAAGAAGAAGAAGAGACTACTAAGTGCTCATATAACATCAACCTTAATTTGTTGCTTACATCAAGCAACAATTATCTTGCCCGACATGGGCTAGCAGGGGTTGGGGGCACCATTGGGTCTCACCCCTCCATGGGGCCCACACACCCCCTAGGGTTGCAATCGAGCCAAGCCGAGTTGAGCTCAGCTCGACAAATCTAACCTCAAGCTCAAGCTCGAGCTTGAGTTGAACTTGGAATCAAGCCTGGAAGTTGGGCTCAAGCTCGAGCTCAATTAACATAATCCGAGCTCAAGCTCAAGGTCAGGATCACCACCATGCTCAAGCTAGGCTGACGGCAAGAGCGAAAGATGCGGTGGTCAGTAACGAGTAGAGATGCGAGAAAGGTGAGAAATACAAGGCAACAGCCTTCAGCAGGGATGGGCTTCAATGATGAGGGACAGCGATGATAAGCAGTGGTCGATCTTCACAGCTTGTATTATTCCTCTCGAGGAGAAGCAAGGCGGCAAGAGGAAGATGGCAAATGGAAGAGGGTTGGAAAAGAAGAGTAATAGGCAACCAAGGAAGGAAATAAGAGAAGAGAAAAAGTAGGTTTCTTGGGTTGGGATGAGAGAATGGGTTTCTTGGAGAAAGAGAGAGGAATAGAAAGAGGAAAGAAAAGTAAGGGAAAATATATATATATATATATAGAGTGCTGATATATATGTATGTTAAACAATATATTTATAAAATATATATCTAATATAATTTAATAAATGATATAATAATAATATGTATGTATTTGTATGTATGACAAATAATATATTTATAAAATATATATCTAATATACATATTGAGGTACCAGGGTCGGGCTAACAGTGAAGCCATATATGCGGTGGCATAAAACCCCTAAAATTGGAAGGCCCCTAATTTTAAAAATTTGTAACATATATTATTTTTTAATAATAAATATTTTATTAAAAAAATTAAATAAAAAACATTATAAATCAAAAGAGTTGATTCATTTCCGAATGTATATATTATTTATAGAATATTATTGACAATTTCAATTTCAGTAGCTTCTGCAGAAAGAAGTTTCTCAAAATTGAATTTGATAAAATCATATTTGAGATTAACTATGCCGCAGGAAAAATTGAATGGATTAGCTATATTATCTATTGAACATGATTTATTAGATAAACTTCATTATGGAGATTTAATCAACAATTTTGCATCTCAAAAGGCAAGAAAAATTGATTTTATATAAAGGTGAACATAGTTCAACACATATTTGTAGAATGAAAAGTTACTCATTATTGATGAATTTTATCTTTTTAATGATATCAATTTAATGTTTTGTTTTGTTTCATTCTATAAGAGAATAAAAAATGTATAGTTTTTTGTTTGCACTGACTTTCTTAAAGTTTTAAGAAAAATTAGTTTTGTTTTTCTTTATTTATTGTAGTAAGTTGTTTGGATTTTTTTTTTTTTAATCTCTGAGACATTATATTGTAGTTAAAAATCTATTGTCATTAAGAGATTATTATATTTTGTAGTTGATTGAAATTTAATTATTTTTTATTTTTTATTTAATAAAATGATGAAATGATTGTTTAAAAAGTGTATTATTTATTTTTTTATAAAAAAAATTAAAACTCTTGAGAATGCCTTAACAAATCTTTTCACCTAAGGCCCCCTACTTCATTGGGCTGACTCTGAGAGGTACCCCGCCCCCTGAAAGGGTTCTCTCCGAGAGATCTCGCGGGAAGAGGATTTTATCGAAGGTTGTCTCTCTGAGAGAGTTCTCTCCGAGAGTATTCTCTTGGAGAAGAAATCTCTCAGGAAAAGTGCTCTCTCGAATAGGATTCTCCGATTCTCTCTCGGGATAACCTCTTTTGAGGGATCAGAAAGATGTCGTACACGTGTCCCAATAAACCACTAAGACGTAGATTTCTATAAGAGGCAAGGCATAACACGATTGACGAGATCCCAACATCTGGTAACCTATCTCGATTCTCCTAAATTTCCCTTTTCGAAGTACTCATGTTTCTTTCCATGGCTTTTCCTTTTCCTGCATACTAACTTCACCATTGGAGGGTCTTTGCGGGAGATCCTTCCTGCAAGCCTTCTAACACTTGTCTCATGTTATAGCTCTTTCAAAAGTTGGGATCAGGTCATTTGTGTCCCTCTGAGAGAGCATATGTTCTCTCTGAGGCCTTCGAAGCACCTTCTCGAAAGAGGCATATTTCCTTTCCAGAAGCTGATCCACTCCTCTCTGAGAGGTGTAACAAACCCCCTCCGAGAGTCGTCCACAAAACCAGGCACCAAGCTAGTTGATCCTCTCTAAGAGATCCAACTCTCTTTAAAAGACCAGCTCCCTCCGAGAGACTTTTTCTCTACGAGAGATCTCTGTCTGTTAGGCTTTTTAGGCCTTTCTATAATACCCCATATTTTCATAAAGTTGCCACGTGATTTAAGTGAGTTTAAAATATAGAAAAATGGGCTTGAAAAGGTAACAAGTGACCGAATCAGTTGCAAAGAGTGCCCTAGAGCTTATATGTCTAAAGATAAGGGAATGACATCAACAAGCGTCTCGAGGTGTGATTTATGATGCCGAAAGAATTCAAATTTGTGACAATTTTCAATACAACTAAGTTATGGCCTGAAAGACCGAACGACAGTAAGGGACTTCCGAGAAGTCAGCGGAACCCTAAAGATGTTCATATTTGTCATAAGGAACAACCCTTAAGTAGTTTTGGGATGGAACAAAAAGACTTGCGATTAAAATGCTTGTTGAGGAAGAAAACCGAAAAAGGTACATGAAACGCACGTGGTAGGCGCGTGGCAGAGCGTGAAGAGGTAAGGAAAAAAAAGAAAAGAAAGAAAAGGAAAAAAAAATTGGAGAAAGATCTAGAAAAAATCCTAAAAAATCAAGAAATTTTTTTGTTATGATTTTTAGTGAAGAAAAATTTGGGAAAAACCTTGTGCAAGTATTTATATGGAAATTATCGAGCGAAAAATAAGAAGAAAATAAGAGAAAATTATGAAAAAATAATTATTAAGTTTCCTTTGAATGCATAAGATGTCTAGGGTATTGTTGAAACTTAAGGTTAAGTAATCGTGAGCTTGGCACGAGAATAGAGGTCAGACACGAATTTTGAGGAATTCTGAATTAAGTACAAGGTAAGATTCTTGTGCTCAAAGTCTTATTTTTGTGTAAAGCTCATATTGCATGAAACGTGTTTTTGTGTAACATTCCTATATGCAAACTCTTGTTATTCTCATACGTGAAATCATGTTGCATATATGAAATGTGTTTCCTTGGAAAAATATATGTTGTTGGTTTTCAACCGTTACATTTATAAAATCCATGTGGCCATGCTATTGTACCTATTTATTGTTGTCCAAAGGTAAAAGTCTGGATATCCCCCTAGAGGTACTATGCATGCGCCATTGAGAAAACTCTTGTGGGGAAGACTCTGAGCCTAAGTGTAATACCCAAGGAATTAGGATTATTGGAGAATAAGTGTTTTATTAGAAAAATAAAATTTCGGGGAAGATTGGTATCTAAATAGCTCAAAAAATTGACCGAATCGACTACAGGGAGTGGCCTGGAGCCAAGATGCCAAAGAAAAATGATATGGCAGTGATAAGTATTTCGAGGCATGATTTATGGCATCGAAAGAAATCAAATCAAGAACAATTTTCGATATAACTAAAATACAACTGCGTTTTAGGCGAAAAAATCAAAATGTTATAAGCGACTTCCGGGAAGTCAATGGAAGCTTCAGAGGGTTTCGATTTTTCGTAAGGAACAACTCTTCAGAGGTTTTAGGAAGAAATGAAAAGGTTTACGGCAAAAACGAAGATTTGGGTCTAAGTGTAGTTTTTCAAAATTGCCAGAGGAAGGTCAAAGCAATGTTTTTTCAGAATCTTTAGGGGTCAAGTTAATATTTTAGGGCTTGAGGGTCTTGAAAACAATTATGAAAAGTTCAGGGGTTACGTGAAAATGGGCCAAAGTGAGAAACCCAAACTTGGAGGGGTCAAAGTGCAAAATCAGCAAAGTTTGGCCATAGGTTTTGATCAACCCACTGCAGTCACCGACTGGCCATTTGGAGCACCAGGATCGCAAGAGGAGTGGTCGGGGCAAGGCCAAGACAAGTTTCTTAGCCGACAAACGGCCAAAAATGGATCAGATTTAGCCAACTTTTGGCCAAAAGTGGCCGAAAGATTGGCCACTTTGATCGAGCTTTTGAGAGCTCTATTGATGGTTTTTGGACCAACCTAGGGGAGGTAGAAGCTCCTAAGGCAATAGGTTGAGCGGCCAAGAGCGTTTCATCGCTCAATTTCGGCTATAAATAGCTGAGAAATGGCCGAGAGTTTTGAGAAGTGGAAGCTTCAAATTGAGGTCGTTTTCGAGTGATTTTGCGGTTCAAACTATAGGGCTTTTGTTGCCCATGGCCTAAGGATGATTTCTAGAAAGTTTTAAGAGTTTTAGTTGAGGTTTGGTAGGGTTTTGAGCTTCGCTAGAGAAAGAGGTGGTCCGCCTAGGTCGAGACTTCAAGCGGTTAGTCTGGGGCTCTTCAATGCTCCTTTTGAGCTCAAACTTGGCCATCTAGATCGACAGAAAGAGCACTAAGAGATGGCATCAGAATCTCTAATCTCCGGTGTACATGTGTTGTGGCTGAGGAAGATAACCGGCGCGTGGCCTGCATGCACTAGTCATCACGTGGAGACCATGCACCAGTGCGTGGGTGCTTGGAAAATTTTGCAAAAATGTCCCAAAAATCGAGAAAAATATTTTATGGGGGTTTGTGCAATTAGATTTGAATTTGGCCTTCTCAATGTCTCGATTTTCGCACTAACCAGTCTTGTTTTGCGTGAAAACACAACATCCAGGTAAGTTCAGTAATTTTTCTTTGAAGTTCATTGGATATTATGAATTGTTGTGGAAAGAGATTCGAGAAAATAGTTTAAGAAGTGTTTATTCGAATTTTTAGAAGGAAACATGGAAGAAAATGAAGGAAAATAGGAGAAAATAGAATATTGAGATATTTAGTGATTAAATATCATTTTTATGATTTATGTGCTCGAAGAGAATTGATTGGTGCAACTTTCTAGAGTTGGCACGAAAATCGAGGCTGGGCACGCATATCGAGGCCGGGCACGCTTTTCGAGAAAAATCAAGTTTATCTCAAAGTGTGAGTTGTCATATCCTATATGATGTGATTGTTTGTTAAACGTGATATTTATGAAAGATATGATTGTTTATTATGCATGATATTTATGAAAGATATGATTGCTTATATATGCATGATATTTATGAATGACATGATTCATTTTGTCATATTGCATGAAAAGTTGTGATATTTGCATGACACGATATTATTGTCATATTAATATTTGTGCATAGGAATGGGATGTCACCCTAAGAGTGTAACTGTAATTCCCCAAGGGCAATTGATGGAATAACGTTAGGATTATCTTGCTGGAGGTGCCAAGATTCTACCTAGGCTTCCATGCTGGGTTTGTGGGCCAAGGAAGTTACACTAAGGCGAATGTTTGTTCATGTTATTGTATCATGCATTCATGTATCATGTTTTTAAAACCTCACTAGAAGATTCATTTTCTAATTAGGTTATGCCCCTGGAACATTCAAACGTTCCAGTTAGGATTTACAACTATGGTAAAGGGATGATTGATGACGTGGCCGATGGGTTCGGCGAGTTGTTCGGGTATATGCTCCTTCGTGAGGATTCAGGACATGTTCTTAGTCATGGTTAGAAGATTGTACTATATTGATGATCATATATAATCGTTACGGTTTAATGTATTTTTTAGGCATCATTAGTTTGTATCTGAGGTGCTTAACTGTTATTTCGAGAAATGAGTCTCCATGTATTTAAGTATTTGATGATACAATGGTACAGATTCTTATGTTATGATTAAGTGAATTTAGTTATGTATCATATCAAGTTTCAATTTTAAGCTTTCGCATTTATGATGATTACCTGTCTGAGTTTATTGATTCTTGTTTAGTATGCTGGGAAGGTAAAACGGGATTGTCGGAAAATAGTTTATATTGAAAAAAAAAATATTCTTGAAATTCCTATGTTATTTACGCTAAAAAAAAGTGGGGCGTTACACTAAGGGACAGCAAATGCGGTGCTTACATGAGTTTTATGAGGTCGGCCCCAAGGTGATATGGTTAGGGACCTCCCGAGAGGCGCTATGCATGTGCCATTGAGAAAGCTCTCATTGGAGGAGGTTGACATGTTCACAAGGCACTTCAGAATAGTCCTTCTTGTTTCCTCATACATTTTATAACTGTTCATGCATTGATATAAACTATTTTGTAATTCTCACTAGAAGGTTCATCTTCTAATTAGACTATGTCCCTGGAATATTCAAACATTTTAGGTTCAACAAGCAGCTCTAAGGGAAAAGAGATGGCTGAAGAATAAGCTCGTTTTGTTGTTTGTAGCATATTTCAGCATATTTTTATGTATGAGAAATTTAGTTGATGCGAACCTTAGTACGTTTTGGTTATGATTGAGGCGTTTGGTTATTGCTTTCGAGAAATAATATCCATGTAATCTATTTTGTAGACGTCTTGAATAGTGTCCCATATGATAAATAAACAAGGTTGTTAAAATCATAAAATCGAGTGCAATTCAACTTCAAAATCGTAAAATCGTAAGGGTTTTCGGTGCAAAAAATTATAAAATCGTACCCGTAAAATCGAGAGTTTAACAATTATAAGCGTTATGGTTGTGTACCATATTAGGTTCGATCTAGTTTCTATATTTGTAATTATATCACCTGTCTTATCTATTTGTTTATTCAACTTGTTAGGCTAAGAAGGTGAGATTGAGATTTTTAGGAATCTTATGTTGTTCATCAATGGATGTGGTGTGAAAAAAAAAAAAAGAAATTCCTAAAATCGTAAGTTATAACATGCTCGAAAAATTAGGGGTGTTACAGTTAGTATCAAAGCGAATTAAATAGAAACCCTAAGTGGAGACTTAGGGGGGAAAGGAAACCAATGGTTCATAAAATGAAATCCCTACTTAGAGACTCAGGGATTGTCGATTGAGGTTTTAGAGATTATTGATTTACTAACTTTGTTAAGTGATAGAACAGCTAGTCGGAGTGAACTAGTTATGTAAGTTAGGGTTCAATAATATGGTTCGAATGTAAGGTTGATTCGGTAACCACGATTAAAGATCTATGAGATTTATAGACTAATGATTTGAGGTCATTAGTCGAAATCTTTACACTAAATGATGAGATAACTAGAGTTGTTAAGAATGATTGAGTCATGAATGGTTAGTCTAATGTGACATAAGCTAGTTGGCAAGATTAGGTTCAGGAATGGATGATATGAATCATCGAGGTTCAAATGTAAGGATCAATTAGTGACTACTTACACACCTCTTAAAAAATCCTTGGCTTTTTTTTAGCCCAGCTCCAGAATTGATTTATTCGCCTGAGCAGAGCAGTTCATCCAGATGGAAGTCCTAGGCCCTTGGGAGGTGAAAGGAGGAGGAAAACCAAGAGACTCGAAGTCCAACTGGGCATTCAAGACATAAAGAAATGAAGAGCCCCTGAAGATGTAGTTTCAAAGCTTTACCCCCCCCTAATGAGCCCAGGGCAGCGATCCTTTCCTCTATTGCACACACAAGGCTCATCAACTTCCCTCCTTATTCTAAAGAGCCCTTGGGGAGAAATATGGAAGCTTTTTGCAAGTTTCATGAGTCCCGAGGCCACAACACAAAACAGTGTCAGGAATTACACAATCAGATCAGGCAGTGTATTAGAGATGGGAAGCTTGATCGATTTATACTAGAGAAGCCAAAAAAAACAACAGAGGAGGGGAGATAGGCCTAGGAGAGGTAATCAGAGAAGGCCCCCTAGTCCTAGAAATGATGCCCCAAATAGGAGGGATAACTAACAACCCCTTTGGGCAGAAGGAGAAGGAAGCCCCCGAAAAGATCAACCAAGACCGAGTACTAGAATAGGAGACAACGAACCTACCATGGATAAAATCAATGTGATTTCAGGGGGGGAGAATCTGGCTAGAGACTCTAATGTGGCCAGGAAGGCTTATGCACGTCAAGCGCTACATGTAGACTCAGTGGCATAGGTGCAGGAGGATAAATACCCCATTGTTTTCACGCCCAAGGGCCAAGAAGATGTGCTCTTTCCCCACGATGATCCGTTGGTGATCTCAGTCATTATCGCTAAACACCCTATTGAGTCCATTTTGGTGGATAATGGGAGTTCTTTGAATTTACTATATCGGAACTGCTTTGAAAAGATGCACATAGCACACGACCGACTCAAGAAAGTCACATCATCGCTATACAGTTTTATGGGTGAAGCAATTTTTGTTGTAAGGTTAGTCCAGCTTCCTATCACTTTAGGGAGTTATCCCCAAGTGGTTACCAGGCAAGTAAGATTTATGGTGGTCAAGATCTCTCCTGCTTACAACGTGATTTTGGGGCAGTCCCTACTCAACGCCATGAGAGCAGTCATCTCGCCAAGGTACCTCTTGATAAAGTTCCCCACACCTCAAGGTACAGGCCAAGTGAGGGGAAACTAGAAGTAGGCTAGGGTATATTACGTAAGTTCCACCAAAAGTTCCAAGGGGAAGGAAAAGTCAACAACGTATGAGACCTTAATGATTAATGAAAAGACTCTTGAGGCCAACAAACCTCAACCAGCAAAAACACTTGAAGCAATCCCTCTAAACCCTGGTGATAGCGATAAACAAGTGCATGTGGGGAGCTAATTGGAGAATCCAAAAAAAGAAGTCGTGAAGTGCCTATAGTACCATGCTGACGTATTTGCTTGGATGTCGGCTGACATGCCTGGGATTAACCCAAAGGTCATATCCCATCGACTGAACATCCATCTAGAGGCCCAACCTATCAAACAAAAGAAGAGACATATCGCCCCAAAGAGATTGAAGTGCCCAGAAGAAGAAGTAGACAAACTCCTTGAAGCTGGATTCATTAGGGAGATACAATACCTTGAATGGTTAGCAAACATAGTAATGGTGAAAAAAGCCAACGGAAAATAACGAGTATGCATCAATTTCACCGACCTTAACAAGGCCTGCCCAAAAGACTCCTACCCACTCGCCAGAATAGACAGGCTGGTTGATGATACCTCTGAATATGTTGTGTTGAGTTTTCTGAATGCCTTCTCAAGATATCATCATATCAGTATGTATCCTCTTGATGCCCAAAAAATGACCTTTATCACAAAAAAAGAGACATACTGCTACCAGGTGATACCTTTGGTTTAAAAAATGCAGGGGCCACATATTAGAGAATGATCAACAGGGCGTTCAAAGATTTGCTAGGGGAGGTCATGGAGGCCTATGTGGACGACATGATAGTAAAAAGCAAGAAAGGTGAGTCACACGCCCCACAGTTGGAGAAGGTTTTTGCTGTGTTCAAGGAGAATAATATCCGCTTGAATCCCGACAAGTGTGCCTTTGGAGTGAAGTCAGAAAACTTCTTAGGATATATGATTACTCACAGGGGGGATAGAGGCTAACTCAGAAATTGTGCAAGCAGTAATCGACATGTAGGCCCCTTTCTCAACGAAAAAGGTTTAAAGGTTGACAGGTCGCTTGATAGCTCTGAGTAGGTTTCTCTAAAAATTCACCGAGCACAGCCTCCTTTTCTTCAAGGCCTTAAAGGGAGGTAGGAATTTTCAATGGACGGTCAAGTGCGAAAAAGCCTTTCAAGAATTAAAAGAGTACCTAAAGAAGATTCCCTTTTTAACTCAACCAGAGACCGATGAGAAGTTATGCCTATATTTGGGAGTCACCCATCATGCTGTAAGCACAGTCCTTATCAAGCAAGTGGAATAGGTCGACAAACCAATCCATTATGTGAGCAAGGTATTGCAAGGAGCAGAGTTGCAATACCCCTACACTGAAAAGGTAGCTCTAGCATTGGTGATAGTAGCAAGGAAATTGAGACACTATTTTTAGGCCCATGCCGTGACAGTATTAACAGACTAACCATTAAGGTAGATCCTACAAAAGCCTGAATATTCGAGAAGGCAAACCAAATGGGCCATTGAACGGAATGAGTACGATATCAACTTCGAGCCTAGAAAGGTAATAAAAGGGCAATCGCTGGCAAATTTATACACTACAAAAAATCAACATTTTAGAGACAAAAAATTTCATCACTAAAATATCAAAATCCGTCACTAAATTTTTTAACGACAGGTACCTTTCCGTTACTGAAAAGAATATCATTAAAATTTAGCGACGGAATTTAGCGATAAAATTAGCGACGGGGGTTTCGTCTCTGATTTAGCGACAGGATAAAAACCGATCGCTAAATCAACGACGAATTTGTTCCATCACTAATTCAGTGACGGCTCTCTTTCTGTCACAAAATAAAAAAATAAAAAAATATATATTTATTTTTTAATAAAAATAAATAAATCTAAACGTAATCTATGAATAAAATAAATATATTATTTATTTTAATATATTAATAAATAATATTTTTAATAAATAAATTAATTAATTAAAAAATAAAAATTTTAAACATAAATAAAAATAAATATATTAAAAATATAAATTATATAAATAAAAATAAAAATTAATTAAAATATAAATTATTATAAAAATTTGTTTATATTTTACATTTATTCAAAAATAAATTTTTATATATATATAGATAAAATTTATGATAATTAAAAATTTATTTTAATTAATTGAATAGAAATTAAAAATTTATTTATATAATCATTAATTTAAAGATAAAAAAATTAAAATTTATATAAATATATAAAATAACAAAAATGAATATGAAATTCAAATCGAGTAATTTAATTAATAAAATATAATCATAAATTCAGTTATAATCATCATCATTTTGTTCCTTGTTATCATAAAACTGGTCTCTCGGTTTAGGTTGAGTCGACGGTCTAAGCTGCTGATAAGGGTGAGTCGACAGTCCAGATTGTTGTAATTCCATCATGTCTATTCATCTGCTTTTTCCATGCCATCATATGTTATTGCCATTGACGCAACTGCACATTCTAGTTTCGTATCTCGATCATCTCGGTTTGAGCAAAATGCAGCTCGTCATTCATCTAGGTGACCCGCAGTCTCATTTGTTCTAATTCCAATGACAACCCATATGAACCATTGGAGCTGCTATCGGATCCAACCGAGTAAAACTGCTTAGTTTGAGAGTCGAGACTGTAGACACGACCCTTCTTGTTCTTACTAGAGACAACCTGATAAAAGATGTGACACTCGTCGACTGTAGGTGGAAATGATGACTTGCTACCACCGGCTAATGTTGAAGATGCCTCTAAACTTAATCTCTCGAACGCCTCCTATATAAATTAAAACATTGACATTGTTAATTAATAAAAAAAAATTATTAAATTGTCATAATGTATATAAATACAATTACCCCGACACTCTTTAATCTATTATCAACCCACACTTCTTGTCCTTGATCATCATTTCAAGTGTGAGTTCTCCTGAAAGCCTCGAATTCATTGGGCTTACAGTCTAATTCCTTTGCATTCATGAGAAATGTATGAAGTAAATAAAATAAAATATAAACTACTATATAAGTTTATAAAATTTACATTTAAGTAGAAAAACTAATTACCATCCTTCTTTAGCTCTTGGTGAAAGGAATAGATCATCTGTGTGGATTGACCTCCTAGTCTCAGAGGTACAATTCTTTTTGTTTTGTTCTACTTACTTCTTGTACTCGTCTCCATCCCATTTTGGGCGCAAAGCCCTTTGCACGATCAAATCCATCCACTCACCCTTATCAACACCTCATTTAATTTTGTTCAAATTATTGCTAAAACTTCTCCGATTAGACTTATTCCAAGTGATCCATATACGATCACTCTCCTCGGGTTGCCACTTGAACTCCTTTTATAAGAAGTTAAAAATGAATATTTATGTATAATATTTTAAATTAAAACTTTCTATAATTAAGAATGTCAATTACACTAACGTTAAATTCTTTCAGTCACATCCATTGTTTTATTTCTAGCACGTCATCCCAATGAAGCCAAGCTTCAATGTACTGTCTCTTCCAAATCTTTGATTGTACACTTTGTGGCCCAACCTTAGAGAAAAACTGTAAAACCAATATTTATCAAGTAAAAACATGCATTTTTGTGTATAACAATTGCAAACAATCAATTATAAATAATATATAAGATACTCACTGATCACAGTTCTGATTGCAAGATAATTCTACTCTATGATCAACTCGATCGGTATCAATTGGCTTAGATGGAGTCAGCTCAAGATTCTGCGTAGGAGAAGACGACGAATGATGTGCATGGGGTGTCAGTATAAATGAGTACGGCCAAGAACCTCCTAAGGGATGAAAAGTCGACATAAGAGAGAGGACAGATTGTGGTGTAATCTCGGGTGGGTGGAATGTGGGTAGGACTACAGTATAACCCATAGGATATGGCATCATGCCAAAATGTTGTTGGAACTGAGTTATGAGAACGAAAACATGTGGGTAGACAGAAGAAGAAGACTATGAACCAGCACTACTCGGATCTAGAGAAGGTGTGTCCTTATAGACTTAATGTCTACCTCTAGCCCTACTACCCCTACCTCTTCTTAGTTCGGGAGATGAATGGCCTGACATCTGTTTTGAGAATTACATGAAAAATAAAAAAATGCTAAAACATACAAGGTCATAGACATTCAAAAATACAAAAGATATTATATCATACCATATATAAGTGACTTCACATATCTAAAAATAAATCAATCTTCTTCTACATATTCATCCATGATTTCATCATCACTATCAATGTCATCATACAATAACTCTTTCTCGTCATCTTCTAATATAGATTCTCCCTCTACATCATTATCTTCTTTTTGCTGAACAACATTTAAGACATTTATTTTCTCAACTATCCCATCTAAATCTTGTAAAGTATCGCTAAGCTCATCATTTTGATCAATTTGAATCAGTTCTTCCACATTAGCTTCAGGAGCAGTTATTGTAACTCGTTCTTTTGTTTTAATAACAACCATCCAATTATGTTTATCACGGCAAGTGTCGGGGTACGACGCATAATACACTTGTTTAGCTTGTTGGGGAAATATGAAATGATCATATTTCCTATACTTTTTTTATGATCGAACCTCCACAATACCATACTTATCAAGGATTTTGGTTCCTCAAGGACTTTGATCGTACCATTCATAATTGAACAGAACTACCCTTTTGATTGGTAGGCCTGCATATTTCAATTTATTAATACCTACAATTTTTTTGTAATAATAGCTCTCAGAATCCAACCTTTATCCCAGACACGCAAACACCAAAATTTTTGGTAGATCTACTATTACTCTATTCAACGGTATGAAATTTATATCCGTTCACGAAATACATTGGTCTTGGCCAATACTGCACGTTTGAAGTTGGTCCCCATCCTATGTTCTGAATTAATTGATCTGTAATAACTTGAGTACTTAAATTAACCTGAGAAAACGTTTGCATCATTTAATGTATAACTAAAATTCAATTTAGAAATAACCTAGTATGAAGTAACATACTTGATGATGGAACCACTTAGGAAAATGTTCCTCTATTTGTTTGTCTATTTCTGCGTCTATAATATTTGAAGACAGCTGACGCAATATGTTAGTGTACATACTAAAAAATTAAAGTGATGTATCAACCAAATAATATGAACCAAGTATGAACTTATAAATATATTCATTTAAATTTTAATTCTTACTCGATATAAGGTTCAACCTTCGAAGTATTCAACAAGACATATAATTTGGTGGCTTTAAACTCTTTCCCATCCATCCACCTGATTTTCGTTGGACCAGTAGAACGGCCTAGATAATTGAAGACAGAAATTTGTGAATATAAAGAATCTCCCCCATCATCATTTCAAGGGACTCTCGTCCTTCTTGATGGAACATTTGGTGGAAAATAATATGAACCAAATGTGGACGTCTCCTCAATTAAATATGTCTCACATATAGATCCTTCTACACGAGCTTTATTGCAGACCTTCTTCTTTAAAGTTTTGAGGAACCTAAATCATTCTAAGATCTCCTCAATATAGGAAAAAATTATTTTTTAAAAAATAAACAATTGAAATTATGTCAGACGTACCTTTCAAAGGGATACATCCATCTGTATTGTACTGGTCCCCCCACCTTTGTTTCGTAAACTAAGTGTATTGGCATATGCTCCATTGGGTTAAACTATTCCAAAGAAAATACATGCTCTAATTTGCACAAAATGATGGGTATGTTTTGTTCCATGACATCTAGATGTTCAATCTTCAATACTGTTAAGCAAATGTCTTTGAAAAATTGGCTTAACTTAGTAACCGGATTCCAAATTCGATCTGGTAATGCTGTAAATCCTGTTGGAAGTAATCGATCCATGAGAACCTGACAATCATGGCTTTTCAACCCAAATAACTTCGTGTTTCTCATAACAACACATTTACCCAATCTGGAAGCATATCCATCAGGGAGCTTAAGTTCTTTTATCTACGTCAAAACACTTAACTTCTGCTCCTTTGTGAACGTGTATTGAGTCTTAGGTTTCCAATACTTACCCCCGCCACAGTCTATTAGTTCAAGCTCTTTCCACCTACAATATTCTTTAAGGTCCATTCTAGCCTTCGTATTATCTTTACTTTTACCTTTAAAATCTATTATTTTATTTAAAAAATTGTCAAAAATATTTTTCTCAATGTGCATGACATCTAAGTTGTATCGAATTATATTATCTTTCCAATATAGAAATTCCCAAAAAATGCTTCGTTTGATCCAATTATGCTCCATACCATACCCAGGCATCGCACAGTCCTGTAGCTCCAAGATAGATAAAAAATTACAGACTCTTTGAAAAATATTATCTCTAATTAACCGTGGTGGTGGAGAAGAATTCTCAACTCTGTTTTTTCGAAATGCACTTGTATTTCTTCGAACTGCGTGATTCATTGGAAAGAATTGCCTATGATAGTAAAAAAATGACATCTTTCCACCATACTTTAAGGTTGAAAGCTTTATTTTTCTCCATATAATACAGACATGCTAATTTACCAGATGTCATCCAACTAGATACATTCCATACGCAAGAAAATCATTAACGGTCCACAATAGAGCAGCATTCATCAAAAAATTATTCTTTATTGATATATCATAAGTCAAATCCTTCGTACCACAACAATTTTAGTTCATCAATTAGAGGCGGTAAGGACACATCTATCTTGTTTTCCAGATTTAATGGACCTAGAATAATAACAGTCAAAAAAATGATTTTTTTTTTCAAACACAATCCAATAGGCAAGTTATATAGGGTCACAATAACCAACCAACAAGAATACTAACCGATTTACCATATGGAGTAAACTCATCTACAGAAAGACAAAGCCTTACATTTCTAGGATCGACAGAGAAGTTAAGATATTTCTGATCAAAATGTTTCCATGCTTTCCTGTCAGACGGGTAAGACAATGCACCAGGCTTCCTCCAACTTTCATGATGCCATCTCATGCTCGCATCTATAACCGTGAAAGCATATATTTCCTACAATCTTGGTATGAGAGGCAAATACCACCTTTTTTAAAAGGAATTTGTTTAAAATTTCCCTTCTCACTTCTACAGGTTTGAAACGAAAATGACTGCAAAACTTACAACTCATCTTGGATTCGTCAACCTTATAATACAACATACACCCATTTGAACAAGAATCAATCTTCTTATAACCGAGCCCAAGCTGGGAAACCAAATTCTTGGTATGATAAAAGTTAGTGAGCACACGATTACCAGTTGGCATTGTTTAATGCATAAACTACATGATTTCATTATAACCACCTTCAGAAATGTTGTAATCAGACTTAATAACCAGCATCCTATCTGCAGCAGAAAGTTCACTTTTTACTTCACAGTTCAAATACAATGGAGTTTGTGCAGTAGATAATATGTCATAAAATGCTTTTGTATTTTCATTCAGTGCTTCATCTACATTGTAAGTCAAATAACCACTTCCATTACTAGTACCTTGCATTATATATGGCACATTCGATGGCCCGATCGCATCCAATACTATTTGTTTATACGAATTGAACTAATTCCTAAAATTGTCTTCTCTATAGTATTCATTTTCAACAACCGATGGAGATACTACAAGCATTTCTTCACCATGATGCGTCTAGTAATAATAACTCTTCTTGTGTCCATGTTTGCAAATATCTCTTTTCACCTCATTGATTGATTTAAATCTCAGACACTCACATTTCATACAAGGGCACTTTAATTTTCTTTCTAGTTTTATAAAACATTTTTAGGTAGACGCAAATTAAATAAACTCATTGACACCCTCATAAAATTCTCTAATAATCCCACCCTTTCTTAGGTTACACATATTATCAATCCACTTACGATGTGAAGAGATTTCCATTTTAAATTCAATAATATATATGACCAAAAAAACTATCCTAAAAATACACAAAGTCATCTTTCAGTACTACATACCAATGTAATTTTTATTTGCACTTTCAGACATACACTACTTTAAATTTTTTATCAAGTAACAAAAAATTTTAACCAAATAATAACATTATATTTATAGTTCTAATTTTAAAATTGTATTTAATGAATAATTAATTCAACAACAATATTATCGACATTCAACTGTTATATATTATTAAACGTATTGTTTACCGTTAAGCCAATCATTTTTTACACCAAACAACTCAGTCAACCTTTTTTTAAAATTTTAGAAAATACAAACATTATCATACAATACGTTAGAAAACTTGAGATAAATTTTTAAATAAGCTTATGCATTTGTAAATGTGACTCATACACTTACAATTTGTAATATTTTTTAATTTTTTTAATTTCTAATAAGAGATTTAACAGAAAATTAAGTTAAAAAATTAAAAAATATGCTTAACAACTAAACTAGACCACAAGTTTTTATTTATTTCAATTATATATTATTGTCTAATTTTGTTAAGATTTGTCTTAATTAAACCTAGAGTCAAAATATCGCGTTTAGTCAATTTTTTTATTTGTGCCTACAAGGATATTTAGCAGCCATATTATTAATTATTAATTAATATTAATAGCATCATAAATTTATAATTAAAACTAAATTAAAAATTAAAATTTTATTTAAATTTTAAATTTAATCCCCTTCTTAAATTTGGGAACCCACACCCCCCAATTAAACCCTCCCCCCTTAAATCTATGAGCCAATCCCTCGCCCAATTAAACCCTCCCCCTTAAATCTTGAATCCCACCCATTCATTATTAAAAAATTAGAAAACATATATTTAATATATTTAATTTCTAGTATATAATTAAAAAATTAAAAATTAAGTTTTTTTAATTTCTAAGATTTAATATAAAATTAAATTAAAAAATTAGAAAATATTCTTAACAACTAAACTAAACCACAAGTTTTTATTTATTTCAATTATATATTATTTTTTAATTTTGTTAAGATTTATCTTAATTAAATTTAAAGTCAAAATATATCGTTTAATAGTAACAAAATTTTATTTGTACCTACAAAATTATTTAACAGCCAAATTATTAATTATTAATTAATATTAATAATATCATAAATTTATAATTAAACTAAATTAAAAATTAAAATTTTATTCAATATTTATATTTAACCCCCCTTGAACCAAACACCCCCCTCCCCAACACTTAAACTATCCTCTGTGAGAATACAACCCCCCTTAAACCCTTCTATGTAAGAATACAACACCCCTCCACACACACACACACACACTTAAACCCTCCTCTGTGAGAATACAACCCCCCATCCACACTTAAACCCTCCTATGTAAGAATACAACCCCCCTCCACACACACACACACACACTTAAACCACGCCCACCCCCTCTCCCCCCCCCAAAAAAAAAAAAAAAAAAACTCAGGCCTTATTCCTACGCGCCTCTTTTTTATTAATTTTTTTATAAAAAATCATATAATACACAATAATATATACAGAATATGTAATAATATATATATATATATATAAAATACACAACTATATAAATGTAAAATAAATAATAATATACATGCAATAAATATGAATAACAGAAATATTAAGATTAATAGTTAATCATTGAATAGATATATATTAATCAAGTAATAAACAATTATTATAACTTAAAAATTAACCAAATAATATCTATTATCTAAGAAACATTCAATATTGCATTTTAAAGCTAAAATAATTAACAGCTAAAAATATAATACATAAAAAAAATAATAAATACCTTAAATTCTTGGTGATGTTCGTATCTTCTAGACGAAGACTAAATTGTAACAAAAAAAAATCACTTTCGTGATTTCAATGAGAGTGAGACAGAGAGAAAATGAGTGTAGAAGATAGGAGGAGAGGGAGTTTGACAAGAAGAGAGGCAGTGCAAAGGAATGTAGGGGAGGGCGTTTAAGTAGAGGGAAAGGGGAAAAATCCCAAATTTAAAAAATAGGGGGATTCTAAATTCGCGGGAAGAAGGGCAAATGTCTAGAGGAGGGGGGTGCTATGAAAATGTCAAGAGTGGTAAGGGTATTGCCAAATGTCAAGGAGGGGGGTGTTATGAAAATGTCAAGGATGGGTGGGGGTTCTACCAAATGTCCATCATTGATTCGATTAAGGGTTCCCACACAAACAACCAAGCAATAAAACTCTAACTTCCAAAAATTTCTCTGAATACTCCAATAAAAGGATAAGTAATTTTCACTAAATAATTATCATAATTATCTAATAAAAGAAGGCTCTTTTGCCTTTTTTTGTGTATCTAGGTATAAATTTTATTAGGGAAAAAGTGTCATATTTCAAAGTTATTATGTCAAATTTGTAATTTTTCAAAGTTATTAGGCTAAATCATAATTCTATGGAACTTGAGCACTTCGGGTCAAGAGGCGAAAGTCAAAGAAGGAAAGAGTTGGGGGACTGAATTGCAATAAGCGGTGTAAACACATTGCAAGTTGCCCTCAGCCTCTTAGTGGGGCATTGGCAACAGATGTCAAATTAATGTCTAGGAGGTAAAGCGATGGCATAATGGCCTAACTAGGTTGTTCAGCGCAAAGAAGTGGCCTACTTGGCCAAGGAACTACTGGAAAAATGCTATAAATAGTCAATTTATGGCCAAGGGTTTAATCTAATTTTAAACTAAAAATACGAGTATCTAGACAAAAATTGGGGGAAATTGATAGAGGGTTTTTTTTCTGCAAGTGAGGGATAACATTTTTGGACAGTTTGAGGGATTTTGGTGTTGGTTTGTAATGGTTTCGAGACTAGTCGTAATATAGGGTATCTTCGGCGCCGAAGATTTATCAGTCAAATCGAGGGTGTTTTCGTCGTTTTCTCAAGCAACAATTTATTCCATTGTGTTCTGAAAGATGAATTGACCAGTAGAGACCATGAAAAAACAAGCAATCAAAGCACCACTAGTGGCCAACAGCCAGAATAATTTGGAGAAGACAATCGGATTCGGGCGAGTGGTGGCAGTGCGTGCCAACCGCACGACCTCAAGAAAAATAGGAAAACAATATGCAAAAAAGGCATAATATATAAAATAATGGGAAAAAGTAAAATATTAGTGAATATAATTTTTTTTTCTTGAATTTTGGTTATGAAAGATATCAGGTCATGAGCCTCGGCAATTGTTATATTGTATTGCTCATGATATTGTGGACATATCGATATTTGTGTCATCCATGTTAACCATAACGGGATGGGATGTTGCCCTAGCTAGTAGTGAGACCTACATTTCCCTAAATAAGTTTTGTCGGAATTATTGTAGAAGTATCTCGTGCCATGTGTGTTTAAGGACTGACTGACGAGGGTTTCATGTCGGGGCTACAATGCTACCGAAAGCTACTCTAGTGTCTCAATTGATTTATATCCATGCATCTTACAATTATGATTTTTTTTTTTAAACCTTCATTTAGAAGATTAATCTTATAATTTGGACGTTGTCCATAAAATATTCAATGTTGCACCTAGGCCGAGCATTAGAAAAGTAAAGGAGGTTGTGATACATAAATTCAATTGTATTTCTATCCAACACTCATAATAGGAAGAGTCATGGGATTTCTCCACGGGTGGTGTTTGTTAACCAAGATATTAGGGAAAAAAGTGTAAATTATGAAAATCATTCCAGATGTTTGTCTTTTCTAATTAAAGTCAGTTAATATATTTTTAAATTGCCTTATGATTAGGCAATTTTTAAAATTTAAATAACATTATTCCTGTCATCAATTTTAAAAATTTAAAATTTTCTCTCAATACATATGTTATTATCTAATTCAATTTCATTTCATCGATTTTTTAAATGATTTGCTTCAAATTTATATTTTATTATATATAATGAAAATATGTTTAGGAAATTTTTAATTATTTAAGTCAAATTATTGTAATTTCACCAATAATTATTTATATTTTTTGAGTTTTTTTAGAATTTAAGTTTGAACATAGATTTAGAAAAAAAAAATACTACTTATATTCCCTATTACCAAATTTATCTATTGACAATTCATGTTAATCATAAAAAAAAAATAATCATAAATTTATTATTGATGTTAACATATAGTTTTAAATGAATTTGGTAATAGGGATTATTTTGGTAAAAAAAAAACCCTTATCTTAGTACTTATCACATGCATTTCATAAACACATAGAAAGAAAAAATATATTTATTAATCAGTTCTAAAAAATTTGACAAATAGTCTGATAAAAATTTTGGAATGTTTTCTAACAGTTTCTTGGTCATTTCATGTCTTCGTCTGAAATACTTTTCAACCTTATATTCATATTCTCTAATCTTGTTCATTTTAACAAACGTTACCTTAGGAAAAAGGATGTCAGTGAAAGGCATGTACGTTATCGCTAGGTGAGCTTCAAATTAATGAAATTAGAGAAAAATCGTGTGACAACTGCAGGATTACCAGAAGTACATGCAGAAATGAGTAATTGTTTGATATTTAATGATACACTTGCTGATGTTGTTCATATTTCATATGTTATCTCCTAAAATTAAATGTTATTTGGAATGTCATGGCATGATGATGATTTATATATTGAGCATTGTTTCAATTTTTCATCAAGATATGTGATAGGTTACCAAATTTATGATTTTAAAATTGTCCATCTGCAATCCCCAATGTCCCGCCCATTTTTGTCTCGCCCAATGTTATCCTCAAGAGACTTCAATCTCCCGCCCAATGTTATCCCTCCACTCTCTCTCTCTCTCTCTCACCCTCACCCTCACCTCCTCTGACGACCCATACACCCATCTCCTGTCAGCCACCCGCAGTCCCTCACATGACCATCCTCTCTCTCGGCTATCCCTGTGATGGCTCATGTCTGTCTCTCCCCATCTGGCCCGCCACCAATGTCACCCTCACTCGCCATCTGTGTCTCTGTCTGTCGCAAAAGCCCTGTCGACTCTTCCTCTGACAACCGTGTATGTCTCCAACCGGCCACAATGGAAGCTTTCAATTAATATAACAGCTTCTTGACAGCGTCAACGGGACAGTGGTCCCATACGGTGTACTTCACAAGGATTTGGAGAAGCCTTTCTTCGGCAAATGGGCTTACAGTATGGATATGGCATCTCGTCCTTTAAGGTCATTTGTTGCATCAAGGCTTTTCTAACCTTGTGGGTGGGAATCTTCCTAGTATGTGTAATTTTTCCAAGCAATTGCGCCATGTAACACTTTTAGATGCAATTCATAATTCATGTTCTCTATTATTTTTAGCTATATTAATATCTGTTTGTAAAATGTGTGGGCAATTCGTGTGCTTCCCTGAATACATCACATGCGTATAACACTTGTGAAGTAAAATGATTTTTAATAAATAGTTCTTTCCTAACATCACGTATTTGAACTTTCAAACTTCTTGATGTATAGGAAACACAAGTTTATATAAATTTTACAAGTTCATTCAGATAAGTATAAAAATTTTACAAGTTCATTCAGATAAGTATAAAAAACAAATGGGTAATTAAGAACAATATAATAACTTTGTGATTACAATCGTACTACTCCCATAAGAAAACATAAGATTCATAAGTACACAACTTAATAATACACTATTTAACTACATTGGATGGACTAAGATGACAATATTACTCATACAAATGTCAATATTAAACAACATTAAATTAATTTTGTGAATATTGGGTAGGAACCCCATTCCCCTCCCGGCCGCCCCTTCCATAAACAACAAAACTGTTATAGTGGTATGATTGGTTGAAGATAATGGTCGAGTTTATTCGGACATTTAAACTTGACGTCCGCTAAATTAAACTGAGGCTGCGAATGGCTAAGCTTCATCACCCTCTGAACCACAACATGGTAAACTTCCAATTGAGTGGACGGCCTCTTGGCCATGAGACTGCTATTATGGTTGGGTGTCAAATTTTCGGGCTTCATAGGCCTATGAAACCCTTGAAGGCTCACATTTAGTGCGCGAAAAAGCCCAGTAGGGCTTTATCACGCGATAAAGCCCGGGCTGAAAGTGACAGGATAATAGGGTTATAAAACCCAAAATTCGGGCATACCGATGTGATGAAGCCCGGGATTTGAAGCCCGGGATTTTGGCTCCCGGTCCTCATCGTCCTACAATCACCTCCCATTTATAACCATTTTACACAGCTATGTACTTACGACATAGACATTTCAACTGTAATACCACTACAAAAAAATCAGTATTTAGCGACGGTTAAAGTAATTTAGTGACAATTTTGAAAACCACCGGTATATTAAGCTCCACGAAGCATTTAGCGGCGATTTTCAACAACAGCAGGAGTAACCGCCACTAAATGCTATTTTTTGCGGCGGTTTGTAAACTTCCGCAAACTAAGTGATTTAGCGGTGATTTTTAAAATATTTAGCAGTAGTTTCGAAATCGTCGTAAAAAAAATCAAAAAATACTGAATTTGCAAAAAATTTAAAATTTTTGAATTTTAGTGCCAGTTTCAAAATCGCCGCAAAAAATACAAAAAAATTGAATTTTAGTGGCGATTTTTACCATATCAGTGCATAAGCAGCAAAGCAGAGCGACCGGCCGCTTGCGGGCTCGAGCCAGCACGCCCACGCTTGGCCCTATGCGCCACGTGGCCATATTGAAAATTTAATTTTCCAATCTCTCATTTCCTTAGATTCGAACCCGCAACCTCCCGTACTCACGTGTGCACGTGAGACTAGCTAATCTGTGAAGTCTCCTTATTAAATTTTCACGCGTTTAAATTATAGACTAAAACAATCCCATTTTTCAAAATTATATTCTATATTTTTTAAAAAATAAATTAAAAAAGATAAATTAATGGATTATTTTTTAAAAGGATAATGGAATAAATTTTAAATAAATAAATTAGATTAAATTAAATAAATTAATTGATTAAAAAATAAAATGAAGATTCTATATATTTTTTAAAATTTCACTTTAAAATTTTGCTGCATGTTTTTTATTTTTTTAAAAATTAAAATTTTTAATGAATTTTATTTTTAATTATTTAATTATTTTTAAATTTAGCAGCGGTTTCTAAAAATAGAAACCACTACTAAATTGATTAAAAAATTATATTTTGCAGACGATTTTTTAAAATCACCGTAAATATTAATTCAAATTTTATTTAATTATTTTTTAAATTTAATGGCGGTTTCTAAAACTGCTGCTTAATTGATTAAAAAGTTTTATTTTGCGATGATTTTTCAAAAATACTGCAAATATTAATTTAATTTTTATTTAATTATTTAATTTTATTTGAATTTTAAGGCAGCTTTTCAAAATCGTCGCAAATATTAATTAAATTTTATTTGAATTTATCAGCGATTTTTCAAAATCGTCGCAAAATTCAATTTTATTTTTTAATTATTTATTTATTTTCTGAATTTAGCGGCGGTTTTCTAAAAATCGCAATAAAATTAAGTTTTTAATGAATTAATCGTTGCAAAATACGATATTTTGTTGCGGTTCAAAAAAACGCTGCGAAAAATCAATTTTTTTGTAGTGTACCCCGAAAGCCTAAGGTCAGGTCTAAGAAAGGACACTAGAGAATCTAGTTTATATATCGAGGATAGTAAGGAAGGAAATAATACCAACTGAATACTTTTTTGCCTGAATGTGGATAAAAAACTCTCAGGTTAAGTATGCTTGAACTTAGGTAACGGAAGGATGGGTGACCCCTAGGAAGTTCACGTAAACCCATGAAGATAAGTTGATCCAGTTCTTCCTATCATTCGATCAGAGATGTTACATCAACATAAAATATATATTACATATTAGCATAATATACATATTACATGTGAGCAAAATACATATGCCAACTACACTGATATATCTATACAAATACATATTAATTTTACTAATAACATATACACTCAACTATCAACTACACTGCTATGTCTATACAAATACATCGCAACCTTCTTGCAGAGTGTACTCATATCATCTATGGTGTGATGGCTGACCCACTGATCCTCAGTGTGCTGTAAGATGTCCATAACATACTTAATGACATACACTCTGCAACTATGGCTCTATTAGAAATAAACAAATTCAGTTAAACATTCAATTACAACAATAATAAATTGACTCCATAATAAATTAATTTCATGTAAATAACTTAAGTACCCATCGGGTTGCTAAGGTAGCGGCACCTTCCCCTGATCAAGAATCTCCAATGCCCATTTTTTGTATAGAGGCGCAACTTTGGAGACATGCTCATAATATCCACTGTGCCTCAAGAGAATGGGGAGGAGGCTGACTAATGGCTACATGGCCTTCACCTTAGCCTTCCTGACTTCGCAAGCGAGTCGTATACAACAACTTTCCCGTCCTTCAAACAAATTTTAGCAAAAACCTAATGAGAATTCCCTATACTGCATAGGAGCAACACATGCATATAATATAACGTTAGATTTTGTAAGGGACTAAATCCATAAAAAAGTTAAAATAACACCTATGAAATCCACTGTCCACCAAGGGTGTTCATCATCAGCCAGGCCTTGGACAAAATTCAACCAATTGTTTGGGACAATTGCCATATCAAGCATGAACTGTTTCCCGCCATATGAATTGTCCCAGTGCAATACCATAAGTACCTGGATGGAATATATGATCATGGACAAAATATATATGCAACAAAAGAGTAACCTAATATTTTTGTATAGCACTCACAAATAGTGAATGCAACATCAGTGCGTAGTTGGTGTCATATACATGAGTAGACTGTGTCTTCCTTATTCATCAGAGGCAGCACATATAACTGTCAATGTGCGCCTCTTTTACCCAGTTAGACACTTCCGCAATACACTGAAAGTCCTTCGGTAATAGATGGACGAAGTAACCTGTGTCATGCCTACAACAACCAAGAATTAAGGGTTAGACTACGCAGATGTAAATAGAATAATAATTAAAAAATGCTTAAACCTTTGTATATTTACACAATGTCTTCATCAAAGCATATGTAATCAATGTAGCCCACATGAGGGTTAGGATCATCATCCTGTTATGGGTCCAGGTGATGATGCGCTACTTTAGTGGCTATCTACATCACCAGCTCAGCAACATCAGTGGGTGATAGAGTGTGAGGAACTTCATCACCTGTCCCATGTAGCTCCAACTGGTGTTCTACAACATCAGGCGCATTATCCAACACTCTGACTAGCCCATTGTCCAGGTGAGGAATAGGAACATCCTCCACTGTCCCTTACGATTTAGATTGCGGCACTATATCCACATCCAATAGCAGAGTTGTCTGATCGTCAATCATGTCCATCGTGACAGCATCCCTTATCTGCTTACGTCTGGTGGGATTGATATATGGTGGCCAACGACATTACGATTGCACTTCATCTCACATAGTTTGTGCACCGACCCTAACCATTCCCTCCAGCAACTGTACAAAAACTAACCCTTAGAATATGGTATTATAGACTGAAATGTAAAACGTATTACAAGTAAAGTTCGAGCATACTCTGGCTGGAGATGTCCGATCATCCACTTCATCACGAAATGGAGGTGTATGATGACCATCTAGTTCCTCATCATAACCACCGTCGACGTTAGTTGGAGAATGCACAATAGACGGGGTGCATAGATGGGTAAGCAGTGCTACTTGCCCTAACTCCACTTCCCTCAACCTCCACTCCACCTGCCCCAACCTCCTCTCAATCAATGTCATGCGTGAGCTCATTAGACCAATTTTCTGGTTCAACCGTGTGCTCATCTGACTAAGTTCCCTGTTCATGGATCACAACATCTCCAGCGTTAAATTCAACTTATCAGTGATTTGCAAAAGACACTACAACTATTACATGTGTACATATAAAACATGTTGCAAATAATATCTCAAAATTACAACACATGAACAATTTTATTAGCATTATAATACCTCATCTTCGTGTTTTTCGTGGTGCAGAGCATAAGGGAGTCTTGGCTCCGCCTTACACGTTGACATCCCTTCTGTACGAGGAGCACCATCCATTGCATCTGCCTCCAGCACCTCCTCCTCTCCTACCTCGTCAAACCAAAATGCATCCTACTGATTATGGTCAATCCCTTCGCCCTCAAATTTGTATACGTCCACGCCAACTAAGTATAGAGGGTTAAAGGAACTCCAGAAGTTCGTGTCCTACTCTGCATCGGTTGGCTTGAGCGTGGTACTTGTACCCCATGCCTATGACATGATTTGATCATTTATACAGTTATTAAAATTATAAAAAATTTAACAAAATTTAATTGAAGGTTTCGAAAACATACATTCCTAATGCATTTTGCGTAGTTGATTTTATGTGGCCTTTTTTAGCACCACTTTCAGCATTTGGGAATGGTGACCGGAAGAGATACTCTTATGGCCCACTTATTCTTCACCCATGAGAATGTTTCAATCATCCACCACTGTATATAGTAAATAATTTTAATAATAAGTTGCTAAAACAATTGGAGTAAAACAAAAGCGTAGTGAGCATAAACAAATAATGTAATGTAATAAAAGACAGACTAAGGAACTATATTGAATTTTGTACCTAAAACGCCTAAACAAAACCATAAATGTTGACTTTCTTCCCAACCTCCCTACTCTGCTTGCCATGTGTCATGGATCCGGAGGTAATGTAGGCTCTTACTGTAGATGTACGTACCCTAAGGGAAGGACTAAAATGCATGTAAGTCCTCAACCACAATCCACATAAAGTCCTCTACCGACACGTGCTCATCGTGGCCAAGCAACAAAATGGTCGCAACACCGATATAACTTAGCTTCAGGACATCATTTGTAGTGAGGTCATGTCTGGAATCAAGAGTTACTTTGATGTGGAACTAAGATACCTCATGTTGCAATGGGAAAAGCCGTACATGTAAACTATCCGCCTTAAGCAGCCTCGCTTCAAATTGTTTTTTATTAATTGCGCCAAACCAGAGTTCGCTTATTAGGATGAATTCTTGCTTCCCGTACCTATATGGCACGCCCCCAATCTCCAACCACATCTCATCCTCTTGGTCGTCTGGAAAGATGACCTCCATAACCAAGACTTCTCCAACCAATCGTGGTGTAGAGAATTGATCTTGAAGAGGGATCTGAATAAGATGTCCTAGCTGCCCCTCCGTGAATGTATCCAGGACGCGATAACAACCTAAAGCCTCACGAACAATTGCAAGCTGGTGCAAGCCACAGTGAGTAGTGAACTATGTAGTCGGTGGGATTACCTGATTAGCGTGAACGTAAGTAAATTTAAACATCTGGTTGACATTCATCTGACAGGGTTCGAGCAAAAACACAAAGGAAAATGGAACATGAATTAAAATTTAATGGGGCATATGAACATGCTCTACTGAACTACTCGGGCTTAAATTCACCATTAAGCCCGGTCTTGGGCTGAAATTCGTAATTAAACCCGGGAACAAGATTCAACTGCCAATGAAAGCATGTCTACAAAGTAGGCTAGAGTAGCGAGGACACTCGATCCCAACTCCACGATGACACCCAGTTGGCCATCCTCGACCGACGGAATAAGCCCGAGACCCATTTTGGCAGGCTAGGCTGCTTCCTCGGGCGATAAGGAAGCCAATCGACGATGAATGCAAACAGTTATCATAGCCAATGGGGCTTCATCACAATGAAGCACCGTCACCAAGGAAGTCCATCTGCCTTTCTCCCCTCATTGAGTGACATAGCTGAGCGATGAAACGGATTGCATTTAAGCACGTCCATCCCTTCCAAAAAAAATAACACAAAAGGAGATTAGAACTCACCTCTGCACTGTCGGCAATTAGTGTAACGGCCTGCCTTCCGGAGCCCCTACCGAGGATAGAGGATCCGTGAGATAGTCATTATTTGTATGATACCGAACAAAACACACCCTAACTCACACACAACCCTTATAAAGACCGTAACCATTTATCACATAACATCTCATAATTATTCTTACATAAGCATTCACACCGTGTGCCCACCTAGCTTACATAATACACATATATCTCAAAACATAAAATATTAACCTTAACACAAGCACAATGACACCCAGGACCAAGTCTAGGGAGGACTCTAAACTTGCTATCATGTGGATCCAAATCCCGTTGAACGAATCTGACAACTTAAACGATTCCCTAACCTAGAATGATGGAAAGCAAACATGAGTCACAAGACTCAGCAAGCTCTAGAAAGAAAGGCTGTAGGCTAAAGAAAGAACTCTTCCTATAACATCCCATGCAATTCATGTCAATGCAATGTCATACCATGCCATGCCCAATACCTTCCTTGTCTCTAGATGCATAAACATATGGTAAACTTTACAAAAACGATCATTCAGGCCCACATCAAACACATATTGGTGCCCAAGTCCAACATACAAACCTGTTAACAGCCTATTATAGGCTACTATACCCTTTTCCTTACACGTTGCTTCATGTCACTCACAACATAATTTGTTGCCGTAGGTCTAACCCCAAGGTCTTACTGTTGTTGTGGGTCTCACTCCAAGGTCTTACTACTGTTGCGGGTCTCACCCCAAGGTCTTACTGTTGTTTTGGTCCACTGTCACGGCTTACGATCCGTGGTGGGCACCACCCATCACCTATACTCATCACTTATAACCACACATCCTCACCATGCAATGCAACAAATAAGAAATGGAATGGCTTTGGTAGCATAAACGTGATGATAAGGCCCCCATAAACCAAACATTAGGCCATGCTACGCCCACATAGGAAATTCATACATGCGATATGCTCTAAATGCGTTAGCTCACCTAGGGAACCCAAATTGGCTCTTAGACCAACCAGATCATGCAAGTGCTCACACATCCCATCACACACAAGACATGTTCCCTAAATGAATGCAACCCAACCCCCTACAGCACACATATCATGATATGCACACAATCAAGACGAGAATCTGGCAGTACTAGCTCTTCTGACCCGTCTAGCGCTTATCGTAATAATTGATGACTATCGCCCATACATCCAGCTATCAACTGCCACGACCCACGATCGACAATTAGTGGCTTTGTACCCAATACCCTTTGACACACATACTGACATTTCTTAAGCTTCTCCCATGACACCTCATGTACTCGTAACATAACCATTAATGTACCATTCTTGTTCTCATTCCTTCTCTTTCATAGAAAACCATCTCAACAGACATAATAGTTATCATATTCCCATCATCTAAACCATAGCTAATTTTCTAAGAACCTAGCCCCAACAATTCGGCATCATTCCCAAAGAAAGCGAGGTGATACAAAACCCCGTGACTGATATAAGTAATGACATCAAGGAATTATTTACTTAGCTTATTTAATCACCAATAGACCCATTATTAACATATAAGACATGAGATAGTGGCCACGCGGATTATCATTATTACTGCATGGAACCAAGTCAAGGTGAGGGAAGGAATAAACTACGAGAAACACAGAGACTTTCACGGGAATTAAAGAATATGAGGATAGGGTTAGGAGCTTGCCTTTACTTGGCCGATTCTTGACCTTTTCGCACTCCCACAGCGAAGTAAAATGTTCTACAGAAAATAACAAAATTATGGCTCAAATTAATTAAATCTAACCACATAATCCACATAATCCAACCGCATATAATACATAATCTAACCGTACAAATTCTATAACTTAAACATACAATATTTATACTAATTTTACTCACTTACCGGGATATTTTTAAACGCCAAATAACTCATTAATCCCTTGATTTCTTCCCATTTCCCTATCTTTTCTTCCATTTCCCCCTTCATTCTTCACTGCTCGCGGCCCTTGCTCCTTCCTCCTATTTCTTCCTCATTTTCAGCTCACAGAATGGCTGAAATCAGCCATAAAAATGAAGCAAAACATAGGCTTCTCGGGCAAGAAAAATAGGCGGCTAAGACCAACAGTTGCGCACACTACCACTGCCTTAGGCCAAAACGACGTCATTTCGACCTTCCCCTGGCCGAATAAAATCGACAAAAAACCCCAGACTTGTGCATGCCCACGCAAGTTTGATCCCGCGACCACCTCCCTCAAACACGCACATGCGATTGCCCATGCCAGCTGCTCTTCTCATACATATAATGCCCAAATTATATTTAACATGCTCTTGGCCCACTTCCTAGAAATTACAAAAGCGCCCCAACACTTCTAGAAATTCACACACACACCTCTGCAACTCATTTTACCATTATTTCACTTACACCCTGAAATTTCTAAAAATCCTCTAATTTAATTTATTTTATTCTTTCATTATTTTCATAAATATCTCCAAATAAAATTATTAATTCCTATTTTCTCAAAACAACATAAATTATTATTTTTCCTTAAATCTCCAAATGCTTGATAATGACCTCAACACTAGTTTTAATAACTATTATTTATTTCCAAATTTCAGGATGCTATAGTTAGGGTTGAGAGGTGACGATGTTAAAATTGTAATACGATAATGGCTCAATGGTGCTGTAATGGTGAATGTATGGTTTAGCAAAAAAGAGACAACTAGGCTTTAGGAAGACACAGACAGGGAGCGATCGAGTTAGTTTAAGGCATATCGGGTTTAAGTACTACGGGTGTTTTAAAATTGAGAGGTCAATTGGAAGTGGAAGGGGTTTATGCAACAGTGTGGAATAAAGACTAATAATCATCTATTAATTGAAATTGGGTTTGTTTTTTTTTTCGAGAGAAGGGGGATCCTAATCAACTTAGAGGCCAAAAATAAATTAAAATTGTATTATTGTTTAAAAATTACATTTCGAGAATTTTGGGTCATCAAAATTCTCATATCATCATGATGTCAAACCAAGGATTTGTAGGGAAAAATACCAATCAAATTAAAAGGTATAAGAATTGGGTTTATTAGGGCAATTAAAACTGTTACGGGTTTAGTTGGCCAATTAAGACCGACCCTACCGTTGCATTTCAATTAGTTAGTATTTTACACTTTGGTAGCCGATGATGGCCGGCCATTTTCCTCCGGACTTTATCCTCGTGCTAAATAGGGATTTTAGGCCTGGACAATGGACAATGGACGAATGGGTTAAATAGTGATAATAAGCCAGGAAGATGGATGGATAGGCTTTATACCCATATTAGGCCCGGTGGGGTAATTTTATGGAAAACATGAATATATATTTTTTTTTTGGGAATGCAAAAGGGATAATATAAAATGAATGTTGCTTCTACAAACTATTAATCCTCTGATTCTATCTCTAGACCGCAATCGCGCTCACTCTCTTTCTACATAACTTTTGTAAATCAAAGATTTTGAGAAATCCAACTGTTTGATCTTTAATCCGACTGTATTTTCATCGTCGAAGCACTCTGATCAATAGGTAGGTAAGTCTTTAAGTTTTTTTTAGTATCAGTTTTAGCATTCATGCATGATATATATTCGTGTTTTGGCGAGGTTGGGTATGGCCGACAATTTAGACATAAATCTATGAAGATTTTGTTGTTGGATCTTGCTAGTGTTGGGGTATGTTGGTTTATGGGGATAAGGGTTTTGGGTGGTCGCCTCTGATGGTCGGAAACCCCTGCCCAAGGTGGCCAAAGGGACTATTTGTGCATTGTTCTAATTAGCCAAAAATTAAGAAATCAAACTCGTTAAACCTGTTCCATTGTTTTGTATGTTAACCCTGATGGCTTTGCATTTGTAAAGGTAGCCTCTGATCGTGGGAATATCCTAACGGAGGTGGTTGTAGTTGTGCCTGATGACGGTTGCCAAATCTAGGAGGAGCCTTCTGTAGCAAATGTGGCCATAGAGGATTTTGCACGAACTTACTAGCATGTTGTGTTCTAATGCAAAGATCTATGATATGGAAAACATTTTGTAAGCCATTTGTTTCTATGGTTGTGGATTGGTCTTTGGGTGTACATTTTGGTTCTATTTGGCTGATTTACTTGTGGATTAGGTGAATGTTATTTTTTCATATATTTATTTTTTATGTTTAGTTTGCAGTGTTAACTATGAAGGACTACTTATTTTACTTCATTTGTTGTAATTTGCAAATGGTTGGGGAGGTATGAGAATGTCAGGTTTTTGTTGGGTGCCAATTAATTTGCTTTGATTTCAATTTTTCCTCACTGTAATTATATGTTCATTACTAGAATTAAACACATTTTGATTGTGCATTAGTTGTTTATGATTATAAGTTTTTCTTTGCTATGTATATTTTAATTCCCCAGTAATGCTATGCATGTGTGATATGTCTATTTGAAAACACAAATTGTATTATAACTCTGTACTATGAATTTTTTTTGCAGACAATCCACATTAAAGTTAGGCAATGGTCTTGAGAGGAACCTTGCATTGCTAGTGCCTACCTTACCAGGTGGAAATACTCCTCCACGTTTTATAAGGTATGCAGTTAACATGATAAACCTTGGCTTCCATCATATCTATACAAGTACTGCAAAGTGACTATCACAAATGGAAGACAACAGGCATAGTCGCTAAGGAGATATAAGGTGTGGGAATGGGTGTACTTCCAACAGGGTTTGAGAAGCCTTTCTGCAACAAATCGCCTTGAAGAAAAATATGCCATCAAGCTCTAGATCATGCGAGGTAGGATGTCGTGAATAGTGACCGCCCTTCCTAGCATGATTTGAAGCTTGATGGCATCTCCTTCTTCAAGCCAATTTGTTGTAGCTAGGCTTATCCAATCATGTGTAAAGCATACCATGTGCTAGATTTTGCCAAGATTATGATGTTCATTAATTCCATAGTATTTTCCCAATTCTGTAACATGTATATTGCACAATGTATGTTTAAATTCAAATTATTTTATATGATTCTCATGATCATTTTGGGGTGATATTCTATTATAGCAAAATTCTACATCAAACAATGCATGTGTTTTCAAAAGTGAATGTCTTTTAAACATAATAAATAAGGATTGGTTCATTCATTTTGAGGTGACATTTCGATTCATGGATTCTGAAAAATGGAACATGCTATGAACATGGTTCTAATGGTATTAATACTGGTGGTGAAGAACAAATTGATCCATAATTAACATAGACTTAGAAAACAGTCTAATACCGATGACATGTGATTCATGCTATACTTTTATTTTTTGTAAGTAATTAATGGTAAAATTGTTATTATATATGTGATTATATTTTATATAATCACATATGTTCTAAAACATATATATTAATATAATGTATTAATTCATTCTTTTTAATATATTTTATGGGAGGTTTAGTGATAATGTTTTAATTGATTTGGTAAAAATTTTGATACTATCTAAATCACTAAATTCGTAAAAAAAAAATTAATTTGACTTGAAATATAAAATAAAAGCAAATTGATTTCTCAAATTAAAGTCTCATAAACAACCAATCGTACTACATACTTAACACTTCATAAGTTTGTACGAGTTCAGCCCCCGATTTTAGTGTTGAACCCTTAGATCTGTAGTACTTCATCCCTGGGCATGTGCACAAAAATCATAATTTCACACATGTTGTTCAGAATAAATAATGAATAAGAAAATTATATATTCTGGTTCAAAAGTTTTATACACATAAATGATAGTTCTGTAGAACAAGTATCATTTTATTGAGATTTGTTCAGATTAAATAATGAAATTGCAAGTATTGAAATTTATCCTTTCAAAAGATCACAACCTCCAAATGCACCAATAAGAGCCATCGACTTGAAAACATATCTCTTCCTAGACAAGAAAATGCGAACTCCACCTTCTGCAGCTTGAACAACCTTTACTAGGATTGGTAAATGGATATGATGAAGCCACTTCACATCCTGTTGAAATTGCAAAAACAGTCACTGAATATTAGCTTTAGCCTATGACCTGAGAAAGGTGAAACAGAGATAGCTAAATCACCTTCTAAATAAGGGACTAATCAAGTTGGCTGACATACCCCAAAAGCTAGTATGGTGCATATTGACCTATAACGATTAAGCAGTTAGTGAATCAAGACAATTGATAGAAGGCGCCAAAATTCAAAAAATCTTCTCACCTAATTTGTCGTTGTCGCCTCTGGATGAAGCCCAATGATTGATGATGAAGTTCGATCTATGAAGACCGATCGGACTTCATCTGATCATAAAGTCTGATTCTTTCTTCAGGCTTGTACATCTTGTTGATACATGTACCACAAACGAATGCAAGTCAGTGGTAGTCGGAGGGCTTAACGAATGTAGTACTAAGTCCGACATTGTTGTTGTTGGGCTAATAAATTTTTCCACAAGTTTCTTCCGCGTTCAACCCCTCTGGGCTTTTTAAAATTAAATTTCAATTTTATTTTCTTTTAGGGGCTGCTTGAAAAGCCCGAGGAGGTTGGTGCAGCGATAGGCATTTGCCCATCGCAAATGGAAATAACGACAAGCAGATGGAAAAGAATTAGCGACGATGATTGCTTGTCGCTAAATAATAAACTTTTTAAAATTAATATACTTTTTTTAACTATTTAAAAATATGGTTCTTTTATATATATTTGATTTTACGACTTCAAATTAATTAAAAATATATATATAAGAGCTAAAGAAAGAGGAAAAAAATAAAAAAAATAAAAGAAATAGAAATAAAACACTAAGAGTACTTGAAAAACAATGACTGAAGAAGGAATAAAATTATTTTTTAAATAAAATATTTTTCAATAGTATGCAAGTTTATTCTTAATTATAAAATGGGAGGTAAAATTAATCTTTTATTTTTTAAATGATCAATAGTTTTTATGTTATAAATAATAATAAATATATAAATTATCTTATAGTTTTAAATTATATATATTCTTTAAATTAAAAAATATTTTTAACAAGTTATATTCTCGGACAAATCTCTTAAGAGAAAAGCAAAATAACAACGATCTGTTTAAAAGAGCTCTTTGAGATCAACTTAAAGATCCTTTCATTGATTCAAGAATAAAATTTTGTATTATTATTCAAATGAGTAAAACAATATAGATAGAATATAGTAGCACAAAAGAATTCACAGCCTTACTTTTATATTTTTCACTAAAGAAATTGAAAATATTATAAAAAATTATTCATCTCAATTATACAATTAATTAAAGTGTAGTAGAGTAAAAAAATTAGTTAGCTAATTAAATATATAATTTTGAGTATGATATTTCAATTAAAAATATGTTCTTGCCAATGGGCATTTCCTACTCCACTATTGAACTCATATCTAATGTCGTTTATTCATACAGTATCTTGTTTTGCATGAAAAATAATATATCAATTAAGTGATCGAGTAAGAAAATTAATATAAATAAGATTATATAAAGGCAACCAAGAATATGCAATACAAAGTTAAAGAGAAAAAGAAAAGGAAGACTTTACTATTCCTATGGATTTGGTTGTGAGAACTAGGATTTATTATTATAAATATGTTCAATTATAAAATTAAGAATACTATGTCTAAATGAAGATTGTAAAAAGTAAGTAATATATAGGATTACAAATGATTTAAGAAAATATAATATATTCAAATATATTTATATCATTTAGCAAATGAGAAGTTTGGTCGTGTATCATTTAATGTAAGTAATGTTTTCTCATTTATACACTAAATACAAAATAATTATAATATAAGTGTGAAATAATATTATTTAGTGCCATCACTATTTTATTTCATTTTTAACTTTGTAATAACACTATTTAATCTATCAATCAAATAGGACATTCAAGTTTTTATCATATTAGTTTACTATGATAAATATATAGGTGAGTTTCATAAAATTACAAAAACTCGCGATACTCAGTATAATGTATGGAAGTTAGGGGTTTTTTTATTATTCATATATATTATTTTATATTTATTATTCAGTATGAATATTATTTTTTTGTGTATACATATTATTTATAGTTTATTTATTTTAAAAAATAATTAAAACTAAACAAAATTAGTGACCAGCATCTGCCAGTCACTGTTTGAAATAAATTTACTTTTATTCCAATGTTACAAGATTTTAATTTTAATTCAAATATTCTTCTATTTTAGCGACGAAATTGTTCTGTCGTTGAAAAAATTTAAATTTAGTTAAATTTTTGTTATTAAAATTATTTGTATTATAGCTCTAAAATTTATAATTTAATTTTTAAATTCTTTTATTTTATCGTTGAGAGATTTTCATATTAATTTATATTTTTCATTTATTTTAGCTATAGAACAGTTCCTAAAAGGGATTTATTTAATTTTTAAGTTTTCATTTTTAGCAACGGAATTTTTCCATCACTAAAAAAATTGAAATTACATAATTAACTTTAGTGACGGAATTTTTTATAACTAAAACTTAAAATTAAATTTTAAAATAATTAATTTTAGCGATGAAATTATTCCATCGCTAAAATATTTTAATATTAATTTATATTTTTTCAAATCTTTTAGTGACGAAATTAATTCTTCGCTAAAAAATTAGACATAAATTTTAATTTTAATGTCTTTAAGCGACGGACCTCTTCCGTTGGTAAAAATTATAATTTAATTTTTAAATTTTTAATTTTAGCAATGGAACTAATCCATCGCTAAAAAATTTGTACATTAATTTTTTTATATATATATTTTAGCGACGAATTTTTTTCATCATTAAAAAATTTAATTAATTTAATTTCTTTTAGCAATGGAAAATTATAACTAAATTAAAATTCTATATTAAAATTAAATTCCCTAAAATTATTTAGTGACAGGAGTTTTGGTCGCTAATTCCGTCAGTAAATTTAAAAAATATTAAAAAACATTTAGTGGCTGGTCTTTCTGTCGCTAAATTATAAAAAAATTTGCAATGGCCTTTTCTGTAGCTAAATTTTTGTGACGACAACTCTATCGCTGGCTTGTCGCTAATTAGACGAATTTTTTTCCGTCACTAAATAGTGTTTTCTTGTAGTGACAGTAGAATACACTCACTTGCCAACAATGGAAAAGGCTCACGGGAAAGAATGGATTTTTTTTGGAGACAGGGCATCCACTGCCAAAGAGAGTGGAGCAGGAGTGGTGTTAATCTCCCCCAAAAAGGAACTGTTGGAGTATTCCATGCGATTCACTTTTCCCAGTTCCACAACACAGCTGAATACAAAGCATTGTTGGGAAGGATGAAACTACCTGAAAAATTGGAGGTAACCAATTTAACGACTCGCAGTTGGTTGTGCAACAATTTCAAGGGACCTATGAAGTGAAGGAGCCAGTATTATCCCAATATCTGTAGAAAGTTAAGGAGTTGGCACACAAATTTAGTCATTTTGAGCTAATTCAAATTAATAAGTCCCTCAACTAGCATGTTAATGCGCTATCCAAGCTAGCCTTCGCTCATGATACCCTAGGACAGTTGATCCACATAGAGATCTTACAGTGACCAAGTGTAGACGAAAAGAAAAGGGAGGTACATTGCATTGACGTGGTTGATGATTGGAGAGCGCCAATACTAAAATACTTACTTGGACAAGAGCTCCTAGCGGCACCTTTGGAGGCTAAGAAGCTAAAGACCAGCGCAGCCCACTTTACGGTTATTGGCTGAGAACTATACAAGAGAGAGTACTCCTCACTGCTACTCAAGTGTTTGGGGCCTCGAGAAGCAAAATGAGCCTTAGAAGAAGTACATGAAGGGGAATGCGGAGAACACCTCGGTGGGAAAGCATTAGCTGGGAAGATCCTAAGGGCCAGCTTCTTTTGGCCAACCTTGAGGTGGGACACAACCCAGAAAGTGCAGACATGTGACAAGTACTAGAAGCATGTCCCTCTAGCATCACAACCCCCTTCGTCAATCCAGCTAATATTCCAACCGTTGCCATTTACACAGTGGGGGTTAGACATTATGGGTTTGTTTTCAATGGTATTAGCGCAGAGGAAATTTCTGTTGGTGGCTATTAATTACTTTACGAAATGGGTTGAAGCAGAGCCCCTCGCAACCATAATGGAAAAGAATGTGGAGGGGATGGTATGGAAAGATATAATTTGTTGTTTCAGTATTCCTCAAATTCTCAACACTGACCATGGAATGCAATTTGACTTTGAAGCCTTCAGGGCCTTTCGTCAGAGATGAGAGATCAATTTGAGAATGGCATCTGTAGCATACCCCCAAGCCAACAGGCAAGCAGAAGCTAGCAACAAAACCATCCTAAATGGGCTGAAACCTGATTAGAGAAGGCAAATGGGCTAACGAACTCCTTAGCATTTTATGGGCTTATCGCACGACCAGTCGGGTATCTACGGGAGAAACGCCTTTTAGCTTGTTGTATGGGACAGATGCCCTCATCCCAATAGAAGTAGACCTCTTCTCGCCTTGAAGAATGACTTTCGACGAATGAGGGAATTGATATTGTTTGAGAGAGAACCTAGACCTCCTAGATGAGTAGAGAGAGAAAGCAGTTATACAGCTGGCAGCGTACCAGAGAAGGATCTCCAACTATTACAATGTGAAGGTTCGCCCTCGGACATTCCAAGAGAGAGATTTGGTACTCAGGAAGACAGCAATTACGAACACCTTAAGGGCGGAAGGAAAACTCAAGTCAAATTGGAAGGGGCCATACAGAATCGTAAGGATGCTGGGGGCAAATACATGTGTGCTACAAATAATACAAGGTGAGGCACTGGACAAGATATGGAACACCATGCACATTAAAAGGTACTTTCCAACCATTCCAATCACAAGAGCTACCAGGAGGGATGACGAGCAAGACACAAGGAGTCATGTGCCATGAAGAGCCATTTTAGATTTTCCTATGTATTGTAACCCCTTTTGATGAATAAAAGGATATACTCCCTGTATTCCCATAGATGTAGGCGTTGTTATAAGCCGAACCGCGTAAGTTCCCTTGGGTATTGTGACCGTACATATGTATATAGTTGTTATAACGTGTGATGCAGGGATCATAACGGGGAGTCAATTCTGGTAAGCCCTAGCGCCGCTAAGCTCAACAGCGACGAAACAGTGAAGCTTATGTCCTAGAGGGCCTAACTCGACAAGTGGCAATCTGGAGCTAAGACCATGGACTTCCCTGAATTCCCACATACATTCCGATGTAATGCCTGCAGGCTAATCTGGATCCCTCACGTGAATTTGATGCTAAGCCTATAGGTTAACCTTGACTCCTTGGCAGATTCGACGCTAAGCCTCTCGACGAACTTGGAATGACTGGTGGCAGTCTAGAAAAAGATCCTGGATCTAACCTAGAACCCCTATGTCGGACGAACCCGAAGGGGCCCAAGAAAAAAACGAAACTACAGCCAACCTTAAACGATAAACTCGTCCAGCTGTGATCTAGCCTAATGTCCTCTGACCTTCCTCGATTCTCAGATGCATTCCGATGCAATACTTGCAGGCTAACCTAGATCCCTTGCCTGACTTCAACTCTAAGCCTAAGGGCTAACCTTGACTCCTTGGTAGATCCAATGCTAATCTTCCTGACAAACTCGAAACGTCTGGTAGAATTCCAATTAGCGACCTCAAGCCAAACCTAGATCCTCCGTGGCAGACGAGTCTGAAAAAAGGGTGTGACAATAGGAGAAATGTGTACAAGGCTGAATGGCCACCTCGAATACCCAAAGGTGATCCAGCGCAATGCCCCTTAAGCCAACTTAGATTCACCAATGTAGCTCGATGTTGAAGCAAGACTAACTTGGATCCCCTATGGGCTAACCTTGACTCCCTGGCAGATCTGACGCTAGGTCTCCCAGTAAAGCTAAACGCATAATTAGAATCTTGTGCTAAGACTGTTGGAAAACCTGGATGTGCGGTGACCATCCGACGCAAAGCCATTTAGCAAGAAGCAGCTGCTAGGGAGACCCATGAAAGCCTTGAAACTACAAAGTGAGGCAAACACAGACTTCTTATCGAACGCAGGTCTCGGTGAGTATCTCTTAGAAAAATCTAGGTACATAATGAGGTAGGTGAGTAAACTCCCATTGCAAGGAACCCGCATACACCACGAGAATAAAGAAATAAATAGTAAGCACCTCCCCTCCCCAAGTTGTAACATGGTCGATTCATAAAGTAAAAGAAGCTAACGCTATAGATAAGATTTACAAGCAAATCAAGAGCTAAAGGTAATAATATAAGATGTATTGAGCACAATAGCGTATCCAAAAGTCATATACATCCAAAATAAAAGAATCTGATACATAATATGCAAAAATCAGTTTTCCACACATCTTAAATTCAAAAAAGGAATATAACAACAAGAACGCCTACACTAATCCTAATCGGGGGGACAGTTAGCTGGTCTCGAGCTTTCCCCCTAGAACTAGCCTTGCAAAGCTTGGTCGGTGGCATCCACATCTAGGCCCTACTCGATCAAATGAATAGTGTTGGCCATGTCGGTGGAGACGTCGATGTTAGTCGAGTATATCAGGGACTCGTCCTTCTCAGGGTTCAGTACGTAAGGACTCCAAGGGCCTACCAGGTTACTCAAGTCATCCTCCAAGGCTCGCCTCACACACTCATTTGGCTCTATATCATTCGGCTCATACCTACGCTAATCCTGAAGAGGGATGGAGCAGATGGCATCCTCAAAAATCTTGTCCTCAAATGACTCGTGTGGTTGCTTTGCTTCCAGAAAGGTACAATCGTGGTAAAAGCCAAACTTCAAATATCACGAGGCATATTCATCCTTCCGACGGAAGCATTCCGCAAAGAGTCGGTAGTCTCAGACTGCCTTCTTCATAGCCTCTTCAACATCCTGTTGCTTCTCGCCTGCTGCCCGATTAGCCTCTACCTTTAGTCTTCCCACCTCTTACTATGCCTCAGGTGCCCACTCCTCAGAATTGGCTAGCTAAGTCTGTAAGTAGGAAGTTTCCCTTTGGTAGGTGGCATGGTTGTTCTCTATCTCAACTCGGGCCTCTTGGTAGCTCAATTTTAGGGATCGGTACAAAGAAGCTAGTCGCTTGTTCTCCAAACGCAGCCCCCGCTCCTCGAAGCCCAAGTCTTGGATGCGCTGGTTTAGGAGTTGTCGCTCTTCGTTCCAGGAGGTTGACTTGTTTCTCTAGTCATTCAGCTCGAACTCTTTGGCTGCCAGGTAAGCTCTTTTCATGGTGTTGGCTGCCCTGGCTCCCTACAAGGGATGAGAGAAATATTGTAAGAAACGAGCCATGAAGCAAAGAAGAGAGCACTAAAAATCTAAAAGAAATAACTTACGATGGTCAGGTAATGCTCGAAGTTGTCCATGTCCTCAGGAGAGTTGAGAAAATACCGCCCCTCATCGCAAGGGAGAATGGTAGAGTATAGCAGATGGGTCGCGACACTAGGCATGTCAATCGTGTCGATGTCTAAGACACCCAACTGAATTTAAAAAGGTTATCCTTGCTCCCAACGCCCTCAGCCCAGATCGTACACCTTATCGATGGGAGAAGGTATCTCCAGCAGAAAGGGATTGATGCTTTGCTGAGGATCTTCAATGTTCAAGACCCGACAACCAAGGCATTAGGGATTAATCACAGCCTGCCTGAAAAAGCCGCAACCCCGTCCTTGAGCAACGTCAATAGCCAACTAGTATAGTCTTGAAGACACCTCCACATCTGCCACACTGATAAGGCTATGAATTGTTCCCGCTTAGGCCATCGCGGGTCTTCTGTATACTTGACCAAGCCCCTTGTGACCAGCTCCACTCATTTCACCTGACGATGCCCGAGATGGAGACACAGACAGTTGGGGAAAAGGTTCATCAACAAGCATGAAATCAGTAGTAGGAATCTCCCCCTCCTCGGGAATAGTGAGGTCAATGATTGGGTAGAACATGGCGGCATCCTCTTTCGCCTCATGCCTACTCCTCCTCTTCGTCCTTAGTCGTGGTGCAACCATTGTCTCTCCAATTTCTTCTGCCGGTTGGGGGCATGGGGCTGTCGATTCATGGGAAGGACCCTAAAAAACGTCCCTGGAGCCTACCCTCCTCTACAAGCCTAGTGCAATTCGCCTCATCGCTGCATGCAAAGAGAATAAATAATGAGAGCTCGGATAAAGAGAAGGAAATTAAGTAAAGCAACAAGAAGTTGTGCACACAAATATAAAGGAATGAAAAGGAAGAGTGAAAGTGAAAAAGCAATCAGGTGGATCCATACTCTCAGGGGAATGCTTCTCTTGCAGAGGGATGTCCCATTTCTCTGTAGTCATGTGAAGAATAGATCAAAGATATGATACTTCTAAGATGATGGGATGGCTCGATGGGCCTTGGGATCCATCTGGCCCGCATTAGCCTATCGGTTGTTAAATAGTCATAGAGGTGTGATGGGCTACCTAAAAGAAGAGCACGACGCTCCTCACGGTATTGTTCCCAGAGGTCGCTAACGGTGAACCTACCCAAGTGCCATTTTGCCACCTTTGCAGGGTCGGTAACCCACTTGCGAGGAGTGTTCCACACGTCGATCAATGGTTGGAACAAAAACCATCGAGTGTCAAAAGAATCAGTCTTGGCTAGGGAGCCATAAAAGATACGATCCTCCCAGCAAGGACAATGCAGGTATAGGTGGTATCTATTCCTCACCAAACGAAGGTAGAAAAAATAGAATAGGAGTTTGACGGAGGGGACTACTTCCTTCTCTAGGTAACGCACAAAAAAGACGACCAGCTGGACCCAACCGTTAGGGTGTAGCTGGGCCGAGGCTAAGCCACTCACTCTCAGGAACCTAAGTCCAAAGTCGTGAAGAGGAAAGCTAAAGCCATAGCAAAAGCTAGCCTAAAAAATGCTCACCAAATCCTTTTTTGCGTTGGCCACACAATTTTTAACTTGTTGGGGAATCTTAGTTTGGTATCGAGACGGTATCTTATAGTCATTACAAAGAAGGGTGACATCATCCTCCGACATTCAAGAACGTGTGCTATAATATCCTAAAACATCGTGAAAAATAATGGTAATTTTGGTATTTTAAGACCCTAGAAAAGTTATTAGAATTTTAGTGTTTATCAGTAATTTAATAGGGTAATGTATGTATAAATTTATCTATATAGTTAAATTTATTTATATTGTAATTAAATTTATTTATATTGTAAAAAGTATATAGTTTAATCATAGTTAAATTCATTACATAAAGTATATAGTTTAATCATAGTTAAAATATCAGAAATTATATTATGTATTGAAAATTGGGATTTTCTTATAGTATACTGTTATATAATTCGTATATGTATATTATATATATAAAAAAAAAATCAACAAAAATTGGAGCAGGCGCGATGGCCATGCTCTGGTCGCGCTTGCAACAAGCAATTAGAGGTGAGGGGGGCATTAATGTTGAAATGGCCGTCGGAGTGGCCTTCAGGACGCGTGGCCACCCTTGATGGGACAAGTCACGTCGGTTTTGGGCTATAACTAGCCAAGTTCGAGCGAGGCATTTCATCAAAATTTTTTACTTCAGAGTTTAGGCATTTAGGGCAGTGTTTGAGAGATTGGTGAGTGGGGTTTTAGTCCTTGACTCGTGGGCAAGGTTTCTGGAGTGTTTGGTGGCCAACAGAGCAGAGACAAAGGGGAAACGAAGCTCGCCAGAAAATCGCTACTTCATCGGAGCTGAGGCTTCAACACGCAAATCAAGGTATTTTTAGTTTTTTTTTTTTTAATTTTGAAGTCATTTTCGAGATTAGAGGGTCGAGTTTAGGAGGTAGGGAAGCTTTTCTTAAAGCTTCGTGGTGCGGCAAGCTCACTGGCGGCGAAGTGGCCACCAAAGAAGACGAGCCAGGCTCGGGCGCGTGGCTACACGTGCCAGTGCATGAGGAAGCGGTGCGTGCGCCGCACACACACGCCAGGTAAGGAAATAAAGAGAAAAAAAAAGAAAAGAAGAAAAAATAGAATAAAATAGTAAAATTTTTGTAAAAATTCTAGAAAATCTCGAATTTAATTTATGTTTTTCTTTTGAGAAAAATTTTCTGGAAAATGCTAAATTAATTATTTATTTAGCAATTTTGTCATTATGAAAATAATGAAAAAATAGAAATTTAATTCAAAAAATTATAAGAAAATTCCAGAAGACTATAAATGTTATTTTAAGAATATAAGTGAAGAAAATTGGGATAAATAAGGGTTTAGGCATTTATTATGAATTTTTGAAGAAATAAGACTTAGGAAATAAGGAGAAATTGAAAAAAATTATGAGAATTATGAGGAAAATAAGAAATTGATAGTCTGAAATAAATTTAATGTTTTTAGCAGCCATTGACTCTCGAGGATTTGAAAATAGCTCGTCTAGCATGTCTTTCGAGGTCAACACGCTTTTCGAGACAACTTAATTTGTGAAGAGTAAGTGTATTGTTACAAGTTTGGTACGGTTATAAATGTTTGTGTTTAAACCCCGATCTTCAGGAATGCTTTCATCATATTGACATGCTCTGATATGTATCCATCACGTAGACTGCATTCATGACATGCTATGAAATGCATATATACACGTTGATATCATTGATTACGCGTATTGTGGCCGTAGAGAGTATGAACTGGCACGGTTACCTTACCAAGGGTGCCCCCATACACCCCAGCTTCGAAAGAGGTGATCGTAAAAATTGTAGGTAGCATGAGGGGTGCAGTTGACACCTACGATGAGTAAGACATTGCATACACACATGATAAAATATTTTGTACCCTTACTTAGATGGTTCATCATCTAATTTGGGTTTCTACCCCTAGAATATTCAAACATTCCAGTTGGGACTTGCAATGATGGGACGGATATTGAAGATGTGTAACGACACGATGTTGTTGAGGAATGAGCAAGTTGTACCACATTTTGTTGTAGCATGAACATTTCAAATATTATGTATGTTTTTTTAAGCTTATGTATTGTACCAAGAATTTGGTATTATGATCTATGTTCAATTATCAAAATATGAGATGTTATGATCAAGTTCGATTTCAGCTTCCACTTTATAAGATTCTATTTAAATCTAGTGTATGAATGATTTCGCCTAGCACTAGATAGGAAAAGAAAAAAAAAATAAGTCTCAAATTTCCTAAGATATAACACGCCTTGAGTGAGTGGGGTGTTACAATTAGTATCAGAACCCAACTAAGTAGAGTACCTATAAATGAGAATTTAGACTGAACATTAGCACTTATATCAGGAATCTAAGAGGTTTAAAAGTACCAACTCGAGGTCAATTAGGGGTACTAAAAGGGGTTATGATGACAAGATGGTAGGAAACCTCTCATAAAAATATTAGTTTATCATTGGGCGCATCGTCTCGACACCCAAAACTTGGAACCGAACGAAGGCATCATGGAGCATCTGGTCCAAATGGAAGAAATCATCAACGACATACCCCCTAGTTATCGACTCTGAGCTAACCTAGTCTAGTTCCAAATAAATATGCTTGTTGGTGTGTTGGAAGGTGATCTGCAAGACTTCGCCGATTGGGTCCGACAGGGCGAGGAATTTCCTAAATTCTGTCTTTATTGCCAACGGATTTGCGAACAACTGGCAAAGCTATATGTGCCCGTGTTGGTGGAGGAGTCTGACAAAGAAATGGAAGACTCGATCAAGGCGGAAGAAGAGGAAGAAGAAGTACCCGTGCTCTAGGTCGAGAATAACTCTCTTAAGTCTGAGGACACAGACTTTGAGGACAACGAGGAAATCGAAGAGGTTAGAGACGATCTCGAGGGACCACCGTACAAGTTCGAAGATGAAAAGAACGCCTGGATATGGAAGTCGTCCGAACCAAAGTAGATATAGCTAGAAATGCTCTAACTATCTCCATGACGTATGTAGTGTGTTACCTATAACATTTTGTAATTAGATGTATAATATCTATAAAAATTAATGAAGGTTGAACTTTAACGAATGGTAAGACCCCGTGAGCTAATCGAGAATGTTATTTTCTTTCCAGATGGTGAACACTCAAAGGGAGATGACGATAGGACCTAGGACACCCAATCCGCGAATCAGCAATGCAGAGGGGAATACAAGTGACAACCCGGGAGGCGATTCTAGCCAGGAGAATGGGAGCAGTCAACTTGATTAAATGGAGCAAATAATGGGTAGCATGATAGTATTTATGCAAGAAACTCACTCCCGGGACGGCCATGCAGTCAACATGCTCGACCTCTACTGTCGACAGAATCCTCCCGTTTTCCAAGGGAAACTTGACGTGGACCCCAGCGAAGGGGAATTTTGGATTAAACAAACGGAGAAGTTGTTAAACCATTTACACTGCGGAGAAGAGGAGAAAGTCAACTGTGTCACCTTCATGTTTCAAGACGAGGCAGACAAATGGTGGAAGGGAGTCAAGCGAGCGATGACCCCTCGAGCTAAGGCACCATATGTCACCTGGGACCAATTCAAAGAACTTTTCAATGAGAAGTACTTTCCTCTAAGTTTGAGAATGAAAATGAGAGAGAATTTATAGAGTTAAGACAAACCGAGTACATGACTATAGCCTAGTACGAAAATGCCTTCAACCGATTGATCAAGTACATGCCCATCTGTGAAGGAAATGAAAGGATCAAAGCCCAAAAGTTCTTGGGGGGACTAAATTTGAGGCTTTAGAGAGCCTTAAGCAGTATAAGTACTCAGTCTTATGCAGAAGTGGTATTGCAAGCAGTTACCATTGAGGCTAATTAGAGCCGGATCGAAGCTATTCAGGGAGAAAGTCAGCAAGCAAGTGGTCGTAGAGCGGGCAAGAAGATGGATCTCAAGAGGCCTAAGTTCAAGCCTGGTAATCCATGCTCAAGATGCCAGAAGCAACACCCCAAAAAGCCATGTTGGTTAGGAACGAAAGGTCCTTCAACTGCGGAGAGGAGGGCATATGAATCTAAATTGCCCAAAGAAAGGAATCAATTGTTTTAACTGCCAGCAGACATGACATTTTTCAAGGGACTGCCCCAAGCCACGACAGATGAGTCAACCTCAGGAGTCGTCAGCAAATGCCAAGGTGCAGCAAGGAAGGGTATTTCATCTGACTTGGCCAGATACGGCAGAAGACCCAACCGTAATTGAAGGTACCATGTTATTATCTGGTATTCCTATGCATGTCTTAATTGATTCAGGAGCTAGTCATTCATTCATTTCGCATGCATTTGCTGAAGTACTAGGGAAAAAATCAGAAAACTTGAACTGTCGTATGATCGTGGCAACCCCAATAGGGAAGTCTCTAGAAACCTCCTCAGGATATAAAAATAGGAAAATTCAAATAGGAGAAGTTGAGTTCCTGGTAGATTTAATCCTTCTGGAATTCCTTCTGGAATTTCAAGACTTTGATATAATTTTAGGAATGGATTTCCTAACCAAATACAACACCTCATTGGATTGTAAAGCTAAGATAGCTAGTCTCAATATCGGAGACTTGAATGTCAAGTTTTGAGGGAAAAATAGGGCAAATGAAAGAAAATAGATCTCGGCATTAAAGGCTGAGAAATTATTACGAAAAGGGGCTTAGGGGTACTTGGCTTGTGTCCAAGGGAAGAAAGAAGAACCGTTAAAAATAGAAGAAGTGCAAATCATTAGGGAATTCAGGGATGTGTTTCCCGAAGAGTTGCTTGGATTGCCACCTCAGAGAGAGATCGAGTTTTTGATAGAAATTGTACAGTGGTCAAGTCCGGTTTCCATACCCTGTATAAAATGACCCCCTCAGAATTAAGAGAATTAAATGCCCAACTTCAAGAGCTGTTGGACAAAGGGTTCATTAGACTAAGCATATCGCCATGGGGTACGCCAATACTCTTTGTTAAGAAAAAGGATAGGAGTTTAAGGATGTGCATAGATTATCGACAGCTGAACAAGATAACTGTCAAGAATAAGTACCCACTCCCTAGAATAAAGGAGTTGTTTGACCAATTACAAGGAGCCAAGGTCTTCTCAAAGATTAACCTAAGATCAGGGTACTACCAATTAAGGATCAAGGCAGATGACATGCCTAAACAGCTTTTCGTTCTCGGTATGGGCACTACGAATTTATGGTGATTCCATTCGGGCTGACCAATGCCCCCGCAGCTTTTATGGATACCATGAACAGAGTATTCAAACCATTTTTGGACAAGTTTGCAATCGTGTTTATAGACGACATACTAATATACTCACCCTCAAAGGTAGAGCACGAGTCACATTTTAGAGTGGTATTGCAAACGTTGCAAGAGCATAAGATGTATGCTAAATTCTCAAAATGTGAATTTTGGTTAAATCAAGTGGCGTTTTTAGGACATGTCATATCGGCCGAAGGAATATCGGTCGACCCAACAAAGATAGCGGTTGTGAAGAGTTGGAAACAACCTCAGTCTGTTACAGAAGTTAAAAGTTTCCTGGGATTAGCTAGTTATTATAAAAAATTCGTGGAAGGATTCTCTAGAATCGCAACTCCCCTTACCAAGTTAACCTAGAAGGGGGTGAAGTTTGAATGGAATGAGCAATGCAAAGAAAGTTTTCAGATGCTTAAGGATAAACTCACGACCGCCCCAGTACAGGCTATGTCAAACGAATCAAGGGGATTTATGGTGTATACCGACACCTCAAGAAACGGTTTGGGATGTGTGCTGATACAGCATGGTAGGGTCATTGCCTATGGGTCCCGATAGCTTAAGAACAACAAGCGGAATTACCCAACCCATGATTTGGAGTTAGCAGTGGTGGTGTTTACCTTAAAGATTTGGAGACATTATTTATATGACGAGAAGTTCAAAATTTTTACTGATCACAAAAGCCTACAATACATATTCTCGCAGAAAGAATTGAACATGAGGTAACGGAGATGGATGGAGCTGTTAAAAGATTACGACTGCACTATCCAATACTATCCAGGTAAAGCTAACGTTGTGGCTGATGCCCTAAGTAGAAAAGAAATCACTTGTGTGGCTGGAATGATGGTGTCTAAGTGGAAGCTAGTTGAAGCCTTTAGTCTGATGACGGTGGGAGTAGTTTCTCGAGGAGACTCTACTTACGCAGCTAGTCTTACTCTGCAACAAGAATTAATGGATCAAATACAACAGGCTTATTCAGAAGATTCCCGAATTAAGTCATGGATTGATGAGCACGGACAAGCAAAGAGACCAGAATTTGAGGTAAGAGAAAACATTCTTCGGTTTCAAGGAAGGATATACGTGCCTCGCGTGAAGGAATTGTGGCAAGTAATTTTGGGAGAAGCCCACCGATCCAAATACTCGATACACTCTGGTACCACTAAGATGTACAAAGATTTGAAGGCTGTGTTTTAGTGGCCTGGAATGAAGAAAAGTGTGGCAAGGTACGTTCGTCAATGCGATACATGCCAGAGAATCAAGATTGAGTATCAAAAATTAAGTGGAAGTTTTCAGCCATTAAAGATCCTGAAATGGAAATGGAAACATATTACGATGGATTTTATGACGGGATTGCCAAGAAGTCCTAAAGGAAATGATGCTATTTGGGATATTGTCGACAAACTGTCTAAGTCTGCTTATTTCCTGGTTATGAAAGTAGGCCAACCAATCAACAAGCTAGCTCAGCAGTATCTTAACGAGATTGTCAGATTGTATGGAGTGCCAGTGAGTATTGTGTCAGATTGTGACCCAATGTTCACATCTAGGTTCTGGGGAAGTCTGCAGAAATGTTTAGATACTCAGCTTAGGCTAAGTACAGCCTATCATCCCCAGACTGATGGTCAATCAGAAAGAACCATTCAGACCTTAAAGGATATGCTGTGAGCCTATACTATTGACTTTTTGGGGAGTTGGGAGGAACATTTTTTAATACCCGGGAAATTCTAAAGAACTCAAGGGTAATTTATCTTGGGGTAAAAATGAAATTTAAGGATAAATTTAGGGTATAAGGGTAATTTATTACCGTATGAATGACTAAATCGATTGCCGGGAGTGCCTTGGAGCAGAGATGCCAAAGGAAAATAATGTGGCATTAACGAGCACCCTGAGATATGATTTATAGTATCGAAAGAAATAAGATCGGAAACAGTTTTTGGTACAGCAAAATAGCAGTTGCCAATTAAGCTGCAATACCGAATTATTATAAACAACTTCCTAAAAGTCAACGAAAGCTTGAGAGGGCTTCTTTTTTTCATAAGGAACAACCCTTCAGTGGTTTCAGGAAGAAACGAAGAGGTTTAGGGCCAAAACAAAGATTCGGGCCTAAAAGCAGTTTTTTGAAATTGCTAGAAGGAGGCCGAAACGATATTTTTTCAGAATCCTCAGGGGTCAAATTGATGTTTTAGGATTTGAGGGTCTTGAAAACAGTTATCAAAAGTCAAGGGGCTTGGTGAAAGAAGGCCAAAATGAGAACCAAAATCAATGGGGTAAAAGTGCAAAAACTCAAAAATGGTAGCATGGGCAAATCTGACCGGCACATAGCCGGTCGGCCATGGCCGATTTTGGCCACAAGGTTACACGAGGCTTGGTCGGGGAAGCATCTTTAGTAAAGAGTTTGCCCAACAACAGTCATCATAGTGGCCAAAAAAGCAAGAAAAAGCAACCGAAAGTGGTTGCGCGATGGAGCACCTGCAACTCGCTTTTGTGATCAGATAAGGCTTGCTCGAGGTCGATCCAGGGGCGGGTGATACTCTAAAGCAAGTGGGTCGAGTGGCCAAAGGCGTTTGAGGGCTCGATTTTGCCTATAAATAGGTATTCGAAGTGGCCAAAAATAGGAGAGATAGAAGCTTCAAATCGGCCATTTTATCGAACGAACTGAGAGTCAAGACGATGGGGCTTTTGATGCCCATGGCTTGAAGAAGAATTCTGGAAAATTTGGAGCGTTTTGGTGCTCGTTTGATAGGCATTCAATGGTGGATGAAAATGAAGAGATTTTGAGCTTCAAATTGGCCACGATTTTGAACAAAATGAGGCTCAAGAATAAGGGGCTTTTGAATCCCATGAGGTTTAGAGAGTTTCTGAAAAATTAGAGGCATTTTCATGGCGGTTAGAGGGTGTTTCGAAGCTTTGCCAGAGTTAGAGGCGGGCGGTTTGGCCGAGCCTTTGGCTGGCAAATCGGACCCCTTCCCGAGCTCTTTTTAGGTCAAGAAGTATGCCATCGTGATCGACTGGATGAGAGGAAGAGAAAGGTCGAGGCAGCTTGGATAGCCGGCACAACCGTTGTCGGAGAAGACGACCGGCGCGTGCCGATCACGCGCGGTCTTCCACGCGCCACCACTTGCCCTAGGTGCGTGCGGATGCGTGGTTGGTCTGAAAAATTTACAAAAAAATGTAGAAAAATCAAGAAAAATATTTTACGGAGGTTCGTGCAAAAAGATCTGAAGTTGGAATTCCCGATATCTCGATTTTAGACCCAAACAACCTTGTTTTGCATAAAAACGCAATATCTAGCTAAGTTCAGTATTTTTTCCTTGAAGTCCATAGTATATTATGAATTATTGTGGAGATAGATTTGAGAAAATAGTCCCGAGGTATTTATTGGGATTTTTAGAAGGAAAATAAAGGAAAATGAAGGAAAAAATGAAATAAATGGAGTATTGAGATACTTATTAATAAAATATCATTTTTATGTTTGAAGTAATCGAGATGATGTGATAGGTGCAACTTTCGAGAGTTGGCAAGAGAATCAAGGTAGGGCACGCATATCGAGGCGACGCACGCTTTTTGAGAAAATGCAAGTTTATCTCGAAAGGTGAGTTTTCCTATCCTAACTATGGTTTTGTGAGTGGTATTATCACAAGAACTTATATTTATGATATGATTGTTTATATGCATGATATTTATGAATGCAATGTTCATTTTGTCATATTACATTGAAAGTCGAGATATTTGCATGGCACGATATTATTTTCATATTGATATTTGTGCATGGGAATGGGATGTCGCCCCCAGAATGTAGCCGTAATTCCCCTAGGGCATTGAGGGAATAACGTTAGGCTTATCTTGTAGAGGTTCAGGATTTGCCTAGGATTCCTAGCCGGGCTGGTGGGTTTGAAAAGTTACATTAAATGACAGAAATGTTGTTCATGTTATTGCATCATACATTCATATATATGTTTTGGACTCTCACTAGAAGTTTCATCTTCTAATGAGTTATGCCCTTGGAACATTCAAGGTTCCAGTTTAGACTTGCAACTTAGACAAGGAGCAGGTTGAGATATGACGACACGTGATAGCGTGGCCGATGGATTGAGCAGGAGATTTCAGTATTTTATTTATTGAGAAATGGCTATGTATTTGATGTATGTTCGAGGTATCATATGATTGCACCTAAGATGTTAGATGTTATCTCGGCAAATGTGTCTCATGTATTTTATATTTGAGAATATGATGTAAAATATAGTACGAATTCTTTATGTTATAATATAAGGTGAATTCAGTTATGTACCATATTAGGTTTCGATTATTGTTTCAGCATTTTTAATGAATTGTTGGGGGTTTTGTTTGGAATTCGGTACTTGAGGTTAAGTTATGTACCGAGAAAGAAAGAAAAAATAATTTATGTATATTTTGGGCCCCAACATAGTGACACGCTCGGTAAGAGAAAAAGCAGGCTGTTACACATTTATCGTTGGTGGAGTTCGCTTATAACAATAGCTCTCATAGTAGCAATGGAATGGCTCTATATGAAGCTTTATACGGACGAAAATGTAGGTCCCAGCTATGCTGGACTAAGGTAGGAGAACGCCAAATCTTGGGACTCGAGATAGTTTAGGAGACGACAGAAAAGATAAAGTTCATTTGACAAAGAATCAAGGAAACTCAGAATCATCAAAAATCCTACGTGGATACTAGAAGAATGAATTTGGAGTTCCAAGTTGGTGACAAAGTGTATCTAAAACTATCTCCACTAAGAATGGTAACTCGGAGCAACAAGAAAAAGGGCAAGTTAAGTCTCAGGTATATAGGTCCATATGATATAGTGGAAAGAGTTGGACCAGTCGCATATCGACTCGCTCTACCCATGGCTCTATCAAACCTCCATGATGTATTTCACGTATCGCAATTCCGTAAACATGAGCCAGATCCCTCCCAGGTAATGCCAACCGAATCTATTGAGGTTCAAGAAAATCTTTCGTATCTTGAGAAACCGGTCAAAATTTTGGATCGTAGAGACCAAGTTCTAAGCAACAAAACAATTCTCCCAGTACAAGTTTTGTGGAGAAACCCAATAAGTGAAGAGATAACTTAGGAGTGAGAAGAAGACATGAAGATTAATTTTTCATACTTATTTGAGGACCCTATAGTTAGAATGAATGAAGAATGATCAAATTTCGAGAACGAAATTTTTGTAAGGATGAGAGAATGTAATATCTTAAAACATCATGAATAATAATCGCAATTTTGGTATTTTAAGATCCCAGATAAGTTATTAGAATTTTAGAGTTTACCAGTAATTTAATAGGGTAATGTATGTATAAATTTATCTATATAGTTAAATTTATTTATATTGTAATTAAATTTATTTATATTGTAAAAAGTATATAGTTTAATCATAGTTAAAATATCAGAAATTATATTATGTATTGAAAATTGGGATTTTCTTATAGTATACTGTTATATAATTCATATATATGTATATTATATATAATAAAAAAAGAAAAAAATTAAAAAAAAAATCAGAGCAGGCTCAATGGCCATGCTCTGGCCACGTCTACAGCAAGCAATCAGAGGTGGGGGGCATTAATGCTGAAATGGCTGTCGAAGTGGCCTTCAGGACTCGTGGTTGCCCGTGATGGGACAAGTCACATCGGTTTTGTGCTATAAATAGCCAAGTTTGAGCGAGGCATTTCATCGAAAATTTTTACTTCAGAGTTTGGGCATTTGGGGCAATGTTTGAGAAATTGGTGAGTGGGGTTTTAGTCCTTGAGTCATGGGCAAGGTTTCTGGAGCGTTTGGTGGCCAACGGAGCAGAGGAAGAAGGGAAATGAAGCTCGGCGAAAAATCGCGACTTTGCTAGAGCTGAGGCTTCAACATGCAAATTGAGGTATTTTTAGTTGTTTTTTTTTTTTAATTCTGAAGTCATTTTCGAGATCAGGGGGTCGGGTTTAGGGGGTAGGGAAGCTTTTCTTGAAGCTTCATGGTGCAGCAGGCTCGCCGGCAGCAACGTGGTCCCCGGAGAAGACGAGCCAGGCTCAGGCACGTGGTCGTACGCACCAGTGCGTGAGGAAGCGACGCGTGGGCCGCACGCACACACCAGGTAAGGAAATAAAGGGAAAAAAAAGAAAAAAAAAAGAAGAAAAAATAAAATAAAATAGGAAAATTTTCTGAGAAAAATTTTATTTTGAGAAAAATTTTCTGAAAAATGCTAAATTAATTAATTATTTAGCAATTTTGTTATTATGGAAATAATGAAAAAATAGAAATTTAATTCAAAAAAATTATAAGAAAATTCCAGAAGACTATAAATGTTATTTACAGAATATAAGTGAAGAAAATTGGGTTAAATAAGGGTTTAGGAATTTATTATGAAGTTTTTTAGGAAATAAGGAGAAATTGTTAAAAATTATGAGAATTATGAGGAAAATAGGAAATTGATAGTCTAAAATAAATTTAATGTTTTTAGAAACCCTTGAGGCTCGAGGATTTGGAAATAGCTCGTCTAACAGGTCTTTCGAGGTCGACACGCTTTTTGAGACAGCTTAATTTGTGAAAAGTAAGTGTATTGTTACAAGTTTGGTATAGTTATAAATGTTTATGTTTAAACCCCGATCTTTAGGAATGTTTTCATCATATTGACATACTCTGATATGTATCCATCACGTAAACTACACCCATGACATGCTATAAAATGTATTTATACACGTTGATATCATTGATCACGCACATTGTGGCCGTAGGGAGTACGAACTGGCACCGTTACCTTACCAAAGGTGCCCCCATACACCACGGCTTCGAAAGAGGTGGCCGTAAAAATTGTAGGTAGCATGAGGGGTGCAGTTGACACCTACGATGAGTAAGACATTGCATACACATGATAAAACATTTTGTACCCTTAGTTAAATGGTTCATCATCTAATTTGGGTTTCTGCCCCTGGAATATTCAAACATTCAGTTGGGACTTGCAGTGATGGGACGAATATTGAAGATGTATAACGACACGATGTTGTTGAGGAATGAGCAAGTTATACCACATTTTGTTGTAACATGAACATTTCAAATATTATGTATGTTTTTTTAAGCTTATGTATTATACCAAGAATTTGGTATTATGATCTATGTTCAATTATCAATATATGAGATGTTATGATCAGGTTCAATTTCAGCTTCCACTTTATAAGATTCTATTTAAATCTAGTGTATGAATGATTTCACCTAGCACTAGATAGGTATAAAGGAATTTCATAAATAATGTAATTTAGTATGAAAAAAAGAAAAAATAAATAAGTCCCAAATTTCCTAAGATATAACACACATTGAGTAAGTGGGGTGTTACATGTGCCCTTAAGGTAAGCTCGGACAACCCTGTCCTTATCGATCTCCCTATGGTATACCTTGGCACTTGCCATGATCCTAAGTCAGACTAGATAGGTTAAGACTGGCGAAAAGGGAAGCAAATTTCCTCTCGAAAAGAGCTGACACAGAAAAAACTTTCTTGGAGTGACTCAAAGAGAATGGAATTATGTCTAAAGAATGGTTAATTCCTTTCGCAAAGAAGTGGTAGTCTTTCAGAGAGAAGTTGAAGTTGTCCGGGGAGAAAAGAAAGTCTTTCGGAGAGAAAAGTATGCCTTTCAGAGAGAAATCCTTTCGGATGGAAACCTGATTCTTTTGGAAAGAAAATTCTTTCGTGATGGATTTTCTTCTGAAGAGGAAATTGCAGAAAGGACAATGAGTCCGACAGAGATATGCAGTAAGCATAGAAAAATTGTTGCGACAACGGCCTATTTATAAGAAGACCCTCAAGAATCGAAACGGAATGGCTCGCAAAGGTGGATCTTTCGGAAAGGACCTACTCTCTGCATTCACATAAAGGTAAAAGCATAGAGTAGGGGATAATTGTGGTACCTTGCCCCCCGGGAGAGTTCTCTCCGAGAGATCTCGCGGGAAGAGGACTCTATTGGAGGTTGTCTTCCTAACAGAGTTCTCTCCGAGAGTATTCTCTCGGAGAAGAAATCTCTTAGGAAAAGTACTCCCTCAAAGAGGATTCTCCGATTCTCTTTTGGAGAACCTTTCTCCGAGGTAACGGAAAGATGTCGTACATGTGTCCCAATCAACCATTGAGACTTGGACTTCTATAAAAGACAAGGCACAACACAATTGGTGGGATCCAAACATCTGGTAACCTATCTCAATTCTCCCAAATTTCCTTTTCCAAAGTACTCACATTTCTTTCCGTGGCTTTTCCTCTTTCTGCATACTGACTTAACCATCAGAGGGTCTTCGCGGGAGATCCTTCCCGCAAGCTTTCTAGCCCTTGTATTGTGTTATAACTCTTCCGGAAGTCAAGATCAAGTCAGTTGTGTCCCTCTGAGAGAGCATTTATTCTCTCCAAGGCCCTCAAAGCACCTTCCCTAAAAAGGCATCTTTCCTTTTCGAAAGTCAATCCACTCATCTCTGAGAGGTGTAACAAACCCCTCCGAGAGCCGTCCACAAAATCAAGCACCAAGCCAGTCGATCCTCTTTGAAAGATCCAACTCTCTCCAAGAGACCAGCTTCCTCCGAGAGTCTTCTTCTTTCTGAGAAATCTCTGTCTGTTTGGCTCTTTAGGCCTTTCTCTGGCCCTTTTCTCTCGAGAAGCCCTCTTTTCGAGAGAGCTCTTTCGGTGGCTATACTTTCGTACACAAACATCTCGCGCGGCTTTAGATGACAGTTTCTCTCACTCAAAACAAATTTCTATTATTGTATTTTTGACAACAACATATATATTATTATATCTAATTGTGAATTTTCAATCGAGTCGACTCACAAGTTAACAACCTGAGCTTTACTGAGTTCAATCTCGCTCGTTTACAAATCGAACTTCAAAGTTAAGTTTAAACTCAACTCATTTATCTCAGAAAACGAACTCGAACAAGTTTTTATTGAGTCAAACACCAAAACTTGACTCATTTGCAGCCCTATCCCCCCTTGATTGCCTATGGTAGACAATTGATATCTGCCAACAGATCAATTTTCCATATAATATATATATATATATATATATATCACGCAAATCAGACGGATGATTGGAGGAGAATGAGAAATTGGGAGCAGGCATGGCAGTGGAGTCAATTGCACTCTTCTCATTTAACTTCTCAAAAACTTCTCCAGACGCATTTAATGCGCCTCTCCCATCAGCCGTGAGCCAATTCCTTTCTTCCAATTTCAAATTCGCTTCTCCGAAGACCCAAGTCTTCGACGGAGTCCCTAGTCCAGATGTAGCATCCGGAGACCCAGATTTAACACTAGATACTTATCCCAAGACTCACACATTTCACAGGCATTCTACCTACTGCATCATGATTTTATTTGACTTTCGTGTGAGAGAGTCCGCCTTAACAAAATTCTCATTCGTTTCTTAATTATTTTTGTGCCATAAATTCATTCGGATACAGGAAGACATAGCATCTCTCGAAGACTCCTCAACTCTTTCGGAGCCTAATCATCCGAAAACTATCCAGCCAAAGACCCATAACTCGAAGCATTCATCTACTCTCCCGAACAATGAATCGAGCTTAGTCCTGTGAATTTTGCTCTTCCTAATAGCAAATTGACCCATTCTCTAGCCAGACAATTACTAGCACCATTTATTGGCACAGATCTTGCTCCTGACTTCTTCGTCAGGCTCTGTTGAGGTATTTTTTAAAATAAATAAATTTAATTATTGTATCTCTATAACCACAAAACTAAATATAAAATTTAAAATGAAAGATCAAGCGTGTGTGATAAAAGAAAGACATTGATCTAAATTGATTTCCAGCTGTTTAAAATTGAAGTGTAAACTAAAATTTTTGTACAACTTATATATTATTAGAATAAATTTTAAATTAAAAGAGTAACATTATTTTTAAATTCAATCAATCCCAAACTGCCTTCACAGTTATTATTATTATTCTAATAATAATAATAATAATAATAGTTGTTGTTGTCTGACTAGAACTAGAATACTATTTTGCTATTGAATGGAGATTTAAAAAAAAGAAAGAAAAAGAGGAAGAAGAAGAAGAGAAATTGAAGAACGCCAAATTTGACTTGGAGGGACAATTGAATACCTCCATCCCTCTCTGACGCAAAAAAGTAAGGCGGGGAGGACGAGATTGTAATGGAATTGGAATCTGGAAAGTCCTTCAAGCCGCCGTGGCGGCGGCGGAGGAGGAGAAGGTAGAGGCGTTGAAACGTGGCAGCGGTAGAGTCCCCTTGAGAAACGCCCACGCCATCGCGTACTCTTCAAATGCCCGCACGTCGGCCTTGCACCGCAGCAGCTGCGGGAAGAACAGCCAAAACCCCGTCCCCACCACGAACCCCAGCGTCAGCGGCGTCGCCACCACCCTCGGGAGTCCCCACCTCCCCCTTGCTGCCTTCTTCACCCCGTTCTCCGCCACCAGGCACGCCCCGTGGAGCAGGAAGAACCACGTGATCTCCCAAGTGGGCCTCGTGCGGCCCAGGTAGAAGAATATCAGCTCGTGCATCAGGGCCGACACCGCGAACGTGCTCAGCACGGCCGGCACCATCGCCCACTCCCGCCCCACGAGCCGCGCCGCCACCCCCAGCACCGGCTCGTACACGGTCGGCCGCAGCGTGCGCGTCACCATCAGGTTCCACCGCCTCCCCCAGAAGTCTTGCAGCGACGTCGAGAGGTACGGCTCGTTGAACTGCGGCTCCAGCTCCGATCCCAGCGTGGCTCGGGCCAGAGCCGCCACTACGGCCAGCATAAGCTCCAGCATCAAGTATATGTGTAAGCAATACACAACCAGTATGATCTTGTGATGAATCTGGTCGCCGTAATCGTAGACACGCAGAAACAAGGCGATGAGAAGGGCCTTTATGGCGTAGTTCCAGAGAGATTTATGGGCTTTTCGGGTGCGATTGTTTCCGGGTACTTTTTCTTGGAGCTTGATGGGGAGGCAACCAATAGCGACGAATTGGGGGAGAGAGAGAGAGGAATCAGAGAGGGGGCCCCTGTGGAAGGCGAAGAGGAGGAGCTTGAAGTTGGCGAGCCATACGAGAAAGAAGACGGTCATGCCGCCGAGATGCATGGAGTGGAGATTGAGAGGGAGGGCCAGGAAGAGGCAGATCACCGGAAGAAATGCGAGTAGTCGGGGCAGGCCCTTGGGGAGAACCTTGGCGGTGAAGGAGCAGTAGGTTAGGGATACGATTACTGAAAGCCAGACCTTGACGAAGTTGATGATCTCCCCCTCCATGCTGTAATTCTCGTAATAGATTTCCCTAGCACCATCCATTAACTCCCTCTCTCTCTTCCTCTCTCTCTAATTAATTTGGATGAAGAAGACGGGAAAGTGGAGAGGGAGAGAATTGGGGAAGCTGATGAGCTTTACAAAAAGGTCAAAAGGTCGATTTTTCCAGCAACCAGCAGCCGATCAGAGTTGGTTCAAGATGATCATTTATATATTCTGCTCCACCACCGAATTCTTTTCGGTGTATTAATTCACACTCTTCCGGGAATTATTCCTCTCGTCTTGAGGCACAGGGATCACTGTTTTAAATTAAAATAATTACTTTTAATCCTCTACTTCATCAAAAGAAGAAAAAACATGTAAGAATTAATGGTGGGCATCACATGGAGAGCAGCTCATGTTTTCTTTTCTCTTCTTTTCTTTTTCTTTTCTAGAAAATGGAAAATTTAAGAGACTTAGTGCATTTCAAGCTTTTTTTTTTTTTTTTTGATAATGGTGAAATGTAATTTCTTTGGTTAGTTGGTGTATTGCATCCTCACGAGCCCCACAGATTTAAAAAGTCAAAGGAATGAGTTGCAATTCGCAACCCAATTAGGGAATGCACCAATTGAAAAACACTTAAAAAAAAAATTCAAATGTAATTAGAATATTATACAATATGATATTATTATTGTGTGTCACACGTACAACTCATCATCAATACATATTTAATCTCATAATTTAATGTCAATTGTCCATATGCATTGATAAAGATAGTTCAAACACTTGAACGCGTATTAGTTTTTAAGTAAAATCATTGGGTAGCACTTCTTGGTAATGTCATAAATGTCCGAACTCAAAATAGTAAGTCCTAAAATATATAGTCAATTTACCATCAAATTGTAAAAAAATAAATAAATAAAGTTGGAACTCTTACCATCCACCATTAATGACTTTTAAGCTACCAAACTTGTGGCATGTAGAGAGAGAGACCCGAGAGGAGATATTTTCATCAGGGAAAGACAGGGGGAGGTTGTTGGAAGAAATAAATTAAAATGGGCCAGAACGCCTGCACGCGCGGAAGCATAGCCTTGTGTTTGTCTTCAACACAGATGACCGCCGCTTGTTGCGTCGCCGTTGCGGCCACAGCCGTAGCCAAGTGGGAGGCCTCCAAAATCCGGAATCATCATCGTCAATGGTCGAGATCTTCTCTCTTGTTGGCAGCCGCACCACAGAATAATAGTACCCAATCTTGTCTGATTTCCTTAGACTGAGTGAAAGCCTTCCAAATTTGAAATCCAACCCAATGGAGACGTCGATGTTGACTCCGCCAGGCAAAAACTATGTTCTTATTGGGAGGAAAATTACACCAACTACTAGTGAGGTTTGTTATCACTGTTAAAATTATTTTTCATATTTTTAAAAAATAATATTTTTTTAATTAAATAAGGGGATAAAATGACTATTTTATTCATTCATTCTCTCACATCTAATTTAAAAACAAAAAAAAAAAAAAAAAAAAACAATCATTAGTGGTTATCGCTTGACAACCATCAAGTTATTCGAAAAGCTTGAGGATGAACCCCTATTCACTTGGGTAAGTTGCGGTGGGTTCATCAAATGAACCTAGAGATTTAGCTTAAGCCAAGCCAATGAACCCAAATGCATTGGATGTCTCATCGAGTGACCCCAAATATAAACCCAATGAATTCAAATGCATCAGATGAACTATGTGATAATTGTGATCTAAAGTTCAAATTCATCTCAGATTAAGACATTTAATTTGACTGTGATTAAAATATTAAATTTGACTGTGATTGTGATTAGGATATCAAATTTGATTATGATTGAGATTTATCTCAAACTAAAGACTTATCTTCTTGTATTATCTTTTGATCATAATATAATTTTTAGTGTATATCTACATATGAATATTAGATCTATAAATAGGTATCTAATACTTTGAAATTATTATACTAATATCATCGCAGTGATATTTTATTCTTTTTACCAGTAATTTTTTTTTATTTAGGTTTTTCATATTACAATTTTGTGTTCATTTGTGTACTTGATTATTTGATTGTGGTTTATTTTCAATCTAAAATCCTAATAAACTCAAATGCTTTAGGTTTACTAGGTAATATGAGTGTTCATTTCGCCTAGGTTAGGTTCATCCGTTATGTTTCCATTGCTATAGAAAGAAAAATGAGAAGAAGAAGATGATGATGATGATGAAAAAGAAAATTTACCTCTAAAATCGCTCGACAAAACCCTTACACACATTGCAATGAACCTTTCTCAATCACACACCATCAAAGAAGAAACAAAGGTACCCTAATTTGATTGGGGTTTGATTTGTAAAGAATCAAACCCTAATAGGGTTTAACCCTTTGTAAGTTAAGCCCTAAAAAGGTCGAATACACAAATGGTGAGGGTAAAATACAAACCTCTATTGTTTGGGTTCATCACTAGAGCATAGAATGTGTGTGTGAGAGAGTGAGAGAGAGAGAGTATTGCTACCATTGATTTGGGTTTGAGGTTTTCGAACCCTTAAAAGATCTAGATTTTATGGTAAAGAGGAAGAGATAGAGACTTGCCATCATTATCTTCTCCACTAAACTATTGTCACCATCTCACTATTTAGATCATTCTAGTTCTTTGATGGTTCCAATCTAGAACAATCGATGGTTGGAACAATCCAAATTTAGAATTTGGAACAATTCAAATATTTTTAGATTTGGAATAACATGATCAAAGCCTCAAGAAAGAATAGAAGAGAGAAATGTCACTTTATTATTGCCATTATCAATTAAGAGAGAGAGAGAGAGAGAGAGAGAGAAGAGAGCCTTGTGAAGAAAAAAGAAAAATAAGAAAAGTCTTTAAATGTAAGGATATTTTAGATATTTTCTAATAATTACTTGAGGTTAACAAATGACAAGGGAGGATTACAATATAGTATTAAATCTCATTAGTACTCACTGTATTTTCTCAAATGTTAAGCATAATTTTTGCAGTTATCCAAAACCCCCATAGCATTTTGTGTTATTTTCCCACATATTGTGAAAATTTGAAGATGAACCTTTGTTAATTTGTGATAAAATTAAAAATAGAATTAATTTTAAATTAATTATAATTCTTATTTTTATTCTTTTGGCCGTTGATAAAAACCTACAAATGCTATTTTTGATCGTGCACTAAAACAAATTCATTAATGTACAATAGTTTTATGAATTAAGTACGCTAGCTGGATTAATATTTGGCCTGTAATGATATAGAAAGCACTCTAATCTCTTAATTACCATTAAATTAATCCCATAGTCTAAACAAAGTTCTTTAATGTAAAATTCAAGTTGATAATTTTGTGTCGCGATGCCCTTAAATTCACGAATTGGTCGAAATTATAATGAAAGTTACAAATGGATTTAAAATTTTCAATTCATCCAAAATTTGGATTAAAAAAATAAAAGAATTTAAAATAATACTTACATAAAATGTCATTTTAAATTATAAAATACAAAAATAACATTAATTAAATCAATTTATCCAAAAAAATGGGATTAGTTCTCTTAGTATAGCCTCGAAAGAGTAAGTTAATAAAATAAATAAACAGTAAATATGTAATGAACACTATAAGTGTGTTGGTTTATCTTTGAAAACCCTAATTTTTATATAGGCAAAATAAGCTGACATACTCATAGTTATTCTCAAGATTTTCGGACTTAAGTATCTCACATTGGCAAAAAATTTGTTAGGCCAAAATTATCTCTAAGACTTTCGGATTCGAGTATAGCTGACAACGAATTCGTCAAGCTAAAATTATCTCTATGGCCTTCAGGACAAGTTATCTCTAGCTATGTTGATAGGGATTGGGATTTTTGAGATTAGAATTCATAGTTAAATTTTGTGCACTCATCCTTTTGACCTAGATTGAATAGGAGAACACATAATTTTTATTATGTTACTCGTCAGCGAGAACAATGACAATATGAGATTCATTGTTTCTCAAGATATGTTGGTACTTTTAATTATTAAATATTATTTTATTTCTTTAAATTTTATCAACTGTTTCTATGAAAAAAAATAGATTTTTTCAATAAATAAAAACCAAACTTATCACCTTTCATTTTAATGCTAAAAGGTTAGGTACATTAAGGTGGAGATTACTAAGCAGTGCCGTGTGATATGCTCGGCGTGGTTTGGGGGCGGTGGGGTGGTCACGGACGGTTGCAAAATTGATTGTCTGTTACGGTAGAAGAGATAAAAAGTCATTGCCTCACAAGTTCAGCAGATAAAAAGTCACACCCTCTTGGCGGGCGGTGTCTGTCATCCAAGTCCAATGTGGAGGCCATGTGGTCTGCCCCAACTCATCTCCTATTGGTACCCCTTGATTTTTTATTTTTTTATTTTTTATTTTACTCGTAAATGTCACAAATAATTGCTGAGATTTTATTTTAAAAAAAAGGACAATAATCATCTTTGTATTTTTTTTTTTTGAAACATAAACTTCTCTTAACTTTTAAAACTATGGGTTAATTTACAATCATTGTTATAAAATGATTGTTAATTTTTTTTAATTGTGGAAAGTACCTTTCTAACCTTTTTCCCTGTCTCTCAATCTTATGAAAACTCATCATTGTCCATTGACGTCTTGTCCCTGTCGAAACTCATTGCCGTTCTCTATCCATCTCTATTCCCTTCTTCTCCCATTCACCCTTGCTGTCAACGACATTGACAAGGGGGAGGTACCAAAACACCTGGAGGGGAAAGAAACCCCTTTGTGATGCTTTGGAAGGGTTTAGTTGGTAGGTAATTGAATCTAGGACTGGGTTAAATTTGGATTCATTGTTAATTTCATCTCAATTAAGGAAGTGTAAAAGTTTAATTTATTTGAATTAATTGAATCGAGAATATCAAACTTGTCAATTCAATTTGATTAATTTTTTTTAAAAGTTCTGACTTTTGATTTTCAATTTGATTTTTTGATTGAAAGAATCGAATGAACTGAACCGATTGAACTTTAAAACGATATTGTTTTGATGTTTATAAAATAACGTTATTTTTTTTAATTGTGTATTTTTTATCAATTTTTTTTTATTTTCTTCAATTTTTTGTATTTCTTCGATTTAATCGATTAGTTTGGTTTTTCAAGTTAATCCTTAAGTTCAGTTCGATTTTGCTTCTTAATTCAGTTTAATCGGTTAATGAATTTCAGTTAGTTTAATAATCGAACTAACCATTTGCACAACCCTAATCTCAGTTGAGTGTTTATTATTCATTATATAATCTAGGTTTGTTAATCCTTTTCTCCTTTCTCATTTTGATCTCTTGCTCGATAGCATGTCCAGCATCAGTTACATGAAGAAATGAGTAAGAAATAATGTACACTCAAAGAGAGGTAAATTAAGTGTTTCAAATTTTTTGTTTTAATTTAAAGTCCCTTCATACAAAGAAAATTATTTAACTTTTTAGAGTCTTTAAAAGATATAAAAGAATTTATTGAAAGGCTTAACTATTGTTGTTTAAATAAATAATGAAGCAAATATGATTTGAATGAGAATAACATTTACAAGATCAAATTTTGTAGTTGTGACTACAAATCTTAAATGCTGAAAGTAAAACTTAACTTACTGGAATGAAAAGTAAAAATAAATAAATCTAACACACAAAGATTTGTGGTGGTTCGACTCACCTAATCTAGTCCACTATTTTGGTTCCTCATCAAGAATTTCAACCAACTCACTAAATAGTTTTTTAATTGAGATTAGCTATAACCACTTTATAATGGTTTTTTAAGAATCAACCAAAATCACTACCATTTTAAGGATTAAGCGTAACCACTGTCTTTTCAAGGATTAGGTGAAACCTCTTACCTTTTAAGAATTAGTCAAAACCACAATTGTAGCTTACAAAAAGCATAGATTTTAGAATACAAGAGAAGTTTTATAATAATAGTTTACAATAGAATAAGACTTCTCTCAATTAACAAAGATTTAAGAATAGGAAGATGGGTTCACTCTATCTGTTTTTGCAGTCACTTGAATATAAAAAGTTGAAGGCAGGGCCGGCTTAAGGTATAGGCCACTAAAGCCTATGCTTAGGGCCCCCAAAAAATTTTTGGCCAACTTCAGCTTCAGGTGGCCCCTAGCGACCGACCACCTAAGAGGAGGCGGCAACGGAGATAGGATCGACTAAAAAGGCCCCCAAAAAATTTCAGGCCCAACTTTAGGAATCAGGTGGCCACCGCTAGCCGACCACTTAGAAAGAGGCGGCAATGGAGACGATGGAAGGAATGTAATACCCAATAAATTCTAAAGGAGTCAAGTGTAATTTATCTTGGCTCTTAAGTGAAATCTTTAGAAAATTAAGACTATAGCATAATTTTTTACAGTTATGAGTGACCGAATCAAATACAAAGAATGCCCTAGAGTGTAAATATCTAAGAAAAATGATATACAATTTACAATCATTTCGAGAAGTGATTTATGGTATTGAAAGAAATCGAATCAGAAATAGTTTTCAATACAACTGTGATTCGGCTGAAAAATCGAATGGACGTAAGAGACTTTCGGAGAATCAACAGAACCCTGAGGAGACTTTAAGTTTGTAAGTAGAACAACTCTAAAGTGATTTCGGGTTGAAACAAAAGAATTAGGGATCAAATCATACATTTGGGCTTAAGTGTAATTCTTAATTTTGCCCAAAGGTCGAAAAAAAGTTATTTCTGAATTTTCAAGGATGAAATGAGGAGTTTGAAACTTATGGGTCTTAATGAATTATTGGAATACACAAGGGCTTCAAGAAAATTACCAAAATGAAATTGGAAGAAACTGGGGGGCCAAAGTGTAATTTAGTAAAATGCAGTGTGAACACTGCAAATCGACCATCGCACTGCCACCGTTGAAAATCAAGGTTTCCGATGATGGGACGATCGAGTTCGTGCTTGGGGGAGGTTCTTTGTGGCCTAGGAAACTTGGGGGCCAAAGTTTGACCGTTAATTGGCCGAGGAATGCCAAGGCTATAAATAGGGCTGAGGGTTTCAAGGTTTTAGGCATCAAATTGCTCGGGTTTTGGGTTATTTTTGAAGGATTGGATAGAGGGCTTTTGTTCCTCGTGTCTTGGAGAACATTTCTAAAGAGTTTGGTGAGATTTCATATCGGTTTAAGGGTATTTCAAGCTTAGTCAGAATATTGGGTGTCTCGTTGGAATCAGAACTGTAATCGGCCGTTTAGAGTGCTTCCGGTGATGTTTTCAGGCCAAGGAGGTTACTCCTAGGATCAACTTGATGAATACTTCAAGGAGGTGGGATCAAATTGGGCATTGGAGCAATCGCTGGCTACTGGAGCCGGAGAAGACAACTGGCATGTGAGCTACAGTGCTAGTTTTCACTTTCAGTGCATGCGCCAGCATGTGAGGGCACGTGAAGATAGGGGTAAGTTTGGAATTTCTTTTATTATTTTTGAAAAATTATTTTATGAATTATGGCGTTGAAAAATTTAAAAAAATGTTTGAGAAGATATTTATTCTGGAATTATTGAGGGAAAAAATGAAGAAAATAGAGGAAATTATGATGAAATTATGGAAAATTTTATGTTGATATTCCTTTGAATAAATATGATATTCAGGGATCGTTGAGATTCGAGATTGAGTAATAGTACGGTTGTTTGAGGCTTGGCACGAGAATCGAGGTTGTGCACAAAAATCAAGGTATTCTAAGATACGTTCGAGGTAAGAGTCTCTAACTAAACCTTGGTTTATGTTGGGTGTTTCAACCCTATACTTAATTTGGTTTCATGCAAATGGTTTGTTGCATATGAATGGTTTAATATGTGGAAGGTTGTTTTCATGTGGGAGGTTCGTCCCAAAATATTTTATACATGTGCATTGAATTTTGTGCGATAAATTGTGTACATTAAAATGTTGTTTATATGATGCATCGAATCATGGTATGTGACATTGGCATGTTTATATTTTGTCCATTGGGATGTGAGATATGGGATGTCAACCTGTGTTATGGCACTTGAGTGATAGCACTAGGAAAGCGTGCCAGAGATTAATGTCCACTTGTGGCGGAGGCTGAGAATGGACACCATCCTAGCAGGTCCACAAGTGGCGGGTTTGTGAGTGGATAGCACCCCAGATCGGCTCAAGTGGCAGGACTGAGAGTGGACACCACTCTAGGTTCCTTTGAGCGATAGTATTGTTTTCAAGCTGGATGTGAATTTCTAGGGTTAGTGTTAATCATCTTGTGGCCAGAGTTTTGTATTGACGTGATCTGGAATACTTTTGGGTGAAAACCTAATCCCTAACATGATTATGGGGTGATTTCCTAGGTTCTTGAATTAATGTTGACATTTCTGTGTTGGAAGTGGTAACGATGGTTTTCTGTTATGTCAGGGAAAGGCGTTGATGTTGCCCTCTTAAGTTGGGAAGGTGTTATGCCAATGTGTCGATGTGATTTTGTTGCTTTCAGAGAAATTGCATTTTCCCCATGGTATGGGTTAAGCGTTGTGTGAGATTCTCTTGGACTGGGGCATGTCGGGATATGTTGATTTGTTTCATGTTTTTGCATTCATTAATAAAAAATATTTTTGAACTCTCATTTAGATAATTCAGAATCTAATTCGGATTTTGTCCTTGGAATATTCAAGCGTTCCAGGTGAAACCAACGGTGTAACGCCCCACTTTTCCCCAAGCGTGCGTTAACTCGAGATTTTGGGATTTTTTTTTTCTAAAATCAAACACAACATAAATCTCTCGATATTCATACTCTCATCATAATCATTTCCCGACAATCCCGATCGTACATTCTCAGTATATTAAAGTTTAATAATAGACTAAGACAGGCATTATCAATCACATTAGCGGAAGCAAGACCGAAACCTCAAATATATACAACTGATAATTCCATTTACATTAACCAAATCGATGTTTCACATGAGAATATCAAAATATTACATAATTTTTTAACATCGTAATCATAGACAAAACCATACGATGACTAAACATAACAGGTACATCTCGATGACATTCTTTCCCTTGGCGCTACTACTTTTACCTGAAACGTTTGAATATTCCAAGGACATAGTCCAAATTAGATGTTGAATCATCTAAGTGAGAGTTCAAAAACATTTTCATGAATGTATGCAAAGTCATGTTCCAAAATCGATAAATCCCACATGCACCAGCCTAAAAGAATCCCACACAGCATTTAGCCCTAACCGGAGAAAATACAATCTCTCTAAAGACGACACAACCAAATCGTCCGATTGGCAAACTGATCCTGCTTAAGAGGGACAACCTCGACATATGAACTTGGGAATCACCCCATTGTCATTGTTAGGCTTTACGCTCCTACTCAAAAGCATTCCAAAATTCAACGCAACCCTAGCCCCAAGAGTGTCACATCAACACTATCATTGGAATCGACGTCACCTCGGCATTAATGCTATTGCTCAAAGGAACCTGGGGTGGTGTCCACTCGCAGCCCCGCCACTTGAGCCAACAATCGGGGTGGTGTCCACTCTCAACCCCGCCACTTAGGTCCCGTAGGGTGAAGTCCGTCTCAGTCCCGTCCCAAGTGGTTCACCTAGCATTAATCCTAGATACGCATCCCGAGTGCTATCACTCTAAGCTATGTTACAGGTTAACAACCCACATCCCACATGGACGATACAAACAAGCCAATGTCGAAAATCATAACATGCATCACTTAAACTCATAACATGCGTCAATTAAAATCAACACTTAAAATCAACATTTAATGCACGTGTAAATAATCATTTAGACAATCCATCACAAAAACCCAAGTCATAGGGATGAAAACCATTCACATGTTACTTGAAATCTTTTCGGGTAGAACTACTCACAAGTCAAAACAAAGTTTGGGGGCGAACACTCAGCTCGACATATTTGGATCGCCTCGATCCTCGTGCTCAACCTCGTTATGCATGCCAATTCACAACTCTTGAATTAACAGCCAACTCTAAACCACGACACTTCCAAAATAACCTTCCTCACGCACCCTCACGCGCTTGGCGCGTGGTTGGATGGTTTGGGTTGGCGCGTGGCAGTCACGCGCCACCTTCTTCAACCTTGAGCCGATCGCCGGTGGTTGCTCTGATCACCACAAAACGGGTACCGCCTGAAAGCCCATGAAGATTCGATCCTATTGGAACTAGTTTCAGGTTGAAAGGAAGCCGGAAAGTGCTTTAAAACTCGAGTTGCAGGTCTCGGTGGCGGTCCGCCTAGGGTTTTCTCGGCCACCTTCGAAACACCGTCAAATGCTCACCAAAATGCTTCAAAACACTCCCAAAATGATCCTTGATGCCTAGAGACCAAAATCCCTCTATCAAAGCTCCAAAAATCATTCAAGAACGAGCCCGATTTGGTGCCTCATTCTCTGCCGAATACCTTCGGTATTTATAGCCAAAAACAACCCCCACGTGGCCGATTTTCGGCCAAGCCTTCTTCCCCACGCCTCCTAGGCTACCCTAGGCCATTCCCTGACTGCCCTAGGCTGTCCAAAAGGCCGAATTTTCTGGCCAAAAATCCCGGCCAATCTACCATGCCTGAGCAATTTTTTGGAAATTACAGTTTGGCCCCCAGAAATTTTTCTTTTTCATTTTGGCCCCTATCCTCAAGCCCCTGATCTTTCCAACACCCTCACTAAGACCCTCAAGATTAGTACTTCTCATTTCTCCCCTGAAAATTTCAAAAAAAATACCGTTTTGACCTCCATCGGGTAATTTTAAAAAATTACACTTAGACCCGATTGATTTATTTGACCTTAAATCCACTTGATTCAACCTGAAACCACTTAAGGGTTGTTCTATACATCGAATAATAGTCCTTGACACTCTCCGTTGACTTTTTGGATGTCGTTTACAGCAATTCGATAATACGACCTAATTGGCAGCTGTATTTTTACTGTACCGAAAACTGTTCCTGATCTTCTTTCTTTTATCACTAAAAATCATAATTTTAATTGCTCATCGATACTATACCATTTTCCTTGGCTATCTAGGGTCCGAGGTACTCCCTTTGATTAATTCGGTCGTCCAAAGCTATGTTAGTGTGCCCTATAGTCTTATTTTTCCCAAAATTCCAATTATGCCCTTTATCAATTATCATTTTTTTTTTCTCAAATTATTCTCGGGTGTTACAAACGGCACTAAGGGAAAATGGATCATCAAGATGAAGCCAATATTTTCTTAAGTAATCTTTAGCATATCTTTTGGTATTTTGAGGTATTCTATTGTTACATTTGAGAGATAAGTCTCTATGTATTAAGTTTTGATGATGTTATGTTAAACAATGATATGATTTCTCCATTATAAATAAAGTGGTTACAATTATGTACTATTTAAGATTTCGATCTTGCTTCCGCATTTATGATGATATTATCTGTCTTAACTTATTGATTTTTAAGTATAATATGCTGAGAAGGTAGAAATAGATTCTTGGGGAATGATTTATGTTAAGTGTATGTTGCAAAAAAAATATATATTCTCGAAATCCCAGATTAACGCCACGCTAGGTTGGAGCGGGGTGTTACAAGGAAGAAGACAGCAGCAGTCGCTGATCAGTTCACCGTTCGTGAAAACGTAGATGGTGGCTGAAGAGAGAATGAGGGTCGCCTCGCCTACCTCTCAGTCGCGCCGTTACCTACTGCCGACCACCAACCTCCCACTTGCCTCTAGCCACTAGATTGCCATGCCATCTCCTTCCCTCCTTCTGCCAGCCTACCACCCCTAAATTAGTTTTTGCTTAGGGCCCCTCATACCTTTGAGTTAGTCTTGAAGGACTTCTTTGGCTTAAGGCAAAAATGGGAGGTGTTCGAACCAAACATTTTCTTTTGCCTCTTCTTCCTTTTATACTTTCTCTTCGTGGATGTTTGATTGTTGTTTTCAAAATAAAAAAAATGCAATATCTTTAGAAAACAACCTTCTTTCTCCTCAAAATAATTATTAAAATATTCAAAAGTCAACATAAAAGAATGATATGAAATTTAGAGCAAGTTTTTTAGCCTTAACAATAAAAAAATGTGTATTAAATGGACTTACAACGACTAGTTTAACGGTTATATTTTTTACTTTAGCAATTAATTACTCGAGTAAAATTTCATATTACTCAATTAATTTTGATATTCACTTGAGTGCATACAATTTGTAATCAATTAATTTTGTATTTTACTTGATTACAACATATTTGAAATCGATTACATCTATGAGACCAGAGACTTGAATTGTCTTTGCAAATTATTAGTCAATTACATTTTTTATTTTTATCCAGTATGCTTTAACACCTATTTGATTACATTGAAAGTCTAGAGACTTGACAATTCACTTGAGAGATAATATTCGATTACAATTTAACTTATAATCAATTACCTTTTTATGTAGAAATGATTTACTCAAATATGACATAATTTACTCGATTGATTGATAAGAATACTCAATTGCATTTGATTAAGCTTACTTACTTACACGACTGAGATTATGCTTACTTAGAAAATTATTACTCAAATAAAGTAATATATTACTCAATTACAAGTTAGAGTATATGATATATGCTTGATTATAATTCATTTTTTTTACTTGATTAATGTGATGAGTACAAAAACTCAATTGCATAGAACAATATTTTGATATACTCGATTGCATGGAATTTGTATTCAATTAATATTTTGATATACTCAACACAAAAATGATTTATATTTGAGTGATATAATGATATACTCAAATGATACAATGCCTTACTCATTGGGAGACTATTCTACTTGACTTGCAAGGACAAAATGCTTGGCATTGAAGCTCGTTTTTCTTTCATAAATACTATGGTGGATCACTCATTTTGAAACTTACAAGATAAATATAAGATTAACAAGCATGAACTAGATTAAGTCTTTTAATGCTCTACAATAAGCTCAATTACTAACATATAAACATGCGATAGCTTGTTGTAAAAGTTTAAAAATTAACTTTCCAATTACATTCATTATGACACGTAGGAAGTTTTAAAAGCACAAAATAATGAGACACTCTAACATACATAATCTTGCAAATAATAATAAGTTGAGTATTATATCCACTACTCAACTAAGAATTTTCCTTTTTAAACTAAAGGAATATCATTCTATCAAAACACATCAAGGAAGCATCTATATATATGAAAAATGATTTTATCCAATCAAAATCACACATAAATTAAATAACTACCTGTCACTTGATTGAACCGTGTATAAATCCTATTCTTTATGCTCTTAAAACACTTCATTCAATTACTAATATTGAAATTTTAATATATGCTTGAAAGGTAGCTATATCTAGATATTTCAAAGAAATACTTACTTAATTGCATCTACTCTTTATTCAAGTGATTAACCATCACTTGATTACCAGATTGAGGGGGCTGAATTCTCAACAGCTTAACCAAATACTATTTGATTCAACAAACTCTAAACCTATAAATATTTGTTAGATTTGCTTTCATTCAACTTATAAGATCTCTCAAATGATCTTCCATTAAATTTCAAAATATTGAGGATCTTAAGAATTTGATATTTAAATATCAAATAAGCAATTTAAGCTCTATGAATTAGAAGTTATGATCATTGCCTTAGTATATAAACATTTATTCAAGAATTTTGATGTTTGACACTTAAACATCAAATAAAACAAATTCCTCTTAAATTTGAGTAATGCTTCCACATATTTTGGAGCTTTTAAGATATTTTTCACTCTTAAATTTACTCTAACTATCATGAGGTCCACATGATATTCACGCATGACATGTTACGAAAAATCTCTACAAAATAAAAAAGGGTTAGTGCAATAAATCGAACCAAATATAGATCAAATAAAGAACGTAAGAAAACAGAATGAATACTCCCTATTTAAACGGTTCAAGGATCAAATCTGAAAAGCCAATCACCACTTTTGGTAACGCCAACGAATAGAAACCACAAGCCACAAACGAAGTTCTCAAACCGTAAACCCAAAAAAGCCCCAACACCTCTCGGCCAAAACACCAAAGAAACCCTCTCTCACCTAAACGATCACAGCCACACAAAGTAGGTTACCACAGAAGGTAGATCGGTCACAAAAACAGTGGGTACAAAGCACAAAGCCAAGAGAAAGGCTTACCCGAAAAGAGATCCCAAATCTAAATATGTAAAGCCTTCCAGCGACATCAGAGGGGTCGTCTTTCTCACACAAGGAAATGCGGCTGAATACATGGAAAGAAGGATCATCCACAGAAAGTAAGAAAGCCCCCATCGCAATCGAATGAACAAGACAGAAGCGATGAAGCTATCAGCCAAGAAAGGAAACATGAGATCGAGAGAGAAAGAGAGAGAGAGAGAGGCTAGGGTTCGACCACGAGAGAAGGAAATGCCAAACAGAGGGCAAAGAGTGCCTTTTTATATGAGGGTTAATAGGCTAAGATAAGTGGGCTTCACCCCTACTTGAGCAAATGGGTCGTGACCCATTTCTCCTCCAAAGTGGGGAGTGGGCTTGTGGCCCGACTTCTAAAATGGGCTACCAAAAAAAATTGTAACGGATTTGGGTTCTTCAATCCCGGGCCGAAACCTATGAAGATTAAAACCCACCAAAAAATCATCATAGCCTCAGCCCTTATTAGGGAACAAAAAAAAACAACAAATCTCCACATTGTTTCCTAATAAGGCTAGCACACACATGCAGCAAAAAACATAAGGATAATTAATAGTCAACTGAGAAAGAAAGCATTACCAATTCTCACCTAACTTTACCAATGCTTAGAAGGTCTAGGCACCTTCTGATTTTTTCAATAGTAAGCACTTTTGTTCCCATATCAGAGGGGTTAAAATCTGAATGCACTTTTTCAAGTCTAATAACATTTTGAGATATAATATCAAGAAAAAAGTGCAATCTCACATCAATGTGTTTAGTGCGCTAGTGAAAAATAGGGTTTTTACACAAATGAATAGCTGACTGACTATCAGAAAAAACAATGACATTTTCTGTTAGAACACACAATTCATTAAGCAGTCCTTTAAGCCACAAGGCTTCTTTAATTGCTTCTGTAACAGCTATATATTCAGATTCAATGGTTGACAAAACAATAATGTGTTGGAGTTGAGACTTCCAACTGATGCATGAATTACATAAAATAAACACATAGGATGATGTTGATTTCCTATTGTCTCTATCACCTGTATAATCTGAATCTGTAAACCCCATTAAACTCATTTTATCTGAATGATGCTTATACACTAAACCTACATTGAAAGTACCCCTTAAATACCTAAGCAACCATTTCAATGCTTCCCAATGAACAGGACCTAGGTTTGTCATAAATCTACTTAATGTGCTAACTGCATGGGCTAGGTCTGGTCTAGTATGAGGTACATAACCGATCCTATTGCATTAGAATAAGGGACTTATGTACTCCTCTTCTTCTTCTTTAGTTGGAGATTTTTCTCTTGACAATATGAAATGGGCTCCTAAGGGTAAAGATACTGATTTGCTTTCATGCATGCTAAATCTTTTTAGAATTTTTAACACATATGAAGTTTGATGCAAGAATAACATGGAATTTGACCTATCTCTTACAATTTTCATACCTAAGATCCTCTTAGCCATTCTTAGATCTTTCATGTCAAATTCTCCACCTAAAGCAGATTTTATGCTATTAATCTTTTTAACATCAGGGCTAATAAGAAGCATGTCATCAACAGAAAGTAAAAGGAACACACAATCATCTTTATTTTTATGCTGAAAATATAGACAATAGTCAAAATCACTTCTTTTAAAACTGATTGATTTAACAAAAGAATCAAAATGTTTATACCATTGTCTAGGAGATTATTTTAAACCATATAATGATTTTTTCAAAAAACACACAAAATCTAATTTTCTTGTATCTTCAAAACCTTTAGGTTGAAACATATAGATTTTTTCATCTGAGTCAACATGCAAAAAAGCAGTCTTAACATCTAGTTGTTCAAGTTTCCAGTCAAAATATGCAACAAATGCAAGCATGACACGTATAGTGGTATACTTAACAACTGGTGAAACAATCTCATTGTAATCTACCCCTTCCTTTTGTGTGAAACCTTTGGCTACTAATCTAGCCTTAAATCTTATGGCGTCTTTTTCACTTGTACCTTCTTTAACCTTAAAGATCCACTTACTGCCCACAATGGACTTATCTTTTGGCCTAGGTACTAACTCCCATGTATGATTTTTATTTAGGGCACTCATCTCCTCTCTCATTGCTTCTATCCAATTTTTAGAATGCTCACTTCTAATGGCTTCTTCATATGTTTTCGCCTCTGTATCGACTAGATCTTGATAACTTGCAAAGGGTTAAGTCAAAATTAGATTCTAGCCTTTGAGGAATCTTATGGGATCTCCTCTCCCTATCTCGGGCTAACTGATAGTTAGATAGAAGTGGTTGTTCTATTGGAGGTTGTTCTTCTTCTATTATCTCATTCTCCTTATTTTTTTCAGACTGGTTTTATCTCTCCACCTGACTTGAGGTGGTGGGAATGTTAGTGCTAATATTCCCAGACTCTTCTAGGGAATCCTCACCCTCTCTATCTTGTTGCTTATTACTGTTTGATTGTAAACAAGACATTTCTGATTCATTGAAAGTGACATTTCTACTTACAATTATTTTCACTCCCTTTTGACTTCTATCCCAAAGCCTATAACCCTTTACTCCTTTAGGATATCATAAGAAAATACATTTTCTTGCTCTAGGTTCTAATTTGCCTTAATTCTGATGAGAATAGGTAGCACAGCCAAAAGTTCTAAGGATTGAATAATCAGCACATTTTTCATGCCATTTCTCATAAGGAGTGTCACCCTTTAATGTAGCTAATGGGGTTAATTTAACCAAGTAACATGCAGTTATCATTGCTTCACCCCAAAAGGATTTAAGTATATTAGAATTAATCATCATACATCTAACCTTATCTAAGAGGTCCTATTCATTATTTCAGCCACCCCATTTTGCTGTCGGGTATGAGGGACAATTTTATGCCTTGTTACACCACATTTCTTACACAAGTCATCAAAGTCTTTGTTGCAAAACTCTACACCATTATCAATTCTAAGATATTTTATTGTCTTGCCAATTTTATTTTCTATTTAAGTTTTCCAATTTTTGAAACTTTTAAAGGTTTCTGTTTTGTCTTTTAATAGAAAAACCCACACTCTCCTAGAGAAATCATCTATTATAGACAAAAAAATATCTATTCTCACCAAATGTGGGATTTGATGCTGGTCCCCATAAATTTGAATGGATATACTCTAAAGCCTAGGCTCTATGCACATTTGAAGAGAAGGATAATCTATGGTGTTTGCCTAGCACACAATGATCACAAAAGGGGATATCGAATACACAATCCTTACCAAAGACTCCTTATCATTTGGGAAGTTAAGCCCTTTAATACTAATATGGGCTAACCTATTGTGCCATTTTTTAGTGACATCAGAATTGATTGAATCAATGTGAGAGCCTGAGCTACTCACTACCTTGGTAGTTAAGGCATATATCACATTTCTTCTAACTCTCTTACACACCATCATTGCCCCTTTAAACATTTTTATCATTTCATTTTCTATATTTCCTGTAAACCCATTCTTTTCTAACTCTTCTACTGAAATTAAATTTCTAGCCATTTTAGGAATGAATCTAACATCTCTCAACTTTAAGACAAATCCTAAGTCTAACTTAAGAGTGATGTCTCCAATCCCTACAACCTTATAGGCTATATTACTACAAACTATGGCATGACCACCCACGAATTCGTGCATATTTTCAAACCAATGTCTTTGGGATGTGACATGGAATGATGCACCTGAGTCAAAAATCCATTCTTGCCCATGTGCCCTAAGAGTAGCATTAATTTCAGTAGTGTCAGAATCTAGAAGCATGTAAACTTCACTAGGGTCATATGAAGTTACTACATTTGCTTCTTCTTGATCTTTTAATTTTCCTTTTTGCTTACCTTTCTCGGCATAACAGTCTTTGATGTAATGTTTGATTTTCCCACAATCAAAACACTTACCCTTACCCTTACTTTTGGCCTTAGACTTAGACCTACTTCTACCTTTCTTCTTACCACATCCCTCATGTTCTTTAGATTGAGATCTACCTCTCATCAAATGAACATCTCCATGTCTTTTCTCACTTTTTAACTCCATATCTTTGCTCCTAAGGGAATCTATGACTATTTCGGGTGTCAATGTGTCCCTACCATACTTAATGACATTTTTAACTTTATTATATGCATTTGGAATTGCATTTAAAAGAATTATTGCTTTGTATTCTTTGGTTACCTTTTCACCACAATTAGTTATATCTTGCACCAACTTATTAAAGATATCTAGTTTGTCATCTAGATCCCTAAAGGAGTCTATTTTAAAACTAAAGAAGCTTTTAGGCAAGAAAAGTTTGTTGGGTGTGGATTTTTTCATATAGAGTTTTTCCAATTTTTCCCATAACTCTTTTGTAGAATCAAGTTTTCCTACCTTTCTTAAAACAAAATCAAAAATATGTAAAATAATAGAGGTATAAGCCAATTCATCAGCCTCAGTTTTTTGTTCAATGGTATATGATTCAGGGTATTTGTCATTTAAGGCTTTAGAAACTTTCTATTGTACCAAAATTTCCCTCATTTTTTGTTGCCAAATTGAGAAATCCCCCTTCCCATTGAAAACTCCCAATTTAAAATGATGTGTAGACATGTTCACATAGAGATATGCTTAACACACATAAACAGAATAATCTGACAGAATTTTAGGGTTTCAATTTCAACCTAACAGATAGGATTAACTAAGGCAGATTTCACACACAACACAATAACACTAATTTTCTAAGCAAGACTTAACCGTACCAAACAAGTTATGCTAGCATAAGAAAATCACAAATTTAAAACCACAGAGGTTACTAACACAAATCTGAGATCTGTGAGTAATGCAGGCTCGAATCTGGAATAGAAGAGGGGGCACCCCGGCCTCCATGCACTACCTCACGCGCTACCGCTTGCAAGCTCACGCTCTATCGGCCGACAAGCGAGTGAGCAACCATGTGCTACTCGGAAGGCGACCTGCAACTCACTGGATCTGAATCTAGGGTCCTTTCGACCCAACTCACAACCTGCAAGGAACAATCGAACCGAGATCAGATCTGATATGGAACAAACTTACCATGAAATCGGATCTGAAAACGATAGGGATTTTCATATCTGATTCGAACAAAGCACTACCCAAGAGCCAAACGAGGCTCTGATACCATTTGTTACAGAAAATCTCTACAAAACAGAAAGGGGTTAGTGCAATAAATCGAACCAAATATAGATCAAATTAAGAACGCAAGAAAACAGAATGAATACTCCCTATTTAAACGGTTCAAGTCTCAGATCTGAAATACCAGTCACCACTTTTGGTAATGCCAATGAATAGGAAGCACAAGCCACAAATGAAGCTCTCAAACCATAAACGTAGGAAAGCCCCAACACCTCTCGGCCAAACACCAAAGAAACCCTCTCTCACCCAAACGATCACAGCCACACAAAGTAGGTTACCATAAAAGGTAGATCGGTTACAAAGACAGTGGGTACAAAGCACAAAGTCAAGAGAAAGAGCTTACCCGAAAAGAGATCCTAGATCTAAATATGTAAAGGCTTCCAACAATATCAGAGGGATCGTCTTTCTCACACAAGGAAATGCGACTGAATACATGGAAAGAAGGATCATCCACAGAAGGTAAGAAAGCCCCTATTGCAATCAAATGAACAAGATAGAAGCGATGAAGCTATCAACCAAGAAAGGAAACATGAGAGAGAGAGAGAGAGAGATATGAGGCTAGGGTTCGGCCACGAGAGAAGGAAATGCCAAACAGAGGGCAAAGAGTGCCCTTTTATATGAGGGCTAATGGGCTAAGGTGAGTGGGCTTTACCCCCACTTAAGCAAATGGGTCGTGGCCTATTTCTCCTCCAAAGTGAGGAGTGGGCTTGTGGCCCGACTTCTAAAATGGGCTACAAAAAAAAAAAAAAAAATAGTAACGGACTTGGGTTCTTCAATCCCGGGCCGAAATCTATGAAGATTAAAACTCATCGAAAAATCGTCATAGTCTCGGGCCTTATTAAGGAACAAAAAAAAAATAACATGAAAGTTATACATTATGGATATTTAAAATATCCCTTAAAATCCTAGAACAACATATTAAGAAATAAATCCTATTAAACTATTAAAAATTTTCAACCTCAGCACATCAAAACAATAAAGCCCAACTCATCACATATGAGAGAATAAATATATAAAACTATCAATATAAAGCACATTAGCATATGTACAAAAACAATCTTAATACAAGTAGATAAAACATCTTTTTAACATTTTTTTTAAAAATATGAGAATTTAATATATGAGAAACATTAAGTTTTGACATAAAATAATCATTATCAAAACATTTATAATAGAAAACTCAACAATTAGGGATAAAATAATCTTCTAGTCTATTTTTTTTTTCTAACAATAAGGAGGTAAGTGTCGTCATTTTCGAAAACAAACGGGCAGTCAATACCTTTTTTATCAAATCTCAAGGGTCGTTTATAAAATTTCTCTCTTTTTTTTGGTTCAAACTGTCTTAGAATGGACACTAATTTTTATGTAGTTGGCATATTTGATTTATAAATTATTATTTTTGCTCGATGAGTTTATCCTACGCATACTTGAAAAGTACTGATTTGATTGCAAGTTCTTATTAACAAACAAAGAAAAGCAGACAAAGGGCTTTTTATTTTGCTAGGGAACGAAGGGAAACCTCATGAAAATGGCCTATTCCGTAATGGCCGCCGTTCAGTTGCTACCCTAGGTGATAGGTACACTAAGTTTTTAGGGCGTGCTTGTATTATTCAAGAATTCAAATTAGGCATTTGACTATTTATTAAAGTTGATTAAAAATCTTTAATCCTTTATTTGAGACTCCTCCAATAATATTATAAACTTCTACTCGGTTAAATTTATTATCTATATGATCAAAATACTACCAAGCCACAAAAAAAGAGAGTGAGGGTGCTTTTAAGTAGAATTAAAGATTATTCTTGTCAAGATATAATAATTAATTTATAATGCGAGAATATGTGATATTGATAGTCTTATGCGACGATGATCAGAAGATCTGGGGGTCTTATTGCAATAATTAAGTGGCCGCTGATGAACAAGAGACATGAAATGACTGAGTGCCCTCCAATGATCAAGAGACTTGTTGAGACGAACAATCACTTGGGGGCGCGGGAGAGGTCCACGGACAAATCTTCTGATACTTAAATTAGCCTTCAAGTGCTCGAGTGTAAAAGATGAAGTTGGAGTGGCACAATGAGCTTACCTGAGAGATGAGGCGACCCTCCTACTTATAGAGGAGAAAGGGGAGGATACGTAGTAACCATCCCAAGTTTCTCGAGTGGCATATTTTGAGTATATTCTCAGCATTTTCTTGATATATCTGAGGAATCTCGAAATATTCTTGTGGGTCCTAGGGAGGATCCCAGGTTCAGTTCAAGGAGCACCCCAGAAGGGATTGTTGGCTACAAGGGAGGCTCGTAGAGGGTGGATTGTTGCATGGCCATCATGACCAAGTGGCCACTCGGTCATCACTTCATCACCTATTTGCTTGGCTTTTTTTGTTTTCAATTTTGGGTTGTGTTTCGGGTCGTTTAGGTGTACTTGACCTAGATCTATTTATCGAGTCTGGCCCATGTCTGGATTATCTATTATTTACTGGGTATATCAATAGCTTCCTACTCTTTTAACCGGGTGACTCGGGTAGAAGATTATTCTGCCTTACAAGTTTTGCATGTACCTTCAGCTCAATTTTCCCCACTATTCTTCACGTTTTCCTGACTTTGTCAATATTGCATTCATGGATTTTTTGTTCTTGTGCGAACTCTCGTACTCTTCAGTTCCCTTGGACCACTATAAATAGAGGCCTTGGGAGTTCATTTTTCCTTCACTTCCTCCTTTGAAGCTCTCTTTCAAGTGGTGATTTTAGGTGTCTCTTGTTCTTGAGTTTGGGCTCGTGGTCGTAGGCATTACTTGGTCATCAGAGGGCACCATTCATTAGTTAGCCATCCGTTCATGATTGTCAAGACCATCATTCTCGTACTATAAATTCATTGTTATATTTTAACAATAAAAAAAACTAAACATCGAAAGGTGAAAATTGAAAACACTAACACACCAACTAATGTAACACCTTTTAGTAGTTGACAAAAGTGCACTTAGAAGGTATGAGAATTCTGTTATATACGAACAACTCAAAAGGTAAATCATTACATAACCAATTCAGAATTCAGGCAAAGTAGATAAAATTCCAAACCCTTCGTATTTCCATGTGAGTTTTCAAAGGAAAAGACTAATGTAGAGCAAAGATATCTACTCATACTCATGAATATATATATATATATATATATATTAATAGCAAGATCAGAAAAAATAGCACTAAAACTTTAATAATACTGCTTTTAGTCCTAAATTAAAATAAAATTAATGGTGAGATAAGATAGTGATAGGATTAAATAATGTTATTTCATGTTTGATAAAAAGAATATAACCTAAAATTATATTAATCTCATATTTGATACGTAAATTGTGAATGAGGCATTACTGCGAATTAATTGTCAAAAGATCAATTTTACCCCTTTCTCCAAATAGATTATAATAATAAAAAGATATTTTTTGTCCTGTGAATAAAAATATTTTTAAATTACATGAAATATATTTTAATTACAAATATATACATATATATCTAAATAATACATCAAAATTGATTATCAGTTAAGGTAGAAGAGATAAAAAGTCATTGCCTCGCAGATAAAAAGTCACACCCTTGTAGGCGGTCGGTGTGTGTCTTCCAAGTCCAATGTGGACCCATCTCATCTGCCCCAACTCATCTACTATTAGTACCCCCTGATTTTTTTTATTTTTTTTTACTCGTAAATGTCACAAATAATTGCTGAGATTTTATAAAAAAAAGACATTAATCCTCTTTGTATTTTTTTTTTTAAACATAAACTTCTCTTGAGATAACCACCCTTACATGACTCCCGTCACTCGTGTCTTCAATTTCAACAAAAAAAATAAATCTGTGAAATTTTATCTCATTACGAAAGTTGAAAATTGAACTCACAACTCACCAATACAAATTCAAGATATCACTTATCCAAACACTCGACTTTTATCTCAATCTTATCAAAACTCATCATTGATGTCTTGTCCCTGTCAAAATTCATTGCCGTTCTCTATCCATCTCTATTCCCTTCTTCCCCCTTTCACCCTTGCTGTCAACGACATTCACAAGGGGAAGGTACCAAAACACCTAGAGGGGAAAGAAACAACCCCTTTGTGATGCTTTGGAAGGGATTAGTTGGTAAGTAATAGAATCTAGAAATCGGTTCAGTCTGGATTCATCGTTATGAAATGTTCATCTTAATTAAGGAAGTGTAAAAGTTTGATTTACCCGAAATAATTGAATTGATTTGATCAAATTAAACTTATTATTTTGATTTGATTAATTTCTTTTAAAAGTTTGATTTTTTTATTTTTGATTCAATTTTTTAGTTAAAAAAATCGAATCGATCGAACTTTCAAATGGTATTATTTTAATATTTATGAAACGATGTTATTTTCTTTAATTCTGTGTGGTTTCTATCAATTTTTGTGTATTTCTTCAGTTTAATTGGTTCGATTCGGTTTATATGATTTGAGTTCGATTTTTTCAGTTATCGGTTAGTTTGATTTTTCGAGTTAATCAGTTAGTTCAGTTCGGTTTTACTTCTTAATTTGATTTAATCGATTAGTGAATTTCAGTTAATTTGATAACCGAATCAATCGTTTGCACACCCCTAATCTCAATTGACTGTTTATTATTCATTATATAATCTAGGCTTGCTAATCCTTTTCTCCTTTCTCATTTTGATATATTGTTCGTTGTCATGTCGGGCATCAATTCCATGAAATGAGGGAGATTAGAGAGAAAAAATAAAATGATAATATAATTAGTGTAAGAAATAATATATAGCGGCGGTGAATTAAGTGTTTTAAAAAAAATAATTTAAAGACCCTTTATACAAAGAAAACTATTTAACCTTTTAGAGTTTTTAAAAGATAGTTATAAAAGAATTTATTGAAAGGATTAACTATTGTTGCTTAAACAAATAATGATGTAAATATGAGTTGAATGAGAATAAACTTTACAAGATTAAATTTTGTAGTTGTGACTACAAATCTTAAATGTTAAAAGTAAAACTTGATTTGCCGAAATGAAAAGTAAAAGTAAAAAATCTAACACTCAAAGGTTTTATAGTGGTTTGGCTCACTCAGTCTAGTCTACTATCTTGGCTCCTCATTAAGGATTTCAACTAACTCACTAAATAATTTATTTAATTGGGATATAAATAATTTCCTATTCTTTTAATTCGATGACCCGAGCGAAAAAGTATTCTTCCTAATAAATTTTGCGTGTACCTTTTGCTCAATTTTTCTCACTATTCTTTACGTTTTTTTGACTTTGTTGATATTGCATTCATAGATTTTCCATTATCATGCATGAACTCTCGTGCTCTTTAGTTCCCTTAGACCACTATAAAAAGGGGTCTTGGGAGTTCATTTTTCCTTCACTTCCTCCTTTGAAGCTCTTTTCCAAGCGATGATTTTGGGTGTCTCTCGTTCTTGCATTAGGCTCGCGATCGTAGGCACTACTTAATCATTTTAGCCATCAAATGCCACTCATTCATTAGCAAGCCATCCATCCATGAATAAGCCATTCGTTCATCAGCTAGCCATCCATTCATTACTGTCAAGTCAATTGCTCAGGGATTGCCAAGACTATTATTTTGACACTATAAATTCATTATTATATTTTAATACCAATAAAGATTAAACCTCGAAGGGTGAAAATTGAAAACACTAATGCACTAGCTGATGTAGCACCTTTTAGTAGTAGACAAAAGGGAATTTATAAGGTATGAGAATTATATTATATACAAACAACTCAGAAGATAAATCATTACATAACCAATTCAGAAGTCAGACAAAGTATATGAAATTCCAATCCCATCGTATTTCCATGTGAATTTTCAAAGAAAAGGACTAATGTAGAGAAAAGATATCAACTCATCCTCATGAATATATATATATATATGTAATAGAAAGATCAGAAAAAATAGCACTAAAACTTTAATAATACTGCTTTTAGTCCTAAATTAAAATAAAATTAATAGTGAGATAAAATAATGATAGAATTAAATAATGTTATTTCATGTTTGATAAAAAAGAACATAATCTAAAATTATATTAATCTCATATTTGATATGTTAATTGTGAATGATTAATTGTCAAAAGTTCAATTTTACCCCTTTATCCAAATAAATTATAATAATAAAAAATATTTTTTTTGTTGTGAATAAAAATATTTTTAAATTACATGAAATATATTTTAATTACAAATATATATCTAAATAATACATCAAAATAAATACATTCGAGAGAAGTGAGAATGATTGGACTTCTTTACGTAGTTAGGGGCAAAAATGTCCATATAATCCAAATATTTAATTAATCCTACCAAAGTAGAATTATATAAAACCACCCCCTCCCCTAAATTTTATATAATACCACTTGGTTAGAATTATTTTCAACTTACTTACTTTATCTCAATACCAAATATGGTATTACCATGTGAAAAGATAATATTATATTTTAAAACTCCTATCAAACGGACCATCTATATAATAAAATAGGATGATTTTTGAAAATGTCTCAAAATGTCTTTTGATCCTATGGCTAAAATTAATTTCAGTGTAAATGAATGGGTTGAATCAACTTTCAAATTTCAATTTCTCACCCACTCTCACTAACTTCTGTCTTGCCTCTCTTTCTCTCTCTCACACCCACCCCTAGCTAGCCCAGTACTCTGCAATCCCTCTTTCCCACTCCCTCACTCACTACTTCTCTCTCTCTCTCCTTTCTCCTTCCTCTCATCTGTCTCTTTTTCCGGTTTGCCTTGCATCGGCCGGCCATGTGAAAAGATAATATCGTATTTTAGAACTCCTATCAAACGGACCATACTATAATAATTAAAGTGATTAGCTTTATGGGTGACCTAAGAGATATCGAATGTGTAGTTAATTTCCAAACATGGTTATCCAATGCTCAAAGCACATGGAGGTGCAAAAGTGCTTGGAGGCTAGGTTTGAGGCCAAGGAATAGGTGGGAACCTTTTGCATGCAAGGCGCAAATATATTAGATAGGTAATTAGGTGTTTTTATTGTTTTTTCAAATTTTGTTCTCTAAATTTTAAAGAGATTATAAAAAAGTAAAAAAATAAAAAATTATGATATAAGCACATAAGGCATGTTGCCCCTTGCTCCTCATCTTAGGTAATGTTTGCTAAAATGAGTAAGATAAGATTGAAATATGTTTTGGACCAAAACCTATGATTAAAATAAGGCTGAGATATATTCTAAAATTTTTATTAGACTATTTGTTAAATTTTTGGAATGTATTGAGAGATATATGAATCATTTTTTTTTTATCTGTAAGGTTCAAGATAAATTTATCTAGAAATGAGGAAGATAAATTTATCTGAATAATTCTAGATAAAAAATCACACGATTTCTTTTCCAAACATTGCTAGATAAATTTAACAATACAATGAAAAATATTTTTGTCTATAATATTTTTCATATCTTACTTTTTTTAAGTTATATCTTAGTTAACAAACACTACTTTAGAGGTTAAACATCTGTCTTGTAAATCGAGGTGCCTCAATTGAGCCTTGAGCTTAGATGCATCTCAGGTATGCTTTTGACAACTTTGTTTGCAAGTAACCCTTGTCATCACCAAGAAATTGGAAACCAAAAAAAGAGTAAAACAACAAAAGCAAACAAATGGTAAGACTAAATTGGAAATGCTAATAGGGTTTCGCATTTGGAATGCTTTGAAGTGACATTTATGTTCCTTGTTCAATGTTTAATTTGAACTCTTTGGTATTAGAGGCATGAATTTAGTTTCACTTAGCATTTTGAAACACTATCCAACATCCAAAACTATAGAAAGGTACCCAAATGATGACATTATCTATCGAAGAAGAAAACAAAGTAGCAACAGTAGTAGTAGTAGTAATAGCAGTTTGTGCTAGTGGCTTAGTAAGTCAATTCTAAGTTGTAGCGGCTAATTCTTTCCAAGTAAACCACAAGCGTTCGCTTTAGAATCGGAGGAAAGATTTTAGCTCCCCCAGTCAATTAGATATTTCAAGACGATACAACTATTGCATGAAGATTAGAATAAGATCAAATTTGAATTATCTCCATCTCTCATCCAAGAGGCCCATGCAACTCCAATAGCCAGAGACATTGGGGATTCAAATAGAGAAATCGACAAATGTACAAACTATAGAGGAGGAGAGAGAGAGAGAGAAAAAGAGCGCAAAGAAAATTTGAACCCTAACTAGGAGAAGACAAGATGTCATGAAAGAATGGAATTCAAATCAAAGCCAATGTGGAGTGACACAATCATTCACGCTGTAAACAAAGCCCAGCATCATATTGGATACAAAATATTGTTTTAAGTTGTGGAACAGTTTGGGCCTGATAATATTTGAAGCCCATCCATTACAGGCCCAGTTTTGAGCCTTGTGATGGGCCTGAGGCCGAGTAAATTGGACGATTTAGCTGGAACTCTCTGTTTGGACTCTGTTGTTGCTTAAAGTTCATATCACACTTCTTTAAATAACATCATCCTTTTTGGGGGGGGGGGGGGGGGGGTTTGAAGCAGTTGTTGGAAAGAATGGTAGCGACTGGGTTAAGCATCATCTCTAATCTGCCATGCCAAGAAGACGCGACCTCAAGCAACACACACATTTTTTCACTATTTCACCTTTGCCCTCCAATTTTTACAGATTTCGCAACTTGCCCCCTCCCTAACGCCGGTACGTGTTAGATAACGAAAAGGGCAAAACCGTCTCTTTGTTCTAGATCAATGGCATTTCCGTCATTTCCGCAGAATATAGATGGAGAGAGACAGACAGAGAACAGACAGAGAGACGGGAATAGAGAGAGAGAGAGAGAGAGAGAGAGAGAGAAGGGGGGAGAGAGCAGAGCAGAGAGCGAACCGTTTGAGAGTCCGTTTATTCGGTTGGGTTTTGTATATACGTATCGTATATATATATATGTGAAGGGGAAAACCAGAGAGCGATGGTGTCCGACCAGGAGATAGCCAAGGGAGTGGAGACTGTGCTCCGTCAATCGGACCCTAACGTCGTCACAACCCTTAACGGCGTCTTGCAGCAGCTCGAAGCGAAGCTAGGGTTAGACCTCTCCCACAAGGCCAGCTTCGTCAGGGACCAGATCAACTTTCTCCTCCGTTCGCATCCGCAGCCGCAACCGCCGCCGCCGCCGCCGCCTAAAGACCATTTTGCCCTTCCCTACCACCCCCAATTCCCTCCCCATTTCGCCCTCCACCAGCAGCAGCAGCATCACCACCACCTTTACCGCGCCGCCGAGGAGCTCGCCTTCCGCAACCCTCAGCCGCCCCTTCTAGCAAAAAGGGAGGCAAATGTTCAGAATGCGCCTGCTAATTCCTCCTCGGTTCCCAAGGAAAGGTTTGTTTATGTGTTATTCTGCTTTCGCTTCTTTAAATGTGGTGACGGTGGTTGTTTTAGCCCTAATTTTGGAATTACTGTGTGCAATTGAACTGGTTTTGTGTCTCTGATTGTGAAATTTGGGGACTTTTGAGCTAGGGTTTGGTTTCATCTTCCAATTGGAGATGAAAGCAAAATGTAACGAAAATGTTCCCTGAAATTCTCATTGGTTACTTTCAGGAAGATTTAAAATTTTCAAACCCTTGTATAATTCCACGTTAGCCTCTGATTTGCTTTCTGTTGGATAAGGGATGTTCATTACTCGTTCATCTATCAACTAGACTGTATTTCCCCAAAACTAGCAGTTTCACCTGCCAAAGCGCCCCGACTTTAACCTGCCTACTTCAGTATATAGTTTGTAATTTACTTGAGTTGGAAATATGTGGTATAACTGAAAGTTGTCTTAATGTTATTTGACTCGCAAGCCATGTAGTCATCATTTTGCAGTGACTTTTTTTTATTTGATGCTCTTGCTGGAAAAGAAATGGGCAAAAAAGATCATGTGACAAGGTCTTGTTGAAAAACATGTCCTGCGAGTATGAGGTTAGGCTTGACTTAGTCTCTGGGTGAGGATGAGTTCATTTGGCCTACCTGTCTCAAGTAATGAGGATTTTAAGGTCTTGGAGTTATACTTCTTGTCAAGACCTGAACGGTATCTTTGTACACGCACTTTTCCCTTTCCTGTAGCAGCTAAAATTTATTGTTACCGAAGTTAAGGGGCTATTATTCAATGTATAAGGCTCCCACTTACGTAATGATTTGGTCCCGTGACATGTGGTATCTGTAGGTAGCCTCCTGGTTCTTCATTAAACTGTGCCTCTGCTGCAGTGAATGATGAATTATTCATTAGAAATGAATTGAAAGCAGATGCTGCATTACCATACAACTAGACAACCTGACTTGTTCTAGCTAACTGACACAACATAGTGGTGTTGAGACTTGGTGGTGGTGGTGGTGGTATTTTGTCCTTGCAACACTGTCAACCCGAACAATATCATTCCCCTTGTGGTTCACAGATGGACCGAATGCATAGAATTTTGTGGGTGCCAGCCCAAACAATCCGTTGTTTGTGTCATCTCATCCTTAATTCAAGCTAGGCCTTTCCTTAGTTACATGCATGCTCTTTTTTACTCCATCTTTATCTTCTTGTTTATTCATCTCAACATTCTGAGAACATTCTTTAACCTATTGTATCTTACCATTTTCTCAAGTATCTTGATCACCAAACGTGACATATAAAACAAAATATTTCCTATTTTCCTGTAGCCTTGTGGCTATCTTATCAGGGTGATGTGCTCTATTAACCCATGTATGCCGTCAAAGCACCCCCATGTCATCATTTTCGTGGAAATTAGTATGTATATTCTTTTCCTTCTTTTTCCTTTTTGTTTAGCCATGAAAAATATTCTAGCTAAAACCCATAATTTTTGGTTCCAACTGATATTTTGGAAACCATTCATGTTAATTTAAGGGGCCCTTCTAAAAGCTACTGTGTTAGCATTTATCTATGCAAATATTTTATGCTTTATCTACAAGATAGCAGAAAACGTTGGGCCTGATGTCATGGTAACTATATTTCTATTGCATGCCTTCTAACATTGGTAATTTGGTATGCATTTCCTGTAACTGCTAATTCAGTGCATACTCATATACTGTTCTCTATGGAGATGTGAGTATGATGCACAAATCAATTTCTCTTTTTAAACTTGCTTTTGTTGGGCGTTTCTGGCCAATGATTGTTTTGCAATTTCAAATGTCAAATCAATATAATTTCTCTCTTATTTACTAAAATGTTTAATGACTAGACCTGTTGGCTTTTAGTCTATAATTCCATAGTTCTTTAACCCTCCAACAACAACAACCTTCCTTTGCTATCTTGCAAGCCTAATGTTTGTTTGTGAATTAAACATTGAGTCCAGTGCCCCAGCTAAAACCAAAAGAAGAGGAGGACCAGGAGGTCTAAACAAGGTTTGTGGTGTTTCACCTGAGCTTCAGGCTATTGTTGGAGAGCCAGCCCTTTCGAGAACCGAGGTTCTGACTCTGGGACCAAGCATTCTCTTTTTACTTTTTTTTTTCTAGGGTCATTTCTTGTGTATAGTTCTATCTGTTATTTTAAGCTGCCCCTATTACATGGGGCTATTGATACCCTATTTCTCTTGGTTCAGATTGTGAAGCAGCTGTGGGCATATATTAGGAAAAACAACCTACAGGATCCAAGTAACAAGAGGAAGATAATATGCGATGATGCATTACGTGTAGTATTTGAGACAGACAGCACTGATATGTTCAAGATGAATAAACTGCTTGCCAAACATATTATTCCACTCGGACCTACAAGTATGTAAGCGAAACATGATATCAACTTGCAAGCTTTTTGTCTCAAAATGATTTTGCCCAAGTTATGTGCTTTTTTTTCCTTTTACCTTTTGTTTTGCAGAAGCATCTGCTCAAGCTAAAAGACAAAAGGTGGAAGTTGAGTCAGCAAATGAAAATGCTGAGCCTGGTCCACCACCTGTTATAATATCTGAAGCGCTTGCCAAATTTTTTGGTACTGGAGAAAGGGAGATGCCCCAGTCAGAAGTCCTCAAACGTGTTTGGGAGTACATAAAGGTTAACCAATTGGAGGTAGACAGCCAAGTTGGTGTATCTGTGCGAATTCTGTGATGTTTAGTGATAAGACATTTGTCTGCTGCATATGATCAGACACTGATGATTTGTCTGGTTCCTTCTGATAATATTATGGTCAAATTTATATTTTGCAAAAGAAAAGAGAATTGTATATATTTCTTTTGATCTTTTCTCTCATGCCTGCTGCTTAAGTAATTGCTTTTCTCTTCTTAATTGCATGACGTCATCACTAGGGTGAACTTATTGAGCTGTACTTCTCCTGCTCACTTAAATAAAGTTGATGTATGCAGCTGAGTTATGCCATATTGCTAATCACACATGCGTCTGTCATCAGTTGTGCCTGTAAATTTTTTAAGTTAGTTATGCATAGATCCTTGTGTTATCCTATCAAGAGGAGAACTGATTGCCCATATGTAATGATCTCTTAATCGAGAAATGGCTTTGCCTCTGATCTGTTGTGACATGTTATTTCTCTCTGGAATAATTTGTATTTACAATAATCTCAGTACTTGCAGTGAAGCGATACTTTGATGTGTTTATATTTCCTTTGGTGGTAGTTTGTCATTTTTCCAATTGCCAACCACGTGAAAGATGTATATTGTTGTTCTGATCGCTTTCTATGCATCTTGTAGGATCCTATGAACTCAATAGCAATAGTATGCGATTCAAAGCTTCAGGAGCTTTTTGGATGCGAAAGCATTTCTGCAGTTGGCATACCAGAGATGTTGGCTCGCCATCATCTATTCAAGCAATGATGCTTTCTGGTCGCCTGAATCAGTGAGTTTAAGACTGAAACTGACTTGGCAATAGATAACCAATATGTGTATCAAATTGTAGTTTCAATTTTTGAGAGCTACTAAGCTGGAGAAATAGTGTTGTGTTTCCATATTGTACTTGTTGGTTTCACCATGTCAACTAAGTTATGGAACACAACTATATCAATTATCTTCATTCACCACCATCTCATGAAATTTCTCCATGTGAAGATGGTGTTCAAACTTCATTTCATCATTACTCCGCCAGAGGATATTATCCACTGTCGGTCCCAAGCCCGGATAAAGGAGGAGGGTTGCGTTAGGTAGTCGACAGCCAGCGTAAAACTTAGTCAGATCCAAATATGAATTCTAGACAAACTATCTGTTGGGATGTAACCCACATAGAAGTCTAGAATTCATGTAGTCAACCCCACATAGTGGGATAACGGCTGGATATGTTGTTGTTGTTGTACTAAGTTGGAGAAATACATGAAACACATTTTCATCAGTCTTAACCAAAATTGCAGGTGCTCAGATGGTTTCCCCTTTCTTGTTTGCTGTTGCTATGATTTCTTTGGACTGCCATAAAGGCAGACCTGTAAGAATATAATCACAGTAGGACCAAGATTTTTTTTGGCGTAACCATCGTTGATGTCATATTTCGTGACCTTAATATCCTAGAGGCCTTTGTCATAAATTCTTGCTCTAGCCTGACTGAAGGAAGCCCAACTCTGAATTTGTTTTGTTTTCTTTGTCCATTTAAGTCCATCTCTGATCATCAATCGTTTGGGATTTTGGTAGTTACAACAACTGCGCCCCCAACTTTTTCATGTTGATCATGCGCTTGCCACAAGATAACCTTAAATAACATAAGAAGATGGTTTCGCTTAGGTCTTTGGGCTTATTGATTGTTGAATATCTCGCTGTTTGTTTGTGTTCCCTCCAGGTAAGGGTGGATACTGCCTTCGACGAGCTGTTGGTGACGGGTAGCTGATGAACATGTCGATATTTTTTTCCTTTTGGGTTAACTTCTTTAGCTTGTTATTAACATGGTTAGATGTTATGATGGTGCTCAAGTTGTCTATCTATGTGTAGAATCCAAAAAAAAAAAAGAAGTGCTAGCGGCAAGAGTTGTCTTGTAAGTATGCCAGGAGCGTGATGTAGGTTTTGTTGCTCAATCTTCTCTAGTATTTTCCCATGCAAATGAATTGCCTAACCTCCTTGGAATGCATAGATGATCAGACAAAAAAGCCCATGCAACTACAAAATTCTATTCTGAATGAATTAATTGCTTCATTTTGTTTCACTGCCTGTTTGCCTTGTAGGCAGAGGCGGCTGCATGAATTGTTGCTGAATTATAGAGGGTGCCCATTGGGACTTAGTAAGAGACAAAACTTGAAAAACCTGCAATCACCATAGAAAATCATCTCAAAGCAAGCTTTTCATGACTGGTTTAAGAACATGTTTACCAAATATATACTAGAGCGATAAGATATTTAGTCATTTTATGTCTCGTATGGTTGTCATACTTGTTCCTTGAAGCTGGTTTGTTTCTGACTTGAGTGATGTGACAAACTTGGTGATGACAAAAATAGTTGCTACTTATAACTAAAGTATTAAGAGTGAACTTAATCGTATTTCGTATGTATAACTAAATTATAAATACTATATCTACTTTGAATATTCAAATGGATTCATATGACCAAGGGACGCCTCACCGTTGATGTATCTTTTACTACATGGAACTTGAAAAAGACAATCAAATGCTTTGCTATTGCCATGTAGCCACATTGCGAATGCACATATTTTTTGTTTCTATCCTTAAATCTTTCAAAAAAATATATACCGTCATTATATCATGTATAATAGTTATTTACAATCCATATACCAGATAAAATATTATTGAATATTCTCCTCTCCTCTTGGAATGATTGGTAATTGAGTTGGGCCCAGCCCAGGTCTTATTGAAGTTGGGCTGAGGGTGTCCTTTTTGGGCATTTTAATCCAAAAGTGGTTTCGAGCTCGAAGGGATTCCATGAGCACTGAGGTCTCTAGCTAGGGAATAAAAGGAGCCAAGATAATAACTCTTAGGACTTTGAATAAAAAATTCAGAGTTCTGGGTGACAGACAATAAGCCGGCTTGCGAATGTTAATTCACTCTTGGAAAAGGATCAAACACACAGCCGGCGCCACAACACCCCCCCTCGGGAGGGGGGGTAATCTGTACAAGAAGGAGGCACCAGATGATAATATTTACCCAGTACCAAAGCCCCCGTTAACACACTCCTGGGTGATCGTGCGAAGGCGAGCCTTCATGACAGCCATGGATGGATATGCTGGCAAAGACAAGCGGTAGAAGCATGTGTGAGACGAGGGCAGGTGGTCGTACGACTCCAGAGACATGTAGATGGCCAGCCGACTATCCAAGCCACGGAACCCCTCTGCCGGTAGATATTTCACCGACGTCCAGAAAAAGAGTAGGATCTTTCTCTCCTCTCCCGACATCCCTGCAACAATCTGCAAAATGTTTTCACAAACAGATTTGATTAGTCATATTACTCTAGCAACTGGTGTGCATGAAGAAACCAATTAATGTAATTTCTACCAATCATATATATGCCATAGGAATAAATCAAATCAAAAGAAAAGGGGATTACGTATATACGAATATGCATGCTTTCAAAGTAAAACATTGCAGATTAAGTAAAACCCAAATCATGCAGAAGCAGGCATGTACCTTCCAGAACCAGCGTATCTGTGGATCAGTTTCTTCATAGCCACTATAATCGGTGTGTGCCTTCCAATCATTGATTGAAATAGCACTCCCCCTCCCACGCAGCATCCAGTCAAGATCTTCAAGCTCTAAATACTCAAAAAACATTTTTCGCTGGTTTGAGTTGCAAAGAATATCAGCAAACCCTCGAGAAAAGCAGGCTACCTGCTTACTGACAGACGTGACAAAACGATGTTGAATAACAAGATCAACATACTCCTGCCTGTTCCTACTACACACGGCAATGTTTTCCCCACCAGGACGAAGCTCCACAATTGTTCTGGATCCTAACTCTTCTACTTCCCAAACAAATGTTAGACCTAGAGCATCTGAATCTAACATCTCTGGATCCATCTCCAGAATTTTCATGCAACTGCTGTACAGAAATGGATCTGTATCCGGAGTATCTTCCAAGGTGACACGCTTCCCAGCCAATTGCAAGAAAAACACACGATCAAGTATAATGCCAACCTGCACCTTATGCATCAAGGCTAGGCCAATTAACCTGCCACAGAAGCTAAAGTATTCAAGGTGCATGGGCTTCACCTTGGATGCTGCAAATAACACAATGGACAGAACTATCAGTAGCTAACATTGCCCAAAGAACTAATCACTCAGTTTTCCTTGATAGATAAAAAGGTTGTTTTACTATGATCTACAAGCTCAAAAGAATGGACCTGGTGACATGGACAGCCAAGAAGAAACTTTTGAAAAGAAACAAAAAAAAAAATCCAAAACATCTTACAGAGAGGACATGGCGAAACGAAGCAGCTTAAAGGCAGTGTCTAGGCTAAAAATTGTTCTCTTAGAGTAAGATCATTTTGTCGGGGGAAGTTAGCAATAGTGTTTTTCTAGCTGATTCATTAGGCTGCAAAGTCAGTACCTTACAGTTACAAACTACATACTTAGGGATGCCTTTAGGTTCCCTTTCAAATCTTAAGGTGGTGCGGATGAGATGATTGAGTGTGTGAGTCTAGAGTTGAGACCAGCCCCATGAAAGAGACATAATTATCTATCTACAGGTGTGAGAATCACACTTGCTAATGGCACTTCTAGCGTTTCCATCTTTATTCACAATTCCTAATGCACTGGCAAGGTTGGAGAAATTGCAAAGAGAACTGGAGGAGAAGGGGGGGGGGGGAGGAGGAGGAGAAAGGTAGAGAAGACGAAGCAGCAAAGGAGGAGGATAAGAGAGTCATAGCTCAAAGGTATTGTAAATTTTAATTTTTTTTTTAATCCATTAATACAATCATAATTTCATAATACATCAACAAGCCATCATAGATATAGATTTGATAAAAGTTCTAAGACAACCTTTGAAACTAATCCTATTTAATATACTAATCTACAATCACAAGTCCATAAAATCTGTTAAAAATCCTTAGGAGCTTGAGGACTTTCAATATGGCCCTCCTTGGTAAGACATCTGCAGAGATTTGCATGCAAGAGTAATAGATTTGGGAGGAGAGTCATTGACACCAAGTATGGCATGGCTCCCATTTGGGTAGGTGGCCTACAAGACTTACTTTTGTTGCAGGTGTGTTTATGTAAAATGAAATTCAAAGCCCTTGCAAATAAAGTATAATAAGTTTCAAGTTGAATGTTATTCTAGTCATAAAAAGCACCATTAATCATGGGAATCTAAAGACTTTACTACCAAAGTTGATAAGAAGGCTAATTTGGTTGAGATAATCAAATGTGCTACTATATTAGCCTACAGGAATGAGAGAAATGAAGATACAATGCTAGCAACCATATATGTGGAAACAAAAAAATGCATGTGGAGTCAAATGAAAGACTGGGCAGCCATGTCAGTTCTGGAGACTTATTGAATGTTCCAATAAGAGAAAAAGGTAATACCCTTATTTGTCTAATTCTAATGGATAGAAACCAACAATTTATGTCCAATGTTTATTATGTTTCCCAATTTCCCGATATGTAAAGCAACATTTTGAGTTCGAATCAACTTTTGTAAACAGGGTAGAATTATTGTTGTACAAAATGTCACTCCTTCCGCAAAAGATGAAAAGGAGAATTTTCTTGTCAAAAGTAGGGTTGCACAAAGTTTGGTCCAAATTGTTTTGGTTTGATTTGGTTTAAGGTTTTCTAGAAAAATAGTTTGCTTTGAAAATTTTGAGAAAAATAGTTTCTGATTAATTTTTAAACAAATTTTATAGAAATAAACACATAATTTTTTATTTTAACTTCTCACAAAAATTTATATAAAAGATAATCTATTTAAATGATTAAATCCTAAAGTAAACAACTCAACTATTGCTCTCAACCATAAATTTGTTGTAGGGACTACCCCTTAATTTTGAATCTCCAAATGCATGGAAAATTATCCATTTGAATTCATCTTTTTTATGATAACTTTGGTGGCAATTTGTTGTCCTCTTGATTTTGAATTGTTGTTCACTTTTTTCATTAATTAATATAATTTTTATATTATTTAAACCACAGCTTGAACCAAATCAAAACATAATTTTATAGTTTGGTTTCTACTTCCAAACCATACCACACCCCTACCCAAAAGTACTAATGACTAAAAAAGAAAAAAAATCATAAAATTTGATTTTTTTTATTAAATTAGCATTATTTATTTATTACAAACTCGCATCAGATTTGGGATTTTTAGAAAGTAGGATAGGATTGCATATGAGCCTCAACCAAGAGAAACCCGCCAGTCTAACTGGCGGGTCTAGACCAACACTTTTGCAAACTTTTGCTAACTGCCTAGGCAATAGAAACCTACCAGTTAGGCTGGCGGGTTTTCTAAACATAAACTACATTGGCGCTGGGTGTCAGGGAAGACATCTATGGGGGCATCAACCAAAGTTGGAAACTCAACCAAGCAAAGATTAAATAGCAAAGACAACTAATTTTTTTTCCGAGGAAATAGTTTCCAACTGAGACTTTTTCATCTTCAATTCATTCATGGTGTCAAAGACTGTAAAATAACTATTTTATAACCAACTTGATTTGAATGTTTACACATGTTTAACCTGCTTGTGAAGGGAACTTTTTAACAATTTGCCTAAGCCTTGCTAGTTAGCAATCTTAGGACTCTTTTGCTAACCATTGGCAAAGTGAAGGTGATCCATATTGGCCCAGGCTCAGATGACATTTGATACTACCCTTAAAATCTCAAATCCAATGATAATTTTGTAAAGAACAAAAAAATAATGTTATTTTAATAAAAACTATGCTTGGGTTTGGCGGCTTGTTTTAAGATTTGCGCATGCATTATTTCAAGGACTAAAAATGATGGCCAACAAACACATGGTAAGAAGTCTTCAATCACCTCAATTAACCCAATCAAATTTGTGAAGGATGTTTGTGGCCCAATTACTCCTTGATTTTTGGGTAAGAATAAATATTTTCTTCTTTTCATTGATGATTATAGTAGAAAAAGGCATAAGTGTATTTCTTAAGGAAACATCTGAGGCATTCAGATTTTTTCAAAACCAAAGAGGGCAAAAAAAAAAAAGGAAAAAAGATGATGCAAAAATTTAATGTTCAGTCTCTCAATGCACCTGCATCCATGATCTGGAAAAGGGATAATTTGCTAATCATATAGATACAACAATCTGATAAATTTAGATGTTTCCAAAAACAAAGAGGGCAAAAAAATTGAAAAAGAGGACACAAAGATTTAGCATAGGATGGTCTCTCAAGGTCTCTCAATAGACTTACATCCATGATGGCTAAAAAAAAAAGATAATCTATTGATCAACATAAATACAGCTTTTGAAAGAAAAATGCAAGCCCTCTCTCATGTCTCAACTCAAGACACTTAAATAACTTGGTTACAATCTCTCTCATATAGCTCTGATTACTGAATTGTCACATACATCACAACATTGGAAGGAGGAGCCTATTTGTAAGAAACTACTAGATTAAGATCAGGTCCCCTATCCTTATCTCTATTCCTAACCAATGTAGGATTGGGTCGTTTAAATATTTTTATCCCTATTTGATTAGAAATTTAAGGAGTAATTCAGCAAGAAGCTTGTGGTGAAAGTTAGTGTTGCAATACAATATAAGATGGGTGAATTGCAAATGGAAAAATCAGGATTATTGACTAAAAAGTGGTAGCCAAAATGTTTAATCCACCAGATGAGAGAACAAAATGAGTAGGATATGACAAAAGAATTTCACACAAGGTCTCATTAGTATGCTTAGGTAGTCAAAATGAACACAAGACAAAGGTATAAACAACTCAACCAATAACAATGTGCAAGTAACCCGTTTTAACATTTGGACCAACCTTTTTTCTAAATAACCCCCTTTGGATCCCCAAGGGGAAAAAGATTAAAAAAATGATTTGACAGTTTCACAACAAAAGAAGCAAAGAAGAACAAATCTAAAGGAATCCTTTTAGCTCACCTGTTCTCTTCTCACAAGAAAAACAATCAAGACAGGAAAACAAACAACCAAGTTATCCTTGTCTTTTCATCTCTCTTATCAAAGGAGCTGCCAGTTCCCAATTATAACAAACAAATTAAATGCAAAATTTATGAAAACTACATGAAAGACAGCCAACACATACCAGGATTAGGAAAAACTCGTCTGCGATCATGTGGACAAGCTAAGAAAAGACCATTCTGTGGATCAAAAATTTCTTGGCATACCAATAAAAACCACTCTCTCAATACACCAGGCCCTGTAGCTTCCTCATTCCTGAACTCCAAAAATAAACCGCCACGTAATGCATTAGGATCTACTAGTCCAATATACTCAAATGACTGATTTAACAATTTTGACCTATCAATGAGCATCTCTAAAAGATCTTCAGAGTCATCCTTCAGTTCAGGAAACATCATCATCACTAGATGCCTTCTTGACTCAAAATCAGTCACGTCTTTGTTTTCCAAAATCCATTCATAATAATCACTTCTTTTGGCGTATCTAGTGATGAGGTAACAAATAGAAACCTTTCTACACTTCAATTTTAACCAAAATTGGGCCTCTGCATCCTGGTAGAGTTCAGACATGCAATTTAATTCCTCCAAAATAGAAAGATATTGAGACCATCCTTGATCAAGAAGTTCACCTTCCTTTTTCTGTTTCATGGCCAAGCACTCTTCCACATTCTGGAGGCAGAGTTCCATCTTTTCCAATAAATTAGTATAAATATCGTGAATGGAGTTAATCTCTTCATCATAACAAGGAAGGTTATAACCATTCTCAGAAAAAGGCGCAGGGAACCCAATCTGCTCGCTGATTGCAGTTCGTATCGGCAGCAAGAAAGCCTTGAAATCACGGACATCACAAGCACACAGTTTATTGCTAGTGGGTGACTTCACACTTAACAAAAGACCATTAGATATACTAGCAGCAAGTTCTCTAACGAATGGGATAATATCTTGAACTACAATCAAATGGTCATAACTAAATCTATTTCTTGAGCCCCATCCGATACTGATATCATCCATCATCAGAGCAAGACTACTTCTACAGAAAATATATAGAGGGTCATCATGAGAATCTCTGCTAAGTAACTTACAAAATTCTAACAATATGGGTGCACCAAGTGAAAGCATATATGGCATGACAGGTGTAAACGCACAAATAAATTGCCTAATTGATTGCTCGGCGCACTCCTTGATACCCTCGTGCGGCGACATGTAGAGCATAACCAAAGCTGCAGGGGCAGAAGAAGCTAAAAATGTATCGAAGTGCCCCAAAGCTTCTTCCTTGTCCCCTGTAGGAGTCAAGTTCAAGAATTTCAGTAGTCTTGACTGAATAAACTTCGAGGATGGTGAAAGCTCACCCCGGGACATCCGCCAAACTGCCGAAACCATCTCATTTACCACCCGCCAAGCTAGCGGGTGAGTTGTGCTACGCATCCGACTCACCAAATGAAGCCCGGCATCATTCTGAATGGAGCATTCAGCTAATGATTTCTCCAATTGGAGATGCTTGCCCCCATAAATCAACCTCTGCTCTGTTGCCGGAATTCTCGTAATCTCTTGAATGCGCTCCAGTACCATTTTAATTGTATCATCCGGATTGGCGCGTAGAACCAGGGTCTTACCTTCGGAGAGCATTCTAACAAAGAATTGAAGTGAGTGGAGAGAACCTGATGGTGAAACGCAGCGCCCTGAATAGGCATCATAAACCATCGAATCAACAAGAGGCGGATCAGTCGGACAGGCGCAGATGGTGTTGACAGCATCATTTTCATCTCTCCTCAACCTAACTGAGACGAAGTTCGATGAGAAATCATCCTCACCGGCGTAATTGTCGAGCTTTCGCTTTGAGGAGGTGCGTTCGTCGACGCTGTCCATCGAGCTCTCGGTAGACATTCCCACAGTTGTTAAACTAGGAGCTAGTCCAAATCAAAAGCCCTAGATCCCTTCAAAGGAGAAGAAGACGAAGAAGACGAAGAAGAAGAAGTGGAGTGAGAGTGAGGAATCGCGCCAGTTCATACGCGAACCTTTTTTTTATGTCACTCTCTCCTTATAACAATTCTGTTCCGCTGGAACAAGGGTATAAATGTCATCCCGCGTCATATTATTTTTATATTATTTTCAAAGATTACAATTCTGTTACGTTTTGTGAAGCCATAAATGTAATTTCTCATCAAATTATATTTATATTATTTTTAAAGATTACAATTCTATTACATTCTATTATATTTTATTACGTCAATACTATAATTAAAATTTCTCATCAAATTATTTTTATATTATTTTCAAAAATTATAATTCTATTACGTTCTATTACATTTTATTGCATTCTCTCAACACTATAATTGAAATCTCTCATCAAAATATTTTTATATTATTTTCAAAAATTACAACTCTATTATGTTCTATAACATTTTATTGCGTCATGTCAGTACTATAATTGTAATCTCTCACCAAACTATTTTTATATTATTTTCGAAGATTACAATTCTATTACGTTTTGTTAAGACCATAAATGTAATCTCTCACCAAATTATTTTTATATTATTTTTAAAGATTACAATTCTATTACGTTTTATTACATTTTATTGCGTTCTATCAATACTATAACTGAAATCTCTCACCAAACTATTTTTATATTATTTTCAAAGATTACAATTCTATTATGTTTTATTACATTTTATTGCGTTCTGTCAATACTATAACTGAAATCTCTCACCAAACTATTTTTATATTATTTTTGAAGATTACAATTCTATTACGTTCTATTACATTTTATTGCGTTTTGTCAATACTATAACTAAAATCTCTCACCAAACTATTTTTATATTATTTTCGAAGATTACAATTCTATTACGTTCTATTATATTTTATTGCGTTCTGTCAATACTATAATTGTAATCTCTCACCAAACTATTTTTATATTATTTTCGAATATTACAATTCTATTACGTTTTGTCAAGACCATAAATGTAATCTCCCACCAAACTATTTTTATATTATTTTTGAATATTACAATTTTATTACATTATATTACATTTTATTGTGTTCTGTCAATACTATAATTGTAATCTCTCACCAAACTATTTTTATATTATTTTTGAAGATTACAATTATATTATGTTTTGTTAAGCCCATAAATGTAATCTCTCACCAAATAATTTTTTTTATTATTTTTGAAGATTACAATTCTATTACATTTTATTTTGTTCTATCAATACTATAATTGAAATCTCTAACCAAATTATTTTTATATTATTTTTAAAGATTACAATTCTATTACATTTTATTACATTCGGTCAATATTATAAATGTAATCTATCACTAAATTATTTTTACATTATTTTCAAATATTACAATTTTATTACGTTCTATTACATTTTATTATGTTCTCTTAATACTATAATTGTAATCTCTCACTAAACTATTTTTATATTATTTTTGAAGATTACAATTCTATTACATTTTATTGTGTTCCATTAATACTATAATTGTAATATCTCACCAAACTATTTTTATATCATTTTCGAATATTACAATTCCATTACATTCTATTACGTTTTGTTAATACTATAATTGAAATCTATCACCAAATTATTTTTATATTATTTTCGAAGATTATAATTCTATTACATTTTATTGCGTCCTGTCAATACTATAATTGTAATCTCTCACCAAACTATTTTTATATTATTTTGAAAGATTACAATTCTATTATGTTTTGTTAAGACCATAAATGTAATCTCTCAACAGACTATTTTTATATTATTTTTGAAAATTACAATTCTATTACATTTTATTAGATTCTGTCAATACTATAAATGTAATCTATCACCAAACTATTTTCAAATATTACAATTCTATTACGTTCTAGCAAGACTATAAATGTAATCTATCACCAAACTATTTTTATATCATTTTCGAATATTACAATTCTATTACGTTTTATTACATTCTGTCAAGACTATAAATGTAATCCATTACCAAAATATTTTTATATTATTTTTGAATATTACAATTCTATTACATTTTGTTAAGACTATAAATATAATCTCTTATCAAACTATTTTATATTATTTATATAGATTACAATTCTATTAAGTTTTGTCAAGGCTAGTGGTATAATGTCTCGCCAAACCATTTTCTATATTGTTTTTACATATTACAATTCTATTACGTTCTATCAAGATTGTAAATGTAATCTCTCATCAAATCATTTCTATATTATTTCCACATATTAACATTCTATTACGTTATGTCAAGACTATAAATGTAATCCCTTCGTACATTACAATTCTATTATGCTTTGTCAAGACTATAAATATAATTTCTCACTAATTCTATAATATTTGATAGATTACAATTTTATTACGTTTTGTCAATCATTTTTATATTATTTCTATAGATTATAATTCTATTACATTCTGTGAAGGCAATAAATGTAATCTCTCACCAAACTATTTTTATATTATTTCTGTAGATTACAATTCTATTACGTTTTGTCAAAGATTTTTATATTATTTCTGTAGATTACAATTCTATTACGTTTTGTCAATAATTTTTATATTATTTCTATAGATTACAAGTCTATTACGTTCTGTGAAGGCAATAAATGTAATTTCTCACCAAACTATTTTTATTTTATTTTTGCAGATTATAATTTTATTACGTTTTGTCAAAGATTTTTATATTATTTCCGTAGATTACAATTCTATTACATTTTGTCAAGGCTATTAATGTAATCTCTCACTAAACTATTTTTATATTATTTATGTAGACTATAATTCTATTACGTTTTATCAAGGCTATTAATGTAATCTCTCACCAAACTATTTTTATATTATTTCTGTAAACTACAATTCTATTACGTTCTGTCAAGGCTATTAACGTAATCTTTTATCAAACCATTTCTATATTATTTTCACATATTAAAATTCCATTACATTTTGTCAAGGGTACAAATGTAATCTCTCACCAAATCATTTCTATATTATTTATGCAGGATACAATTCTATTATGTTTTATCAAGGGTATAAATGTAATCTCTCACCAAATTTTGTTCCCCATTTGGAATTAAAGAATTTCCTAAAATGTTAGCCATATTTGGAATTAATGAATTTTTAAATTATGTGATTCATTTGCAAAAGAATCCTTACATTTGAATAATTTAAAATTTAGAAATGAATTCCACAAATTTAAACAAATAAATTTTATGAATAGAAATTCTCACAACCTTTCTTTCCCTCTCGCTTTATCATATCAATTATATTATATGAAATAAGAGCGAAACTTCAATTTAGATTTATTCCAAATATAAGTTTGTGAAATTTAGTTGAATTCTATATTTTAAGTTATATAAAACATGACAATTCATGTGCAAATAAATTCCACATTTCGAATGAATTTTATGCATACACAATGTCATTGGATTTCAATTTCATTCATTCAAGTACAACTATCTGTAAATTGCACTTAAATCCCTTATAATTTGTACAAAAATTTGCTATGATTTAAAATATTCACGGAATATGATGTAGCTCACTTCATTTTGGCTCAAACATTCCCTCTATTAGTTTAAAAATGTCTTTAAAATAGGGGTTATAATAAAAAAAATTAGTAAACCATATGAACTTTCAAAGGCATTTTAAAATCAAAAAAGAGTTTCTACATAAATGACAAAAAAAATCTTAATGCAATTTATCATACTACTCACTCATTATAAGACAAATTATACATATTTTTATATACATTTCATTTTTATAGTTGTTGAAAGAAAGGATAAATAAGAAAATAAAAAAGGGCAAGTTTCACACACCACCTCAAGATTTGTCTAAATTGCAGCAACCCCCTTTATGTTTTTGAAAATGTCTCTCACATCCCTTCTTGTTACTAGACCAAGTAAATTGACCACTTTACCTTTGTATATAAACCATTTTTTCTCTCTTTCTTTCTATTCTATTGATGTGAACGATAAAGATGCAAAGACAAAGATTGTCAAAGAGTATGTAATTCCAAGTTTTGGGTCAATTACTCGTTCAAGGGCTAAACAATTTCAAAAGGAACTTGAGTAATTTATTGGGAAGACTCCAACCCATTTTGAAGAGTTGGAATTCAAAATGAAGGAGTTAAAGGCTAAATTAATCACATTGCTCGTTTGCATGGAAGCCTATGACCAGAATGCAACCTAGGCACTCCATAATCAAGCCCAAGCAGTTAGCCCATCTATCAAGCTCAAGTCTTTCCAACAAGCCCAAGTCTCCTAACTGATGTTATGCATAATGTCACTCTTCATTTGTCCTTTATGTTTGAGAGTATTTTATTTTTTTATGTATGATTGTGTTTTATCATCATGATTTTCTTTGTCAAAAGTGGTATAATGATGTTTTTCTACTATATGTTTTTTATGTGTCTTTTATCATCATTAGCTCAATTTTGTCAAAAGAAGCAATGATGTTATCTATATTTAATTATTATATTTGTCTTTAATCACTATAATTTTTCAATAAGATTAGTATTTATATGTGTGATCTTGTAATGTTTTGGTATGGACATTTTTATTAAAAAAGTGTAGAGAATATTTTTATCACAATTCTTATCTAAGAAATTTATTTGTTTAGTGACGAATTTTCTTTATTCTTATCACTCTTCCTTATTCTATCTTAGAGTGTGACGAATCAAACTTGGTATTTTCTTGTTTGTGGCGAATTTTCTTATAAAACAAGGGATGCTAGTATTTATTTTGTATATATTTTGGGCACATCATCTATGCTCTATGTTCTCTCTCATCTCATCTCTTTTTTTTTTTTACCTTTGACATGTTCACAACTATCTTTGGTCGACAACTCACTATTCCTCTCTCATATCTTTCTTTTGCAAAAACTCCATTAATTGGGGTTTTGATAACTAGGGTAGGAGTTTCTACAAAAACCCCCATTGCAACCCCGATTGTTGGTCCATAAAGGTTTTTAAAGTACAACACCCCATCCCAACCTAGGGTATCACAGAAAGTGTTAGGTTTTCTACTTAGAGAAAACACCCGATTGGGAGCTATCAATTAGGGATGATTGATTTATAAGTTGTTCATTAGTTCTCCCACCCACTAAGCTAAGGGAAAAATCAACGAAAGATGTGAAATCTTTCTTAGTAAGTACTCCCCACAGACACCTTTCATGGAAAAAAGGTTTTTCATGTTTTACACTTATAGAAATTTGATTTAAATGTAACCTAAGCATGTAATGTTCTCGTTTAACATACAACAAGGTTGATTGACTCACGTAATAGAATCTTCAAACCTAAGGCAAACATGAATAACATCAAATATAAATTGATTATATGTCTTGTTATAAACATATATTCTTCCAAATAAACAAATAATACATATGCGATGTTACCACACAAAAAATTATGTTCTTGATGTAATACCCAATAAATTATAATTATTTGAAAATAAGTGTTTTATTAGAAAAATAAAATTTCGGGGAAGATTGATATCTAAATAACTCAAAAAATTGACCGAATTGACTGTAGGGAGTGCCCTGGAGCCGAGATGCCAAAAGAAAATGATATGGAAGTGATGAGTATTTTGATGCATGATTTATGACATCGAAAGAAACCAAATCAGGAACGATTTTTGATACAACTAAAATGCAGTTGCGATTTAGGTTACAAAATCGAATTTTCATGGGGGCTTTTGGGAAGTCAACAGAACCTTAAAGGGGTTTATATTTAATATGTAGAACAACCCTTTAGTGGTTTCAAGAAGAAACAAAAAGATTTACGGCTAAAATGAAGATTCGGGCCTAAGTGCAATTTCTAAATTTTGACGGAAGGAGGTCAAAATAACATTTTTTCAAAATTTTTGGAGATGCAATGGAAAGTATAGAACTTTAAGATTGCAATGGAAGTATTGGAAAGCTCAAGGGCTTCAAGGAAATGACAAAATGTTCAAAATGGGAAGAAGTTGGGGTCAAAGTGCAATTTTGCAAATTTGCACAAAGAACAATTCTACCATGGCCGACCAAGCTTCCTCTACCACCTCCCATCACAGAATTTGATGGTGAAAGATTCGAGGAAAGTAGCCTAGAATGCTCTTGGGTCAAGCCTAGGCCAACAATCGGCCTTGGCATCGACTGAAATGGCCAAATTTTAGCCGAAAATGGCCGAAAAATTGGCCATTTTAATCAAGCTTTTGAGAGCTATTTCGGTGGGTTTTTGTAACGCCCCGCTCCCACCACAGGTGTTGCTAGAGAATACTCTACCGGAATACTTACTTGCTAAGGTAAAAATAAGGAAACAGGTTATGTTTCCAAGAAACTCCCTAGGTGGGAACTAGGTTTCACCCCTCCTCTTGTTCTACCCAAGGGTTCGAAAATGAAAGAATTGAGAAAATCTTGCAAAGATAAACCGAACCCAGGGAGAGCATTGTCCTCACCAAGCCCTTCGAGACTAGCTAAGGAGGACTTCCCAGGATCCCAAAAAATTTCTAAGGGTTTGAACCAAATCCCTTAGAAACTTAATCTTTGGAAAAAACGAATTTAATCTCCCCTTTTTATTTATCCGAAATAAACCAATTCCTCTTCGAAAAGAATTTTATTTATTTATTTTTTTTAAACTCTTCACTTTGGCAAATTTGAAAATTTTCCCAAATATCGGGTATAGATGTAGTTCCAAAATACTCCATATAATAGCGGATATTTATACCTTTAATTGAGGAAAATTTGGAAGCCAAAATCCATCCTAACATTGGGTTTAGAAAATTCCAATTTCAAGTTCCAAGAATTTATTTTCGAAGATTTCATCTTTATACATATGCTCATCTCATTATTCTAGGAACTAGTTGGAATCCAATCTTGATATTTAAACTCACAAAATATCCATTGATATTTAATAAATTATGCTTTATTTTCTAAAAACCCAATTTCCTCTTGATGGCCAAACCCCCCCTTTTTTTAAAAAAAAAAATACCCAAAGTAGCCAGAGGTGGGCCCGGGCGGCGACGGGCCCCGCTAGGCGCTGGCCGTGCGGCCAGCACTAGCTAGGCGCTCGCGCAGTGCTGCTGGCAGCCGCATGCGCGTGCCTGTAGGCCGCGCGCCCTGCGCGGCCGCGGCCCGAGCGCGGGGGCTGCTGCTACAACCTGAAATTTTTTTTTTTTGAAAACATCCATGACTTTCCAGAATTGAAATAAATGAAAAAAAAAATACCTTTGGGCCACCCCCTTTCAAATAAAATAAAAAAAATATTATTTTTATTTTTATTTTCATGACCCAAAATCATTTTAAAATAATCAAACACCCTTCCATTTCATGCCAACCAAACCTCCAACTAAATCACATGATGTATCCACCATCAAAGACATTAATACCTTCAAAGACTAGCAAAATAGATTACATGCCAACATTCAACAACATAACCCAAAGATCTAAATGGTTTCAACCTTTCATACTCAAAACCTTACTAATGATCACTCAAAATAGATAATAGGCATGCTTATACTTTCCAAACTTCAAGCATCCATCTTCTCCTTCCCTTTTGATGATGCCTCAACTACAAGGAGGTAAAAATACCTCATGAGCTTTAAGCTCAATAAGGGTGCAAATGATAAAATATGCCCAATAACAAGTAAAGTGTGACAAAATAAATGTATGCAATATGCTTGGGACTTCACATCCTCACAACCCACTTGGTTTGAGGCTTCCATATATCCCAACCCACATAACCTCATGGCCATAGGTCTTTACCACAACAAACATGCAAGATGCACACACATAGTTAAAGCATATATATATAACATTTGCAAAGCCACCTCCCATGGGGCCATCCCTTACCTCTTAAGCTTCAACAACTAGCTTCAAGACTTCCTCCTTGCTTAACAACAACTTGCTCTCACTTCCAACCCTTAAGAAAAAATAAAACTTGCTTAAAAAAAAAAAATATTCAAGACTAGGGTTTTAAGGAAACAAGCTTTCTTGGAGAGCTTACCTCTTCAATCTTCCAAGCTCTCTCACTCTTCTATGTTTTTCTTCTACTTGCCCAAAAGAAGACAAGTCTTCTTCTTCTTCTCTTATATAAGCAAATATTCCTTAATTCATTTTGATTTAATTTTATGACAAGAATAAATCCTAGCCTTTGGATTTAATTTGAGTTGGAAGACCCCATCCTAGCCATCCAAATAAAGCACAATCCATGTGCTTTTGCAAGAAGCAATCTCATCCATCCATCTTGGGAGAATTAATCTCCACCCTTGAAAGAAAGCACAATCTTGGTCTTCCTTCAAGACTACATCTTAACCATCCATAATTCTTAGCCCATGATCTCCTCCACCATTCATAATTCCTTTTAAATTAAATTTTTAAATGTGTTGGCAATCCATGCCATCTTCCAAGACCCAATTCTAGCCATTGAATTAATTCTTCTTTCAAGACTTAATCACCACCATTAGATCACTTGGAATTTCTATTTTAATTCCCATTTAACTTAATTTGACTAATTTCAAGACATGTCTTGAAAGACATAATTCCTTTTCTTTTGTAATTTATACATCATCTCTATTTTCACCCATTAATTGGTGACTAATTTCATTTCATTTTGTAATTTCTTTTTAGAGACATCATCATGGCTTCATTTAATGCTTGAAAGACCAAATTCTTTTCTTTTTGAATTTCTTTTTATTCTCCTATCTTCCTTCACAAGATCATGCCAAGTGTCCCCTTAATATCTAATTTGGCTAAATTTCTTAATTTCACATTTTAACTAAATTCCTTTCATAAGAATTTGCCAAGTGTCATAATTCTACACAACTTGGCTTCCAATTTTTAATTCTTAATTTTTCCATACATTTTTCCCCATGCTTGAAAATAAGAATTAAATTCCTTAAAATTCTAATTACACAATATATATAAATTTCTCCACCAAATAATTACCTTTATGGGGAAAAACACCAAATTACTAAATTTGCCATTCCTAAGGCATCTTATATTTTTATGACTTCTCCATGATTCAAGGGCAATTATGGAAACCCCCATATACTATCATACTCTTTATTATCTAATTTATCATAACTCACCAAGGGTATTACAATTTTGGACTCATTAATGGAAAGATGAGACATCAGAGGCCTTGGGTTGCTCGAGATCTGTCGTTTTGGGGTTCGAATTTGGTTATAAATAAAAGATATAGTGGCAGAGGGTTTTGCAAGATTTGAGCTTCAAATCGACTTCGTTTTTGAATAAATTGAGACATTAAACCATAGGGATTTTGTTACCCATGGGGTGATGATCATTTCTGAAAATTTTAGAGTTCATTTGAGGGGTGATCGGAGTTTTTCCAGAAAAATTAAATCTCGCCAGAGACGGACTGATTTTTGCACGGAGGGAAGTCTTCCGGGTGTTGTTTTAACCTTAAATTTGGCCAGGGTGATCAAATCAAGGTAAGATATCTTTTGGTATAGTTTGTTTAATTTTATGGTGTGTCGGCACCGGAGAAGATGACCAGAGGTAATTTTTATTATTTTTAAATGTTAAAAATAAAGAAAAATGGAGTAAAAATAGAAATAAGAGGTATAAAATTCTGGAAAAATATCCTAAAATATAGGAAAAAGGAATGGTTTATATTTATAAATTTTATTTTGGAAATTACATTCATAAAATAATTATTTTTAATTTTTGAAATGAAACTTAATTAGAAAAAAAATAGGAAGAGGTTTTGGAAAATTCTCAAAAAATTTATGCAGATTAGAAATGTTATTTTAAGAATTTTAGTGAAAAAATATTGAATAATTTACTTGATTAGGTATTTATTTTTTATTTTGGAAAAATTTATGACTATGAAAAATAGGAAAAATAGAGAAAAAAATGAGAAAAAGTCTGGAAAAATTAGATCATTGATTTTCCTTGGAAATTATTGTCCAGGAAGTAATTTGGCCAAGATTCTTAACTATTTGCATTATTTTTGAGGTTGGCACGCAAATCAAGGCAATGCGCGTTTTTCAAGATATTCTGAATTTTGTGCTAAGATGAGTGATTGTATCCCGAGAACCTATATATGACATGTTTACTTCATTATGCATGATATTTATTGAAGTTATGAACATTTTGTCATATTGCATGGAAAGTCATGATTATTGCATGGCACAATATATTGGCATATTGATACTCATGCATGGGATTGAGATGTCGCCCTGATAGTGTAGCCGTAATTCTCCAAGGAAAAATGATGGAACAACGTTAGGATTATCTTAAAAGTAGGTCGGGATTCTGCCTAGGGTTCTGTGCTTGGCTAGTAGGCCAGGGAAGTTACACTAGGGCATATAATTAGTTATCTTATTGCATCATATATTTATGTATCATGTTTCTAAACCCTCACTAGAAGATTCATCTTCTAATTGGGTTATGCCCCTGGAACATTCAAATGTTCAAATTAGGATTTGCAGCTATGGTAAGGGAATGATTGATGACGTGGCCGATGGGGTCAGCGAGTTGTTCGGGTATATGCTTCTTCGTGAGGATTCAGAATACGTCTTTAGTCATGGTTAGAAGATTATACTATATTGAAGATCATGTATAATTGTTATGTATTTATGAGAAGTCGTTAGATTGTACAGATAAGTCTCCATGTATTTAAGTATTTGATGATATGATGGTACAGATTCCTATGTTATGATTAAGTGAATTCATTTATGTACCATATCAGGTTTCAATTATTGCTTCCGCATTTATGATGTTTACCTATTTCAACTTATTGATTCTTATTTAGTATGCTGGGAAGGTAAAAAGGGATTATCGGGAAACGTTTATAGTTAAAAAAAAAATATTCCCAAAATTCCTAAGTTATTTAATGTTCGGGAAAGCAGAGCGTCACACTTGAACTTTGTTCGGACTAACAACACTTATTCTTCATCCCTATTCTTTTTTTAAGCTCTACATGATCGCTTGATTACTATATTATCTTAAATGAAACCTATAATAACTATTAAAAATAAAGAGGGAAAATGATGAGTACATTTTACTTAGTAAGGCATACCATTGGTGCATGGGTATAGAATATGAATAACACGAACACGCTAGCGAGACAAACTGTGAGAATTGGTCAATTTGGTAGGTACTTCACCAAGAATAGCTATCGATTCCTATCTTTCACCAAATGCAGGCATTGGGACTATGCCATGTGTATTTCACCCCTATTTGGGTATAGACTAATTATGGAAACATAGTCTTATAGTTCTTATAACTATGTTAAACTTGAAAGGAATGAATGCCCAAAGCCAACACTTGGTAAATCTATGTAAGGGTATATTGGTTTTAAAACATTTTCAAAACCATAAAAATTGCATAGCGAAAACAAAAACAAACCCTTGCAAGACTTGGTATTAAACATCTGTATGCATTTTAACATAAACCAACCAACCGTAGGGCGATTGAGAGATATACCTCAACGGATGGTGGTTGTTGCCAGTTGTCCAATGTGTCTCTATAGTAAGCTCCCAATTTTCCCCAAGTTGTCTAGATCTGTTTCTATGCCTACAAAGCCTGGGTGACTAGCTTGCCTCTTCAAATGTGGAGGACCTAGTCTATCCATGCCTTAGCTTCCTTGGAACCTTTCACTGAACCTATGTTATGATCGTCTCAAGGAAGGTGAATAAAAGTTGAAATGGTTTTTTCAGGTATCTAATGGTTGTCTCACAACCAAGGATCAATAACAAGGGACCAAGGGAAGAAGGAGATCAGTTGACTTCTCAAAGCAAGAAGAAGAAGAAGAAGACCAAACCAGAGGAAGGATGGAAGAAGAATAAGGAAGAAGATGAAGGCTGGAGGCTTCAAAAGCTTTCATATCTCTCCTCAATTAACTTTTCCCAATTTTCCTTACTTTGTTTCTTTTCCCTCACTTTCTTATTTATTGAGCATAATAAATACTCTGAAGAGAAATGATGGAAAAGTATCAGAGCATTTAATGCTCTAATGGAAAGAAGCATCGAAAATGTAATACCCGAGAAATTTATGAATGAATAAAATGAGAATTTTGTGAAATTATTGGGTCTATATGCAATTTTTCAATCTTTAGGGCCAAATTGAAATTTTTAATTCTTAGCCAAAATACGGTGTAACATCTGTGTTAAACAAAATTTTGGGGATAAGAATGTGTAAGAAAAGTTGGAATTCATGAAACTGAAGAAACTTGAAAAATAAAGGCAAAAATATAATTTTCCAAATATTTGGCCTTGAGTAAAATTTCTAAATTTTGGTCAAAAGTGGTCAAATTGAAATTTTGATTCTTTGGGGACTGAAATGAGAAAATTAGAGTTGAGGTCCTTGAGGAAATTCTGAAAAATTGGGGAAGGACCAATATGTAAATTTGGAAAATATGAGTAGGGGCAAATCTGCAAATATCACAAAGCTAGGTACAGCACTGCAAATCTCTAGCCATCCATCACGTCAACGTTGGGAAGGGTCACCAGAGGCTTCTAGAGTAGGTTTAGACCATCATGGGTGAGTTGTGGTGGAGATTGGCCAGAGATCGGCTATGATATAGCAAAAAATCGATTGTATATGGCTGAAAAGTTCAAACGGAATAATCAATGGATTTTCTCATTTTTAAGGAAGAATCAAGGTGATTACGGGCTAGATCTAGCATCCTAGGGTATCATTAACCTAAGAATCAAAGGATTTCCATCCCAAAATCACCTATAAATAGCAATTCGCGGCCAAGAATGTTTATGCAGAAATTGAGTTCAATTCGTGGGTTTAGAGAGAGAATTGAGCAATCTAAATAAGGGGCTTTTATTTCTTTGGGGGAGAGGAGTAAATCTAGAGATTTTGGGGTGGTTTGGAGCAGTTTAGAGTGGATTTTAAACATCACTGAAAAATCGCGAATAGTCGTCGTTGGCGGACTGAAATTATCGATTTTGGGTGTATTCCCAGCTGATTTTTCGAGCATCGGCTAGTGCCATTGTGGTTGAAAGGTCGTGGGCTTCGTACTGGTGTCATCGGATCCTTCATTAGAGTCGCCAGTAGGCTGTCGTCACTTGAGAAGATGACCGGAGGTAAGAGAAAATAAAAATAAAATAGAAAAAGAAAGAAAAATAAGAAAAAACTAGAAATAAATGGAAATTTTTTTTGAAAATTTCCAAAAAAGTCCAAAAAATAGGGAGATTTATTATTTTGAATTTTTAGAAAGAAAATTTTATGAAAATAAATAGGAGAAAATTCATAAAATTCTGAATAAATTTCAGAAAGCTAAGGGAATTATTTTATGAGTTTTGATAAATTTTAGTGGGGAAAATATGGGGAAAATCATGAGGAAATATTTATTTTTGAGAGAAAATGATTAGTAAAAAAATAGAATAATTAGGATAAATTTGAGAAAATTATGAGAAATTTAGGAATAATGATTTTCTTAAATAATTGATGATCAAGAGAAAATTTGGCTTGAGGAATTAAGGATTTTCGTAAATTTTGATGTTCATATCAAGAAAATGCGATTTGCTATTCAAATTTGAGTGGTATTACCATGTCTAGAGATTGACCTGTCTATATTCACAGTATTCCATTTCAAATGTTTTAGCTTGTGAGAGGCGTAATTGTTTCTAAATTCATATTATTTTCGCTGTACACTTGAAATGCCTTACTTAGCTTCAGTCTTTAATCCCTGTTAGCTAAATGCGTATGGTTTGGGGATTTTGGGATTTTGAGCATGCGAAGATTGTGGTTTTTAAGATTAACTGGATGGAAAAAGAAAATTAATAAATCTTGTGAATGTAAAAAAAAAAAAAAAATCCCGAGATTTCTTGAGTAACGGCTTGAATGGGAGAATGGGTCATTCCAGAAAAATAGAAGCAAGTGGAATTAATCTTACTCTCAAAATTGTTGACCGTTTCTTTGTCTCACAAAGAAATTGACCACCTAGCATAACTATTGACTATTTATGCCAGCTTCTGTTACTTCCAACATATTTCACTTAGGCCCCACTATTAACTCTTAATGGCACTTTCATTAACTCTTAAAGGAACTAAGACCCCCATTAACTCTTAACAACATGCCCCCTTAACTCTTAACTATCTCCTAAACATGTTAATCCATTTAGTTAACTCTTAACAATAATCGACATCATTTACTCTTAACAGCATACCCTCAGGATAGTGCAAGTGGTCGTCCACATGGGATTCAGGTGCTAGGTATGCCAAAGTTATGTGTTTGAATTCTGGGCAATGCAACACTATATCAGTTGTTGCTAATCGAGGGACTAGGGTACAAGTTTCGACCCGAACTTATTAGGCTCAACCTGTTTGCATGTGTGGGTTTGGTCTGTGGTTTATAAGGAGAAGATGGCAGTCCTCGCCAAAAGGCATTGTGTATTGGGGCTTCCTCGATTTCTACGATATTAAAAAAATGATGTGAAACACAATAACAACAAAGGTTCACTAATCCGATATATTACTCAATGTGTGTGTGTATGACTTTTTAGGTTCACAACCATGTAGCAATTAGGACAAGTCAACTCTTTGACGCAAGTCGAACACTTCTACATATTAAGAGGATATCTCTAGTGTAACGACCCGCTTCCACTTACGGGGCCATCGGTAACTAATCGACCGGATTACTCACCCAACGAACCACAACTGAAGGTTTGGACTATGTTTCAATAGGAAACGCCCTAGGTGGGAACCAGGCTTCGTCCTTCCCTTCGCTCCACTCAGGAATCGGTCCTAACTCAAACAAGAAAACTCAACGGATCGAGACTCGAAACCTGAGTGAGCTTCACCACTCTTCAGCTCGCCTCATAGCAAGCTAAAGGTGACCCAGGCATAAAACTAACATAACAAACACTTTGCTGAGTATTGGGGATTTATGAAAACATACCTCGTTGATCTTTATTTGGTCTGAACTTGGTTTCAACAACTAAAGCCACATATACATCACGCAGACTCACAATAATCTATCATACTATTATGATTACAACAACTAGATACCTCTAGTGCTCAATAACGCTTACATTCAAGCACATGAATATATATAAAAACATAGGAGAATACACAACAACATATCTCAGGCAACAAAGCTAATTACCACAACAGCCTCCCGACACCATCCCTGCTTACATATGGACTTGCATCATCTACACATGAGGAAAAACCTCATGAGTCATAAAGACTCAATAAGGGTGCAATGCATGTAAATATGAATATAACCATGTTTATGTATGCCAAATGCATACCAATGAGGCTAGGCTCACTCATCCTCACAACCCACTAAGGTTTGAGGCATCAACCTATTAGCCCCCACAACACTAGTCCTCCATATGGCCATAGGTCCACTAGATCTCACATCATGCAAGATAACCACTACATGCAAATGCTTTATAAAAACATTATCAAACATATTTACCAACTTGCAAGGCCACCTCCACATGGGGCCATCCCTTACCTGACTCGAAGCCTCATCTCTGCCTCGACAAGAACGCTTGCATGAACTCCAAGCTCTTCTAGGATCACCGCTTCCCCGGTCGAACCTAGATGCCACACAAACCCATTCACATCAGGCATTAATCCAGAGCCTATGATTTTGCCACACACTGCAAAACCACTCATCAACAAATTTCCAAACAACCCTAACCGAGAGTTTAAACCAACCAACACTTTACGTTATAATATTCCACAACATCTCACATGAGCAAATAATTCAAAAAGAAATAATTAATTACCTCAGCCAATCTAAAAGGAAAAATTGGCCAATCGCCTACACCGACGTTGCCTCATTGACTGCCATCTCATGCCCGAAATCCCATTCTCGAGCTTCTAGTATGCTCCTCAAGCCCCAAAATAATTTCTAGAATTTTCTAGCTATTTTTCCCTTATTTTTCTCATTTTATTTTTATTTTTTTCTTTTATTTTCCTTCCTTTCTTCTTTTCTCTTTCCCGCGCGCGGCTCTTGTTCCTTCTTCTTCTTCACACACAGTCGCCTCTAGCCACCACCTCCTAGCTTCACCGGTCGCCGCTGCAGCTAGCTCCACCACCTCCATCCACCTCTGACTGCATTGCGGCCATCATCGCTGGCCACCTCTGCCGCAACAACCCACGACCGGCAGCTCCTTTGTGCGCTGCAACCCGCGACCGCCATTGATGGATACCGAAGCTCCTGGCCACCTCATGCGCCACTACATTCCATCGCGAACCAACTCTGCCACCACCTCTATCTTGGCTGCATTGCTTCTCTCAGCCACTGCACCAGCAGCTCGAGGTTGCTACCTCCATGGCTGAGTTCGGCCATCTCCCTCTCTTGGTCTCTCCATCACTCTCTCGCGAGCCCTCTCTCCCGATCTCTCTCTTGCTTGAGTTTTTTCTCTCGGCCATCTTCTCTCTCTCTTTGCTCTCTTGGCTATTTCAAAATGCAGAGACAACACTAGGAAGCTTCCTTGAAGCTTCCTCACACACACGCGCGAATACATATACATATATATATATATATATTGCATATTAACCCCTATTAATCACATTAATTTCACTTGAGAACACTTAATTCCACTTAGGAATTTTAATAATATCATTTAGGCCCTCCAAGCATAATTTAATTATCCTTAAACCAAACCAAGACTTGATTTCTTCAAAAATTAATAATCGACTTTACTCAATAAAGCTGATTTCCTCCCTTCACCTGCATGAGACCTTTATTCGACCCGAAAACACTTCAAGGTTGCCTTACTCTCAAAACTGAACCACCCCTAGGGTCCCCTCAACTTCCCGGAGGTCCCTTACAACCATTTAGTACTGGTACCTATTCGGGCTTATATCGAAATTATTTCAAAAATTAATCCCAATCGGACCGCTTCCAACGCCATTAACCACATCTCGAGACGCTCACCAATCTCATGCTCTCTTCCTTGGACATCTAAGTCCTGGGGCATTCCCTACCTTCAATTCAACAATTTTTATTAATTAATTTCTCGAAATTGACTCTTGGGCTTCCTAGACCACCCGAGATGTAATACCCCGAGAGCCCAGAGAAGTTAGTATATATCGAGGATAGTGTAAGAAATGAAACAACACCAACTGGATACCTTTTGGGTTGAATGTTGGCAAAGAACTCTCAAGTTAAACCTGCTTAACCTGGGGTAATCCAAGGATGGATGACCCCCCTGGGAAGTTCGCGTACGCCCATCAAGGTAAGTTGTTTCGATCCTTCCTATCGCTTGATCGGGTCGTGACAGTTTGGTATCAAAGCAAAGGTTGGGATGAGAGAAGTCCTTGTACACATAGGAATATCGGGTAGAGTTAGGACTATGTTTAGTACAAAAATGAGAAGTTAAATTAAAATAATAATTATAATAATTGGTTATATAGTAAATGGGTGCTCGTAAAGAGGCCGAGGAAAGAGTACCTCGTTACTTGCACTGTCGCCCCGTGGAAATTTACCAGGGGTGTATGTTAGAAAAATGAACGAGTTGGGGAGCAACCTGAAAAGATGGCGAGAGAAGTCCCAATGGAAGTCTATTGGTCAGAAACTAAATTATGACGAGTTCTTGAAGACATTACAATGGGAACCTTTGGTTCTAAAGGATTAGGGGATAAAGACTTATGGGTCTACTAAGTTGGTGTGGGAAAGCAAATTGGTGGCACAGTAGAAGGTAAGGATCACCTTCTTGGTTTGGTGTGCCTTCAAGGTAGTGGTTATAAAGGGTGAGAAAGCTACCTAGGTTAGAGTGGCTTTCGTGTGGAGACCCAAAATACATTGGTCGGCACCCGAATTAGGGATTGCCCATGATAGTGTGGATGGTTTATGCAATTGTAAGTGGTAGTAATGAATGAAGGTTAGGGCAACTGGTCTCAAGAGGAGTCTTTTATTTTGGTGACCAAGTGGTGCATAATTGGAAGAGCTACCCTCAGAGTTTGGATGTGTGGGAGGCTGACTTAGATGCAATTGTCCTCAGTGTGGCCGAGAGGGCCACCGATGCTAACACCCTTATGGTGTTACCACAGTAAAGGGGATAGAGGCCGAGAGGTCAGTGATGGAGATTGGATCAGAGGCTTGTGGAGCCATTGCAAGTAACAATTTCCTTGTCAGTATTGACTCAAGTTTAGCATTGTGCTATGGCTGATGAACACCATGTATAGGGGAGGATAATTGTGATGATGGCAGTTGGAGTAGGAAAGGATTGATACCCTTTGAGGTGGTCTCACTCTGTGAGAGATAAGTAATGGTGTGTCGTATTTCTACGATGATTAGGTGTGGCGAAGGTGAGTTGTGTCCCCATGCTTAGGGAGTTGTTGATTCCTTGTGCATAAATATGCCAAGGGTTATAATAGGATGGATGATGAATGATCAATGGTTGCAAGGTTAAAGTGCACCACTGGGAATTCCTTGGCAAGTGAGGCTATGGTCACGTCCCATGCCATGAGAAATGGGAGTAGTACTGTATAGCCCCTAGGTACATGGTGTACTAATGGGGAGAAGAAAGGTAGATCTACGTTGGAGTTCTATGAGAGGCACGTGTATTACCTGTCTTAACCATTGGTGTGATTTTAGTATGGTTTCAAGATGAGGACGAGCACGACGAACTAGAGGATAAAGGAAGAGTAAGAGTTACCATATGAACGCACACGCATGTATATATGTAAAACCTAAACTAGGCTAAACCATTTAAAAATGTAAGGCGATTCGTTGATTAGCGATGAGCTATGGAAAAGAAAATAATGAGGTGAGAGCCTATTTCAGCATAGCAGCTGTTGACTGATGGTAAGGAGTTGACGACCGGTCGCGAACGGTTGCCCGTTTCCTTCTATCTGTCGACTGTGTTTTTGCTGAGTGTGGTTTTCTAAAACCATTAAAATAGCCATGCGGTCAATATGTATGTATGTATGTATGTATAATCAAATTCGGCGCATGATATTGATGTATGTTAATAGCACTAGATGATCGTGGAGCAATTCTTAAAGAGATGAGGAAAAATGGTAGTGTAAGGGCGTGCACGGATGGTGGTGCCTGAAATAAATGATCATGGCAGATAAGAATCCCACCAGAAAGGGGATGATTGTTGGGATAGTTGTTGAAGCGGGGCATCTTCTAAGATTGCCATGTGGTCTAGATGGTATCAGTGAATGGTGAGGCAAGGACATAAGTCATCCCAAAAATCGGTAGTATGGTTTTCATTGATGATATGGGGATATACTCGTCGAGTGAGGAGACTCGCCAGGAGTACTTAAGGGATTACTTTGTCTAAGTTGGGAAATCGCAAGATGTATGCTAGGGATAACAAATGTGAATTTTAGCGGAGGAAATTGTCTCCTTGTGAATCTTGCCCAGGGTTTGAGCGGTAGAGAAGTGATCGCTATCGGTGATCATGGCGGATATAAGAAGTCTCTTAGACAATAAGGCGTTGATGTGGTTTATCAAAGAGGGATCTTGAGCATCGCTGCTCCGTGTCTTTAGTGACTTGGAAAAGAGGTCAAATCATTAGGAAAGACCTTGATGGGGAGGTTTTCAAAACCTGAATGTTAAATGGTATGGGCTTTGGTATTGGTCACATTTGTGGACCTGAAAGACGTTTGGTGTTATGCCTTGAGGTTCATGTGGAAGTCCAACATTGTATCTTGTCCGTGGCGGTCAAGCGGACAATAAGGATTATTTCGATATTAAGGGATATGCTGGGAGTGTGTGTAAGGAAGTTCCATGGGTGTTGAAACGATCAAATGTAGTTGGTGCAAGTTACCTACAACAGTAGTTACTGTAACTCCAGTATTGGATAAGTCACCTTATGAGACGTTGTTGTTATAGCAAGTCATGTAAATTGCCTCTGTGTAGGGAGGAAGTCGGATATCAGGCATTGTTGAGACCCGAAGCTATTGAGAAAACATTGGAAAAAGGTTCGAACCATTGGGGCCCATATAAAGGCGGCCCAAGAGGGGCAAAGGAATTACTCGAAGAGAAGTCATTGTGACTTGAAGTTGCTGTTAAAGATTGTTCATAATAGAGGACGATGCCCAAGATGGGTGTATGCTGAAGTGTGACTTCAGGAAAGTTTAGTTTCCGCTATATTGATTATTTGGGATATTGGAGTGAATCGAATATTTAGCATATGAGTTAGCCATGTTTGGCCAATATGCATAAGATGTTTCCTGTGTTAAGGATGAAGAAGTTGTGATGCGTCCTCAGTATATGGTGGGCTATTAGACCATAGAGGTCGACCGAGGTATCATATGGGAAAATGCCGTTGAGCATTATAATGGAAGGTGTTGAGGAATCAATTGGTTCCGTATATATTGAGTTAGTGGCAATGTCTCCATTCGGGCGAGGGTACTTAGGAATTGAGTTGAGATGAGGCATCTCCTTCCCAATTGTGCGTATGACTAGATCCAAATTTGGAGGACCAAATTCTTTGAAGGGGGGAGAAACTGTAAGATCCGCTAATGGGTCTAGAAGTTTATTAATATTTTAATTATGGAAATCTAAAAATTTTGCCCTATTAAGTTAATGTGAGAAATATTTATATGTGGTAAAGAATATGTAATTAAATTATGTGTTAAATTAGTGGGTTTGGGTTGCTCATTTGGGCTTGAGCCCATTGGTAAAATAAATTAAAATAGAATGGCAACAATTCTTTGATGTGTTTGATTAATGGGTTGGGATTTGAAAACTTAGGTTGAGCCCAGAGAGATTTTATATATATATATATATATATATTAATTGTTGTGATGTGGGAAGCCCATTAGGCTTAAGGTTGGGTTGAGGCCTTTGAGTTGGGCTAAAGAAATGGGCTTGGGCCCATGTGTTTATATAAATGAAATGGAATAAATGGAGAAAAGAAATGAAAATAGCCAAAAGTCTATAATGGGCATGAGATATTTTGGTTTTGTGTGTGTGCATTTGAGGGTGTTTTGGTAATTTTGTGGGGGGAATGGTTGGCTTCATTCTCCTTCTTCATTTTCTCCTTCTCCCGACGAATCCTTCTCCATTTTTGCATCTTCTTTTTCCTTCTTCTTCTATTCTCATTTTCTTCTTCCATTTATCTCCATGGTTAGAGCTTCAAGACGTGGGGAGGGTGGCTTCATCGAAAGGATCTTCTTCTCTTCGGTTTTCTTCAATAAAGGCAAGCATCCCTCTTCTTTTCTTCTACCTTTTAATGCATGGCTATGTCTTCATGTGTAACTCTATTGTATTTTTGCATCCTTTGATGTTAAAATGATTTTTCGTATTGAGGGAAGATGTTATCTTCATTTTTCATTCAAATCTCGAGTTGAGTCGAGTCTTTGTTGGATCTTGTTGATGGTTTCGTTGGGGTTTGATCACCCCATTTTTCCTTCAAGGAATGACTTTTATGGGCTAGGAAGCTAGAATGGAAGTTTTGGAGAGTTTGGTGTGTATTTTGAGGGGTTTTGGGGGATTTTAGGCCTTTTTCGGGCGTTCTTGGCCAAGTCAACTCGCCCAAGTGGTCAAGTCGACTCGAGCCAAGTCGACTCGGATTTTCGCCGAGTCGACTCGGCCGCAGCTTTGATAGCCTTGCGCATGTCTCGCTGTTTTGGCCATAACTTTTGATGTAGAACTCGGATTTGCGATCCGTTTGAATTTTTATAATCTAGACTTCGAGGGCTTCGAATTGATATGTAATATAGAATATTTTTGTTATGATTTGAATTGGTTAAGGCTCTTCTTAATCCAACTCAAGTAAAATGGCTAATGTAAAGTGTTTTTAAATGCTTTCTTTGGTATCCCTCAATCCTCTATAATGATAAAATATGGGTGAGGACATTTATATGTATATACATGGGGGTTTATAAGATAAGAATGTAATTGAATTGCATGAGGAAGCATGATGATAATCCTTTGGGAGGTTAATAAGAAGTGATCTTGGTTTGCATGTCCATGGTAAATCATGCTTGATGCATGACTATGATTGTATAAATAAATGCCCTTAATTAATATGAAATGTGTGGAAGAGCCAAGAGCTCTAATGGGAAATCAAATGAGGATGTATGAATGCCATTAATCATAGCATTGTTAGTAGTTGTACATGTTGCATGGCATTGTGTTCTTTATTGCCTCACTTTGTGATGTTGGATCATGGGTTGCATTCATTGGGGGTCATGCCTTGTATGTGATGGAAACGTGAGCATTGGCATGACATGGTTGGCCTGTGAGTGCTGACTTGTGTATGTTAGGCGAGCATATGCATTAGAGTATTCGTGTGTGTGTGGATTCTTACGTGGGCGTAGCATGGCCTAATGCTTGGCTTATGGAGGCTTGGTCATCACGTTAATGCTGCAAGAGCCATTGCATTCTTTATATGTTGCATTGCATGGTTCCTTTGCGCGTGATGGTGATGATGGTGGAAAATGACTTGTGCTTGTGGTGTGTAAGACTGTGGGTGAAGGCCTACAACAGGTAGATCCTGTGACATGTAAGATTGTGGGTGAAGGCCCACAATAGTTGGATCTCGTGATGCGTAAGACTGTGGGTGGAGGCCCACAATAGCTTATAGTCTTGATGAGATTGTGGGTGATGTGGCACATGATGATGATGGTGATGAATGTGAGATGAGAGCCTTGGGCTCATGTTCTTATTTTGGTAGCCTGCCATTGGCTATAACAGGTTTGTATACGGGGTCTTGGGTGCCATTATATCCATTTTCTTATGTGGGCCCCAAGCACCATATGTGTGCATTATGTGTGCAGCCATGCATTGATGTTATGATTGTATAACATGTGATATAACAATTGGCATTGATTGTGTGTCATCTATGCTTTTGGGGCTAGTGTGTGCCCATATGTGGCATGATGTGAGTGATGTTCAGGGAAGTCTGGTCACATCCAGTTTTCGTTGGCTTATTCATTTGTCAAGCCCTAGGGCTCACTTTGAAAAATGGGTTTTGGTGAAATGTAATGAATTATAAATTCTTGGGGTATGATGTTGTCAAGTGTAGAAGGCATGGATTCAAGTGAGGTTTACTTGGGGTATTATCCATTGCCTTCATATATTATCCTATTGATGTCTCTCTTTTGCTATATGTTTACTGAGCCTTGTGGCTCACCCTTTCTTTTCTGTCATTCCAGGTAAGTGGAAGATAAATAGTTGGGGCAAGTCTTGGTTAGATGTGTACAGAGATGTCTCAGTCTCGAAGATCCATAGGTGTAGTTGAGGGCATGATGAGAGGGTTTCGTTTTGTATTTAAAACCCTAATGCCCTTTAATTTCTTAAAATGTATGGGGTGTAAACCTAAGTTCCTGGTGTAAGAAATGTTGTATAATGTTTTTGGCTCCTATTGATAGTGAGCAATTATGGAAATGAAAAACATTTTTCTTGCAAAATGTTAAATCACCACAAAAAAAACTGGCATTTAGCGGCGGTTTTGACCAACAACTAGAATAATCGTTGCTAAATCATATTTTTTGCGGCGATTTTAAAACCGCCGCAAAATTAGTGATTTAGCGGCGGTTTATAAAATATATAGCGTCAGTTTTTCAACCGCCGTTAAAATTATAAAAAAAATAAAAATTTTAATTTTAGCGGTGGTTTTTCAACCGCCGCAAAAATTAAAAAAATTTAAATTTTTAATTTTGTTTTAATTTTAACGACAGTTTTAGAAACCCACGACCTCCACTATGCACGTGCGTGCGCGAGACCACCTGATGATGCGAACCCTACAAAGGAAGGTGAGACCCGACGATCAAAAATGGTTCCTTTGCCAAGGATCGTTCTAAAACAAATTCATAATAAAGAAAACAAAGGACCTTGACCCGTTATCTATAAAGAGATAAGAACCAAAGGTATAAGAAGGTAGGGTTGACGCCACACTCAAGATAGATGAGAAGAGTTGTGAGTGATAAGTCAATGATAAATGCCACAAGATAAAATCTTGATAAGTTCTAAGTAGTTCGTTGAAGAACCAAAGAGAAAACTCTCACAAATAATATTGATCAAAAACTAACCTCTCGGGTTACATTGGCTTATATAGCCAAACTCAAATTCTAAATTAGAAAGAAATAAATCAAATCCTAGGCATAGTAGGAATTGATTACAAGAAGAAAATAGCATAATCTGATAAAGAAACAAGAATTATCTAAAATAGAAAAGATTTAAAACAAATGAGGAAATAAGGGAAGCTTGGATCAATCTTGTCAATCAATCAATCATCCCCATATCTTGCAATCTTGTCAATCAATCAGCCAATCAATCAATCAACCCCAAATCTTGCAATTTTGTCAATCAATCAACCAATCAATCAATCAACCCCAAATCTTGCAATTTTGTCAATCAATCAATCAACCAATCAATCAATCAACCCCAAATCTTCTCAATCAATCAATCATTCCGAAATCTTGCAATCTTGTCAATCAATCAACCCCAAATTTTCTCAATCAATCAATCAACCCAGATTACCTTCAGAGACTTGGATAACATTGACAAAGCATTGACTATCTTGAATACTTAATTCGGGCATATTAGAATCTTGAATGATGCTTGAATTTGAGATGTGTTCAACTAGCCCATTTAATGCTCCTGTAATTTTTCTTGTTTGTGCCCTTGTCATTGGACCCCCATGGATGCTTAACGGGTCTTGTGGGGTTTTAGCTATGTGACTTGCATCACCTGATCTACCATACTCCCTTGCTATAAAACTACATATATAAATTATATACCAAAACAACCACTACTTTTCATAATTATATTTTATATTTTTTGATATAAATTAAAAAACATTAATTAAATTATTATTTTTTAAAAAAGTAAAGGAATAAATTAAAAATAAATTAATTGAATTAAATTAAATAAATTAATTGATTAAAAATAAAAAAAATATATTTTTTTAAATTATTAAAATTTTGTTAAATTTATTTTTATTTTAATTTTTTAAATTAAATTTTTAATTAACTAGTGGTGAACCCGTGTGATATATGGGAGAGTTTAATTTAAAAATAAAAAAATAAATTTATTATTTTAAATAATTTTAACAGAATTGATAATTATAATTTTTTTTTAATCTTTAATCATGTTGAAAAAATTTAAGTTTACTTAATTATTCACTATTCAATATGTTAATGGAGAATACTTTTAATTCAATATACTGTCAATGTATTAAAGAATAATTAACATATTAAATAAGTCACTTGAGAAAATACTTATAATTTTTTTTATTATATTATATTCATTTATAAATAAATATTATAAAATCTATAATATTTTCACTTAAAAACGTTCGTTATTTTCTATTTTTTATATGATAATTATAAATATAAATTAAAACTCTTAAATATGAATAAAAATAAGTTTTTTCAATAATAACAAAATTTTAAAAAAATTAATTTTGATTTCTTCTATAGTCTTAAAAATGTGATACCTTAAACATTAATTAGCATTGAAAAACAGTAGCATTTAACAACTTTAAATAATTTTTTATGAATTTGTTAAGACATCACATTTTCAAGACTATAATTATTAAAGTAATTAATAATTAATTAATCACTACCTTTGATTTAATGCAAGTCTTTGAGGGAAAAAAATTCACCGTTGATTGATACTTGACAAAATACTTTATTTGACTATCATATTTTAATATTATATAAATATACATAGAATAAAGATGTAAAAATAATATTTTAAATAAATGGATAATTTTCTATGATTTAATTAATAGTTTAAGTTGTCTATTAATATTTCTCATAAAACTCATGCAAATTTAATACAAAACAATTAGCATTGAAAAACTCGTATATTTAAAATTTATTATTAATTTTATAATAATTAGTACATATTATTTCAAAACAATTGAAAGATTTAAATTATTGATATAAAATACAAAATATAAATTATTAATGCAATTAGTAGTAAACGCAAATCATTAATGCAAGTTTTGGGGGAAAATTTTATTACTACTTATTATTTAAAAGCAATTGAAAGATTTAAATTATTAATGCAAATTACAAAATGTAAATTATTAATGCAATAAGTATTAATTGTAAATCATTAATGCAAGTTTTGGAGAAAAATTTCTTTTTTCAAGACTATGCTATCAAATTAAAAAATGTAAATTATTAATGCAATAAGTACTAAATGCAAATCATTAATTCAAGTTTTTGGAGAAAATTTTATTACTACTTATTATTTCAAAGAAATTGAAAGATTTAAATTATTAATGCAAATTACAAAATGTAAATTATTAATGCAATAAGTATTAATTGCAAATCATTGATTAATGCAAGTTTTGGGAGAAAATTTCTTTTTTCAAGACTATGCTACTTATGTATATATAAAGATGCAAATTACAAAATGTAAATTATTAATGCAATAAGTACTAAATGCAAATCATTAATGCAAGTTTTGGGGAAAAATTTTACTACTACTTATTATTTCAAAGCAATTGAAAATTTTAAATTATTAATGCGAATTACTAAATGTAAATTATTAACTCAATAAGTATTAATTGCAAATCATTGATTAATGTAAGTTTTTGGGGAAAATTTTATCATTACTTATTATTTCAAAGCAATTGAAAGATTTAAATTATTAATGCAAATTACAAAATACAAATCATTAATGCAATAAGTATTAATTGCAAATCATTGATTAATGCAAGTTTTGGGAGGAAATTTCTTTTTTTAAGACTATCCTACTTTTATATATATAAAGATGCAAATTACAAAATGTAAATTATTAATGCAACAAGTACTAAATGCAAATTATTAATGCAAGTTTTGGGAGAAAATTTTATTACTACTTATTACTTCAAAGCAATTGAAAATTTTAAATTATTAATGCAAATTACAAAATATAAATTATTAATACAATAAGTATTAATTGCAAATCAATGTAAGTTTTAGGAGGAAATTTCTTTTTTCGAGACTATTCTACTTTTATATATATAAAGATTTTGCAATTAATTTAAATTAAATTTTACATTTCTTTTTAAGATTTTATATTTCTTTTTATTAATTTAATTCAATTTAATTTTAATTTTAATTTTGAATTATTTAATTATTTTTAAATTTAGCGGCGGTTAAAATAAATTAAAATTTTTCAATGGCCACGATATTATGCTAGTCCAACCAGCAACGTCTTAGCACTGATCATCAGTCGCAATGTCTCTTTTAGTGCCCACAAGACACTCTGACTCTATTCCACCATGGCATATCGCCATTTATTACGAGCATGCATAGTTTGAGTCGATCCTCATGGCAACCTCTCATTACCGATCAACTAACCATGCTAGCACTACATGGGAAGCAACCATTTTGCCCACCCAGCCAACTTTGACCATTTCATGCATGGTCTTCTACCTTGACCAGCCGACCCTCATTTATCGATATAATTATGCATACTCAACATACCCAACACCATGCTAGGCAATTTCATATCGCAATCATATGTGCGCTACTCAAGTCCACCTTGAGCTTGGCGATGCACGCACCATTACATTCTCACCTCGAGCTTAACCATGCTTGGGCCACAACCTTCTCCCAACTAAGAGTTCTTCGCATTAAGTACACAAAGATATTTAGGCCTTTCTTACTAGCCGATATCACACGCTAGTAGGGGTCTCATACCCATAACAGGGAACTCTTCACCGAGCAACCCCTTTCAATACTTCACCCAATTCAGCTTTCACAATCATGCCCCATTCTAGGTCTTACCTTGGCTATTAAACCCTACCGTGAATTAAGGATCATACCATTGCACTTAAAGGCTTGGAACCAATAACCGACTCTCATCATCACCCACAGTGTGTGGCACAAGTGATCGGCTCATTACCATCTGCACAATCACTTATTGCACTGCACCTATAGGATGACTCGTGCCTTTGGTCCACACCATAGCAAGCTAATATAGTTACACCCCCACTCTTGTAGCGGTCTTTTAGCCAAATTCACTCACTCAGCTTCAATTTCATTAGGACTTTTCAAATCTCACCATTTCTCGACAGAGCCTCTTACTCTAGAGGCACGAAACTTTCAGCCATCCTAAATCAGGTTCATTATCAATCCACAATAAACACCTGACTCCAACCATGCATAATGGTTCCCCTTGTCCTCCTCGGCAAGGACAACACCATGACAATAACGAATTTCCCCTATAGTCGTTACATCTCAAACTTCATAGGCACTAGCCTTCATGGCCATTCATACTCGGCTTCGAAGTCTACCATGCAAAATGGTTACCTTTGACCTTCCTGACAACATCCTTTCCCTGATAGCAACGATGACACTACCATGTCATCTCAAAAGACTCGCTGCTCCTCGAATCTCACTGGTCCTCGCAACCAGCACGACCCCATTCTTAGGCCGCCTTCCTCATATCACTTTATTATACTTATAGCAGCTAACTCTAGAGAGACTCTGGCTTCTCCCAGATTTCTTATACACTTGTTACAACCAGCTCACACCACTTAGTGAGTGACCACATGGGCTCTAACACCACCACAGCTTCACTGGTCCTCTCACAATCGTTAACCTTAGACACGAGGTTAATTCTCATCAATTGCCCACACACTAAGGCATCCCTTTAGCTGTATCACTCACAGCCATTAGGTGATTTCATCACCTCGACACCATTCTTGGAAACCAATCTCGTCCCATAAGCTCTTCCTTCGAGTTCTTTTTACCCATTGACGACATCTTAAATTCACCCTCATCTTCCATCTAACCAACTCGATTAACTCTAGCCGGATCGCCTGGCTCAACCAACACCACCTTCCTCCAGGCACTACACTTACAAACATCGACTACCGCTTCGATATAAACTCCATCCATTGGAAATCACCCCTGCCATTGTTGTGGAATTCACACTTCCACTCAATGCCGTAGGACTCACATTCCTACTCAGGCATTTGCCATCACGTTGGCCTTTCCTGGGTGATCCCTCCAGATAGAGTTGTAGTGCATTAGGAAGTTTATCCCGTGTTGTTGCCCTATGCTCAACCTTTCTTGGGAGCACATTTCAAGTTCTACCCAGGCCACATTTCAACACTACCATCTATAACTCTCGCTACAGAGTAACACTCCTTCAAGCGGCACCATTCTGCCCTGACCAACTATCTTTTATCACCTTGGATCTCTTTCTCGAAATCCGTTTGGTCTAACTACCAGGACCTGCTGAACCTTTAAATTAAAGGCATACATGGAAATCAACAAGGTTTTACATCACAGTCCTCGAGCCTCACGCTCCCATCATTGCCATCAGGTGCTACCACCTAGTAACTGATCCTATGTCAACAACTAGAACCCCATCTAGTGTTACATGAGGATACTTCCTCATTTTCACCTCGACACATTCAGGATCCACACTAGACTGTGCAATGGCGAGCCTTCACGGATTCTGATCTATGTCTTAGCCACTCGTTTAGCCTGCCACAACTCGCATCACAAGATTAGAGATCCCTTTATTTGAAACCTTCGCACGCTTCAATATTCCCATCTCATGGTTGGCTTCCAACTCGTAAGTCTCACCCTCCACGGCACTTACGTAACATTCTAGAGCCATTTACTGACTCCACCAATCAACCCATCTTCCCGCATTATCGTAAGGTCACACTAGGTCCATCATCTCAATTTACCCGATAAACTGCGATCAATTTAACCACAACAACATTAGCATCCTTTAGCAAGGAGCATCACCACAGATCTTGTTATCTCATCACAAGATATCACCCACTTCAATTCACAAACCTTCTGCTGCCATGACAACAAAAGGCACTGCCACGATGCTTCAACCCTCACGAAAATTTAGGTCTGGCCCAGACATAACCTATAGCATACTCCAGGTCTTCGGCGTCTATTCGTCTCCACTGTAAACAAGTTACTCCTCATAGAGGGCTGCAATCCCTCCTGTGAACTAATCGTCTATATCCAATGGTCCTTAGCATTAGACCCATCAACAGTAGGCATCAACTGTAGTGTTATTTCCACGCTAGACCCGTTTCTTTTCCACGGGTTTCTTTCTCAACCATCTCAAGTCGCTACAACGCCTTAACATTCGCTAAACCTCTTCAACATCGCTTTATCGAAATAAAGGGCTTAACCCCCACTTGGGTGCAACGCCTTAACAGCTCTCATTACTCGCAACTGAGTAGTGGGACTGACCACAACTTTCGTCACCCTTATCGTGCATCTCACAAATCTTTAGTCTCTAACCATCTGCATAATCACTGTGTTGCCCTGTGCTTTAGGCGAGCCAACACCTAGTCATCATCACCATGTCACTCCCATACACTGGCCCAACACTAGTTCCCCATCGTGTTGCCCTGTGCTTCGGAGAGCCAACACATAATCATCATTATTGTGTCACTCTCATACACTGGCCCAACACTGGTTCCCCATCGTGTTGCCCTGTGCTTCGGAGAGCCAACACCTAATCATCATAACCATGTTGCTCCCTTACACTGGCCCAACAATAGTTCCCACAGCATGGCTCAAGTCCATCTTTGATTTGCTTCGCACCCGTAGCATTTTGCTACTATAAAACCTCCACGAGTTACCATGGTTCCACCACTCTCAACCAAAAGCAACCTCAAGCTCACATCATGAGCCCTGCTCCTCAGGACTCTACATCTCTTACCGCTTAAGAGACTCTCAAACCACTTCACATCTTGAGGCCTCATGATCTTACCCCACAAGATCATACCTCACGGCCCTCAATCAATATTTAAAAGCTCCAACTTTCCACACCCATGGATCCGAGTCCATCATGATTCGCTTCACCACCCAGCTCATCCCAAAGCTTGATTATCTATGATCTCTAAATGCACAACCGACATGATGAGCCTACCTCAAGCTCTGGCACCCATAACCATAGAGCACCTACCATTACTCTCCAAGTAAATTGAGACCTCTCGTCTCTCCTTGCACACTCATGAACGCATTCAGTCACTATGCCAGGCTTGGCCTTCCCGCACGCCTCACTCGGGCTTCCATGACTTGGAACTAAAATTCGGGGCCTCCACATTGCTCATTACGCCCCTGCCCACTTGGCACCCACAGTTGGCATTTCTTGCGCGCGCAAAGCCCATGGATGTCCTGTTGCCACAATTCACTACCCTCAGCCCACACACTGCTCATACCCTTCATTGGGTGACCTCCGCGTCTCCTATCAAGGGTCTCGAGACCTTAAGCGTCATCCCGACCCTAGGCATCATAATGAGGGTTTATTCACCTCTCATCTCCCAACCTTAGGCGTCCCGCCAGACCCCAAGCATCATTATGAGAGTTTTGATTGGCCCCTCATCCATCAATCACATGAACAATCTTTTGGCCCTACACAACTAGGACTCCTAACCCAATGGCTCTCACACGCATATCAACGCATGCCCAACTCCTTAATACCCCAATCTGGATTCCCCTGGATTCCAACTCGACCCACTAGGGATTTTCCATCTCATATAAACACCCGCTAGGGTCCATTTGCCACACACTTATCCTTCCTTAGGATAAATCCTATTTCATCATAAAACCAACTAAGGTCCACTCATACCCTAGGCATGTCTCCTCCGGGATCACCATAGCGGTACAATCACATGGCACCATATGCATCCCTCATGTATTACTCACGCCTGACTCGCATCGAAGTCCATCTGCAAGCTACCAAAGTTATACCTACCCTGGCCATGACAGGTATATGCTTCACATGCTCGCTCCACCTAGAGCCTCTCTATGAGCAACTTGAGCTTACTCCCTTCCCAAAGCTCGTCACACAACTCGCTAACGATTCATTTCCTTGGGCTTCAAGCTAATTTCCACTTTAGCTCACTCTATTTCAAGCACACAACTCTTATCGCACCACCTCTAAGGGAACAACTCCATTCCTTCATACATGCTTGACCATATCCCCAACATAGGGATACTCCGCTAACCCCTTCTCGGATTAGCTATACCTCGAGCCCTCTAGGCCCTTTCTTGACTCTTGTCCTGACTCGGCTTCGTGTCCTCCACACAAGCCTCAACACTTCAATCACAAGAAACTCTCATCCTTAGAGTGCCTCATATACTCCCAAATTTCCACATTCGGGTTCTCGACACCCACACCCATACTTGGGCTTTTAACTCTTCTTTGCTCGACCCGAATACCACTTGCGAAAGATCATCTCAACACATGATATTTTCCTATCCCTATAATAGGAATATCCGAGCACACCATTCGCATTGCCACAAGCCTCAATGCCCCAACCCAACTCCTAGGGTCCTTGGGTTACATGTGGTCCTACTACAAAGGTCTTCACATCAATCTTCAACCACATTTCTCCAAGCATCCTCCACTTGATGCTCTAACCATCGCTCTGATACCAACTGTAATGACCCCTTCCCACTTACGGGCGCCACCAGTAAATAATCGACCAGATTACTCACCCAACGAACCACAACTAAAGGGTTAGACTATGTTTCAATAGGAAACGCCCTAGGTGGGAACTAGGCTTCGTCATTCCCTTCGCTCCACTCAGGAATCAGTCCCAACTCAAACAATAAAACTCAGCGAACCGAGACTCGAAACCCGAGTGAGCTTTACCTCTCTTCAGCTCGCCTCATAGCAAGCCAAAGGTGACCCAGGCATAAAGCTAGCATAACAAACACTTTGCTGAGTATTGGGATTTTATGAGAACATACCTCGTTGATCTTTACTTGGTCTGAACTTGGCTTCAACAACTAAAGCCACGTATACATCACGCAGACTCACAATCATCTATCATATTATTAAGATTTCAACAACTAGATACCTCTAGTGCTCAATAACGCTTACATTCAAGCACATGAATACATATAAAAACATAGGAGAATACACAACAACATATCTCAGGCAACAAAGCTAATTGCCACAACAGCCTCCCGGCACCATCCCTACTTGCATTTGGACTTGCATCATCTACACATGAGGTAAAACCTCATGAGTCATAAAGACTCGGTAAGGGTGCAATGCATGTAAATATGAATATAATCATGTTTATGTATGCCAAATGCATGCAAATGAGGCTAGGCCCACTCATCCTCACAACCCACTAAGGTTTGAGGCATCAACTTATCAACCCCCACAACACTAGTCCTCCATATGGCCATAGGTCCACTAGATCTCACATCACGCAAGATAACCACTACATGCAAATGCTTCATAAAAACATTATCAAACATATTTACCAACTTGCAATGTGACCTCCACATGGGGTCATCCCTTACCTGACTCGAAGCCTCATCTCTTCCTCGATAAGAACGCCTGCTCGAACTCTGAGCCCTTCTAGGATCACCGCTTCCTCGGTCGAACCTAGATGCCACACAAACCCATTCACATCAGGCATTAATCCAGAGCCTATGATTTTGCCACACACTGCAAAACCACTCATCAACAAATTTCCAAACAACCCCAACCGGGGGTTTAAACCAACCAACACTTCACGTTATAATATTCCACAACATCTCACATGGCAAATAATTCAAAAAGAAATAATTAATTACCTCATCCAATTTGGAAGGAAAAATTGGCCAATCGCTTACGCCAACGTTGCCTCATTGACTACCATATCACGCCCGAAATCCCATTCTCGAGTTTCTAGTATGCTCCTCAAGTCCAAAAATAATTTCCAGAATTTTCTGGAATTTTCTAGCTATTTTTCCCTTATTTTTCTCATTTTCTTTTTATTTTTTTCTTTTATTTTCCTTCATTTCTTATCTTCTCTTTCCCATGTGCGGCTCTTATTCCTTCTTTTTCTTCACGCACAACCACCTCCAGCCACCGCCTCCCAGCTTCATCGGTCGCCGTTGTGACTAGCTCCACCACCTCCAGCCGCCTCCGACTGCATTGCGACAATCATCGCCGGCCGCCTCCATCGCAGTAACCCACGGCTGGCAGCTCTCGTGCACACTACAACCCGCGACTGCCATTGATGGATGCCGAAGCTCCTGGCCACCTCGTGTGCCACCACACACCACCGCAAACTAGCTCCGCCACCACCTCCATCGTGGCTACCTCGCTTCTTCGACCATTGCACCAGCAGCTCGAGGCTGCTACCTCCATGGCTAAGTTCGACCATCTCCCTTTCTTGGTCTCTCCATCACTCTCTTGCGAGCCCTCTCTCCCGATCTCTCTCTCTCGCGCGAGCTTTTTCTCTTGGCCATCTCCTCTCTCATTTTGCTCTCTCGGCTATTTCAAAATGCAGAGACAACACTAGGAAGCTTCCTTAAAGCTTCCTCACACACACGCGCGAATACATATACATATATATATTACACATTAACCCCCATTAATCACATTAATTTCACTTGAGAACCCTTAATTCCACTTAGGAATTTTAATAATATTGCCTAAGATAAAGTTTATGTTATTTTGAGTTACATGCATAAGATAAAGTTTATGTTAATTTCACTTGAGGTCATTATGGAATATTTGAGGATTTAAAAAAATAATAGTTTATGTTATTTTGAGGAAATAGGTAATTAATTATCTTGTTTGAAAGTATTTATGGAAAGAATAAAATAAAATGATTTGGGTTAATTTTAGAAATTTTTGGGGTTAAAGTGTAAATTTGGAAACTAGAATCTCCTTAAAAATTTAGTAGCACATTTAGAGAGCAAGGGAGGCGCTAGAGCAAAGGAAAAATTTGGGAATTTTTTTCCCAGTAAGCCAGGCGCCCGTACGCGGCCCCGCAAGGGCCCATGCGAGCGCAAGCGCTCGGCCACGAGGCCAGCTCGCATCACGCAGGGCCCTGCGTGGCCCTGTTGCTCGGCCACACGACTACTAGCCGCGCCAGCTGCCTCCCATGCGTCCAAATGTCTTTTTTTGCTCTCAGAAACTTAATAATTTTGCTGCAATGATGCCTTGCAACATTCCTATCTCCTTAGCCTATAAATAGGCAATGGAAGGGGAGAGTTTTGGGGAGATTAAGCTTGAGAGAAACGTGAGAATTTTGGGGAAAAATTAAGAAAAATTTTAGAGAAATTAGGGAAAATTCTGTCGTTTGAGTTTGTGCTTGACATAAGCAATGCCAGTATGCTACAAGGATTAAGAAGATATTTAAGGCAAGGCAAGTTCTCTTCCTAGTTTTCTGCAAGTTCTTATTCCTATCTTGCAAGTTCAGTTTATTCATCTTCTCAAGTTCATGTTTTGAATTTGTAAGTTCTTATTCCTATTAAGGCAAGTTCTTCTTCCTCTTTATTCCATTTAAGAGACAAGATCTCAGTTTTCTTATTAATATGCAAGTTCTTAGTTCCTGATCTTTTAAATTGCAAGTTCTTCTCATATTTTACAAGTTCAATTCATCTTTTCTCAAGTTATGTTTTAAATTACAAGTTCTATTTTATAACTCTTGTCATTGCAAGATCTTATCACTTAATTTTCTAAATTCCATTTTATTTTCCTATTTTACAAGTTATTTCCCATTTACCAGTAAATTATTCCATGATTTACATTTATACCTATTGAATCTCAAATAAGGTTTGTATCACGTTATCTTTCCTTGGGAAATATACTTTATTGTGGACATACAAGGGTTTGATGTTGTCTTGCATGAATGTTGTCCCATTGTGCATATTGTTTCGTTAATTGCATGCCAATTATATATATGAGAATTTATTACAGATATGCATGTTATGATAATGTAGGAAGCATATACATGGAAATGGTTTTTAAAAATAAGTAAAGGCCTCAAGGTGCACGCATGGACAAGTCTGCAGGATATATCCGCAGAGAAAGTGTTGAGCTCAAGGTTGGACTTCGGTCCCATGTTTATAGTTCTAAAAAGTACTACATATGAGCATGGATGCATGTTACATCATTTTATCATGTGAAAGTACCTTAAATGGCATTCATGTCTCTTTTGCTTCTTGATACCTATGGCTCTTATGCTCGCTTTCTTCCAGTTATACTTGCTAGGCCTTGTGGCTCATATTTGTTTACATCATTCCAGGTAAGGGTAAGACTAAAGTAGAGGGCGAGGCAAGTGAATCAGGATCCATGGGGTAACAGTGTGTACAGAGCCGTCTCAATCAAAGGCCCCTGGGGAGTTTTGTGTTGTGTAATATTAAATTATGCTTAGTTTATGTTTTAGATTGTACTCTTGAGGGGATACGGTGGGTTTATGGACCCTAATGTGGTATGTAATATTAAGTTACGTTGGTTTATGTGGGCATGTAAACCCTATTAAGTATGCTTATGAGTAAAAATGTACGGGTGTGGTTTCCACGTTTAATAAAAGAAGAATGTGTGCGATGCTTCTAATTGATTTGGAAAATATGCCATCTTTCTTGTGGGTCCGTAGCTTGGGCTCCTACAACTACATTCTTCTTGATCTTTGCTAGTAGGAACGATCTTTATAAAGCACAACCAAACTTCACTCGAGTTGATAAAAAGATTTGATCATGAAGGTAGACACTCAAGGAATAATGTGGCCTAAAATCAAATTCAGCATGGCTGGCCTTCAACTCATGTAAGCTCAACATCATTAAGAATTGCCTAGGAGAACAACTTGAACTTGTGCAACCCTTAACCCTTTATAGAAGCCTGAGGTTTGAATTAAGCACTTGTAATTTGCACATACTCACAGCTTATTTGATTTAACTGATAACAGTTAAATTAGTGAACAAATCATATATATGCTAAGGGTAAAACATTTTGCACACATATATATTCATATATTTCTTCTTTTACTAAGAGGAAGAAATCTAACTTGATAAAGACATGAAAGAAAAGCACCACCGATCGAAAACTGTCATTTCTCTTCTCTATGTAATGGCTAGATAACGACTATAAAATTTGAATTTGTTACATGGTCACTTGAGTGAACAATATCGTCACTCGCTTGTGTTGAGTTTGCATAAATATGGCACCACACACCCAAGAGGGGGTGAATTGGGTGTTTTAAAAATCTACTTGAAATGTGAAAATCTTTGCTTGAAATGAGGTTTTAGTGAGTTAAAATAGAAAATATAAAATGGCAAATGCAATGCTTGTAAGATATAAAGTAAGAATAAAAAATGAAACGAGATTTATAGTGATTCGGTTAACCCCAATCTACTTTACTATCTTAGCTCCCCACTAAGGATTTTCAAATCCATTAAAACCTCTTACTTTACCAAGTAGGCCCTCTAGAATAAATTGTTAGGAATACAATCCTCCTACCAAACCTGGTAGGCCCTCTAGCACACAAACTAGGAATTATAATAATAAATACAAATGAGAATATTTGAGAGTTTAACACTCTCAATTACAATATCTCTCAAATATATTAATGAAGGCTAATAACAATATAATACAAATGATATTTATTAGCCTTTTGAGAGAAAAATGAAAGCTCAAACACTAGTAAGAAGTATGCATACAATTGTAAACTCAATTCACTTTATTCCCATCCATTAGCCTTCTTTAGTGCTTCCTTGGGTTGTAGTTATAAACTACTCCAATGCTTTGAATAAAATTAGTCATTTATAGCCATTGTTAACCATTATAGCCTGCAAAAACTAGTCGTTACAAAATGTCAGTGAAGGAAACAGTTGACAATTTCACACAACCAGTCGACAGTTTTCTTCGGCTATTTGAAGCACATTCAACTTTTGAGCAAACAGTCGACTCTTTTACAAAAAGGTCAACTTCTTACAACAAACGGTCAATGATGTAAAGAAATGGTCGACAATTTTGAAAGAAAAGTCGACACTATACATGCATAGTTGGCTGAAAATGAACTAAAACAAAATAACAAAGAGCTTAAAAAATGCCAATCTATAGTTCATAGACTATCGACTATTTTAGATCTTAGGTTTAAGATGGTCGACATTTTAAAACAACAAGTTGACATTATTAGTCTTTAAGATAACCCATAGATCAAAGGCTAAAAATGGTTGACAAAAAGCACAAAGAAGTCAATAGTTTGCCTTGATCTCTAAAAGTATGTTTATGATTTTTGAAAGCAAATTTGATATAATACATACATATATTCTATTGAGATTAAAACCATAGAAATAAACGATTTTGTATACATTAAAAGCATATGTATCATTTGGCATTGATTTAATAAAATATTTTTCATTTCCAAAAATAAAATATAATTTATTTTCAAATGTTAGGTATATAATGTTTTTCATCATCAAAGGCAAAACAACAGCTTGGATGAGCATTCATTCGAGTTAGTCATAAGCAGTTATCAATTAAGCACAAACATCATTTGAATGATCAAAACACTTAGTCAAATGGTTTTTAGAATGCAAAAACTTATTCTTTGTTCATCTTACTATGCTCGACTAGGCTAGAATATATACTTGAATGGGTAGAAACCTATTGTTTTGCCTTTGATGATGAAAAACTTTATATAATTGGCATTTGAAAATGAATTATATTTTATTTTTAAAAATTAAAAATGATCAATCTAATTAATGCCAAAGGATATATATGCTTTCAATGTATGCAAAATCTCTTGTATTTATTTTGAAATTAATTTTTTGTATTTGTTTTGAAATCAAATTTATTTATTAGAGTGTGACAAAATTATTTCAAACTATACACACTCAGTTATATTCCAAGACAAAACTGTTGACCATGTTAATGAAATTGTCAACTGTTTTGTGCCTTTGACAAATGAGCTAAAGAAATGACCAAAAACTGTCGACTTCCTTGAGAATAAAGTCGACCACTTTTAGCCTTAGAAGAAAAAAAATCATCAACAAGGATTTTTTAAACACTTTGTATTTTTTGTGTAAGTTCAAAAATTGTTGAAAGCCACTATATAGTGTCGATCTTTTCCAAAAACTATCGACTTGTTACTTAAAATCGTCAACCATTTGTTGAAAGAAGTCAACATCTTTTCAAAAATGTTGAATGTTTGCTAAAGCCAAAAGAAATTTCCAAATGTCTCGATGGAAACTATCGACTAGTTTGGTAAACTGTCGATTGTTTCTTCACTAACATGTTTTAATAGATAATTTTTGCAAGCATTAAAAGCTCTCAATGGCTCTACAACGGCAAGTATCTTTAATGCTTGGGAGAAGACTATAAATACCAGCCCAATGATGCACTAGAAAGTCCAATGATGTGATAAGAGCTTATAAGAGTTTCCATTCTTCTCATTAGTGCTTATACTTTCACTTTTCTCTCAAAAAGGCTACATATATCAGTAGAAAATAGGTTAAAGAATGTAGGATAAACAAGAATACTTTGATGTTCTTCCTTGATTATGCACGACAATTGCATTCCCTATTAATAGGGAAGAGAAAGACATCATAAGAAAGTTATATAAAATAGAAAGATATGCTATACACTATACCAAGAAAGTAAAAGATGCAAAACAAGAATAGTAAATCTCCAAAACAGGGCTTCTTTTAGGAAAGCTAGATTAGGTGATAATTTGCAACCAATTCCTTGTTTTCGTGATCCATTCAACACTTCTCCTCAACTAGTGAATGAATATCTATCATTCCCAACTTGCTTACAAGCTTTTCAGACCTCTTGATAGGAAGACCTTTCGTTAGTAAATAACCTAGCTAATTTTTTGAAGTAACAAAGGGTATATAAATTTCTCTAGCTTATATTTTTTTCTTGATAAAATGGCGATCAATCTCAACATGTTTGGTGACGTCATGTTGCACTGGATTATGTACAATGCTGATTGCTGATTGATTTCCATAAAACAATTTCATTAGATCATGACTAGGGATTTTGAGATCATCTATCACAATTTTCTACCATAGTAACTCACATAAACCAAGAGTCATTGCCTGAAACTCAGCTTTAGCACTAGACTGGGCTACTACACTCTGTTTTTTTCTTCTCCAAGACACCAAATTTCCTCTCAAGAATACACAGTAGCCTGTAGTAGATCATTTATCCACAAGAGAGCCTCCATAATTAACATCAATGTAGCCTATAACTCTCAATTTTTTTCCTGATTTGAACAAAAGACCTTTCCCCAATGTTGATTTAAGATAACTTAGAATTCTCCTCACTACTTGTACGTTTTTTTCAATAGGATTATGCATAAATTGATTCACCAAGCTGACAACAAATGTTGTGTTAGGCTAGGTGTGAGATAGGTAGATTAACCTGCCTACTAATCTTTGATATTTCCCTCTATCAACCACTGAACCATCATTTGGTCCCAGTTTTAGGTTAGGCTCCAAGGGTATACTTGTTGCCCTGTAACCTAGCTACCCTATCTCTTCCAATAGATCCATGGTATACTTTATTTGGGAGAGAAATGTACCATCCTTAGAGTAGGCAACCTCTATCCCCAAGAAGTACTTAAGTCTACCAAGGTCTTTAATGCCAAACACACGGACTAAATTCTCCTTTAATGGTTTTTGTTCATCATCATCATCTCTTGTGACAATTATGTCATCTACATGCACAAGTGAGGCTATGAGAGTACATTTCTTTGAATGCTTGATGAATAGAGTGTGATGTCTCCTAGTTTGCCAATACCCTATTTCCTTTATAGCCTTTGAAAACCGATCAAACTAGGCTCTAGGGGATTATTTTAGCCCATAAAGAGACTTTTTTAATTTGCAAACATGATCAGCCACTCCATTAGTGAAACCAGGTGATGGTTCCATAAAGACCTCCTCCTCTAAATCACCATGTAGAAAGGCATGTTTGACATCTAATTGCATCAACTCCCAACCATAACAACTAGCTAAAGATAGAAGGATCATCATTGTAGTTGTTTTTGCAACAGGTGCAAATGTTTCCAAGTAATTTATGCTACATGGTGTTGTGTGTAGCTTTTAACATATTTTTTAACAACAATAGAAAAACTCAGATCATTGCATATAGGGTTAGGAAAATCAATGGATTGAGTTTGTTCCAAACTTGACCGTGAGGTAGAGAGGGGTTTAAACATACATTCCCTTGCCCAACTATAGGAACAACTTGGCCATTAGCAATTGTGATTTTCTTAGAGCAGGTTATTGGTTCATAATTTTTAAACAATTTCAGGTTAGGTGTCATGTGGTCAATAGCTCCAAAATCTAAGATCCATAGTTCATTCCTAATTGCATATGAGGCAATAAAGAACTCAAAATTAAAGCGCATACCTGCTTGAGACAAAGAATATTCTCCTTAAAGAGTCTTTAAGAAAGATTTCAGCTTTCCAATATCTTCTATATTCAATTCTTCGAGGTCTAAGGAGACAATTGAGTCAATCTTTTCAGTTGGCTCCTCTGGTTCTTTGGTTGAGAGGTAGGTTTTTACTTAGTTCTTGGGTTGCAAATTTCTGAAACCTCCCATTTTGTTTAACACAACCTATTTTTTATGCAATTTAAAGCATGTTTCTCTTATATGTCTTGGCTTCTTGCAGTAAGAACACCAAAGCCCTTCCTTAGTCTACTTTGATGAAGACTTATCTCTGCTTTGCAGAGACTTTATCCATGTACCCTACACCCGGTTATTTACCATAGTTGATCCCTCCATGTTATGATCATTGGCAGGGTTGTTCTTCTGTGTTCCTTACTTCTTCCTATAAAATAGACCTCATTTAATGATGACATCTTTTCCCTGCTAAGTATTAGCTCTCTCTTGATCAAACTCAAGGTTAAGTCTTACAAAAAACTCCACTATTCTACCTCTCTCCAGCATATAAGTCAAAATAATAGCATTCTCACTACACACCATTTTTATATCTTGATAATGGTCCAATTATAGCCACAAGCCATTCAGCTGGTTGTAATACTTAGTTATAGTCAAAGACTCTTGTTTTATACTACTAATTTTTGTTTTAATTTCACACACAACTAGTGCATCTTGCGCCTTATAATAGGTCCTCTTAATTATTTCCCAAATATCCCTATTAGTAGATAAAAACATATAGTTTTACTTATCTCAGGGAGCATTACACTGTAAAACCAAGACATTAACATTGAGTCCTTCACATCCCATGCAGTAAAATTAGGATTTGTGGCCTTAGGTACTTGTTCGGTGAGATTGGCTATTTTTTCTTGGCCCTTCAAAAAAGTTATCACCAATTGGGACCATTGAAGGTAATTCCCACCATCTAGATGGTAGGAATGGTGCATTCCCAGTAGCTCGTTAGCCAGAGCCCCATTGACATATTGCTCAATCAGCATCACTTCTCTTGTTGACATGGGAAAAGTAGTTTCAAAAATTTTTGACATTATAGAGAGATATAGTGAAAAAAAAAAGGAGAAACAAAGGAGAGACTGTGACAATAAAAGCTCATAGTTGATAATCAGAGATAAATAGGTTAAAGAATGTAGGAGAAACAAGAATACTTCTCTATTCTGCCTTGATTATGCACAACAATTACATTCCCTATTAAAAGGGAAGAGGAATACATCATAGGAAAGTTATATAAAATGGAAAGATATGCTATATACGGTACAAAGAAAGTATAAGATACAAAACAAGAATAGGAAATCTCTAAAACAGGATTTCTTTCTAAATGTCGAAGATAAGATCTGTTCTTGATTTAGGAAAGCTAGATTAGGTGATAATCTGCAACCAATTCCTTGTTTCTGTGATCCATTCAACATATATCATTTGCAAAATATTGTTTAAGCCTTTGTGTATTTATTTGAGAGATATTGTAACTAAGAAGATTCATCTCTCAGATAATCTCTTTTGTATTCATTATTGTATATTTCCTAACGGTTTGCTAGAAAAGCTAATTAGGTATAAGTAGGAGGTTGTAAATTCCTAGCAGCCTACTTGATAAAGTAAAGTATGAGATTATAGTGAATTTTGAAATCTCTAATGGAGAGCTAAAATAGTGGAGTAGGTTGGGTTGAGTCAAATCACTCTAAATCTTTGTGGCTTTTGCATTTTTGATTTTTTTTCATTTTCTAGCTTACAATTCACTATTTTGTTATTTATTGTTTAAAATCTTCACAAATTTTTAAAATTTATAAACACCCAATTTATCTCCCCTTAAGTGTGAGGTGCCATTGATTACATAAAGCTAATAATACCGATACTCGATAACAAGTTAGTTTAATTGTTTGGAAAATAAGCTACATAGAAATTATTTGATTGACTATTCTTTGTCATTTGATTGAGCATGTTATCATCCAAGTATTAAATACCAATTAGTCGAGTAAATGAAGGGACACAAGAATCTATTTTCTATTCAGTTCAAGGTTATTGACTATGGTATTTTCCCATTCGACTAAATTACTTATCATTCAATTGAGTATAAAATATTAGTTGTATGAAACTAAGGCACTATGGCTTGACTCAATTTAACACACACACACACACGCATATATATGTATATATCATTTGAATGATTAATCTTCATTATTTTATTGATGAACTCATTGTGTAATTGATGATCTTAGTTATTAGAATAAGTTTAATATATGGATTTGATATTGGCATATCTTTCATTCAATTAATTAAGATAGTTATTCTAATGATAATTAAGTTGTTCACAGCTTTTATTTGAATGATTAAGTTATGCGAATGACTTTTTAGATACTCACAGATTGCATTCTATTGATTAAGTGAATTATTCGGAAGATGAATAATATATTCATAGTCATCATTTGATTGATTAAAATGATTATTCAAATGATGATTCTTTTTACTTTGATAATGATTTTTAGATCATTCAATTGATTGAATGATAAGAATATTTTAACCTATACAAGAGTTGCTCAAATAAGTATTCCATTGCTTGTCTTGACACTTGATAACACACACAATTTGACATTAACAATAATTCCAAGATATTTGCCTACCTAATAACTAACACTTAGTTATTTGAGTAATGGTTTGAAAGTTGGTAAAAACAAACTTTCACATTACATTCACTCGATTTGGAGACTATATACACATTATACAATCTCGAGTAGTTCACACAAGATTTTGACATGATTTACAAGAGCTCACTAGGATTATTGATATATTGATAATTAAAGTTTTGGATTATAACAATATCATAATCATCAAAACATAAACTGATTAACTCAACATGGTATATGGGTAACTATGAAATTATGATAGGTTAAAAGTTTTGAGGATTCAAGGTAATAAAGGATAAATGAAAAAATCTCTTCCAATTTTCTATCTTTCTTTTTTTTATTTTTTTATCCTTCTTTCCTTATTTCTTCTGACATAGGCAATGATTATGGTGGTTCATCTTCAACAATGGCATTGCAATGGCATCCATGCCCCTCTTCCTCACACCTTACCCCACCTTGACCTCACCTAGGTTGAAAAACCAAGTGATTTTTGTGTTGAATATGATATCTCTCCCTTCTTTCTTCACTTTCCTTTCCTATTCCCTCTCCCCCTTCCTTTACATGGGTAGCATTGCCACTTCTATCGAAAGCCATTTTCACCTTTGAGCACTATAGCGACCAAAGTACATGTGAACACACATAATATTGAGGAAGAGATTTGAATAACTAGGATGGACTCAATGATGTTGCACAATGTTTGGAGGAAAAGAAAATGATGGTTAGAAGATAATTTGTTGTTGGTTTGTGTGATTTTTATACAATTGGGTGTCATGGATGAATTTTATTTGAGCAATAGTCTTACAAATTATCATCTTTTTATATTTGATAATGTGAATAACTAATAGTGGTGGTTAATTTCTAGATTGATACACATTAGAAGTTCAATAATAAGTGCATTCTTCTCCATTTTAACCATAATCTTCATTCACTTATCCATTCAATATATTGATTTACAATGGTTTGATAGAACGTAAATCCATCAAACGTGGGTTTAGTGTTTTTCTCCATAGCTTTTACAATACGATTCCATTTTCAACAAACATAAAATTCCCCAAAAAGACTATAAAGAGTTCCTTATTTAGGTAGTGTTTGTTAATTAAGATATAGACTGAAAAATATAAGATATGAAAAATATTCTAAACTTTTGTCTTTTTCAATACGTTTGTTAAACTTATCTGGTGACTCTTAGAAATGAAGTAATCTGACTTCTTATCTAGCATTTTTCATATATGTTTATCTATTTTCTCTTCTAAATAAGCATATCTTGAATCTTATAGATAAAAAAGAAATGCCATATATGTCCTCAAATGCATTCTAAAAAATTTAACAAATAATTTGATAAAAATATTAAAATATTTACTATTCTTATTTTGACCATTTGATATATTGTTCAAAAAATATTACAATCATATTTTGATACAATTTTATTTTAATTATTTTAACAAATGTTATCTTAAAAAATAAGACAAGGAAAAATGCTGAAAGGGCATTTTTGATTTACTTGATTAGAATACAACATGAGAGATGCATAGTCTATTGATATGTAGAAACCCAACTCTATGATAAGTAAATACAGTTTGCAAAATCATCTAGAAGGCTAAAGTTTGTCAAATTGGAATAACCTTTGTGGAACTAACCAATTGGGAGACCACCATATACCATTGCAATTGGTTCTAACAAAAATCCTTTTGGTACTTAGAAAAACAAAAAAAGTAAACAAATATATCATTAGCCTAGGGTACAATGGAATAGTCTTAGCTTGGGGCTTCCCTATTAGTTCAAGTCATTTTGGGGCAACCAGTAAGGGTTTACTCTAGATGACCATGGATAAGTTGTTGTCTAATAATAAATTTATAAAATTTTAGGTAGTATTTATTAAAATTAGTAAGATAAAGTTATATTAAGATAATTTATTAGTAAAATTTAAAATAATTTATTCAGAAATAAATGTGAGTTAAATTTATATGATTTCTTTTTATATAAATTTAATAAATATAATAAAAAATATTTTTATTTAGAATATTATTTATTTATTTATATATCTTAATTAATAAATAATATCTTAATAAAACGGTAAAAAAAGAAAATATTAGAAAAGGAAGCGAGACGAAAGGAAAAAAAATATAAGATTGAAACGGTCATATTATTTTAATTTTTAACAAGAAATCATACCATCTCAAATTAGAGAGAGAATCTCTGTAATTATGCAGAACCCCATATATGATTAGTGTAATTATGCTTTAAAATTAATAAGTATTAAAAAACACTTGAATCTACCTCACTGATTATATTTGTTATTTAGCGATGGAATAAAAAACAGACACCTGAATCTGTCCTCATCGCGATTCAATCAATGTGCGTATACGAGAGAGAGAGAGAGAGAGAGAGAATGCATGTTGATCGATGAGAATGAATGATTGATAGATAGATAGATAGATAGAAGATCCAATTGAAGCGTCGATCGAGTCGTTCCCCTGTCGGAGAAGAACTGTTACCCCTACGGAATACAGAAGATTTTCCCCCTCTAGCAACATAGGACTCTGTTTGTCATCGCGCGGATCCCAGACTCTGGTGCGCGGAGCCTCGCCGTCACCGGCGGTGGTTCAGAAGCTTTCGTTGCCGGAACCGGCGGCGAAGGCAGCGCTACCAGAGCCTAAGGGGGAAGCGGATAACAAGAAGATGAAGAGTCTCTTCAAGTCTAAGCCTAAAACGCCGGCTGACCTGGTTCTGCAGGCCGGCGATCTCCTCACCTACCTAGACCGGAGTTCCGGCACTCGCGATTCCAAGCGCGAAGAGAAGGTTCCTTCCTTCATTCGTCTCAATTTCGATCCGATGTTATATGCAGCGATGTAGATTTTGTCTGTTTCGCTTAGTTTGTTCTGATCTATGTCAATTGTGATTTACGTTGCTCCTCATTAATAATTTTTCTGTTATTTTCTTGGTTATTCTATCATCAAATTTTCGTTTTTTCTTAAATTGTTTATGCAATTAAGTTGCAAGGCGTAAACTCTTCCAAAAGGTATGATTGAGATGAATAAGCAATTAGGGAAACAACGAATTGCTAAGCAGAATATGCGCGCTCGAAATGAGTTATGCTTGTTATCTATCTTAATCAATTTTAACTGGTTCTGTTGCATGAAGGGTTATTATGGTAATGCATGGACCTGGAGATGATTGGTGAGGTAAAATGTATGTAACCAGACTCATCTGATGGGATTAAGGATTGGTGTGTTGTTGGACGATGATTTTCTGTCTATCTGTGCTATTCTCTACTTAGTTTATCTGTTATGCACTTATTTGTATCGGCAAGGCCTAGTGGAAACTTTGCAAACCGATGCCTGAAACAATATGCATCTGGACTCTGATATGTTTTGGCATTCTAAAGCCAATGATATTAACGGGTCTTGGATTCTGTAAGGATTTCTAAACTGATGTAATGTGAAAAGAAGAGAAATATTGCATTGATTTTCCATAGTTTGATTGGCAGATGCATGCAGTGAATTAACTCCCCCCCCCCCCCCCCTTGACAGATGTACATATACAATGTTACCTTCCAAGGCAACTTTTTGGCATTTGAGAATGATATTGAATTTGAATTTTTGAGAATTTTTATTGCCTATGCATAGTTACTTATGTGATGATTGCCCCCTTAGTTGGATACCTCACCCTATTTGTGCATGCTTTTTATTTACCAATATTTGGTTTTGGTACCTCCTTGGAAGGTCTGCAGATGACAGAGTTAAGTAAGCTAATTCGGGAGATAAAGTCAACTCTTTATGGAAATAGTGAAGCTGAACCAGTATCAGAAGCTTGTGCACAGTTGACCCAGGAGTTCTTTAGAGAGAATATGCTGCGCCTATTAATTGTGTGCCTTCCAAAGTTGAGCTTAGAGGTAGTATTAGCACATTCTCCTATCTGTACTACATAATTTAGATTTGTGCTACAGAAACTCCTATGGTTGGAGGTTTAGAATTCATGTAGTGGACCCCACCTAATGGGATTAAGGCTTGTGATTGTTGTTGTTGTTACATAAACTCCTCAATTGGCTCTTGCATACTCATGGCCTTTGGCTCCAAAAAAGTAATTGTTGAGTTGTGTATAACGCATCTTCTATTTGTTTTTCTTATTTTTTTTTCCAGTGATAATTGAAGAAAAAAGAAACTTGTGTTCTGATATTATAGAAAAATTCAAACTTCTAACCTGGATAAGAGACATTTATCTCCTTTTTTCTCCCAAGTTTTTTTTAATTTGAACAATCTTTCTCAACAATAATACAATTTTATTCTAGAATATTATGCAATATATGTTACATTAATTGTTCACCACCTGTCCACGTATTGATGTCTTGGACACATCCTAGTATGTTGAGATTAAAGATTTAAGAATATGCAATATATAGACTGCATGCTTGTAACCAATACTCATACGGAGTTCATTAACATAGATTTAAAACTTACTGAATCAAATTGTCAGATTTAGTATGGACTATTTTTTTTCTTTTCCCCTGTTCTGTGGAATGGCTATTAAGTAGCCAACAACTGGCATAAAACTCATTGGATCAAATAACATGAATTCTAGATAAATGAAAAGAATTGACTAGTGAGCTAGAACTCATATAGCTGACCCTCCATAGTGGGATTAAGGCTTGCTATGCTGCTGCTGCTGTTGTCGTTCCCAGATGGACTGCAACTCTTTATTTTGACCCTTAACTTCATCTTGTTTGTCATTGCATGGCGAATTTTGCAGACCCGTAAAGATGCCACTCAAGTTGTTGCCAACTTGCAAAGGCAACAAGTTCAGTCACGGCTGATTTCTTGTGATTACTTGGAAAAGAACTTAGATCTACTTGATATTTTGGTGGCTGGGTAAGTTGTTGCAAGAAGAATTTGTAGTAAATTATCATTATTATTTACGTACTGATTCATATGCACTTTAAGTTTTGTGTATTCATATATTTGCAGCTTAACTTCTGCAGTGTTGAATGAAATCTTTTATTTGTCACTGTTAGCTTACTTTTCCCCGCTATTTATTTTTTGGATATGCTAAGTGGGAATAAATGGGAAGATTAAGAGTCTTTGAAAGGAGGAAGATTGATTTTATGTTTGACCAGATTTTTGAATCAGATATTAATTATGTTGTCTGCAGACTATTTTTTGGAGAGTGTAAATGAACCATTTTTCTTTTAGTATTTCAATATTTATATTCAATAAAGAAGATGTAGGAAGTGTTACCAGGGTTTTGTTTTCTTTTATAAAAGTTGCTAAAGGTAGAGGAGAAACTGCTCTTTACATAGCCAGAAAGAGATTTCTTGACATTTTCTCCTCCTTTTCTATGAATTTTTGTTTGATTAATTAATTCATATATCACCATATGTGTACATATACAGTATTTCATAATATTTACATGTGTGTCATGAGAGGAATTCCATTTACCTATCCTAAGTTTCCTATTTGCTGTAACTTTCTGTTATTTCTTTTTGCTGCTGTAATCATTAGCCTTATTGCTGTCCTTTTCTGTTTAGAAGTAGTTATTCCTAGGCCCCACACATAGTGGCTAGGAAAAGACAAAATGGTTGGTTGCAACCGAATGAGGGAGTAGGATCTGCTACAACGGACCTACCTCCCACGGTTTAGTATATATTCTCCCAAGGGCTATCTGGGAGGGCATGAATGAATTGAATACAGAATCTCTCTTTCACAAACACACTCTCTCTCTCTCTCTCCAATGACTTCTTTTCCCTGCTACCTCTTTGTTCTTGTGCTGCTCTTAAGCTTTCTAATTCAATCAGAATTAGAAAGCTGACCATCGTCTCGGACCAACCGTGACAATTTGGTATCAGAGCCACCATCCTCGGCCGAGCTAGGATTAAGTCAATGGCGGAGGGAACTCGAATGAAGGCCTTGGAGACGCAAGTGCAACAGTTCAGCTCGGCTTTAGCCGACACCAATAACCGGATGGAACAATTGGAGTTAGGAGCTAATCGGAGTCACGAAGCGATCGCGGCAATGGATCGGAAGGTAGAAAGTTCCATGGAAGGACTGGAGCGAAGACTTGAAAGCTCCATAGTGCGGGTGCGAGAGGATCTAGCTACTCAAATGCAACAGTTTATGTTAATGTTTGGACGACAGAACCAAGTAAGTATATCTCCTGAATTTTCTCCTAGGGAGAGAATGGAACCGATTCTTCAAGGAAATCGAAGAACTGATAGACAAGATGATGTGGGGATAGAGGGTGAACTTGCGAATGAGCTGGACGGGTTATTCCATGGGGGAGGGAATGGTCTGGGTATTACCCACCAACCAGGATTTCCCATGCCTCGGGTAGACATTCCCACATTCGACGGAGCGAGTCCCTGATGGTGGCTACGGAAATATGAGAGAATGTTCGATTGGTATAACATCCCCGACGAACAGAGGGTGCCATTGGCATCTGCTTACTTCAATAAGGTAGTTGACGCATGGTATCAAGGATGCATAAGGCCGAGAAGGGACTGTACTTGGGCCGAATTCTCGGAGAAGTTGTGTGAAAGGTTTGGGGAGAGGAGCATGGTGGATATCATAGAGGAGTTCAACAAACTTAAACAGACTGGGAGTGTGGAGTCCTATCAGGTGCGCTTTGAGGAGTTGAGATCACTTATGATCTAGCACAACCCACATCTATCAGAAATCTACTTCGTATCTAGTTACTTAAGCGGGCTTAACGAGGAGCTGAGATCGATGGTTAAGGTGTTGAGACCTCGCACGGTAGAACAAGCAGCGGAGAGTGCTTGTCTATAGGAGTTGGCAGTGGAGGCTTTACTCAAAAAACAGAGGCAGCAAACAAGGGGAATGGTGACAGGAGCCTCTAATATGGGAGGTAAGGGGTATGGCAGAGACCCAGTGAAGGTTAGCAGTGGGAGTAGGGGTGGAACAGGCTCGGCGTCGGCCTCAACACCGTTTGGGGATCAATTAAGGGAGCAGAGGAGGTTAGTTGGCCTCTGCTTCCGCTGCGGAGATAAGTACCATGTTGGGCACCAGTGCAGAAGGCAGATTCTTCTATTAGAAGGGAATGAAGAAAAGGAAGAGGGAGCAACGGAGGAAGAGGATTGTGAAGTCATGGAAGAAGAAGATAATGGTGAGGTTTCCATTCATGCCTTGAAGGGAGTTGCTAACAACAAAATCATTAAGGTGGAAGGACAAGCCAGGGAAGGCAATCTCATGATCTTAATCGACAGTGGGAGTACCCACAGCTTTCTTGATGAAAGCACTGTCAGGCGAATGAAGTGTCCACTCTCGGGAACACCTCCCTTGAGCGTGACAGTGGCCAATGGCTAAAAAGTGATGAGCAGGTCATCCTGCAATGGTTTCTGTTGGAATATGCAGGGAGAAAAATTCGAGGCAAATTTAAGATTGCTACAATTGGGGGGATGTGATGTGGTTTTGGGAGTAGATTGGATGAAGGGGGTAAGCCCCATCAGCTTTGATTTCAACAAAATGGAGGTATCTTTTGAGAAAGAGGGAAAGAGGATGACACTATCGGGTAACAAGGAGACCGGATCCTGCCAGATGATCTCTAGAAAAAGGCTACAGAAGGTATTCAAAGGAAGATGGAATCAGCTGGCACATTTCTTTTCAATGGTGGCCATCGAAGAAGGAGTGGAGGATCCAATGATGCAGGGGGAGTTCGGCCTTATTGTCAGCATGCCCCAAGGGGGTCCCGACCAGGTACACTACTTGGAAATCATTAATAAATTGCTGGTTGGTTATGAGGATCTATTTGTTGAGCCTAAATCCCTGCCCCCAACCAAACTGTTTGACCATTCAATCCATTTAAAACCCAATGTAGAACCGGTCAACAGTAGGTCCTATCGTTATCCCCCAATCCAAAAGAATGAGATTGAAAAGATGGTTAGAGAAATGCTTCAACAAGCAACCATTCAACCTAGCCAAAGTCCTTTTGCTTCTCCAGTCCTACTAGTTAAAAAGAAAGATGGTTCATGGCGATTTTGCATGGACTATCGCCAACTTAATGCCATAACTATCAAAGATAAATTCCCTATACCCTTGGTAGAGGACCTTTTGGATGAGCTTCACCATGCCTGATACTTTTCTAAGCTGGATTTGCGTTTGGGATATCATCAAATTAGGATGAAACCCGAGGACATCTACAAAACGGCTTTTAGGACACACCATGGGCATTTTGAATTCTTGGTGATGCCATTTGGGCTCACCAATGCCCCAACTACTTTCCAATCCCTCATGAACAGAATTTTTGAACCATATCTTCGAAAATTTATACTTGTATTCTTTGATGACATGCTTGTCTATAGCCCTACCTTTGATCAACACTTGACTCATCTTAAAATCACCTTTGATATCCTCAGATCTAACCAGCTCTTTATTAAGAAATCTAAGTGTGCATTTGGGCAAGGACAGGTAGAGTATTTGGGGCACATTATCTCAAAGGAAGGGGTGAGCACCGATCCAAAGAAGGTGGAAGCTATGATGTCTTGGCCAAGACCAACCTCGGTAAGGTCCCTAAGGGGATTTCTAGGGTTAACTGGCTATTACCGCCGGTTTGTGCAGAACTACAAAACCATTAGCAAACCTCTAACCGAGTTGCTTAAGAAATGAGGATTCAGCTGGGGAATTGCGGCAGAGGAAGCCTTCGAGAAGCTGAAAGAAGCCATGAGCAAGGTGTCGATACTAGGACTTGCAAATTTCACTAAACCTTTTGTACTAGAAACGGATGCAAGTGGAACTGGTATTGGTGCAGTCTTAGTACAAAATGGAAGGCCGTTGGCTTTCCTAAGCCAAGCCTTGAGCCCCAAACACCAAGGGCTCAGCATATATGAGGAGGAGTTTATTGTTGTTTTGATGGCAGTGGATAGATGGAGACATTACTTAGAAGGAGGTCGATTTGTGATTAAAACCGATCATGAAAGTTTGAAGTTTCTACTACAACAGAAACTTCAAACCCAGCTACAGAAAAAGGGGATGGCTAAGTTGATGGGTTTAGACTACTCAATCCAGTACCGAAAGGGCAAGGAAAACAGAGCTGCCAATGCTCTATCAAGATGTTTTGAAGAAGGCAGTAATGCAGCCATGACCGCTGTAATTCCAGATTGGTGCCTTAAGGTAATACGAAGCTACGAGGGTGACGAGAAGGTGAAGAAAGTGCTGGAAGGAGTGGTTGTGGGATCAGAGGAATGGGAAGGGTATACATTGGTGGACGGATTGCTAAGATATGAAGGCTGAATTGTGATTGGTGATTGTGTTAACCTCAAGAGGAAAATTTTCCAAACCCTACACAAATCTCCATTGGGAGGACATTCTGGAATTCAAAATACATACCTTCGGGTAAAACAACTATTTCATTGGTCGAGGTTAAGGACAGAAGTCAAGGAGTTTGTGTTAGCTTGTGACATTTGTAAGAGATGTAAGTATGAAAACACCGCGTACCCAGGACTATTGCAGCCTCTGCCAGTTCCCGAATAGGCTTGGTCGAGTGTCTCAATGGATTTTATCGAAGGGTTACCAAGATCTGAAGGAAAGGACAACATCTTGGTAGTAGTAGACTGGTTGACTAAGTTTGCTCACTTTATAGGACTGGCCCATCCTTACACCGCCAAAGAAGTGGCCCGGGTTTTTTTGGATCAAGTGATAGCCATACACGGGACTCCTAAAACGATAATCTCTGACCGTGATAAAATTTTCACAAGCTTATTGTGGCAAGAACTCATGAAGGCACTAGGAATTAAGCTGAATATGTCCACTGCTTACCACCCTCAATCGGATGGGCAAACTGAGAGGGTGAATCAGGGTTTGGAGACTTATTTAAGGTGTGTATGTATCCTACAAACCAAGACCTGGCATAGGTGGCTAACGTTAGGCCAGTGGTGGTATAATTCAAGCCATCACTCCTCCCTAAAAATGTCACCATTCGAGGCTCTCTTTGGGTATAAACCACCTCTCTTACCGGCCTTAGGGAATCATACCTCTGCAGCCGCAGTTGAGGAATACTTACAGCAGAGGAGAGGGGTACTACGACAATTGAAACAGGAATTGGCATCCGCCCAAAATGGAATGAAACAAGTAGCCGATCGGAAGAGGAGTGATCGGGAGTTTACAATGGGGGAGAAGGTGTATTTGAGGCTGAAACACTCCCATATTAAATCAATTACACGAGGGCATGTATCAAAACTCAGTCCCTGTTACTTTGGGCCCTTTACTATCGAGGCTAGGGTGGGGAAGGTGGCCTATAGGTTACAACTTCCTGAAGAATCCCAAATTCACTCAGTTTTTCACGTCTCACTCTTGAAGAAGGCAGTAGGTGCTGAGCCGGTGAATGCAACATTACCCTCCCTTCCTCGGGAAGGAATTAGTCGGGAAGAACCAGAGGCCATATTGGATAGGAGGGTAATCTACAATCAGGGAGCCCCACTCATGCAAGTGTTAGTGAAATGGAAGGAAGGATCAGCTGAGAACAACTCATGGGAATACTTGCCCGACTTACTCAAACAATTTCTGAGAGCTGCTAGTCTCCTCATGATTTCTTGAGGACAAGAAATTTGTTAAGGGGGGAGAATTGTCATGAGAGGAATTCCATTTACCTATCCTAAGTTTCCTATTTGCTGTAACTTTCTGTTATTTCTTTTTGCTGCTGTAATCATTAGCCTTATTGCTGTCCTTTTCTGTTTAGAAGTAGTTATTCCTAGGCCCCACACATAGTGGCTAGGAAAAGACAATGGTTGGTTGCAACCGAATGAGGGAGTAGGATCTGCTACAGTGGACCTACCTCCCACGGCTTAGTATATATTCTCCCAAGGGCTATTTGGGAGGGCATGAATGAATTGAATACAGAATCTCTCTTTCACAAACTCTCTCTCTCTCTCTCTCTCTCTAACGACTTCTTTTCCCTGCTACCTCTCTGTTCTTGTGCTGCTCTTAAGCTTTCTAATTCAATCGGAATTAGAAAGCTGACCATCGTCTCGGACCAACCGTGACAATGTGGTGGCTTCATGTATTGACTATTGAAGCATCTTGAGGAGGGGAGAGTTGTTTTGTCCCTTTTTGACTTTCTGTGTTTACGGGCAGGATTTTAGCCATATTCTTTGTTCTACATGTTCTGTTAATCAACTTGACTGATATGGTTTGCTGGTTCATTTAGTTACGAGAACTCAGAAATGGCTTTACATTATGGTGCAATGTTGAGAGAGTGCATACGCCATCAAATTGTTGCAAGGTGAGCCAAACTTGGGTTGCTTTGGTTATAGATTTGAAAACATAGTGTACATAGTCATATGTGTACTTTCTTTTATTATGATGGCTAACTAGAACTGAAAATTATTTGCTCTTTGGAAGATGAAATTGCATGTTTTTCCCATGAGAACACACACAATAGTAACAATAATTACAAGCCTTAATTCTACTGGGTGGGGCTGCATGAATTATAGACCTCTGGCCATCTCTATCCATGGTCATATCCTTTGTAAGGCCATTTGTATCCTATTTTATGTTGAAACTTCAAAGATTTTCCACCAAGTCTTTTTGGTCTTACTCTCCCTATTTTCCTACAAATTTATTCCATTTCATCCAGTTGCTCCATGTTTTTTTGTCATATCTTTAACAAATCCCCTGCTTTTCATCTTCAATAGATCTGACTCCAACCTTATATATATAACCTGATTATTATTTTACTTTTTCTTGTATGGTTGCACATCTACCATAATGTCCTTTTGGCTTAGTTTTACTCATATTTTTCAGATCTTGGTATGTAACTGCTTAACATTTTGAGCCATATGCCAAGATGGTCTTATAGTTGTTCTACGACCTTTTTTTTAGGAAAGGGATTTTAGGATCATATAAAATACTAGATGCAATTCTCTACTTTAACCATTTTATCTTGATTCTATGAGTAACATCCAGTAACATCCTTCATTCTTTTTGAAGAATTTATCCAAGATTTATAAATTGATCTTTTTTGGGATAACTTGATCTCTAAGTTGTACAGTGACATTATCCACACTTCTAATTTGTTATATTCAGTTTTCGATCTACTATTACCCACGATTTAAGTTTATTGTTCATCTCCTTTTGTCTCATTCACTAACACAATATTGTCTGCAAATAGCATAAACCGAGGCACTTTTTTTTTTAATGTGCTTTATGAGTTCATCCATCACAAGAACAAAGAGGCCAGGGCTCGATGTAGATCCTTGATGTAGTCTAATTGTAATTGGAAAAGAATCAACATCTCTTCCACAATTCCTAATGCACATTTCTGCTTGATAATGCATGTCCTAATAACTTATACAGAAAGCAATTTGAGCTCTTTTCTTCTCTTACACCTTCCAGAAGATTTCTCTAGAGACTTTATCATAGGTGTTTGCAAGTCTATGAATACCATATGCAATTATTTTTGTTTATTCCTGGATTTTTCATTAGTCATTTCAATAAGTAGTTATCTTCTATTGTTGACCTACTAGGCATAAGACCAATTTTGAGATCTTGGTTTTTCTCTTTAATCTTTGCAATTACCCTAGATCAAAATTTCAGAAAATGACTTACTAGCTTAATTTCTCTATAATTTTCACAACTTTAAACATGTGCTTTATTCTTATAAATAGGCACTAAAGTACTTTTTCTCAACTCGTCTAATATTCTTTTTGATGTAAGGATCACATTACATACTTTAGTCAACTAAAAAAATGCCCCCTTATCAAGCCCAAAAAGAAAACAACAAAAAGCCCTCTTCTCCTTTGCATTTCTATGTTTCTATTGGGATTATTTGGTCCAATAGCTTTACCATTCTTCGCTTGTTTCATAGTTTGCTTTATTTCACTTGGACAAATATGTCTATAGAACATATGATTCCTATCTTCTTTAGAGTTACTAAGATGCCCCAACTTAACACTTGTTTCTTCACCATCATTGAATAACTTCAAGAAATGCTCCTTTAATCTCTCCTTGATGGCCCCTCATTTACTAGCAGCTTTTAATTTTGGTTTTTTATGCATTTTACTTGGTTCAAATCATTTGTTTTTTCTTTCCCTTACTTTAGCTAATGTGTATTATATCTTTTCCCATCTCTTGTGTTATGTTGATTGTACAAATTTTTGTAAGCTTTTGACTCTGCTACACTAACTACCTTCTCTATTTCATTTTTTCCAAATATTCATTACATTTTCGTCGTTACAGCATGTATGTAAAGTCTTGTAACAAGATCTCTTGGTTTTGATTTTTTCTTGTACTACTTTATTTCACCACCGTGACTTTTTGTGTTTGGGGCTTTTACCACTCACCTAGAACTGTTTTGGTCATAGTCTAAGAGTACCGCTGACCCCACCTGGCGGGATTAAGGCTTGATGTGTTTCTTTTTTAAGTAGTAATAGCTATCATAAGTCTCAACCCACATTTGGCTAGCCTCTCCTTCTACGGTTCAATCTCTTCTACCTCTTAACACTTTTTTTTCTTGAAATTATCTTGCTTTTCAACTTTTAAATCCCTCCTTTTTCCTATGAAGTTATAATCATACATATAATGTTCTTACAGAATTTTGCTTCCCATTGTAGTTAAGCTACTACTTAAAAGAATGATGCTTGCTTATATGTGTGAATGTTATGAATTCTCCATCAGGAGGACATATCAGCAATGATAGCTGAGTCAGAGTGATCCCATTCAGCAGCCAAGTGTACCAGTGCTTTACATATGGCTGCAAGAAAGGGGCAGCCTGATGATAAGCTGATATGTTAGTTTTTCTTTTCAGTTTATGTTAGTTTTATTCTTCAGTTCCTGATATTCCGTTTCCTGGATTGTGCCAGTTAGTTTTTTCTGTAAGGGTGGTTACCTATCTTTTGGTGGTTAGTTTCTCTAGTTTTCCTGTAACCAGATGTACTTAAATGGCTATTCTGCAATGAGAAGGGACAGGTTTTTTTATCCAGAAAAATAGAGTTCCTCTCTAAACTTAAAGAGGTCGTTGGGTTCTCTCAAACGAGCCCAAATTAGTCTTTCAAGATAGGTCATCAAGGAAAAAGATTACAGAAACATCCTAATCCCAACTAGATTTCTGTGTCCATAGACCCATAACTACATCGCAAACTAGGGACCATATCAGTAATTTTCATTTTCCTTTCATTTTGATCTAATGTTATCTGTGAAAATTCGTAAACTATAGAAAGAGTGACATAGGAGTAGCAATACATGGAATTCGGTTGCTCTACAGTAAGCCATTTTGCCTTCATGATACCCTGATCAATCATTGCAAGTGTATGTATGCTGACAATGATGCCTTCATAAATCATTCCATGTTAACCATGTATGCATAAATATTACATACAGTTCATTGCCTTTATTGCATATATCTCAGTTCCTGGATTATGCCAATATTTACCTATATTTCATTAACCAATTTAATTTCACAATATCCATGCACTATTATAAGGTATATGGTTATAAATGTCATAATGGTTTTGTCTGAAGCTTTGTTGAACAGAATTAAAATTTTGTATGTCTTTGTCCCAATTAAGATGGTTATTAGGAGCTTCTTCTTTGTTATCAGAAATAAGTGAACTTCTACTGTTGTATGCTTTCTTCCTATGTTGTTAATTATGTTAACCATTCTGGTCCCTTTTGCTCTGTTTGTTAGGTATGTTTTGGAATCGGAGCACATGAAAAAGTTTTTCGATTATATACAACTTCCAAATTTTGATATTTCTGCAGATGCTGCTGCGACTTTCAAGGTTGAGTATGGTTGAAAGAACTAGTGATCAGAGCTCTCCATGTCTTACTCTCCTCTCTATATGTTCCACACACACACACACACACAGAGCACATGCATGCACCATCATCCCCCTTTTAAAGAACAACCAGCCAACCTGCATTAGAGATTGGTCTGCATGCGCTGAGTATGTTTCCCTATTGGAGCAGCTTGATGCTATAATTCATTGCTTTGCAATAAAAAAAGTTCATTTATTATCATATGGTGCTCTAGATTCACCAAAGGGAGATCCCCTACTAAGACATTGTTCCACTTGACAAAGAGTTTACATATTAATCCCATCAACTGTGACAATTAGAATTTGGGTTCACCAATGTGAAATTACATTCCCAATCTTCAACTATTAAAAACTATTTTGTTATATTTTGTCTTATTATATCCATTTTTTATCTGAGGATTTTTTTGTCTAGAATATAAGAATACTTCTTTTCTTTCATGCACAAGCCAAATGATCTTTACTGGCTACATAATGGAAGATGTGATCTATTACATTATCCCTTAAGGGGTTGTGGACAGTTGTCCCGGCATAGATAAACCATTGTCCCATCCATTATACAAGCAGTGTTGCCTTGTATCTATGTGTGGAAACATATTATTGCAGTTTGATAAATTTTATAACTTTTTAGACATTATATGTACCACATCTACTTTTAACAATAGGAAAGATGGTTCAGGAGGTCTATCTTTTACAATAGTTGATTGAAGTATATCATGGGATTTGAAATAGTGAGTGATTGCTCTTTTGTCATTATGTGCTTGTACTGTAGTTCTGTTTTCATTGACTTGGATAATTTTGCCGCAGGAACTATTAACAAGGCATAAATCAACTGTAGCTGAATTTCTTTCCAAAAATTATGATTGGGTAAGGATTGTTCTGTATATTTGTTTGCCTTGATTGATTTTCATGCATGCATATCCACGGACCACAATTTAGCAGCTCTTTACAATATGATCAATGAAGAAGTTTATTGAAGTTAAATGGAAATGATCTCTTTCTGCAAGCATCTAAAACTCATTTTTACCCTTTTCCTTTTTGTGGGGGCTAAACGCTATTTATATAAATTTTAGTGCAGTCCTTCACAAAAAGAATTTTTGTAAAAAAAAAATTCAATTAGAATGATGTGACTTTCTGATTCTAACTTATTAGGAATAAAAGTTCCTTTGTGGTTCATCATTACAATAATTGAACTACTATATTGTTGTGGTGGCATTTTCTTATACTTTTTTATTAAGACATTGGTTTTTCAATTTTAGCTGATACCACATAGTGGAATAAAGGCTTGAAATGTTTCATTTTTTAGATATTATTTGGCAATTACAAAACAAACTCTGTTCTATGATGTGGAAAGTTGGGCAGTTAAGTAATAATATGAGCAAAAATATAAGGGTAATTGAGGTGAAGATGTGTCACGATTATGGCTATTTTAAATTTTTTTTTTCCTTAATGTTCAGTCTTTATTTTGTTTCCTTGTTATGCTGTAATTCCTTTATTTCAATTACTGTACTTAATTTCCAGTTGTCAATTATGTTAGCGTAGGAGGGTCATGTGTGAGGCCATAGAAAAGGACAAAGAAGTTGTTGTAACTGCTAGTAAGGGGGATGATCTGTTGCATCTGCACCCATGCCAAGCGAGTATATTTACCCTCCCTACTCTGTGGGAGAGGTTATGCAAAATCAAATACAAAACAACTCAATTTCTCTCCCTCTACACTCTCTCTTGTCTCACTCTTTCTCTCTGTTCTTCCTCTGCTCTCTCTAATTTTTCCTGTTACGTTCCCTTGAATCTCACCAAATCAAGGGAAACTCTATTGTTTCTGCAAAGGCAGTGACAAGATGCTGCAATGGATTTGTGGTTATATAAATACAAAATTAAAAATGAGGTTATCCATAATAAATTTTAAGTAGCACTTATTGAAGATAAGATGCGTGAAACACAATACAGTTTGGACATGTGACCAATAGATGCACTTGTGAAGAAAGTGGGCAGAATGGAAGAAGTTTGTAGCAAAAAAGGTAAGAGGAAGACCAAAATAAACTTGCTGGGAGGCTCTTAGGCATGATATGGAATATGATTACTTTGTAGAAGATATAAAGATGATTGGGGGGCTAGAATCCATGTATCCAACCACATCTAGTGAGATTAAAGTTCGGTGTTGGTTGTAACATGTTCCGAAATTTTATGGTTTACTCTGTCAACGTTGGTATCTTCACAAGTAGATTTCGTCTGGGTTGCCAATGTCCAAATGTGCAAGTTGATAACTGTCTTTATGTGATCCTTTTCAGCTGTTAATTAACTTTGTCTTGTGAGCAATGTACTACTGTGATAGGCTTCACCAATATTTGCAGAGCCCTGTGCTAGATGTGTCAAATAAATCAATATAAAATAGAATTTTGGGTCTACTTGATTAAATTTTTCCTGTCATGCTTGAGTAGCTGTTGCATGTCACTTGTCTAACATTGGCCACATTTGACATGCCTGTCACTTGTTAGGTTTTACCTTTTAATCAACTTCCCGCTATCATCATTGTTGTTATCATTATTGTTTTGTTGCTGTTCTTGGTTTTTGCTTCTGGTTGATCAGTACGTGATATTGTCCACAAAATTTGTCTTTTCAGTTTTTTGCAGAGTATAACTCAAAACTGCTGGAATCTCCGAATTACATTACCAGACGACAAGCTGTCAAGGTAGGTCAAAAGTTTATGGTGTTTGCTGGCATGCTAACTGTAATAAATTTGACGTCACGACAAAATGTTTATTTTATACAAATATGGTGTATTACAACAGCAGCAAGCCTTGGTAGTAGTGGTAAGGTTGTTGGTAAAGTTGTTCCTTTGTGACGGAAGGCCTTGGGCTCTAGTTGTGGAAACAACCTCTTTGGAAAGGGTAAGGTTGCATACAATATGATCCTCTCCCAGCCTATGCAAAGTCGGGAGCCTTTTGTCAAGCCCTCAGATTGAAGGCTGGGCAATTGTGGAAATTCGAGAAGAATTCCAAGAAAAAGATGGGATTTAGGGAGAGAGAGAAAATGAGAGAGGGGGAAGAGAAGAGAACGAGAGAGATTGAGAGAAATTGAGAAGAAAGGGATTGGAGGGAAATCTGTTATTCCAAAACTACCGTCTCCTTCTACAACAGCCTTATTTTAAGGCGCTTCTTGCAGTTAGGAGGGCTAACTGTCAGCCAAGTTAGTTATGCTTGTTCTAACTGCTTAACCAATCGCTTGTTATAGCAGTTACAATAGTTCCCTAATTATAATTCCCACCCCAGGTCATAACATGTTTTGCATTGGGATGCCCTCACATGGTGTATTAAATAATGTGTTCTCTTTTGTTGTTTTTGTTTTCTTGTTGATTTTGTACCAAGTCAAACAATGGCTTTGTGAACGTTTATACTCAATATAGAAAATGGTGATCTTTCTCTTTTCTTTTTCTTTAACTAAGAAAAGGGTTACTTATCACTAAACGATATGCTATTGGCAGATTATATGTGCTCTTTTTCCTTAACTCTTAACATCACTTGAGTTCCCCAAAAACAAAGTAAATTCACTATGTAAGTAAATACTTCGAACTTCATTGTTAATTGGTAATTATTTTTCTGGGGACAAATTTTAAGAATATAACTGTAACAATCCTAATTTTGTAAAGAATGACCATTTATATGAGTTTTGGTGGTGCTTGTAGATTTTGCTGGAGTTCAAGAATTCTATTTAAAAGCCGGCCTAGAATAGTTTGATTTTGTTCATGAATCAGAGGGCTTTTTTTTTTTTTTAAGTTTTATAAGAATTCTCTTTGATGTTTGTTTAACTTGTGATTTGGTCCTAAGAAGATGTGTGGTGAGCATCATGTTTGTGCAACGTTCCTAAAATGATCTTAGAACAGGTTTGTGGAATGCCTTGACGTATTTTAAACTGTGGTTCTGTGTAAAGTGCTGATTATAGTTCTTTATTTGTCTCATCTTAGCTTGATAGTTGATATTGTTTTGCTCTGACCATTTACTTACCGAAGAGTGTAGCATTTACTCTTTGCTTGCATCATATTTTGATATATATATATATATATATATATAGTTGCTATTCTTTAGTTAATAAACCTCTTTCCCTTACAGCTGTTAGGAGACATGCTACTGGATCGTTCAAATTCTGCCGTGATGACACGATATGTGAGCTCGAGGGATAACTTGAGGATTCTTATGAATCTTCTCAGAGTACGTTGTCTTTTCTTTTTGTTTGGAGTTTATATCTGACACTCTCCCCCTGAACTCAAAAAAGAAAAGAAGGAAAACATCAAAATAAAGTGAACATATCTGGACTCTGAATTCATCTTCGTGGAAGATATTTTAATTTTGTGAGCAAGGATTTCATGTTTCAGTGTTTTTCTTGTTGAAGAATTAGCATATTGGTGGTGAATTTGTTTCCGTTTCTGCTGCCTTATATGACGCAGATACCTGCAATCATACTGCCTTTGTGGCCATGTGATTTTCCAGTCCCCACTCAATACTGAACCCTTCTGGAATTTCTGGCAACTTTTTTTTTTTTTAAATTTTGATTCGTATTTAGAATTTGTGGTAACCAGCTTCCTAACAATCTAATATGGGGAGAAAATTATCATTAAGCGGAGATCTGTGTATTGAAGGCCTGATATCAGGCCGGATCTGGTCCATTCTGCCCTGGACCAAACCCTTTAGATCTGTCCCAATTAATTCTAGACCCAGACCAGATCCATATGGTCCGGACCTGTTAGGCCCGCATTTTAGGTGGTCTGGATCAAGACTGCCCTGATGGATATTTGGAAAAGCTTCAGATTCAGTTAGAAAGGGGAGCTTGAGCTCAGTGGCCAAGGATTTCATTTTGAGGATGAGAGAGACAAAGAGAAGCATGAAAAGCCACTGATTTACAAATATATGTATATTTGAAGCACCAAGAAGCATTTGGATATATCTGAAACACCAAGAAGGGGGCAGAGGGAGGGAGGACTGCAAATCGATTTCAACTGTTGGCTTTTGGGAGGCATGTTGATTTGAATGGAGGGGATTTGACTGGGGGTGTAATATATATTTCACAGTTCAACTTTAGTTATCTGGTTGTCAATTCTCATTACTTTTTGAGATTTTTTATATTTGTATGTAGAATATTTATTAATTTTATGGATTTTTTAAATATAGAATAATGTTATTAAAGATTATATAATGTGTTTTTATTTTTTCTATTTTCAGATAATAAAGTTAGTTATTGTGTATTTATGTAATATTATATTTCAACTAAATCCTGGTACGACCTTTAACCCTTTCCCCTCTCTCCTTTCCAGTTCAATGTTCAGTCTGGCTTTTAAAACATTGGACATGAATAACTGGTTTTTGTTTAATTTTTGACTTAGTTTTATATTATTGTTTAGTTGAAATTGGGTGGGTTGGGTATGACCGAAGAGTTGAATATTGAAACTACTAATTTGTATTATTAACAATTTTTTTTATTAATTTTGAATAATAATTTTTAGTTTAGGGTTGAAATTAATTTTATATGACTCAAGGAATGCAGGCAATAAAATGTGTATATACAGTTAAAATGATGGTAGGTTTAAGAAAAAGAAAAAAAAAAGTTAAAAGAAATGGATTTGGACTAGATCCAGAACCAAATCAATGAGAACCAGATCACTTAGGATCCAGTCCAAATATAAATCGATCTGGACCAGACCATTACCTATTGGTTTAGAGTGGATCTGGTCTAAATTTGAACTGTTTATAGGTCTATGTATTCAGCATATGATTATCCCCCTCCCTTTTTAATGTGAAATGGAAATGTTTTTAAGTGGAGAAATCTTCTTTTCAGGAATCAAGTAAGAGCATTCAGATAGAAGCATTTCATGTTTTTAAGGTATGCTCCATAAACATGTGGTCTTATATCTATTATAGTTAGTCATCAAAGTTTGTTGGATTCTTGCTAATTTGAAGACAATTTTCTAGTTATTCGTTGCCAATCAGCAGAAGCCGCCAGATATTATTAGTATTCTTGTTGCAAATAGGAGCAAGCTTCTACGACTATTTGCAGATTTCAAGACAGAAAAAGGTAGAACACAACTATACATTTGGAGTAATCATCTATATAATTAGCAGTTTGTGTCTATGTTTCTCAGTTCAGTTGTGGTTTGTTATGGCGCAGAGGATGAACAGTTTGAGGCAGACAAAGCACAGGTTGTTAGAGAGATTGCAGCCCTTGAACAAGGAGACCGCCCATGATTGGCTTCGTCTTAGCGTAATCTCTGTAATTTTGTCTTTTGCTTAATTAAGTCGTGCGAATTAATAGCTTATAATTCATGTCAGGATTTTTTTTTTTTTTTTATTCTGAGAGAAGTCCAGTCCATTAATCATTTTTTTCCTCTCTTTCCATTTTTTTCTTTCCCCATTTCCGGAGCACCTCTTAGCAACCTTATGTAATTTAAACATGGAAACTTCTTGGGACAAGAAATAAGAAAGAGACGAAGATGAAGAGGACGAGGAACCTTTATTCCGTTGTATATGGCTGGTGCCAGATTTTTATGAGAGGATTGATCACTGTGAAATAATTTGATCACCTGAATTTGTAGGGACTGTAAAGCCTGGTTTTGAACACTTCCTATTCCTGCATCAGTTTATTCGTTTTTGTATAATATTGAACTAAAGCGGTTTACTTCTCTATCATCTTTTTGATTTGGGTCTTAACATTCTATTATGATATATGGATAGAGATTGGTGTCTATTAGATAGGGATAGGAATAAGTGACTTAGTCTCATAGTAGTTACCAGAGAAAGGATGTAATCTGGTAAATATGGTGCTGTGTTTCCTGAGGGCTTACAATTTTTGTTCATCGAAAGCAATGATTCACAATTTTGTCCATCTAAAAGTTATATTGTGATAGATCTTGTGGGTTTTTTTTGGGGGGTTCTAAGGATACAATTTTGTTAATTGGGCAGATCTATTCTATAACTGGGGATTTGTGATTTTTTTTTTAGTCTGTTTGTGGTGCGAATGATTCAATCTTTTTCTTTTTTAGGGGGCAATAATGTACAAGTGAGTGCAGTTATGAGGTGGGGCTTGATTCTCCATCAGATACTACAATTATGCATGGCTATCATAATAGGCTTTAATCCTCTTTCCCAGATACAAGATTGATGCCATTTTCCTCTCTTGTCGAAATCGCCCTGCAAGGGAGGGAATCCCAAGATTGATGCCATTTTGTGTCTTTGGCACCCATCTAAATGTATTCCTTTGCCTCATATTCTTGTGAAAAATAACCGAATAATGAGCTCGAATGTTGGCATATTCCACTCAAATGGTTTGATTCCATCTAGAAGCAATTCCCTTCTATTTATGAGGACAGTGATGTGTTTCTACCACAAATCATTACTGTAGAAAATAATTTTTTTAGTTTTTTAATTTTTAATCTTACAATTGAGCATGTTGTGTTTCAAAAAGTAATAACATTTGCTTATAGAAAATTTATAAAATAAATAAATTTCTATTTCTTAATTGGAGATTTAATAATTTTCACTCTTTGGTAGCACACTTGGAAAAGTCAGCACTGGTGTATGGATGCTTCCTTGCTCGTAGCATGCGATGCCTCATCAAGACTGGCTGGCAAAGTAGAAGTGAGATGCTTGGGATGGCCAGTCAGGACCTTTGCCACTGCATGGCATAACTAAGAATATAACCAACAGAATCAACGACTTTGTTTTGATACAACTTGCTGACAATGATAGACACTTGAAAAGGGTAGTGTTCCAAAGTGTAACTGCATTTGTCTATCTTAAATCTGTTTCAAACAACAAAAGATGTTATTGATGTTGATAAAATTGCCTCGAATCTTTTCCAAAGCTTTTACTGGGCTTCTTGATTGCTTTCTAATTTTGGTTTTCATTATAGAGTTATGTTTGGGGATTCCAAAGTCACCTGGCACTGACCTCCTTGTATTAGTAGTAGCAATGATTTTTATGCCATTTTTTTTTTCAGGAAGCAGTAAGGAAATGCGGATTTGATTATATTTGGGATGACCACCAAAACCAAAAGGAGCAGAAAGATAAAGAGGATAAAATCTTGCTCTTGTCCCCATCTTATATTATATATTCTATTATAAAAGCAAAGATAAGAAGTATGCTAATTGAATTAGCGGATTGCATTATCTGTGATGATTGTTATGCTGTATTTGGGGGATGAATGGAGTAAAGGGCGGAATGGAATGTTAGATTATGAAGTAAAACGGAAATATATTGCAAAATATATTATTTTTTTATTTTATGAAATTAAGAAGTAAATAAAGACTTAACATAATTTTATATTGTCTAGATAGAGAAGAGAAAAGAGTATGGAATCAAGAGTACAGATATATTGTTCGATGCGGGTAGCAAGTGAGGGGTGGAGCCTGCAACTGGGTGTACACTCACTCTTTCATAGTTGTTCATGTCGAGCAACTGTTATATTGTCTAATACAGACAATATAACAATTCTCATAAAATCAAATAATAACAAAAATAAAATCATAATTATAGGCTTCACTTTATTGTATTAATATTTATAGATATTTTAAAAATAGAGGTAAAACCGTAAAAGAATAAAGTCAATAAAAATATTTATTAATACTTTTCTTCTCCCTTTTTTACACCTTTTTTACCAAATTGAGGTGTAAAGAAAAATAAAATATTAAAGGGGTCTCCTTTTAAGAAACCCTCTCCCTCTCCTTTTTTGAGACATATTTTGCATAAAACAAAATTTTTTGGGGTCAATTTTTAATGCTTTATTAATCATATTAGATCTAAAAATTGTTCAAATTACTAAAAAAAAAAAAAAAAAAAAACTGTAGATGGACTATCAAAGGCATCATTTTTAAATTGTTGACCCTCATGTCCTTAAATCTATCTCACTTGAACACGCACTCTTAAGTGTAGGCCGCCACTCAAGTCCTATTTCTAATCTGACATTCAAAGTCAAAATCTTTAAGCAGCTGCCTCGTGTTATTTGCAACATTCAATGAACATGAGAGGCCTTTGGCCAAATAAAATTTCCAACTGGAGAATCTCCTCTTTTGTTGCTTTTTTGTGTGTTCTTGGCGATGATAAAAGGACTCTTTCGTTGCTTTTGGTTAATTATTATAAATTAAGGTGTCCTTAGCCCCTCAAAGCTCAAGAGCAAGCCTATATATTTCTCTCCTCCCCTTCTTGTCTTCTCATCCTGAAGGAAAAGAAAAATGGCCCAAAACGGTAGCAACCCAACCTCTCCTCTGTCTCCGCGCGCGCGCATGTGTATATATGTGTTTGTGTGTGTGTGTGTGTGTTATGCACGATACACATGTGGGTATTTGTTCACTGTAGCCCGATCTGATATAGTTCCATTGATCTTCAGATTTACGCTCGGAGTTCCTCGCCGTTGCAGTCGATGCAGCCAAGAAGGCCGGAGACGTAAATCGTGTTCTAAATCCAGTTTTTGTGATTCTCTTCTGTTTTCTTCGTCAAATTGCTCATTTTAACTCTTCCTGTCTCTCTTAAATCTTTGGTTTACAGATCATCCGTAAAAGCTTCTACCAAACTAAGCATGTGGAATACAAGGGCCAGGTCTATGCGCTTCTTTACTCTTCTGTTTTGTCACATTTATATGTATGAAGACATTGTATATATACCGAATTCTGTACATTTCTGGCGGCTTTTGATATGACATGAAACTGATTTTAGGGGAAGAATCTTGTAATATATGAGGTGGGGGTTAGATAAAGTGACTGGAAGGCCCAATGCTGGGGAGAGTTGCTTATAACTAGTATATAGATGTAACATTTCATTATGATTGATGCACGGAGAAATGTTGAGCCAACCCCACCTCGTAGGATTAAGGCTTAATACGTTGATCTTGTTGATAAGTTCTTTACAAACCAAAGGTAAGGTTAGGTACAAAAAGACGACCCTCTCAAAGTGGGGAGTCTCATGTATTGGGAACACCCTTGATCAATTCTTTTTGTCTTAAATTGGACTAAAAGATCACAGAGGGTAAACATGATGATTGCTTAAAATCAGGTCCAGTTGTGTTCTTTCCAACACCCGTTCATCTAAAAAAAATTGCAACTTTAATAATGATACAAATGATGGCCAGTTGAGTTCTAAAATTTTTTGTAAGTCAGATAAAGCTAGTCCGGAAATGTTTTAAGTCAGAATTCCAATTTTCAAGCTTTTGAGAAGTTGGTGTTGGTCTAATGGTTGGGGATAGAAGGATATGGACCCCAGATGACTACATAAGAGCATAAAAGCCTTATTGAAGAGAATAAAGAAAAAACATATAGGAAGGACTATTGGAATTATTGCATTCTGCACAACAACTGATGAGTGAAAATTGTTTGGCCATGTGCATGAAAAGACCCTGATAGAACCAGGTACGATGCCTGTGATTGAACAATATGGTGTGACAGATTCTAAGAAGCAGTGAGAGTTTTGAACTGTATATAATTTCATGTATTTTGTAATGAACTTAAACCAAATACAACATTTGATCATAACTTTTTGTGGAAGAGAACATGAATTCCTACTCATTATCATCAACCTTTGTCTACCAATGCAGGTGGATTTGGTCACAGAAACTGACAAAGCATGTGAAGATCTCATATTCAATCATATCAGGCAGCATTTCCCTAGCCATAAGGTTATCCTTCCTTCCTTCTAGATAAGAATTTACAGGTTTGATGATTTGCAGTTAGTGCTTAGTGTAGCGGCATTAGGTTCTTCCACAGACTGTTTCCCAACATAGCTTTTCACTGCTCTTCACTTAGTTCATTGGGGAAGAAACCACTGCAGCTTGCGGCTTTATGGAGTTGACTGCTGAACCAACATGGATAGTTGATCCTGTTGATGGTACAACTAACTTTGTCCATGGGTAATTTTTAAACCTTGATATCAAATTTTTATGGAATTTGTTCTTTATTTTATGTATATATATATATATATATATATTCTCTTACTGATATTATGGTCACCACACAACATTTGTAGGTTCCCCTTTGCGTGTGTTTCTATTGGTTTAACAATAGAAAAGGTCCCCATAGTTGGTGTTGTCTACAATCCTATCATGGATGAGGTGAGAATTTCATACTCCAAGCATGTGTTGTTTGATAGTTAAACTTCTACAACTTATTCTTACTTGCAAGGAATTGTTCATGTGAAGACGCATTACAAAATATGGATGTGGGAATGCTGTTTTATGATATAGTTTCACCCTTATAAATACAATGGACTTAAGTGGCATTCATTTATTACTTACTGGTCTGGTGATTAATTTCCTTCTTTTTGTAATTCCTGCAAGGTTCAGCATGGCGATACTGAAATTTCTGAGGGCATAGATTTTTATGAGCTATATGTTGATTTGGCTAATATAAGAAATTGTGTTTAGATATCTACTAGTGGTTGAGTGAACTAAGAATTTTGGGTTTTAATGTGCAGCTTTTCACTGCTATTGATGGAAAAGGTGCTTTTCTGAATGGAAAACCAATAAAAGGCAAGTTCATTGTTTTCATCATTTAAAGTAGTTTTTCTTGAGCATTTTCCACCATGAATCAAAAAATAGAATGGCTTTCCTTGGATGATTCTATGACAAATTTTATTTCTTGATATTCTGCAGTGTCTTCTCAGTCTGAACTTGTGAAATCTCTCCTTGGCACTGAGGTACGTTCAGGGAATCCTTTGTCATGTTTACCACAATATACTTTGGTGTTCAGGCTCCCGGCCCTCTCTGTTGTTATACTATGATACAAACTAATAAACATGAATTATCTGATTTTATAGGAATTTGTATCCAATAAGGTAAACTGAAAAAGAAACTGAGGATACAAAATTGAGTAGTTGCATAAGGTACTAAAGTGACAAGTGAATAGGGCACTCTGAACCTCATGAGATGTGTGAATAGCTAGCTTGCACTCCTTTTCTAATAATCCAACTTTAGAACACATAGTGTGAAAAAGACTGAATGGATCCTGGTGTCCGGTTCTGCATTATGTGACTCCCTTGTCATACCCACCAAAGTTTCTTATATGTTGCTTAATTAACAAAAGAGCATTATTATCTGTTGAAATGTGTTTTAAATTCCGAGAATGTGAAATGGTTTTTCAACTTTCAACAATTCAATTTCATAGTATTTTCAAGAAATGAAATGAATTCATGTATACTTAGTTTCCTAAAATGGATTTAGCAACATGACTTTTCAGTTCTTGGTACATGGATTTTGCCATACATATGTAGGTAGATTCCTGTATCTTGTATTGGCTTACTATTGACAACAGTGTAAAAGGGGGCCTTAGTTCTCTCCCAAGGGCATTCAAGTCAGAAAGTAAGCCCTCTACTTGAGATAACCATCTGTCTTTCTTCACAACATTGAGATGACCAGTTGGTACTTTGGTTCAAGTATAGAATGACAATTCTTTTAAACATACCCACTCATTGTTAAGAAGCATTAAATTTACAACCTAGCATGTGTTCCTTTAAATAAACTTGTTCTATAATGGAGGCTTTCTTCATAAGAGAAACATATAATTTTGAGTGTATGACATCCACTGTTGCAAATCTTGCACAAGTACCTGGCATCTTGTAAATACTTGACCTTGAAGGGGAAATAAATGAACTGCATGACTATTATTTCATGCTAACCAGGAACTAATTATCTTTAATCTGATTGAGAAAACAGGCTGGAACAAATCGAGATCAGTCAACTCTGGATGCCTGTACAAAAAGAATTAATTATTTACTTTCAAAGGTAAGAACAAACCTGCTGGTCTGATTTACAGTGTCTCATAGAAATGAAAGTTTGAATAAAAAGGTTGTTATTAGTGTACAATTCTCCTCACTTTACAAGAGTTGAGGAGGGTTGTTTTATATGCAGTCTATTCTCTTTTTTCTTCTGCAAAGAGGCTATTTTCACAACTTGAACTGGCGACCTTTTGGCCAGAATTGATGTGATGATGATCCTATGTGATCAGGTCAGATCACTCCGGTGGTGTGGCTCTTCTGCTCTGGACCTCTGTGGCATTGCATGCGGAAGGCTTGACCTGTTCTATCAATTTGGATTCGGCGGTCCTTGGTATGGTTTCATCTTTTATCTCAACTGAAGTGAGATGTAGAGATGATTGACAATATTGGCTTGCTACTCTTGCTTGATAGGGATGTTGCAGCTGGTGCTGTGATTGTCAAAGAAGCCGGAGGAGTTCTGTTTGATCCGTAAGGAACAAAGCAACTGTAAACTCTTCAGTTTCTGCTTCTCTTATCCCCTCTTGGTGAAAAAATTATCTTATTTGTGAAATAGAAAAGATATGCATTCAAGCATAGAATTTTCTTAAAGAAGTTCCTTACTTTGTGCCTGTGCTGTTGCCTTTCTCCAGTTCTGGCAAGGAATTTGACATCACATCTCAAAGAATAGCAGCATCAAATGAAGTTCTCAAGGATTTACTTGTGGAGGCACTCAAAGAATGTGCAGAATGAAAGCCTAATGGTAATGGCAGTTGAAAGCTTCAATTGAGCAGTTAGTTACTTTGGAAATGAGGATGCTAGGCAATTATTTCTAGTTAATGTTTGTGGGTCTCTCGAGCAGTGCCCAGATTGTTTGTGACATTGAATTGATCTTACTGACAAGTGGGTATTTTCTATAACATTATAAATTTGTGGTTATTATTTGGGAATAAATAAGAATTATTAATTCAACTATAGAAATTGTGGACTTAGCATTTGTATACATAGTGTTAGTTATTGGAGGTTTGACATTTCACCATACTTCTAGACCGTACTCGTCGTGGAAAGGTTCATTTGAAGTGTCGTTTGCATTTCATTATGATATAGGGGGTCATGATATATTGCTAGACGTTAATCTTGGTCAAAGGGCAAAATGGTAATTTTTGGTCATGTGATGACATAAATTATATATCATAATCAAAGAGTTTGTTTAGGAGTAGTATTCTTTAATTGTCCTTTGTCATCTTCATAGTGAACCTATAAGGTCATACACAAACAAAAAGTTTTATGAAAAATTAAGTGGAACCGAAAAATATTTTGATTCAGATGAATTCGTGGGTTTTTGGGGCGAGCTAGCACTTGTGAAAAAGTTCACGGTGTAACGGCCCACCTCTCAAAGCTCCTACCACACATAGAGGATTCGTGAGAAGATCATTATTTGAATGATATAGAACAATACGCAAGCTAAACCCACACACAACCCTTATTAAAATCATAACTTTTTATCACATAACATTTATTAACCATCCTTACATAATAACCATCCACAACATGAGCCCACCTGGGCGTACATAACATACGCCCATCTTAAGAACATAAAAGCATTACTCTTACACAAACACTTGCTATCATCTGGATCCAAACCCCGCTAAACGTATCTATCAACTCAAACGAATCCCTGACCCGGAATGATAGAAAGTAAGGGTGAGTCACAAGACTTAGCAAATTCAAGAAAGAAAGGCATTAGGTTAAGGACTGAACTCTTCACATACTGTCCCATGAGTTTCATGCCAATGTAACAACAAACCATGCCATGCTCACTTCATGTCTCAGCTTTAGATGCATAAACATAAATTGCATATAGATAGTCACTGGGGCCCACATAAGACAAATATTGGCGCCCAAATCCCGCATACAAACCTCTTGCAACCCAATATAGGCTATCATATCATCATTCATGACTCGTCTTTTCCTAACCTTGGTTGGCTTTTCCTGACATTCATAAAGACCCGCATTTTCCTGATCTTGGTCGGCTTTTCCTGACATCATAACATGCTTTTCCTATCATCATAACATGCTTTTCCTATCATCCATTATAACATCATATCTTGCCGCAATCGTGGGCCACTTCCACGACTTATGATCCGTGGTAGGCCACACCAATCGCCATCGTGGGCCACTGCCATGGCATACGATTCGTGGTGGGCGCCACCCATCCCCATCACTCATAGCCACACATTCTCATCATGCAATGCAACAATTAGAACATGCAATGACTTTTGCAGCATAAACGTGATGACAAGACCCCTATAAATCGAGTATCAGGCCATACTATACTTACAGAGGAATATACACATACAAAATGCTCTAAATGTACCGGCTCACCTAGGGTACCTAAGTTGGCTCTTAGATCCATCGGGTTATGCAAATGCTCACACATCCTATCACACCCAAAACATGTCCCCCCAATGAATGCAACTCAATCCCCATATAGCACACACATCATGTTATGCACAAAAGTCAAGGCGGGAATCTGGCAGTACCAACTCTTCTGGCCCATCTATCATTTATCATAGCAGTTGATGATTGACGCTCATACATCCAGCCATCGATTGCCATGACCCACAGTCGACAGTCAGTGACTTTGTACCTCATACTCTTAAACACTTTTAGATGACATTAAATGTATCCACACTGGACTTAACATTTCATAAGCTTTTCCCATGACTCTTCATGCTCCTAACAACATAGACAACATTATGTTTTACTTATTCTCATCTCTTCTCATACATAGGAAGCTATCTTAACATACATAATTGACTCTTAACATAACCCCATAATCTTGACCATATCCCACTTTCTAAGAATCTAGCCCCAACGGGTTCATCATCATTCTCAAAGGAAGCAGAGCGATACGAAACTCTGTGACGGACGAAATGAACAATACTAAGACATCACTTACTTAACTCATTTCATCACCAATAGACCAATTAATAACATATAAGTTATGGAATGATTGCCACACAAATTTTCACTATTAATGCGTGGAATCGAGTCACGGTGAGGGAGGGATTAAAATATAAAAAATCACGAACACTCACATAGGAACTAAAGAACATGAAGAGAGGGTTAGGAGTTTGTCTTTAAATGGTCGTTTCTTGCATTTTCTGCGTTCTCACTGCGAAGTAAAACATTCTACAAAAAATAACAAGATTGCGGTTCAAATTAATTAAATCTAACCACATAATTCGCATAATCTAACCATGAAAAATCTATAATTTAGATATGTAACACTTCTAGTAATTTAACCTTGATTTTTTCTCTAATTTCTTCGATTTCTCTTCCATTTCCGCAACTGGTTGAGCTCTTCTTCGTCTCCCTCAATTTTCCTCTTCCTTTGCTCTTTGTTTTAACATAAAAAGGGCCTAAATTGACCTTAAAAAAGACACAGCGCAAGAAGCTTGGCGACCAAGGCAAATGGGCGACCCACACCGCACCACGTGGAGCGGCCAGTAACTGTCACACGTCCCCACTGCCTTAAGCAAAACGGTGTTGTTTTGGCACCTAGAGGCTAAATAAATTCAGTCAAAATCCTCGCACGTGCCTACCTCCACCTGGCCTCGAACCCGCATCCCCAGCCATCACCTCGCGCGCGTGCCACCCACGCTAGCCGTTTCCTCATTGAACATACACCTTCCCATTAATTTTAAAGAGATCCCGCGGCCTTTCCCAAAATTCACAGTTTAGCCCCCGATTTTCTGGAAACTCCACTTACATCCTGAACTCCAATTTTCGCTTATTTTACTTACACCATGATAATTATGAGATTAATTAATTTAATTTCCTCTTTTATTATTTTCACTATTATTATTATTATTAGTATTATTATTATTATTCCCCAATAAAATAATTTATTGTCCTAATTGTTCATTCCCTCAAAACAACATAAATAAATATTTTATCTTAAATCTCTAAATATTCAATAATGACCTCAAATACTGGAATTAATGATTGTTATTTATCTCCCAAAATTTCGAAGTGTTACACATTAGATATCAAAAAAATGAGTAAGAAAAGAAAACGGAACGAAAACCAACAAGAAGCTACACTAGGCATGGCTTGAGGCTTGCAGGCGTGCAACTTAACATGGCCCACACAACCTGTGTGCCTGTGCGGCTCACTGCGCGTCCAACGTGCACAACCAGGCTGACAACGAGTTGGCCATGGCCCAACATATCCAAAACGTGCTAGGACTTGGTTTCTAACCCTAGTATAACTAGGGTTTGGTTTTCTCCCTTATTTAAAGGCCATTAATAGCCCTTGCTTTTTTTTTAAAAAAAAAGAGCAAGTTTTGAGAAAAGTTAAGACGGTAGATCTTGCGTTTTGATGCAAAGAGACCGAAAGAAAATTCTCGTTGGCATTGAATAAAGTTTTTTTTTTTTTTTTTTAGTGAATCACTTATAAAGGTGAATGACACTTTGCAGCACAAAGATTCAACATTTTCCCGTGTTGGATAACTAAAATATTTGTTTCATTTTTACTCTTTAGTTTATATTCATAAAAAATTATATATTTACAAACTACATCCAATTTTTTTTTTAGTTTTATGATAAGCTAAAAAATTTGATTCATCAAAATAAATTTTAAGTTTCTGCTGCTTTTTGTTCCTTGAAACCCAACAAACCGTCATTATCATCACTGCCCCACAGCCTGAGTCTCATTGCCAAGCAACATATTATCTTCATGCACCCGAGTTGTCAAGTCGTCTTGGTTGCCAGAATCACTCTTGAGTACTACCTGCACACGTCTGCACTGCCACACCTTGCATAGGGCCTCGACCAATTGACGAAAACCACGATCTAGACCGACCACGAGACTTCGAGATACTCTTGCACTCCGTCCAAAGGGCGGACGGCTACGGGATCGTGATCTCACCGACAAAGACAGGTGAGATTGCATGCTGTTTGTCGTTTGCTTAGGGTTCACCACTTAAGCGACTCTCTAAAAAACACTCCATTTACATATATTGTTTAGAAAATATAAATATATATTTACTTTATACTCAGATATTTTTATATATTTTTAGTTTATATTCATATAATAGAAAATATAATTTCCTAATTAAATGATAAAACTTTTTGTATACTAGAAGTGTGACACGAACTGCACATGTAAATAAGAAATAAAATATTTTAAATAAAAATTCATTAAATCGCAGTTAATAGTTGTAGTATAGTTTTTATATTTTTAAGATAAAGTTTAGATGAAGATTAAAGTTAGCAAAGTTGTAAAATTAAATATTTTATACTTGCAAATCTTAGAGACTAAGTTTATATTTATTTTTTTAACAAAAATATAAAAAAAATTCAAAATTCTTCGAAATTCCAAAATTTTCTATTTGCTTATATAATAGTATAGATATATTTTTGATAATTAATATATATGTTATGTTTTTTTGTAATTACAAAGTAATTTTCAAAATTTGTATATATTAGTTCATTTATATTCTTGGTAATTATTACAATATATATTCTGCAACTCAAAAATATATTTAAAGAGAAAAGGGAGAGGTAAAGAGAGATAGAAGAAACAAAATTATTTTATATATTATTTTTTAATAGTAACAGAGGTTATTGTAATTTTTGAAATACAAGAATATTATATGTAAATTTTTTTAATCTCACGATGTATCAGTGTAACTTTGTACAAAAATTAATAGATAAGACCACCCACCGTGCCACATGACATGGGACGCTTCACATACATACAACACATGATTCATATTGTTTTGATGCATTGACATTGACGTTGTCCTTTTAAGATTGATGTTGCGTTGCGTGTGGATACAGTGATCAGATTGATATAGATTAAGGATTCCTCAAATGTGCCCCGAGCATAAGTGGAAGGCTCGAAAGAGCATTTGTGTCAATTTGATAAATTATAAATTTAATTTTTAGTTTATAAAAGAATTAAAAGTTGAATTTGTAATTTATTTTTTTTAATATAATTAAATACACGAATATCGAGAATCGTATAAGAGCGATCATTTCAAAAAATCCTCAAATGTATGCCATTCAATCTCCAATTAGTTGGGGGTATAAGACAGTCTCCAATACAAACAAGTTCCCCCCGACAAAGCCATTATTTTAGCTTATGCTCCCACACCGTAGCTTACTATCCTCAATTTCATGTGCCATCAGAATAGTGAAAGTCAAATTTCTCATCTTTTTTGACTATTTTATGTCCACCATAGTTCTCGTCATCTTTTCTTACAATAGTCACCACCGAAGGAATTGCCATCATCGTTGTCATCACAGTTGCAATGGACACTGTCAAAACACAAAGCTTCATCGACGGAGAAGATGAAGAGGATGAGACATGTTGCAATCGATTTACTGTTGGCTTTAGAAACAGTTATTGACGACAAATCAAAGGCAATTGAAGATGATGAAACAGAAGAGACCCACGACTGAAGAATATGAAAAGTCGTGATGAAGGAGGAAACAATCTATCATAACGAATGTGGTCGGTCACGGAGAAGACAACTGGTCATGGCCAATATAGTAGTATTTATTATTAAATTAATATAATAATATTAAAATTTAATACAATAATATTTATTATTAAATTAAAAAATAAATATTAAATTTTTAGTGAAAATTATAGGTAAGATAAAAAAATATTAGAATTAAAATTTATTAATAAATAAATAAAATAGAGAATCAAATAGATAGTAGAATATGGAACGTGGTTGAAGGAAACACAACTTTTGAGATAAAAATAAAATTAGAAGTAAATTATTTATAATATAATAGATAGTAGAATAGAGAATGTAATTGGAGATAGTCTAATGTTTTTTTACCCAATCAGTCAAATAAAACGTGTTAAAAGATTAGTTTTTAATACTAGTTATTAGATAATTAAAAGTAGAAAAGATTGTAATCATTATTTTTGAGATTGGACATAATTATAAGAATTATTTTTCACGTTTTAGAAATAACAATAATTTTTTTATTATTAAATAAAAAATAAAATGATTATGTTACCCTTTTTGCTCTCTTCGCTTTTATATTCTCTCTATCAAGATTTTAAGCTACCATTAGATATTTTTGAAAAGAAAGAGTTTTGGAAATGGGTGAGTCCAGATGCAATTGGGTTCATCTGCGATAAAATCAAATACACAAATTTAAAGTGGTTTGACAAATTGTTTACATTCACGAGTAAAGGAGGAGTTTCACTGTGTACATAATATGGTCACAAAGGAAAACCAAGTTAACATCCGATGAGGTCCAAATGTAATTTTAGAGGCGTGTATGGTAACCTATTATTTACATAATGGCTCCTAGGGGAATCAAAATATTGATGAGGTCCAAATGTAATTTTAGAGGGGAGCCAAGTTAATAACTGAAAGAATGGGAGGGGTTTGGGCATAATTCTCAAAAGAGTTATAAGGGTTTAGGTGGAAATTTCATGAAAAACTTGGGGCTCAAAGTAAGAATTCAAAATTCTCAAATGATAGATTCCCAATATGTTAATCGATGATAGTGCACATCTCTATGGCAGGTGATAAGGATAGTGAAGTACTCTACTACCTTCAACAAGTTCCTAGCCTCTTATTGCCGATTTTGGAGGCTGAGCAATCAAAGAAAGTTCATGAAAGGCACTCTCGTGGCTAAATGATCAAAGATTTCCCAAGAGAAATTAGGGCATTTTTTATGTTTTGACCAAATTTAAGATAGGATTTTTATATCAAAGTAAGGTGGTACATTACACTTTAATTAATGTAATCATGTAGCAATTAAATAATAGAAAGGAATTCATAATTAATCCAAAATAAATGTACAAAATTATTTTTATTCTCTTCGCTAGAAAAAAATGTTTTTGTCTAAAATAAATGAACCAATTACTCTTTGTAGTCACTTTTATATAAGGTGGCTGACGAAATTGCGATGACAATCTGTCTCACATAGGTTGTCTCCTAACCTTAACTACTTCATCTTTCTATAACTGTACAAAAACTAACTGTTACAAAATACTATTTCAGAATAGTGTGTAAAACTTATAAAAGTAAATTTGGAACTTTCTCCAAATGTAGGATCTATCTGATCACTATCTCGGTACTGTTCATCGTCATCATCGCTGTGATCTGGGTCGTTGTGATCTAGGGACTCGTTAATATGCAAGACGCGTAGATGAATACTTATTGATGACTGCCCCTTCTCTAGTGCTGCCTACCCCTTTTCTAGTCGCTACAACTATGTCCTCATTTGATCTATTTCCTAGTTAAACTGTGTCCTCATCTAACTCATTTCCCCATCCATCTTTCGCAACGTCTCAAGCATTAGAATCAGCATCTCGATGATCTGCAAAAGACAAATAAAAAAATAAAAAATAAAAAATAATTATAAAAAAATATAAATTAAAACCATTATTATAATAATAATCGTATCTAGTCTCATACTATTTGTGGTGCGGACTATCAGGGAGTCCTTCCTCCTGCCTGACTTCTGACATCTCCTTTTTATGTACAATCTCTTCTTCATCATTTTGCTATTCCTTCTCATCTTCATGTATCCCACTTGCCTCCTCCTCATCCGAACCCTTCTTCTCTTCCCGTCACCCCCATCACCTCCAAATTTGTAGATGTTGACTCCAAAATTGTATTATTTAAATAGATGTTATATAAAAAATTAAATAAAATTTAGGTTATGTTGCACACTTACATTATTCGTAAGGTAGTCATAGTAATTTTTTATTTGTGGTCTTTTCTTGGATAATTATTTTCTACACTTGGGAATGACTTGGTCAAATATTTTGATGACCCATTTATTCCAAATACATGAGAATGCTTCAATCAACCACCATCAGAGACTGTTGTAGACCATCGGAGTCGGAAAAGACGACCGGAGAAGAAGTTGCACGTGGGCTTCACACACTAGTGCTAGGGTATGGCACATGAGGTACTGTTTGACTCTGAAATTAATTTTATAATTTTTGTAACATTATTTTAGTGATGTTTATGCAAAAATATTTAGAGAAACTAGGTGTTAGGTATTTATTATGGGTTTTCAAAGGAAAGAAAGATTTGGAAAAATAGAGAAAAATAAGGAGAATTGAGGAAATTATGGAAAAAAATAGAAATACTGATTTCTATAGATATAATGGTAAACAAGAGACAATTTGATTGTTAAAAGGAAGGATTGCCCGATTTTTTAGGTGCGACACGCTTTTTGAGGCAAAAATTGATTTTTTTCGAGTAAAGGTGAGTGGTTCGATTCCAGTCTTACCTTTGTCTTGAAAGTGTTTTGGTGTGTGTGTAGTAGGTTCAAGTGAGCAGTTTTACCCTCCCGAGTTTAGGGTTGCATGTGTTTGGACCAGTTCCAACAAACAGTTATACCCTCTAGAACTTAGGGTGTATCGTATAAGCGTTTTACTTATGTATTTGTGACATCGTATGCATATTGATCACATGGAATATTGCATCAACTATTTTACTTATGAAAGAGTCGGTGCATGACATATGGTTTTTCGTATCATCATAGTGTTGATTTTGTGTCTTCGCTTTTGGATGGAGTCTTCTTGAGAATGGGGCAATGTTAATCCCGGTGATTGAGTGACATGGATGGACGCCTGGGGATTAAGTATGTTGCGGCAAGATCAACCCTAATGGTGTGTGAAATGGATTTTCACGGGAGGTTGAGTATGTCGGGGAGATTTCTCAAGATAGATGTGTTGCATGTTGTCATTGTCGGTATATGGTATGCTCATGTGTTATTCATACATTCTGTAAACTATATCATGCCATCACTTAGATATTTTATCATCTAATCTAGGTTATGCCCTTGGAACATTTAATGTTTCAATCAGAGACTGTTGCGAAGGCAAGGATGTGGCCAATTGAGGGCCAACAGTGCTTAGTATGATAGCAGTGGTATCATTTTGAGACGGTAGTACTTATTTTGATATATGTATGAATGGTCATATGATAGTGTTGTTATCATTTTGTAATGTTTTAATACGTATTTTGATGTGGAGATACTATGTAAGAATCTCGTGGTAGGCCACGGTATTTTGATGTTGTTATATCCGCTGCGTAATACTATATCTCATTTAGTTTAATATTTATTGATCTTGTTAGTTAAACGGGCAAGACTTGAGTTTTGAGATTTTATCTGCATGTGAAGATTGTTCTTGATGCACCGCGCACAATGAATTTAAAAAAAAAAAATCTCGATAACTCCTTATAGTGGCACGTCTGGCGAGGCGAGGTGTTGCACGAGCGGTTGGGAACCGCGCAAGAATGATAATCCCAAAACATGCATCGAATTAATTACAAAGATTATATCTCCATTATACTTTGAATTGAGTTGTTACTTTGAATTGAGTTGTTTTAAGACACTTTCAATAATGTATCGTGTCTTATATTACTTAAACATACTCAAATAAATAAAATCTCTAGATTATCTCATATGCCTTAATTAGACACCACATCTAATGACCCAAACAAAAATTAAGTTAAACCTAAATCCAAAAGTAAATTGTGTAGGTTAATCAAGGCGAATCAAGTAGCCAAAAACAAAAAGGGCTCCACCACGTTAGGCCAACCTTAAAATCAATTGCCTAAGAGACTTGACTTTTATCCAAAGTAAAATATCAAATTAGGTAACTATATTCCCCTGAAATCAAATAGATATCACCAAAACTCATTTTAGTCGTATATAAATATCAAATGATCATACAAGTCAATGGTGAGAGAAAAGGATAAAGAAAGAGAGATATGAGAAAAATTTGTGAACATCTTGAATACTTTTGAAATTTTAATAGCAATTGTTAGAGGACTGGACGATACAAGTTTTATTAAATATCTGATTTTGGATTGAGATGAGTTTGCTTATATAAAATTGTTTGATAAATTGATCAAGTCGAGTTAGATCTCAATCACGATCGTTTGACAAAATATTCAAGTTCACCAAAGTACCGAAATGCTCAAGTTGCATTTGCATCTTCTAAGGCATTGAGGTGAGGTGATTACAAGTTGATATAGTTTGATTACATAGATGTGTGTTTGGTAAAAGAGTAGATTTGAGTTGAGTTAGAATGCAAAATGACAAAAAAGGATATAAAATAATAATTCTATATAAATTTCATTATTTCATGTAAAGCATATTTTAACAAATCTTTGTTTAATGTGATAAGTTGAGTTGAGTTAAAATATTAAATGAATAAAAAAGATTACAAAAATGTTTTTAATAAATTAAGAAAAATAAATTATGACCAAATTGAGTTGGGTATTTTATAAAAAGACTATGTATTTAAAAATATATTTTAATAAAATTGTGTTTAATTTATAATTACAAAATATGAAAATATATTAATTAGTGTATTTATAAGGACATAAAGAGAATTAAAATTTGTAGTAATTCTCATAAAAGAGTAAAATGAATATATATTTTGGTGAGATTGACTTTAACCATCTCAACTAACTCAAGTGAGTTGAGTTAAGAAATCTAATTTGTTACCAAACACTTAATCTCGGCTCAACTCAACCCACCTTTCACCTTTATAATGCCAAACACTCCCTAGAATATGTGATGTTAATTGAGTTAAATTAAATTAAAATTTATCAAATAACTTAACTCGTTCCAAACTTAAATATAACTTAATTTGATAAAGGTCACTAACATCTCCAGAGACATTAGAGATGAGGCTACTTCTAATTAAAGTCAGGCTCACCCTCAAGGTAAAAATTCAAGGCACTCACCTAGGGTCCCTCGGGCTTAGGTGGCCTATGCTGATCTCATATCCAAAATAATGAAAAATTCAAAATAATGGAGAGAAAAGAGATGACTTTCACAAAAGAAGAAGTCCCATTTAGGGGGCGTTTGTTAAAATGAGCAAGATAAGGTAATATCAAGATAAGATTGAGATACTTTCAGGACTAAGATATGGAATGATCAAGATAAGGTCGGGAAACTTTCCAAGATTTCTATCAGACTGTTTGTTAAATTTTTTAGAATCTACTGGTAACTGTACTTTTTCTTTCTATGTGTTTGTTAATACATATGATAAGCACCAAGATAAGGGTTTTTTTTACCAAAATATCCATATTACCAAATTTATGATTAAAATAGTATTTTATGATTAATATGAATTGTCAAAAAAATTACGATTAAAATTAAAAGTAATATTTTATTTTCTAAATTCATGTTGAAAAATAAATTTAAAAAGAGTTGAAAAGTATAAATAATAATTGTTAGAATTACAATAATTCTACCTACATAATTAAAAATAGCCAAAACATATTTTTATAATAGATAATAAAATATAAGATTAAATAAAATAATTTAAAAATTAATGAAATGAATTATATTAGTTAATAAAACATATATATAGAGAGAGAAATTTAAATTTTAAAAATTAATAAAATGAATAATGTCATTTAAATTTTAAAAATTGTCAAAACATATAATAATTTAAAAATATATTCAATAATATTAATTATAAGAGTTAAATAAATAAATTTTTTAATAAATTTAAATCTTTAAAATGTATTAAATGGCATTAACTATCTTACAAGGGGTAAATAAGTAATTGAGTCTTATCTTGAAAGAGTAAGATAAATTTATTCGAGGAGGGAGGTCGGATAAATTTATCTTGAAAGGGGGAGATAAGAGGTCACGTGAGGTCTTTTTTGAAAATGGTCAGATAAGCTTAACAAACACGTTGAAAAGACCAAATATCTGGAATGCTTCCCATATCTAACCTTTTCTTCTTCTTATCTTGGTTAACAAATACCCCCTTAATGAATAACAGAATAAATTGAATGTAACAAGGCGCACTATCATTTATATATATAATATTATATAATAAAATATATAATAAATAAAAGTAGTAGTTGATAAACCCCCATATAAAACTTTAGAGCCTCACTTATATATATAATATTATGTAATAAAATATATAATATGCTTAGATTTTATAAGGACCCGTATACAATTTTGTTAAAACTCTTAAAATCTCAACCCTAATTAAAGTTAAATATTATATATATCACATGTATTTCGAGGTGATTTGTTGCAGGCCCATATCCCCTTCTGAGTTTGTTCGCATCGGATAAACGTTATATTATTTTACGCAGTTAAAATAATATTTTATCATATTTTATATTTATAAATACATTTTACAAATTGACATGAATTTATATATATATATATATTTTAAACTGAAATCAAAGGGTGATAATTGAGTTTGGATTAGGATAATGCGTGAGCGTGTGACGGTGACTATGATTGATCCCCGATTGGTTAAAAACATATTAGTAGGACTCTTTCCTTTGGAATTCTACACAAATTGACGGACCATTTTGCTCTTCACCTACACACACTATTTTATCACTCTGCACTGTCTTCAAGTTGGTGACACAACGCCGTAAAACAAGGCTCTACCTACCCATCTCCTCCTAGTCCTAGATCTCAGCGCTTTCGGTCTTTGAGGGATCAATGGCGTCTGTTATGGTAGCTAACGGCGGACAATCTCACGCGCCGGTTACCGGCCGCTTCGCTGCTGTCTACAGCGAGGTTCAGAACAGCCGGATCGACCATGATCTTCCTCTCCCCTCTGTTCTCGGAAAACCCTTCAAGATGGTCAATGGCCCTCGCAGCTCCGCCGCCGGCAATCCAGGTGCCACCGTCTTCTCTTTATATGCATATAGATCTGAGATCTAATCTATGTGTTCGATTTTCTTTTTCTTTTTGTTTTTTCCTTTGCTTTTTCTGGTAAGCTGAGTAGTAAATCAAACGCTTGGGATTGAACTGCTAAAGTGACTCTTCAATCTACAGAGCGTAATGTGTAGTTTTATTTAGCTTCAATATTAGATCGAAATGGATCTTTGTGGTTGTATTGAGAGGTGGTGTTTCAGATGAGATAGCGAAGCTCTTTCCATGCCTGTTTGGGCAACCGTCGGCAATGTTGGTGCCTGGAGAATCGAGCGACTTCCCATCGGGGCAGATCTTGAAGATTGGCGTGGTTCTATCTGGAGGCCAAGCCCCTGGAGGACACAACGTGATTTCTGGAATCTTTGGTCAGTTTTTCGTGATTGGTTCTTATTTTGTCTGATTTAACCCGAATGATTCGTATTCTCAACTTCTCTTTGTTGGATGTGTCTGTGTATGCGTGAGGTAGATTACTTGCAGGATCGTTGTAAAGGAAGCACACTGTATGGATTCAGGGGCGGACCGGCTGGAATCATGAAGTGCAAATATGTTGTTCTTACGTCAGAGTATATTTACCCATACAGAAATCAGGTTATGATTGTTTCTGTGAAAGTTGTAGCTATTTGTATAAGATTCTTCTTTTCTATCTTTATATGCACTGCCACGTTTTTTATTATACTTAATTATAAAGACTGCTGCTTTTTGTTCTCAAGTATGTACTTTTGATCTTACGGACCATGGGCCATAAAGGTCATAGTCTTGCAACCTGCACATTCTGAAGCCAGTATAATTCGTTTAAAATGCCTCTTGTGGCAAGTTTACAGCTTAGTTCAATACTCAAGCTAAGATGTCCTTCAGTTCCAAATCTGGGGCACGAGCTCTTTATGGCCAAATACAAGCGTTTGAAAGACTGAAACCTAAATACTAGAGATGCAATAAAAGTAAAATTGTTACTTAAAAAAAAAAATAAAAGTAAAATTGTTGAACTTTAATGGGAACCAGGGGGTATGTAATGGCTTGGGAGTCTGCTGCATTGGGCTTATATCTTCTTCTTTAATATCTTTTTATGAGAAAAGGGAAAAAGGAGAAAAGTTTATTACTGATGTCTAATCACAAAAAGGACTACTTTCTACTTGACTAAAGAAACAAAAGCTGTAGCACAATGCTTAATCATGATGGATGCGTTTGAGCAGCAAGTTAGAAAGGAATGACATTGGATATGAATCATATGATTGTAATTTTATTGTTTCAGGGCGGGTTTGATATGATTTGCAGTGGCAGAGACAAGATTGAAACTCCAGAACAGGTAATATTCTTCAGTGTCTTATCAGGCAACTGTGGTCAATGCAATGTTGATTCTTTTCTTCAACTTCTTAGAGCTTTAGTTGACACAATTTCTACGGACATGATTACAGTTTAAGCAAGCTGAAGAAACAACATTGAAGCTTGATTTGGATGGGCTTGTTGTAATTGGTGGAGATGACTCAAACACAAATGCTTGCCTCCTTGCTGAAAACTTTAGGTGAACCATTAATCTGTTGCTACTTGCTAATGAAATGTGGTTGTTCTTTCCTTTTTGCTCTTTTACTCTTTAGCCAGTATTATAGGTTGGTTCTTCTGCAGTGATCCTGTAGTTGTATGCTTAGTGCCATTTGTCTGAGTTTCCTTGTTGCATGTGTTGCTTAGGAGTAAAAATATGAAAACTCGAGTGATTGGATGTCCGAAGACAATTGATGGTGACCTAAAATGCAAAGAAGTTCCAGCAAGTTTTGGATTTGATACGGCATGCAAGGTGAAACTAAAATGTTCAACACTACTTTTTGTACATACACTAACTTTTCAAGTCTGTTCTGTTCTTGGATACTAGCCATACATCTTACTCTTAATGTATTGCAATTGTGGCATTAATTAGTTCATTCAAATGATGGATCTTGTTCTCATGAGTTGCGTAAGTTCTTGTTTGGTAACTTTAGTTTAGCATCTTAGTTGTTGGAGCATAAATCTTTTCTTCAATTTTGGCCAGACTTAGTTTGGAACTCAGAATGTGGTAAAGGAATGAGGAAAATGACAGATTAATTTGAAGGAAATTCTTTTAGTATGTGTGTTGTCAGACCCTTCCATCAAAATTCTCTCTGGAATAACATAATCTAGAGAAAGGGTAAGAATGACCTATACTTCTAAACATTTTTTTTGGGGGTCTTTTTCCTTGGTGTTGCCATGGTTTGAAAACAATGAGTAGCAGTTTCCTTCGAGTCTTCTTTTATTTTTGCTACAAGAAAAAAAAAAAAGAAAAAGCCAAACAGGGGTTAAGTGTTCAAATTTTACTATCAATTTACTAACATAAACAGGATCAAGCCTGACAACCATTTGGAAATGCATTGAATTTACATCTATCCTTGCATCAGCTTTCTTCTTATGCATTTTTGTCCCTGTCTTTGAGCTAATCATGGAAGTTGTGTTGTGGATATTGTTAGTCTGTTTGTATATCCAACTTTAAGTTGTTTCCTGATTTGTTGTGGGGGTTAAAGTTCACACATCTATTCCAATTTGCAGATATATGCAGAAATGATAGGAAATGTAATGATAGATGCTCGCTCAACTGGGAAGTATTATCATTGTAAGTACTATCCTTGTAATATATTATCGGTGTAAGTATTTTCTAGTCATGATAAGCATCAATTGGAAAATTCCATCTCAGTTCGTGTATGGGAACTTGAATTTAAATTAATCCTACCCTTCTACATGATGTGTCTTCCATCTTAAACCAACTTGTTTGCTGCTTACTTTCCATGAAGTGAACATTGAGAATGGATAATCATATTACCAACAAGCTTAGTGCAATTCATAAGGTGACTTGTGAGTTTGTTTGACATCCTGCTCCTTATGGGCCATGGTTAATTACGTATGATTTATTATTTTTGACCTTCCCCTAGCCCTTGCATTACTTTCACTGTCAACATCATTCCCACTGGTGTAGTCATGTGTTGAAACCATGTCATCAAATTTTTTCCTTCTTTGTTGGTACCACTACCCATGTCTCATCACATATTGATAGTTAGCATTTTGTAATTTATGTCATGTAAGTAACCAGTTCTATATCTAGGGAGATCCTTTTTTAGCAATGCCACATGAACCTGTGATTTCTAATTATTGGTCTCTGACTATGGCCTTCATGAAAGTTTCATTTCTTCAACTACATAAAACTACATGCCAGGCTATATGTGTAATTGGGATGGTAGTCAGAATACTGGATATTCCTTGTTTTAACTACAATTAGTTTTATTTCACTTTTTTTGTAATTGTCTTATTTGCATGATTCATATATTTGCAAGCGTAAATGGTATCTAAATTCTGTTTGCAGTTGTACGGCTAATGGGCCGTGCTGCTTCACACATTACGTTGGAGTGTGCTTTACAAACTCATCCAAATATTAGCCTTATTGGAGAAGAGGTACTTCCACTTAATAGTCTTAGTGGTGCTTTAAGACTATGTCCCTCACATTGTACTTCCATATATTGTTTCATGGATATGTTTCTAAAGTACGTGGATGAGAAGTCTGACCTTCTCACTGAAATTTATTGTAATCATTTGAGATTATTTTACAGAATAATAAGTTCAGGATAGATTTTGTTTCACAATGTTTTTATCTTGCTGCAGGTTGCTGCAAACAAGCAGACATTAAAAAATGTTACAGACTACATTGCCGATGTGATCTGCGGTCGTGCAGAACTTGGTTATAACTATGGTGTGATACTTATACCCGAAGGCCTCATTGATTTCATTCCTGAGGTAAAACTCCATTTTTTTTTTTAATTTGTATTCATTTTTATGTGCAGGTGCTGACCTGTACATTGTTATATGTCTTTGGTGACTGATGTGTTGATTTTGTGATTTACTGTTGATTGCAGGTGCAGCAACTCATTGCAGAACTTAATGAAATTTTGGCTCACGACATTGTAGATGAAGGTGGTCTTTGGAAAAAGAAACTTAATGACCAGTCTTTGCAACTTTTTGAATTTTTACCTCCAGCAATCCAGGAACAATTGATGCTTGAGAGAGATCCGCACGGCAATGTGCAGGTTCATATAATGTCACCGGTTATCTGTATGAATTCTCTGTTTTCATACTAATATGGTCGTGCTGGTTCACTCTATGCTTCCAGGTTGCCAAAATTGAAACAGAAAAAATGCTTATTCAAATGGTTGAGACTGAATTGGAGCAGAGGAAGCAGAGGGGCACATATAAAGGCCAGTTCAAAGGGCAGTCCCACTTTTTTGGGTACTTATCTTATCCTTTCTGCTTTATCGGTAACATACGGGGTGTTGCACCAATTAAGTGTGTATATGTATAGGCATTGACAATATTTGCTTGGGGTCATTGATGACCTCAAGCCTTCCGGCAATTTTTATGTGCTGAGTTGTGGGAAAAACAATGCTGATGCCTGATCATGTTGTTGACCATGCTGTTTTCATACATGCAGTTATGAAGGAAGATGTGGTTTGCCATCGAACTTTGATTCTGCATATTGTTATGCATTGGGTTATGCTGCTGGAGCTCTCCTCCATTCTGGGAAAACTGGCTTGATATCTTCAGTCCGTGTTTCTATTCTGTATTCATTTTGCTTAGGCTTTAGATATACTTCTTATAACTATGTTTCTGTATCCTTCAGGCCAGTAATTCTAGGTTTTTGTTAATATTGGGTTAAGAGTAGAAGATTTTGTTTCCTTGCATTCAAACTTTACTGAATCAAGTGTGACTCTCAGGTAGGTAATTTGGCTGCTCCAGTTGGAGAATGGACTGTAGGTGGGACTGCACTGACTTCGTTAATGGATGTGGAGAGGCGGCATGGTATAGGCACCTTAATTGTTATTAGGACATGTTAAAAATCATGATTTACTATGCAGAAAATTTGGATTCTTTAAGATGAATGCTCACAAATGGAGTTTGTTGCCTGGATTTTTCGTTTTGTTAGATCTTTAGTTATTTAATCTCTTTCCCAAATTTGATTTTGTTTTCAGGTAAATTTAAGCCTGTGATAAAGAAGGCTATGGTTGAGCTTGACGGTGAGAATTCTTTTTATGCCCCCTTGTGCCGTCTTTTCTCCTCTTCTCTTCTCTTCTGAAAGAGTACAACAGCTGCTGATTGTTCCATTGGCATTCCTTGCTGAATACAAAGTGAATCCGAATAATTAACAACCATTACACCAGTGTTATTATTTGTGAAACCCCAAGGACCTAACATGAAATGATGAATGCTGCAGGTGCACCATTCAAAAAGTTTGCATCCATGAGAGAAGAGTGGGCGCTTAACAACCGATACATCAGTCCCGGTATGTTTTGAATTTGACTTTCCAGCGTCCTTCAATTAGCAGGGAACTCTCGTCTGCGTTTAGCTGGATTTTACTGCTCTGTTCTTATCGGCCTACGGATTTTAGCATAGCTGGACCGGTTTCTTGCCGATGGTTGATGAATTAGTCTTCCCTTCTGTCCACCATGCAACAGCTTATGTTTTATTGATCTGTTTGTTGCAGGTCCCATTCAGTTTACCGGCCCTGTGGCTGATACGGTCAACCATACCCTACTGTTGGAACTCGGGGACACAGCTTAGTTAAATGTTCCATCCATGCGCTTTTGCATCTCTTGCAGAATACAACACATGTTCTGCTTCCTCAAGAGACCACCTTCAATTGCCATTGCCTTCTAAATTTATTTTCCCTAATTTTAGTTAGTGTTGAATTGAACTTAGGTGGATAATCAATATCCTTTATTTTTTTTGTTTTATATTTGTCCTAGGAATAAGAGGGATGTTAATTTGATTGACTTGGTGTTGGGAGAGGTCCTAGTTTGAACTGGGTTTCGCTGCATGGAATGAAAAAAATAATCAGCTTGGTGGTCGTCTTCTGCTTTGGATTATCCTAAAGTTGCAGCTTATTTTTGTAAAGTTTAAAGCTCTGGTTTGGTCGTTAGCTTGAGAATGTGACTTTTAAAGTGGCCAAAATAATAAGAGCATTTTAACCAACGATTAGGACATAATCTTAGTAGAAGTTTAACAGTAACTACAGTAGATTTTAAGATTGAAAGCGAATTGATAAAATTGAAATTTATAATAAATTTGTAACTCTGACCAAAGTTGACTTCTTTGCTCCTTAGTAGGATTTTGCTGACATAGCATACTGGATGATCAATTTGGCCCTTACTCCTGGTCAACACAGCACTTCCGACTTTGTTACTCCCACCAGATATATGTATAAAGATTTTCCTGTTCTTAGTCGTGTCAAGAGGGGGACCTCCTTTAGATGCTCTTTCTTCGAAGGATTTCTAACGCTCGTCTATCTACTCAAATCCCTTTTTAGCCATTAGTGTTTGCAAAAATGGGAGGCCCCTCTCGACTAACTTAGACAATAATTGGCTTAGGCCCGAACACACTTCTTGGGGTTTAACCGCACATTGTACTATTGGAGAACTCTATAGACAAGAATTGGCTTAGGCCCGAACACACTTCTTGGGGTTTAACCGCACATTGTACTATTAGAGAACTCTAAACAGTTGAGTCAACTTCTTAACATGGGACTCTTCTTTCAAACTTTTTACAATCATATTGTCGACATATGCTTCCATCACATCACCTACTAGGTTTTTGAACACCTTATTTACTATGCTTTGGTACGTAGCTCTAACGTCTTTCAATAAAAAAGACATGACCTTATAGCAATATGTCATTTTCTCCAAAATAAAAGAATTTCTTGGTCAAGGGGGTACATCATTATTTGGTGGTACCTTGAAAAGGCATTAGGGAAAATCAACAATTGATATCTTGACATTTCGTCCACTAATCGATCGATTCAGGGTAAGGGATACAAATCTTTCGGGCAATCTTTATTAAGGTTGGTGAAGTTGACACACACTCGTCGCTTCCCGTTGGGATTTTTCACCATCACGACATTTACTAACTAGTTAGGATATTGTACTTACTAGATGAAACCAACCTCCAATAGTTTGTCTACCTCTTCTTCCAATGCCAGTAACCTGTTAGGGGTAATATTTTGCTTCTTTTAATGAACAAGCTTGAATTGTGGATTGATGTTTAAGTGATGACAAATTACATTCAGGCTAATCTTGGACATGTCAGCTGGCGTTTAGGCAAATATATCCATATTAGCTTTTAAACATTCTACAATTTCCTCTTTTGCTTTTTTCAAGAGTTGCAAGTCGACATAAACAAGTTTTTCAGGTTCAGTCTCACTCAACTATATAGTTTCTAGCTTCTCCGTCGACTAAGGTTTGTGTATAGCATGCCTAGCAAGTGACTTATGTATGGCTTGCTTAGTAATTGACAGGGTCTCCTCTTTCTTCTTTCTTTTCATGGAAGAGACATAGCAAGTGCGAGCCTTTCTTTGATCTCCACGGACTTGCCCCACCTCCTGGGTCGTAGGAAACTTCATCAATAGGTAACAAGACAAGACTACCACCCTTATATCATTGAGTAGGGGGTGTCTCAGAGTCACGTTGTAAGTAGTTGAAGAGGTTTTCATTACCATGAAATTGGCTTGTCGAGTTATGCCTAGCATGACTGGCAACTGAATCGAGTTGGCGATGGGCACTGTCTCCCTGGTGAAACTATACAAAGAGGAAGAGACTTTTCTCAGCTAATCATGGGAGATGTGCATCTGTTCAAAGTAGTTTCAGTAGATAAGGTTGAGTAAACTACCACTATTGACCAAGATTCTCCCAATGGAGTGTTTTGCAATGACAACTAAAATTACCATAAAATCATCATGGGGAGTAATCACATCTCCCCTGTCTGCGGGTGTAAAAACAATTGGTTCTTCATAGTCTTGCACTTTCATCACCAGATTCACTTAATAGGCCTAATGAGCGTAAGCCTTTCGAGAAGACAAGGTGTCTCCAACTAAGGTCTCATTGTTGGAAAAGACATGAATGGTCGGATGAGTCGACTTGTTATCTAGGGGAATAGCTTGTTTGTCATCCATCTTTCCCTCATTTTGCCCTTGGTTTCGCATATCTTGGCCCTCAGGCCTTTCTTCCTTTCTATGAGGTGCCTGATCATCTATTTCTTCACCACATATCTTTGAAAATGTCCTTCCTAGATAAGTGCCTCAATCTAATTTTTCAATTCTCTACACTGGTTAATAGAGTAACCACGAGTTTTGTGATATCTATAGTACTCCTCTTGCTCATTTCCCATGGGTTGATCAACCCTTTTTGGGATCTTTATGAGGCCTAATCCTTTGATGGCCGCTAGTATCCCTGACTACGGTTCATTGAGCCGTGTATAGCGGTGAACTACAATCAAACTCTTTTGGGATTTATCACCTTATCCTATCGTCGGTCAGGGCCTTTATCCATATCTCTTTCTTTTCTCATCCAATCTTTCTCCTACCTTACCCTAATTGTCTTCCTGACCTTCGACTAGAGTATGTATTTGTTAGCCCTCACAAACAACTCTGTCAGGGTGGTGGGTAGATCCAGGGCTAGCGATTCTTGCAAGGGAATGGACTGAGTCCCTTGTAACATGGCAGCTACTGCCTCCCTAACTTGTAGATTGCAGACTTCAAGGGTTGAATTTTGGAACTTGTCTACATATTGTCGAAGGGATTCTTGGTTTTCTTGACGAACACTAAGGAGACAAGTGACGTCCTTTTTCCTCTGACTGTTGATTACAAATGCCTTGATGAATTCCAACCTCAATTGTTCAAAATAGGATATAAACCTTGCAGGCAAACCATTAAACCAAGTTCAAGCATGTCCAACTAGGGTTAAGGGGACAGCCCGACACATTATCTCGTATTTCCAGTTGTGGAGTATCATCAAAGATTCATAGTTTTGTATGTGATCATAAGGGTTGTCCCTGCCCGAATAAGGGGTTATCTAAGGCATCTTAAATTTCTTTGGCAGGGGCGTTTCCATTACATTTGCCGTAAATGAGAGTATCTTTTGGGGATGCTCCTTCGAGGCTGGCAATAACTTCTTTTCCTGAAGCACCTACTTAATTATTTTCTTCATATTAACTGCCTCCCAGGCACTAAAGGCCAAAGGGTTATTGTTGGCCTTATTATTGCTACTTGTCACAACTCTAGGAGAGTTTCGATCCCCACCTGTTGGGTATTGACCACAGTTTTTGAGTATTTCCCCATCTGAGGGCTTTGTCTACTTTCTCTTGCCCTTCGATGATCATCCCTTCTAAAGCACAAAAATGACTCAGAGACGCCATTTTGGTGTTTCTGAACCATTTCTCGTTTCAGAAATGGCAAAGATGGCTCAAAACGCTTTTCGGGCTATTTTTGTAATTTGTGAAAATTTTGGGGCCGTTTCACAAATTACATAAAATGGCCGAAAATGTGTTTCCAGCCACTGAAAAGCAAAGCGGTGGCTAGAGCGAAAGATGCAACGATGAGAGAGGCGAGGCAACAACAGAGATAGAGGATGTAGCGGCGATTGGTGGCTAGTGTGAGAGATGAGACGGGTTGGCGGCAAGAGGCGAGACAGCAACTAGAGCGGCAAGAAAGGCGATGCGTCGACGACTAAAGAGGTAACGATAGAGATGGAGGATGCAACGACGATTGGTGGCGAGGTAGCGACGATGAGTTTCTCTCTAGCTGCTCCAAACCTTCAGCAAGCTGAAATTCCTGGGTTTACAACTTAAATATTGTTTATATTATATAAATTATAAACTAATTTCACGTACACTTCTATTTATTTTGTTCCAACCCTTATAGTTTTAACTATTTTTCAGATATACCCTATTTATTTTACTTTTTAAATATTTTTTATTCTATATTTTTTTTTTCAAAAAAGATAACAATAGCCAAGAACAATGATTATAACATCATATTAAGATGCTTAAAAGAAAAATTTAGTTAAATGAAACATGCATATAGATGGCGGATTACAATATATAGTTTGATTAACTTAATCATTTTGATTGATCAATTGATTTTTATAATCCTTATATATGGTAAACAAGCATTAAATATATTTTTTTCAATAGTATATTTATTATAATAAAACTAATTAACAATAAATAGTTAGACTTAAAAAATAAGATATTATAAATATGTATTGTTTGAAAATTAATGTATGGTGTTGGTGTGTTTTGCAACATATAATATGTAAAATAATTTTTTTTTTATTCTGCATATTACTCAAAATATGTACAAATTTTCATATCTTTTAAATAATTACTATATTTTCATGACAATATTATTTATATATATTAATGTAATATTACATAATTCATAATAGTCTTATTTACAAAAAAATCTTATATTTTCTTGATTTACACTTTATCCCGCATTTTTATTTCTTTTTTTTTCTTAGAAAAATGTCATTTCTTCGTTTTCGTTTCGTATCAAAAATGTTTCACGTTTTCCGTTTCCATTTTCGTGCAACCTAGATCATCCCCTCATTGATTTTCATAACAGGGGAAGATTGAGTATGAGCCCCTCATGTAAGATACCTTAATTGATTCTTTCGAGAAGGGGCAAATTGAGAGTGAGTCTCTAGAGTGGCATCTTGATAAGAGCAATTTCCCAGCACTTCCTATTGGGCCCCGTACAGTGGAGTCGTTTCGAGTATAAACTTCCTCAAGGTGGTTGGCCACGTAAAGGGGAACACTAACATTTGGAGTATTAATGCAAGGGTTTTTATCGTTTTCAAAACTTTTTGAAAAACATACATAATACGTAGCGAAAATAAAAACAACAATCACCTTGCAAGGCTCGGTATCAAACAATCACATGTAATAAAATAAAACCACACTATAGGGCATTAGATATATACCTCACAACAGTTTCAAATCTAATGAAGAGGTTGGAATCCTCTCGAGACAACAATGGTTGCACGCCAACAACTTTAGAACAATCCTTGAAATGACTAGTCTGACCCTTGAAACTACAAAGGCCTTTGTCGGTCCACACTCCAAGTAGAAGATGAATCCCACAAATCTATGTGCCAGCTAGATTAAACGTAGGAGATGAAATTAGTTTTGGGTTCAAAAAAGAAGATTCCCAATCCAATAGACTATCTATATGGACGAGATTCCTACTCTAGCAATCAAGACAACAATGGAGCAAATGTTGGGAGCATTGGGTAAAGGTTCAACAAACTATGAAGAATAAGAGAATACACTGGCCGAGAGAAAAATCATTGCTACAATTGCAATGGCCGAGCAGCAAGCATACTTTCCTTTCATCTTTTCAAACCTTTTATATTGGACATCCCAAAACCCTAAACATCCCAATACAAGACAAAAGACAAGGAGAGGGAGAAAAAGAGATAAGAGGGAGACAACCAGGACACAGGTCGTCCTCCTCAACCACGTAGCCCCAATTATGTTGCAAAAATGACAAAAGATTGTGTCGAAATGCGACCCTCTGCCACATAAACTATTAACTGTTTTGAAGGAACAACCGATGTTCAACACGAGTCGATCGACCTATTCTCAACCAGTGGACTGATTTGGGTTTGATCTAGTCAACAACCTCTAAGGTCGGTCGATCGATTCTGCCTTTTTTTTTCTAAGTTTTTAGAAATTACATCGAGGCCCACCATTTGATCGGGGCTGTCGAACACCGATAGATTAGATAAATGATGATTTGGATTTGCAATAGGGTGTAACCCAAAGTCGTCTCCCAACGAACCTCAAGCGGATCTGTCAAAACAAGGCTAAACAGGGGGGAGAGTTTTTGATGAAAAACAGAAAACAAGATAAGCAAGAACACAATAAATAAATCGAGATGCAATCAGTTGCAAACCAACCTTATATCCCAGTTTTCATCGCCTTCTCAATAAACAATTTGTTTAGTTTTAATCCTCAAATCAAAAATCAGAAAATTATTTAACAACCGCCAAAGATTTGGAGAAACTAATAGACAGATTCACAGATTCAAGACTGATTGAAGTACCATCCAAACAGGTTGTTCTTCCTTCCAGTTAAAGCCTCAACCGAGCACAAAAACCTTGGATTCTCAAACAAAGACAATTCATGCATTCATCCAACCGGTATCAACACATACACAGATTTAAGAGAGAACGAAAACAAGAGAACAACAAAGTTAAAACTAAAACAAACAGATTTCCATTAAAACCAAAGACTCAAACCAGGAACAAGGATGGTGTTGCAACTTGATTACGGAATCCTTAGCCTTCCATATTGACAAGAACAATGGAGAGAAGGAAAGTCGGATACTGTTCATGCCCTCTAAAAGAATGAATCTTTAATGGCCTCTTAAGGTGCTTAAGTAGAGCTTAAGGAGGAAACCCTAGGTCACTCCAACTTGACGGCCGATTTCGGATAGGTTAACGTGCGTTCTGGGCTTTGGCCTCTTCATAATAATTGTATATCAGGAAGATTAGATTAATTTAGTCTTTTGAATCACTTGATTTGGATATCGGACGCCCAAGATATGGCCTTTTAAAGAATCGGTATCTGTGCAGCTTTCCTAATTCGACCCAACTTCCTGGCCCCGACTTTGAAGCGCTGTTTGAAGGCCCAAACGAACTCGGATTTGGACAAACCATATCATTACAGAAAGCTCAAGAAGTCCCATACAATATCTCTGAAGACATCATCTTCATTCTGGAATTTTATCTTGGCCAAAATACTGAAGGAAGTGCAGGAGGTCAAATCTGCTAAAATTGCCCTTACTTCTCTATCTCCAATTTCCAAGATATCTCATTGCCATCAAGATGTCTCATGCCCCATCTCATGCTCCCATAGCCCTAAACCTGGCAAAATAAAATAAAATAAAATAGTGTGAAGCCCAATTCCTATAAAATAAAATGAAATAAAATCAAGATGAATGAAATAACACAACTAATGTGCAGAAATGACTAAATATGAGGGCTAAATAGTATGAAAATATGTGCTCTATCACCATTATCTCTTAATGACCCTTTCATCTTCTCTTGATTAAACTGAGGTCCTCATTAACTCTTAACGACATGTCCGTCAACTCTTGACAATTGCTCCTATTGATTTAAACCTTGAACCCAATCTGTTAACTCTTAATGGTGACATCATTAACTCTTAATGATGATCTATAATTATAGCTTATATCGCTTAGTCAACCACTACACTTGAATATGCACGTAACCTTCTAGGTTCACTACTAAGTAACAATCAGGACACATCAAACTCTTTAATGCCGACCAAACACTTTGATCCACAACGAGGATCTCTCCACTTCCTCGATGTACCCCAAAAGACCCTAAGTGACAACTAGTATTATGTCAGGACAATCCTACCAGTAATGAAGTCTTACTTTAAAGATAACCTATTTGGGCTTCTGATTCTTATGTACTATAATCCCTCCATTAACTAACATTCTGATCAAGTGAGAGTCATGGATTGATCAAATTCACTAACTTGATAACTATGTCAAGATATAGTGTGGTATGATCCAAATGACACATCAGAACTCCTTTAGACATTAGAAACAACTTTCCAATATGTGCACCCTTGCTAAGTGGACAACCACCATTAATCATATAAGATGTTCACCTCACGCCAGAAGTTAATGGATTGGATCCCATTAGCAATCACATGCCTTCATACATTACTACATAAAAACCACACAATGCATCCCCATCCGAAAATTGAGTGGTTCTTAGTAACGACAAATCATAGGCACCAACATACAAGACAACTATGTTGCCTCCGATCTAAGGACCAATAACACAATTGAATCCAGTAACAAATTATATATCTTCTAAACCATGTGATATATCATTTGCGTCACTTTTAGTAGATGTTTCACTAACATCTACCAACATGTCTATTATATCCATCTCATAGATTATGGCATGTAACTCACCATCCTTTATCATTAGTATCATACACTAATAAAAGGTAGTAGTAACCCATGTGTCAAGTTGTAATTGATTAATCATAGCCATTTTATGAGAAATTTAAGGATGGGAAATACCTTCAAGAAATTCTTATTCTGAAAGTCTTTGTAACATATTCTTAACACTTGAAAATAAGAAATTCAGTTGAAAATCTAAGGGTTCATTCATATATACAAATTGAAGAGGTATGAATGAAGATATGACCTTAAAATATGAAAATATATTTTATTATATTTACAAATATTACATTATTAGTCTCATAATTATAATTGCGAGATGCCATCTAAATCTAGCATTAGGGCACTAACATTGACACAACGAGGGACTAAAGCTTTGCAACATTCTTGCCATTTAAGGAAGGGCTTGCACCCATTCAATGTGCTCTTGTCGCAAGGCCTCATATTTAGCTTGAGGACCCATGGAAACGATTTGTTCGATTGAGCCTAAGTGATTAGGAAAATAAATCCCCTATAGGGAATGTGAGGTGTTGAAGTACGAAACTTGGAATTAAGTCTCCAATGGATGAGGATGCCCCGTAAAAGGTGGTTGAATTTCACAAGACTGTTGATGGGTGAAGGATGGCTGACCCTCATGTTGATGCTGATGGGTGAGGGATGGCTAACCATCACGTCAATGCTGATGGGTAAGGGATGGTTTGTTGAGTGTAGATTTTGATGATTGATGATTGGCATGTGTGAATGTGAATGTACATTTATATTTTATGTACTAACAAAGCATGAAGCCTTCATAAGGCTTACAAAGCTATTCTTTAGTGATTTCATGACACAGGTTATATATGGAAACTTCTTATACTTATAGAGATTTCATTATATATGGAAACAAGTTTTTAGAGAGTTTTCTAGAAATTTGAGTATTTGAGCTATGTATGAAAAGTTTTTCTTGGAATGGAAAGTTTAGAAGATATATATATTGAATCCTTGTTCATATATGGGAAGTTCAAAAGATCTATATGGAAGTTTTTTAGGAGATTGGAGTAGTCCACTATATGGAGTTGTCATATATGTAACTTGGCGACATGGCATTGTTAATGTGGCATTTTGATGACATGACAGCCACGTGGAGCACACTCATCAAGGCTACATCATCTCGTTGGTCTAAATATGGTAAGAGAATCATAGAGTAAATTTAAAGGTTCCTAAAAGCTCCTCTACTCAGCTAAATATGGAAAAAAAAAATTTGAATTGCATTCAAATGGAGAAGTTAAAGATTCAGCATTATTGTTCAACATTAATGGAGGAACTTAAGGTTTGAAAATTAAACCTTGATAGATATTACTTTCCTTTATTGCTGATTCTCTCTCATTAAAAGGATATGGAGACTCAAATCATGGAATCAAGTATCCTACTCATTACGGCTAATTGATGTCTTCATTATGGGAGAATATTCAAAGGATATCTTATATATATTCAGCTACACAAATTGATTCTCTTCTTATTGTTAACATTTTTACTATGGAAACTTGATCAATTAAGGGCTTTTGAAGTTATAATTGATATCTTCATTATTGGACAAATTTGCTTCATTATTTGAGAAAATTTAGATGGATTTTACACCATTTGAAGGTTTAAATTCAAATTTCAAATTAGCTATGCTTGTTATGGAAGCTAAGGGGCCAATTGCACAATCAAAGGTGATTGAAGATCAACTAGAAGTTAGAATTGATCATTTCTTATTTATGGTCAATTTTGCAAGAATTATAAAGGATTTTGATGATATTTTAATCCTTAAAATCAGCCATGCATTATTGGAATTGATTTGCTCATTCAAGGCTAATTGGAGATCAACAAAAGTCAAAGGTCTTGTTAATCAATCAAGTTAGCTGATTATGGAAGGTAAATCAAGAATTCAAATGAAGGGCTGAGATTGGCTTGAAGACTTGACACATGGAGGGCTGAGATTGATCAAGGAAAGCCTACTCTAGCACTATATAAAAGGGTCTCTTGAAGGCTTTGGAACAACTTTTGGAAGCTCTATTATTTTTTACATTATTGGCCGAGATTTTTATTCTCTCTAAATCTTTTTATTCCTCTATCTTCTTGAGAGAAAACTAAGAGAGTTCTATATACTTCATTGTATTATTTTGAGAGAACCCTATTTCTCTATCACTACTGTTCTTGTATCTTGTAAAAAACGTACAAAATCCAAACTAGTGAGTGTGAGACTCCAAAAATAGTTTGGTGGTGGTGAAGCCAAGTGAAGGCTTCGATGGTTGTAGCAAAAGTTTCAAATAGTGGATTTGGTTGAAAATCTTAAGGAAGGAAATCCTTAGGTAGTGGATGTAAGCCATAAGGGCCGAACCACTATAAATCGTTGTGTTCTTTTTCTCTTCACTCTTACTTATTTTTACTTGATTATACTTCTTTATTTTGGTCTTGTGCTATCTAAAGTGGCTGAATCCTAAGGCCTACATTCTTGGTGGTTATGTTGATTATATTCTGATTTACTTTAATTGATCATTTTTTGTACTAATTCAATACTCCATTTGGTTTATTTAAAGACTTGTTATTGTGTGCATTCAAATCACTTGTTTTTACCAAGTTGTAATTTGAAGAGTATATTGGATCAAAGCACATACTAGCACAGTTGGCGGATATCATATTATTTATCTAGTATTTAAGTGCTCCTGTACTCTCAACTACAATTTTGGTTTATATTAAATTTGTTTTCTCATATATATATATATACGTGCATAAGTTTTGCATTAGAGTTTTAAAAAGGTGTCAATTCACCCCCCTTCTTGACTAGGTTAGAACTCAACATGGTTGACCCTTACATCAATGCTGATAATGATCTTTTACACGAGAGAGGGTCTCTCTTCGAGGTGTATGAGTGCCACAGGAGAAGGTTTGTTGACTATTTTTGGTTTGTGCCACGGGTGAATGCTTCTTGGCCTTTAGTTGTCGTTCTCAAAAACGACGCTAATTGTTGTTGCCTGAATACAACAATGAATTTAGGATATGAGAGACATCTCTAGAGGGAACATGAGTGACCTTTTCAAATGATGGATAACCCTTTCAGGTGATGGACGACTTTCTTGGGTAATGGATAACTTCGATGGATGACTCTTTAGAGCGATGGATGACCTTCTCATGACAAGTGACCTATCGAGAGAGAAAACTAGTTAGGGTCACAGGCGAGTGCCCCTATGCACACCCTCCAATGCCTAAGTCAATCTCTCAAAAATATGGAGTACTTGAGTGCAAGAAGGAAATGTAAGTATAAGAGTTGGCGTATCTGAAGGGAGTGGGGATGACCCTTCTATTTATAGTGATAGGGGAGACCAACAGGTGGCGCATGACCGGATGTTCTCAGTGAGCATCTTGGGACGATTTTGACCGAGTTTTACAGGGCTTGCAACTTCTTAGAAGGGTCTCTCGCATGTCTTGGAGAGAGGCTCCTAGGGTAAGGTGGTCGACGAGGGTCTCTTGGGTGTCTTCCGAGAAGGTGTGTGACTTATAGATCTCTTAGGAGAGTCTCTCGGTGGTGTCACGGGAGAGGCTCTCGGGGCGTGAGACATGGCTTGGCATGGTTGCGTATGGGGCATGGCTAACACGATTGTAACGCCCCACCTTTCAAATATATAATGATGTTAAATAGAAGCTAATATCCCACACGGGTGTTATGGAAATCCTTATCAATAGAACCAAAAGATTGAACCTGAAAGCTAGCTAAAACTAGATAATAAGAATTTTCGCTATAAAATCTTTAATACAAGTACAATTGTAACATACGTCCCCGAAGCTAACAAATAATCCCTTATCATCATGGCAACTTTCTTATACAACATTTGTAGTGCATCATTCGAGATACACACATGGTGAACCCATATCCATCTATAATTAATGATAATGACAGGAAAAGCCAAAGGTTACAATAGCTCTTCTTTATACAAAGATTTGTATATACAAGAACAACAGGAATTCAAATTAAGCTTCAACCACTTCCTTGTCTTTCGTCTTACTTGTCTTTGGGGTACCTCGCACATTTGATATACTTGGAACGTTGAATGTTCCAAGGGTATGAAACACCCAGGTTAAATAGTTACATCTAAGTGAGGTGATTTAGGAAAGAAGAGACATGCGTATGTGTACAAGAAAGAAAACATCGCAGTGAGTGATTCAAGAAAATAAACTGTAACGCCCGTTTTCCAAGCACGCTATAACTTAGGACAATTCTGGGATAATAATTTTTTTTTTTTGAAAACTACGACTAAACAATATCATTGCTTTTATCCATCCCAAAATTTTCATACATTTATCTCGAAAGAAAATTAACATAAACATTAAATGCGGAATCTAGAATCAAAACCTCAACATACCTCAAACGCTAATAATATTACATGGTTGTCTCAACATAATTAATAATACAAGATTATTCGTCATCATAACATAAGTCTTCCAAACATAACTTGCAACATGATATAAGTTTTCAACATGACTTTAAACATGACATAAGTTTTTCAACATGACTTTAAACAAAGCATAAGTTTTTCAACATGATTTGAAAACATGTCATAACATAACTAGTACATAATAGGATCCTCATATGGAAACCAAATGTAGAAAACATTTTGTTTGAACCCACAGTGCCTTGGATAGATTACTCTTCATTCCACTTCTATGCCTTCTCTGCAAACCTGATTTGGAACGTTTGAATGTTCCAGGGGCAAGACCCACATTAGATGATGAATCATCTAAGTAAGGGAACAATAAACATAATTCGTGCATAAATGCAAAATGTAAAATGTCCTTTTCCATTTCCTTTTGATTTGAGCCGACTGTATCTTGTTGCTACTCCCCATTTTCACAGGCTTCTTACCAGGCCGAGGTGTATGGGTGTACCCTTGGAAGAGCAGCGGTCACGGCCCGTACTCTCAGACCCTTATGCGATTGCATGATTAACAATATCATCATGTACATATGCATATTTCATCATCAATACATGTAAATGCAATCTATATGAACGTATTCACATCAAGACATGACAACATGATAAAACCATTTACATAAAATTGGGTTTTGGGAAAATCACTTACAAACCAAGCCTTTTCATAAAACTAAATCCAGTTTGGGAAATACCACTTACCTTGCAAAAAGATAATTTTGCCCCTAGCGTAATTTTGTTTCAAAATTTGCGTGGAACTTTCAATCGTACTCAATTATGAACCTTGATGTACCCTGGGCAACATAATTACTTAAGAAAATCAGATTTCTAATTTTTTTTCTAATTTTCCTAATTTCTCCCATTTGCTCCTATTATTTCCTCAAGATTATGGAATAAATAATTTCTCATAAAATTTTCTCAATTTCTCTTCACAATAATTCTTAAAAAAAGAAATATTCCTAAGTCCCAGAAATTTTCTCATAATTTTCAGAATCCATGTTCTATTTATTTCTCATTTTCTCTTTGATTTTCAAGCATCTATTGTCTAAAAAATCCATAATAAATACCAATCATGCATTTCTCTTCCAAATTAATCATAAAAAATTCTAAAATTTCATTATCATATTTCTGAAATTTTAGAAGAAATTTTTGAAGATAACTCACCTTCCCGCGGAGCGATTCGGTATTCTTCTATATTGTGACGAAGCCTCGGTTTGCGCATCCAACAATGCCTTCTATCACAAATTTTTACATGAACTTCTAAACCCAACTTATAGGATTTTTCTAAATTTTTTTGATATTTTTCTCTATATTCTTTCTTTCTCTTTTTCAAATCTCTCTCTTACTCTCAAATCTTTTTCTTTTACAACCTTTCTCTTTCTAATTCAAATCCTCCAACCTTTCAAGTTTTCTCTATTTATAGAGGTTGAATTAAGTTTAGTATAATTGTAGTGATCCACTATCTTTAATTATTTTGTCACATTTCTTAATTATTTTTCACTATATCTCACTCATAATTTTTAATTATTTATCCACACCCTACTTTGTCTCCCACGTTTCTCAATTATTTCACCCATTATCTTTGATTATTTGTTCACACCCTACTTTGTCTCCCACATTTCTCAATTATTTCACCCATCATTTTTAATTATTTTGTCACATTTCTTAATTATTTTTCACTAAATCTCATTTATAATCTTTAATTATTTGTCCACACTCTACTTTGTCTCCCACATTTTTCAATTATTTCACTCATTATCTTTGATTATTTATCCACACTCTATTTTCTCTCCCACATTTCTCAATTATTTCACCTATCATTTTTAATTATTTTGTCACCTTAATTATTTTCCACTAAATTTTCTTTCATTTAATTCATTAATTTTAAGCTCACTTTCTTAGCCTACTAACTTTAAACCCATTTACTTAGCCTTTCTTTTTTCTACTTAGCCCATTAACTCTAAGCCTATTTACTTAGCCTTTCCTTTTTTTTTACTTTGCCTACTAACTCTAAGCCAATTTATTTAGCTTTTCCTTAGCCCACTAACTCTAAGCCCATTAGTTTTTTTCAATTATAATCTCTAATGGATATCAAAAAAATATATTAAATAAAATAAAAAATTAATTATTATTATTCTTAAAATACTAGGATATTACAGAAACAATGCATGCATATGCAATCATGTAAAAACATTAAGAAATCTCCCTGTGTCGCCATCATCCTCGCCAGCCATCATGTTCAAACTCCAGCCCCACGCTCATGGGCATGTGATCACTTCCCATCACACAGACACAAACACACATGATGACTTGCCACCATCCCGGCCGGTCATCATGTCAAACTCCAGCCCCACACACATGGTTGTGCGCTTAGGGAGGTGTACCCCCAAGTGACACTTACTTAGGGGTACATGTGTGACTCTTGCCCGGGCACACCCCCCAATGACTCTCACTTGGGGGTGCTTGGGTGCCCCCTCTTTGGCCCCTTGCGACTTAGCTTAAACAGTTCTTTCCTCAGGCCCTTGGCCTACCCTGACCCATTTTTGCTGATTTTCCACCTATTCATATTATAACCTTATTTCACCAAGTGTAATAAAGTCCTTATAGGTTCACTTTTATCTAATCACAAAGACTCTTACTCATCTTGTATAATTTTTAGTGGAAATTGCAAAAACTAACCACCTCTCAAATACAAAATTTGTTTTTAACCACTTTTCTGGGAAAAAAAAACATTTTTAACAACTCAAACAAACTAATTGCATGGTTTACCCACTTTACCATATTTAACCATCATTTTATTAAAAAAATAAAAAAGAAATAAAAATAATTAAATACCAAAATATCCTCACATACTTTAAACCCACAAGACCATACAAATACCAAAATATCCTTACCCAATCTAACAAACGATTCACAAACTAACAAACCTGATAACCTCACCCAATCTCTCTCACTACTACTGCCGTTACCACCACTATTGCTGTCATTATCACTAACCTCAAACTCATCATCGTTAGACGAGATTAGATTTTGTTGTGATTTTGGTGGGTTTAAAAGCTGGTGGGTTTAAAAAATGGTCAAACTCATCATTGTCAATCGTCGGGATTTGTTCCCGACTGACTGTTGAGCCCCCAACCGTCTCAACGAAGCCTAACGTTGAGCTTCATGGCCTTATGAAGCCCACTTTCAGGCTTCATCAGGCGACGAGGCCCGATGTTGGGCTTCGTTGGGATGAATTATTTTTTTACACTGAATTATTTTTTATTTTGTTTTTACAGATGGCTGACCAACAGATTAGGCAATTTACTTATGTTCATGCTAACTGGGTAATACTACTAGGAACGCAGGTCATTACGCATTGTGGTAACAAACACCTCGATGCAATTCATCATGCTCTAGAGCGATATAAGTTATTGGATAGATTCATGTAGGGCCCATTAGGACATCTTTTAGACATTTGACTGCACCATAATTGATATCTCATGTTCTGGTTAGGAAGGTGACATTTTCGGGTATCCACGACGATAAAATGTGGTTCGAAATTGGCGACACGGCATACAAGTATGGGAAATAGGAGTTCATACTTATTAGTAGACTTTGATTTGAGGCAATTGATAAGGAAAGTCTTCAAGCGAGGCTTGTTCAACCTAATAGTTTACATGCGCGACTATTTCCATCGCATAAAAAAAAGGTATTTGGAGACGACATGAAGTTACTATTTAGTACCAGACATGACCTGGTTTTAGAGGATGCCCTTAAACTAGTTTTCATCTTTGTGGTCAACATGTTATTGTTGGTCCAGGATGAGCGCGTACATGTAGATGATTTCTTGTAGACTATGGCTGAATATTTACACCCATTTGAGGCATTCCCTTGGGGGTACGTCTGTAATAAGAGTCAATATTACATCCAGTTGGCCACGAGTGATGGGAAGCTGATTGGTGTGGTTGGGAAGAAAGTCAACATTTTTTATTTTGTGTGGGCATTTTAGGTACAATCACTGTTTCTCTCTGTATTGTATTATATTACATTATTATATATGCTTTGTCTGTACTAACTAAACGTTTTTTGTTTTTTTTTAATTACAATTTTTTTTTGCTTTTTACATGGGTGGTTGATTGAAACATTCTCATGGATTCAGAATAAATAAGCTGTTAGAATATCCAACCAAATCATTCTTAGGAGTAGAAAATGGATATATAGGAAAAGGCCACAAATAAAAAATTACTACAACTGCCTTACGAATGATGTAAGCGTGCAACCTAACCTAAATTTTGTTTATTTTTTTTATATAATATCTATTTAAATAATACAATTTTGGAGGCACGAGGATTGAGTCCGATGCTCAAGCCCACCAATGCTGAGTGAAAAACGAATTTTTGGAGGTCTTTTAACCCCTAACACTCAGTTGGAGTCGACATCTACAAATTATAGGGTGGAGCAGGTGACGAGCAGAAGAAGAATTGTGGGGATGAGGAGGAGGCAAGTAAGATACATGGAGATGAGGAGGGATGGCAAGAGACTGGGTATGATTATTATTATAATAATGGTTTTAATTTATATTTTTTTATAATTATTTTTAATTTTTAATTTGTTTTGTTTGTCTTTTGCAGATCACCAAGATGCCGACTCTAAAGCTTGAGACATTGCAGAGGATAGATGGGGAAATGAGTCAGATGAGGACACGGTTTGGCCAGGAAATAGGTTAAATGAGGACACAATTGCTGCGACTAAAGAAGGGGTTGGCAGCACTAGAGAGGGGGCAGGTAGCAATGTGTACTCAGATCATAGCAACCCAGATCATAACGATGGTGATGATGAGTAGCACTAAGGTGGTGAACAGATAGATCTTACATCTGGAGTAAATTCCATATTTACTTTTATACGTTTTATATACAATTCTAAAATACTATTTTGTAACAGTTAGTTTTTGTACAGTTACAGGAGAAGGAAATGGTTAGGGTTAGGAGGCGACCTGTGCTAGACAAATTGCCATCGCAGTTTCATCGCTACCTTATACTGATCCGATCTGACTGAAGAAAAGAAAGATGGATATCTTGACGTAGGGGTTGGGCATGGACCTAGTGCTAACAGTACTAGACCCATCGTCGGATGTGGAGACAGTGTCATTAGTGCCTGAGGAAGGGGAGGGACAATGATCTTAACCCCCCTGAGGGCTACATTGAGTTCATAGCCTCCAAAAAAGACATTTGGTCAGTAACAAATACAATTTTTCTATTTACATTAACAATAAATTCTAATTATTTGTTATTTTAGTTGTGACATCAGTTTCCCTCTCCATTTATTCCCGGCTAACTTTTGATGCATCAAGAACGAGAGCGAATGGTTGGAGGGGCATCACATTGATAGTTACATATGTTGCCTGAGATATATATAATTTTGTCATCTACATGACACAAACTATGCTATCATGTTGATCGGGCTATTTGTGAGTGTTGCACACATCTTTATTTCATTTTTTTGTTGCATCATAATTTAGTCTGTGTGTAGTGTTTTTATTTTATTTTGCAAGCATCTATAGCATAATTTCAGGAAAAAGAATATGGGGGGAACAATGAAAGGGTTTTCATGCCTTCTATGGTGACTATCCCAGAACATTGTGCAGGTTTTGTTGACGGACGCACTAACAGGAATCTGCCTTGGTGGACAGTCGACTATGTAAGTGTTATTTAATTTTATTTTATTGATGATTTTCGTATGACTAACACATTGAAATAAATGCAGGTGGTGCTCCCGTGTAATTATCGAAATTATCACTGATTTCTCATCAAGATTTGCTTGAAAGATAGAAAAGTTATCATACACGACTCCAACACCAAGAGTGAAGACAAGCAGAGGATCAGGGTAGAATCTGTAAAACCAATAGTAAGTCTCTACCCAATCTATTGAAAAGTAGTGCATATTACAAGCATGTAACCACAACAGTGACTCTAGATAAAGAATAGGATGTGGAGAGTATTGATTCTCAGAAGGTGCCTCAGCAAAAGGATTGGTAATTAAATTAACTAAAATAGAGTCAATTGAATTGAAAATATGGTTATGTTGTTAGTTGAAATAACAATTATATTAAGTAAGTGTTATGTCTAATATATGGCCAACTGCAGGTGCTTCGTTATAAAATATGTTGAGGACATCTTTAGGTATAATGAGGATCGTTGACAGATACAATTGACTCCAGAAGCCCGTACTCTCCCTAGGTAAATTGGAATATTTTTGTATAGACATAGCACTATAGTTGTGATGGATTAGGAGGGTTTGTTTTGTGATTAGGATTTTCTATCTAGTTCAAATGATATATATTTTGTATATAGATTGCTCAATTGATAATTTTGCATATATAATGTGGTTTGTATTGTTGTTGAGGGTAAGGGAGAAGTGGTTGTGTGGTGATGAATCTCTAATGTAGGTTCAATGTCTAGAAATAGGGGAGATTTTGTATAGACATAGCACTTGTATTTGAGAACGGATTAGTTTTAGTTATTGCAATTTAAAAATATCATAAATTGTAAATTAACCAAATTTATTTTTGTGTTTCAAATAAAATATTAAATGGTATTAACCAAAATTGATTTTTGTTTTCCATATTGAATAGTACTACTTCTTCAATTGCGTATACTGATTGCATTCAATCCTACAAAAAAATTTAAAAATTGAAATAAATTGTATTACCGAGTTTAGTGGCCCACAAAACCACTTCCATTGTAGTTTAAGCATTAGACTTCCATTGTTACAATATGATAAATATGTTAGTGTACGTGTTATATAAGTATACGTTTATGAGTTAATGGTTTACAATTCAATGATAAGCATTTTTCCAAGTTGTATAGTAAAAAGAAAAAAAAAACATAGCAGACAAAAAAAATAAACATTTGCATTCCATAGGGAAAAAAGAAATGTACATGGTAAAAAAAAAGAGAAAAGTAGAAAAAAAAAACCAAAAACAAAATAAATGTCTATTACTCCATCAGGCTATGAGTAATCTCCACCTAAGGCATTAAAGATGAGGAAAGAGTATCGAATGGGACTTCGTCGAGGAAAGATCAATAGGAAAATAGTTTTTGAAAAAATTTAAATGAATAAGAAAATATAAATTTTGTTTATTGATGATTTTCAAACCCTTAACTTTGATAATTTTATACTCAAGTATTTTTTCAAAATAGTTGAGTGTATGTTCATATTAATCAAGTATTTCATAAAGTTTGTGAGAGCCAATCGAGTAATTTATTTATGTTAATCAAGTAAAACTTTTGTGAAAAATCCAATTGAGTATGCTTTAAATCTAATCTAGTAATGCTTAAATCATTTTTAAATTTGTCGATTACATGTATTAGTTTTATCAAATAAAAATACTTTATAATCAATATCATAATTTCCTACTCATTATATATATTTTTGTCTTTTCAAAAAAAATAATTGAGTAAGAAAATTTTCTAATTGAGTATCAATCTTTTGTACTCAAGTAAATCTTTCATATAATCGATTACATATAAATATGTTAGTGTTGTGTATCTTGATACTAAATTTGGATGACATTTATCGGGCTCGTTATATTGCATTAATTATATTTTTGACCGAGTTTAGAGGCCAACTAAACTCGAAACTAAATTTAAACAGCTTCTTTGTTAATTTATTTTAAGCTTACAATAAATCATTGTTTCGAGTTATTTTTCTTTACATTTACTTAATTAAAATTTTAAATTTTTTTTAGCAAAGTCTCCCTTATTTCCAAGCCATTTAACTTGCATTAGAGACTCAGTCTCTATGTCAAATAACATACTACCACACAACCTTTCAATCATCAGTTACAAGTTTAGGTAAAGGAATTCAAAATATTATAGTTGCTAAAATATGAATAAATCTCAGTTTAAATAATAATGTAAAACACAACATTCATTTCTAAGAGTCGACAAAAATATATTTGATTGATACTGTGTTAGAAGCCTTTTAATCATCTTTTTTTTTTGTCGTGGCAGTGAACTTTGAGCATTGCTGAAATACGAAGGATCATATGGTCTGTAACATCCCGATAATTTGGGAGTAGTTAATAATTATTTAATCCTGCATTTGAAGTGATTTATGATTTATTGGAATTGAATAATTTAGTAACTAATAATTATTAATTATTGCGTATAAGGTGATTACCAAATATTTGTGGGCTTAAAGTAAATATTAATTTATTTTGTGTTAAAGTGATGGGTAATTAATTATTGAAAATTTGGGGTATAAGAATATTAATAAGTGAGGGGTGTTTGTGATAATTTTCGGAAGTTATGGGGTCTTCATGCAATTTCCAGAATCTGTCTTGGGTTCATTATAAAATTAATGCGCTGTGTATATTGGTTGAATGAGGTAGCTAGCCCAACCGGTCGCGCGTGCGAGCGAGCAGCCGGGGGGCACAGGTTCGAGCCTTAGAGCTTGCGCGCACTAGAGGGAAATTTGGCTGGATTTTTTCAGCCATTCCTTGCCCAAAATGGCGTTGTTTTGGGCAAGGCAGTAGGGTGCGCTTGCACTGCCACGCGACAGCTTTTGATGGCCTTCTTTTTTTTGCTTTTTAAGGCCCAGAATAGTGTGTAAATGGCATGGTTTAAGCAGCAAACGAATGAAGGAAAATCAAAAAAGAGAAAGTAGCGCGTAGGAGCTAATTTGAGGAGAAATTAGAGATTAAACTGAGTTTAATTAGCCAGGTGAGTAGAAAAATATGTATTAAACATTTTGTGTGGTTGAAATTTAATTTTGGGTTCGATTTTATTAATTTTGGGAGATTATGCTATTTTGCAGTGTGTATTAATTTGGTGGCGTACAAGTGTAAAAATGCTGAAATCATCTAAATAGAGGCAAGCTCCCTTCTATCTTTGTGAGCTCATTCCATTTTATAAACCCCATGCCTTTCCTTAATTTGTTTCGGTTTCGCGTATTAATTATACGAATCAATGATTTTATTAGAATGAATTAGTTTAAAGTAAATATGAGACTCATTGGGGTTTTATTTGTTGTGTGCTTGCAGGGTATTGTGTACCACCCCCATTCCTTTTGGAATGATGTCGAACCCTACTTGGGGACTAGGTTCTTAGAGGTACGGGTTTATTTATGGATTTCTTGGGTGTGGGTCGGCTAGGGCTATTGAGCAGTGGGGCAGGGGTTGGCTGTTGGGTGATGTTAGAGTAGACTATTGTACGACCTTGAAGTGGACCGTCGGGTGGACACTCCTAGCCACAGACCGTTGACTGGTGCCGAACACTACTGACTAGCTCTGCCATTATGTGATTTATTGCATAATTCGATATGTTGTATTATCGTTCATGATTTGATATGCACATGGGTATGGGATGCATATTGGGGTATTCATTTATTGAGAATGCTTGGACACAGACATTCTAGCATGGTTAGATTGCATCTGGCACAGGCATATACATCGCGTGTGGCTTACTATGTGGGCAGAGCATGGCCTGATGCCTGGATGTATGGGCGCAAGTGTATCACATTGATGCTCACTAAGCCATTGCATTTTTATGTTCATTGCATGGTTATCGACAGTTCACAGGTTCTGGATGGGAGGATTGTTCCAAGAGAGCCTACGACTCGACTATTCTACAGCTCGGGTGTCGAGAGGACCGACGAGAGCACTCGGGTGATGGGAGCACCGACTTGGGACTGCGCGCATAGGTTTGTTGGAGGTATATGTTGCCTTTCAGGGTAGCAGCAGGTTGGTATGGGACTTGGGTGCCGTGTGTCTTGTGTGGGCCCTAATGATTGATACGTGTTTTTATTTACATTTTTATACTGTGTTGGGCACCTCATGACTTGTGTGTGCTTGGGGGTTGGTGTTCTGGGGAGAGTTTACTGGATATGTTCAGCTTATAACCTTTCTCTCTTATATTTGCTAAGTCTCTCGACTCACTTTGCTTTCCATCATTCTAGATAGTGGCAGCGTGGGTCAAGGGCAAGGGAGACAACATTTAGCAGCATAGTCAGTATGGTGTACAGGCAGTCATGTCAGTCCCCGTCAGCTCTAGTTGACTTTGATATTTGAGAGGGATTTATTTTATTATTTTTTACTGTGACAAGTCATTACTCGTGTCTCATGTATGTCGGCACAGGAGTCTGTATGCATTTATTTATCATGTGATCGCTGTGCTAGCAGAGTACCTGTAGTGCATGCATGTGTATAGCTTAGCTTTCGCTGTTTTATTTTTGTGTATACATGCCAGGGTAGTTCCTGTCTTGCGTTTCATTCTTTCTCCTTCTGTGGGCATTTTTGTTCGTTGCTCCTGCCACCAGTCGCTGTTGCTCCACCTCGCCAGCCACCCTGCTCCGCTCACCTGTCTTCTTTCGTGGAGCCATGGCTACTGGCCGACTGCTTCTCTTCCATTCTCTTCTTCCTTTTCCATTTGCTCTCAAATCTCCATCTATTTATAGGCTCTCCACCCTTCTCCTCATTGCCTTGCCCATACCTCTTGGAGTCTAAAATACTCCACTTGCTGCCATGGATTTGCAGAGGCATGGCCTCCACGCACACGCATACATATATATATATATATTACACATCATATTAAATACCAAAAATTGCTTCCTTACCTATCCCAAATTTCTCTCAGATTCTTCCTCAAATCTTGCTGTCACTTGCTTGCAAATCTTAGCCATGAAGATCTCACAGAGGCTGCCATTCACGCATATATGTATATATACTTATATAACTATATATATTACACTATGATGGAAGAGAAATCACACATTTAAATCTCAAATTCCATCACTATTTCACCCATGCAATTCCCTAGTTGCAAATATGCCCTCAAACGTTGAATTAAATTGTATTTCGATATTGAAAAACTAAAATTAATAATTCAAGACTTAGTTGATAAGGACGATTTTTGTAACGACCATAATTTCTCACCTCGATATTTATTCACAACAGTGGAAACAAACTGATTAAAATTACACATTTCAGGGGGCTCTTACTTACAAATTATAGCATCAGCTAAACAAAGCTAACAAAACACCCTATCTGAGCCCCTATTCACACTCCCCTCTAAGGATCTTTTAGGTCGGGAAAGCCCCGTACACATGGCTATTGGCAAAGATTTGATACCACTAAACTTGACCTTGAACTTCCCTTCTTTAACCTGGAATGATGTTAAAAACAATGTGAGCCCCAAGGCTCAATAAGCTTACTGAAACAAATGGGCATCATGGGAATTTACATCCCGATAAAATCACAAGACTAGTGTTGTCAAGGAATATTTATTCTCATGTCATGACAAAAGTTATTGCATATATTCATTGTACTTTATGTCACATGCCCATGCAGGGTTGCATATCATAATGTTACACATGCACATGCACATTTAATATCATAGCCTTTAATACTCATTAATCATACGTCACCCTCTTTGCATGGCTGCACACGCACATCCTGCCCGGACGTTACTGGCATAGCGATAGCAGTGCCCTCGCTCAGAGGCCAAGGGGACGAATACTCATCATAAACTGCACTTTACAAACATATTTAATGTCATGCATATGCAACTCACACCACCATATATGTGCAAGGGTCTTTATACAGCTGTTATGGGAATATTTACTTGACTAGTTTAAGGGCAAACACTCACATGTTCCACGTTATGCAAATCACGTCATTGAACTCATATTGGTACGTTCCCAACCTATTTATGGTATAAGGTATTAGTCCCAATATTTGCAGGTAGACATATTGATATCTCATACGATTCCGGGGTCAAGGTATGAACCCCTATACGACGTAAGTATTTATACCACTTTACTTTTGGGATTACAGGTAATGCCCTTTGTTAGTCACATTATTGGCTAATCCTGCATATTTGATAATATTAAATATTAGACGAAAGCTGGTCAGTTGACTGCCACAATTACATTGAGTCTCCCTAACTCTCTAAGAACCTAGCCCACAACGGTTCGACATCATTCCCAAAGAAGTAGAGGCGATACAAAGCCCCATGGCAGTTAGAAATAATATCACTAGGGGTCACATATTTAGTTTCAACAACAACTCGCATATTATAAAATGGTTACCACGTGTATTTCATAATTAATGCATGGAATGAATCATGGTAAGGGAATGAATAAATTATGGAAAACAACGGAGACTTATGCAGGAATTAAAGAACATAAAGAGAGGGTTAGAAGCTTGCCTTCAAATAACCATTTCTTGTCCTCTTTGCCTTCTCGCTACGAAATAAAATGTTTAATAAGAAAATGTTGAGATTATGGTCTTTAATAATCAAATCTGGTCGCGTAAAATATCTAACCATGAAAAATCTATAATTTAAATATATAATACTTCCAATAATTTTACCCACTTACTTGGATATTTTGAACACCAAATAATCTTCAAAATCTCCTCGATTTCTCCTTCTTGTGCTGCTACTCGCACTCCCAACCTCTTCCATTTCTTCACTACAATCTCTTCCTCCTTTTCTTTCTCATGCAAGGCTCATATTTATACTCCCATATGCCCACTGATTTCCCAATTCAATACCATGGATTTGCCCATAGTTTGCATGCTTTACTTACCCCTCAAGCATATACATATACATATATATATTATATTATTCTTATGCACAAAGCTTTACAATCTTATACATATTATATAATAGTCTTACAAGAGCACCCACAGATTTAAGCCACCTGATATCTTTCCTCATCATGACATTCATGTGCACCCTCTTTATGCCATTTGCTCACCAAGCACAGATACACATATATATAATATTATGTTATGGCCAAATTTAGGCTTTACGCACACCACACACACACACACATATATTTAAACTTATAATTTATTATATAATTAAAATCATGAAAATTATATATATAAATTCATAAATTATATTTTTAATCTCACTCCAACCTTTCACTCTGCAATTACACTCTCAAATAAAGATTTTATTTGAATTAAACTATTAAAAACTCAAAATTAATAATCTAAGGTTACTCGATAAGGTCGATTTTGTCCCTGCGCTCTCACGGGACCCTTGTTTGATCCCGAAACCACCTCAGAATTGATCGTCATGAAAAATCGAAACCCCCTCAGGGTTCCGTGGACTTCCTAGAAGTCCCCTACAATCATTCAATTTTTCAGCCTAAATCATAACTGTACCGAAAACTGTCTCGATTCCAATTTCTTTTAATATCATAAATCCTGACTCGAGATGCTCAGAATACCATATCATTTTTCTTAGACATTTAGGCTCCAGGGCACTCCTTATAGTCGATTCGGTACTAAAAGCTACAAAGAAATTATATAACTCCCAATTTAATAATTTCATAAATATTCCAAAACAAAATAACTTAGTATTTTATTCTAAATTCCCAAACATTCATTAATTACCTCAAACACCAGAATTAATAATAGGTATTTGTCTCCAAAATTCTGGAATGTTACAATTTTGCCCCAGTGTCCTTACTGGGCTATCGTTTCATCCCAAAACCACCTCAGGGTTGATCCTTACGAAAAAACAGAGCCCCTTTAGGGTTCTGTTGACTTGTCGGAAGTCCCTTATGACCATTCAATTTTTTAGCCTAAATTGTAACTGTACCGAAAACTATTTCTGATCCGATTTATTTTAACATCATAAATCCTATCTTGGGATGCTCGTCAGTATCATATAAATTTCCTTTGATATCTAAGCCTCGGGGCATTCCTTGCAGTCGATTTGGCGACTTAATTTATCTTTAAACCAATCTTTCGGTATTCCAAACTTATCAAAATTATGTGGCAACCTCAAACAAACATGGGATATTACATTCTCCCCTCTTTACAAAAATTTCGTCTTCAAAATTTTTCATATACTCAAAATTTCATTCTCGAAATTAGCACGGTGAATCACAACCTATTACTTCATTTCAAATGATAATGTTCGAAGAAGAACATTGCCATTGACTTTTTCCTCAAGTCGATAGACATACTTCCAACTGACAATATCATCACTTGAATACCTCAATCTCATATTTTTCCTAATCTTCAACAAATAGTCTAATTATTACACGATCAATGCTTACAAGGCATGTCGTGTCTTTAACCGAATTTCTTACTGTAGCTCTTCACAAGCAATCACATATCTTGAGAAAAACTATACCGTTTATAATAATCTTTTAATCACAAGGTATCTGGCACGTATATTCTATCCGAAACTTGAAAATGCCATCTCGCATAAAAATCAGAACCCTTAGACTGACCACGTTCATCAATCTGAAGACACATACACTTGCCACCCACATGCGCCTTTTGGATTTCCTTTTTCAAAGCCCATAACCACATAACCCTGTCCTTAGGCCACGAGTCTCAACTTGAGCTCTCATCTAAACCGGTTCACACATCATCATAATGAGCCCGCGACTCTCAAATCCACATCATCAATTTTCAATTTGCTTTTCACTAAGTTATCCAATCGATTTCCTTATACATCTCACTTCTCTGTTGCCGATTTCCCATGACGTCATTTTTCTTGCTTTGATACTTTTCCAACCTTAGCACATAAATCCATGATCTGGATACATTTTGACTTCTATCGAATTGATCCCCAAAGAAATATTTTATGTCATCAAACTATTTCATGTATCCTTGGATCCTCAAACATCACAATTTTGAATCATCACATATCTTGTCATTACCAGGTTGTTTCATAGACTTTCAGACTGTCACAACAAGTCAATGGTCCTACCACATCACCTTGGTTATCACATGTCCTCGAATAATCTTTGTCTTCGAAACTAACTATGCCTCACCTTAAGTCACCTTAAACTTAATCATTGTTTGATCTTCACTTGTGCTAATCTTATTTGGGGTTTCTAATAAACTGTTGTTTCCTCATTCTTGTAGGTATTCATCACCCGATATTCCCTCAAGTTTTTGCCAATTGTCCACAATCATTTTCTAATCATGTCATGTAACTATCTCATCAAGAAATCTTTATAATTTATTAATAGATTCTATCATCTCCAAATCTTCCTTTCGTAATTTAACTTTTAATATCAATCGAAATCTTACAATGCTGATCCTTAAGGCACCATCTCGTGCCAATTGAATATTATGATACTTTACCATATGGTAATCTTCTAATTTCTTTCGTTGCATCTGACCAAGATTTATTATCCTGATCCTAATTGACAGATCCATACATCATGGCTTATCTATACTTCTGACCTTGGACGATCATCTAACCTCAAGCGTCACAATAAAGATCCATTCATCCTTCATCTAGCATCATATATGACCTTAATATTACAACAAGGGTCTACTTTACCCCACGATCATCATTACATGAACGGTGGCTTAATCTCACCATTGCTATGGCTAATACACGACCAGTCTTCTTCTTTTCAAATCCTAATTTAATAACTAGATCATTCTGACCTTTATCCATGTCTTGTCAACCATCCTCGACTCATAATTTTAACAATCGTTCTGAATAATTGCCAGCTGTTCTATCGCTCAATATATAGATTCTAGTTAACAACTTTGAACCAACAGTTCCACGCATCTCCCTATATGAGAAGGACACCAGTATATCATCAATAAACATAATCACTAATGTGTCTTTAATGTAACTGAGGCATTGGTCAAACCATAAGGCAACATCAAATCATGACTTAAATGCCGTTCCAAAAATGTCTCATTCCCTTATCTTACTCTCAATCGCACATCAATCTTAGAAAATGTCACAGCCTCTTGCAGTTGTTTTATAATTCGTCAAATTCGAGGTAAAGATATCAACTCTTAATTATCACCTCTTTCAAAGTCTGATAATTTACCTCCTCAATCAAGCCACTTATAGCTAAGCATTTAATAATTTCAAGCTATTATTGGCAATTTCATCATTAAGAAATAATCCTGATAAATCTTTCGAGAATACCTTTTGGTATTTTCTATTTTTCTTACGACTTTTTATTAACCGTAAGTGCCTATACCACTGATCAGCAGGCTCCTTATAATCATAACTTGCTGATATCACTTTAATGATTATCCAGCTATACATCTCCCAATTTGCCTACCAGGCTACCTAGACTGACCGTCTAGCCATATGAGAGTTTCATTCTCTAAAATTGAAATTCTCGGATTTCCAATCGATCTAGGTCTACAGCTTCTCCTACTATGACCTGTTAGCCTGGCACATCTACTATCACTTGATTCTCTCGATCACGTCCAAGATTTGCACAATATTCAAAATGACAATCCATAACTATACTACCAGCTAGAGTAGGTAGGTACTTTCATCACCTACGGTACTCCAATCCTCACTGAATTTCTTCCTAAAACTCTAAAGTTTCATCATGAGTGTAATACCCAAGATTTTCAGAATCAAATTTGAGGTAGTACTCGAGATTTTCAGGTTCTAATACTTGAGAAAATAGGTCCTTTCAAGGGATTGTGGAAGCCTTGAGTCAAAAATTCAGTTTCTGAGCCAGTGGAAAAATCATAAATATTGAAGTTCGAATAAAAATGTAATTTACCTAAAACCTTAGGGTATTAGCGTAACTTGTCCATTTTTCAAGGACCAAAAAGTGCAATTAAAAATGGCCCGGAGACCAAGTTGCAAAGGGTCTAAGTACAGTTATGTGAAAAGTTCGGGCTAAAGTATCGTTTGTTGAAACCTTAAAATACCTCTTCAAAATATCTTGGATTTCAAACTCAAATAAAATGGAGCTTTGGATCATTTTGAAGTCCAAGTCCAAGTCTTTGCTTTAAGTCTTCTCCAAGTCTTCCCTAAGTCTTTGCCTAAAGTCCAAGTCTTCTCAAAGTCTTCCCCAGGTCTTCTCCAAGTCTTTTGCTTAGCCTCCAAAGTCTCCAAACCTTATCCTCAAGGACACATGGCAAACAACCATTAGGTTACTTGGAAGTTAAGTTAAGGCCTCATGATGATGGGACAAGTGGCATAAAGTGATTGGCCACAATTTGGAAGATAATTATGAGTCATGATGAGGGTGCTTGGGTGGCAAGACACGTGGTCAAATATGATTGGCTAGAAAAGCTTACTTAGCCTCCAAGTTTGCTAAAATCTTCAAACCTTATCCCTAAGGACATATGGCAAGCATTCATTGGCCGCTTAGAGATAAGATTTGAAGTCTCATAATGACCTTGCAAGGTGGCGACGTGTGATTGGCCCGGGAAATCTATAAATGAAGCCATGGGTTTGTTTACAATTCATTCCAAACATTCTAAAGAAAATCTTTGCCAAATTGAGGGAAGAAAATGGAAAGGTCTTGTTATTGAGAAAGAGGGGAGATTTCTTCCAAAAGAAGGAAGAAAAGTCTGCTAAGAACAAGGGAGAAAGGGCCTGTCGGAAAGTCTGGGCTGGCACCATAGATCATGCTAAAGGACGTTAAAACCATGAGAAAACCATTCTCGCTTCCAAATGTAATTAGTCAATGTGAGTGGTTCTTGCATGCTCCTTGATTCTTATTGATCATTGTTGGGTTCCATTTGTGGATGGTTTGTTGCTTACGTTTATGTTCCCTTTGTTTTTGAGCATATCCTTTCTACTTTGTTGCATCGGGTTTGACCATGATAGCCTTCGTGCATGGCTTGTGACTTGCATATCATATTCCTTCTGCTTTTTCATACAACATGTCATGGTTGGTGGCTTACATCTCATGTTTTATTGCTTTTGAGCATATCTTGTCTATTTTATACGCATCTCGGTGTTTGTATCTGTGGTTGGTTGTTGGGACATCACGGGAGGGGGTCTCGTGCTTTTACGGTGAGCTACCAGGATGATTGCGGGACATCACGGGGATCTCGTGCTCTTACGGCGAGCCAGGATCTCATGCTCTTGCGATGAGCTACCATGATGAATGTGAGGGTGATTGCAACCCCCTGACCTTGCTACCACATGGAAGGTTTATATTGACATGATCTTGGGAGATTTCGTACTTATTTCTGCGTATTTTTTGGCATAACTGCATATTGCTCTTGCATGCATAGTTTCTTTCCTTGTATCACTCACTTAGATGTAATTATCTAACTCGGGTATTTCGTACCCCTGGAACATTCAACGTTCTAGGTATGTTAAGCATATCAAGTACTCCAAGTTCCAGCCCGAGCAAGGATTCAGAGGTGGTGCTTGGCTGATTTAGAGTTGGATATATTTGTGTACCTGTGTAATCCCAATACTGTAATGTAAATAGCAGTTAAGATACTTAAGGATGTATGGTGTTTGTGTGTGGTTCTGCGGCTGTACCACAAAATTTATGTATTTGTGAAGCTGCTATAACTTTTTGATATGTGTGTTCATGACGAACTTTTATTTAAACTTGTGGAAATCCTATCTATTTAGCATACTCAGGTTCGATCCTTGCTTCCGTTATAAAGGATTTCCAAAAATGCCCGAGGTCATTATTAGCATATAATGAATATCTTATTGCTTTATTGTGTAATTGAAAATGAGGCGTTACAATGAGTCCTTAGATCCTTAATCAATTCTTTCAGGAAATTCCTCAAGAATCCCAAACCGATTTATCTCCAAAAATCTCGAATCAAATCACGTTATCTGGTTCCAATCATCTTCTGTGGACTCAATTTTTTGCAACTATGGCTCTCAATCCACCATTCATTATGGTGCTTTCAAGTTCTTCTTGTCGGGTCGACCACCGATAACTTTACTTGATTCCATAGGTCTATTTGGTATACTGAACCATAGTCACAACCTCCATTGACTTTCCTTATCATTCATTTAGCGTCCATACGACCTATCAAGCAACTCTTGCCTTTCTAGTACCCGAACCCTCCCTTGAACTGAGGTTTCCATCTCACAACTCATTGTCAAGGTTTTAGACTAGCCATACTCCACTACCTGAAATCTCATTTACCGAGAATCCACTGACCCTCGTATTTCTTTCTTCAGATCCAGTTAACTATCGGCACACGACCATTAAATCAGTTCTTCTTGGGTACTACACTTACCGTCAGCCAGCACACAAGTTGTCATCTTCACCCTGATCACATAGTAGGTTTACTCCTACCCCTAGCACCGACCCTCACACGGGTACGCCCTCGGGTGAAAACTGCACAGTCTCGTCATAGTCCTTCAAGAACTATCATTCGTTATCGCTACCACGAGTCTAACTCCTTCTGCAAGAACATTCATTATAGGCCCTTATCACGGCCGGTGATTTCATCATCTCATAGGTAGCGCCTAAACGACTTATGAGTATGCATTTACCATGTTCATTTCATACGTCGAGTAGCTTTTCCTTTGTGCCACCCATCTCTTTCTTTGAGGTAATTGTAAACACGACCATCTCATGATCTTATTGCCATACTAGACACCGATGTATTCTACTCCTTGAGCCTCGCATTGTTCGTCATGTCACCCTCTCCTAAGATGACCATGAACTCCAATGCAATTCTTTAAATAGGACACTTAGTCCATATTCAATCCATTTCATTTCGGGTTGATTCCCTAGGCTTCTGGCCTCTTTTAACCAGCTGGTGGCATACCTCGCACCCTAAACTATTGGGACTTAGACCCAAACAAGGTACCTACTCTACTGGGTTATTCCAAATCTTCAGCATCTGATCGTCTCCCAAGCAGTCCGTTATGATGCTTTGGTCGATGGGTCTCCCGTACCTTACCACAAGCTATCCATCATCCCTCTGCATGTGGGTCTCTAGATCCCAATCTGTCACTACGAACACCGAACTAGTAGTGCCGTCATGCTGCTAAGGTTCGTTATCTCGTCTTTGAGAGTCACATCAGTTGTACCACCGTCACCTCATCAATTGGCGCAACTCATACGCCATCATTTGGCCATCTTTAACCTCTGGCTTGACCCAATCGGTTGGATCCCTGATTTTTACATTTCATTTTCGAAACACTAAATGATTCTCGAAAATACTTATCACTTGATCTTAACTCATCAGCTAAGCCATGTCACATCAGACTAATCATCCATGATTCGATCATCCTCGATAACCATAGTTATTCTATCTTTCATTGTAAGGATTTTGACTAGTGATCTCAAATTAACAGTCTCTAAATCTCTCGGACATGAAATCATGGTTATTGAGTCAACCTTACACTCGAATCATATCATCGAATCCTAATTTTAATAGCTAGATCATTCCGCTTGTACTAGCTTCCATCAGGCTTCTACTATTCACTGAGAATAGTAACCATATACTGGAATAGTGCATGTACGTGAATAGTACATTAGGTAAGTTCCTAGGAAAGAGTGGTGGATCACAAACGGACACACTTAAATACCAAGTCTTTCCTTAGCCAGAACTTTCCTAGACATGCATTTCCATTACACAACACTTAAGTCTAATAACCTCTAAGCCTTCAATCGACAATCCCCAAATCTCCAAATAGGGATTTCGTCTTACGAACCATTAGTCTCTTTCCCCTAAGCCTTTACTTGGGGTTCCTAATAACTGGTTCTATCAATATCGGATCCTCTTAAGTCTCCAAATTGCTATTCCCTAATTTTCAAATAGGGTTTAACTCTGATATCAACTGTATTAGAGTCACTTAAGGCTTCCAATAAACTTAAGCTCTGATACAAACTGTAATGCCTCGTTTTTCCAGATGCCGTCACTGTGCTGGGGCCCATCATATAAATACACATTTTCTTTCCTTTATACATTTCTTAAACCTCAAATACCGTATTTCAAAGAGAAACCCCCAACATATCATTACAAATGTGAAAGCGAGAATCGAAACCTCATATGGTACATTCACTTTAATCATAACATAAGAATTCGTATCATAGTTTAACATCATATCTATAACAGCCTTAATACATTGGACAACCTTAATACATGGAGACCCGATTCTCAAGGTAATAACTAAACACCTCAGGTGTAATTAAATAATACCTCAAACATACATTGACATTTCTCAACTTCACTAAAACATATTTGAATCTTCATGAACAAATAAAATACCAAAACCACATACTGAATCCACTGGACATGTCACCCCATGTCGTCATATCTTAATCACCTTCTTGCCTAAGCTACAAGTCTCAACTGGAACGTTGAATATTCTAGGGGCATAACCCAAGTTAGATGATAAATTATTTAAGTAAGGGAACAATAAACATATTTCGTGCATGGATGTAATTATGTAAAATGTCTTATTCCTAATCTTAGTTTGAGTTGACCGCACTCAACTGTTACTCCCAATTTTTATAGCCTTTACATCGGCCGAGGTGTATGGGTGCACCCTTGGCAGAGCAGCAATGCCAATCCTAGTCTCAAACCCAACATGCGATGCATGATCAATAATATCATCATGTACATATGCATATTCATCATCAACACACATGAATGCAATCTACGTGATGCATAACATACCAAGACATGACAAGATGATAAGACCATTTACATAAATCAGGTTTAGGGTTGGACCATTTACCTTCAACGTATCTCAAACCATATTGATTCTCAAGCTAGGCTTCTAATGAAATCGATTCGGAACCTCAACGTACTCTAGCCATCATATTTATTCAAGAATATCAATATTCTATTTTCTTAATTTTCACATAATTTTCCTCTATTTCTTCTTTTTTTTTTCTCAATAAATCCAAACTAAATATTTTTCAAATGATTTCTCTATAACAATTTATAAAATAATTTTCAAAGCCCTCAAAAAATTCCTAATAATTTTTAGAATCCATTTTCTATTTATTTCTAATTTTCTCTTTGATTTTCAAGCATTTAATGCTTCAAGAATCCATAATAAATACCAATCATGCATTTCTCTTCTAATTTTCACCATCAACAATCCTAAAATATCATTCTCATATTTTTGAAATTTTCGAAGGAATTTTCAAAGAAATTTTCGAAGAAAACTCACCTTCCTGTAGAGCGATTCGGTATTCCCTATACTGCGACGAAGCCTTGATTTGCATATCCAACAACGTCTTCTACCACAAATTTTCACACGAACTATTAAAATCAGTCTATAGGATTTTTCTAGGATTTTTGACATTTTTCCCCATTTTTCCATATTTTCTTTTTTTTTCCTTTTCTTTTCTTTTTAGTTTTTCTTCTTCTTCTTCTCCACCTTTCTTCTTCCTCCTTGCCCTTGCAACTGCCATACGCCATTCTTCATTCTTTTCTTCTATTTTTTTTCTTCTTTCTTTCCTTTTATTTCTTCTTTTTCTCTTCTTCCTTCTCCTCTTCCTTCTTCTTCTTCTTCTTGTTCTTCTTTTTCTTGTTCTTCTTCTTCTCTCCCCTGCCTCCTGCATGAACAGCCACCAACCCGCTGCATTGCCGCACAGCCAACTTCCTCCGCGCCCGCCGGCCACTACTCCAGCCACCGACCACCCTGCTCTGCTCGCCTACCCTCTTCCATGCGGCCATGGCTGTTGGCCGATTGCTCTTCTTCCATTCTTTTCTTCCTTCTCCATTTGTTCTCAAATCTCCATTTATTTATATGCTATTTCCCCCTTTCCTCACTGCCTTGCCCATACTTCTTGGCGTCAAAAATACTCCACTTGCTGCCATGGATTCGCAGAGGCATGGCCTCCACGCACACGCATACATACATATATATATATTACACATCACATTCAATACCAAATATTGCTTCCTTACCTATCCTAGATTTCTCTCAAATTCTTCCTCAAATCTTGTTGTCACTTGCTTGCAAATCTTGGCCATGAAGATCTCACAAAGGCTGTCATTCATGCACATAAGTATATATACTTATATAACTATATATATTACACTATGATGCAAGAGAAATCACACATTTAAATCTCAAATTCCATCACTATTTCACCCATGCAATTCCCTAGTTGCAAATACGCCCTCAAACGCTAAATTAAATTGCATTTCGATATTGAAAATCTAAAATTAATAATTCAAGATTTAGTTGATAAGGACGATTTTGCCCCATTGTCCTTCCTAGGCTATCATTTCATCTCAAAACCACCTAAGGGTTGATCCTTATGAAAAAATAGAGCCTCTTTAGGGTTTCGTTGACTTGCTAGAAGTCCCTTACGACTATTCAATTTTTTAGCCTAAATCGCAGTTGTACCGAAAACTTTTTTTTGATCTGATTTCTTTTAACACCATAAATCCTATATCAGGATGTTCGTCAGTAGCATATAAATTTCCTTTAATATCTAAGTCTCGGGGCATTCCCTGCAGTCGATTCGGTGACTTAATTTATCTTTAAACCAATCTTTCGGTATTTCGAACTTATCGAAATTACGTGGCAACCTCAAACAAACATGTGATATTACAGCGGGCATCGTCTTCTTCTACCTGGCGGGTAATAGAGAGATCTTGAAGTTGAGATTGAAGGTTGACCTTGTCCAATTCCAAATGACGAGTTGACATATTTAGAACCTGCTCGTCCTCCTTCCACTAGAAAGACTTCTGCGTCAAGTCATAAATTTGTGCTTCCTAACGAGCCAGGTGTGCGCGATTCATAGCATTGGTCACTATTGCGCCTTGAGCACCTTGGGAGAGAAGAAATTGGGAAGGTTAGTAGGTGAAAATTATAGAGAAAAGGAAGGTAAGAGAGACTCACGATTGCGAGATAATGTTCAAACTCGTCCATGTCCTGTGGAGAATTTTGAAAGTACTGACCCTCATTGCGCAAAAGGATGGAAGAATAAAGGAGACGAGCACCGATGCCGGGCATGTCCATTGTGTCTGTATCCAGGACCCTAGGCCGCATGTCAAAGCGCTCCTCGCGAACCCAACTATTATCATCAGCTGTATTACCCCCTGGTGGGGAGTAAGTAGCGAAGGCAGAATGGGAGTCAGACCTCTAGAAGTAACAACTTTCTCTATATGTAGGGTGCGACAGTTGTCGCATTGTGGGTTGACTACAGCACGACGATACAACCCTTGGTCGCTCCCTGGACTACATCGATGATTACCTAGTCGAAGCGGGAAGTAACCTCAGCCTCTGGAGTACCATGGAAGCTCGCTCTCGCCTCATGTTCGGCTGCCTCATACGCTGTACGACAAGGGGCCTTATTGTCATGGCCCATCCTCTCAAGATTAGCCCCGCTCATAGCCGCTAACGCATCCATATCGAATGATAAGTGAAGCGCTGGATCAGCCTTCTCCGCTAGGGGAAAGGCTCCACTGGTGGATCATGAGGGAGGAGATCATCAGCAGGCTGAAAAGTCGCGGGGTCCACCTCCACCTCCTGGCGACAACTCCTCTTCTTTCTCTGGTGGTGATGACATGAAGGAGCAACAGTCTCTCCCACTTCCTCATCCTGCTCGATGTTCTGAGTATCAAGGCAAGCAGTCTCGTTATGGAGATCAAGGGGGGGCGGCACTTCGGCCTGAGCGACTCTAGGGTTGACCCTTCAATGAGCCAACCTCATTAAGTGATGCATGGCTGCAAGGAAAAGATACGATGTGGTTAAATACCAGAAAATAACATGAATGCAAAAAATTTGAACAAAGCAAGGCTAACAAAAAAGGAAGGATTGCAAGCATCTAGGGGGTCCACACCCTCAAGAGAAGGTCACTCCTGTTGAGGAATGTCCTCTCTTGTCATTGTGGCAGTAGGCGTTGGGTTGGCTGGAAACCGTGGGCGTGGCGCCCTAGGCACCCTCCCATGATGAGACGATTCGCCAAGTTTGGGGACCCATCCCAACCTTACTGGCCTATCCATGGTAAGGAGATGTTTAGGACCGCCTCGAGTAATAACACGGCGACTGTCCTCATGTCGCTCCCTGAGCTCAGAGATTGATGCACTTAGCCTCGGTTTTGCTACCTTTTCGGGATTAGTGCGCCACTCACGCAAAGCATTCCACACCCCATCCAAAGGTTTGACCAAAAACCACGAGGAATCAAATAAAGCCTCTATAGGAGGGGAGTCGAAGAAAAGACGATCCTCTCGGGACCTCTGGAGGGTGTACATATGATAACGCTTTTTTACTAAGTGTAAATGAAAGAGACAATAAAGGAAGTCTACAATGGGGTCTATGTTATTCACGCGACAGATAACGAAAAAATCGACCAATTGGGCCTAGTCGTTAGGATGCAACTAGTCTGGAGGTAGCCTACTACGACGAAGGAACTTGAAGCCGAAGTCATGAAGGGGGAGATGGAAACCTAAACGAAAGCTAGCCTCATGGACGTCCATCCACCTATCTTCTATATCAACTATATAGTTCTCCTCAAGGTTCGGGAGTCTAGTACGGTAGGTCCCAGGAATATTGTAATTTTGACGGATAAAGGCTATGTCGCCCTCGGTCATTCGAGAGCACCTACCTTTTAAGAAAAGTGATGAACCCCATGAGAGTCAGTCTCATGGTGATATATTTTTCCACTGGCCATGGTAGCAAATGGAAGAAAGAAAGAAATGGGAATAAAAAGTCAAAGAGTTACGTAAGTATTTTTGCTAAAGAAGTGAGATTCCTTCGGAAGATGGAAGCCCTTCGGGAAGAACGCTTACATCAAGTTTCTTAAAGAATGCTTCTGAAGGACAATCAGTTAGATATTTTGAAGAAAAATGATTAACTAGAAGGCAATAAGAAATTCCTTCGGAAGGAACGCCTAAGTGAAAGGTGTAGTTTTACTTTTGTATACTTAGTTTTGATGATGAAAAATAATATTTTATTTAATCCCGAAGTCATGAATCAAGGGTGTGGTTTTCAACATAAATCAATTTCAATATCAAGTATTACTTTGTGAGAATGAAAACCAAATGAATTTCAAGTATCGAGATTTCAAAGTCATATTTTTCTAAGTTTGGAAGGTTAGCACCTTATAAGGAGACATATATGAAAATGTTTTCTTTTTAGAAAACTAACTCCTGTTATTTCAATAGCTAACATTCATTAGTGATAAAATGATTTTTAATGAATTTTTCAAGAAATAGAAAGTGTATATCTTGGAGGTGGTAAAATCGCAAAATCCTAAGTTTGTACTAAAACCCAAATTCTACTTTCTTATTCTTATGGATTTTGATTTTCTACATATTTTTATTGAATCCAAATGGGGGGGGGTACTTTCTTATTTACAATATTTATGTATTAAAATAAATGGAAGGTAAAATATAAATTAAACAAAATGAGGACATTTACTTAAACTAAATAAATGTAAATATGTTGTGATGTTTTGTATCAATCAAGTGTTCTTTTACATGTTATCAGTTTAGTGCTAAGTTTTTCCAAGCAAATAGTCGACTATGTGCTTATGTTCTGTCGACTATGCATCTTTGTTCTGTCAACTATGCCTAAGGATAGTCGACTATGCTTGATGTTCTGTCGACTATGTATGGGTTCTATCGACTATATTATATTCTGTCGACTATTATGCAAGGATAGTCACCTATGTCTTTGTTCTGTCGATTATGTATGTGCATGATGTTACAAAATTCTTTTGTATTTTTGAATCTGTCGACTATGTGAATGTATCTGTCGACTATCAGTTGATTTTGTTGAGCAATAGTCGACTATGCTTTCTTGTCTGTCGACTATGCCTTAGTTTTACTTGAAAATATAGTCGAGTATACCTTCTTTTCTGTCGACTATCTCTTTTCGCATAAAACTTCCAACGGCTAGTTTTTCAAATTCCAACGATCACAAACGACTAGTTTTGGGCAAAACTTTTGGGAAGCCTATTTATACAACTCAAGGATGATTAAGAGAAGGCTAATGGACAGAAACGAGTTGATCTAGAGATTACTAATCAGTTTATTCAAGCTTTACAAGAATCTATGCTTTCATTGTTATATTTTTCTATGCAAGGCTTCGTTTCTTCATTGTAAATCTATTCTTAAGCCTAGTTTTCATTGTAAGAGAACTTGTAACTAAGAGTGTTAACTATTAGCTTCTCTTTCATTTGTATCACTTTTATTTTCCTAACTTGATGTGCTAGAGGACTTGCTCGTTGAAGCAAGGGGTTGAAATTCCTACCTAAGTGCTAGAGGGCTTGCTTGTATAAGCAAGAGGTTGTAATTCCTAGTCTTAGACTAGAGGACCTACTTGGTTTAAGTAGGAGGTTTTAGTGAATTGTTTGCAAAATCCTTAGTGAGTAGTTAAGGTAGTAGATTAGGCTTTGGTTAAGGCGAACCACTATAAATTCTTGTGTTTCTTGTGCTTGTGCTCTTTAACCTATTTATCTTTTCAATCATTTCATTATTCCTCACTTTGTTCACATATTTATCTTTGTAAACTTACATCTGTCATTTTATATGCTTCACATTTTAAATCTTAAAACCTCATTTTGTATTAAAAAGTTTTTCAAGTTCAATTAAGTTTTTAAAATAACCAATTCACCTCTCCTCTTGGTGTGTGCCATAGCACCTCTCGGTCTAATAAAAGGGTTCTTCGAAAGGGATATTCTAAGGAATGCGGACGCTTCGGAAAGAATAGTTTTGAGGAGCTGTTACTTAGGAGACAATAGAATCTTTCGAAAGGAGTCCTTCGGAAAGAAATAACAAAAGGTAATAGACACTCCCTTCAGAAGGGATTTCCTTCGAAAGGAGATTGCGTAGAAGAAAGGAGAGGATTCTTCAAAAGGAGATAAGATGAAAGCGTAAGAGAATTTTTGAAGCAACTGGCCCTATTTATAGCGATTGCGCGGAAGACTAAATGTCTTGGCAACCGAAGTGTGTTTGAGGAGAAGGCTTCGGAAGCAGCCTTCAGAAGTATTCTTTGGAAGGAAGTTTATCTCTGATTCTTGGTACCATCTTAGAAATTACTCTTTATTTCATAGCTAATGAACAAAACAAAGAGTAGGGGCAATTGTTGTACCCCAATAATAGGAAAGGATAGGGCAGAGAAGGTTCTTCGGAAGTAAGCTTTGGAAGGAAGCTGGAGAAGGAGGCTTCGGAAGGGTTTTTTCTCGAGGGACATGTGTCTTTCAGGATTAATGACATGTGTCCACTTGTGACCATTCTCAATGCTCGAGCCCTATAAAAACCCAGTTGCAATTCTCAAAAAGGGATCCAAACATCAGTATACCACTGTTACTTTCCTTCAGAAATTTAGCCTATTTTCGTTTCCACACGATTATTTTTCTTTCGTTATTGACTTGAGCATCGAAGGGTCTTTGTAGGAGGAAAATCCCCCGAGCCTTCTAACCCTTGTTTGTTGTTCATGGTCCCTCCGGAAGTGCTGTATCCGTTCCTTCGGAAGACCTACCTGCAAGAAAAGATCAAGACACTTCGAAAGACCTTGCTCATTCCTTCAGAAGTAGAGTCTCCTAAGCATCTTATCTTCCTTCAGAAGAAACCTTAAGTAACTTCTTGAGGCCCTTTGGGAGGACCCTTCGGAAGCACCAGACCGTAAGACCATTGACTGCATGACTTTTGCCTATCACAATCCAGCCTTCGTGAAGACCTTTCGAGAGGACCATTCGGGAGAAGCCTTCAGAAAGCCCTTTCGGGAACATTCTTTCGGAAGCCCTCTCCACTTTTGCAAACAAGTATCACTTGTTTGCCGAGATCGTCGGCATCCATAGACATCCACTCATAAAAATTCTAATTGTTGTATTTTGGCAACAACAACATAACTAAATATGTAGTTTATGAAAAAATTTAAAAATCACACTCAAAAATTTTAAAAATTTTATGAAAAATTTGGAGGATTTTAACATAACATATTTAGGCACAAATGCTGGCTATTAGGTGTTTAGTTTTTAATTTAATTTTTTAAAAAGTTAAAATTTTTTTGGTTAAGTAATATGATAATATGAAATTATTTTAAATTATTTTACTAACAATCATATATTAAATAATACATCAAATTATTTAGACAAGTATTATTAAATAAAAATCATACATAAGGATATATAAATTTAGATGTACATAATAAAAATATTTTAAACCAGATCGAGTTTAGTGGGGGCACTAAACCCGGTGACAAACCCGGTCATTGGGTTTAGTGATGTGCAGTTTCAATTTTTTTTTAACGCAAATCAGTTAGATATGGAATGATATCTAACCAAAATATGTATTCTATTCACAACCACAATCATTCTACACAGTTTAATAAGCAAAATGAATATAAAAATAATTGAAAAATAAAACAAATAAAAATCATAATCGATACCTTCAGATTGATTGAAAATGCTTGTTGGGGAGAAATAAACTTGATAAATGCAACTTCAATGAGATTCTAGTTGCGATTAATGAAAAAAGTTGAGTTTGGATGAATATTGAAAGAAATGTAATCTGAAACAGATAAGGATATTTTAATAAATGAAATTAAAGATAATATGATTTTTTTATTTTAAAAATTCATTAAGAATATTTTAGATATTTTACATAAAAGTGACTATAAAGTGTAATTAATTTATTTAATTTAAATAAAAATATTTTTTATAAAAAAATAAAAATAATTTTACACATTTATTTTAGATTAATTATGAATTCTTCTCTAATTTCTAAACCTATATAATTCTATTTTGGGACTAAGTATCCACTCTTTCAACTCAAACTTTGATCTCTTTCCTTAACAAATTCCATCATTCCATTAGCGAAATTTTGGGTCACACGGGAAACTCCCAAACTTTTCAAAGCATTTTTAATTTAAAAAAACCCTTTCAAAATTATCAAAATACACAGCAAAAATAGACCTTTCATCTCGTGAAACTTAGATATTTTAGTCAGATACATTATTATTTAATAAAAAGATAATAACTTTTACCTCTTAAACAAACAAACTGTCACATCCTTTCTTTTGTTCTTCTGGGCGCGGATCGCTAGGCAATATTGAAACGAAGGTGTCCAAGAGAGCTGGATATTTTTCTTCAAACTCTGTTCATCTCATGAATGGCAGGGGCGCAAGAAAAACGGTAGGAGGGCCAAAAATAAGAAGAATAAACAGCGTAGGAGACGCCACTTTAGCTTCCGCCAGCCGCCGATGCAACCACTGCCGCCCACCGCTGCAAGCCTCGCGGTCACCACTGCTGTAACCACCCTCGCCACTGCAACTCGATGGTTCGCCGGTCGTCACTTCTGCAACCTTTGCCGGTCGACTTTTGTAAGCCCTCGCCAGTGACCACCGTTGCTGCTGCTTCCAGCAACTTTTTGTTGGGCTGCTTTTTCCGGCAACTCTTGCTGTGCTGTTATTTGCGAGAAGGTGAAGAAGAAAAAGAAAAAGAAAGAAGGAAGAGGGAAGAAAATAAGGTAAATCACACTAAAAGTCATAAAATTTTGATCTCTTTTTTAATTTGGTCATTAAATTTTAATTTTTTGTAAAGTGATCACTAAACTTTAAAATATTTTGCAATGTGATCACTAAAGTGATTTTTTGATGGTTCTTAGTTGAAATTGCTGACGTGGCGATGATGTGGCGCGGATGTGGCGATAATGTGGCCATTGTCACGTCAGCAATTTTGATGAAAAATTGTCTAAAAATCATTTTAGTGACCATATTATAAAACATTTTAAAATTTTGTTATCACTTTGCAAGGAATTGAAGTTTAGTGACCAAATTGAAAAAGAAACCAAAGTTTTGTTACCTTTAGTATGATTTACCCGAAGAAAATACGCACCGATTTCTCTTTATATATATATATATATGCATTTGCGCATGCTGTAAAGGTTACGATGTAAATAATATTAAAATTTATAAAAAAAATTAGTAATTTTATGTGTATTAAATGCTCTATAAAACTTAAATAATAAAGAAATATATAAGATTTATAATGTCAATCAATATATTACAAATCAAAATATAAAAGTAAATAAAAAAATTATAAATACTAAACAAAAAATATAAATTAAAGTTATTGTATACTTGTTAATATTTTAAAATAAAATAAAAATTTATTAAATCTATATAATAAAATGCATCAGTAAATACTCTATAATCTGAACAAATTAAATTGAAAATTAAATATCAAACAGTCATCGATGGTCGCCATGGTCGTGGCCATCGACCGGGAGAGGGGAGGGAACCCCGGTTCGGGGTCAGAGAACCTTGGGTTTCCCGACCATGCATGGTCGGGAACTCTTTGATTTTTATATTATTTTAATTTAAAATTTTTTTATTGTGTCTAAAATAAAAAATAAAATTAATAAAATAAAATTAGAATTAAAAAAATGAATGAATTCTTTTTTAATATTTACATCTTTAAGTAACCAAATATGATAGATTAACTAATTTCACATTTTTTTAAGTATTAAAAATTCAACACCTAAAGATAAAAATATTAAATTTCCAATTAAACTTCCTACTTTGAATCATTATTTGAATAAAGTTTTACACTAAAAACAACATTTGATCATCAATGATTTAAAAAAGAGATTTTTATTTCATTTGAAATTGAATTATCCATCTCAAATTCTAAATGTCAAACTTGTATACATTAAAACTTACATTGTCGGCGTTTTCTATTTAAAACTTACATGATATTTCAAAACTTACACTGTTGATATTTAAAATACTTAAAAATTAAATATTAAATGCTTTTAAAATTAGAATATTTAGAATGATACTCTTTAAGAAAAATTAAACAAAAAAATCATAGTCTACGATACTCTTTATTTTATAGTGGTCGAGTAGACACAAATTATAAATGTAATGTTTCTAATTTTAAAAATAGATTGAGGTAATTTTATTTAAAAATATTTTTACTTTCTATTAATGTTTCTAACTTTAAATATTTTATCTAAAAATATTATAAGTGTAATGTTTTTAATTTTACTTTAAACTTTAAATATCGATTAATATTTTTAATTTTAAATATTTTATATAAAAAATTCACAAAAAATTAAAAAAAATAATGGGAAGGGGCCCGACATGAAAAACTCGCCCATCAATAATTTCCAAATAACACCAACCAATGGTTTAATCCAACCAAATCAATACTTATTTTATATTATCCTACATAATACAAATAATTCAAAAATAATTATTTTTATATTAACCAATTTGAAGGAGAAACCAAACAAACGCTCAAACCCACGTCGCCTCTTTGGCTACCTTATTTGTACCAAAACCCACCTATCAACAATGTCATTTCTCCCCATTTTCTCCATCTTTTTTTTTCTATATTTTATATTTTTTTTCTTTTTTTACTTCTTTTCTTTCTTTTTTTTCTTTTTTCCTTGTCATCATCTTCTTCCTCCTACTTCTCCTTCATGCATGGCCAAACCACTCACGCTAGCTGCCTCCGATCGCTGGCCTAGTTCGTCGTCGACCATCGTCGTGGCCTTCCCCGCCGCCATATAGCCCTAGCCACCATCCGGCCAACACTTACCTATCGTCTCTCGCTGATGCTTGCCTCCGACCGCCATTGCCATTCGACCCTACTACTTCTGTCCGCCAAGCGTAACCGCATCTAAACTCCATCAGTCGCGCCTCCTACCGCCGTACCCAGCCGCTACATCAATTACCCACCGCTAGCCCAGCTCTTCGTCCGCCACCTTTGGTTGCTCGCTGTTTCAGGCTCCATCGTCGGTCGGCGATTGCCGCTGCCTTTGGTTGCTCCACCGTTTGGCCTCCAACTCTCTCTAGGTCTCGATCTCTTTCCCTGATTCTCTCACCCACTATTTGCTTTCTGTATAGATCTATCTATCTATCTATCTATCTATCTATATATATATATATAGAGAGAGAGAGAGAGAAGAGGTCGGCCATTATGGGTGGGTAGGTCTGTGAGAAAGAGAAAAAGAGAAAAAGCGAATGAGAGAGAAAGAGGTAGTGAATGAGGGTGATGGGTCGGCCATTGGTGATAGTACGCTGAGAAGAGGTGCAACAAAAAGCGAAGGGAGGGGCGACGACGGCCAGTAGGGCAACAGGGAGGGCGTAGATGGCGTGGGTGGGTGGGTCTATGAGAGAGGGAAAGACAGAGGCAGTGAGTGAGGGAGTGGATGGATGAGTCTGTGAGAGAGAGAAAAAAAGGGTAGACAAAGGACAGTGAGAGTGGGCAGGAAGACTTAAAATCTGAAATTCATCTTAGCCATTCATATACACTGAAAATTCATCTCAGTCATTAAAACCAAATGTATCTCTGATACATTTGAGACATTTTCAAAAACCTTATTGCCTTATTATATATTAAGCTTAATCAAGATATAGATAAAAAAAAAAATAAGTTATAAAAAATATTTTATTATATTTATGTTATTTTTTTAAAAAAAATTACATAACTTTTTATTTTAAACTTTCAAAATAAACTTATCTATTCTTCCTTTTCAAATAATTTATCTTAAATTTATAAATAAATTATTTTAATAAAATCTTATAATAATCATTTTAACACACAAAAAACATTGTGGCAGAAGGCACCGCTGGGGATTCAAGAGCCTTAATTGGAATTAAAAAGGGAAAGACTAATTGAGAAAAGGTGCAAAATACATTGTATATTATTATTATTATTATTATTATTATTAAAATAAGAATTAAGAAGGTAGCAGCAAGAAGTGCGCACGATAGCTTTCCCTATTTTCTACAGCGTCTTCTTCCTCAATAATTTTAGAAGTGCGCTAGGCGGCAAGATAGCTTTCTCTTCCCTTCTCCCTTGTGTTTCCAAAGCAGAACACTATGTGCGTGCGATGCACAATGGTGCGTTCTTCCTCCGAAAAATTCCAACAGCTCTTTAATATGCACATATATATATATATATAGGAGCTTCTGGAGGAAGCTTTTCTTTAAAAAAAAGGGTGTAAACCCAGAAAGCCAAAAGAGGAAGAAGCAACAGATGACGGCCACGTTAAGCCGTCAGTGACAGAGGTAACAAGGCCCATGGTCGCAACCAGAGCAAGTGCTGATGGCAGTCATAGAAGTTAAGGCAACGACAGCGCAAAGGTCGCGAGCTAGAGGTGGCGGCAAAGCCAGTGCCTAAAGGCGATGAAGAGGATGTGATGGAGCCATGTAGATATACACACAAAATACATATATATACATATATACCTTTGAGGCAACGGAGGCAATTCAATAGAGGTGGTGAGGAGGATGCGATGGAGTTGGAGGCGGCGACGTTGAGGTAATGAGGAGGCGACGATAGAGCTTGAGGCGATGGCGGCATAGAGGAAGCTTGAGGCACCAACGGCTTTGAGCAGCGAAAAGGTTGCGATGGAGCTTCGGGCGACGATGGACAGGTTTGACTAGAGTATGAGAGGGGCTGGAGAGAGGGATGAGTGGGTGGGAGGGAGGGAGAGAAAGAGAAAGTGGGGCTGGAGATGGGGATGGGTGGGAGGGAGAGAGATAGAAAGAGAGAGAGGGGTTGGAGACAGGGATGGGTGGGAGGGAAAGAGAGAAAGACAGAGGGAAAAAGAGAGAGACAGTGAGATGGTTGCGCTGTAAGCGGAAAATTTTTTAATCTCAATCATTAAATGTATTAGAAATTAATCTCAACTATTGAAATGTCTTTCTTTTAAGACATTTTTAAAAACCTTCTTACTTTATTATATAAATATTTATTAACATATATCTACGTACACAAGCATTAAATGCGATGTACTTTTACATATATATTTATATATATTAATTCAAAGGACCTCTTTCCAGATTGAATTTATCCTGCAAAGTTTCATTTATTGCACATTTGCGCCATCATTAATTATTAATAACATTTTAAATTCTATTAACTTTTAATAATATTTTGATTCTCATTAATTTTTTAATGGTGGTAAAAAATAAGATATCAACTCAAGTCATCAATTTCATTTGCTTTACTTTTGGTATGTGATTTTTTTTAAGTTCATAACTAAATAACAATTAAAAAATGTTAAATCCCTTCGACTTCATTTGAACTCTTCAATATATTTTGAAAATTTTATTATTTTTCCAAAATATCCTAAAAGCTCTTAAGTACCACTTAGCTATATGTCAAAAACAATTCTACAAGGTAATAAAGTCGTTGTCATGTAAACCTATTTTGTTAATAATTATCGTGTAATTTAATTTTTTTATTAATAACATCATGACTAAGTAAAAGTTAGGCTTAATGCATTTTTCAGTTCTTAGACTAATAAAAAAAAATGGCTTTAAGGATATCAACTAAATTGTGCTCACTATTTATCCTTAGACAAAATAATTTTATACACTTTTAGTCTCTGGCTTAACCGACGTTAACAGATGCGTTAACTTTATCTCGTCACGCTGTCACGTCAATGACACGTCACTACCACGTCACTCATAATATCCACATCCGTTGTCCTTATTTTTATAAAAATAAAAGAAAACAACAAACCCTAACATCACTAACTCGTCCCACACTCATGACCCACTTCTGTGTAATGACCCGCTCCCACTTGCAGGTGTCACTGGTGAATAATCGACTGGATTACTCACACGACAAACCATCAACTGAAGGGTTGGACTATGTTTCAATGGGAAACACCCTAAGTGAGCACTAGGCTTCATCCTTCCCTTCACTCCACTCGAGGAATCGGTCCCAAACACAGAAAAGAAATATAACAGAATGGGACCCGAAACCCGAGTGAGTTTTACCTTTCTCCAGCTCGCTTCACAGCAAACCAAAGGTGATCCAGGCACAAAGCTAGCATAACAAACACTTCGCTGAGTATTGGTAATTTATGGGAACATACCTTTTGAACCTTACTTGATCCGAGACTCGATTCCACCAATTAAAGCCATATACATCAAGCAATCTCATAAACATCTATCACACTATGGTTATTATAACAACTAGATACATCAAGCACTCAACAACATTTACATTCAACCACATGAATACATACATGATAAATGCATAACATACAACTTGACAACACCGCTAGTTGCCACAATAGCCTCCCGACACCATCCCTTCTTGTATCTGGACTTGCACATCTACAACACAAGGTAAAACCTCATAAGTCATAAAGAATCAGTAAGGGTGCAATGCATCTAAATATGAATATAAACATGATTATGTATGTTAAGTGCATGAAACTGGGGCTAGGTCCATTCATCCTCACAATCCACCGAGATTTGAAGCATCAACCTACCCCTTCTCACAATACTAGTCCTCCATATGGCCATAGGTACACTAGAACCCAAATCATGCAAGTGTTAACCACTACATGCAAATGCTACATAAAATTTTATAAAACATATTTACCAACTTGCAAGGCCACCTACACATGGGGCCATCCCTTACCGACTCAAAGCCTTTCCTACCTCGGCACGAACTCCAGCCTGAACCTCGAACTCTTCTAGGATCACAGCCTTCCCGATCGAACCTTTACTCATTTTGGAGAAGAAATTTTGAAAAATGCCCATATTAGTGCTACCTCCTTAGCCGCAAATATTGGGCCTCCTATATGCTACTCAAGCTCCAAAATAATTTTCAAAATGTTTTCATAATTTTCTGAAATTTCCTACCATTTTTTCTCCATTTTCCCCTTATTTTCCACAATTTCTTTTATTTTTAATTTTCTTTTTCTTTTCTTTTTCTCTTATTTTTCTTCTTCTCATTCACTTCTTCTTCTTCCCTTCTCCTTCTTCTCCTTCACTTCTTCTTCTTCCCTCTGTGCGTCCAACCCGCCTGCAACCACGCATGGCTGTTGTAGGCCATCACCATTCGGCCCTTCGCCAGTCACTGACGCCTTCCTCCCGCTGCTGACCAACCGCCGCCCAGTCTCTAGCCTTGGCTACCCCCACCACAGTCCGTGCCTCCCGCGCGCAGCAACACCTGCGCAACTAGCAGCCATGGCCGACGCCTCCACCGTGAGTTGCTGAAGCCCGCACCTGAGCCATCGTCGGCCACCACTGCAAGCGCTGCCTCAGCCGCGAGCCTCCGCCAACCTCCCGCGCGTTTCACCTGTACGTTGCTGCTCCGCCTTCTTAACCGTCAGCAACTTCCACGGCCGCCGCATCCTTGGCCGCTGCTCGAGTCCCCGGCCAGACTTCGACCAGCCTCTTTTCTCTCGATCCTGCATTGCTCTCTCTCTCTCTCTCTCGGCCATTACTCCCTGCCTCCCCAGCTCTCTCTGCCTTTCTCTCTCTCTCATTTTGAATTTGAGAGACAACATGCATAGGAAGCTTCCAGGAAGCTCACACACACACACACACATATATATATATATAAATTACACACATTAATCCCTCAATTTCTCCATAATTCCATTTAGAAATTTATAATTACAGTTAGGGATTTTGATAATAGCACTTAGACCCACCCAAGGCTTTAATTTAATTACCCTCACGCCACTTAGATTCTTGATTTTCCCAAAATTAATTACCGACACTTACTCAGGACCTTTATTCTACCTGAAAAGGCCTCAGGGTTGCCTCACTCGCAAAATCAGACCACCCTTAGGGTCCCTTCAGCTTCCCGGAGGTCTCTTACAACTATTTGGTACCGATACCCATTCGGACTTATACATAAATTATTTTGAAAATTATTCCTAGTTTAACTGCTTCCAGCGTCATCAGCCTCATCTCGAGACATTCACTAATCTCATGTCCTCTTTCCTAGACATCCAAGTCCTGGGTACTCTTTGCCACCGATTCGACAATTTTTATTAATTAATGTCTCAAAATTGACTTTTGGCCTTCCCGGACCACCCGATGTCCTTTCAAAATTACTAGAAATCTTATTTTTCCAACACCATGTAATATGGAGTATTACACCCTGCCTCGCGTCGATCTCACCAGAGGAACCCATTGACCACCATGAAATAGCCACCATTGTCGATATTTTCGCAATCAAAGACTGTCATCACACTTATCATCGTCTCTTAGACCATCATCGCAACAACCACCATCCGTTGCAAGTAATAGGTTGCACAAACCATCACCACTCAGACCATCGTCATCCACATTTGATGCAGGTAATAGGTTGCATACCCACATATCCCATTAACAGTCACACATATTTTTTAGTTATTTTAGCATTGCACACACTATCAATGTTAGGGTTTTTTCTCATCCATTTTATTGGATGCTATCAAATTTGGAGGTTTGTTTATGTTAACCTGTAGTAATTATGATGTAAGATGGCTAATGATGTGGTTGTCAACCTTGATATTCATTTTGGTGGAAGTATTGTGAAAATCTTGGAAAGGTCCGAGTATGTTGGTGGAGAGTCAAGGGAACTGGGGCGATTTGATGTAGACACGTTATCTTTTGCTACAATGTGTTGGTATATAACAAATGTGTTAGGAATTAATAAAGTGCAAGGGATATTCTACAAGAACATTGATGTTTTCTTTTCTATTTGGGACGACCTGTGAATGAGTGGGTTTGTAACAAGTTAAAGGATGGGGATATCCTTGTCATTTATTTAGTTGGTGGGGATAAAATGGAAAGTGTGCCACCAATTTATCCTCACCAACCCCATGTGCTCGTTGAAAAAGTGAAGTTATTGGAGAAGGGACAAGTACTAATGGCCAAACTAGTGTGCATCAAAAGGAAGGCAATGTGGGTAGGATTTATTTGTGGCTGAGGCTTTACTGAATGAGGAGGGAATAGAAAGGAAAGACAAGGGTGAGGACATAGATGTGGGAAGGCAGAGCCATGTTCACATAGAGGAGGCATTTGATGAGGAGTTAGTAGAAAGGGAATTGGATGATGTAGATCTAAATGAATTTATTTCTTTTGATGAAATCTATAATGTGGGGACTAATTTTAGTGACGACGAGGATAATGAACTTCAAGAAACTAGGCAGAAGATCATAAAAGCTAAGAGAAAAATAAAACAGAGGGATAAGGAGGAGGTAGATGCAGTTGTCGTTGCTGAAACCAATGGTGAACGAGGTAAATATGTTGTTTGTTGTTTTATTTTCATGGCTTAATGCATTACTTTGATATGGTTCTTGTCTTTTCACATGTTTGGTAGAAATTGTTCTAGAGTTTTAGGGTACATTTCTCACTAGTTTCTTTCCACATTACCAATGTTTTGTAGGTGTAAATGAACCTGCAGCTACAAATGATGCTGCTAATGAAAATGCAAACCCATATCCAAATGTACATGTAGCAGAAAAAGAGTGGCCATATGTTGATTTGGTAAGTGATGAAAGTAGTTCAGATGGAGAGATCAACTCCTCACATTACATACCAAGTGATGACCCAAGAAACTACAATGATAAAAGTAGTAACTCGGGATCTGAAGATGAGTTTTGAGGTTCGTCCAAGTAGTCATCAAAGGTTTGATGATAGTAGTGAAATTCTTTAATTTGCTCTTGGTATGACATTTGCTAGCCCTACTAAGTTTAAAGCTATTGTATATAGATATGCAATTTTGAAAGGAAAATGACTTAGGTGTGTAAAAAATGACAAGCTTAGGGTTAGGTACACTTGTGTTAGAGGTTATAAATTTGTCATAAATGCATCAAAGGAGAGGAATGATGGTAGCTTTATGGTGAAAACTTATTATCGACACCAAGAATGTGGTAGAGGGGATAATAGAAACAAGTTAGCGAGGTCTTCCTTCATTGCACAACATTTTAGGACTAGAATATTGACTGATCCTAGGATTAAAATTAGGACTCTTAAATCTCTATGCAAAACTCAGCTGAAAGTTGAAGTGAATACTAGTGTCTGTAGGAATGCTAAGGCTGTTGTGTTAAAGGAAGTAATGGGTTGTTATGTTGAAGAGTTTTGTAATCTTTGGGGTTATGTTAAGGAATTAAGGAAGTCAAATCCAGGCATATTATCATTTTGAAAACTTGTGGAAATAATCTTGAGAAGAAGAACTACTTTGATAGGTTGTATATTTGCTTTGATGCACTTAAAAGAGGTTGGTTAGCAGGGTGTAGGAAGATAATAGGTGTTGATGGATGTTTCTTGGAGGGGGTTTGTAAAGGTATTTTATTAGTGGCGGTTGGAAGGGATGGGAACAATCAAATATTTCTGATTGCATGGCTTGTTGTTACTGTTGAGACCAGTGTGATATGGACATAGTTCATAAGGGTGTTACAGCATGATTTACATCTTGGTAATAGGGTAGATTTGGTGATTGTCTCAGACATGCAAAAGGTAACATAACATTCTTTGATAGGTTTTTTTGTTTTACATTGTTTCATTGTGTATGGTTGATGTTTCATTGTTTCTCTTTTTCTTTTTCTTCATGCCAGGGATTGACGAGGGCTGTAGCTAATGTTCTCCCACAAGAAAAACATAGGCACTGTGCAAGGCATATATACCATGCCTTGAATAAAAAATGGAAGAGACAAGAACGAAAGCTCAATTTTTGATTGTGTTCTAGGGACCCTTTCAAGGAAGATTTAAAAGATAAGCTTAAGGATTTGAGTAAGTTGGGGAAGGCCATAGTCAAAGATGTGCTCATATGGCTAGTTGAGAGGTGGTGCAGGGCATATCAAAGAACTAATATTAAGTGTGATGTCGTCGACAACAATATGACAGAGGCATTCAATGGTTGGATATTGGATGGCAAGCAATTAACAATTGTGTCAATGGTTAAAGAAATATGACTACTGGTGATGTGAATGATTGCCTCTAAACGTCAATTCGTGTTCACTTTGATATCCGACTTGTACCCCACAACCTTCAAAAAGTTGGAAAAAAACAAGAAAAATTCTTGTGACGGTTTATGGAGTGGAATGGAGAATTTGGCTATGAAGTCAACAACATTTTCGATAAGAATGACAGACATGTTGTGAATATGAAGGGGCTAAAATGCACTTGTAGAGAATGGGATTTGTTTGGAATTCCATGTGTACATGCTATTAGTGCAATCTTTGCTGCAAGACAGCATCCAGAAGGATACCTATTTGAAGGCATATAGTCACTCCTTGCTGCCTGTGAGAGGGAAGCGATTTTAGAAAGAAAGTACTAAGGAGCCTATTGTGCCTCTTGAGGTGAGGAGGACACTAGGAAGGCCTAAGAAGAACAGAAGGAAAGATAAATATGTGCCTCAAAAGGGATGGAAATTATCTAGGAGAGGGAGAATAACGACCTGCAGATTGTGTAAAACACAAGGTCATAACACTTATATGTGTCCAACCAAGCCTGCATCCTCAGAGGTAATAATTATGCTATTGAATTCTGATTGTTTTTATGTAATTCATACTTGTTTAAAATATAATAATTGCTATGTTTGAATAGAGATGGCAAAATGGGCCCGGCACAGCACCGGGCTAGGGCCAACATTTTGCTGGCCCGGCCCGCTTGGCCTGGAGGGCCAAATGGTGGCGGGCTGGGTTGGTCCGCTTGGCCCGCCAATCGGCCACACAAACCCCCCCTCCTCAGCCTCACCTCTCGACCTCGCCCTCGCCCTCTATAGCCCTCACCCTCGTCTCGCCCTCGCCCGCGCCCCTTGCTCGCCCTCGCCGTCACCCTCGCCCGCGCCCCTCGCTCGCCCTCTGTCTTGCCGTCGCCCTCGTCGTCGCCCTCACCCTCGCCCTCGCTCTCGCCCTCTGTCTCGCCGTCGCCCTCACCCTCGCCCTCGCTCGCCCTCACCCTCACCCTCGCCCCTCAGTCACCCTCAAATCTGGGCGGGCCCGTTTGGCTCGCTTGGCCCATGTAGGGCCGAGCTAGGGCCAGCAATTTGCTAGCCCATTTTTAAGCGGGCCAATTTGACCCGGCCCGCGGGCCACTTGGTGGCGAGCCGGGCAGGGCTAGCCCAGCCCGTTTTCCATCTCTATGTTTGAACGAAAGAAATGATTAATGGTTGCGAGACTTTTTGTTTGTAGCTTGTGCCAAAACCTGGCAAAAAAAAGGAAGCACAAAAAGAACAAGTGATACTGTCGTTGATGAGGAGTTGCGAAGAGAAGTGAGAAACCAGAAGTTATCTAAGAAGAGAGCAAAGCGACAAATTGGAATGGGACTATTTGTTTTTGAAAGTGGAGCTATGATTGAAAATGTAAATACTTGTGTGTGAGTTGAATTCATCTTGGATATAGATTTTAAAATTGTTTCGAATGGTAATTTATGTGTTTATGTTTTGCAGCTTGGTCAACCTTTAATGAGGATCTGGAAGCTTCTTCCAAAGAGATAGAACTCTACTAGCCCATCTTCTACTACAAGAGGCTCAACTTTTGCAGCGACTACCAACAAACTCTAACAGTCTCAATGAAAATGACAAGCTTCATGTTGTTTTGTGGTGTTCTTGTTTTTTGTGATGACCAAATACTACAACTTGTGTCTCTTTCTAAACTAGACAATGCTCTATTAGGTGTTGTTATGTTAGGAACAACTTGTCTCTAATTATGATTGATGGAAAGATACTTGCTTTTATTTTGGCTTTAATGTAATTATTAGCCATATTCTTAGGTCCTTATTTAGGTGTTAAGCAAATTACATGTCCAAAAATATGTGACTATTTTGGCATCTTCTATCATTGTTTGACTGGTAAAATAATGGTCGTGCATAACAAAAATATGTTTATGCTTCAACATCTTGCTATAAATAATGTGCAAATAATTAGATGGTTCATGTATATAATGCTCTTCTGTGAATGAGGATCCAAAATACAAAGAAATACATATTATATGTTTTCATTAGATGATAAAATTGAAGGCCTAAACAAAGATTGACTGTTGTAAAAAATTCAAGGACAACCACCACAAAATCTTCTTACATAGACATTTCCACAAACACCTAGTGTCCATACTAAATATTGATCATTTGCATAAAACAACACATAACATGACCACACATGACAAATGCCCACTTCAACAACTTAATCTCCCTCTTCTTCAAAATTGTTGCTCTTCATCTTCATGTCTTCTAAAACCACCTTGATCGACACAATATCTCTAAGAGCTTCATACAAAATCAGATTCATGTTGCTTGAAGTATTCCCCTCTTCAGATGTCAATTCCGGAAATACTTCATCAACCCACATAAAATAATTACACCAACAACCCTAGTAACATTAAAAAAAAAGGTATTATATTTTTGAACTTTTTTTCACACCAAAATAGTTAAATTCGAAATCACTCACTTGAATTTTGGAACACCCAAAGAACTTTCGATTTGGGTTTTTCTCGGTTTGTGATGTCTTCATAGCTACCTTCATTTTGCAATCACATTTCCCATCAAAATCCCATCTAACATACTATGAAGATGAAGATGATTCATCATGTCTCCCCATTCTTCATAAAGCCCACAAGATTGGTTGAAGATGGAGGAAAAAGACAAGTTGCACAGACAATGACAGCGATGGCTGTTGTGATGATGGCTTCAACAACGGGCAGTGGCTCTTGCAACGATGGGCGGTGGCTATTGTAATGATGATAAGAATGATAACGATGGTTGATTGTGAAGACGTTGATAATGGTGGCTATTTCAATGGTCGTTGATGGGTGGGTTCCTCTGGTGAGATTGACGTGGGGCAAGGGTGGGTCACGAGTGTGGGAACGAGTTAGTGATGTTAGGGTTTGTTATTTTCTTTTATTTTTATAAAAATAGGGACAACAAACGTGGATATTATGAGTGAAGTGGTAGTGATGTGTCAGTGACGAGGCAGCGTGACGAGGCAAAGTTAACACCTCAAGTAACGTCAGTTAAATCAGAGACTAAAAGTGTATAAAATTATTTTGACCAAGGATGAATAGTGAGTACAATTTAGTTGATATCCTTAAAGTCATTTTTTTTATTAGTCTAGGGACTAAAAAATGCATTAAGCCTAAAAGTTATGGACTGATTAAGCTCACTCACCCAATGTTATACCAAAATCTCATTTGGTGTGATTGAAATGACTTATTGAAAACTCCTTTTCGATTTTTCATACCTTGACCAAGGATTTCACCTATCACACCTAACATGAAATTGCATAGAATATTCACCTCATGCTATAGAGCATAGATGTTAATGAATCATGTTCAACAATCACCGACCTTCACATGCCAATCGAATGATACGACACAATAAAACATTCCCACTTAGCATTTGGAAAAATCTGCAACACCAATACATGAGATAATTGTATTGTCTCAAGTCAAATGATTAGTTACACAATCACAACTAATAACAAAATATTAAGGCCCTATTCTTTTGTTGTTTTCATGACGTTTTTAGTTTTCAATTTTTCAAAACAGTGAAAACGTGTTTACTTTTATATTTTCAAAAGTGCATTTTTGAAAACAAAGAAGAATTTTGTAAAGAAAACTCAAAATAATAAAAAGTCGTTTTGACTGTTTTCATCACAAACACGCTCAAAATTTCTAAAACGCAAAAAACACTACAAACAAAAAGAATGCATTTTCAGCAATTTCAAAACAGACATTCAAAACATAAAACTGAAAATGAATTCAAAGCTAAAAACTAAAATATGAAAAGAACAATCTCTAATCCTTTTAGGCATGTGATTTGTTATTAACGTCATGTTTATTGTTGTTCAACTAACAAACACCTACTTGTTTACTATTCGCATCTCATGTTGTAATACCCCGGAATTACTTGAGGCTATAAATGGAATATTCAAAAAAATAAGGCTTTAGGGTACACTATCACAGTTTTAAGCGACCAAATCATCCGAAGGGAGTACCCCGAACCCTAGATGATTAAGGAAAATGTAATGGTATTGACGAGTAATACGAATTATGATTTTAGGTGATAAAAGAAATTGGATCGGGAATAGTTTTCGGTACAACTGTCGACCAGGCTAAGAAAATCGAATCAACGTAGGGAACTTTTGACGAGTCAACGTAATGTGCTGAGGACCAATAAATTATATGTAGAACAACCCTTGAGTGAATTCGGGTTGAAACGAAGGGATTTAGGATCAAAACGATCAGCCGGGCCTAAGTGTAATTATATAAATTTACCAGAGGGAGGTTAAAAAGACAAATTTTCAAAAATTTCAAGGATGAAATGAATAGCACAAGACTTGTGGGTCTTAGTGGTATTGTTAGAAATATTAGGGGTGTTTTTGAAAGGGGCCAAAGTGACATTTGAAGAAACAAGGGGCCAAAGTGTTAAAAATGAAAAATCTACAGTGTGACCGCAAGCCAAAATTCAGCTGCCACAAATCCACCAGACATAGAGGCCGTTTTCGACAATGAGATAGCCAAGGGAGACCTACGGAAGGTCGTATATGGCATGGGCTGGCTTGGGGGCCAAGCCTTGGCCAGTGATTAGCCGAGAGGTGGTCGAAAATTGCTATAAAAGGGAGGCCGAGGGTTTCGAGTTTTGGGCAACAAATTGGTCGCGATTCGAAGTTTTTTTGAGAGGATTGATAAGGGGATTTTGATCTCGAGGGATTAAGGATTGTTTCTGGAGCATTTTAAGGATTTTTATCAAGGTTTGAAGGCTGTTCAAAGCTTGGCCGGAAAACGCGAGAAGTCCACATCCGCTAACCTGCAACTAACCATATGGAGGCCTTTTCGATGTCCTTTCGGCCGAAGATTGGTGGGGTTGGGATAAACTAATTAAGGGTTTCAACAAAGTGGTCTTCGTTCAGCCATTGGAAGAGTTGTCAGTGGTCGGAAACGAGGAAGAAGACTGGTGCGTGCTTGCACGCGCCAGTTTTCACGCACAGGGCGCTTGAGAAGGGGCATTTTTAGTATTTTTCTTTTAGTATTTTCCTTAAATTATTTTAGGAATTATTGTGTTAAAAAATTTAGAAAATGGTTTGAGGAGATAATTATTTTAGAATTATCGAGGTGAAAAATTAGGAGAAAAATAGAGAAAATGGTGGAACAATTGAGGGAAAATGGTTTTTAATGCTTCCTCAATTAAATATGGTGTTTAGGAAGTGTCGTGGCTCAAGGTTGAGTGTAAGTACAAGTGTTTATGATTTGGCACACAAATCGACGTCGTGCACGAGGATCGAGGCTATCCGAATACGTTCGAGGTAAGTGTTCTACCTGAAAACTTGGTTTTAAGTTGTGAGTGGTTCTTCCCCAAAACTTGTTTACTATGAGTGTTTTACCTGGAAACTTGATTTTAAGTTGTGAGTTGTTCACTACCAAACTTGACTTCTTCATACAAATGGTTTTGTTGCATGCAAACGGTAACCGGTGACGGTTGGTTTATGAGGGAGGTTCGTTCCTAAATGTTTCGAACTTGTGCATTGCATTTTATAAAATTGTTGTTTATATGATGCATTGAATTGTGAAAGTGGCATTGTCTTGTATTCTCTGTGTTCGTATGGAATGTCAGCCTAAGATATTATCTGGATAGTGTAGCCATAATTCTTCAAATGAGTGACAGAATAAAAAAGGTATCTTGTGCTAGTGTGCATGTCGAGATAGTTGCATTGGTTCCGTGTCGGGCCGTTTTGATCAGGAAAGTTGCACTAGGATGACTAGGTGGTCCAGATTGTGTTGTTCATGTAGGATGTCAGCCTAGGATGTTTTCTTGATAGTGTAGCCATAATTCTCCAAGGTCATGACATAATAATAAGGGTATCTTGTGTTGGTGTGCATGTCGAGATACTCGCCTTGGTTTTCGTGTTGGGTCATTTGGTCAAGGAAGTTGCACTAGGATGACTAGGTGGTCCAGATTGTGTTATTCATGTGGGATGTTAGCCTAGGATGTTGTCTTGATAGTCTAGCCATAATTCTCCAAGGGCGTGACGAAATAATAGGGATATCTTGTGCCGGTGAGTATGTCGGGATAGCCGTCTTGGTTTTCGTGCCAGGTCGTTTGGTCAGGGAAGTTGTACTAGGATGACTAGGTGGTCCATGTAAAATTTTGGAGTTGGGATTGCGTGGTGGTTCCTGGATGCTTAGAGTGGGAACATAATCTCCGATGCAAATGTGGTGAGCCAGGTTCTTGCGTTGATGTGACCCTCTTAGACCGGGAGTTGGTAACGATTGTTCCCGAGGTGTTGGAGAGATGTGTTGACTTACCTTTCTTAAGCTAGAATTGCACTGTGTCGATGTGTCAGTATGGTGGCATAGCTTTTTGAGAGATTGCTCTTTCCCGTGGTACAGTTAAGTGCTTGGGATTCTCTTGGGCTAAGGCTTACCGGGTGTATTGGTTTATGTCATGTTTTGCATTCATTAATGAAAAATGTGTTTCTGAACTCTCACTTATATGATTCATCGTCTAATATGGACTTTGTCCCTGGATTATTCGAACGTTCCAGGTGAAGGCAGCGGTGCGAAAGGGAAAGAGATTGCCAAGGAGTGACGGTGATTAGTGGATAGTTTACTTTATGTCATTTTCAGTTATGTTGTTAATTTTGATGACGTTATGTAAACGTCGGTTTGACTTTATATTATGAATAAAGTGGGTTCGATTATGGTTTATTGAGGTTTCGATCTTGCTTTCGCATTTGAGGTAATTTACTTGTCTTAATTTGTCGATGGTTCATAGTTGATATACTGAAAATGTGTAACGAGATCTTTAGGGAACGGTTTTGTGTTGAGTTTCTGTTGTTTGAAAAAAAATATCCCCGAAATCTTACGTTACCTAACGCCCTGGGAAGGCGGAGTGTTACAATTGGTATAGAGCAAAGGTTTGAAATTTAAGGGACTCTAATTAGAGCGATGGTTATTTGAGGATTATAGATTTCGTTGAAGATTTAGAAACTATCGATTTGAGGTCAATAGTGAAATCCTTACGTGGAGTAATGAGATAACTAGTAGTAATCAGGATTATAAATTTCGTTAGAAATTTTGAAACTATCGATTTGAGGTCAATAGTTGAAATCCTTACGTGGAAAAATGGGATAACTGGTAGTTATCAGGAATGATCCAGTTAGGATGATTCGGTTAGATCAAGGATCCTAGGGATATTGAACTTAGGATGATTCGATAAGTGTTGTAAAGAATCGAGTTTAAGGATTCTAAAGATCGATTTTGAGAATAGGAGTCTCGAAATTGATGTTATGAGGATCGATGTAAGGTTACCTCAAGGAAACGACTCATGGGAATGAGTCGAGTGTGTTTAGTTCAAATGTTAGCTTAGAGAATGAAATTGCAGGGATGTAGTATTAAGTGCTATAAAGGTTATTGGAGATTAGGAATTTTGATCATTTTTTATTTGGATTTGAGCAGGGTATCCTTGATAGTTGTGGGACTTGAAAGAACTGTTAGCAAGATAGATTTTATCTTTAAGTGAGATTTGCACTGATTAAGGAAGTGTTTTTATTTTTCAGATGATGAAGACTCAGAGAGTTACGGATCTCAACGAGCAAGATGAAAGTGACAGTAGTAGCAGTCACTACAGTCGTTCTGCGAATCATGTCACGAATGATGGACGGCAAGAGGAGCGATCATGACCTAGCGAGAATAGACTTGATTGAATGAAAAGAATCTTAGAGGGCATGCTAACACATGTAACGAGGAATGAGCCGTCGAGGTATACTACTCATGTGTTGGATCAGTATCACCGACAAAGACCCCCGGTGTTCAAGGGAAAAGCAAAAGATGACCCTTGCATGGCCGAGTTCTAGATGGAGCAAACTAAGAAGTTGTTCCAACATTATAGTGCAGTAATGAAGAGAAAGATAACTGTGCTACGTTCATGTTAGAGGAAGGTTGGACGACGGTGGTAATTAGCCCAGCGAGCCTTGTAGATGACACCCAGGCAAGTGGAACAAGATCCAAGTCCAAGGCAAGCTCAACCTGTGACTTGGGCAAGATTCAAGGACTTGGCAAGCTCAGCGAGCCTTGTAGAGGACATCTCGCAAAATATTTTCCTCGGAGCTAGAGAGAAGAAAAGACTTGGGAGTTCATGAAGTTGAGACAGATTGACGAGATGTTGGTGACACAATATGATGTCAAGTTTACCTAATTGATTAGGTATGTGCCCATGTATGAAGACGATAAGTGGCAAAAGGCACATAAATTTTTGGGTCGATTAAAGGCGGGACTACAACAAGCTCTTAGCTCATGGACGAGTCCACCTACAATAAGGTGTTGGATAGAGCCTTGTCCACTAAGACTAATCTACTGCGTGTGGGTTTGATTAGATCAGATGGAAAGAAGAAAGATTTGAAAGATAGGGAACATAAATCAAGAGGAAAGAATTCCAAGGACAATGAGCTGTGTCCTCAATGCAACAAGGTACACTCAGGGAGACGACAATGTTTCCTAAGACATATCTGTCGTTTTACGTGCGGCGAAGATAGACACAAGGTAATGGACTGCCTTAAGAATAAGGAGACACCTCCGACCGGGGATTGAATAAGGATCATATGTTTTACATGTCAACAACCCGGTCACTACTCGAATGATTGTCCAAATAGCCAGAAGGTGGAGTAATTGGGAAAAGTGAATGAGGCACAAAAACCTCGCCCTGAATAAGTCTTTTACTTGACAAAAAAGGATTACGAGATCTACCCGACAATGGAGAAAGGTACACCGAGTTAGTTCAATGTTATCAATTTCTATGTGATCATGGCATATGCATTAGTATCAGAGTAGGTTGGGAGAATTAGGAGTCAAAATAAAATGGGTTTTGAGAATGTGATTGGAAATGATATTAAGTGTTATAAATTATTTTGAGATACGTGTAGCCGCCTGTGAAGAGCTACAACGAGATATTCTGAAAAAAATAAGAAACATGTCTGGTAAGCATGGATCATGTTAGGTTGTAAGTTAAGAACGATTGCTAAAGATTAGGAATGATATTCTTAGGACATTTCAAATTGTGAGTCATTAGCAATAGTAGTGATTCAATTATCATGGACCAAAATTCGAGGATGAAATTTATTAAGGGGGGAGAATGTAATACCCAGGAATTACTTGAGGCTATAAATGGAATTTTATGAAAGGCATAAATGGAATGTTCAGAAAAATGAGCCTTTAGGGTACACTATCGCAGTTTAAGCGACTGAATCGTCCGAAAGGAGTATCTCGGACCCTAGATGATTAAGGAAAATGTAATAGTATTGACGAGCGAGCAATACGAATTATGATTTTAGGTGATAAAAGAAATTGGATCGAGAACAATTTTCGGTACAATTGTCGACCGGACTGAGAAAATTGAATCAACGTAGGGAACTTCCGAAGGGTTAACGGAATGTGCTGAGGACCAATAAATTATATGTAGAACAACCCTTAAGCGAATTCGGGTTGAAACGAAGGAATTAAGGGTTAAAACGATAAGCCGGGCTAAAGTGTAATTTCTAAATTTGCCCGAGGGAGGTCAAAATAACAATTTTTCAGAAATTTCGAGGATGAAACGAATAGAACAAGACTTGTGGGTCTTAGTGGTATTGTTAGAAAGATCAGGGGTGTTTTTGAAAGGGGCCAAAATGACATTTGAAGAAACAAGGGGCCAAAGTGTAAAAAATGGAAAATCTGCTGTGTGAATGCAAGCCAAAATTTGACAGCCGCAAATCCACCGCACGTGGAGGTCGTTTCTAGCGATAGGACGGCTGAGGGAGACCTAGGGAAGGTCATATGCGACGTGGGCTGGCTTGGGGGCCAAGCCTTTGCCGGTGATTGGCTGAGAGGTGGCTGAAAATTGCTATAAAAGGGAGGCCGAGGGTTTTAAGTTTTGGGCAACAAATTAGCCAAGATTCAAAGTGTTTTTGAGAGGATTGATAAGGGGCTTTTGATCTCGAGGCATCAAGGATCGTTTTTGGAGCATTTGGAGGATTTTTATCAAGGTTTGAAGTTATTCGAAGCTTGGCCAAAAAACGCGAGATTGGTGGGGTTGGGATCGACTAATCAAGGGCTTCAAGAGGGTGGTCTTAGTTCGGCCATAGGAGGAGTCGCCGGCGGCCTGAAGCGAGGAAGAAGATCGATGCGTGCCTGCACGCGCCAGCTTTCACGTGCAGACACGCACATGGCGCGTGAGAAGGGGCATTTTCGATATTTCTCTTCCAGTATTTTCCTTAAATTATTTTAAGAATTATTGTGTTGAAAAATTTGGAAAATAGTTTGAGGAGATAATTATTTTAGAATTATTGAGGTGAAAATTGGGAGAAAAATAGAGAAAATGATGGAAAAATTGAGGAAAAATGGTTTTTAATGCTTCCTTAATTAAATATGGTGTTTAGGGAGTGTCGTGGCTCGAGGTTGAGTGTAAATACAAGTGTTTGTGATTTGACATGCAAATCGAGGTCATGTACGAGGATCGAGGTAATCTGAATACGTTCGAGGTGAGTGTTCTACCTGAAAACTTGGTTTTAAGATATGAGTGGTTCTTCCCCAAAACTTGTTTACTGTGAGTGTTCTACCTGGAAACTTGATTTTAAGTTATGAGTTGTTCACTACAAAACTTGACTTGTTCACACAAATGGTTTTGTTGCATTCAAATGGTAACCGGTGACGGTTGGTTTATGAGGGAGGTTCGTCCCTAAATGTTTCTAACTTGTGCATTGCATTTTATAAAACTGTTGTTTATATGATGCATTAAATAGTGAAACGTGGCATTGTCTTGCATTTTGTGTGTTCGTATGGAATGTCAGCCTAAGATGTTGTCTGGATAGTGTAGCCATAATTCTCTAAGGGTGTGACGAAATAATAAGGGTATCTTGTGCTGGTGTGCATGTCGAGATAGTCGCCTTGGTTTCCGTACCGGGCCGTTTAGTCAGGGAAGTTGCATTAGGATGACTAGGTGGTCCATATATTGTTGTTCATGTGGGATGTCAGCCTAGGATATTGTCTGGATAGTATAGCCATAATTCTCTAAGGGTGTGACGAAATAATAGGGGTATCTTATGTTGGTGAGTTTGTTGGGATAGCCGCCTTGGTTTCCATGCCAGGTCGTTTGGTCAATGAAGTTGCACTAGGATGACTAGGTGGTCCATATAAAATTTTGGAGTTGGGATTGCGTGGTGGTTCCTGGATGCTTAGAGTGGGAACGTAATCTCCGACACAAATGTGGTGAGCCGGGTTCCTGTGTTGATGTGACCCTCATAAGCCGGGAGTTGGTAACGATTGTTCCCTAGATGTTGGAGAGATGTGTTGACTTACCCTTTTTAAGCTAGAATCACATCGTGTCGATGTGTTGGTATGGTGGCATAGCTTTTTGAGAGATTGCTCTTTTCCCGTGGTAGGGTTAAGCGCTTGGGATTCTCTTGGGCTAAGACTTACCGGATGTATTGGTTTATTTCATGTCTTGCATTCATTCATGAAAAATGTGTTTTTGAACTTTCACTTATATGATTCTTCATCTAATATAGACTTTGTCATTGGATTGTTCGAATGTTCCAGGTGAAGACAGCGGTGCAAAAGGGAAAGGGATCGCCAAGGAGTGACAGCGATTAGTGGATAATTTACTTTATGTCGTTTTCAATTATGTTGTTAATTTTGATAACGTCATGTAAATGTCGGTTTGACTTTATATTATGAATAAAGTGGGTTCGGTTATGGTTTATTGAGGTTTCGGTCTAACTTTCGCATTTGAGGTGATTTACTTGTCTTAGTTTGTCGATGGTTCATAGTTGATATACTGAGAAGGTGTAACGGGATCTTCGGGAAACTGTTTTTTGTTGATTTTTCGTTGTTTGGAAAAAAATATCCCCGGAATTTTACGTTACCTAACGCCCTAGGAAGGGGAGGTGTTACACATGCAGTATGGCATACGACTCACCATCATTTATTATTAGTATCTCATATTAATCAAAGGTAGTAAACTCATGTGATGATCCGTACTAGAAAAATTGAAGTCCTGATTTGAGGAATCTAAGGAACATGTGCAGTTTAAAAATTCTTGTATTAAAAAATCTCGTCCACATATTCTTAACAATTTAAGAATGAGATCTTTAACTAGAAATCTAGGGACTCAATCATATAAATATAGAGAGCTATGAATGAATAAATTGTGTCATTTTTATAAATATAATGTGCAAGAGTACATCAAAATGCCCATTTAGATCTAGCATTAGGGCATATCACTAACATTATTTTCCTCACCTTTCTAATCTTCTCAATCAAACTTTACTATATATGAAACATACAAGTTGTATGGTATTCATTCCAAGAACCACATTGATTATAATTACATTAATCATGTTGATTAGTTCTTATTTAGTGTCCATCACCTAAGAACACACATGGATAGGGTCACAAAATGAGTTAAGTTGTACGTGAACAACTCAGTGTTTGTCTCGATAAATACTCATTCGAGTTCGTTTATTAAAATAAACACGTTGAGATTAAGCTTAACTTTAAAATTTGATTTGTAAACAAACAAAGTTTGAACTCAATAGAGCTCTACTTGTTAACTCGGGAGCTGGCTTGATTAGAGGCTTGCCAACAAGCTCAATTATAAGTTCGCAAATAGTTCATGAACACAAACTCTTTTATAAATACATTAATAAATTTATTCATAATTTTATAAATATATTATTTTATGGTTAGATAATATATGTATATATTAGACCTATATTTTATAAATATATTATTTAACATAAATACATATCAAGGTATCATGCTTGTATCTGATTTAGTGGGAATGGGGGAGACCCAAGCAAACCCTAGCAACTGCTATAACACCCCACTTTCCAGGGCGTGTTATAACTCAGGACAATTATGGGATAGTAAATTTTTCCTTTTCAAAACTAATGCTAAATCATATCATTTCTTATATCTATCCAAAAACTTTCATTCATCTATCTCGAATGAGAATCATCATAAACATCAAATGCAGAAACTAAGAATCGAACCTCAAAAATAGCATTGAATCATAACAGTATTACATGATCGTTCCTCAAACATATTTCATAGTAAATAATATTCTTTTATTTTACAAGATTGCTCATCAACGGAACATAAGTTCTTCAATATGACTAAAATATAACCGAATCTTCATGAAGAAACAAAATACAGGGACAACTTGCCAAATCCACCGGACATGACATCTATTGCCATTATATCTCAACCACTTCTTTGCCTTTGCTGCAAGCCCCAACTGGAATGTTTGAATGTTCCCGGAGCATAGCCCAAGTTAGATGTTGAATCATCTAAGTAAGGGATTCATAATAAACATGATTTGAGCATAAATGCAAAATGCAATAATAACATCATCTTTTCATCTTCCTTTAGTGACCATGGAGAATCCCTTTGCTAGCACCATTTTCCAACCTCCCTTTCGAGGCCGGGACATCCATCAACATTTGTGATGATCCATTAACCTTTCCTTCTTAGGTAACCTCCATTTTGAGGCTGGGTTGTAAAATAACATCCATGATAGATTGTTGATTTTTCGTGTCACCAAATAAACATATAATGCACGACAAATTAACTTCACCAATGAATATATGCATTTCTCATCAACATAACATGACAAGGTATGACAACATGATAAAACCATTTACATAAAATCGGGTTTTGGATCGAACCACTTATAAGTCCAAACTATTTGCATGAAACTAAATCAAGTTTTGGGTAGAATCATTCATCTTAGATAACTTCAGCACACCTTGAAATTCTCATTAAATCTCAAAATCTATGCCAAGTTCTAATGATCATACCATTTAATGCCTCGACATTCCCTGGCCATCAAATTTATTCAAGAAATTCAATATCCTATTTTTTTTTCTTAATTTTCCTCTATTTTCTTCATAATTACATAGCCATTAATTTATTTGACAAATCTTTAGCTCATTTCCACATTACCCAATATAATGAAAATAATTGAAGATAATTAAATTTCCATACCTTAGAAAAATCGCAGCATAAAACAATAAAACGCTCACACCGACGTTACCTCTTTACCCTCAATCTAATTGCCCAAAACACATTTTTGAGCTTCTGGCACACACCTCGAGCTCCAAAATAATTTTCAAATTTTTTCCAATTTTCTAAAATGTTTTGGCTATTTTTCTCTATTTTCTCATTTATTTTCCTTTTTTTCCATATTTTCTTTTCTTTCTATTTTTTATTTTCTTTTTCTTTTCTTTTCCTTTCTTCTTTCTTCTTCCTCATGCTCACAGTTGTTCCCGCACACAGCCGCTGCCAGCCACTACCACCTAGCCTCCACTGCCTACCTCCGGCCACTGACTGACCACCTCTGACTGTCGTGCGACCGCCACCATCGACTGTTGCCATCACAGTCTCCCACGCCTCCAGCCTGCACGCACAACACCGCCGACCATTGCCTCCGGTTGCCCCAGCCACCGACGTCGCCTCTGCCTACCGCGACCACCGTCGGCCACCTCCACTACGAACTGCTGCTTCACCCAGCTTCTTCACCAACCACCGTTGCCTCTAATGCTGCTGCAACCGTCTCTGGCCATTGCTACCTCAGGCTACCTCGTTGCTGCCAGTCGCTACCTCCAACCACCCATGATTGGCCATCTCTCTCTCTCTCACGCCATTTTCCTTCCAATGCTCAGCCCAAGCTCTCTACCTCTTTCTTTCTCTCTTTCTTTCTTCTCTAATTCTTCCTATACATTCTTTCTTCCATGTCCGTCTCTTCCTTGCGCCTAATGCCTATTTATACTTGTCCATACTTGGGCTTTAAGTATATATATTATATATTATATAATACTTCATATGTGCTTCCCCTACTTTCACCCAATGACTTTGGCCACGCCTATATATATATAATTAGATATTATATTATAACTATATAATATATTATATAATATAATATCCTAAAAAATTATTCATTCAATTTCCAAATTTCTTCATCCTCACTTGGGTATTTTATGTAATTGCAATTACATCCACAAACATGTAATTAATTCTCATCAAGACACTTAAAATTCAAAATTAATAGCTTAGGGCTTACTCGATAAGTGCATTTTTTGCCCCGGTGTCCTCACAGAACCAGTGTTTCATCCCAAAACCACTTCAGGATTAATCCTTACATAAAATCGAAGCCCCCTCGAGGTCCTGTTGACTTTTTTGAGGTCTCTTAGGATCATTAGGTTTTTCAAGGTGCATCTTAACTGTATCAACAACTATCTCTATTTTAATTTCTTTCAGCGTCATAAATATCGTCTTGAGACCTCGTCAATGTCATACATTTTTCTTTAGACATCTAAGTTCTAAGGCGCTCCCTGTCATTGATTCGATGACTTATTTTACTGATTTAAATTACGTGGCAACCTCATAAAAATATGGGGTATTATAGCCACATTTGCATGTTTCTCTCTACCCGTCTGTGTCTCCTCTTCTTCTCCGAGCAGCAGTCGTCTTCTTCTGTTTCTTACTTTCTATGCCTATTCCTTAATTTTTATGACCTAAAACGCCAGCCAACTAACTCTCGTCCATAACAATGTCGGAATGAGACGTCAGTAACTGTTGCGACTGCCTATCTTTTCTGATAATGGTGTGCGACTTCATGTCTGCAACCGTCTATGTAATATCCCAATTTGAAATAAATAATACGTGAAATATTTCATATTTCGTGACGTTAGAATAATGGAATTCAAAGATTTAAGAGAGATTAATGATCCAAAATAGTCGAATCAATGGAAGGGAATACCCCAAAACATAAATGTCTAAAGAGAAGGGTATGTCATCGTCGAGCATTTTGAGATGGGATTTTTAACACCGAAAGAAATCAAATCGAAGACTATTTTCGGTACAGCTGCGATGCAACCTAGAAAATTGAATCATTGTAAAGAACTTTTGAAAAGACAACGGAACCCCGAAAGGATTTAAGTGTTGTATAAGGAACAACCCTAAAGAAGGATCGGGGTAAAACAAAAGGGTTAGCGATCAAACATGATTTTGCATAGTTTTGGGCCTAAATGTAATTTTTGAATCTTAATCAAAAAGTGGTAAAACGAAACTCGAAGAATAAAATGTGAAAGAGAAAATTCTAAGGGTCATTGTGGAATTTTTGAGAACTCAATGGGCTACATGGAAAGGCCTAAAAGAGATTTAGAAAATTAAAGGGGTTAAAGTGTAAAATTTTAAAAAGAAGCCATGGCCACCACTGACCAAGTCACTGCCATCGCCGACAAGCCTTCAAAAGATGACGTGGGGGTTGTGCAAAGTCTCGAAAGTGGGCTCTAGTGCATGGGGAATCGATTGGGCAAGGTATGGGTCGAGAAATGGCCGAGTATGGCCATAATTGGACGAAGTATGGCAAGGCATGGCTAAGACTTGCTAAAAATTAAGGGAAGGGGTTTTGTGACAAATCATCACGATTTGAGGCAAGGTAAGGTTGTATCAGGCTTTGAAGGCTTGGATTAGACTAGGTATGGCTCATTTTGGCTCCAAAATCGGGTATAAATAAAGGGTTTGAAGTGGCCGAATACACCAAGAATTAAACTTCAAATTTTCTAGTGTTAGAAAGTGAATCAAAGGTTCTTGATAGAGGTTTTTTTTCCTTGGGTTGAAAGGATCGATCCTAAAAAATTTGGAATGATTTCATGATGGTTTGAGTGAGTTTCAAATGTGGCCGAAGTTTCGAAAAAGTCGCCGGAGTTAGATTGATTTTAGGCGATTTGGGGCATATCTAGTTGTGTTTTTGGCCAAGAGTGGTACCATTAAGACCAACTTGAAGAGGGCTTCCAAGTGGTGCAAAAAGATGGGCCACCAGAGCATCGTCGATGACTGGCGCGTGAGAAGCACACGCCAGCCTTTCATGCACATCCCATTCGCAGGTCCGTGAGGGCGTGTGAAGCTTAGGTAAATTTTGATTTTTTTTTTATATTTCTTAGAAAATTATTTTATGTTTTTCTATGGAAAAATATTTGAGAAGTATTTATTTTGGAATTTAGAAGATTATGGGTCATGAAAAATAAGGGAAATTATGAGAAAATTAGGATAAAAATAGGATATTAAACTTCATGAGACAATGTGATGGCCAGGGATCCTTGAGGCATCGAGGTTTGAGCAAGAGTGTGATTACTAAGTTCTGGCACATCAATCGAGGCCAACTCATATTTCGAGGTTTCAATGTTAATTGCTTTCAAGGTGAGTGGTCCTACCAAAACTGGATTTAGTTTCGTGCAAATGGATTTTTGTAAGTGGTTCGACTCAAAACTCAGTCTTATGTAAATGGTTTAATCATGTTGAGATGCTTTGTTATGCCATGCATCATGTAGATTGTATACACATGTTATGTTGATGGAAAATGAATATATTCTAGATCGTCCAGACTCAATCTCGGCCTTCTCTCTTGGCCCAATCTAGGCCCAATATTAGCCCTGCGCCAGTTTGTTGCGGCATCATTGTAATCCCCATTGACTATTTGCGCGGCCGCCTCAGATCCCATCCTCATTAATGGTGGATCCTATCCACATTAATGAGGGTCCCATCGCCACCATGCTACCACCTGGGAACCTTTACCGACGCCAAATAGCAAGTCCCATCGCCTGTAAACACACCACGCATGCATGCAGAAGGATGTCTCCTCCTCCTATATCAGCCAGCTCTCTTCAAAGCCAAGGTATGTTCTGCCCTCTGACCTATTGATACACTACCCCCTCTCTTACTCTTATTCACTCGAGCATCGGAGTACTTGCAGGTGCTAGCCACCCCTAGGATGGACTTATCGTCGGAGTCCACACCCTGTTGTTTGCGACCCCGCTTTCGATCGCCCCTTTTTGGTCAATAAGGAACCTCTGGCCTCGAGTTACCTCGGCCTATGTACAACAAAGCTTTGTAACAAACAAGCCCCGATGGATCTCGAGTTAGCTCAGCCTATCTACAATAAAGCTTGTAACAAACAAGTCCTGGCGAACCTCGAGTTACCTCGGTTTACTGCCTTTGGCCTCGAGTTACCTCAGCCTATCTACAACAAAGTTTTGTAACAAACAAGCTTTGGCGGACCTCGAGTTACCTCGATCTGCTGCCTTTGGCCTCGAGTTACCTCAGCCTAAAACAAAGCTTTGTAACAAATAAGCCTCGGCAGACCTCGAGTTACCTCGGCCTATCTACAACAAAACTTTGTAACAAACAAGCCCTATCTCCAACAAGGCCTTGTAACAAACAGGCCCCGGCGAACCTCAAGTTACCTCGATACTTCCCTTTTTATTACTTAAAATAGCACGGAGTCTATTCAAATAAAAGAAAATCAAAAGCTTCATCGGCCTCGCCAAAACCCATCGCAAAATAGGCGTAAGCAGTGGCCCTAAATCGTTTGACACTCACAACGAATAAACGGTTAAGCACTATAACAAACAAAAGCAAAGGAAAAGCACAAAGTACTCATACTCGAAAAATTTTCATTTCATCACTCCATTCCATTAAAAAACATGTCAACAATACAAAATACTTTATTACACTTTCAGTGATTCACTTACAATAAAAATACAACTAAACTAGCTCAATATTTTACCATAGTCAAACCTTATCACAACAAGACCAACACAGCTAATCAAGCCTTAGCATAACAAGGTCGACTCGACTATTGAGCACTCACCGTCCATAGAGCCCCTAGCAGCCCCCAGCACGAGCCGATGAGGCCAACACCGGAGCTAGTACATTTGCAAGCCACACCTTAGTGATATAGACCTGCGTAAGTAAAGACATGAGCAAAAAGTCCAAAGTAAGGTCCAAGAAATGCGACAACACTAGCATAATGATCGCGGACCCCAGAGAAACTGAAATTCCAAGGAAGCACGGAAGGCGAAAGCGATAGAGGGCAAACCCCTCAAGGCTAAGGAGTAAGTCGGCCCTCGTATCGCGACCACCTAGAACTACCAACCTGCATATGGTGAACATCCAAAACCACAAATCATGGTTAACTTCGGTCGTCAGTGCATCGCCTGAATCCGCAACGTCGCTGCCAAAGATAGTACCACGAACTGGTAGAACCTCGACTCGATTTGACATCACCAACCATCAGACCCCAAGATATCTAGCTAAAAGAAGGACGCTCAAGCACAAAGTAAAGGATACACAAAAAGGAAGCAAAAAAACCCCCTTTTGTAGGCATAATGGTGAGTACCAAGTGTCATCCGCCTCGCCTGTAATAACGCCGCCCATCTCAACATTAATAACCCACATTCACCGATAGAGGGGCCACCATCGAAATAGAGTCACATACCCAAGCAGTCAATACCCCATCTTGGGGAACCGGCGCACCTCCTAGGAAGCGCCCCCTTACCGTTTGAATACACCCCCTAGGAAAGTAGCATGTCTTGCACCATCGAGCATTATTTTACCCTTATAGCCACGTGCCCTTAACTCTATGTCGCCTACATTCTTGAAACATAGCACTCAAACTGCTATACTTGGGCATCCCAAGGAAGATCAAGGATAGAACACAATCACCGCACACCCCGCTAACCCGTAGACACCGATCAACCTTGACACCCCGATCCCGGGCCTATAGCAACAAGGGAAAGCAAGGCGAAAAGAAAGAAGGGTAAGTCGAGCCATATTCGAAAATATCTCTTTTATTTAAATAAAGCCAGGGTCACAATAACAACCAGTTACATAGAATGAAAGAAAAGGAAGCAAAGGTCGCCCTAAAGACCAACGACAAGTTTATCTGACCGAGTAGAATAGGGAACCCCACCTTGTTGCTTGGCACCCCCTTTGACTGATCGACCGCCCCATGAACCCTCTCCAAAGCTTTGCCTTAGACGATTGGATCCGCCGAGCCCAGATCCACAAGTTGACCACCCGCTACCTCCTTGGAGAGGTCACACCCAGTAAAATCTGCCCCCGGGCAGAGTAATGAAGCTTGCCCCAACGTCGCATCGAAGCTTGCAAGATATTGCAAAAGAGCTTCCCTCCTTGCACAGGCCTCCAAGCAAAAAACTTCTTGGTAAGAAGCATCTTGTTTCGCCTCCAACTCTTTAACCCTCTCACCCAGCTTGGCCAATTTCTGCCGAGCCTTGTCCCTTTAACTGGACACTCTCACATATCTAGACGATAGCCTGTACGTCTCCTTACCGGCCAAAACAACCCATCCGTAAAGGCTATCGAAGTCATCCTTAGCCTTAGCCTTCCTTAGCTTTGACTCCATGAATAACAAATGGGTGGCATTGACAGCGCACAGTTGCAGCATCTCCACCCATCGGTACAACCCCTCATCCCCAAGAGAAGCGAGCCTCTTCTGATCGGCCTCCATGAGGAGTTACTCTTTGATAAATTTTCCCAGTCGAAAGGCATGACTCCAGAGACTCTGAGGATCATCATTGGCATCATCGCAACCCCACAAGCCCGGTCTCGGGCACACATCAATCCGGGAGGTGTCGACTCGCTGTCAACCTGATCCGAGCTTGACGAGCATGACATATCGGTCAGTGGGTTTGAACCCGAAGGGCCTGCAATGTCGATAGTCGGCCCAGGACCCGAAGAGCTTAACACATCAACAACTTGACTCAAAGAGCCCAACGCGTTACTAGCTTGATCAGAGGACCCCGATTCGATAGCTATCCTGTGTTTCTTTCGCTAGAAAGGCACCTCCTCGACCTCTGGCAGGGAGAGGGTGCCAATGGCAACTGTGGCAATTGGTCGGGCGTGAGTGAAACCCCTCGGCTTCGCAGTAATTGCTCTTCCCTTACTTGCAAACGCCCCAAACGACGCCCTAACACCTTTTTCTGCCGTGCATCTCGCCACTTCTTCAGTCGTTAAACCCAGCACCCTTGGCCCTGAAACATAAGGTCCCGATAAGAGCCATCATTAAGATAAAGCAAAATGTGAACACGCAGTGGCAACGTACCCATAAACTCGGGCAAAGCCTAAGGATTCCCTCCCAACTCCACAAGCCTTGTAGATCCGAGCTAGGGAGAGGACATAAAGGCATCCGCCAGGGCCTGGTCCTCCGAATCGAGACTTCCATATTCTACCTCTATAGGAGGATTTGGTTCCCACTACCAAAACAAGGGGGTATTTCTCCTTACCTTCCTCATCCAGGAAAGAACTAAGCTCTTCCCCGTTCAAGCCCACCTTGAAGAAGCCATCCTTAAAATGCTTTAGGGACGTAGTAAAGGCCTTCAACACCGATTTTCCCGTACAACTTGTCAGAGAAATCTAACCACCCTGGTAGGCTCATTTCTAGTGATAGCAGTGGAAGAAGACCACCTTGTTAGGTTTGCAGCCAAAAAACTCGACTAGCACTTCAAAGCAGCAGATGAAACCCCAACTGTTCGGATGCAGCTGCATCGGGGCAATGTTCATCACCTTCAAAACCAAACCCTCAAACTCGATCAAAGGAAGCCACAACTGTAGCCTTGTAAATAGCACCTCATACATATATAGAAACTCGGAGTCCGGGGCTAAATGACAAACACGCTCTTCCCTGCCACAGGGACGATAGACAAACTTTCCCCCCCAAGTCTCTCTTTCCCCATCCTTCTCCTTCCCCCTCCACTCCAGGAGGCGAACTTCTCCCTCACCGCACCCAAAGATGAATCCGTAGAAAACTTCGACGCGATCCGAGCAACCTCCTCATTTACCCAGTCATACGCACGAATAGGACTCCAAGTGGAGATAGCCATTGATGAGCAAACTAGCACACCACTCTTGACTGGTCTGAAGGCCAAGTAGTCAGAGCAATCGAATGTCAAAATAAGGTATAATACCTCGAGAGCCCAGAGAAGTTAGAATATATCGAGGATAGTGTAAGAAAGGAAACAACACCAGCTAGATACCTTTTCGGCTGAATGTTGGCAAAGAACTTCCAAGTTAAGCGTGCTTAACCTGGGATAATCTGGGGATGGGTGACCCCCTGGGAAGTTCGCGTAGGCCCATCAGGGTAAGTTGTTCTGGTCCTTCCTATCGCTCGAACGGGATGTTACAGGTGGTATCAGAGCCGACCCCCGAGCCTCTGAGCGCGATGGTGGGGCAAACCTTAGCGAGGAGGCTGAGTCCCGAGAGGGGTGTGAGGCCCCTATGGGGGGTGCGTGTAGGCACCTTAGGCGAATCCCACATCGGCCATGCACGGGGGGAGATTTGGGACCGGTTGTAAGATCGCATGACGAGGACGTCATGTGCTTAAAGGGGGAGAATGTAATACCCCGAGAGCCCAGAAAAGTTAGAATATATCGAGGATAGTGTAAGAAAGGAAACAACACCAGCTGGATACCTTTTAGGCTGAATGTTGGCAAAGAACTTCCAAATTAAGCGTGCTTAACCTGGGGTAATCCAGGGATGGGTGACCCCCCTGGAAAGTTCGCATAGGCCCATCAGGGTAAGTTGTTTCGGTCCTTCCTATTGCTCGAACGGGATGTCACAGGTGGTATCAGAGCCGACCACCGAGCCTCTGAGCGCGGTGGTGGGGCAAACCTCAGCAAGGAGGCTGAGTCCCGAGGGGGGTGTGAGGCCCCTATGGGGGGTGCGTGTAGGCACCTTAGGCGAATCCCACATCGGCCATGCACGGGGGGAGATCTAGGATCGGTTGTAAGGTCGCATGACGAGGACGTCATGTGCTTAAGGGGGGAGAATGTAATACCCCGAGAGCCCAGAAAAGTTAGAATATATCGAGGATAGTGTAAGAAAGGAAACAACACCAGCTGGATACCTTTTGGGCTGAATGTTGGCAAAAAACTCCCAAGTTAAGCGTGCTTGACTTGGGGTAATCCAGGGATGGGTGACCCCCCCTGGGAAGTTCGTGTAGGCCCATCAGGATAAGTTATTTCAGTCCTTCCTATCGCTCGAACGGGATGTTACAGGTGGTATCAGAACCGACCACCGAGCCTCTGAGCGCGGTGGTGGGGGCAAACCTCAGCGAGGAGGCTGAGTCCCGAGGAGGGTGTGAGGCCCCTATAGGGGGTGCATGTAGGCACCTTAGGCGAATCCCACATCGGCCATGCACGGGGGGAGATTTGGGACCGGTTGTAAGATCGCATGACGAGGACGTCATGTGCTTAAGGGGGGGAGAATGTAATACCCTGAGAGCCCAAAGAAGTTAGAATATATCGAGAATAGTGTAAGAAAAGAAACGACACCAGCTGGATACCTTTTGGGCTGAATGTTGGCAAAGAACTTCCAAGTTAAGCGTGCTTAACCTGGGGTAATCCAGGGATGGGTGACCCCCTTGGGAAGTTCGCGTAGGCCCATCAGGGTAAGTTGTTCCGGTCCTTCCTATCGCTCGAACGGGATGTTACATAAGGATCCCAAGAAAGAGGACTGGTTCAAGAACGAAAATAAAGGATGCGCACACATGGGGGCGACGCATATAAATAGGCATCGCGCTAAGCGTCTAACAGACGACCAATAGCCAACGAGATTTTGCCATGTGTCCCTCAATGAGCACCCTGTCAGACCTCCCTACCTAAGGCGGCGAACCTTTCCATGCCGACAGGCGACGCCTCACACCCTCGGGCAATTGCCTCGATTCCGGGAACTCATGAAGTCTCGCACAATCAAATAAGGGCGCTAAAACAAAAGCCCAAAATTGAAGCACCGAATCCCTCGAAGGAACTACAGCTCGGCCCGACCCCACAAACCAAAATCCGGGGCACGACAAACCTATCAGGACACTAAAACTGCAAGGATCGAGCAAGATACACACGAAGAGAAAGACAGGAACAGAGCATCATGATAGGAAAAGAGACGCGATTTGTTATTAACTAAGAAGTATTCAACAAGATTATAAGACGCACACTAAAAACCTATGTTACCACACAAAATCATGGCTCGACTCGACTCTCCTCCGACAGGTCTATAAGGCGCTGTCCTTAACCTCCTTAAGAAAGCCAAAATTCGAAAAATCTAGCTCCGAAAAAATAGCTCAAACATGGGACAGGGCCACTTCATACCCCTCCTTTCTTCACTCCTCCGCTTCTATCTTCGCCTTTGCCATTGATCGAGGCTGTCGAACCGATCAGATTAGTGTATATATTAGGACTGGTTTGCAGTTAGGATGCTCCCCAGGTCATCTCCCAACGAACAGCCAATGAACTGTCAAAACAAGATTAAACGAGGGGGGTTGTGATGAAAGCCGGAATTAAAAACGTTCAAGAATGAAACAAAGATGAAGTAAAACGTAACCCGCTACAAACCCTACCTCCTTACCACGGTAATCCTCGTCTCATTTATTAAGACAATCTGATTGGTTTGATTTTCTTTTGATTTGAAAAACTCTTCTACAACCGTAAAAGATTAAATCCAATCGAGCAATCGCTCATACAAATATACTGTTTTTTTCTAATCAAAGCCTCAACCGAGTACGTCAATTAAACCCATCCAAAGATCATGCATGCATTCACACAACCGCATAAAAGAAACATACATAAACTTAGAGAAAGAAAAGAAACGAAATCATAGATAAAAACATGAAAATCGAGTTCCAAACCGGATTCGACTATATGACCGAGACTCAAACCGGGCAAGGGGTATGAGAATGTAGCAGATTACAAGCGAATTAGCCTTCCATCTTCTTGGTTGAAATCGTGAGAATCCTCCCAAAATCGGCCACACCCTAATGCCTCTTAGCTAGCTCTTATTTATAGGGTTTTGGAAAAGAAAACCTAGGCTAAATGGGCTTAGGGTTTATTTATTACAAATGGCCCATAATTTAATTAATTAAAATAGCCCAATGGATTCTAAATTTGCTCATAACCCATAATGAAATATGGTTGCCTCTTTAACTCTCAATGTCCATCCACCTTGCAAAGCCCACTTGCGCCTCTATCGAAATAGCTCAAATCTGTGGCCCAAATCTGCCAAATAAGAATAAAAATAGTGTGAGGCCCAATAAAACAAAATAAACACAAAACAAATGAAATAACATAAATAGAGTGCAATAAAGATGGAATAAGAGGGATAAATAATATAAAATATGCGCGCCATCAGCCATCTCGAATTGAGCAACAGCCACCTTGGCCCTCGCTTTCATCCCCATCGATAGCACCTCAGATTTGGCCAATGCCAGCTTCACCTCCAACTTCTTCAGCTCTGCGCTGGCAGCATCCAACTGAACTTGGAGAACGCCAACTGTACGATCGGCCTCATCAACCCGCTTCTTTGCCTCGACGATAATCGCTTCCATGGCCTTCTTAAGCTCTCCTCTTATTGACTCCCGAGCCTAGCACAAATCCTCTTCATAATCCGTCTTCATCTCCAAAAGACGAGTCTCCACGCCCGTCTTGAGCAAGTGGCAATCTGCGGCAAGTTGGAGAGCATGGTACTCGACCTAATGAAATGCAACCGGCGAGCCAACACCTAGTAATCCCCCCTGATTCGACAGCGGATCAAGATAGGCGTCGATGAAGAGATCACTTTGAAACTCTGGGTCCTAAAACGAAACCATGTGGCCACCACTCCCGACAACATTCGAACCACTGGGTGATCAAACCTCCCCATCAGGACCCTTCTGATGCTGTAGGCTCCTTAGAGCCAATGCTTGGAGCCATGGTAGTAGCAACCATAACAACAGGTTGTGTGGTAGGAACAACCGGTACCGGCGCAGCTAAGGCCCTTCCAGCTGCCTTATCCGCCAGAGCGGAACCTGACAAAGCCTTACCTCCCTCTTTGCGAAGCAAGTCCATCTCTTCCCTGATATCTTTTTTGCAATATGCGGAAGCCATTTGCCCTACAAAGCACACAGACACAAGAGCAATCGAATAAGCTATCACTCACAAAGACTGCCAAAACCCCCCTACCTATCTCCTTCTTCCCGTCATTGAGAAAGTGAGGAAATCCTGGCCCAAAGAGGGATCCTTATAAAAATCGTTGAAGAGCGCCTACAACACATCTCATAGATCTACCGTCACAAAACTGTCACTTGTCACCTGTCACACATCCAAAAAATCATCAGTTATCACCCACCCAGTGGAATGACTCGAATCCCCAAAGCACGCATACTATGGGTTAGCCCACGAAAAACCCCATTTCCTAGGTGAAAGACCTCGAATCCCGAAACCACGTGTACTATGGGTTAGCCCACAGAGAAAACTACCTTACCTTGGAGGTCAGGCCGACCTCAAACGACCTCAGAGCTAACGTTTATTTAAATAAAACCAAAGCTAGCTCGACCGATTGCCTAGGTCAGATTTCAATCCAACTCTCCAAAACTAGCATATGCAGCAAAATTGCTCAGGCCTCCCTTCTTTAGCTTGAACGCTCACTTCTCGAGCATCCGACCTAGGGGGCTGTGGACCGTCCAGGCCCAATCTCGACCCTCTCTCTAGGCCCAATATTGGCCCTGCACCAGCCTGTCATAACATCATTGTAATCCCCACTGACTATCCGTGCGGCCTCCTCAGATCCCACCCTCATTAATGGCGGATCTCATCCACATTAATGAGGTCTCATCGCCACCATGTTACTGCCTAGGAACCTTCACCGGCTCCAGATAGCTAGTCCCATTGCTTATAAACACATGACACATGCATGCAAGAGGATGTCTTCTCCTCCTATATCAGCCAGCTCTTTTTAGAGTCAAGGTATGTTATGCCCTCTGACCTACTGATACACTGCCCCCTCTCTTACTCTTACTCACTCAAGCGTTGGAGTGCTTGCAGGTGCTAGTCGCCCCCCAAACTAACCCGTCGCCGAAGCCTGTGCCCTACTATTTGCGACCCCGCCTCCGATTGCCCATTTTTGGTCAGGAAGGAACATATTCATTGATGAAGTTTATTTGTCATGCATTGTAAGTTTTTGGTGACACGGGAATCGATAGTCTATTATGGATGTTATGTTACATCCCAGCCTTGGAAAGGAGGTTGCCTTGGAAGGGAAGGTTGATGGATCATCACGGGTGTTGAAAGACATCTCGGCCTTGGAAATGAGGTTGTAAAATGATGGTTAGAATGTTATTTCATCATGGATGTTGATGAATGTCTTGGCCTCGGAAGGGAGGTTGGAAAAGGGTAATAGCAAAGAGATTTCCCGTGGTCACTAAAAGAAGATGAAGAGATAATGTTTATTGTTGTATTTTGCATTCATGTTCAAATCATGTTTTTGTGAATCCCTTATTTAGATTATTCATCATCTAACTCAAGCTATGCTCCTGGAATATTCAAACGTTCTAAAAAAAAATGTAGCAGAAGCAGTTACGGAAGAAACATGTGATGACACTTAGCAAGTGTATAATGTTTATAATTATGAAATTTATGTATTTAAGTTTCTGTTACTTGGAATTTTGAACGTTTTGAAAGTCAATGATGTATGATCTGATTTATGGCAAATGTTAATGTTAGGTTCGATTCTTCCTTCCGTTAATGATGAAATACCTCGTCTAGCATATATGATGTATGATAATTTTTCATACTAGATAGGTAGATGAAAAATTTTGAGAGTTTGTATTATGATGAGTTTGTTTTATTAGAGAAAAAAAAAATATAGACCAAAACTTCTTAAGTTATAACATGCTCGAGAAAGTAGGGTGTTATAATCTACCTTCTCTAGTAAGGGCGACGGCCTGAGGCTACAACCATTCGTCGAGCCTAAGCCAAGCTTCCTAATGAGCCGAGCCTAAGTCGGGCTTCAAGGCTCGAGCCCAAACACTAACTAATTGAGCCAAGTCTGAACTCAGTAAAGCTCAACTCAACTCAATTTAATTACAACCGCACACATAGATAGTGCACACCTCATCACAACATTCCCTTTTGGGTAGCACATTATACTACAATTGTAGTCCCTTAGCAATTTCATCACATGCTACTAGTTGCATTCAATCCTTTTTGGAAAACACAAATTTCCTGTTATAGTGGTTTGTGCAAATTTCCTATCTTTTCACCAAACAACAATGTCTCATAACTTGAGATCATATATATATATATATATATATATATATATATCCCAGCGACCTTTCCTAGGTCATGGGTTGAACATATCAGTCCCTCTCCTAATGTGACGACTGTCTTCACCCATGTGTCATAGTTTATTTATTTCTCATTGGCACACAACCCAGACGTATACTCAAATGCCCTTTTATGTTTATCGACTCTCTTGCTTCTATTGCCATTGCTCACATAAGCTAGGGTTAACCTCTTTTAAGTTCCAAGAAACTTCATTTACACTTTTGTCCCAGATAAGCTCAGTTATCACCATTCTCATTTCTCAATCTTGCGACTATCACAATCTCTCAAGTTGAAGTCTATTCTATTCTTGCCTATTACTTAGGTCTCTCTTATACTATCAAGTTCATTCATCTCAAGAAATACTCTTTTCATTCCCCCAAGACTTTAACACTTAGGAGACATGATACACTTCTTCAAAACTTCTTGGGAATCTTTATGCCTTCCCTCGTTAACTACTAATAGATATCGTCCTCCACTGTGTCTCTCTTCTTTGAGACACATCTGATCTATGAACAATGTTTCCTTCATGAAGAGTATTATGTCCTCTAATGTATTCTCGATCCTCTCAAGATCTCATTTCTTAACGTTCTATTGCTCCATCATTTATGATTTGATCATCAAAGTCATATATCCTTAATGACCTCAATTTTCTCCTTTATCTATTTTCTTAGGTCTGAGTTGGGAACAACCCCTCTTAAGACTCTTTGTCACGCACCGACATTTGAATCATCAAGGCGTGACGCTACTTATCCTATAATGCCTGAAACAATTGAGTATCCCTTCTAGACCACCTGTTCCTTACTAGAACACAAAACTACCATCTTCTCCCAATCCATATGGTTCCATTACCTCGAAACACACCTACGTACCCATCTTATAATCATCTGGCCCCACACTTTGAAATTCACCCAGATTCTCACTAGTTGTCTATTAGAGGCTCGCATTTATCGATGGCTCAGGTTAAATTATTAGAATCTGAAGATTTCCTCACTAGCCCTTTCCATCTGGCCTGCTTTGCAGTACCATAGTGTGCGTCTTTTGAGCTTGAATTACTCCTTTATCTAGATTGACTCTACACTTTGCTACCCCACAGCCACTAGCTTGACCCTACATTTTAAGATCTCCTTGAAATCTTGGGAGTAATTTTAAGATCTCCGTGTAATGGACATGGATAAAAATTATTATCGCCATAGGTCAGAAAGAAATAATTAATTGGCCTTTTGTAACTCAAAAACACATCTCTTGAAGGCCCGAATGGCTTAAAATTCTGTACAAGAAATAAAATATTTCTAGACAACATAGGGGGAAATTTCTGTTGTCACATCGAGAGCTTCTGCTAGTAGCCACTACGACCTAACAAATGTAAAACACTACTTTCAAATCAATCAAAATTATTCTTACAAAGTGATTCCCTCAATAGCTCAAAAAAAATGGCTGTTAAGAGCTCGGAAACACCCAATTTAATTATCTCCAACAACGAAAGCACAAGGAGACACCATTATATAACAATAGGAGAATAGCAATATTTTGACCATTATATAACAATAGGAGAGTAGCAGTTTTTGATTTGAGTTAATATCAATCTGATAGCAGCCACAAGGACACTACAAGCTCTAGTACAAATGATAGCAAGGCAGCATTCAACATTTCATATATGGCATGGCTTTGGGAATTCAGTAGAACACTAAACAGTACTGCGAGCACTGACTCAATTGATTGACTTCATAGCAGCGAAGGGGAGATATCCATGGGAAAGGGATTGCCCAGAACGTTATCCATGTAATAATGGGGATGTGTGGCATCCATGACAACAAACTGCATGTCTTCTGAGGGTTTCCAGTGCCTTTTTCTTTGGTTGATAAACCAGTTGTTGATTTGCTTTTGATCCAGCCCTGTAGATTCAGCCAGTGCCAGCTTCTGAGACTCCTGTTGATTCACAAATAACATTGCATAATGGCACCATTAGTTTCATCTGGCTATTAAGCCAATCTGATCAGTTTAGATTTGGTGAAGAGAACAATGTCATAAGTACACATGAGAACAAGAAAAACTGAGGGTCATATGGTCGGACATGGGTTCAGCAAATAAGAGGAAGATATAATCCCTGGGACAATAGGGCCCAAATAGATGAGAAAAGAGCGAAATAATGATAAACTAGCAACACTTGGTTATCCAAATCTAGTAAATAAAATTAAGCTTTTATCCCACTATGTAAAGTTAGCCACATAAATTCTAATCTGTCAGTCATTTCCATCTTACAGTCTTATCTTCTACAAGGGCTTATTCAAATTTAGTAAATATAGCAAGCAAACACAAAGCATCAAAAGCCAAATGAATGGAGGCATACCGATGGGTATGGCCATTTGTAATGTCTACTCCACCAATCTAGCAACTGTTGCCTGGCTTCTTTGGGCAGCTTCCCTTTCTTCCTCTTCTTCATGAACTCCTGCTTTAGACTGCCTAAATATCCGCTGTACTTCTGCAAAAGTTGACCCTTCAGCTCCCTGTCTTCGGCTTGAGGATCAATGAAATTGTTATTCACATCAGCCTCTTCAGCTGATCCATTTCTTTCTAGGCCTTCTCCACAGTGCAAAATACCGGTTAGAAACATAACACGTGTATTTGTATGTCACAATAAAGTTTGTATTACAAGAATTAAACATGATGCTGCTGTTGTAGCGACAGAATCAGTCACTGCATATCAGATTATCATACAAAAGCAAAGAATGATTCAACAAGTGCGAAATCGAAGCCTCCCTACTTAGTAATAAAGTTGATTCTGGATATCCCCTATATGTCTGTTGACGAACATAATTTATGAAAAGATTCAGTAGAAAATTGAAACCCATGCCTGTATCGGGAATTTATGCACTTAAAAATTCACATTTACCATTTGGAGAAGATAGGGTAAGTCTCAAACACGACCATTGCTTTCAGGTTTTTTGTTTTCCAAGAAAAAACACCAAATTGCTGTGATCTCCACGCGCTACTGAACAAATCTACGACTTATGGTATGGCCCAATTCCACATCAGTAGTTTACTGGGAAGTCTTAGCTATATTAGTTGGTTTCATGAACTCAATATAATCATCTTTAGCTAGAACTTTTTGGTGAAGCCTCATGGTTTTATAAGTGATATGCCAACTTAGGATTACTATGGAGTGCGAGTAAGCTATGGAGTGATTTTAGGACCCTGAAAATAGTAGCTGACCTAATAGATGACGTCGGACATTATAGCCAACCTTTTAGGTAGGGCTCTTTACTCACACATACTAAGGCACCAAGAGTCAAATCTCCTAGTACATGCAAAGGGACAATCAATCTCTCTTTAGATTCTATTTTGGCATGTTGCATATCTTTTTGGCATGATTTGACCCTGTGGTTGATTGTCCTTTTGGACAGGCAAGCTATGGCTGTCCAATTCATTTTAGCCGTCAATTGTGGGGCTTCAACAACTATTTTTCTCTACTTTTTGAAATGGTTTAGGTCACCGTATTATGCAAAAATAAAAAAGATATTGGATAAAGATCTGGAAGAATGTTTAACATATAAGAAGACTTCCAGAAGGCTAAAAACAATCGCTAAATACTATATTGAATGTTCCTGTATACTTCTGTACATCTACAAGCGCCAAAACGTACAATCTACTTCACTCTCTAAAGAAGAAGAAAGAAGGCTCCACTAGTGAGAGTTCCAGATCTGAGAAAAGACAGAAAAAGTTCTTACTTCTGCATCAAAGGGCTATATAGTTTTATTTTGCTTTGCTTTTGAACTACTGTTTGTTTCAAGTTGTGTACGAGGCTTGTAATCCTTCTAAATTTTGATTTGTTTTGCAAGGCTAGTAGTCTTTCCGTTCAATTTTCAAATTTAACAATAAATTTGGATGGATGAGTAAACTATTACTAGCTAGAATCAACAAGCCTGGCCTGCTATTAATCAATACTTCTAGAAACCATGAATGGAAATTTCTGTGCGCATAAGAGACCAGTTTAACTTGTAGCCGGCAAAGTGAACATTTCTAAGAATACCACAGGTGAACTGCTCAACCTAGTTATTTAATTAAAATTTTGTTTCCAATAAAAGAATAACAAGTAAATAAATATTTTCATCTAGGATGGCATCTCAAATTATACAATATGGTGAAAGAATGCATGATAAAAATAAAAAAGTAACAAGAATGATCAGCACACTATCAAGTAGAATTCTTATGATTGGGAGTAACATTTATATCTGACAGCCTCAAATGAATAATGTCCCTTTGAGTCCTGTGAGTACTTTAGATACTCTTTGTAAACCAATGAAGTCATTTCCCCAAACCCAACAAATTAGCAAGGATATCATTCTGGCGCATGCTTATCTACATTATCTAAGTGCAGAAATATTGTTAGCAGCCAGACATATTATGCTTTCTTTAGTGGGTTGACTGGCTATATCTTATCACCTAATACGATCATAACAATGTCATGTCATTGATAGTCTAATCTCAATTGATTTATCAGGCCAGAAACCATGCCTAGCAAGTTGATCAATCACACTACTGCACCACTTAAAGATCCAGGGTGGGGTTTAAGAGGCAAAACTAATCAACTAAATAATTATATATGTATTGCAAAAAATGAACCTTTTCCGTGGCCAAGAGAGAGAAGGTATATATGGTATAGAGCGAGTCAATAGTGTTGCAACCAATAATTAATTTGATCCACTTGTATATGAAAATAACATATCAAGCTTTAATCACACCACGTGAGATCAGCTATCCACTTGGATATAATCATGAAAAAATTAAATCAAAGGGGTAAAGAGTTTGACAACAACATAAGTTTAGACATTGTTCAGCAAAGCAAAAAACATAAGTTCAGACATTTATCAAGAAAAAAGAAAAAATAAACGTAAATTTAGACAATTGCTGCATCAGATTGTCAGCTCATAATTTGAACCTAGACCTAGAGAAGTATTCAATAACCATCAAATGATGAATAGTAAAAGAAAGAAAATGAGAAGAAATTCATAAAGAAACACGACATTTTTATCAGCTCAATCAATGTCATTCTTCCAAAGCTGCTTCTCACCATGGTAGGATTATCATTCTCCAAGTTTAAAGATAAATCGAACTGTCACGTACTAATCCATTATGATTCCAATAAACTGTGCTTTGATGTGTCCACATAGCAAACAGTAGCTAATTGATCTTGCCCCAAAATTAAAAGGCATCACAAAGTAATTTTGATCTTAACCTGACCTCTAGGATTATTTAAGGACCAGTGGCAGTTCTATTCTACTCTTGGTGCAAAGAACTTGTTTCTGTAATTAGATGTGATGGATTGAACTTGATACTACAATGCATTGTCATCAGTGAAACATTAAAACACAGCCTAATAGAGGCCAGGAAATTAAGGAGACACTTATAAATAATGCAAAAAATATGCTCACAACACAAGGAACATAACACTAATTAGCAGCAGACTTACGAAACAAAAAGAAACAGAGAAAGCCAACACACTGACTTGCAATTTAACGTAAGGTCGAGCATATATAAGCTTTGTGTGAAATCCACAGAAATCTCTAAGCTGTTTAAACGCATGTAGGGACGTACACAAATAGGCACAAGAAACATAGAAAGTACTGTTAAATAGAGATGGAAGAAAAAAAAAAATTATATACATAGAACTCAGGATATAGATGGCAGCAAAATTTTTTTAAGGTTTTTCCTTCTCTATTCGTTCAGATACAGCATTATGTTTGACAACCTAACAAATCACCACCTCATTAATTTGTAGTGAGGTTTCCACATGCATTGTCCACCTTAAATTTGTTAAATGGTACCCTATCAATCCAAAGAAAAATAGCTAATCAAATTTACCAGACCATGCCGTCTCGTTCTTGTAAGATTCTAAACTTAGGGGAGTAGACCGCAAACCCTAGGGTCACAAAGTTGTGACTTGACATTTTTCCTTCGATTTTCTGTAGCTATTTTCAAGTACAATTGCAAGCCTTTACACTCCAAAACAAGGTACAGTCACTTAAAAGTTCCTTATATACCAACATGACCTTTTGGTGCATGAACTGTTCTCCTATGTATTTTTCCTAATGTCTAGGAAACAAATTCAGACATGGAAGTACATAGAGCCTAGCTGGGAAACTGGACTGTTCCAAAGAGTAATTTAATGTCGCCTCGTTTTCTTCAGCAGAAAGCATTAATTAAACTAGCTAGAGACTTCCGTAACTCCATAAAAGCCAAGTAGAAAAGAAGAAAGAATTTAAGCATGGAAAGTTAGGAACAGGGAATTTAAAATTAAGCAGACGCTTTGGGATCAAACATTTTATGTTCGTTTATTATAATATCCCAGTCTTCTTGTAAATGGAAACATGCATGAGATGTGGTGACGAATGAGCAAACAAATTCAAGCAAGATAAATATATGTATATATATATATGTACACACACGATAAACAAATTAGAGAGAGAAATTAATCCAAGAAAGAGGTCACAACCAGAATCCGAGGAAGCCACTGTAAGGGCTTTGAACTGGAACTCAATTCTGGACAGGAAAAGCATGGCTTCCTTGAAGGGTTTTGAGAGCTCTTGCTCGTACTTGGTCAACATCTCACAGTAGGCTTCCATGAACTGGTCCAGCGCCGGATCTTCGCCAACACAGCCCGATCCCATCCGGCCGACGGCTGCCGCCGATGCGCAAGCTTCCTCCAGCCTCGCCACCACTTCAGGCGGCGCTCCTATCTGTTTCACGTATACACGTGTGTGTGTGTGTATATATACTTGATTAATAGACTTGAAAACATAATTAAACTGCCTGTCTTTATCATTCTGGTTAAAGAGGGACTAATTCTCAGAACAGTTTCCTTGAAAAGAGCCCTTTAAGATTGGAGAAATACAGATGAAAAATCAACCATCCATAGTGAGAAGTAGAACACAGTACACGAGACTCCCTGGTTCCGGGCTCCAAGAAAGGTTAATTATACCAGGCCTTATCCTTGTTCAGCAAAGAGTCCGTCTCCTTCTGACTTAAACTCGTAACACTCGGGTGATAATAAAGCAACCCTACCGTTGCGCCAAGCTTTCGGGCCTATCCAATTTTCTAAATCTCACTTGAAAGAAGATAACATGTCGAGAGAGAGAGAGCGTTAATAAGCATAGTTGTCGAAGAGGAAGAGTAGTATACCTTTTGACAATTAACATAGGCGGCTAAGAGGCGGTGGTAGTGAGGATGGGCCATAATCTTGGCCTTAACAGAAGAAGAGCCGCCCTCGCCGCTGTTGTTGCTGTAGTTCTCCATGAAGTAACACCCAGCTGCACTTGCGTTGTTGCTGTGTTTGTTGTCGTGATCTCCAACCATCAAAGAAGACCCACTATTACCGTGACGATTTTGGTCGGGATTAATGTTGTTAGGATCAGGTAGAGGAAGAAATAGGGTATTGTTGTTGTCTGCGTTAGGGTGAGAATTAGTAACCGGAGGTGGAGGCATCATTATCATTTGGCATAGTCCACTACTGTTCTCTCCAAAACCCATCAAACATGAAGTTCCCTCCATTCTCTCTCTCTCTCTCTCTCTCTCTGAGCTTTGATCTCCTTAGCTTCCCTATAAAACCCTAAACCAAGCCACCTATTTTTTTGTGGGTGGATATGGAGTTCTCTCCCGAGAATTAAGCTGCCCTATTCAGTCTTTTTGGAGAAATCCTAAATAGTTGTAGTGGGTGGGAGTCAGATTTCATGAAGTTGGTTTTGCTCATCAATTGGCTAAAAAAGCCTGTCCAAATTTCCTTTGGAAGTGTGTTTATCCTTCTGGTCATTCACAGCTTTACCTGCTTCTTTTCTCTCTCTCTCCACCTGATGATGACAATTTTAGAGAGAGAATGACGGATTTGCAGAGAGCATGCGGATTGTAATCACACTAATCGCAGAGAGAGGGGACTCCCCATGTTTTATTTGAGCCTTGCGGTGCAAAGCTTTCCCTTCCCGATGAAAACTCTCTCCCACTTTTCTTGCACTGCCACTGATGCACTGCCATTACTGGCAACTAGAGAGAGATAATTAAAGTGTAGAGAGAGAAGACGATCAAATCGAGGTGTGGTGTAGTAGTGTGGTGTAGTGTATGATGAAGGGAAAGGGTTGGGCTCCGGGGCACGGAATCAGAACTGTTGGGTTTGTCCTAGCACTGGCTGCAGAGGTCCACTCATTCATTTCAATATTCGCTTCATTCATTGTCTCTTCTAATTCCCTTTCCTCCATTTTTCCTTCCCTTACATTTTTGTGTGTGTTCATATACTGCAGTATCACGAGTTTCTAGTTGGCTGCGTTTCTAGCCTAATAAGGGGAAGGAATGCCCCTAGCCACCCTGCATACTCCAGAGGCTAATATAATCACATGGGTGTCGTACAATTTTTTTATAATTATTAAGTAAAAAAGAGTAAAAAAGTATATTTAATGCGGGAAAAATAGTAAGCTACAATAGTGTAGTAGGTGAATCATTGTCTCTATTAATTCACCAACATACCACAACTTGATGGTGCACTATCTCACCTTTTGTTTGCAATGAAATAGCATAGAGTGGTTGATTAGCATACGTGGAGTTTTGAAGGACGCAAGTGAGATCAAGCCTAGTTTTATCCTTGAACGTAGAGAGGAAATTAAACTCCCATCCTAATAAAAATATTTTAGTCATTTAAAGTTGCTCGTAGAAATTTGGGTCTTGTAGACCCAGATCCAAGTTCCAACCACGTATTAACAGTGGATTAAACCCGGCCTACTTAAGTTTCAATGGTTTGGAAACTATCTGTATCATCATCAACAACAACCTCCTCATCAATGTCAGAGGAGAACGTCTATGCAAAATAGATCATCATCACCAGCTTGAGTGGACGACAAAGGAAGGTTGAGATAGAAAGGCAAGGGCTTGCAAAACAACGAGGAGTCACAATCATTGCGACAGTCCCCTTTGATGAGACCGCCGACGTTCGAGGGTGACCTCGCGCTAGACTAGCAAGCTGCGGAGGCTTGGGCCTATTGAACGACTTAACCATGCAACTCTAACTGCTCGAGATAGGCCTCTGCGTGATAATCTGGTGCTTCACATAGTAATGTGGAGCTTACAACTGGTGCTCAATGAACGGATCACTAGGGTAGGGTTTCGGTGGAAGGATGAATACAGAGACAAAAGGCGGGAACTTTTTCTTGGCCTTATTATGTCCATGAAGGGATCAAACAATGTTCTCGGAGGAGTGAAGGTGCTTGGCCTAGGCGTGAGCCTTCTTCCAAGGGTATCATTCAAATCTCTATAGCAAATCGACCCCTCCCTCATTTGTGGGGCTTTGAGATTCAGCTCTCTTGACATCAATGACTTCGACTTTTAAAGGGTTTGGGTCTTGTTTTGAAGTTAAAGTTGGCCCATCTAAAATACTAATCTAAAGGGTTTGTTTAGGTCTATTATTAATGATTCTGGATTCTCATAAGTCTAATTTGAGTTTAGGTTGGACTTTACTTATTGATAATCCTAATTATCACAAGTGTTTTTGGTACCTTAATTATCAAATGCTGCATGTTAACATAAATTCTTAACACTGTATTATCAAACTCAAAACTCAAGTCCGAGCATAGTTAGGACTCACACAAGCAGTAGGCAATAGAAGGATACTGTAGAATTCTAATCAATTTATAAATCTTGCTCACTGTTTATAATGCTATCCCTTTCTGTGTTCATTTGCTTTACTTTTTTTATTTTTTTTCCAGTCAAGATTGATTCCATGACTGCAATTCTCTTTTCACTAACGTGTGACACTTCAAAAAATGACAAAAGAGAAAAAGGAAAAAGAAAGTAAATAAGAGCAAGGAAACAAAAGGGAAGCCATATCATAATATCTTATAAGATGACAAAAAATGCCTCCCCAATCCCCACCTCCCCAAGATTTCTCCCGAAAAAGAAGCAAATTATATACGGATTAACGAAAGGGAAATGCACAATGCCCCTTCGTCCAAAGAAAAGGTGGCAGCAAAATTCATCGATTGGCTTGAGTTGTCTCCAATTCAATTTGCACTTTGGAATACTAATCTTTTACCAAAGCAAAACGAATCATATCCCCATCCCTATCTCATTATTAGTCTCATCCATCCCATCTTACTACTCCTAGTTTACCCAATGAAAAGAGAGTTGCGGCCAAGAAAGCTGGTAAAAACACCCTAGTGCCACAGTACCGGCGTCCTTTCCATTAGTTTCTCTCTCCCCATCTAATAATTTGGAGCATAATTATTTTTCTTCTTTCCACCCATCTTAATGAGCCAGTCTCAGGAGTAAAATCTTTCTTTTGCCTGTCCTTACTTTTACTCGCCTTTTTATTAGCATTCAAAACTCAGATGGCATCAAGTAGGAAACGAGATCGATCTCATTTCATAGACCCACCCCATTTTAAAAATGATAAATATATTCTGAATACTAATGTACGTATGACAGCCTACTTAAGTAACCTTAAACTAGTGACACAGCCGCATATACTTGAGAGACGACAATTTCTTACCTTAATTTTTAAAAAATTGTATATAAAAGAATATGATTTAGTTCCTTTTTCAAAATGATCTCCACTTAAATTTATAAAATGGGGGTTAACCTTCTGCTGCGAGCGGTAAAGTTCTTTAAGAATAAGGATTTGAATAGTGGGGATAATATTTTCACCATCTCTTATACTTTAATAGTGTTCCAATCACATTATTATTCACGAGTTTAACAAAATAATAAGATGCCTATAATACTATCAGTAAGACTTTAGTAGGAAGTTCTACTCAAAAGTAACACCCTTGTAAAGAGCTGCTACCACCCTTTCGAGCAGCTATTAATTAGTGGCCATATTGAGTTAACCATACAAGTAGGGCTTTTCTTTTTTAATGTGTAAAATAAAAATAGTATTTATTATATAATATTTTATAACATCCAAGTTCAAGAAAAAAATATAATATATTTTATAAATTATAAAAATTTTAAATAATAAAATATATCAATAAATAGTTTTCACAATTCTCAAAACATAGCTAAAATCTACAATCAAAGAGCGGCATTATTACCTCATTGCGGCCTTTGAAGATTGATGATTTAACAATTCGTTTTATTTAAAACTTGATTAATGATTGAAAATAAATACTACAAATAAAATTTTTCCTTTGTTGTCACTTGATAGACTATATAAACTTTTTTTTTAACAACTAACTACTTGAGAAGATTAGGGGAAAAAATGGGTGGACTTACTTTTAGTAGCTCCATGGGGAAAAACCCTCCATGGAGCTACTAAAAGAAAGAAAATAAGAACTAAGAAAAGAATAAGAAGGAATACAGAAGAAAGAAGAAAAATGATTGAAAATCTTAGGCTAAAAGATTTTTAATAATTATGTCACAAGGTTAGTTCTATAAGATAGGGGGGGAAAAAATATATTCTTCCATTTTTTTTCATGACAATTAATAAGGGTTTCAAGACTAATCATTATAAAATTCGAATAATGACTATGTTCTGAGTTGATTCTTCTCGATTTCAAAGTATTATGGTGATCCTCAAGCGTGAGCATGCTTGTTTTTACTCTATAAAAAAAGGTGGGGCTCAGCCTCCAATGAATTATTTGACGCTCAAATCACTATATTCAAAACTAAATGACGTGGTATTGATGTAATTAATGAATAATTAATAAGATACTTGATTTTTTAAAAATCATGATACTACAAATAAAATTTTTCCTTTGTTGTCACTTGATAGACTATATAAACTTTTTTTTAACAACTAACTACTTGAGAAGATTAGGGGAAAAAATGGGTGGACTTACTTTCAGTAGCTCCATGGGGAAAAACCCTCCATGGAGCTACTAAAAGAAAGAAAATAAGAACTAAGAAAAGAATAAGAAGGAATACAGAAGAAAGAAGAAAAATGATTGAAAATCTTAGGCTAAAAGATTTTTAATAATTATGTCACAAGGTTAGTTCTATAAGATAGGGGGGGGGGGGGAAATATATTCTTCCATTTTTTTTCATGACAATTAATAAGGGTTTCAAGACTAATCATTACAAAATTCGAATAATGACTATGTTCTGAGTTGATTCTTCTCGATTTCAAAGTATTATGGTGATCCTCGAGCGTGAGCATGCCTGTTTTTACTCTATAAAAAAAGGTGGGGCTCAACCTCCAATGAATTCTTTGACGCTCAAGTCACTATATTCAAAACTAAATGACGTGGTATTGATGTAATTAATGAATAATTAATATGATACTTGATTTTTTAAAAATCATGCTTTTATATAATTTTGTCGAGGACTAATAAAGAATTATGATTATACAACATGAATGATCGAATTTGATCCCTGAAATGTGTGGACTTAGGCCCAAGTCCTTTTTGTCTCATGGGCTTAGATGACTTTGGGTCAAGAGATTTAGGCTCAACTCTTCATACCTGATCTTCCAACCCTTAATGATTTAAGTTTGGATGTGTTGGCTTAGATCCCATCCCTAAAAGACATTTCCTCATCAATAGTAATTATGTTTATATATATGATTATTAAACTTAATTTTAGGATAAATATTGTTATATAATTCTTTGCATTACTAACTAATAAAGGGATAGTCTTCAAGCTCTATTTTTTCAGCTAAAATTTATTTATTTTTAATAAGTTACACTTATGAACTATTTTCTTAATAGAAAAATAACATTAAATTAACAATTATCTCTTGAAGAATTTGATAACAAAGATGATGGAAACTTCTTCTTTTTTTTCAAAAATTCAAATAATTTCAAATAAATGTATAATATATTCTGATATGTTATTAGAAATGAAAAAAAAATGCCCCCTTTAGTTTAGATCTTACCTTCGCCATGGCTTCGAACTTAAATATTCTACACATGGATATATATATATATATGTGTGTGTGTGTATATTTATCTACTACTCGTCATTTATAAATTAATTATTATGCACATTTAATCAATCAATAATTATCTATATTCAATGAATTTAGGCAATATATATGCACTTAGAAAAAAAATGTATGAATTCTCAAGGATGTGTATATATATATATATATATATATCTATATAATAAAGTAAAAAGATTTTTGAAATTGAGAGGCAAATGTGAGGGGACATTTTTTCAGTGGTTCAGGTGAGTTTTGAGTGTTAGCGAATGGTTGGGATTAATTTCACTTCCCGCCCAATATGAGCGATATCTTTCTTTCTCAGTCACTCTCTCTCTCTTTCTCTCTCGCAAACCCAGGTTCCCCGAACCCAACGCCCTCCCCGGCCGGTCGACCACTGATGACCGCCACCAAGTTACCAACCCCCCCTCAGCCATCAACGTTCCCCGAACCCACCGGTCATCATGTGAGGGGACATTTTTTCAGTGGTTCAGGTGAGTTTTGAGTGTTAGCGAATGGTTGGGATTAATTTCACTTCCCGCCCAATATGAGCGATATCTTTCTTTCTCAGTCACTCTCTCTCTCTTTCTCTCTCGCAAACCCAGGTTCCCCGAACCCAACGCCCTCCCCGGCCGGTCGACCACTGATGACCGCCACCAAGTTACCAACCCCCCCTCAGCCATCAACGTTCCCCGAACCCACCGGTCATCATGGGCGGCGGCTGCCAACACCCGCCCCTCGCCCTGCCAGCCGTCACCAACCCCCCCTTACCTGCCGTTGATGTTTCAGTTCTCAAACTCAACAGCCCATTTTGGTAAGATATCTTGTGATTTTTACTGTGTATATGTATCTGTGTATATGTATGTGTGTGTTGTGTGCGTGTGTTGTGTGTGTATATGGGTTTGTGCGACGGCCGTGTTGTGTGTGTGTGTTCTGTGTGTGTAAAATCCAAAATATCCTCAACATTCAGAGAGCTAGGGATTTGCAAAGGCTGTTGCCCCTCTTCGTAGATGCCGATCTGTCTTCTCAAATCGATCGGCTTCGTCTGAGAGTCGATGTTTCAGTTCTCAAACTCAACAGCCCCTTTCGGTAAGATATCTTATAAGTTGTCCAACCGATCTGTTTTGTTTGATTGCGGTTTCTATTCGTAAGAACTGGTTTCCAAATCAAAAAACAGATCAGCCGTTGCTTTCTGTTCTGTCAAATCTCCGTTGCTTTTCGTTCGAAATCAGAAAACAAATTGGTGGGTCAGAGCGTGACTGTCAAATCGCCGATCTTTCCCACTATTAGGTTGTATTAGGTTGATGGAGTAGAAGTGGAAGAAACCATTAGATTGAACAAAATGTCGCAGAACAACTGGGAAGTCGACAAAATGTGAGTGTTATTTTTAATCTTCATTACCTTCTGTTGTTTTTCTTTCCCTTAATTCCAGAAGTTCTTAATATTTTAAGTCATACAAATTTAACTCAGCTTTGAGTTTGAATTTCTTGAACACCAGTTTTCATTGTCAGATTCTGTTTATACGAAGATTCACTTTTTGCCCTGATATTTGGTGCAACATGTTCTTATTGGACTACAGGCTAGATGTGTATATCCGTGATTACTTTGTGAAAATGGATCTAAAAGCTACTACGCAGGCTTTTCTACCTGAAGGAAAAGTATCCTCTGACCCGTACCCAAAGGCATATGAAAGTCGTATGCATTTTATCATTTTCCATTTTATTGTTGTACATTCTCCAACTACAGATTTGGATTGATACAATGACATGTTTATATTCATTGTATTGATATAGTTGTTTGTGTAGGAAGAATGGTGTTGTGGTAATTAGTATATAGTTGGATTTTAGTGTACATATGACATGATTTGATTATGATTATGAAATATATAAGTTTTGTAGATAGGTTGATTAATTTCACTGCTTTGATTATCATTTATTTGGACCCTCTTGATCGGTCCATGATCTGTTTGTTGAAGATAGGGGTAGAAACGAGCTGTAAATACATGATCGCGAGCTGCGGCTTTGGTGGGTCTATTTCGATTATTCCTGATTTTGCTTTGTTTTCCAGCTCTGATGGCAAGCATATAGCTCCTTGAGCTTCTGGGTTTTTGTTTTTAATGCTTAACAAGGTTTTGAGTTTAGTTGGTTGGGGTTTTCTTTAGTGAAATGGGCGTTTGATGATGAAATGGTCTCAAACCTCTGCTTTTGGGTTGTTTCTTGCTTTTGTTAGGCTGCCAAATTGAAATTGTGCAATTTTCATGTAGTGATTTGAGAAAGAATAGCGCTTTTGCGAGATTGCTTTATTCTGTTTTGAGAAAGAAAAGCATTGTTCTAATGTACTGTCAATTTATTTTACTGTAAAAAGAGATAATCTAAACATTCCCTCAGAATTTTCTCTGCAACAATTTGCTTTTACTTTTGAGAAGAACCCTGGTCTCCAATGGATCTTTCAGTGCTTTATTTATGAGTAGCTCTAATGTTAGTAGCATTTAATCTACTATGTAAATATGATAAATTATCCAATTGCATTTTTAGTTCTAATTTCTCATCAAAAATAAAATAGAATAGAATTCTGGTGCTAAGCTGAAGTGTAGTTAATGTTTGGTGTTTGACCCCTCGCCCCCCTTATTTTTTTCACCCGTGGATTACACTGCAACTTGGGATTTAATTTTCTTTACAAAGACTTACCATTTTGCCTTCTATTTTCATCATTTTTTTTTCTTCTAATTTTACATTTGGGGAATTTTAGTTATATTAACTTCGAGAAGAATCCTCACTTTTTTACCATATAATTTATTACAGATGGCTGATAACTATTGTAGACCTGATTTGAAAAATGCAGCACTTGCAAAGTTGAGTGATGTGCATAGGAGCCTTAAAGGGTTGCCAAATTAGGCGTGAAGAAGAAGAAAAGACAGGCAGGCTACTAAGACCACCCGAGGTAGGAAGTGAACTTAAGAAGATGTGATTTTTGCATGATTTATGAACGCATGGAATGTCTGGATTATCATCTTTTTTGCTCTTTCGAAGCTATTTTTCCTTTTGACTTGAGTAGATCAAGTTTCGAAGTGGAAATGAAAGAGACGTGGTGTTTTATGACATGATTTGATTATGATTATGAAATATATAAGTTTTGTAGATATGTTGATATATTTGTTGCATCATATTTTCAGAGGATATTCTGTTAAATTTTTGACAGAGTATCTACATTTTGACCATTTTTATTTCACTAAAGTCACGACATTAAAAATGATCAAACGATTTTCAACTTAATACATGTTTATATTTATTATTTAGTCATTTCGTATTTAAGAATTATATACATTGTCTTCAAACAGTGGTATAAGGTGAGTTTAGGGTTTCAATTTAGTAAGTGTTTCAGTTCAATACTTTATTATTTCACGTTTAAATTTAATGTTTGATTTTTTTTAGTTGCACCATGCCTTCAGGCACGGGTTATCCCTAGTATATATATATAACAATTTCACTTTTGTTTTTTGGGGTTTGGCTTTGCTAAATAACAGTTTTATCTTTAGGAGTGAAGGAGTTTGCATGCTGTGTGCGATTGTCCACACTCAATCACCGAATGGGGAGACAACAGGCATTTGCGTACAATGAAATGAATACATCGCCATTACATTTAACTGTTTAAAAACTCCTACGTTTTGAGACTGACAGTCTTTAGTCCATCATCATATGATGGTTTGGAATTTATATTTTGAGATTGATTTTCTGATATTGTATGTACAAGAAAATGAGGTGGGATTAGATCTTTCGTCAAATTAGTGATGGAAGTTAAAAAAAAATGAAGATCTTATAATACATTTTTTTTATTTGTTGGGGTCTTTTTTTTTATATAAATTGAACGAAACCAAAATTTTGAAATTATTCTTGAGATTCTTAAAATTATTTATGAAATTCATGAGTTTGAGTAATTTTCTAGTTTAATTGTTATGAGATAGTGAAATATTTTATTTAAATTTTAATTAAAATAGATCTATTAAATTTAATCTGAGTGATTCTCGATTGAGATTTAAGAGTTCGATCTAAATTAATCTCTTTTAAATTTAAATCTCGACAGGAGGAGATGACAAATGTGATCACCCTCATGGGCCTAAATTTCAAACATATGGCAAGATTGGATTGTTCTCCTTTGTGAGATATTTTGGTAATATTGTTTTTTTCTAAAAAAAATTATATTAATAAAAAATTAAGAAAGAGTCAACAAAATCACATCGAGACATCTCCCGACATGACAAATACACAAAAATACTAAAAAATAAACACAAATAAATCAATTACTAAAAACATAAAGAAAAAAAAGACCAAATTGTCATAAACAAACTAAGCCGTCCTAAAAAATCATGGGGTCAATGATAACTGGATTTGTTACATCCAAGATAAGGGCACATCACGACAACACTAACAATATTACTAGGTGTAGTAATATTGTTAGTGTTGTCGTGATGTGTTTGTATCTTTTTTTTTTTTTTTAAGATAGTTTTTTTAATTTTAAGTATAAATAATTATAAAAAATATTATTTAGATATTCAAATTTAATATTTTTGGTGATATTCTATTTTCATATAACATATTATATATCAATAAAGTGTTAGTAAAAATATTAAATTTAAATATATAAATAATGAAACAATTAATTAGTAACCCAAATCAGAATTTTTGAAATTCTCTTGTGAGTAGTACAATTAAATTTACCAAATCAGAAGGTCACACATACACACTCTGAAGCTGTATTTATCTATGGATAATTTAATTACAAGCTTGATTACATATGGTATGGGTGTGTTTATTTTAATTTTTTTTTGTTTCTTAGAAAACTAATAAATAATCATATATTGTAGTACAATTAGCACTCTCTCTGTGCAGTGATTCTCCTAGAAAAAACAGTAATAGAAAATATATATATATATATATATGGAAAATCTAAATGCCAAGTACTTCATATCAAGTACTTCATCTTTTATCACAAAAATCAAAGGAAGCCAAGGCTCCTAGACTATCGAAAGTGTACTCTCTCTGTGCAGTGATTCTCCTCGTAATTAATGTACACCCTTTCTCAGTTCTAAATGTCTAATTATATATATATGGGGTTAATTATTATTCATTATATATTCACTCATGGAAAAGAAAATGAAAGTACGCAAATTGCATTAAATTATTAGAAGCAATTCCTCACGTTCAAAACGTCAACTCCGGCTGCATGCATGGTTTGAATTTGAAGTCGATCTTATAAAGAGTGGATAAGTAGATAAGGATGCAAAAGGGATTCGCCATTTATGTCCACCCACGCGTCAAGAATGGGACAAAACATATATAAATATATACATATTATATATGCAAGAAAGAAAGAGATCAATGGAAATAATAAGAGAGTTGGGTTTAGGGAGAGGGTTAGGGTTTGGGGGCGGTCTTGTCAGGTAGTATAATAAATAATATGCGAATCGATCAGTCACAACAGCAGCTAGCGTCAAGAATAAAAACAGAGATGAAAAGTTGAGAGACGTCACTGCTGAGAAGGAAGGAAGGAAGGCAGGAGGGATGGAAGGTGAAGACAGACGGGCGGAGGGGTTGGCTATGGCTATAATAGTAGCTACTTATATTTATATAGGCTATATATATAGCTTGTTGTAGGTAGGTGCTAGGGTATCTACGCTACGCAGGAAGGAAGACAGCTTTGCTTTGCATATTTATATATATATATATATATATATAGTGTTAGGGCCTTCCAAGGAAGCTTTTGTCTTTGCCTTTACGTCATGTCCATCACCAGAAGTAGCGTAGCTTTGCCACTTAATTGCCTTTACGTTATGTGTACATATATATATATATATATGTTATCTAATATCTTCTTCGTATATATAAAGAAACTATTAGTTTGGTAGCTTAAATATTAGCGGTAACTGGTGAGTTCATCTCTTAGATTTCAAATTTTGTGACTACTAGATTTTTTTTTAAAGTTTTTTTGGTCTGTCAGCATGCATATATAAATAAATTTACAAGATATTGTCATAACAACATAGTAACTCAAGAATGATACTTAAATACTACTTCATATTGTGAGTTTCATTTGGTTATAGTAGACATGAACCGTCGGTTCCAGTTCATGAAATCTTTGAATCTGAACCGAACCGCTCAAGGGCGGTTTGGAACGGTTCGGTTCCGGTTCCGATTCGTGCCGGTTCGGTCAACGGTTTGGACCGGTTCGGTCAACGATTTGAGCCGGTTCGATCAACGGTTCCGGTTCAAACCGAATTTTTTTAATTTTTTTTAAATATTGTTGTATTCAATTTTGGTCCTTGTTCCGTTGTTCGATTCGGTTTGGTTTCGATTTTTAATTGTTAAATGTAATTGTAAATATAGATATTCTCAACCATATTTTTAATAAAAAACACTACTAAAAATTGAAGAAATATAAGTAATAATTTCATTAAAAATAATTAAAACAACTAAACAAGTATGTAATACAAGTAATTAATTTTTACAAATGTGAAAAATAAAAAATAAAAAATAGAATTAGACTTAATTTCATTAAAAAATAATTACAACAAAAATGTAATACAAGTAATTAATTTTTACAAATGTGAAAAAAGTAAAAAATGGACTTGGATCCTACGCATCTTCATTGGAGTCGGAAGTCGCCGTTGTTGAACCATCATTAACCCATTCGTCAGATGATGATGAATGGATAAGTTCTTCTTGACGTCGCATGTTAGCTCTTTCCCAATCATCGAGGCAAACTTGAGCTTCCAATGATTCTGGAGCCAATCTTGATCTTTTTTCGTCCAAAATGTTGCCTCCACTACTGAATGTTTGTTCAACGGCTACAGTTGAAGCTGGAACTGCAAGAAGTTGACTTGCAATAATTACAAGAGTTGGAAATGTCTCCTTGTGCCTTTTCCACCACTCCAAAATTTTAAAATTTAAACCTGTATCATCACAAAACTCAAAAACTGTGGTTAGATAAGTTTCGAGCTCCGAAGGTGAGCTCGATCTAGGTTTTTTCCTCCTTTGATCTAAAAATTTATGACCCCATTTCATTGGTTGGGAGGAAGAGGAATGCGAAGCCATGGATGGAAATGATTCTTCACTACTAGGAGCAATAACATATGCTTCATATAATTGATTGCATAAAGTTCTAACCTTAGAAATTATAATATTCACATCAATTTCTTCATTATTTTCTAATCCTAACAACGAATAATAGTTAGACAAACACTCAATTAAACCATCAAATTTACACCTAGGATCAAATACCATAGTAACAAGAAAAATTTCAGGAATAAATTGATAATAACGTAACCATTTTTCTCTCATTTCTAAAACAGCATGACAAATTTCTTCAACATTAATTCCTTCCATTAATACACTGGCCACATTCATTGCTTCTATTAAAAATTGATGTGAAGTTGGTTTATAAACACTACTAAGTGTATGAGTAGCATCATTAAAAATTCGTAAAATATTCAAAATTGAACTACAAACATTTCACATAGTTGGAAAAATAGGATATTGTGGAATATAATTTGCTGCAAAAGAACACAATAAATCTTTATATTCAAAAGATTGATTAAGTAATTTAAAAGTTGAGTTCCAACGAGTAGGAACATCTTTTGAAAAACGTTTTGGGGTTTGACCATTGGAGGTGCAAAAATGTGCCCATGCTTTTGCAGTTCGAGGGTGTACCCAAATATAAGAAATAACATTTCTAATTGGATCTAAATAAGAATTAAGTGACTTAATACCATCTTGAACACATAAATTTAAAACATGGTATGCACATCTAACATGAAAAAATCTTCCACCAAAATTTGGTTGGCAAATTCTTTTCAATTCATTAATAGAAGCAGTATTAGCCGATGAATTATCAAAAGAAATTGAAAAAATTCTATTAACTAATCTATATTTTTGTAAAATTTGTTGAATTAATCTACAAATATTTTCAGCATTATGACTTTCATCAAAACATCGATACGCAAGAATTCTTTTTTGTAAAACATAATTTTCATCAACCCAATGACAAGTAATACCCATATATGAATGAGTTTGCCAATGATCACTCCAAATATCACTCCAAATAGAAACATTAATATTATTGTTTTGAAAATATATTATCAATTCAATTTTTGAGTTTTTAAACAATTTTAACAAATTCCTTTTCAAAGTATTTCTAGGAATTGATTTAACACTAGGATTAACAAAGTTTTGACAAAATCGAGTAAAACCTAATTTTTCACCAAAACTAAAAGATAAATGATCAATTGCTACCATTTCAGCTAAACCAGACCTACAATTAGCTTCATTATAATGAAATAATTGAGGAGAGTTTGAAGAGGTAGCAAACCCGAAAATTTGTGTTTGATCGCGGCTCAATCCAACCTTGAGCGGGTGCTTTGTTTGCAAATGTCGGGCGAAAGTACCATATCCACCTCCTTGCTTGAATTTGTATACCTGATTACAATAATTACAAGATACATCAAATTTACCATCTCCTTTTGGTGTTTTCTTGAAATGAATATTAAAAATATCAGAAGTAGAAATTTTTCCACCTCCCTTTTGTTGAGTTTCACTCTCTTGTGTTTGAAAATTTTGAGTTTCAAACTCAACATTTTCAACATTTTCAAAATTTCTACCTTTACTTGCCATTTTTTTGAAAAAAGTATGATAATAAAAAAATATAATAATGATAAAATAATATAGTAAAAAATTGACAAATATAATGAAAATATTAGTAATAATATAATATAGTAACAAGTAATAAATAATTAACAATATAATTGAATAAATTGACAAATAACAAAATGAGAAGATTGAAGAAATTGAAATTGAAATATTAAATGAGAGACAAAATAGAGAGAATAATAGCTTGAGACTTGAGAGAGAGAGAGAGAGAGAGAGAGAGAGAGAGAAAGTGTGAAAAATGAGTGGGGGAGGGAGGGGTATATATAGATAGGAATGATTAGAAAAAAAAAATTAAAAAAAAATGAGGGCTGGCTGCTGCCCGTTGGCAGCAGCCAGCCAACGGTCCAATTTTGGACCATTGCAACGGTCCAAAATTGGACCGTTGCGGGGGGGGGGGGAGGGGGGCGGTTCCGGTTCCGGTTCCGGGTCCGATTCGACTGGTTCCGGGTCCGGTTCTGGTCGGTCCGATTCCGGTTCGAACCGTCGATCCGATTCAATTTTAGCCATGTCTAGGTTATAGTGGTATTATTATTGTTCCTAATTTAATGAGTGAGGGAACAAGTCAGAAATGTTGTCACTTGATTATTTAATATTACTTTTTTTATTTCAATAAAAGTTCAATTCTAAAGACACCCTCTCTAAAACATTTTTGGATAATATGTAATTGATGAATTTATATATTTTTACTTTCAATCGATTCTAACTCCTAGTAAAGGAGAATAGTTGTATTAGATAATTGATAACTAGTTGGATGAAATAGTTCAATCCGAAAAGATAAATAAAACTTAAATGAGAAAAATATTGACACACATAAAATTAACATGATTCATGTCAATGATGTATATCCACAATTTTATCACAGGGGGATAATTCATTAAATTAGAGAAAATTAACTTATGATTTCAAATAACTTATTGCACCACACACTGAAACTCTAGTTATCAAATTATGTAATACGTAATATACAATTACAATAATTTGAATATATTTTTTGACATATTATTGGCAGTTGTTCATAATCATCAAACCAAAACTTTCTATTTTTAAGCACTAAATTACAATTCTAATAGGATTTAGTTTTTCAAAACTATTATAATATACTAATTAAAATTATCATACGATAAAGATTATCCAAGAAAATTTTTCCTCCATTACGTTAATATTCTCAAACGAGATAATAAAATCTCAATCAAACTACAATTTGTAGAGTTATCATAGCAATTCCTCCCTCCACTTAAATTTCCAAACATACCCGCAATTAACCTAGAACACAAATCATGGGCTAAAAACATTGCAAACCTAAACAAGTTAGGTCACACATTTCCAAACACATTAACTATCATTTTCCAACTAGTGCATCTAATTATCAAGCTCTCTCGCAAGTATTTTCAGCAATGACTTTCTCTTTAGTGATGACTTGGATTCCCCCCTTCAATGGTGCAAAAATAACATGACTATTTTCTACTTCACCACAATAGGTGATAATAGCATATAGTAAAATATATATATATATATATATATATATTAGGAAATGTCCGTGCCTAAAGGGCACGGTGTAAATAATATAAAATTAAATAATATTAAAATTAAACATTGTATAAAAAATAAAAATTAAAGTTATTATATATTTGTTTCCTTTCTCTTAACGTTTTATAATAAAAAATAAAAAATTTAAATTAAAAAAAATATTCTATAATCTGAACAAATTAAATTTAAATTTAAATATCAAACAATACATACCAGTTAATGCTATTGTTGTCAATCAAATATCAAATACTACTACTACTGCTGCAAATAGAAATTAAAATTAAAATGCACACCAATTAGTGTTACTGCTGCCAATAAACATTATATTGTCATTCATTAAAAGAGTGGGTCAAAATTTTACAAAAAATGAGTTAAAGCTTTATAGTATATGTATGTTTTACAAAAAATGTGTCAATAACATGTCTTCAAACATGTGTTTGCCCGAACTTCCTCCTCATTACTTTCCAAAAAGTCTTCGTATCAACTTGTATGTATCCCCAATAAGGAACATGCACAATAATCTGGTAATTTGTGAAACAAAAAAAAATATAGATTAGTACATTTGTTGAAAATATGCATATGAAAATATACTTTGAGATTGAAATTACCTTATTACATCCCCATCGAAATAAGGTAGTTGTATTTCTCCTTTTAAGCTCCATATATTTTTCAATCCAATCCTACAAAAGTTCATATTTCAAATTATTATTACATTAAAATTTAAAAAAAAAAGTTATATAATCAATAGAAATAAATCTACATGGTTACCTTCTGAACATTACAACAACACTTCAGGATAAACAATATTTGTAATAGAATCCAAACAATCTTTAGGGAGCAAAATACTTATACGATCAAATGATGTACATCTGGATAATGCCACATATAATTGCCCATGGCTAAACACTGGTATACGCAAGTCAACCCCAACAAATTTCACAGATTGTCCTTGAGATTTATTAATGGTCAAGGCATATGCTAATTGGACTGAAAATTGACGTCTTGTCATTTGGAAAGGCATTTCTGAAGAAGATGGTGTCAAAAATATCCTTGATATGAATGCCAAATTGTCAAACTTTTCTTCAGTTAAAATTTGAGCTTCAATTATGCGAGTGTCGCACCTAGTAACCATCAATCTTGTACCATTACATACTCCATCTTTCGGTGCAATGTTTCTCAATAATATTATAAGACAACCCACCTTCAACTCTAACTTAAAAGTTGGTAATCCAGGAGGATTCAATGAATTTAAATATTCACGAGGATATCTATTTGTAATGGTATGATCGATTTCATTATCTTCAAACATTTTATCTACTGCAAGATAAGTATATAATCTCCTTGGAAATATATTTAACACAGTAGTATTGATGTCACTGACATCATCGTTACGCGTAGACAGAATTGTGCGTTCAGTTAAAAATGTTGGGGTTGACATCTCTATCATGTTCAACCATGGGTAAACTGTGGAGAGTAATTCATTCAAATTTTGACATTTGTGTATTGTTGATGGAAGGTTAATGATTTCTTGAGGATTGGTCCCAATCTAAAAAGAGTGAAATCAATAAAAAAATAAGAATAAAAACACATTTTATTAATTTAAAATAATCTATAAAATATGGCACAAAGGTTAAAGTAGTGTTACCTCCATCAAGAAATTTGCAAAATTAGCATTTTCACGGCCTTCATGATTCAAGTGCATATTCAAATCCAAAGTTAAGATATGTATATGCTTCCATAGAACAGAGTGTCTTAATGATGCATTCACAATTTGCTCACGAACTCTTTTGGTTATAATTGGTAAGATTTGTTGAAAGTCTCCACCAAGAACAACAATAATACCCCCAAATGACTTTTCACTATCACAAATATCCCTTAATGTACGATCAACTGCCTCAACACAATGTTTATGTTGCATCGGAACTTCATCCCAAATTATGAGTTTTGTTTCTCTAAATAACTCAGCTTGTAATGATTGTTTGCTAAGCCCACAATTCGAATTGTCCAAGACATCTACCAGAATGAGAAATGTTGAATGTGCAGTACAACCTCCTACTAGTAACAATGATGTAATTTCAGATAAAGCCACAGTAAAAACGATATGCCCAAGGTTGCGACATTTTAATGCAATCATATTGTATAGAAATGTTTTCCCTGTTCCAGCACCCCTATTCAGAAATAAAACAGTTCCTTTATTTTGAAAAACTGAAGAAGTGATTGTGTTATAAGCATTTCGTTGTCCATTGTTGAGACAATCAATAGTAATTTGTGGATCTGTCTGTTGTGCCTCACTCTGCAATTGCTGATGTTCGAATATCAATCGATTACCAACTACTGTACTCCAATTTACAGTAGGTTGTGGCATGGGTGGGAAGTCAATTAAACTTTTGCCTGATTCATGAAGCATTTGATTCAAAAGATAGAGATCATAATCTTTAATTTGAACCTAAGTTAGGTTAGAAATGGCAAATAATGTATGAATCTTATGTGCAAGGTCATCACATATATGCGTCGAGAATTGATTCCATAATGCACATGGATTTAGTGGAGAGTACTGGGTGAAAATAATACTAAACAATCTCCTCAATTGATATCCAGCTTTCATAACTGCAGCCTCTTTCAAGCATTGTATCCATTCTTCATCATCTTCTAAAAGCCCCATTGCAACACATGCTAATTTAAATGTATCATGCACAACATTATCGACTCTGCGTAAAGACTTAAACGACTTTGGTCATTTGATAACGGTTAGTAACAAACGCAGATAAAATCTTTCACCACAATTAGGGCTAGCAAAGTACATTCTACCAATTGCATATCCCCTTTCTCTTGATTTCCATCTCTTTTCCGACTTGAGCCAAAGATAATGCTGTGAAAATTCTTGATAAGTAAATGAACATTCCTTTTCACTGTGAGCACAATATGCAAAGAAGCCAATAAGAGTTGACATTTGTTGACCAACTCTAGATTGAATCGTTTCTAATGACTCTTCTGAATTAAAAATAACGCGATGCATTCCAGGTAAATGAAGTGCCAATCATACAACTGTTGGCATCTCTGCATGCAAAAGATGACTAAATATTCGCCAAGCAGCTTCTGGAGGTCCAATATACCTTGCATCGAGATATTGTTGAATCTCATTTATCATTTCTAACACCATCGTTGTACGATCATAATCCTTATAAATGTACTTATGTATATACTTGACACATCTCATCTCGGCACAAACTTCTACATTTATATGACAATTGAAAAGTTTAGAAAGATATGCATTGTATGGTACGACATATCTGTTATCAACTTCTTACCCCTCACAGTATGTACTTGACCATTATTGCGACGATGATAGATAGGGTATCCATCTTGATCCATAGTTGTTGTTTCTGTGAAAACTCGAGGATATCTCTTAGTGCATCTACCATTTTCCATACATGATGCTTGCGGATTTTGAGCACCACACGGTCCATGTACCATACAACATTTGATAGTTTCAAAAAGCATAGGATCATATTTTGGGTCTGGAAATTCTGCAGAAACCAATTTCGAGCACATGTTCGAATTTTGTCTAGGCCCTTAAGAAATAAAAGTGCATGCATATGAGGGAGACCTCGTTTTTGAAACTCAATTGTAAAAACATGCCCAACTTTATTTCTAAACACTTTGTTTGTTTTTATCACTTTCATCAAATATTTTCTCTTCAACTCAAAAACACGGGCAATTAAATCAGGACGATCAATAGGTTTTTGATGTGGTAGTAATGCTGAAATAATTTCTGGCCAATTGGGATTTGCAGTCATGGTAAGAAAAATATCTAGGTGTTGGTTGTATCGCGTGATAGCCATTGAATCTTTAAAGATTTCAAACATATGTCTAGGACTACCAGTAAATGAAGATGACAAAACAAACCTTTGACTAATTTGACCAGGTCGCACATAATTTGGATCTATATCTGACAACTCTTGGTAAAACTCAGCCCGAAGTTTTCCTTGATTAAGCTTGTAGTATGTCAATCGATTTTGCTCAGTTGCAGCCCAAGCATCTATCAAAAACTCTTGAAATAGTTTCCCACCTCTTAAAATTGTTGAATACTCTGTGGGTCGTTCAAACAAACGATAACTATAAAAATCCATTTGAGTAAGTCGATCAGTTGAAGGTTGATCATACTGAACATTCCACAATTTCAACTCAGGTTCCCATCCAAGCTCACCATATGAAAATAATAGAACATAATGTAATGGCAAGTATGCTAGGTGACATTCATTAATTTGCATCAACTCATTATTTTCTCGAAAATATAAGATAATATCTCTCATTCCACTTGTCTTTGTTCCATCACCTGGTATTACAATCACAATTTCATCTGCGGTTGGTAGGTTATATAACGTCGATCAGTTCTTGAATTGTAATGAAGATGAGTAGGTAGATTGTGTCATACCGAGTCCAATTGATGTAAAATGCCATGAGCCTGGCGAAATTTATCTACAAATGCATTAACTTGCAACAAACTATCCTGAATAGTTTTGAGAACATCTCTTCTCAAGTTAGGAGTTTTACGATTACGAATTTCTAAAGTTGAATCAGGGTCATAGATATACAGTTGAGCATAACTCGCATCCTGCCCTGGTTGTGGTTGTAGTGATCCTGTTCAATGTCACAATTCCCCATGAATTGTGAATGATGTAGGGCCCTTTCCACTAAGTACTCTAGGATCCAATGTAGCACCAAGACTCGTAAAAGCATTGGTCACATTGTACATTCGAGTATAACTTCAAAAGGATTTTGATTGCTCATTATTTCCATCATATAATGTCTGAAGTTGTGGAAGAGGTGTAATAAGTAAAGGAAGTCTAATCTTTTCTTCCAAATAGCAAGTTCCGAATAAGGGACGCTTCATAGATGATTTTGTCAATTTTTCATCCATCTAATGTAAGGCTGAACAATAAGGACATAATACATCCATTTTGCCAAGATAATGGCGACAAGAATCTTTGTGTGCTCGGGCATCAATTGATGTACTCATAGGCATATCTTCTAATTCATCATCAGTACATAGATCTTCTTGAAGAAATCGATTTATAGAAGTAGACCTATGAATATTTGTGTATAAATAAAAATTTGTAAAACAAAACGGTTTGAGTAAAAGTATGTATTTCAATATTATACACAGTAGTTTACTGATTCCTTTGTGGAGCCAAAGATGTGCTTGGTATAGAAAACAAACATGTAGAATGATGGGTAACCATTGTTCATTTTTGTACCGAATGAGAATCTTCAGTTATTATTTCCCAGGCAAGTGTGATCGCGACGAATTGGTGTTAAAGAAGGTTGTCTTAATTGAACACATTCTTCTATTCCCTCTTGTTCTCGTTGTTTTGGGTTATTTTTTTCACGCTCTCGTCATGCACGTTGGGCCAATGCAACTTTTAATATTACATTATCAATTTGTACCTAAAATAAAAATATTTTATCATTGGTGCAAAATGAAACTATCTTCTTTGTTTCTTTATTTTTTCATGCATTTTGTTTTTTACTATTCTCTTCATATAAGTAACAACTTATGGGTGGTACATTTATATAATAAATGCACATGTATTCATGCAAAATAAAAATAAATAAATTTAAAAAACAAATATAAATAATAGCAAGTTACAGGAAAACATATTACAATCATTCTATAAAAATAAGCCAAAACAATAAATTCATTTTATGCACTAATATCACTTAACATACATTTGTCATTCTCTTGTCAGAATGAGCCATCTGTACTTACTGCGCGAACACAATGTGTGTACTTACCATACGAACACATATAACATTAAGGTCGTGCTCATCATGGATGACCACACCAACATTTCCAGATGGGGTTGTAGGAGCAGGGTTATAGAAATTGATTGTGAACAAATTAAAATCTATATAATAAAATGATAATAGTAAGAGTATATATTTCAATTTCATGTTAAAGAAGATTGTCTTGGGTTAATACATTCCTTTGATATTTCTTGTTCTCGTCGTATGTGTTGGGCCAATGCAACTTTTAATAACACATTATCATTGTGTGCCTAAAATAAGAATAAAATGTGAAGATTATCTCTTCTCTTGCTTTCTTTTTATCATGTATTTTTTTTTCATTTTAACTAACTTTTCTTCTTCACTCCGTTGAGTTGTTAGTCACATAAGAACCAATACATATATTAATGAAAACTCACTATACACATTAACAACACAAAACTGCAAACTTACTACCCATCTCTTTAGCGTGTAATGTTTTCTACTTTTCTTTTCACTTTTCTAGTTATTTCCTTAAGAACTTCTTATAAAAAAAAAATTTAAAAAAATGTAGTTTCTTTTTCATCATATATTCATTTTCTTGTCTTATATTTTTATTATATCACTATGCTATGCTATAAATGCAACATGTGTTTATCTTTTAGTAGTAGTATTAATTGATGTGCATTTTAATTTTAATTTATATTTGCAGCAATAGCAGTAGTATTTGTTATTTATTTTTTTTTATATTTGATTGGCAACAATAGCACTAACTGGTATGTATTGTTTGATATTTAAATTTTAATTTAATTTGTTCAAATTATAGAACACTTTTTTTAATTTAATTTTTTATTTTTTTATTATAAAACGTTAAAAGAAAGGAAACAAATATACAATAACTATAATTTTTATTTTTTATTCAGTGTTTAATCTTAATATTATTTAATCTTATATTATTTACACCGTGCTTTTAGGCATGGGCATTCCCTAGTCTATAAAATAAAACACAACGGTTTTTGAAATAATAAAAAAAGTATATGACACTAAATTTCTAAAAAAATTTATATGACGATATTCGAAAAAAAAAACTTTTAAAAATTATTGAGAAACCATACCTCAAGATGGGCATTTTTCTTCCATTTGTTAGAAATGGCAGGCTTTTCTTTTTCCTTTGTCTTTTCCTATAATAATAAAAAATAAGTAGACTATATTTATAATTTTTTTTTAAGTGATAAGAAAATGCATATCCAATCTTGAAGTGACTTTTAGGCTTGCCTTACGAGTGCGAATAGTATTAAGGTCACATTTATCACGAATAACAATATTAACATTTCTTTCTTGAAGAAATCGAACCTATATATGTAAACATTTTAGAGTGATAAATAAAACTTTATATACATAAATAAAAAAATTAGTAAACGAAGTCGATATTATGGTTCGATGTAAGTCTCCATCCACTTGTAAAATATGAGGAAAACAAATTAGATATGATAAGTATTTTTTTAAAAAAAAGAATAGGCCTTACATTAAATTTATATGAAGAAAAAAAAAACTTACTTGACCAAAAATAGTAATATTGTCCATAACTGTTGCACTTCAACCTAAAAAACAAATTAGTTGCTACCAAATCAGATAATAAAATTAAATATTTTATTTAAATAAATAACGAAATCAGATAATAGAATAGATTATGAGAAGAAGAAAAAAAAATATAAATCAAAATGATAAAAGGCCAACCCAATGTTTAGAATAAATTTATTTTAACAATCACATTAAAATCAAAATCAAAACTTGGTATAAATAATTATCACTTGAAAAGTCTAAGAAGAATAATTGGAAAGTAAAATTAAGGAAGATGACGGCCTTGATTTTTTACACCCAAATTGTTTTTATAAAAAAAAATAAAAATAAAATAGCATTTATGTTGAGTTAAATGAGCTTCTGGGCAAATTGGGTCTTAATAGAGGATTTGTTTGGTACATGAAATTATCATTGACTGTTTTTATTTGCTTAATTTAAATTTATAATTTTCAATGAGTTATAATTTACGTACACTACTCCTATGAGTTATAATTTTTCTCAAGTGAGTTATAATTTTTCTTAGAGAAACTTAAATAAGTTAAGTTATATATAAAAAAAAAACACTTATATTTGGGTCCAACTCATGAAAAAAATAAAATTGTATAAACACATAAATGGATCCAACTCATTTTCATCCCATAAAATTTTTAAAAGATAAAATTATATATTTGGGTCAAACTCAATTGTACCTAATGTTAGAAATTGTTAAAATTAAAATTTTTGAAACTTTTTTTGAATAAATGTTTGAATAAAAGTATACCCAATGTCCTATTTTTTTTTTTCTTTTGTTATATTTTTTTTGTTCTTCCAATACTAAATTTCCTTTTTCTAGAAAGATGACAAAAATTAAATTTACAATTTTGACATGGATACACATATATATGACATTGATTTATAATTTAAATTTAATTTATTATTTAAATTAATACACATACACATGACACTAATTTAAAATTTAAATTTAATTTATTATTAAAATTAATAAACAAAAATCTCAATTAAAACTAAAGCTATATTACATGAAAATGTATATGAATGGGTGAGATGAAATTTAAGCAACTTTAATTCATTTTAGTTGAATTAGATCAAATGGCCCATTACCTAAATTCTTAATTTTTAATTTCATTTTACAAATTATAATAAATTATTACTAATTTTAAATATAATTATTATGAATTCGTATTTATTATTTTACATTATAATTATTATAAAATGGCCCACTACCTAAGTATTTATTATATAAATTATTATTATGGTCCCAATCTTTGTTTCCAGTGAGATTTAATTACCCTTAATGGCTGCGATTGAATGACTAAAAATATACAACGCGTATACACACACAGACACACATAGTGGGTATAAAATTTTGCATTAGATACACAACGTGTATACATATACTAAGAATTTTGTTACAGGAGTATACACATTTTATAATATATTGTAGAATGTACACACGCACACACAATGCTGAAATACATACACACAAAATACACACGCACACATAGCAGAAATATACACACGCAAGGAAGATGCTTATTGTGTGCTTCCTTGCTTCTTTAATATATAATATAGATTATTATATATACATACATACATACATATATGCAAGCAGGCAAAGTGCTGCCTTGCTTCTTTAATTTTTATACATACATATTACATCTATGAAGGAGAGAAAGAGTGACTGAGAAATCAAAACAAAACCCAAAATGAATTGACACTCTCAAAATTTGCAGCAGACTCACCAAAATATGGAGAGAGAGAGAGAGAGAGAGAGACCCAAAAATCTGAATTAGCTTGCAAGAGAACAAAACCTAGGAACCATGCTGCACAAAAAACCCACTGTGCTCTCCATCTACCTGAGACCAAATACAGACCCACATTATATAAATACAGACCCACATTATATTTTCTAGAAGAAGAAGAATATATACAGGAATATATATATACACACAGTCGCAATATACATATAGTGAGGAGAGAGAGAATGAGAGATACATGCAGTGACTTAAAGCTTCATGCGCGGCGACAAACAAAAATGAAGATCAGCAACCTTAGAGCAAAACGAAAGAATAACAAAAAAACAAAGAACACAACGTAATGAAAATGCACATACAAACACAAAATCTAAAGCCGTGATAAGAGCAGAAAATGCACAGTGACTATATATACACAGTGACTAAATATACATACAGTCGCGATGGAGAGAGAGACAAGAGATGAGAGAGACACACTATGAATGAGAGATAAGAGATACACACAGTGACTTTAAGTAGCTATGGAGCTTCATGTGCGGACAACTTCGGCCGATAGTTGAGGGAGTGGGAGAGAGGGAAAAAGAGAAAGGGAGACAGTGAGTGAGACCAAATGTGATTGAAAGAGTGGGGGAGAGAGAGAAAAAGAGAGACAGCCACCCATATGTCCATCAATCAGCCATCAAATTGGAGAAGGATTGTTGGGCGGGAAGAATTTTAATCTCAACCATCAAATACAACAAAAAGAATCCCAGCCATTGAAATGTCTCAAAAGTGAGACATTTTCAAAAACAGTTCTGTTTTATTATATAGATATCTTTCCTTCACCCTCAGACTCCTTCATATAAAGGCGACAAGTCCATGTCAAAATTATGACAACGTGTTGACTTTGTTGGTGAAAGTCATATCTTCATTTATATTCTCATTTTATCATTATGAATGAATTCCTAGATTTACTGATAAAAATCTTATTCTTAACTATTAAGAATATGTGACGAAGATCTTTAGTTCAGAATTTCTTAAAGGTATTCTCGATTCTTAGATTTATCAAAAGTGAAATATGATTTATCAATCATGGATCGACACATGGGCTAGTACTATTGATTAACATGAAATGTTAATGATAATGGATGGTGAGTTATATGCCATATTCCATGAGATGCACATAGTAGACAAGTGGATAGGTGTTAGTTGAACATTTACTAAATGTGATGCCTATAACAGATCACATAGTTATGAGGATTAATGATCTGTTATTGGTTCTCAATTGTGTATCTGGTCTTTTGACCGAAATAGACAAAGTTGTCTTGTGTATTGGTGTCAGGGATTTACTGTTGTGCGAAACCGTCCAATGTAAGAGGTGGGGGTACTCTTTATTATGTGGTCTTTTTGTAATGGTGTATGGAGGTAGATGCTTGTTGATAAGATCCATTGTCCTCCATCAGATATGGGTGAACATCCTTTGTGGTCTTAGTTGGTTGAAGTTGGAAAACCCCTAACCAAAGTAAGCACAATTGGAAATGAGTTTATGAAGTTGGAAGGAGTTTTGAGATGATATCTCAATCACATCATACTGGATTATTTGGAATAGTTACCGAGTCCTATAAGTTTAATCAATCTATGACTCTCACTCGGTCGGGATATTAGTCAATGGAATGATTATAGTGTACAATAATCAAAGAGTCTTAATAGGTTTATCCAAAGTATATACTTTATTGCCATTATGATCGTCCTAAGTTTTGGCTAAAGAATACTAGGGATCTTTCAGAATGCTTTGGGGAGTTGGAGATATCCTCTTAGTTGGTCAAAGTGTTCGACCGACGTCAAGGAGTTGTTGTGTCTTGATTGTTACATCACTATAAACCTAGAAAGTTACATGTATGCTGAGTAATGTATCGGATTAGAGAACCTTTGTTGTTACAGTGTTCCACATCATTAAGTGCTAATGATGCCAGTTGCTATTAAGAGTTAACAATATGGATCAACATGCTTGGGAGACCGTTAAGAGTTAACGGGCGCCATTAAGAGTTAACGGAGGTCTTGGTTTCATTAAGAGTTAATGGAAAGGCTATTAGGAGTTAATAATGAGAGCCTAAGTGCAATATAATAGAGGTAACAGATTCAAGCACAAATCATTGACAGATGCTTCAGGCGATCACCAGTTTTCTTTGTCGCAAATTTTTATAAGGCATGAGAAAGCTTGAGAAACACCTTCTAGGCTTCATCTTCTTCATTCCTTTTGGTTCAGCCTTCTTTTTCTTCTTTCTCCAAGAAGTTGGCCATTTCCTTCCCTTGCTCTCTTGTTGATCCCCAGCTGTGAGATAACCATTAGCAACCAAAATGAACCTCAATAACTTTGGTTCACATTCATCAAGTAGGTCCTAGCATAGCTCTGGTGAAGGGTTCTGAGGCAACTCATGCATGGATGGACTAGGTCTTCCACATTTGAGGAGGCGGGCTAGTTACCGGGGCGTTGCAAAAACGAGAGCGAATTTGGACAATCGAGAGGAAGCTGAAAGCTTGAGGCATATCGAACAACTAACAGGAAATATCATCAATAAAGGTGTATTCCTCATCGCCCTATGAATGGTTTTCGTTTAATTACATATGGATGATTAATACCAAGTCTTACAAGGGTTCATTTTCATTTCAACTATGGATTTATTTTGGTTTTGAAAATATTTTAAAATCGATATAGCCTTGGATAGATCCACCAAGTGTTGGCTTTTCGACCTTGGGCCCTCATCCCTTTAGACTTCACTCAAGAAGTTTTCTCTCCCAATAATGGTCACGAGTGTGCTCATAGCAACAATTGTGAATGACAACACTTCTCTTCTTCACTCAATTAATGGTTGGAGCATGAGATTTTTATTAATACATCGCTTTTCTCTGTTGAAAATTTTTGACATCATTCTTCTAACATTGATAATTGTGGTGGCATTCTTCTCCCAGTGACAACTTCAAACATACAACTACAAAAATCTAGTGACATCTCATCTTCACATTGATTTTGGTAATAAACTTCTATCAAACTCAAACTCACACTATAACAAATTAGACTCAACTCTAGATCTAATATGTCACAAATCAACAACAAACCCAAATCATACAAAATTACCCTAAATCAATACTTGTCCAACTTTGACTCAAACCCAAACCCAAATCACAAATTGCCTAAAAAGTTATGCCCGAATACACACAAAAGTACCCAAAACAATTGCCCAAACAAGTTCATCCAAACAAAACTCACTACACTCGAAACTTCAATTAAAATGACCAAACTGAGACCACATAGAAGTCAAACTTCCTTTGAGAAAAAAGCCCAAAGGTTTCTCTCATTTCTTAGGTTGAGAATAATGATTGGAAAGAAGTAGTGTGCGATGACGATCTAGTCTATAATCACAGTAAGAGGCATCAAGGGCATTAATGACGAGTTAATTCATGAACAACAACAAGTGTTTAGACTTACTTTAATCTAGTTGGAAGCTCTATAACACTTTAGATTGTGGTGATGGTGGAACAACTATTAGGTTCCTTTTTCTTTGATGAAACTAAAAGCCAACAACATTGTAAAGATATGTTAGCTTAAGATGGGGAGTGAATTGAGCTTTTCACCCTTAAAATAATTTAATTAACTTGAAGCTAAAAGTTAAAAATAAACTAAAGGAATGTAGCACACAGGATATATAATGGTTTGGCTATGTATACTCTACTATCTTGGCTCCTCACTAAAAATTTTGCCTAACCAATTTACTTGAATAGCTTTTAAAACATGCCCATGTACAAACCTTTACAACCAATGGCTTTTTAAATAGGATTAGTCACAACCAATACATTTACTAAGATTAGGCTTAACCTTTACAAGATCACAATTGAAATGTGAATAAGAAATACAAGAGAAGGGATAAGATGATATTGAAATACAAACATTTTCTCTTAGGTTTACAAAGAGATAGTCGAAAGATTGAAAGATTTAAGCTTAATCTCTATTTCTTTTGAAGAATGTAAGTAGTAAGGCATTTCTTTGAAAGCTTTTGAAATTGAGAGAATGTAACTTTTCAAGTTCACAGCATTCTACTTTCTCTTCAAACTTTAGTTTTTTATATAGGGTTATGATCTTTAATACATCTGCTGAACTGTCTATTAAAGTGAGAGAATATTGTTTGTATCTTAATTACCATTTTTTTTTATCTCCACATCATCTCAAAATTTAGTTAAAACCATTAAAATTCTTGTATAATTTGTTTAAAAAACATTTAATGTTCTGAAAAGTAGAGACAAATTGCATTTAATGCACTGCAACGACTATATTTTTCAAATTTTGTTATACATTACTCGAGTACAACGTGATGTTTAATCGACTAAGTTTAATGCTTACTGAAGTATAAGTGTTTTGTAATCAACCATCTTTCTGATTTACTTGATTACAAATTTATTTTTACTTGATTAAATTTTTAAGACAAAAAATTACAATACATACTCAATTAAAAAACTATATTTACTTGAGTACAAATAAAACCTTACTTGATTAACATTTCAAGTATTCAAATACACAAATAGTCCAGAGACTTAACATATTTTTGGAAGTTATATACTCAATTAAAAAATAAATTTACTCGAGTACACTTAAATTATTACTTGATTACAAAAACTAAATATTTGATCAATTTTTGTACAACCAAAAACTTATGTTATCTGCTTGAGTACGAAGCTTATTTAGTTGAATACACTTGATCTTTTTCAAATATACTGAGACCTGTAATCGATTATCTATTACATAACTTATACTTACTCGATTACAAACAAGATATACTCAATTAAAATAACATACCTTAATTGATTTGGTTTCAAGGCTTATCTAATAAGAACATTACTCAAATGTATAAGATCTTTACTTGAATACAAGAATTAGATCACAAAATTACTCAATTACATGAAGCTTTTTACTCCATTATAAGAACTAATTTTCTGACCTAATGAGATATTATTATATTACTCGAGTAACATATATTTGTACTCAATTAAGAGATTTGCTTTACTCAATTGATTTATATATCTTACTCGATTATTTTTACACTTGTATATTAACTTTAACACACTATAAATTTTTTTATTTAATATAAATATTTTTATTAACTTTACTCATTACTTAATATATTTTTTTTTATTTTCTCATCAAATTAAAACTTTAACAAATTACCCAACAAACATCAACAACTTTTGACTCTACAACTCCAACCAATAGTGGTGGGTGACGGTTTCTGGTTATATCATCCTACTTTTCACGCATGTTATATAATTTAGGAATTCAAGATTTTTTAATAATTACACCTTAACCCCTAATTTTTCTAAAATTTTCTTTTTACCCCTTAACATAACAACCTTAATAAAATAAAGTTAAGGCAGGTAATTAAAGTAACATGGATCATAGTCTAGATCAAAGATAAAATGAAATATAAAACTTCAAATGAACAATATACATATAAATCTAAGTTGACTTGATAGTCTAAATATATTTAGGATACAACAAATTAAGGGTAGAAATGAAAGATTGAAGATAAATATGCAAGTGAGTCTGAAACTTTGAGGGACACTAAATTGTTCATTAGTTAATTAATACCTTTATCTGCAGATCATTTGTCACATCTATATATATACATTTTATAGAATAAAATACATTTAGGGTTGAGTTATATATTTTAACGATATTTTTACATAAGATACATGATATGAATAACCTATTTTAATAATTTGATAGCATCAAAATACCACAAATTGCACATTCTCATGAGTTTTTCAAAAATAGTAACTGGCACATGCAAGACCATTTCCCATATTTTATAACATATTTTTCAACATATTGCTATGCAAAATGTCAATTGTACAAATAAAATGTTGATACCTCATACCTTAATTATATATAAGGAAAATTTGAGACAACCTTTATGTCGATGTTAGCTTTTGACTTATTGTTTATGGTCTCAATGTGCTAAAAAATATTTTTCCTAAGGTTGAATGTTTTTCAAACACTTGATATTTTTTCAAATATTTTTCTTTCTTTTTTAGTTTTTCCCATTTTTTCAAGTTTTCTTTCTATTTTCTCTCTTTTTTTTTTCCACTTTGGCACGTGTGCTACAAGCGCATTGTTCCATGCGCATCCCACGAGCACCTTACTCTTGGTGCGTGTGAGGTATATGTTGGACAACAGTTTTTTCTAGTCATCTTTTTTAGTGATTCTCTTGTCGTTAGTGATTTTTGTAGTTAGTCATTTTGTTGTTTTTTCCTTTTCTTTTCTAATTGAAACAAGCATTCATGTTGCCAATTTTGTACTTTGTTGTACTATGAGGTGTGTTTTCCAAAACCCCTTTTAACTGCCATTATCTATTCTCTAGAACACTAAATCTCTTCCCTCTTACCTCTTTTTCTCTCTTTGAACCCTCAAATTCCGAAGAGAAGTTTTGGAAGACCATCAATTTCACTAGAAAATACTTAATATTATGAGTCACTACTTTTTGGCAAAGTAGCAAATCGCACCTAAAATGTCGTTATACTTTTGTATATCAGTTTTAATGAAGAAAAACATCTATTAGTTTAATCCCTAAATCATGAGTCAAGTGTATGGTTTTCAATATATATCAATTTTAATATCAAGTATCACTTTGTGAAAATGAAAACCAAATGAATTTTAAGTATCAAGATTTCAAAATCCTGTTTTGACTAAGCCTGGAAGGTTAGCACCTTATAAGAAAATATATAAGAAAATATTTTCATTTTGAAAAATTATCTCCCGATATTTTGATATCTAATATCCATTGGTGTTAAAACGATTTTTAATGAATTTTTCATTAAATAGAAAGTATATATTTTGGAGGTGATAATATTGCAAAATCCTGAGTTTGTATTAAAATCTAAATTCTACTTTCTTATTATTATGGATTTTGATTTTTTAGATATTTTTATTGAATCCAAATAGGGGTACTTTCTTTTTTACATTTATGTATTAAAGTAAATGGACATTTACTTAAACTAAAGAAATATAAATAAGTTGGTGATGTATATATGCTGTGAAACCCCTTTCAAAAGGTTTTTATGTTTTCTAAAGTGTGTATGCTATTTTGAAACATCTATGTATTAACATTTGTTTCAGGTTTTGGACTATGTTTCAAAACCTATATGTCATGTTTCGAAACCTCTGACATTCTATCAGCAGATCATTTAAAAATCGAGATGCATTTGTTCTGCAATTTTGTTTTTATCAAAATTATTTGTTTAATGCATTCTCCATGCTCTGGAAATTCAAATTCAAATTTGAAAGTGGAGACATTTATTTAATCCTAATGCCCATAACATTCTTTAGATTCTGTCTCCCATTATATGCTGTCTCGAAGTGCTTGTCCAGCTGTAAAAGGCTGTATGTTTCAAAATATGTTGTCTATGTTTCGAAACCTATGTGTAAAATTGTGATGTTTAGAAACCTATTATGTATGTTTTGAAACCTACTTTTCTGTCTTGTCTCTAACGGCTTTAAACGGCTAGATTTCTATCTCTTGATATATATAGCAGGTGTTTGAAGACAAGATCAAGTAAGAACAAGAGAGCACACACTAGACAAACACACTTAAGCAAAGTGATGATCAAAATGTTTGATTAAGCTTTCAAAGAAGATCTACACACATCCTATTCTTGTGCATTGCAAGTGTGAAAATGAGAAGCAAGTCAAAATCCAAAGTATCATTCTTCTAGCTCTCCTCTCCTCAAGTTAAGAGGTTTGTACAACCACATTGCTAAGATATTCATTGCTATACATTCTATTGGGCTGTAAAGATAAATTTTATTATCTTGTTAATGTTATAAGGTTTGAGTTTAGCTTAAAACTCATTGTGATGTAAAGGTTCGAGTTGAGCCTAAAACTCATTGTGTCAAATGTTCGAATTTAGCCTTAAAACTCATTTGGTGTAAGGTTTGAATTAAGCCAGTAAAAACTCACTTGGTGCTAGGTTTGAGTTGAGCATGTAAAAACTCACTTTGTAAGGTTTTAGGATAAACCGTGATAAAACCCTTGTTGTTGTTGATCACTAGTAAAAAGTAATTAGGATTGAAAAATCCTTCAATGAAGGTAGTGGACTAGGCGGGGTGCCGAACCACTATACATCTTGTGTGCAAGTGTTCTTTAGCTTTCGCTTATCATTATTGCCTATTGCACATGTTTTCATAAGTTTTGTTATTAAAGACTAAAATAGTTTTCTTGAGCATGAACTTATACATATTCATATAAGCATATATTTGATATACAAACACCTTTGGTATATTCTTATTTATATAAATCATATTTGGCAAAGATCATTGTTTTGAAATACAAACTAAAGGATTTCGAATCAAGCAAAACAATGAGGTATATTTCAAAACATATATAGTAGGTTTCGAAACTTACTTAATAGAAAATCTTAGTTTGAAACATAACCCCTATATTTCGAAATCTAATATTCTGTCATCAATCAAAGTTTTAAATTATCGAAAATTTATACAAATCCCAATTCAGCCCCCCTCTTAGGGTATATTTACCATCATTAGGAACCAACATAAAACAACACAACCCAATCAATCTTTTTCACTCTTCTCTATCAAACCTTTTATTAGGAATCCTTAAAACCAATCAAAACATAATTAATTTTTTCATAAACTATTAGCTAAAACCTTCCCCTTTACTTAGTCGAAAACCATTGCCCAAAAAGTTTCACGACAAGTTGCAGCTAAAACATTCATTTATAGTCGAAAACCACTTGAAAGTTTTGGAGAAATTCACTTTTATCTCTTAAGTTTCGTTAATTCCAATTTAACCTTTCTAGGTCTCTACTTCTAATATATTACGCTATGATTTTTGTAAATTATACCAACACCTACTGTAACTTAAATTTTCATTTAAGCTTTGAAAATTTTCAAAAATTATGCTAAAACCTCAACAATCTTTGAAAATTACACTAAGACCTCATACTTGGAAAAATTAAATCAAGTGAAACCTCTAAGTAAATTATCAAAATGCCCTTAAATCATAAGATAAAAAGGGTGTAATATTATCAAAATGCCCTCAAATAATAAGAAATAGACATTAAGCCCATTTTTATTTATCTAAAATAATAAATTCTTAATTTTTAAATTATCTTAAAAATCTCAAGTATTACACAGACTTCGTTCAAGTGACTATATATTATGAATCTTGTCAAATCTCATTCTTTCTTAGACTTGAATGATGACGACCAAACAATAGCAATGGAACTTTCTTTTTCGATGGAATCAACTTCTGGTTTTTGGGTTTTTTCTTCTTCGTTAATAACTGGTTAGTCGATGATCTTCTTTCAACAAGAATCCTATCTTCAATGGTCATGGCAACCAAAAGTTTTTCTCTCTTAACGATGGATGGCAACAATTGTTCATCTTCAATAACAAGCAATGGTATTACTCTCTGATGATGCATGCTATTGTTGGTGCAACCCTCCGCACAACAATATTTATTTTTTTATTTTATGTAATTATATTTTCTCACACACAAGGATTTTTGAAAAATACAATCTCAACTGAAATCGAACCAAGCTAGAGCTTTTATACTAGTTATGGATCTGATTGAGGAAACTAACAAGATAAACAAGAAAATTATCAGACACATAGCAAATTAATGAGGTTCAACTCAATAAGCTATGTCCATGATTTCATCATAAGGAAATAATTCATTAAATCAGAGCAAGCTAATATTATAAATTCAAATAATTAGTTGCACCACTAATTAAAACTTTGGTTATTAAGTTATGAATCACCTGACATACAATCATAATAATCTCAATATATTTTTCTACATATTATTGGAAATGGTCCATCAATCACAAAACTAGGATTGCCTATTTATCAACATCAAATCACAATTATAGTGGAATTAGATTTCTCAAACATATTCTAATTTTTGTAATTAAAATCATCATTTGATAAAGATTATTCAAGAGATATTTCTTCCATCAAATTAAAAGTAATACAATTACAATCAAACTTGAATTTGATTAGTTATCATAACAATAACTAAATACAAAACTCATCAAATCTAATAATCTGAAGTCTAGATAAAAAAAAAAAAAACTAATTGGGCACAACCCCCTCCATAATGAAATGCTACCAAGTATAATGAAAATGAGCTAGCTAGGGCTACATCGATACTCAAATTTAGTAAAAAAAAAATAGTTTGAGATCATAGATTGCTAAGAATTTGGCATAAAATAACGAGAAATTCTATAGAAATGTGGACGTGATGATTTAAGAAAAACTAATATCTTTCAAGGGACAGGATGATTGAGAAGAAAGTTAAAATATTGACTGGATTTGCATAAAATAGGTTATGAAAGGTGATTCCCCGTTTGGGCATGTATCCTAGATTATATAATTTATGATGTGTCTTAACAATGAGAAGCTAGCCTTGATTACCATTTATTTATCTCTACTTGTCTACTAGATTTTCAAATCAGATGTCCTAATCATCGGAGCCATGTAAATGATTCTCCCCTTGTAAGATTAATCATGAATCATAATCACTAAAATGCCTTCTAATTAATGTCTCTCTGCCCGCTTACACGGTCCCATTAGAAATGATAAAATTTTAATATTAATTCAACACCTAAGTACATTTTTCCGTCTCTGTAGATGTAAAATATTTTATATTTTATTTTTTTATATTTGTTTGTATTGTAAAATAATTTTTAAAAATTAATTATAAATATTAAAATATATATATATATATAAATCATTAATATATATGTACGTGCATCTACATGTGTCTATGGGTATGCACGCGTCTGCATGGGTATATATATATATATATATGTGTGTATAGTTTAATTTATATATTCAAGACTTTTTAAATTATTAAAAAATATGATATTTCATCCCTCTTCTAATTTTTGTCTATTGTTTATATTTGAATTAATATTTTAAATTATTTTTAGTCTAAAAATTAACGATTGTAAAGCACATAAAATCATGCTCCATTCAAAATACTTGGAGGATGACCTTCCTTTAAAATTAGGGCTCCCAAATCTTAATTTACTTACCGCCCAACCGCACCTATACATCCTTCTCCCTCTTCGGCTCCGTCATTGTTGTCTCTCTTTCATCATCTTTAGGCACTCATCTTCTCTTCTAGTTTTGACTTTTCTGTGAGACTGGTTGATTGCCTCTCTTCATCTCCATTGTCATCATCTTTTCTTTATTGTTACTCCGTCATTGTCTTTGTCTTCATTATTCTTGAAATCATTGACCTAAGGTACATTTCCGCAATCCTTGACAAAAAAAATTTCTCCATCTCAAACCTCTCAATTCTTAGAATCATCTCAAAACTTTTTTGGGTTTTGTTCTTTATGCTCTCGACTTGGTGTGTATTGGGTTCTAGGTTGGCTTTCTTTCCTACTCACCTTATTAGATACGTCAAGTTTTCTATTTATTCACAATTAAGTTTTGAACTAAAATATTAGTTTAAAGGATGAACAGTAAGCATGGAATAGATAAGGGATGAAACACCATATTTTTTAATAGTTTGGGAAGTCATGGATATATAAAGTCATGTGTATATATCTTTGCATGTGTATGTATGCATATGTATTTGTGTGTTCAAGTGCATGAATATATGTGTATTTGCATACTCAATCAAAAACTTGAAAATAAGGATAATTGGGTTTGATAAGTGGTATTGGTTCTCCCACCCAGGCTAAAAAAAAATGCAACAAAATGAAAGATGCTCCCTATAGGGAGTACTCCCTTTGCATAGCTTCATTTTAGGGAAAAGTGAGGCTGCATTCTTTTTACTGTTTTCAACCTATTTTGAGTTTTCAGTTTTTCAAAATACTGAAAATGTGTTTATTTTACTATTTTCAAAAACATATTTTTGAAAATAAAAAAAATTATAAAAAAAAACCCAAAACAACATTTTGGGTGTTTTTAGTGTGTTTTGGCTAAATACACCCAAAACGCTGAAAATGCAAAAAACACCCAACTAGCCCCCTCATCAATCTTGCATAGACCCAACATCTCCCATCTTTTCTCTCATTTCTCATTTATCCTCTCTTCACTTTCTTCAGCTATCGACCGCCATCACCGCCGTCGACCGTGCCCGCCACCGCCACTATGACCAACGTCGTCGACCGCACTTGCCACTGTCGATTGCTCTCGTCACTCTCTTGCTGGTTTTGTTTTCTCTCTTTTCTTTGTTCTTTTGCTGGTTTTTGCGTATGTTAGTCGCTGGGCCATTGGGTGTCAAGTGGTTACCTTTGATTACCAAAAATCACCTGTCACGGTGGCTGGTGGCAACTGACAATACGTAATAGGCGGGTGGGTCGAACATTTAAGTTTAGATCTAAGGAGATTTGGCTGTTAGATCTTGTTGGTTTTTGGGTATGTTGGTCGATGGGCCCTTGGGTGTTGGGTGGTGACTGGCAGTGCATTTTTCATTTGTGGTAAAAAATTAAAAATTAGATTTACGAAAATTCAACTGTTAAATCTGACCCATTTTTGTGTATGTTAACCCCGTTGACTTGGAGTTTCTAATAGTAGGCTCTAATCATGTGAATTTTCGGCAGACGGTGGTCGCCAGTGACGAAGAACATGCAAGGTGCTAAAGAAGAAGAAAAGGAAAAAAACCAAAAGAAGAGAAAAAAAAAAGAAAAATTTATTATTAAATTTTGAAAATAAAATTATATATTTATTTAAAATTTTAAAAATGTAGTATATCTATATTATAATTAAAAATATAAGAAAAAATATAGTATATTATTAAGTATATAATTTAATATAAATTATTATTAAAATGTATGCTAGTAATTTATTAATCAAATTTATTGTTTTATTTTAATAGTAGAATTTCATTAAAAAGAGTTAATTTTATTATTTAATAATTAAATTCATTGAATAAAATATCATAATGACAAAAAAAATAATTTTTCAGAATGACAAAAAGAATGTTTTTTTCAAAAATTTCAAAATAGACATTCAAAACACAAAGGTGAAAATGAATTCAAAACTCAAAATTCAAAACTGAAATACGAAAAGAGCACCACCTAAGTTTTTCCCTATTCTAGACCGATAAATAATTTGTAATTTCTATCCTATGCATGCATATCATGGCATTTGAATTTGCTGACTAATCATAACGTCTACATCATTGGCAAGCATACAACCAAATATCAGGGCTCTCACCCGGCGTACATAATTTTCAAACTTAAAACTCAATTTACAATGATAACTAACCTCCGACTAATGCATAACAATTTAAATTTATTTACATGACTAGTGCTTGTCAAGCCAAAATAAGTTAACGTTCTATTTGTTGGAACTTGACAATGCTTACAGACTATGTAATGACTCGTTAGCAAGGGTATGACGCTCTGTTGATGTTCTTATGTGTGTTATATTTTGTTGTCAGATTAATGCTTTTGTAAAGATATATGTAATGCTTAAAGGGTCAAAATGAATGAAGATATGATTATGTGAAAAAGTCAAAGTAAGTGAAAATGCAATTAATGGTTGAAAAGTCAAATAAAGAAAAAGGGGTTAAAGTTGAAATTTAAGTTGAATAGTTAAAATTGAAAAGGGGGGATAATTGATAGGGGCTGCTTATATGATATATTAAATTAATATATGTACAAATGGGTTATTATATTTGTGTATATATATATGTGGGTATAAAATAGAAGAAAAGAAAAGAAGGGAGTAGTTAGCAGAAAAATCAAGAACTTGACATGCAAGCTTTTACTTCTCTTCTTCTCTTTCTCTCCTTGTTTTTCGAAGCTTCAAGAAGGGTAGGGGTTACAGTTCCAATGCGTTGCTTCTTGTTTTAGCGACCTTATTTCGTGTCTTCTTCCTCATTTGATTTAGTCGTCTGAAAATCTCTCAAGGTAAGTTCCTATGTCTCTTTTACCTTTTACAGGCAAGTTCTTATTCCTCTTTTTCTTTCAAACGCACGTTCTAATTTTCTTTTCAGGTTAAATGCACTTGCTTCTCTCATCTTGGAGAGTTTGTTCTAGAAAACCTTATTTTTAGATTGTGGGTTTTGTTTATTCTCTCTTGTAAATCTTCTTGTTATTTTTGAAATACTTGATGAAAGCTTCAATAGGGTTTTGGTTCACCCTACATTTCTAAAGAAATTATGTTTTTCTTGATCAGGGTTTAGTTTCATACAAGATTTTGGTGTATTTTGAGTGTGTTTTTGTCTCTCATGCTTGTTGTTTGTGTTACCGAATTCTAGCAATCGATCGATCATGCCATGGATTTCGACCATTTGGAGGAATGGGCTCTAGCAGTCAACCATTATGGCAAGGCTATTGACTATTCTACCTTTGTTGTCGATCGATACTTCCTGTACTACTTATATACTGCCCTCAAACATCTTGTTAACTATTATTATGTTCATTAATTGATCTTGATATTGATTGTTCGTCTTTGGGAGGGGGGTAAAAATACAACCATGGATATGCAATGTCCATTACTTACTATCTAGCATGAATTTATATATGCGTCGAAACCACCTATGTGTGCATGATGATGAGTTTAATGCGTATTCATGTAGGGAAAATGATGTGGGTAACATGTGATCATGCATGAACTTATACATGCTTACAAAGTGCCTACATGTTTGTGCATAATAATTCCTTTGCTCGATTATTATTTTGCGCAACGAACCATGTTCGCAAGGGTACCCTTAAGCTTAGTAGGCATTTGCCGGACGCAAAGGAGCATCGGGGCATTATGCTCGCCTAGTGAAAACTAGTGCGTGGGAGCTTCAGCTCATTATGCTCGCCTGGTGAAAAATAGTGTGCGGAAAGACTTCGGTCCAAATGTTATGGTCATGTTTATGTGGGCAGGTATGTACGTATTCAAGGTATGTTTATATGATATGATGAGGCATGGCATGGGTGCATACTATATTATAAGCGACTTTATCTTGCTTTTATTCGTAATGCTTCATGTCCATTTTAAATTATACTTGTTGAGCCTTGTGGCTTATACATGCTTTTGAATTATTCCAGGTAAGGGGAAAACTAAGGAAGGGGGTGAGCCCAGCAAACCTTGATCCTTTGGGTAGATTTGTGTACTGAGCTTTCTTGACCAAAAGGTCCATGGGGATATTTTTTAGGGAAAAATATATTAGTTTAATTTTGTGTTCAGATTTTAGTTGCACTTTTTGAGATGTACAGATGGTTAAGCCCCAATACATATGTTGAATGAATTGGAGTATAAATATTTATTTTGGCTTCTGCTACTCAATGATGAAAGTTGTGAATAGTTTTAATTGAGTTTATATAGGCCAATACTCTTGGCGACTTCCTTTTCGATTTCCCCTGGTAGCAAGATCTTTGGGAATAGGGTCACCACAGACTAACCTATCGAGTTAGTCACGACCAGCTCATCTCCCTTGTATGTCCTTGCATCTACTAATCACATAACAAAGAGAAAATAACAAAAGAGATATAGATATAAGCGCATAGCTCAGTAAAGCATACCGCAAGTGCATATGATGTACAATATGTATGCATTTATGATATGATAAAACATTCCAATAAAGTTCGAGATCTAGCTGATATGACAAGTGCCTTACTTTGAACAAGCTATCCCATTTCCAACCTTTCTCTTGGATAGATAAGTGTCCTAATAAATCATGGCCAGCATTTCTTCGTCTAGTATCAAGAACTTTTTACGAAAGCTAGTCTTACAGTTCCCCAATTAAATAAGCTTAGAAAACACACCTTAGATCATCCTCCAAAATGTCTATGGACCTATTTCAAAGCACCATTTAAACAACAATACATGTTCATGTCAAACCAATTCCATGTACATCTAATGCACCACATACAGTGTCCACCTTAGATAGTCTTTACGTGTTTCCTCTATCTTTAGTTGGCTTGAATTTTCACATCACAATGATCTTGTGAAATCATGTCACATACTGTTGTGCTATGAAAAATCAGGGGGAGAAAAATGAGGATTTTTTAATAAAAAAGAAAAAAAATGAAGGCTCGCGGCAAAAGGCCTACAGCAAAGTGGCCTCGCGGCAAGAAGCTGGCCGTGAGTGGCATTGCAGCAGCCTTGCCATGAGCTACCTCGCGGTAGCTAGTCGCGAGAGCTAGCCTTGCGGCAGGGGTTAGCTGTGAGGGCTAGCCTCGCAACAGCCTTGCCTCGAGCTACCTCGGGGCACCCTTGTGGCAAATGCCCTCTCTCGATGAAACCTAAACTCTATTCAGCAATCGCCACGTGTTAGCACCAGCCATCCTTGAGAATTGTGCCCTATAAATACCCAGCTACATGACATTGAAGAGGACTTCTGATTTCGGTAAAATTTTGACACATTGACTGCATTTTTATTATTTTCATTGATAGTTATCGGGATCCAATAATGACTTAGGCATCAGAGGGTTATCGCGGGGGAGGATTCCCACGAGCCTTTTAACCCATTTTCGAGTGTCAATAGGATAAAATCCTTGTGGCGAAAGTCAAAACCTTGAGGTGAGACCTTGTGGCGAGACCTTGTGGTGGAAGTCAAAACCTTACGGTGAGACCTTGTGGCGGAAGTCAAAACCTTACGGTGAGACTTTGTGGCGAAGACAAAACCTTGAGGCGAGACCTTATGGTAGAGGTAAATCCTTGTGACGAGACCTTGTGGTGAAGACAAAACCTTGCGGCAGAAGTCAAAACCTTGCAGCGAGACCTTGTGGCGAAGACAAAACCTTGAGATGAAACCTTGTGGTAGAGGTAAATCCTTGCGGTAAGACCTTGTGGTAGAGGTAAATCATTGCGGTAAAACCTTGTAGTAAAGTCAAAATTTTGGGGCAAAGTCAAATCCTTGCGACAAGACCTTATGGCAAAGGTAAATCCTTGCGGCGAAGTCAAATCCTTACAGCAAGACCTTGTGGTGAAGTCAAGTCCTTGCGGCGAGACCCTTGTGGCGAAGGCAAAATCCTTGCAGCAAGAGTCTTAAGGTAAAGGAGCTTGAGGTAAGATCCTTGCGGCGAGACAAGATCCTTGTGGAAAACACCTTTACAATGAACATCCTTGTGGCAAACTCCTTTGCGACAACTTCTCTCACGGCAACCTTACTTCACCTGACACCGAGCTCGCGTGGACCCCGTATCATAAATTTTAATTGTTGTATTTTTGGCAACAACAATTTGGCATCGTATGTGAAAAACACAATAAAAAGCCAATCTTAACACAAGATGTCGAGAGGGACAAGATCAGCCTGTTTGGCGAACCTGCCTAACCCCACCCAAGGGAGGGCTCGTACCAGGACATGAGCCATAAGAGGCCTCAGTCAGGTGCACCCTATAGTACCAGAATTTTCAGAAGATCACCTTGACAATGAAGTGCGTTTAGGGAAGTTTCCTACGCTCAAAGGCAACCAGACCACTGGACTGGGGGCATGGAATTTTCAGAACAGGGAGAAGTACATGTAGTTGGATAGAGGAGACATGTGATAGGGTGAGGGAAGCAAGTCCTACATGCAGTGCCCGCTAGTCAGGAACAACACTCTTTTGGACAATCTTCGATTCCAAATAGAAACCTCGTGGTGGCTTCAGTACCTCCGGGATCCACAGGGATAACTCTACCCACAGTTCTACTCTCAGAGTATAAACAATTGCAGAAGAATTTTCAGGAGTTGAAACACCAGAATGATTAACTCAAGATGAACAATGAGGAGAATATGAGAAGATTACAGGGAATCACTACTTTCCTGCATGAACTAATGCCGGACATCCACATTCCCCATAAGGGGCAAATCGATATAGGGAGAGTACACCGAAGATCCTAAGACCACCCTCCAAGGACCACACGACAAGGGATAAGAATTAGAACTCCAAGGTCGAATAACCAAGTCCCAAAAATGACAGACCCGAGAAGGAAACATGATAGTAGGGCAAGGAAAGCTCCCATGTATAAAGAGACAGTAGAAAACACATATTCAAGAGCTCCTTATGTCCTACCTCTTTGCAAAAATGAAGCAGAACAAGAAACACTCAAGGCATCTGACATCGAACACCTTATATAAGAGGTACTAAAGCAGAAGCAGATAATGATGGTACCAAAAGAAATGCCCCTGAAAGGGTTTCCTCTGTCTGAGGAACTCCAAAGGCAACCAGTGCAACTAGGGTTCAAATTGCCACAACTTTTGGTATACTTGGGAAAGGAAGACCCAGAGAAGCACCTACAACGCTTCGTCATAGTGGCCATGTTATATGGGTGGAATGAGGTCACTAGGTGCAGAGCTTTCCTGCTCTCCCTGAAAGGATAAGCTTAGCAGTGGTTCACTAATTTACCAGAGGACATATACTATCATTTGAATAGTTGAAGAAAAAAGTCCTGAATGCATTCTTTGTCTACCTCCCGAAGAAGAACAGTGTTATATATTTGATGAGGTTGTGATAGAAGCTTAATGAATTCCTAAAGCAATATATCAAGCGATTCAGAGCCGCAATGCAGGAAGTAAGGGACCTCCTAGTAGAATTAGCGGCGTCAGCCCTACTTGACGGAACTACATACGCCCCGCTTAGAAGATCCCTAGCATTCTCTGAGCCGGATTCTATGATTGAATTATTTGCCCAAGTAGAATAGTTTATTGTGCAAATGGAAATTTTGGACGCATGGGAAGGTAATAGAAGAGAAAGGGAAACCCAACCGGAATTAGGAAGGACCCTACAGAATTCAGAAGATGTTGGAACCCAACACGTACATACTACAGACGCTACAAGGAAAGGCGATGGGGAAAACTTGGAATATCATGCACCTTAAGAGGTACTTCCCATCTTTACCAGTCATTAACTCCAGTGGAGAGGATGAAACACGAGATGCAGAGCCGAGCCTATCACCAGAAGCGTTGCTCGATCTTGCCGGGGGCCGGGATTCTCTTTAATTTTTCATTATAATAATATCACCCCAATAAATAAAAGAATATACCCTTTGTATTACCGTGGAGTAGGAAAAACTATAAATCGAACCACGTAAAATCTCCAGGAGCCCAGATTATTTGTATGTGTCATAGAATGTGATGCAGGTATTGCAGCTTAAGCACAACCCACTCCCGAAGGTCAAGTCGCCTAGTGGTAATCTAGTGCCGATGACCACGAGCTAGCCCGAGATCACCAGAAGATTCGAGGCCTATCCCCACAGACTCACCCAGATCCCTCGTTTGAGTTTAGTGCTATGCCTTTTTGGCTAGACCCAACTCCTTGGTTTATCTAGCGCCTAGGTCTCCCTGCAAAATCGAATGTCTGGTGGGCATCTCGCGCTGAACCACTGTCCAAACCTAGATCCCCTGAGGTAGACTAGCCCAAGGAAGGCGTGAAGAGAGATGGATAGACCATATGATTTTGCTTATCAGAGTTAAGTCACCCAGTTGCGATCTGGTGCCGATGACCATGAGCTGGCCCGGGATCACCAGAAGATCCGATGCCTATGCTCGTAGAGTCACCCAGATCCCTCGTTTGAGTTTGGTACTATTTCTTTTTTCTTAGACCCAACTCTTTGGTTGATCTGATGCCTAGGTCTCCCAGTAAACTAGGATGTCTGGTGGGAATACCGCACCAGACCACTAGCTAAACCCAGATCCCCTGAGGTAGACTAGCCTAAGGAAGGTGTGAAGAGAAATGAAACAATCATATGATAGTTCTGACATGATTCCGCTCATTGAAAGTAAGTCACCTAGTGGCAATCTAGTGCCAATGATCATGAGCCGGCCTGGGATCACCAGAAGATCTGATGCCTATGCCCACAAGCTCACTCAGATCCCTCGTTTAAGTCTGGTGCTATGCCTTTTGGCTAGACCCAACTCCTTAGTTGATCTAGCGCCTAGGGCTCCTGACAAACTTGGATGTCTAGTAGGAATCTCATGTTGGACCACGGGCCAAACCAAGTTCCTTAAGGTAGACCAGCCCTAGGAAGGTGTGGAAAGAGATAGAGCAACCATATGACAGTTCTGATATAATTGTGATCTGGTGCCGCTGACCTTTAGTTAGCCCAAGATCGTCGAATGATCTGACACCTATGCCTGTAGGCTCACCTGGATCCCTTGATTGAGTCCGGTGCTATGCTCCCAAGCTAGAATCGACTCCTTAACTGATCCAACGCCTAAGCCTCCTGATAGACTCGTATGCTTGACAAGAATCTCGTGTCGGACCTGGGGCCAAACCTAGATTGCCTATGGCAGATGAGCCCGTAAGAGGAAGATGGACGCCCCCAAAAGGTTCTCCACTCAGAGAATATGTGTTTTCCCTCAAGACGTCTCACGAAGGCTTGACGAAGAGACGCCCCCCGAACTAGAACACTTAGAGAGCTTGAGGTCATAGCAAGGGTTCCATGATTTAAATCGGGGACACAACGCTCATTACTTGTGATGAATGGTTCTTGAATATGGGTCATGAAGGAGAGAAGAAGACGTTTGATCGAAGAAGTAGTTAAAGAAAAGCCTAAATTTAAAGCATCCTAACTCCACAACAGGAGAGTGTCGTAAACATGATGAGTGATGAAGAAATTACCATGGGAGGCAAAAACCAAGCTAGCGGTAGTGTATCTCTATGCCACCCTCAATTCAGTTGATATTTTGCTCTTCAATTTTGTCTAAAGACAAAACAGAAGAGTGGGGGGTAATTGTTGTGCCATGAAAAATTAGGGGGAGAAAAATGAGGAATTTTTAATAAAAAAATAAAAAAATGAAGGCTCGTGGAAAAAGGCTTTCGGTGAAATGGCCTCGCGACTGAAGGCTAGCTTCGAGGGCTAACCTCACGGCAAGAGGCTGGTCGCGAGGGCCAGCCTCGAGGTAGGGGCTGACCTTGAGCTGGCTAATGGCTAGAGGCTGGTCACGAGTGCCAGCCTTGCGTCAACCTTGCCGCGAGCTACCTCGCGCCAGCCTCGTGGCAAATGCCCACTCTCGATGAAACCTAAGCTCCATTCAATAATCGCCATGTGTTAGTACCAGCCATCTTTGAGAATTGTGCCCTATAAATACCCAGCTACAGGACATTAAAGAGGACTCCCGATTTCGATAAAATTTCGACACATTTACTGCATTTTTATTATTTTCGTTGATAGTTATCGAGATCTAGTACTGACTTAGACATCGAAGGGTCGTCGTTGGTATTGTTGTAAAAATCCCGATTTTACGATTTTACGCTTCAGAGACCCCCAAATGATTCAAATCCCATGTAAAATCTTATTTAGGGTAAAATCCTATAAAATCCTGATTATAGGTGTATAATTTTACGATTTTACGCTTCAGAGACCCCCAAATAATTTTACGCTTCAAGTATAAATTGTAACTTAAATCTAATGGAGAATATTGAAATCATCCTCTAAAGAATTTTAAGCTATATTTTACCTCTAAATTGCCTATACTAACATGTTAGTTTTTAGTTATATTTTGAAAGCATCATCTTTTGAGTTATAATAAGGAATAATGAGGTTATTAAATGATATTAATTTATTTTTTATAAAATTATGTTATTATAAACATATGTTTATAAAAATTAAAGGGTATTTTTAATTATCTCTAAAATCTTACGATTCCATTTTACGATCCGATTTTATGAACCTTTTTTCGATCCTACTTAAAATCCCGATTTTAACTACCTTGGTCATGGGTGAGAATTCTCGTGAGCCTTTTAACCCATTTTCGAGTGTCAACAAGATAAAATCCTTGTGGCGAAAGTCAAAACCTTGCGGCGAGACCTTGTGGCGAAGTTAAAACCGGCGAGACTTTGCAGTAGAAGTCAAAACCTTGGGCAAGACCTTATGACGAAGACAAAACCTTGCGGTGAGACCTTGTGGCGGAGATAAATCCTTGCGGTGAGACCTTATGGAGAAGACAAAACCTTGCGGTCAGACCTTGCAGCGGAAGTCAAAACCTTCCGGCGAGATCTTGTGGCAAAGACAAAACCTTGTGACGAGACCTTGTGGTGAAGGTAAATCCTTGCGGTGAGACCACAAGGGCGGAGGTAAATCCTTTCAGTGAGACCTTATGGCGAAGTCAAATCTTGGCGGCAAGACCTCGTGGCAAAGGTAAATCCTTGTGGCGAAGTCAAATTCTTGCGGCGAGACAAGATCCTTGTGGCAAACACCCTTGCAGCAAGCATCCTTGTGATAGATTCCCTTGCAGCAACTTCTCTTGCTGTAACCTCACTTTACTTGACATCGAGCTTGCGTGGACCCCGCATCATAAATTTTAATTGTTTTATTTTTGACAACAACACATACATGTATGTCAATGTTAAGATGTAGATTCCACTAGGACCCTCAAATTTCTAGGGATTACATTTGGGTGCAATGTTATGCCTTAACTAAATTAAGACCCATAAGTTTTCCATTTAACCTTTCTAAGTCCAAATGAGTACCAATTCACTCTAATGACCCAAACAACACAAAAATTACACCAAGACCTTAAAATCTTCATAGGTAATTGTATCATGACTCTTAGGGTCTTCCTTTATCTCATTTCCAACCCTTATTTCACAAAAACCTCTAAAGTTTAACAAAAACATACACAACCCAATGATTGAAACTTTAAACTTATTAAACTTCAGTTAAGCCCTAAATTTCCTATAAATTAACCATATGTAAAACTTCAGTGAGTATCGAAAGACCTCAAATAATAAAACCATGGCCATCACAAAGAGAAAACAAGCCAAAAACCTTGAAGAAAATAGGCTTATCGAACTGCCTCTATTCGTGGCCATAATTGTCCAAAAATTAAACTTGTTGGGACATCGATTTCTTGCTTGATTTTCCTCAAATCAATACATATAGGGTCTTCCCTAGGTAGTAGCATATTTTTAAGTTACTCGGGTGACTCAACGTTTAATTGAGTAAAAGAGAAACTGAATCAATTATGCAAGGAAGTTAGTTGAGTAAGCTAAGACCTTAGTCAACTAACTAGGCAAGCAATCAAGTAAAAGCAGTTGAGTAACAAGGCAAGTTAGTCGAGTAAGGAAACATGATAATCGATTAATTAAGGAGGAAAAATAAGAAACGATGAAACTTGCCACTAAGTGATAGTGCAATGCAACCACACTTAAATAAAAGTTAAGAAATTTCATCACACTTTGAACAAGTGTTGAAAAAGGACAAAAATTGATAAATTATCATAATTTTCTTTCAAAAAGTGTTAAATGTCACGTCTTCCCTTATGAAAGAGATACATCCATGATTACATTGAATGTTTTTGGAAATTATAACAGACACCTAGGGACCTTGGACAATTTAAATGGCCAGTGTTCTAGTGATTTCATGGGGAATATAGGTCAGTAACTCTTTAGTGCCACAGAGAAGATGAGAAATGGGTTAATGAGAGAAGCTGGTGTTGTGCTGTGGGAATCGAGAAGTAAGAAAATGAGAACTTTTAAAGAAAGATAAAAATTAGGATCGCCGCAGTATGAAGCAAGCTGGAGGTAAGGTGCCTCAAAAGCTTGCGGCAGTGTGCTGCAAACCTCACGGCAAAATGATGGGCAATGGGCCTTGCGGCAAGCCTTTGCCACGAGTGCTTTGTGGCAAGCCCAAAGGCCTCACGACATCTTACGCATAGTTGTCCTTGCGGCATCATAGGCCATGCCATAGGCCTTGGCCTTTCCGATTTGTGGCACCCTGCTGCAAGCCTTGGTCTTGCCGCGAGCTTGCAGCAAGAGGTTTTGCCACGAGCTTGCAGCAAGAGGTCTTGTTGCAAGCTTCTTGCTGCAAGCCTTGTGGAAAATGGCCTTCTTGCAAAGATCGCAACAAGCCCCCAAAGGCCTTGCGGCAAGGGATCTCTTCCAGGCGAGACCAATAGCCCCATTTAGCAAGCACCATGTGTCAACATCAGACATCCTTGACAATCGTGTCCTATAGATACCTAGCTACAGGACAATGAAAGGGACTTTCAATTTCGGTAAAATTTCAACATATTGACTGTTTTTTTACTATTTTCATGAATAGTTATCTTGATCTAGCACTAACTTAGACATCGGAAGGTTGTCGCGGGCGAGAATTCTCGCAAGCCTTTTAACCCATATTTGAATATCAATAGGGTCATATCCTTGTGGCGAAGATACATCCTTGTGGTGAGAGTCTTAAGGCAAATAAGCTTGAGGCAGGTTCCTTGCAGTGAGACAGACCCTCGTGGCAAAATCCTTGTGGCGAGACAGACCCTTGTGGAAATATCCTTAAAGCGAGACAGATCCTTGTGGCAAAATTCTTGCAGAGAGACAGATCCTTGTGGCAAAATCCTTGCGGTGACACAGATCCTTATGACAAACACCCTTGTAGCGAGTATCCTTGCGACAACTTCTCTCACGACAACCTTACTTCACTTGACACTGAGCTCGAGTGGACCCCTCATCATAAAATTTAATTGTTGTATTTTTGACAACAACAGCTGAAAAATTGGGTTTGTTTTTATTAAAGATGAGTTGGAACCCATTAGAGAAGATCTTGATAACTGTTGGAAGGGGGTTCGCGAGTCTTGGGTCGTTAATAGTTGGGTCGAAGGGCCTTTCTTCGTCCATGGCCAAATTTGGGGAGATGGTTTTGGAGATTGATCGGGTTATTAGGCCATGATATGTATCATCAAAAGTTCATTAAAACATATAGAAATTGGACTTCATCAGATTGCTTTCTTTTTCCGCATCATAGCAGGTTCAAGTGGTTTTTCTATCTTTCTCTGGCTATTTCTTAGGTGATATCATTATTTGACAACTCTTTTTAGTCTAGGTAACCACGTTTCAACCTATCATTTCTCCTTTCCAATTTTTTTCTTCTTCATTTTCTTTCTTTCTTTTTTCCCCTATTCCTTTTTGTTTTCCACAAGACACATTATGCAGAACAAATATAGGGAAGCTTTCGAAAATTACATTTTTGCCCCTATCTTCATATAATCTCACTTCTATTTCATTAAATCTCATATAAACCCTAAATAAGTTTCTTTAATTCACTTGGACCCTTTTTTTATTTCACTTGGGTCCCCAAAAGTTTCTAAAAGTTCCATTAATGCCCTTTCCAAATTTCCCGACATTTTTAGTTTCTCATTTTGGCCCTAAGCTTCTATCTTTTAACCTTCTCAGGCCTTAGAGAATCCTTAAAGTATTCTCAGGTCATCCTTTTGGGGTTTACTCGTGCCCTAATGAGCTCCTTGTCTTTTACCTTTTATGTTATATTCTTTCTTGACTGAAAGCTTAACTATTTTTTTAATAACCTTTTTACAATGTCTTTGAAATTACGTTGTTTTGATATATAATAAAATAAAATTATTTCATATTGTATAAAGGTAAGATTGCTTTATATCACATGTTGGAGTTATGGAAATAATTTCTTTGCAAAAAAAATAAAGTAATTAGTTGTACAAATACAATTATCTCTTAATTTTTATAAAGTAGAAATCTCTTACATTCAAAACCCCCTTTTAAATCTCGGAGAGAGGACTCTTATAGTTAGGATTACAACGTTGGTCGCTTCACCATTCTTTTTTATTTTAATAAAAAATTTTAATCATGTAAACATAATTTCACATAGCTGGCCATAATTACAATTACTTTCCTTTTTTTTGGTCCGAAGCATTCAATGAGTACTCAAGGAGTGAGATAAGAATGCTTATCTCTATTCATATATATATATATATATATATTTAGATATATCTCAGCAAAAAATGATTGAACGGTGGAAATGATATATATCCATTTGAAAGCCCATCTCTTCTACTGTTTTCATCATTCATTTTTATCTCAAATCACTTCTTTTCTACTGCACCCTCTTTGAATTGCATCGCACTTTACTTTTAGAACGATATTGTTTTTCTTTTTGCTCTGCCAGCCCTAAATATGTACCGATACTCTCAATTACCCTAAAAGCCCTTCATCATGTGTTTGCGTGCAATGCAAAAGATAATCTATGGAGAGGTGAAAACTAAGTCATTTTTAGTAACTTCCTCAACTCTATTGGTTTGCATTGGATATGTACCCACAAAGTGCAAACCCTATTCATGTAAAAGCAATCCGCAGTTGCACAGGTCACTCAGACAATTGCGCCTCAAAGAGTTTGAATGGGACAACGTAATCTTTGAAGTGAATGCTCCTTCCAATACCAAATGCCATTAGCAGGAATAATCAAATGGACCTCCACTACCTCACATCCACTCGTATCAAAGAAGAAGAGAAAGAATGATAGATATGGGGCTTTCTAGCTAGTATTAATGTATTTTTGGAGGTTCTTAAGTACATGGGCTTTCTTCTACTCTTAATTTAAATTAATGATTCAAAGTCATGTTAATATATACATAACATCCTTGAGATTGATATCATTCTTCAGTAGTTAATATTTAAGATCAGGGTTTGAATCTCTCAATGTAATATTTATTATTTGGATATGTTTGTGTGTGTGGTGTGAGTTATGGGTTCGGTTGTGACACTGAATTTTGTTGTATTTGGCCGACAGAACACATTTGCGTTGGATTCGCTCTTATGTATCCAACTCCTTATGGGCCACTACTAGTGGATGTCAACGTTGGAACGGCTCACTTATTCCTCCATTCCCTAGTGATTCCTCACACATTTTAAGTTCGAACAAAGAGATGCCAATATTCTTGTATAAGAATTTCAGTGTAATATTAGTTCGAGAAAAATTGTTGAATAAAAGTTTGTAATTGTTAGATCGAAACACGCAAATTAATAACGATAAATAGAAATTAACGAGAAAATAACAATTTTATGTATGCTTTCGATTCTATCACAAAGGGATAATCTACTGATTAAAATGGATAGACTATCTCACAACTTGAGATAACTACTTTATACAATAAAACTTTAGTTATCAAATTATGAAAAACGCAACACACAACCGATTTATCACTCTACATATTAATGGGAGTGATCCACCAAACATTACATTGAGATTGTCCATAGACTCCAAATCATAATTATAGTAAATTTAAATCTCTTACATTTATTTTAGTATCCTAATCAAAATCGTCATTCGATAAAAACTATTCGAGATATTTTCTTTCTATCAAAATAATTTTATCACACAAACCCGATCGAATTAAAATTTGAAAAGTTATCCCAAAAGTAATTCAATATAGTCAATACAATCTGTAATAATATTAAAAAGATCAACTAGCCAAAGACTTTACAGCTAATAGATTCTTGGTGTTGCTGCTTGCAGATCCAACTAAAGACAAAAATAAACATCCATAAGTAATAACAGCCCCCAATTCAAAGCAAATGGATAAACAATAATGCATCAAAATCTAGTTCGTACTATACTTTCACTCAATATATATGAAGGGTGTCTACAAACTCTTTGTTTTGTGAGGGTTGCATTTACGCATAGTCGTCTTCTTGCTCTTTTTTTTTTTCTTTTTTTTGACAAAGAGTGTTTTAATGTTTATAATAATAATAAAAAAATTAAATAAAAATAAATAAAATAAAATAAAAAATAAAAAAATAAAGAGAGGCAAAAGACTAGGCTAAGGGACTCAATAGAATCCCCCTAACAAAGGAGAGTTTTCGACAGAACTCTTTGTGTTGGCGCTCTAAGAAGCCTCTCGGGAAAGTCACAAACATCTCCCTCAATTATGTCTTCTAGGAGACCAATTGCGGGGCATCCCATGAAAAAATTGCAGCTTTCTTCCGATGTTCATTCCAAAAATCTCTTAACAAATAAGCCTTATCTGTTAATGATCCTTATCCCAAAGCAATAAGAAATCCTATCTCTTTCAAGAATGGAGGACCCATATCCCGCTAGGTAAGTTATTGATATCAAACGCTCTACAAATTATTCAGCAATTTTTCATTTACTAAATTAGGTATTAGAGTGTCTGTATGGGGATCGCCTTACACTCTTTGATGATGTTTTTCCTTATAGGATTGTATAGGCTTGAAGTTGGATTCCTTGAGACTTTAAATATTTGGTTTGTACAAGATCTCAAGCTCTTGTCAACCAAAGCAAAAGGGATTTCAATGTTAAAAGCCCCCAGACTCTTTTGAGAAACAAGGGGGCTCTCTCAGAAGAGCAACCAAGAGCCTCAGGAACAGGTTCACCATGGTACCTCTAAGTGACTATGAGGCCCTTCAAAGACAACATGACAAAAGCACCAAGGCACTCTGAGAGATGGCAGCTTTTCTTTAGAATCTCATGCCTTTTGCTTTACTTCAACCAACACTTCAAAATCTGAATGGTACAAAGAATCACTCAACAATCTGCTAGAGACTCATCTGGCTGAGCAAGTGCTCCTTTGCTGAGAGAACACTCCTGGCTAGGAGACTCACTCGCAAAGGACTCTCTCAGTCCACCCAGAGCCAGAAGAAGGCCGCCGTGAACAGCTCAGAAGTGATGCCTCAAAAAGTTCTAACGCTGGGAATAATCGTCATTTTTCCCTCAATGTGTGAGAAACTTGTTGGGTTGACACAAAATATGGCACCACACATCTAAAAAGAGATAGGTGAATTGGGTGTTTTAAAAATTACTTAAGATTTAAAAATATTTCGTTAAAATGAGATTTTAATGAATTAAAATATCAAATATCAAATATCAAATATCAAATCACTACAAAAAAAATACATTTTAGCGATGAAATTTTTCTATCACTAATCAGTGACAGATTAGAGACGGAATAGCTGTCACTAAATTCTTGTGACGGTTAAATTATTCTGTCACTAATTTTTTTAATATTTTTTAATTTAGCAATAGAAAGATCTGTCATTAAATAATTTTTAATATTTTTAAAATTTAGTAATGGATATGTCCATCTCTAAATAATTTTTGTGATGTTAATTTTAAAATATAATTTTTAATTTAAAATTTTTATTAAATTTTAACGACCAAATAATTTTATCACTAAAAAAATTAAAATTAAAACTTAATTTAAATTGAAAATAAAATTAAAACTTAATTGAAAATAATTTAACGATCAAATAATTTTATCACTAAAAAAATTAAAATTAAAACTTAATTTAAATTTTTTTAGCAACAGAATATTTCTGTCGCTAAATGAGAAAAAATTTAAATTAAAATTAAAATCTTTTAACGACAAAATTATTTCGTCACTAAAAGAAAATAAAATTAAAACTTAATTTAAAATAATTTAGTGATGAAATAATTTTGTCGAAAAAAATTAAATTAAAATAAAAATCTTTTAGAGATTGAATAATTTCATCGCTAAATGAAAAAATTTAAATTAAAATTAAAATTAAAATTAAAATCTTTTAGTCACGAAATAATTTAGTCACTAAAAGATAATAAAATTAAAATTTAATTTAAAATAATTTAGTAACGGAATAATTTTATCACTAAATGAGAACAAATTAAATTAAAATTCTTTAAATGAAAATTTAATTTAAAATTATTTAGCGATTGAATAAATTCATTACTAAATGGGAAAAAATTAAATTAAAATTTAAATATTTAAATTAAAAAAATTAAAAATTAAATTATAAGTTATAGCTACCAAATTATTCCATTGCTAAATATGAAATTTATAAAATATTTAAATTAAATTTAAAATCTCATTTGACACAAAATTTTTCATATTTAAATGTAGAATTTATAAAAATTTAAATTAAATTTAAAGTTAGTGACAAAATATTTCAATATTAAGTTGTAAAATTAAGAAAAAAAATTATAAATTAAAATCAAAATAAGAATTGAATTTTTTGCCACTAATATAATAATTTATAAAGATTCCATTTGAATTAGCAACGAAATAAAATTAAAATTAATATCCGTTTGAATTACTAACGAAATATTCCATTTGCATTCAAATACAAGACAAACAAAGAAGTTCATATCCAAACACAAGGCAAAAATCCCAAAAGGAAAAAAATATGTCTGTCAGGTTCGGTTCTTCTTAGTTGGGTTGGATGGGTTCGACCAGAAATGCTATGCTTACACACAAGACTACCCCTCTTCTTGAAAGTTTCGCGGGGACTACTTATATATATGTATATTCGAATATAAAACAAATATAAGTAAAACATATTTGAATATTATTTTATGTTTATTATTGAGTATAAAATATATTTTTCTCTCTATATATATTATTTATAATTTATAATTTTTTTAAAAATATTTAAAATATATTTTTAAAAATTTTGAAAAGTCAAACAGCCTAAATAGCGACGGGCATCTCTGCCCCCCATGCACGACCCCCCTTTCCCCTCCTTCCTGGTCGCGCACCCTTTTGAATTTTCCCCCCTCTTTTTGAATTTTCCCACCCTCCTCCTATATAAATCCATTCCCTTTCCCCCTCTCTACACTCTCTGTCTCCTCCCTCTGCACTCTTTGTCGCTCATCTCTTCCCTCTCTCCTCACCCCCTCTACACTTCCAGCCTTACTTTCAAAGTTCTGTTTAACCTTTTTTTTTTTTTTAATAAAATCTTCATTTAGAAGATATGAGCATCACCAAAATTTATAAGATATATTTTTTTCCTCTATACATTATGCTTTTAGTATTTTGTTGTTTTAACTTTTAAATGCATCTTTGAATGTTGTTTAGATAAAAAATATTCATATTAGTTATAAATTATTTCATTTTAATTAATATGTTAAACAAATAAAATGACCACAATATATTATTTTTAACTATTAATTTATAATAATTAACTATTACTTGATTAATATCTGTATTAGCTACTTTTTAATGATTAATTGTTAATTTTAATTTTTCTGTTACTTATATGTATTGTATGTATATTGTTTATTTTATATTTATATAGTTGATGATTTAAACGAGAAATTATTAAAAAATGTGTAAATTAGAAATAAAAAATTATTATGTCAATTTTTTTCGATAAAATATTAAGTATATATAAAAAATAAAATAAATATACAAATTATTTGTAAAAATTGTTTTTAAGTAGTTATTTATTAGATATATTATAATAATTTTAAATAAAAAATTTAATATTTATATTTTAATTAGTTCTCATTTATATTTTAAAATAAGAAGTATAAATATAATGGTATAAATATTATTGTCAAGTTAGTTATTTAGTAAATATAATTTTAAAATTAAAAATACAAATATAATGATATAAATATTATTGGTGAGTTAGTTATTTTAATTAATTAAAATAAATTGTTAACTATAAAAATTTATTTATATATATTTATATTAAATAAATATAAAAATTTACGTTCAAATTTTAAATTATATAATTTATATTTTTATTTGTTTAAAATTTTATTTTTTTTATTTTGTTTTGAATCAGTGACTTTTGTTGCTAAATCCATGTGATGCTAAATTTCGTCGCTAAATTTTAGGACAGAATTGTTGGTCCCTTAATACACACAATGACCATTCGAGAAGAGGGGTGAATTGAGTGATTAAAACTAATTAAACCAAATTCTTCCCTTTTTAAAAACTCTTGAGATTTTGATATACAAAATACACTTGTTATAAATATATATGTTGTTTGGAAATGATAGCAATATAAATACACAAACAACCACAATAATCAACACAAAAGATATAGTGGTTCGGTATCTCCAACACCTACTCCACTCTCTCAAGGTCAATCCGACACTTGAGGTTCCACTAAAACCACACCTAGGTTTTCCACCAAGTTCACCTAAGAAACTTTTACACAACACCGAGGTTTTTCCCTTAGCTCTCTCTGGAAACTAATACAATAAAATACACCTAGATTACTTGGACTCTAGGAGGTTACTCACAATCCACAATAAATATAAATAATCAATCTTATGTCCAACACACTTAGACTAAAATAGATACCAATGTAAGAACAATATACACGGCAAATATACAAATACAATAATACAATTTTTTACCAACTTGAAGAAAATATCTTCTTCTCATTTGCCTTGGACTCCAATGGATGTATCTTTGAGTTTGAGTCTTGTATTGCTTTGAAATGAATGCTTGAGAGCTTGGAAGTGCTTTAGGATGATAGATCTTGATTGTGCATTAGCCTTCTCCAAAAATTCCACCTTGATATTTATAGTAGAGCTTCCAACGGATTTATAACGGTTAGGAAAAATTCGACCGTTGGAGCAGAGAGTCGACTTCTCTAAAATAGGACTCGACTCTTGTTTGAAGTAGGAGTCTACTCTAGTTATATAAGAGTCGACTTCTCTAATGCTAGAGTCAACTCTTTGAAAAACACCAATGCTGTTAGGTCGACTCTGCATCAATTGCTCTCGGCTCGATCGCTTATCACTTTGCAAGAGTCGACTCCAACTGAAGGAGAGTCGACTCTAGATATATAAGAGTTGACTTTTAGCCCAGATTTTATAGAAAATTGATTTTAAACATATAGCAATTGTTTGAAGGTATAATCTATATAGCATGAATACACTACAAGTTGTTTCCATTTCTTTAGTTTAAGTAAATGTCCTCATTTTATTTTATTTATATTTTACCTTCCATTTACTTTAATACATAAATGTAAATAACAAAGTACCTCCATTTGAATTCAATAAAAATATCTAAAAAATCAAAATCCAAATAGATAAGAAAGTAGATTTTAAGTTTTAGTATAAAATCGAAATTTAGCGATTTTACCACCCTCAAAATAGATACTTTCTATTTCTTGAAAAATTAGTTAAAAATCATTTTAACACTAATGAACATTAACTATGAAAATACCGAGAGTTAGTTTTTCAAAAAGAAAACATTTTCTTATATGTTTCCTTATAGCTTGCTAATATTCCAGACTTAGAAAAATATCATTACTTGGTTTATTTTGAATCACAAAATACTATAATACTTAAGACATATCAAAAATACATTAGAGATTTTAAATATACCAAAAATAGTTTTACTAAAATTATATTTTGTTAATCATCAAAACACACAATAAGTTGATTTGAGCAATTTGGCTCAATAAGAATATATTCGTTGCTAAATCTATCGCTAAACGAAATTTTAAGTTTTAGCGATGAAAAATTTCATCGCTAAAAGCTAGATTTTTTTGTAGTGAATACAATATTTGAAAAATATAAAAAAGAATAAAAAATGACACAAGAGATTTATAGTGGTTCGATTAAACCTAGTCTATTCTACTACCTTAGTTCTGCACTAAAGATTTTCAAAGTTATCAAGACCTCTTGCTTAACCAAGTATGTTTTCTAGCATAAACTGTTAAGAATACACACCTCTTACCAAATTCGGTAGGTTCGTTAGCACAAAAGTTAAGAATAGAATCAAGAAGATTAAAGGGTTGACACTCTCAATTACAATATCTCTCAAACAAAATACACAAAGGCTAAAATAACATAATACAATTGATATATGTAGCTTTTTGAGTGAGAAAATGAAAGCTTAAACATTAATGAGAAGAATGAATACAATGGTAAGCTTTTGACACTTTATTTTTGTTCATTAGCCTTCTCCAATTAATGTTTCATTGGATTGTATTTATAAGCTTCTCCAAATTTTGAAGAAAAACTAGTTATTTTGAACTGTTGGAGCCTACAAAAACTAACCGGTACAGTGATCTGTGATGAAAAGGGTCGACAAACTCATAGAAACGATCAATCGGTTATCATGCAATAGCTGCTAATTAGGGTTGACCAAGAACTTGCATAAGATCGGTTGACAAGCTTTGAAAAACTGGTCAACACCTCAAGGGAAAACATTTGACTAGTTTGAGAAAGACGATCAACTATTTGGCCTACAAAATTAAAAACTTGGATATGAGATTCAAATGCTAGATGACTAATTTTGATGGATCAAATACAAAAGTTTCTTTTGATAATAAAAACTTGATTTTCCAAATGCTATGAAGAATACTGAAAATTTATTTTGGCATTGAATAATTTTTAATATGATGCTTAATTATAAAGGTAAAAATAATTTAGTTGCATTTATAGAAAATATTTTTATAAAAAATGGATGCATAATATTTGATTAATGAAATGGAGTTTTAGAGCAAAACAACAAAACTAATGATGTATGAAAAATGATCTGGCAAGTTTTAGAGCAAAAGAAAATACTACCTACCTATGAAGAAGAACAAATAAGGAGTATTCCTTTTGCGAAAGGAATCATGGAGAACCCCTATCTCCAAATTTAAAATGCCTCAATTATCTACCTATTTAAGAAAATAAGACCCTTATGGACATATTTAGAATTGTGATGCAATCACATTATTACATGGATGGAAAAATGCAATCACGTGTCAAGTTTTTCCTTTAACTCTAACTAACTATGGTCGCACATGGTTCAACAGTTTGGAAGAGTATACTATATCTACTTTCTATCAATTACGGAGGAATTTATCAAGACTTTTATCATTAATAGTCCTAAGGATGTTACTTATTTACTTTATACAACAAAGTGACAAGAAGACCTTAAGATAATATGTTGACCGACTCTAAAATGTCACTCTTGAGATTCATGATTTACATATAGGAGACCTTAAGATAATATCTGCCATGCTTTAAGGTATGAGATCAGTAGCATCACAATAATCTCTAGTAGATTTATTTGTCAAAGTAAATAAATATATCCTACAATGGCAAGTCATGAGGGCAGTAGGAAGCACTGAAGAAAAAGAAAAGAGAGAGAGAGAGAGAGAGAAAAGAAATGGATTCAGACGAGGGAACAAGAAAAAGAGAAGACAGATCTAGGAGATTCGACGGACCCTCTAGACTGCAATTTAATAACTACGCTTCGCTTATAGAACCCCAATCTTCTATACTAGCAGCCATTGAGGGCGTATGACTGGTGAGATTTCCTAGAAAAACTTATCAACTTATGTGAAAAGACAAGGATGTCTTTTGTAGATTCCATAGAGTATATGGTCGTTTGACTAACAATTGATGAGAATTAATTAATTAAATCGAGATGCTAATTAGAGAAGGTAGACTCAAAAGATATGTTCCTATTGCAGTAAGAAAACAACATGATCAAAGACAAGATTAGAGACTAGAGAGAAAAGAAAAGAAAGATGATTAGAGAACTCTTTCTCTTGATAGTGAACCCACTTTCCATGCATCTTTGGTGGAGTAACTTTGGTGAGAGATACATCATCCACTCGAAAGGCTTATGCTAAATAGGCCTACCATGTGAACTCCATCCTAAAAGAACAATATAATGAAGAACCCATTACTTTTATCTTAGAAGATAGGGGAATTATATAATTATGCCACATGACGACCTTATGGTGATCTCAGCTATCATAACTAGACACCCTAAAGGGAGGATACTATCAGATAGTGGTAGTTTAGCAAACTTCATACCTTCGAGAGATATTTGCTCTTGTGGGGATGTGAAGGAGTGCAAGTGACCTTCCTCTCTCTTCTTGCTTTTCTTCTCCCTCCATGCATCGTCAAAACAAAAATCATTTGTGAAAGAAAACCAAAGGGCAAACTTTGAAAAGAACTACTAGGCAAGTCGCCTTCCTTGACTAGGGAACAAATTAAGGAGCCCTTGTCCATGATCGGTGAGGTTAGGACACCACTAAGGACTTGCAATCCTCAATTATGAAGTCCTACTCGACCACGATAATGTTCATAGAAATCAAAACCTCTCAAATGGAGATAAGGACTTGAGGAACCAATTGCTAAATTACATCTCTCTGATGCTCACATATTATTCGGATCATAGGTAGGCAAACGCTATATTGCTCCCTCTCTCTATCTCAACATCATTGGAGAGGGGTGTTCCAAATGGCTGGAGGTTGTATGATGAACCAATAGAACTTGAAGTCATCCACTTTATTTGCAAGGTGCACGAAAAATGGGGGAATGCCTGGCGAACGCTATAGGGTGAAAAACCCAATTTGACCATCTATTCAGTGACACTATAAGAATTTTAGTATACCATGACAAAAATAATTGGATGGATTACATTGTCATGAAAAGTATTTTTTTGATGACAAAATAAAATTTTCTCATACAAAATTCAAAAAATGAGTAAAGTTGTGACAAAAAATATTTTGTCATAATATAAGGATAATTTATAATGACAATAATTTTTCTTACAAAATTTTGTCACATCAACTTGGGCCTAATTCAACTTACATAATATGACAAAATAATTTTGCAACAATAATTTTGTCATTGTATTTAATCATATAAGATGTAATTACAAAATCTTTTAATCACAATAAGTAATAATTTATATTACTGTTGTTGCCTAACTACAACAATGAATAGGAGACTATCTTAGGATGGCACATAGGTGACCTTTCTGGGTGACGGATGACTCTCTCAAGATTGAATGACTTCGATGGATGACCTTTTTGAGTGATGGATGACCTTTTCGAGTGATGGATGGCCTATTTGGAAAGAAAACTAGTTAAGGGCTCGGGTAAGTGTCCCCCGCACAGACCTTCCGATGCTCAAGTTAGCCTCTCAAAAGTATGGAATATTTAAGAGCGAGAAGGAAATGTGAGTAAGAGAGTTGGCGTACTTGAATGGGGAGATGACCCCTTATTTTTAGTAATGGAGGAGGCTAACAGGTGTTAGGTTACTCGCTATTCTCGACGAGTATCTCGAAGGTGGTTTTAATCGAGTCTTATAAGGGCTTACAACCGGGTGTGTGCAAGGGCACGTGATACGTAAGTGAGCAAACGCGGGCGCATGGTGTGCAAGCATGAGCACATGACAGTGTGGGCATTGTGTGTGAGTGCCACCACCGAGTGACCCTTACTTGAGGGTGTTGGGATGGTTGAGGTTGTAGCCTTGCACGCGAGTGTAGGCACGCGGGCACTACCCTCGAGTGCCACCCTCGAGTAACCCTCACTTGGGGGTGTTGGGATGGTCATAGTGGTGTGGCCGATAGTGGCCTTGCACACAGGCCCCTCATCTCAGGTGAACTTGTGCACAGGGGTTTTGATTGTAGAAACCCTTGTCCAAGGTATACTTGATTGGAGAGTATTTCTATGTGTCATCTCAATCACACTACACTAATTCTTGTCATAGTTATTAAGTTAGTGAGTTTGATCAATCTATGACTCTCACTTGATTAGAATGTTAGTCAATGGAGGGATTATAGTACATGGTAATCGGAAGCCCAAATAGGTTCTCAAAGAAGTTTAGACTTCATTACTGGTAGGATTGTCCTAACATAATACTATTTATCACTCAAAATCTTTCGGGGTACATTGAGGAGATGGATAGATCCTCGTTGTAGACTAAAGTGTTTGGTTAGCGTCAAAGAGTTTAATGTGTCTCGATTGTTGCTTGGTAGTGAACCTAGAAGCTCACACGCATATCTGGGTGTAATGGTTTACTAAGTGATGAAAGTTGTAATCATCATTAAGAGTTAATGATGTCACCGTTAAGAGTTAATAGATCGAGTTCAATGATTAAACCAATAAGAGCAATGCTGTTAAAAGTTAACAAGGGCCTCAATTTAGATGATGAAAAGGTCATTAAGAGTTAATGTGCGGGCTTAGATGCAATTTTTAAAAACTTGTCAAAATCGGTCGATAGGCTAAAGAATCTGTCGATCAATCATGACAGGCTGAAGAATTAGTCGACCGTTTCCATTGCACAGGGTCGTGAGATTTACAACTCGTTTTGTCGTTTCTAGTTCGGATGGAAAAGAAAGCCGATGGGGAGAATGATTAAGGGGATGAAATATGTTCTTTATGATGTGGGCTTATCTCCCACTTGTCTCCCCTCCTTGCGCACGTGCGCGCGCTCTCTCTCTCTCTCTCTCTTCCCCTAGCTATTGACCGATTATTGAGCATTTTAGGGTTTCTATGGCTTCATATATAAGTGAAGAAGAAGAAGAAGAAAAGAAATGATTGTTGCGAATGCATTTGATGCTTGGTTATTCTCTTGACTATTACTTATTCTCCTCATTCTTCTAGAGCCTACAACATTTCCTATTGCTCTCTTTCTTGCTCCACTCATCTCTTAATTGCTAAAGTACCAAACACATCCAAATAGATTGTTTATTGGATTGGGTATTCCTTATTTCAACCCATTTCCAACTTGAATCACCAACAAGAAAGCCTGGCTAGCACATAGGCATTCTTCTTGGTTTCATCCACCACTAAAAGTGTTGACTAACTAGGGCCCTTGTAGTTTCAAGGGTCGAATTAGTCATCCGAATGAGTGCTTGAGAACTACTTGAGAGCAAGTTGTTGTTGCAACAGAGAGGATTCCAGCCTCTTCATTAGATTTGAAACCACTATGAGGTATACATTTTTACCCCCTATAGTGTGGTTTTAATTGTAATGCATATGATCATTTGATACCGAGTCTTACAAAGTGATTCTCGCTTTTATTTCCACTGCGTTTATATGGTTTTTCGAAAAAGTTTTGAAAATCAGTAAAACTTTTGCATTGATACACCAAATGTTGGCATGCCTCTTCAAGTATATGTTGGGGGGTGTAATTATAATTATTCTTAATGCTAGTAAATAAGCAACTATTGTACCTAGTAGTTATAGCTAAAACAATTTATACTTTTTCAGTTAAGAGAGTTACAACCGATTGAAGAGCTGCCTATGAAAAGGAATTGGATGTATGAGGATGGAAATTATGATGAGATAATACATAATTATTTCCCTCCAAATTCTATTTCCCTATTTTCTCTCTCTCTCTCTAAATTCTCATTCCTTTCAAATTCCCTCTCTCAATTCAAATTTCTCCTACAACTACAAAATATTCCAAAATTGCATAAGTCTCAAATCTGAGACTTATCATTCTGGTATCAAAGCCGATCATCCTGGGCGACGAACGTGGTGATCGAACCAAGGAATTGAGGTGATACATCGATGTCAAAGCAATGGCGGAAGAAACTCATTTGAAGAAATTGAAACAAGTATGGAAGCGTTGGAGTTCGAGATGACCCAAACACATGAGGTGGTTACTCAAGGAAGGGAAGATCTGATTCCATCAAGGGAAGGAATGCAAAGTGAATTGAAGAAACATTAGGAGACAATTGAACAGTATGGAAAAAGGATCAATAGCATCTTCAACATGCTATCTTCCCTACCATAATTTAGGTTGTCTCTTGAATTCCTGCCTTAATTAGTCACATATCCAAGTCATTCTGGCCACAAAATTCTACCACAGCCTGCGAAAATGGTGGAGGCGAATGAGCTATTAGAAGGGATACAAGAGTACAGGTAAGGGGACTATCTCCCCAAACTAATAGTCATGCCCTGATGCCCCGTTTAGAGATACCTTGTTCGATGGATCCAACCCTAGTTGGTGGATCTGTCGATGTGAGAGGTTCTTCCAATTATATAATGTGATGGAAGTGCAGAAAGTAACCATGGCAGTGGCCTATCTTAATGATATGGCTAATTTATGGTATCAATGATGGATAAAAACTAAAGAGATGGAGACAGGGTGGAATGAATTTGCAAATGAGTTGTGTGAAAGGTTTTGGGAGAGGAACATGTCCAATGTAATTGAGGAATTCAAGATGTTGAAACAAGTAGGGACGGTGACCGAGTATCTGGACAAGTTTGAGGAGTTGAGAGCTTTGATGTTGAATGCTCAGCCAACCTTGATTAAGCAGTACTTTGTGTTAAATTTTGTAAGTGGCCTGAGGGATGAGCTTAGATCTATAGTGAAAATGATGATGCCTACCACGGTGAGACAGGCAACAGAGAAAGCCAGATTACAGGAGTTAACATTGGAAGTTATTTTCCAGAAGAACAAAGTGTAACCTAAGGAAAATTATAATCTTCAACAGACGACGGGGGTGAATTCAAAGGAGATAATTGTAGGGGTGATAATGGGACCTCCTAAGGCGAGTACTACTTTGGCCAAGGGCACTACAACATAGCAAAGAAGATAATTGGGGTTATGCTATAAGTGTGGTGATCGTTATAGTCAAGGCCACCAATGTAAAAGGCAGTTGTTGAAGATGGAAGGTAAGGGGAAGGAAAATAAAGAAGATGAAATGGAGGTCATCGGAGAAGACATAGATAGTATAAAAAAAGCTAAATTGGAAGATGAGGGAGAAATTTCCTTCCATGCATTGAAAGGGGGGCCTACGGGAAAATTATTAAGGTGAAAGAACAATTAGGGAGGAAGAGGTTGATGGTTCTAATAGACAGTGACATCACCCATAGTTTCTTGAATGAAACTACTGCCATTGAGCTTAAATGCAAATTGACTGCCACTACACCATTATCAATCACTGTGGTGAATGGAAATAGAATGTACAACCACTATAAGTATGCTAACTTCAAGTGGCTCATAGGACGAGAATTTACAATGGATTGAGGGTTTTGGAGCTGGGAGGAAGTGATATTGTCTTGGGGCTTGACTGGACAAGGATAGTTAGTCATCTAACATTCAATTTTAACAAGTTGGAGGTTACAGTGGACATAACAAGTGTTTTGGGGTGCCCTAAAACTCTCCCAAGTTTCAAAGCAATTTTTAAGTTCATTCTTCCCTAGATAGTCTCCAAGATAGAAGCCTTTCGGACCCTCAATAGGTCCCTCCAGGATAGGCATGCATCATTTTTGCCCAAGTCCAAGGACACCTTTCGGGGTCTCCCGGACCTAAGCCATCTGGTGGTCTGAAACCTTCTTCGAGGCCACCCAGAGATAGCTATTGGGGTGTCCCACCCCGAAAACTTCTCCAAGCCCTCAGACCTCCCTAAGACACCCCCCCCCCAGAAGAGTCTCCTGGCTTAACCGTGGGTCCCACCACTTCGTCTATAAATACTCGCCTATTCGAAAGCAAATGTATCTTTTTAATCATTTGGCTCTACTCATCCCCTAAACTTTCTTCATACCCGTGTCCCAACACTCAAATCTCTCTCTAAAACTCATTTGGGAACACAAATATCCCTTTGAGACACAGAATAGACATACATTTGTATCATACATCATACTTTGGACATATTTCAGACTATTGTTTGACTTTAGCATCGGAAAGCCTGCATGAAGGAGTCTACTGCGTGCTTTTATGACTTTTATTTGTGACTGTAGGCCAAGTTTGAGCCTAGCTCACCTAAAGGACCAGTAGTTTAGCCTCTCGAAGACCCATCAGGAAGCCCCCCGAGGACTATCTAAGTCCCTGCCTCATTGGGTTTTGATCCCGACCCACTCCAAATCCATTTAGCCTCGCTCGTGGCATCTCGGACCCTCTGTCGTGGTGAGTGACTCTACTTTGACTGATTTCAAGACAAATAAATTTAATTATTGTAGTTAGACAACAATAGTAGGTAAGAAATTAACATTAGTAGGGAGCCTTGAAACGGGGGAGTGCAACCATTCTATTATTCTCAAACCAAATTCAGAACCATTTAACATCAATCTTACTGGTATTCCCCTATATAAAAGAACGAGATTAGAAGACAAGTCAAACAAATGTTAGCCTCATTCATTATACAACCTAGACAAAGCTTTTTTGCCTCACCAAGTCTGACTTGTCGAAAAGCAATATGGCACCTAGAGATTTTATGTAGATTACTGCCAAGTTAACACCCTCACTTATTGTCCCACCCATGAAATACCCATCATTTGTACAAATAAATTCATAAAAAACAATTCTTATAATAAAAATTTAACTGATTATAGTTTGTGACATTATAAAGAATATTATCAGGAGGGAGGGGGGAGGAAGGACGTAAGTGGACAATGAAACCCATTGTCGATGAGCCCCATGGTTCCAATAGGTTCTAGATTTGCGATCATGGGTTCTGACGAATCTAGAAAGAGAGATAAGAGTGATGACAACGAGGAAGGATTGCAACAAGAAAGATGAGGGGGTTGTTCCGACAGGAGCGAATTGCAGCAAGAAAGACTTTATATGAACTGTTAACAACAAACAGTGAATAACTAATAAGAGAAAAATAAGGATGGCGACAATGGGCGGTGGCTAGCTGGCTGGAAACCACGATTAAGAAAGGGGTGGTGGATGATACCCCTAAAAGCTTTTCTTATTTAGCCAAACGAGTAACAACTTTTTTACTGAAAGCTTAACAGCTCAAAGGTTTGACCAATTTCTCAGCATAAACCCGTGATTGCAATGAAACTAAACTACCAAACATTTATAAGCTTAAAAGCTTTCATATAGACAACTATTGTTTTTTTTTTTTTTAAATAAATGGTAAAGTTGTATGATCAAGAAAAATTAAATATTTTGTTTGATCTTGATCAACTTATTGTCCCACCCCATGAAATTAGATATCATACACTAAAAACTTACTAAATTATTATAGAATTAAATTAAATAGTTATCCAAGTACCATTTATAAGTCAATTTTTCATAATATTCTCACTAGCACTCACTTCCCTTAAACTCAATGAAATATGATGAGAAACCACAAGGGAAATAATATATATATATATATATAATCAAGGATTTGTTTGTTGTGACTTAAAATGATCCTAATTTAAGCTCAAGCTTATAAATGTATTTTTTTTAAAGAAACTTGCTTCTAAAAAGTTTGTAAAATATTTAATATGATTATAGAAAAAACTCTTTATTAAAGAGATTCTAACTTCTAATGAAATAAAAAACTTCCTTTAAAGCTGTTAAAAATAAAAAATAAAAATTAAATTTTCACTAAAAAAAAAAACTATTTATTAAGCAGTAACCAAACGGCTCTCACGAATTTGGTGAAGAGGGAGGAAACATGGTAAATGGGGTGATATTTTGGTCGACGGGTGGGTCCGATCCGGCTGTCCAGCAGATTAAGAGAGCGCGCCTTTCCCGCTCCACTTTTTAATCACTTCGTTCTTCTCTCCTTAAAAGACAAACGCAAACTGCACCGTAACGTAACGCCATGGCTGACCCGATCGGCCGACCCGACCCCAATCATCATTGCCCCAGCCGGAGGAAGCGTCTACAATACGCCTTCGACGCCGCCGGCTCACACCCTTCTGACGACGGAGACTCAGCAACCGCCACCCACTCGGGGAGCTCTGTCTCGGACAGTTCCGACTCGGACGGAGAGTCCACAGGCTTGGCCGATCTGGCTGCCAGTTTCCAAGTCTTCTCGGAGTCTATGTTGAGGATGGAGCTTGCCGAGCTGGAGATGGCCAAGGCCAGGGAAGCGCGGCGCTTGGCGGCGGAGAATCGCCGAGCCGAGCTGGAATCCGAGTTGACTCAGATGTTGCTGCAGACTCAGGTGCAGATCGCGTCTTACGTCTCGCGCTCGACTCCGCGACGGAAGAGAAAGCGCTCCGACGAAGACGACGACTATACCTCCACCTTTGACAGGCACATCTCTCTCTCTCTCTCTCTCTCTCTCTCTCTATATATATATATATACTTATTTATGTATTTATATATTACACATACAGATAAGCAGACAAGCGAGTAGGGCAAGTTTTAACTTGGTAAGTTGGTCAATTTGCTTGAATGCAGGGAAGGAGCTATGTTGCTGAGCCTGCTGCAGTGCAATCTGATCTGAAGGTCTTCTTCATAGCTAAAATAGCTAAAAGAACATCTACTGGAGCGTAATGTAACCCAACAAAATACTTGAACTTTTTTTTAAGCTATGAAATGCATGTAATTCGCATATATATATGGCTGTGTCTCAGCTCGATCGAGTTCATCCCTAAAAGGCATGTTTCAGCTCAATCAAATGTTACGGCACAAGGGACCTGCACTGCACAGCCGTAAGCAATCAAAAGCCCGAAACCCACCCTCGTGATACACAACCACCCCAATCGGCAGGTCCCAAGGTGGCAACCCTCCTAGAGTTGAGCCATTTTGAATAGAGCCCACCAGTCTCTAATACGAGTATCATGTCATGCCTCATCAGGGACAGATTTGGGCGGTTGCTCTCTGTGTTTTATGCAAGATTTAAGGGTGAAGTAATTAATAATAATGTTATTTATAGCTCATCAAAAGTTGTTCATAATAAGATTGGACAGTCTCAAGGCAAGCAACAAAGTATCAAATTCAACCTCAAAAGGTCTAACCTTAGGTAAGGCTCATTCTACACATGCGAGTTCTCGTTCTTTGACACTGAATTAATCTTCTACAAAGAAAAACAGAGAAACAGATTGACAAAACTATTGACCAAGATGACATGAACATGCATCCTGCCCACTAACCAAACTCGTACTGTTTGACCAACATGCCGGATTTGTGCCTATACAGGAAGATGATTAGGAAGCAGACATGCCTAAATTAAATTCCTTCCAGACAAGTGCCCCTTGTGTAATATATAATACCATCCCTTTTCTTTTTTTTTTTGCTAAGTATATCTAATACTATCCTAAACTGGCTTCCTGTTTGACGAGATGCTGAGAGAACCCGTGTCTTGACATATCTATCTTCATCTACCTTAACCTGACCCTTGCTTAGTAACAGGAAAAAAAAAACAAAAGGAAAACAAACACCTGACCTTTGCTTAAAAACTGCACATTAGCATAATGGCATGAATATCTGACAGCAAAACAGGAGGAACAAAACACTAGGTGATCTAAACAAAAGTTGGCAAAACAACATGACATTCAGTGCTTCGACAATGGAAAGGTGCAAGACATTAATAAAAGGTTGCTCGTATGTGTTATAAGCCAGACGCATGGAAAGGTGACACAATTGGAGGATACCTTATACATTGAATCTAAGGCTGCTTCTTCACCCCTCTTTGCCGGTCCATGGCACTCTCAATGTATTCTTGGAGCAGTGGAAGTGTCCCATTTTCGGGACCTTTAGGTGCTTGGCCACGAATTATCTACTTGTCCATGGGATATGTTACTAACAACATAAGAAGAAAATACCGAAAGATCTTGGCTTTGAAGGTGCCTTTTTTTCTGGCCAGCTTAACTCGGATGCCCAGCGCCGCTCAGCTTGCTGGCACACATCGCTGATATCTCCCGTCCAGACATTCTGAATTCAGCAAATGCTGAAATTGACATTAGAAGCAACAATCACTCGGCAGCAGCCAGGCGCGCAGCAACAGCAACCAAGTGCGTGGGTGAGTGTTGCCATGCGCGGGGTGAGTGCAGCCACGCGGCCTCGCCAAGAGCCATGCTGCTTGGCCGAGGGACATGTAGCCATGTCGTGCGAGAGACATGCTGAGGACCATGCCACACGAGAAATCATGCCACCTGAGAGCCATGGCTGAGTGAGGCTGCTAGCCGAGTGAGGTTGCCCAAGTGACACTCAAAGATAGTTGAATTGATCAAGTTTACCTCCAAGATGCTCACTGATAAATTTGGAAGAGAGCCTGAAATTCCCGTCGAAGACTGCAAGTCTTCTTCCATCTGTCAATCTCCTCCCTCTCTATAAATAGGAGACTTCTCGTCTAGCAAATGTACACTCACTAGACCGCTGAAATTATAATTTTACTTCGAACATGAGACACAAAACTAACTTAAGCATAGGAGGGCCCATAGGTGACCTCACCCATGCCCCTAACTTGCTTCTTTCTCAGCAGGTCACTCGTCATCAAGGCAGCCACTTGCACCTCATCGACAGAGTCTCCCGCACTACAAATTCATTTTTGTATTCAAGTAACAACAATACCATTTAACGAGGATGAAAGCATTTACACTGAATGAAAACAAAAAATTTTGCAGAAGTTTCAACAAATCCAAAATTTTTGCACCATTATTTAGCAAGGATGGTTTGCACCATTATTTGCACTGAATAAAAACAAGAAAAAATAATTACTTATAGTAGGCTAGCATTGAAATATTTATATTCAACCAAATATTTCAACCAAACCCCAGAAACACTTATCAGTTTGTTCATAAATCCATGAATTTCAAGACTTACGAACAAAAAGAAGTGGTAAGACACAGAAAACATTTTGTTGTTTTGTTCACCAATCCAAGAACCTCAAGAAACACCACCCCCCCCCCCCCCACCCCAAAAAAAAAAAAAAAAACAAACAAAAACACACACACACAATACCATGCATGTACGCAATTGTGCACACAGCATGATCACCTCAACTAGGAAAAGGAGAGAGTAGAGGGATTAATGATACCCTCCACCCAAACCGTGGCAGAAAAAAAAAAAAAAAAGATTTGAACCTGTATACCTAATCAAATCAGGATCAAGGTCTTGCTTTCTATTGCTTGCTGCAATGACAACCACTTTATTTTCCTGCTCAAATCCATCAATCTGCACCAGAAGAGAATCTTAGCAAGGCCATGGGGGGGAAAGAAAAGAAAGGAAAGAGGTTTTACTAAAGCAAGTAGAAAAAAACTCCCATATTCAGTCATAGTTTATTTAGTTTTATTGCATGCCACCAGAGAAATGCTATATGCATCTCTTTCCTCAAGAAATAAGGTGCCACCCCTTGGGAGGGTAAGCAAAATCCCAAAATCCCATTTGTGAACTAAATAAGGAACTATGAGTTATTCATTGGAAACTGCAGGGAAGTGGGAAGAAATCCTTCAAACGTAATTAGTGCAGATTGATCGTAAGAATGAGGGCAATCATGCAATACGCACATCCACATGCAAGCACACACAAAAAGAAGAAACAGCCAATCTGCAACATGGTCATAATAGGAGCAGAAAATATTTTCCATTTATGTAGACAGCCACAAGGAAATATTACCTGCCTCAGTAACACTGATAAAATTCTATGTGTAGCTTTGTGCATATCACTATCACAAGCAACAGAAAAAGAGTCAATCTGTTAATTAGAAAGGGAAAATATGAAACAAGGAAACACTCCATTCATTAGAACTTAAACCAGTGTAGAAACCAAAGAATTGGAAAAATTAACAGCAGCGTTGTAATTTCACATATATTGAAATTGCACAAATTACCTCATCCAGATAAATAATAGCCCCATAAGGGATCTTGTTGGCAAGCAAAAATATCTTCCCTAGCAGACGTTCACTTTCACTATAATACTTTTGACATGACTACCTCGAATGGGACATATAGTAATGGAACACCCTGCCGAGTTATATCAGATGCATCTTTTATTTCATTAATACACCTTGATCCTACAGTAATGCTCATAATTTTGTAGATAACCAAACATGCATGAAACGCAATACATTCATGTCCAAGCACAAAATTTTATGCACGTGAAAAAGCTTTCAGTGAAAGTTAGTCCAACAAAGTATTGAGTGCAATAATTAAGAAACCACAATTTTCACATCACTAAGAAACAACAAAGATACTAGTAATTATTGTGCCAAATGCAATACCGCTTGATTTGCTATTACACGAGCACAAGACGTCTTCCCAGTACCTGAAATTCATTACAAAAAAGCAAATCAACCTATGGTAAATATATTTGCTAAAGTACTAGCTCCACTAATGCAGTTAATCATAACTCAAGTATGTCAAGACAATGACAGTGAAGTCTTAGTCATTGTTTAGGTCTCTCTCAACTGTTTTGTCAGTAATTTAAAGTCGAAACAACAAAACAACCGACTCTCCACAAGTTCACAAAGTTCTAAACTCAGAACCTAATGATTCAAGGAAAGGACAAATCTATCTATTGCAATATAACATTGATTTCCAAAACAAAGGAAACTGAATATTAATTTTCACAGAACTCCATCAAAAATCATGCTGAGTGCACAGGCAGATACAACTTGTGTAGAGCGACAAACTTGATTGCTCCATGAAAGAAAGATATTTATCATGGACATGGACCTCTAATGATATTATTGAGGACATAAATTTTAGTACAAAATATAAAGTTAGCCTTCAATCTAATACCTTAAGGTTCAAAATTAAGTTGGTTGCCAATAATTTAACATGATATCACACCAATAAACGAGGTATTTAAATAGTTGCACATGTCTAGCCTAGTTGTGAAGGAAAGTTGGTCCATGCATGAGGGAGTGTGCTGACAATACAAAGCAAGTGTCAAGGAAAGTTGGTAAAATATATGTTTGTGCTTAATGCAAACTCCAAATCATTTATGTAAGAAACTACCTTATGTACCCTGCCTAGAATGTTCCTCAAGGATCCTTACAAAATTAATTTCAAGACAAAATATTAAGGAAACATATTCTTACAAATCTTCTAAGCGAGCTAAAGTTCTCTTTTACAAAATTAAAAATTCACATTTAGATCTTCAATCTATCTTCTTTATGCAAATGGCTTCCAAGATATGCTTGCAAGTTGCATAAGGTCTAGCAAAGGATTTGACTGCAAAGTGTGTGAGTCCATGTGGAGATTGGTGTCTGCAATAGAGGTCTCCATTTGCCCCGATTCAGTATTGTGAATGGGAATTCATTTCTTTGGGGAAATTTCAGTGTGGGGAGAGGTAACTGATAAGGAATTAGGATTATAAAATTTTAATGTTTGATGTTAGGATTTAGGTTTATTTGAACTTTAGAATTTCTTAAATTTTATCTTGTATTTATCTTGTTAAAATAATTATAGCAGGTAATCATCTTTATTTAGGATTTCAGTCTATAAATAGGCCCATGATGTACTCAAAGATTATACTTTTATTTGATATTGAATACAATTGATGATTTTCTCTCACTAATCTTCGTCTTATCTTTTTCTCTTTTCTCTCTCTTTGTCTAATCTTGTGTGTGACACCTACACACAAGGCATGAGGGGAAGAGAAAATCAAATGTACACACCTGAACAGCATCAACATGGGCTATTTTCAGTCAAATTCCAAATAATTCAACCAAGAGAGCTGGAACAGAAAAAAGCCCAGGAGCTCCAGACCCTGATTCCCCCCACTGACCTTTGGATGCATAAGAATGGATGTGTAGCTCAAAGGATCTTACATGTATCGATTCAAGTCCTTGTAAACTGTATACATAAGCAATAATAAAACCATCAATGTCACATATTGGAAAACAGAAGTTGTTCTTGAAAATACCAGCAAACAGTTATTTCCCTGAATTTTTATTTCTTAACTGAAACATTTTGTTGATTACAATTGAAAAGCTTGATAACTAAAATCTTCCAGGTCACTTTTCAAGGGAACTAAGGAAATAGGGATTACCAAACAGCCTCATAAAACAAGGGAATGGAAAAGGCTCCTATCCATCATGAAGGCAGTTGTGAAGAGCTTCATGAATCAATCTTTTAATTGTAAAGATTACACCTAATTGCTAATTTGGAGATTCCAAACCATGTCATCAAAGGATAAAGTGGGCTCTTACCATCCATCAACTTATTATCATTCACCAAGTGAAACATATCACAAAATGACTCAAAAAAGGAGTCAACAAGCTCACCATCCACACAAACCAAATTTGTCACTTCTCATTCTCCACACAAAAGAGCATCAACTCAACATATGCATCCTACTCAAGCATTATGTCAATCCAAATAACAACCCTCCAACTAGTCTTAATCCCCCCTGCAGACAACCCCTCTGTTGGCATAGTTACCAATCAATCTTCCCTCCTCCATAATAATCATCTATCACCCATGGAAATGGCTCCACGATCATTAGCCCAATAGGGTCTTACTAAAAGGCCTAACCTTCTAATCCTCACACCTTTATCAACCACGAGGCAACATGCCTTATCCCAACTAACAACTGAAATTTAAACATGATAATCTTCCCACAATAAGTCCTTTTGCAACTTCGCAAGCCTACTAGTCGCAAAATGATTGAATTGTAAACAAGAACATAGCTTAAGAGGTCAAGGTCAATAGGGTATCCTTATGAGTGTGAGCCTCCCTCCTCAAGACAACTATTGCATTTTTCACAAGGCAAGTTAATTTTGTTGGGGAGCCAACCATGGGTATCCACTCTCACGTCACCTTCACAAGGTTGACGTGTAGTGCCATCCAAGACAATAAAGGGCTTTTGTGTAATTTCATGAGCCTAATACATGGAAACTATTTAGAAGCTAGGACTAATAATGAAGATTTAGGATTACCTTAGTTGTGTTTTTGTAATTCCATCAGATTGCTAACTCGTGCTGCATCCAATATATTAATTAAAAACATGAATATTAAGCATAATTTTGGTAGAGACAGGTTATGCGATATTAATTTAGCTCCCTCAAGATACATGAATTTAGCATGGCAAACCATAAGTACTAATTTTCCAGACTAAAATAAGGTAGCAATTTTTCAATAAGACATGTCTGCATACTCCACTTTCGCCTTTTACTCTAAGAAGGTATGCATTCCACCCATTCAACTGCTCTGAAGATTTAGGATTACCTTAGTTGTGTTTTTGTAATTCCATCAGATTCCTAACTCGTGCTGCATCCAATATATTAATTGAAAACATGAATATTAAGCATAATTTTAGTAGGGACAGGTTATGCAATATTAATTTAGCTCCCTCAAGATACATGAATTTAGCATGGCAAACCATAAGTACTAATTTTCCTGACTAAAATAAGGTAGCAATTTTTCAATAAGACATGTTTGCATACCCCACTTTCGCCTTTTACTCTATCCACATCTGTTTCTGGAATAGCTAACTTTGAAATATCTAGAAGCTTAAAGTTAGCACAATTCACCAGCAGCCACTGCTACTCACTCTATCTCCCAAACGAACTCCCCTTAAGCGTTTCAGCAAGAAGGAAAAGAAACATAGGTTAAGGAAGGAGACCAATTGCGGACAAGACAACACAGTTAGCCCTAAAGCTAATTTGAACAAACAATATAAAGCTAATTGGCAAAACAAAATTAACCACGCACAATGCAATCACAACCACTTAGTCCACTCTTACTGTTAATCCTAAATCAACAACACTCGTTAGTTCGTAGGCCACAAGCGCACCAAGTATGCGAAACCTAACCACTAGCAACTGACAAGACACAAAAAACGACAAGAACAAACCGCCTTAGAAGATCAAAATCGGCAGCAATAGGAACAGTTCACATCAAACCAAACATTCAAGCAGAACCAATCAATACATGTGCTTCATATATCTATCTATCTATATATATATATAGAGAGAGAGAGAGAGAGAGAGTGGGCGATGAAACGGGCGTGACGGCGCGTACGAAGGGGTCAAGATTTTGGGAGAGGGCATAGTACGGCACGCCTGAACTGTCTTTGCGAATCGCTTCGTGGCCGCAATGATGTCTCTATGCGTGCGATAACAAGGTCGCCGTCGCTATGGGCTGGCGGGGAAGAATCGAGGAAGAGATCAAATGACTCGAATGTTCTAGTGCCGAAACCGAGCGAAGGGGGGAACGCGCCTTCTGTACTGCAAGTTGGACGACTCGTTTCTCCATGTAAAATTACACTTTAATTTTTTGTCAAAATAATTTGTCCTTCTCTAAAGTCATCAGAATATTTCTCCACTAATTTAATTTTGAAAGAAGATTTATAGAGTTTACCCAAAAAAAAATTTAAAAAATTTCATCACCCATGACAAAAATATTTATAGTAGACAAATAATACAATTAAAGCACAATTAACAGTTACAACTAATATTCTTTAAAATTATATTATTTCTTATCAATACATGCAAATTATTATGTTATTTACGTCAAATAATATAAAATTTACTCGATACAGATAAAATTAAAAGGGAGTCGTGCCCCTTCTCCCGATGCGATCAACAGATCATTGCCCATCAATGCATGTCACTTCTCTCTTTTTTGCCATTGTCAAAGTAGAGAAAAATATAAACTAAAACAAGTGACAATGGTCATTAATAATGATAGCATGATCTAAGTAAGATACAGTGTTATTAAAAAAATATCACTAATAGCAAGAAAGTAGAACAAGTTCAGGAAAAGACAAAAAATTGTGAACAATACTAAGTAAAAGACAAAATATTGAAGTGGACATGGAACCAACTAAGTTGGAGCTTTGTTAGACTTACATTTACAGGCATATGTTTTAGACAGAGAGCTGGGTGTGTGGTGTTGAGTGGATGTAGCAGGAGAAGAATGTGAAACGACTAGCTGAGGATTGGAGGTTGGAGGTTGGAGGTTTGAAGTGAGAGTATTTGTAATGGCTTGGAGCTGGGATAAGTGTTTGGTAATTTGATTGAGTTGGGATTCCACTTACATTTGGAAGGCAAAATTTTGGGTAGACAATTGGTTGAGGGTGGAGATGACACTATCAAAGAGAGTGTTTGCATAGGAGTAGAATGAGTTAGGGGTTATTAGGGAATTAATCAAGCGACAAAAAAGACATTCATATTACTGTCTTTCCTTTTTTAGGTACTTAGACCATTCTCCGTTGTTCCTCTCATAATGCATCCATGCAATTGTCTCTTAGCCAATGACATAATAATGCCTAGGAACTTTAGCTTGTTCTTCCTCTAAATCAATCCCAAAATTTTAGAAAATCGCAATGAATCATCCTATAAGGTAGGTATATTATGACCCTTCATGATGTTCATTGCATACGGTGAATAATGAGAATAGGAAGAACAATCTATGTCCGTTCTTTACACCTATAATAGCTTCAACTTTTCTCAGTTATATTGCTTGAGTCCATTCGGTCATAGATGACTTAGGCCCTTGAAGATCCCTCCTTGATCCATTAATGAAGAACAACTTGCTAAAACAAATCATCATTGATCAAATCAAACAAAGAAGAAGACAAAAGAACCATGGGGCTTCATCATTCGGCTATGACCGAGTGTGTAACACCCTCCACTTGGTCTTTTAAAGCAACTGCAAGGCATTGGCAATTTTTAACCCCTACCAAATCAACTAAGGAGAAATATCATCAAGCAATGGAAGGAACGCTAAAAGAGAACATTCCACTCGCCCATGACCAAGTAGGGGGTATCCCACTCGGTCATGACCAAGTGGAGCCTCTCTTGTAACCAAAAAGACCCTTATGAGGTGTTTCTCAAACCAAACCCGAGAGCCTCTCTTTAAGACCCTCTCGAGGACCCACATAAATATTTCAAGATTCTATAGAATATGTTAAGATTCCACAGAATATGCCACCCAAGTAAAGTGGGATGGATGCCACATGTCCCCATCTCCTTCTTTTATAAATAGAAGCACATCCTCATCTCTCAGGTAAGTTCACTCTGACACTCAGACTATATTTCTTACGCTCAAGCACTCAAAAACTAACTTAAGTATCGGATAGTTTGCGCAGGAACATCCACCCGTGCCCCTAATTGGTTGTTTGTCTCGACATATCACCCGATCATCAAGAGTCACTTAGTCATCAGAGGTCACTCATTTATTAGGGCACTTGATCATCCCCAAGACACTATTGATCATTTGCATCCAGGTCTCCTGATCTAGATCTCTAGGTCTCATGATCATTTGCATCCAGACCTACAAGCCACTTGATCATTATTACTCGCTCTCTTGATCATCATTGCCCAAAACTATTAAGATCATCTTTCCCACATTATCAAATAATTGTTGTATTTTGATAGCAACACTATTCAAAATAAACACACTAGCTATGGTGTTGTTGCCATAATACAAGTAAAATTTATTAAATGGGAGAGGTAAAGCACAACAAGGAATAAAGGACTTAGTTGTATGCTGAGAGGCAAATGGTTAGTTACTTGTTCAAGAGAGAATTCACTGTTGTCCAGGGCAACTCGAGCCTCTATCTAGGGGAGAAATCAATTGGCATGAGTCTCTCAAATAAGTAGGTGTTGGACTTGAATAAGCATATTAAGGAGTAAAGTAGGAGAATGAAAGATAGTTGCCCAGGGGAAACTCTACTATTTGGGAGAGTTAATCCACTAATCGGGAAAGTGAATGCAAGGCAAAAATTAGTTAGAAGGCATGCGGGGATTCCTCCCGCACAAGCCTTTCTATGCTTAAGTCAAGTGTAGTCTTCATGATGCTATACATAAACAAGTGAAAGGTATAAATAAGTAGGTGAATGCTATGAACAAGCAACTTTAGTTGTCTAGAAGGAGTATGGGATGTTCCTCCAGAAGTGTAAGCAGGTGTCTATTGTACGTGGAAGACGAACAGTCAGAAAAGATCGAAGGATCTCAAAAATGTCAAGTTAGAGGTAGTTATACCCCCTTGATATCAGTGAAAAGGACACATGGCACACATGCATGGTGGTGCAAGTTATTGTCCCGAGTTATGCATGGAATGAGCCTAGTGAGAAACAGCCCAAGATGAGTAGTCCTCCAGGAAAAATGAATGCCCTAGAGGCAAGCTATCTTTACATTGGCTAATGACAAGGGAGAAGGGTCTCCCTTGTTGTTCCCCTTGGAGAATGACTAGACCAGTTCATGCAGTGCAAAGTCTCACATAGTGAAGGAGAGTTACCTGGGAGAAATTCTTATTCGAGAAAGCACACTTCCTCTGGGGAATTACTTTGTCCTGAAGAATAGGCTACAACACATGGTGATCTTAGAAATAAGAATTTGATTACTTTTAATGAAAAAGGCTTCCCCTTCTAGGTTTGCATAAAAAATCTTAATCAACTAGGGGTAAACATTTTCTTTCAATTCTAAAATATTATCCCTTTTTTGGACCTCATAAATCCATTTCCTAATCAAGATACCATTCAACTCAAACCAAAATTTATCCACATATTTTCCTTTGAGGACATTATTTTTTCAAATGAAGAAAAATATTTCTCTTGTATGACTCGATAGTAAAAAAATCTTGAAATAGATAAGTGTCATTGTGCTTACTTTTATCGACACAAGTTTTCTTTCTCTTAGAGGTGGCTTAAGAAGATTTTGTCATTGGAGGTGTTAGTTGGAGAAAAAAAAAGGCACTGTAAAACTTGGTAGTTGAATTGAAATCCATCAAAACAAGAATTATCGAGAGTCAATTTGAGTGTGAATCTATTTAACAACCTTTGATGTATATGGCACCACACACCCAAGAAAAAGGGTGAATTGGGTGCATAAAATTTGGATGATTTCAAAAATTACTTTCACAATAATAACAAGGAATGATTTTATGTAAGAGAGTTCTACAATGAGAATGTTATGTGACATATGAAAGAGATTGAAAATGAAAAAGACACAAAATATTTATAATGTTTTGGCCTTTTTTCCAACTTATGTCTACTACTCTAGCACCCAACTAGAGATTTTTAAATCCACTAAAATAAATTTTAAGTAGCAAACCACAACCCAATACAACCAACTAGCTCCTAAGCTAGCTCTCTAGCGCAACCCGCTAGAAAAATTATTACAAATTTCAAGAAAGAAAATAACTCTCGAATCATTTTGCTAGAACAAGGCTGAAATAAAGTTTACAACAAATGATCAAATCTTAACATAATTCGAGAGATAAAACAATAAGTATTCAATGCAATAGTACAATCAACATTTTTGTAAACTCAATCTCTTTCTTCTCTCTTTTTTGAAATGCATTTGAACATTAGATTAGCTTGTATTTATAGCTTGGAACATCTCCTGTAGATTTCCAATCGTTGATAAACAAGAATAACAAAAAATCAGTATACAAAAAACAAGAAAGAAAATAACTCCCAAGCTAGCTCTCTAGTACAACCCACTAGAAAAATTATTATAAATTTCAAGAAGATCTTTTTGCTAGAACAAGGCTGAAATGAAGTTTACAGCAAATGATCAAGTCTTAACATAATTCGAGAGATAAAACAATTAAGTATTCAATGCAACAGAACAATTAGAAACGTTGTAAACTCAATCTCTTTCTTCTTTCTCTCTTTTGAAATGCATTTGAACATTAGATTAGCTTGTGTTTATAGCTTGGAATATCTCCTATAGATTTCTAGTCGTTAATAAACAAGAATAGCAAAAAATCAATATACAAAAATGTAGCCGTTAATAATTTCCTAAACTAAAACAGTTGACAATTTCAGTATGCAATCGATAATTTATTTTAAAATTTAAGAAACCAGTCAATAGTTTTTCTAGGTTTGAAAACTAATCAACTGTTTAATCCTAATATTGATCTAAAAGGTATGCACTAAATTGGTCAACTTGTTTTAGGGATCAATTGACAGTTTTGAAGGACAAACGCATAAAATGTTTTTTTTTTTTTTCTGGATTTAATGTTTACTTGATTTTTCTTCTATCTTCAAGCTACTCCTTTTGTCTTTTAAAACTTTTATCATATTTTTGGATCCATAAGATTTAAAAGATAAGTTTAAAACCATTTTCAAGAAGTATTCAAAATAGTTTGGGTTTAAAACCTTGAAGTCCAAAACCTTTTGTTAAGTCATATGTTAAGTTTTGATGTGATGGGAAAATGAGAGAATGATTTTGAACAAAACAATGTATTAGAGATAAAAGTTGATAGAAGATTAATTAAGGCACAAAATCAATCGAGTATATTGAAATATTAATCAAGTACAAAATATCTATTACTCGAGTAAAATGTTGATCTAGGCTATTAAGTCTATGAATTCATCTTCTTAATCGAGTATTATATCATTAGTAATCAAGTAATTGCATGTACTCTATTTTATAATAGAGTATTATCCTTCATTACTTGAGTAATAAGCTCATTTGATGTAAGTTTGTAAGCCAAATCAATTTAAGTATGATTACCTTCTCAATCGAGTAAAATTCATTTGTAATCGAATAAATCAATTCTGCTTAAGAGATAATAGATTAAAGGTTAAAATGTATTCGAGTGAGAATGAATCCATACTTGATTAAATATACCAATTTTTGGTAGAAGGCTATAGTAGATAAAATCTCCAACAGTTTGGTTGGGGCCAGGAATGGATATAGGCTGGTGCCAAACCACTATACATCGTGAGCCTCCTTTAATTTTTTTTGTTGTTTTATCTTACATCTTTTTTCAAACATATCATTGTTTTATTGTTTTACACCTTCATTTATACTTTAAATTTTCAAGAGTCAAATTTTTAAAAACACTCAATTCACTTGTCTCTTGAATATGTGGTGATTCAAGTGTGCTTCAACTCAATAAATTATCAGAGAGAGGAGCATAGAAAAGGCTTTAAATATTAATAGATAGAAAAACAAGTCAGTTTAGTCATCAAAGTTTGACATGCAATTACTATAAGAGGAAATTGCTGTTCTGCTTTTAATAAAATATTTTGATAGTGAAAAACTTTTTTGGAATTTGAAAATGATTAGTGAGATTAATTTGTAAAATATCTAAAATGGTTTTGATGATATTGTTGTTCAAAATGTTTAAATATTCCAATGATGCTAAAGGATAAAAATCCTAAATGTCCTTTCAATGTAAAATCCTTTATGAAAAATATTTCATCTTGAAAAACAACATTATGGCATCAAAGAAAAGTTATTTGAAATCAAATGAATTGTTGTATGAAATATGTTAAAACTATTTTGCTTTTGACATTATTTTGATGATAAAAAGCTTCATGATTACTTATTGATGAAAATCATTATGTTGAATATCTTTGATAGAAAATACTTTGATAATGAAAATCTTCATTTTTTATGACGAAAAATATTTTTATGTCATCTTTATTTTCAAAATAAAACTAAAGTATTGTTCCTTCCTGACCAAAAAATGACGATTGGAGGTGGGGCGTGGGCTCTGGCTACCGGTTCGTCCAGGGGCGGCTAGCACCTGCAAGCACTCCGATGGTTGAGTGAGTAAGAGAGTAAGGAGAGGTAGTGTATCAGTAAGTCAGAGATCAGAACATACCTTGGCTCTGAAGAGAACTGATTGATATAGAAGGAGGAGATGTCCTCCTGTATGCATGCGTCATGCGTTTGCAGGTGATGGGACTGGCTATCCATTGCCAGTGGTGTTCCCATGTGGTAGCATGGTGATGACAGGACCCTCATTAATTTGGATGAGATTCGCCATTAATGAGGATAGGATCTGAGGCTGTCACACGGATATCCAGTGAGAGTAGCAATGATACCGTGGCAACATAAACAATAATGCAACACCATGATAACAATAATGCAACATAAACAATACTTGAAGAATCTAAGTATCTAACCATCTAATTGGACTTCTTCTTCTCCATATTCTTCCAACACAAGATCTTCATCATATTCAAAATCAAATTCATTGAGTTATTGCTCATCTTCTTCTTCTGATTGAAAATCATCTTCATAAAGCTCTCTCATTCTAGAATTTCTTCGAGGTTAAAGTATCTCGTCTGCTCTGGATGCTTCACCAATCACTTCCCAAGTAAGTCCCGTACCAGGCTCAACTTCTTCATCATCTCCTCCTTTAACTATCCATCCTTGCGCATGACTAGCATCACTACCAAGTAGGACATCAATATTCCTTTCTTTCTCTCTTTTTTGCTTGTTCATTAATTTGGCATTAAATTGGGCATAAACTAGATTGTTCATTTGATTCACATCCAATCTATTTCTTTTCTTTGTATCTACATAAATAAATAAAAGCAATATTAATATAAATGATAAGAATAATGAAATTAAAATATTAAAAACGTTTTAAAATATACATTATAGATTATATACTAACCCCTTCAAAAGTGCTACAGTTTCTTTCACAACCGGACGAACTACTAGTTAACGAGAGGATCTTTCTCGCCATTCGTTGTAAGTTTGGAGTTTGATTTCCATATGTGGTCCACCATGTAACTACAACATAGGTCAAACAAGTATAAAGTAAACAAATTTATACACTAATACTGTAATAGTAATACACAATAGAAATTAAGAAAAAAACTTTAATCTTATACCTAGATTATAATTGTCATCATTTTTTGCACACCCTTGAGCTGCCCATGATTTTCCAAAAGCTTATTCTTTACGAGTATACTTTGACAACTCAACATTTACAACATAGCCTTGCAATTCACCATCATTTTCATAAAACATCTCCACAGAGTTAAAAAAATTCATCCATCACTTCATGATCAAGCTGTATATCCATATCCTTAAAGAAGTAGTAAGGATTCAAAAAGTAAGCAGCATAATGTAGTAGACTATCTAGCTTATATTTCACCCTTGTTTCAATAATCTCCATAATAGGCTGATAGTTCTTCTCAAAATTATTCAGGGCCTCCTTAATATCTTTCTTTGCCTGCACAATCTCTCCATATAAAAAGCCCATAGAAGGCTTTCTATCTACATCAACAATTCGAAACACCTTCACCAAAGGTACAAAAACCTTGAGACATAAACTCACACCATTCCAAAAAAAAAAAATACTCATCACAGTAGCATAAACTGCTTTGCCTTTAACAGTCTTGGACCATTTGCACTCTTCCCATTCGGAGCTAGTAAACATAGGCCTCAATTGGGCTTTTTTCTCCATCAAACTTTGCAAAGTAAGAAAAGAAGAAGCAAATCTAGTGACTCCTGGTCTCACAATATCCCTCTTCTTCGTAAATAATCTCATTAAGGACAATGTCTTATAGTGTGCATAAATGAAGATTGTCAAATTCTTGGCCTGATCAATAACTTTCTTATTTCTTGGCAATTTTTCAATACTTTCTAGCATCAAATTGATAGTGTGAGTAGCACATGATGTGTAAAATATATTTGGCCTCTTCAACTTCAATTATTTTGCCGCTCCCATATTGTTAGTAGCATTGTCAGTTACTACTTGAATGACATTTTGTGGCCCAACTTGCTCAATACACTTGTCCACATATTCAACAATTAGTTCACTAGTATGTGTTTCATCTGAAGACTCTGTGGAAGGAAGAAAAGTAGTACCTGCGTTAGAATTAACACATAGGTTCATGATACTCATTTTTCTATCTGTCCAAGCATCTGTCATAATGGAGCATCCATTTCGTGTCCACTCTTCTTCTTGCTTCTTCAATAATTCTTTAGTTCTGTCAATTTCTCCCTTTAACAATGGTTCCCTCAACTGGTATTGACAGGGAAGTTTGAAGCCCGGCGCAAATTGACCAACCGCCTCAACAAACAATTTGAAACTATCATTATCAATAGCATTGAAAGGAATGCTGGCTTCGTACATCCATCTAGCACAATATTAACGAACAGACTATGTTCTATATTTAAAGAGTGCTTCGCTGATATTTTGTTGCCTTTGTGTCATTCCTGTACTCGTTTCAGGGGTGATGGAGCTTGTAAACTTATCCATAGGGCCAAGTGTACGGGCTGCTTTTTTGCTCCTTAACTCTTGCAATTCGTCTTCAGCATCCTTTTCCTCCCTTTCAGAAATATTAACAAAGGATCTCATCAAATCTTCCTCTTTCCTCTTATTCTTCTTCTTACTCTTTGCCTCGGCAATAGCATTCATACATTTGACTTTATCATCTGGAGAAGATTTTAGAAATGCAGAAACATTTCCGAAAATGTGGCCGATGTGTTCTTTAACTCTATAAACTCCTCCAGACATAACTTTGCCACACAGCTTACATTTAACTTTGTCCATATTCTTTGGATCAACTAACATTCCATACTCCTATCCGATATCATTTGACTTCCTTTTAAAAACTGAGACGGCATCGGACAATGCTCCTGTACTCTTAGTCCCATCCGACATTTTTACTTTAATCGAAGAAGCATGTAACATAAAACAAATCAGATGGACTGTTGCAGCTTGCACGTGTGTGTATATATACTACATATATATGGCTGCTTAACACTAACAGTATAATTTATATCTATATATGCTATATAGCAATACATATAGCAATATTAACAGCATGTTGCTGCTTGCAGGTATGCTGCTGCAGCATACTGCTATATAATATATATATATATATAATCTATAACTGCTAGTAATATATGTATATACATAACAATAGCATTATGTGACCGTGTGAGTCTGCGACTGTGAGTAATATTGTAATAATATATTATATATATATATACTATATACTATATAGCAAATAGAAATACGAGTGCAAGATGGCTACTGCAAATCGGGGAGAATAGTGAGAGAGAGATATACCGGTGGCCGGAGGAAAAACAACGTCAGCGAGCGAGAGAGACGACTGGTGGAGGTCAAGAGAAATCAGAAAATCGGGGCCAAGAGAGACGATGGTCGGCAGTGGAGGAGGCGTCGGCGACGATGAGGATGAGCTTTTGAAGAGAGAGGCGGTCGTGGTTGGGAGAGAGCAATCAGGGCAGACGAGGACAGGCCGTTCTGTTTTGTCTCCTCTCTTTAAAACCCTAAAAATTTAAAAGTAGGCGGCTTAAGCGGTTAGGCGTCGCCTGGGATGCTTGGGCACCACCAACGGTCAGTTAGGCAGATCGACGCCTAGGGGGCCCAACTAGGCCAAAATCGCGGCGACGCCTAGGCGGCTGCCTAGGCCAATTTTTCGTACACTGTAATTTAGATTGGAGACCATACCAGCTAGACATTAAGAATGTTTTTCTCAATAGCACATTAGAAGAGGAGGTATTTATGAGAGTTTTTCCTGAATTTGAAGCAAAGGGAGATCTAGACAAGACATGCAAGCTAAAAAAGGCCTTTTATGGTTTGAAACAATCACCTCAAGTTTGGTTTACACGGTTCAACATTGTTATGAAGGATATTGGATACAACCAAGGGCAAGCTAATCACACTTTATTTGTGAAGAAGAATAAGTCAAGAAAACAAGCAATATTCATTGTATATGTTGATGATATGGTGATCACAGATGATGATGAAATGGAGATTGGAAATCTCAAAAAGAGACTTCAAGTTGAATTCATGGTAAAAGATCTTGGAGAACTTAGATACTTTCTTGGAATGGAGATTGCAAGAAGTCACAAAGGGATCTTCATTTCACAAAGAAAGTACACACTTGATTTACTTAAGGAGATAGGAAAACTTGGGTATAAACCTTCTAGTACGCCATTGAAATGAAACTGGAAGCACAAATTCTCAGATAGTGATCCTCTAGTGAATAAAGAGAACTATCAACATTTGGTAGGAAAACTCATCTACCTATCACTCACAAGACCAGATATTGCCTTTAGTGTGAAAGTGGTAAGCCAATTCATGCATGCTCCCACGAAAAGGCACATGGAGGCAGCAAATCAGATTCTGAGGTATTTAAAGGGAAGTCTTGACAAAGGGTTATTGTTTAAAAAGACTGAAGTCAGGGATGTTGATTTTTCAGATACAGACTGGGCAAGAGTTGTTGATGATAACAAGTCAACAACCAAGAACTGCACCAAAAGTTTGGGGTAATCTAGTGAAGTAAAAAACAGTTTGTGGCTACTTGAAATAGTGCAGAAGCAGAGTATAGAGCCATAGCTAAAGGGACATATGAACTCATTTGGATACAAAGGTTGATGGTAAATTTAAACATGCTAATAACAAGGCCTATGGAGTTGTTTAGTGATAGCAAATCAACTATCAGTATAGTCCATAATCCAATTCAACATGATCGGATGAAACATGTGAGAATTAACAGAAACTTCATCAAGACCAAGATTAAGAATGAGACTATCACCTTGTCCTACATTCCTACCAAGTCCCAAGAAACTGATGTTCTATCCAAAGTTCTTCAGAAATCAAGTTTCGATATTTGTATTAGCAAGTTGGGAATAACTGACATCTATTCTTCAGTTTGAGGGGAAGTGTAGGAAGTGGGAGACAAATAATTCCATAAATTATGGGATCCACAAATTATGGGTTTTGCCTTTCTATTTATTTTTGGTTTGAATAATGGGAGGGTTAGTGATGTTATTGTGTATATAAGATGTGTAGGTTGATTAGGTTTAGTGTGTCTGAAGATATCATTCTTGTTTAATTGTCTGATCATAAGAATCAATAAGGATTTTATTGTCTTTTGTTTACTACAAGAACTTCAAGCTATTCCAAATGGATGTAAAAAGCACATTCTTGAATGGATAAATTAGTGAAGTGTATGTCAAACATCCACTTGGTTTTGAAGATAAAGAATTTCCAAATTATGTATTTAAGCTTTCAAAGACCTTATATGGTCTCAAACAAGCTCCTAGAGCTTCGTATGAGAGGTTAAGTAAATTTCTTATTTAAAAGGACTTTGAAAGAGGAAAAGTAGACCCAACATTGTTCATTAAGGTTAAAATCAAGATATGCCACTAATATAAATATATGTAGATGATATAATTTTTCGATTGTCAAATGAAAATCTATGTCAAGAAATTGCAAAGATCATGCAATAAAATTTGAAATGAGCATGATGGGAGACTTGAATTTCTTCCTTGGTTTGCAAATAAAACAAGCTAAAGAAGGAATATACATAAGTCAAACCAAGTATACTAAAGATTTGCTATCTAAATTTGGAATACAAGATTGCAAGCAAATTTTCATCCCCATATGTACTTTAATATCTTTACATAATGATGAAGATTTGGAAAATGTGGACAAAGAAAACTTATAGAAGCATGATAGGATCACTATTATATCTCACTGTTTCTAAACATGATATTATGTTTAATGTGTGCATGTGTGCTAGATTTCAGTTTGATCCTAGAGAATCACACCTAATTGTTGTAAAAAGAATTCTAAGATACATAAAGGGTATTTCAAACTTAAAAAGTATTCTATCATAAAACAAAACCTATGACTTACTAGCTTATACTGATGTCGATTATGATAGGTGTAAAATAAATAGAAAAAGCACTAAAGGATCATGTCAATTTCTAAGAAAAAGTTCAATGTCTTAGGCTAGGAAGAAGAAAAACACAATAACTTTATGTTTGTTGCTGGATCTTGTTGCTTTTAAGTTCTTTGGATAAAACATCTATTGAGGATTATGGCATGCACTTAGAACAAATTCCTATTAATTGTGATAATACAAGTGTCAGCATTTGCTAAAAATCCTACAATTCGTGCTAGAGCTAAACATATTGAAATCAGACATCATTTCATAAGGGATCATGCATAAAAAGAGGAAGTTATCTTGGAGTTCGTGCATATAAACAACCAAGTAGCCGATATTTACAAAACCCCTTGATTCTAAGAAATTTGAACATTTTAGAAGCTTGCTATAGATTTTTGCAGAAAGGCTCAAATGATTTCTCACTTTGCAAAAAGTGTTCAGAAACTTCTTCTGCTCAAAAATCATTTGTGCTTATTTTTTCATCTTTTGCTGAAATATGAAGAGTAAAAAGAGACAAAATTTGTATTTTAAGGGGTCATGCTCAATCAAATTTGTTGTTTTTTAAGGCACTTGTTTTGATACATGTTCAGAAACTTCATGTTTCAAAACATACTTCTCTTACTTCAAAACATGTTGACAAATATTTTTTTTATCCTTTCTCCTAACAGCTATTTCTTGAATGCTAGCTGCTTGGAAGTGTATTTAAGCCTTCAAGATTTCTCATTTTAAGAAGAAGACACAAAGAATATACTAAAGATCTAGAAAGGGAGATTAAAAGAAGCATTCAAGTCCGAAAAGCACTCAAAGCAAAAAGTACTTATAAAGATTATGTGCTTACTAAGATTACATTCATTCTTGCTGCTGAAAGTAAGAATTTTCTTTTATTGAGCTTTGAATTTGTATTTTTAAAGTTAAGATACACAAATGTATCAAAATCTTTACAACATATCCAGCTTTATCCCACTATGTGGAGTCGGCTACATGAATTCTAGACTTCCATGTATTTTTGTCTTTTGTCATATCTTCATTTAAGTCCATACACTTCATATCAAACTTTAATGTCTCTCCCAAAATCTTCTTGAGTCTGTCTTTATCTCTTTTTTTGACTAATTATTCCATTTCATCAACTCTCCTCACAAGAGCGTCTCTTGGTCTTGGTCTTCTTCTCACATGACCAAATCATCTTACTCTAGTCTATCAAAATCTTTATTTGAAATTATTTTCTTAAAAGCTGTAGCTAAACCGTGAAAAACTACACAAATTGTTACTGAAAAAGATGTTTGATAGTGAACCTATGAAAACTATAAATGTGTAAAAAATGTTTTGAGGTGCACCTGTAAAAACCTCTATTTGGCATTTTAAAGAAACTAGTGAAATGCCTTCAAAGCGAATACTTGAAAGGAGTGGAGTAAGTCGAAGCCAAACCAATATAAATCCTCTGTGTACTGCATTATTTTTTGTTCTTTTATTCCTTGTTCATGTCAAAATTTTGTGTTGTTTAAGTTGAAAAGAATTTTCTTAGCCAAACTGTCAAAAACTATTTCGAAACATCATTTCCTATTTCGAAACTACTAAACCACAATTTCGAAACAAGAAGACACTGATTCCGAATCATTGCTTAGAGTAAGGCTTATTTCGGAACATACTTATCTGTATTTCGAAACTTCTTCAAAAGTTCTGAAACACACATTTCTTCATTTCAAAACAAACAATTCTGCTAAGATTTTTCAAATAGATCAAGTTAGTTTTTAGTTCCCAATCCACCCCATCTTATGAAATATCTAGTGCTCAAAAGTTCTGAAACACACATTTCTTCATTTCAAAACAAACAATTCTGTTAAGATTTTTCAAATAGATCAAGTTAGTTTTTAGTTCCCAATCCACCCCATCTTATGAAATATCTAGTGCTCAAAAGTTCTGAAACACACATTTCTTCATTTGAAAACAAACAATTCTGTTAAGATTTTTCAAATAGATCAAGTTAGTTTTTAGTTCCCAATCCACCCCATCTTGTGAAATACCTAGTGCTCAAAAGTTCTGAAGCACACATTTCTTCATTTTGAAACAAATAATTCTGTTAAGAGTTTTCAAATAGATCGAGTTAGTTTTTATTTCCCAATCCACCCCATCTTGTGAAATATCTAGTGCTAACAGTTGATACTATGCAAATGGGCATACAATGTAGTATAGCAACTAGTGTCCACCTTGAGTGGTACTTACCCTGTTTCTTCTTATTATCCCTTGTCTGCAAGTTCTTTGCAGATTCGACATCCCTCTTGAGTAAAACAGGAAACATGTTAATGTATATCTTGGGGATTGACTTACGCTTGGGCCTTAAATTCCAAGGAATTACATCTTCATCCTTGAATTCCTAGAAATCTCATTTCCACCCTCAAACTTCTAGGAATCATACATTTGGCCCCTTTTTTTTTTCTAGCATTGTGCACAAATTCTATCATTCGTTTCACCCATTTTTTTCTAGCAACTTCATTTACGCCCAAATTCTTGCTAAATCACATTAAAATCCTCAAATCTTTTCAAAAACTTCACAAAAACCCCAAAACTTTATCATACAACTGCACCAAAATCTACAAAATTTTTCTCACCTTTTATCACCTAAACATCTGAATAAATTACACTAACCCCCTAGATTTTATAAATATCAGAGACAACCCCTTGATTGAATATAATCATGCTTCAAAACCCCAATTTGTTTTTCTATTTTTCTTGATAATTCTTTCATACAAGTACTTATCAGTAAACTAGGGACCTGAAACACCTAGATTACAACAATCAAGAAGGATAAACCTAGCAAAAACTAGAAAATTAAACTTACTTAAAACCTATCCAGATCTGATCGAACACCTAGAACCTACTCAAATTTTCTTTTTCTCCTTACAAATATAGGCACATGCAAAGGATTCTCAACATTCTAAATGGTACTTAGAAAAGGAATACAAGACCAATTGTTGGAAAAATTGCAAAAGAACTTACTGAAACCCTACTGTTTGTCGTCATTCGCACTAGCACCCTACCACTGGCCACAACAGCTTCTTCTTCCATTTTCTCTAGCGGCTTCCCCTCTGGCAAGCTCCTTTGGTCGCCAACAATAAAGTCCCCAGCTGAGACTTTTTCTCTTTTCTGCTTTCTTTCTTTCTCTGTTTATTTCTCAATTCCTTCTCATTCATTCTTGGTAATGGTCAAGAATGGCCTTTTATATATATCATTTGCCAAATCGCACATTTACCCTTTAGTTTTCTCATAACCAACATTACTTCGAATAATCCTACATGGACCCCAAATGACCTCCTTCATTTCACCTAACCCCAAAAACTTTGCAAAAAACTTTCTTAAATGCCCATATAATCTCTCCCAACATTTATTAATTTTCCATTTTAGCCCTAAACTTCTAAGCTTTAGCTTTTTCGGGGCCTAAAGATTTCTTAAAATATTCTCGAGTCCAATATTTAGGGTCCGTTTGTGCCCGTTTTAAGAATCTCCATCATCCGAACCCTTTAACTAGTTAATTTTCTTGTCTCGGATAACTATGAACCCTCAAGCCGTGTTCTACCTAATGTCACTCTAGAATCCATCCTTAACCAAAAACAAACCCTCACTCAGGTTTAGTTCGCCTTCCCAAAGTCCTTTTTAATGTTTCGGGGGCGACATTTTAATCATTCGGGCACCATCCCGATTTCAAGAGCAGATCTTACCTTATATCTCATCTCAAGTTCATCATCTTCATTCCATATTACATGTCATTTTCCAAGGTTTGAAGTCATCCTTATTTAATATTCAGTACTTTACCGACTCCTCAAGCCATTATTCCTTAAATTAGCTCTTTTTGGCCCTCAATGGTCCTCAATAATCTTCAAATTCTCCTATAGACATGTCCTAAGTCTCAAGTCAAAGTAAGCATATAATATGGGGCATTACAAGTAAATAGGTGGACTTTGATTTAATCTTGTGTGAATGTAAAGAAACCTACTTAAATATTTTGCATGTGATATTTTATGCAATTATAGGCAAGAAACAGGATTGTGTCAGCCAAAGGCAAGCTAATAGGTAAGCATGAATTCTTTTTTTTTTTTAGTTTTATTTTGGTACTACTAATCCTAGCTATATTAACTTCTTAATTGTTCAAATCAATACTTGAAAAGATGATACTACAGGTGCCATTAAATAGCTTTGAGAGGTAGAATCTAAAGCAAGGGTTCTTCGCACCATGATATGAAGGATGATTCTAATATAGCAAGATTTATGACCACTTCCTTGAAAAGACTACTGTCATGACCCTAGAAGTAATAGAGAGGCAAAATTGTAATAGAGATATAAATAGTTGTTAAAAGGTATTTTGCAATTTGTTAGAATTTCAGTTGTCATGCACATGGGTGCATGGTTGAGGCCAAACGAACTGCACATGGGTGCATGAGCAGTGGTCTATAAATAAGCCAATGTTATAGGAAGAGAGCATGCTTGAATTGAATGAAAGAAAATCTGATTATCTCTCTCTACAATTCTCCCTCTCATTTTCTCTCTACTTTTCTCCTTCATTTCTCTTTACATCCTTCTCCCATTTCTGTCCAAATATCCCTCTAAACTTTCTATTCTCAATTCTACTCCATCGGATTCTTCCGATTGCCCATCCAACCCTGTTATGAACCTTAGGTTCATGACAAATGGTATCAGAGCGGTCCTTCTTCAACTGTGGTTCATGTAATTTTGCTAGTTGATTCCAACGACTCTCATCGAAATTATTTGAGCATAGATTTGTGGACTCCGGCGAATTCGACAAAAACGATGATTTCAGTGGTGAATTGTGGCGTGAGCAAGATCCAGATTCGAAGCAAAGTAGGTAGATAGCGACGGAGGTAGTCGGTTATAGAAGTTATCTGTGTCGAAATCTGGGTGACTTGGAAGCTACGAAATCAATGACGCCAACTAATTTCCACAAACCGCAACAGTGAATTGCAAAGTAGATCCAAGTTTTGAAGATGAAGCGGCTAATTGATTAATGGTTGCCAAATTCAACCAACGAGGGTTGCGCTAGAGTCAGTTAACGTATTAGAGTGGAGTCAACTAAGTAACAGAACCGATTAAGGAAAGCGAGCAACCCAATCGTTCATGAATAGGCAGAAGTTCCGAGGTGATAGCAAGTCCGATGGTGTTAATGCAGACGGCTAGGAGACTCGCTACCAGAGCAGAAGGCCAGTACGAGAGCTCCGTTGTAGTTGGCAACACGACTGAGGAAGGTGTGGAGGCCTTTATCAAACGCGACCAGTGAGTAGATAGAATCGGAGGAAGGATTCAAGGTGAGTCCACCAGTCCAGTGAACTTTCCTTATCGCAACAAAATTCAGGATTTCCGCTATTCCAGATGCGGTTCAGGGAGGCGACCACAAGGCATTTCGTGATCTGGAAGCAGATCGGAGTGAGTGAGCATCTCTCAAATTAAATTTCGAAGGAGAGTTAGTGGCCCTGGCCATTGGACGATGATTGGGGTGTGGGTCGCAACAGTTGTAGGTCTTCTTGATTAGCGACGAGTGCAACGATTCTCAGGCTGTGATTGCTCCATTCCATCGCTGCTAATTTCCAACGCTTCGTGACGATTAATTTCTAATTGTTCATAGGCTGTTATGTTCCGACGACTCTCAGTTCAAATTTTGAGAGGCAAAGCATACTAAATTAATGTAGACGAGCAGTTAATCCTTGGCTATGGTTCTGATTCGAGTTGAAGGCTGCTGAACCAAGAAAATTCTGCAAGATCAGCAATGGCAGAAGGGATGCGAATGAAGAACCTTAAGTCCTAGGAGCAACAATTCCACTCGGCAGCCACTGATCTGCAGGCTCGAGTGGAATTACTGGAGACCGGAAGCAAACGTGACCAAGAAGCAATCATGTCGTTGGATCAGAAGTTGGAGACCTCTCTAGGGGGCTTGGAGAGAAGGTTGAATGCAATTATAGATGAAGGGGGAGCTCAGACCAGGGATCAACTACAGAATTTAATGGTCATGTTCTCTGGCCAAAATCAGTCATCTATGAATCGATCGACTTCAAATATCCAAAAGAGTAATAGGAGGTCTTTTGCTACATCATTCTCTACTCAATCTGGTGTTGCATCCCCTGTTTTTCATCATGCAAGAACCATTCAAGGAGTTCAACAACTTGCTGGAAGCATTTCTAGTGGTCCTTTTACTTCGAACAATCTCCCTATTGCCCTTTCTCAGATATCTCATAACAGCGCACATGGTCATTCAGGAGTGACAAATAGTGGTAGAATGAGTGTTGTTGGAAGCCCTAGATATAGTAGTAGCACAAATGGAGTTGGTGGGTCTATTTTCGAGATTCTTCCAACCTCTGTTGCAATCAGTAATTGGGATGCTACTCCAAGAATGGGAGTATCTCGAATCCTTAGAAATGTAGAATCTCGAATTATAAGTTCAATGGGAAACATAGTTGGTGGGGGCAACGTTGGGAAGAACCTGAGCTATGGTAAGGTTGATAGGGCAGCAAAAGCAAAGGGACAATCTGAAATTGTTGAAAAAGAAGTTCTTGTAGAAGGATATTCTAGCAAACACAAAGAAAAATGAGTTGTTGAATTCATTACATGGAATCAGAGTGGCGCAACGGATATTGGTGTTAGAGTCTTTCCTCATATTTCAGACTAACTGAAATCTGAGGAACAATTAGATTTGGAACAAAACATTGACTTGTTGGATAAGTTGGTTACAAAGCAGGTCAGAGCTGGAGCTGAGAATGGCAACGCCTATGACGTATATCCTAGGTAGGGTCAAGATTGGATGGTCCACATGCAGTTGAAAGCATTCATCAAGGACTTGAACCAAAATGGTGACGAAATATTAAAGGAAATTGGGGTCACAGTTAACCAATCTTTTGGAAGTGCACCAGCTTACATTGAAGAAGTTGTGATGGGGAAAATTGTTGAGGTGTACAAGAGAACTACTACAAATCTGCTATGCATACAAAGGATCGTCAAAACTTTTCCATCCAAGCTGTGAAAGAGAAGAAAAAAGGTATATAGGAAGTTGTGGAGGTTTGGCATTTCTTGGGGACAAGAAATGTTTTAAGGAATGAGGAATTGTCATGACTCTAAAAGCAACAGAGGGGCAAAATTGTAATAGAGATATAAATAATTGTTAGAGGGTATTTTGCAATTTGTTAGAATTTCAGTTATGCACATGAGTGCATGGTTGAGGCCAAACGGACTGCACAGGGGTGCATGAGCAGTGGGCTATAAATAAGCCAATGTTATAGGAAGAAAGCATGCTTGAATTGAATGAAAGAAAATCTGATTCTCTCTCTCTACAATTCTCCCTCTCATTTTCTCTCTACTTCTCTCCCTCATTTCTCTCTACATCCTCCCCCATTTCTGTCCAAATATCCCTCTAAACTTTCTGATATCACATTTCTCAGTTCTACTCTATCGGATTCTTCCGATTGCCCATCCAACCCTATTATGAACCCTAGGTTCATGACAACTACTCCCCCCTTTCAAAAAATAAATTAGAGAACTTATAAATTATTCTGATATCACAAGATTGATCATGCATATTAGCTATATATTAGATGTGTTAAGAGATCAATCTAATAATTTTCTCTCTAATTCATCTAATCACCATATGAACTATTTATGGAGTAACAAGTTAGATGACAAACTTTTTTTCTTCCTTTCATGTTGATTATTTTAAAATAGTCGATCCCATATAGTGAGATTAAAAGTTTGTGATTGTTGGTTATTTCACACATTTGATTTGATGCCATTAATTAGTTATTTTACATAATATATTTCATTAACATATGTAGTTTTAATATATATATATATATATGTATTTAATTGAACTTTCTGATTTTAATAAATGATGGTAAATTATTTAACAAAACATTACTTTATTTTTACTACCAAGCTATATCAAATTGCTTAGTTTATTTTATTTATTTATTCTAGATATTGTTCCCTTAGCTAAGATTTTTAATTATAGAGTGATGTTTATTCATTATTTATCAATTCAAAATATGTGCAATATGTAGTTAGTTGACATTAAATCATTTATATTTTTAACCCTAAATTAGGGATCCAACTATTCTTGACTAATATGCTAATAAATCATTGATATTTTAGCCAATATGATCTTGTTTCTTATCCATGAAATGGCAATAAAAAAGGTTGTTGCCAAAGGTGTTAACTATCAAGTACAAAACTATGTCATCACAAATAAATCACTATTTCGGCATTGGTTTTGTCCCCTATATTGACAATGAAATTGTTTGTCACTAAATATTAACAACATTAGTTATTCAGCATTCAGTCACCAATAAGTGAATAATTTTGGTACAAACATGTTCACATTTGTGTTCTTAAATTAGTGACGAAATGTTCTGTCTCTAACACCATTAGTGACAACAAAAATTGTCACTAATACACCATTGGTTTGTAGCCAAAGAAAAAAATTTGGGTAACTATAATATTTATGTGTGCTTTAGAGACCAATAGTTAACCTTTCATCTTTGTCATTAATACTTGACAATAACTGATGAAAAATTATTTTACTTGCCCATATTATTTCATAGCTAATTGTTAGTTTTCCAGCTTCATAATATTCTGATACCATTGCAAGTTCCTGTCATTTTTTTCCAAACTTCAAATTTAGTAGATTTTTCAGATTTTGACTTCTAAGATCTTTTAAACTTCTCATATTCTAGATTCCAGCTTCTAAATTTCCATATTTTTCTGATTTTCAGGCTACAAACTCCAAACTTCAGATCCAGATTTCAAATTCTAAACTTCTTAAGACTTCAGATTCTCTAGATTTTATTTAGATTGCCAGACTTCATATTCCAATTCTCTATTTCTTCTTAGCGAACTCAAGTTGGTTCTCCAGTTGTTCTAACGAACCAACTTGAATTTTTTTTTTTTTTTTTTGGTGGAGATGGGTAAGTAATTAGAGATAACTCAGAATTAAATTAGATTGTTCCAAATTTGGATTTATTTATTAATTTGATTAAATTAGATTGTTAAGAATCAGATCTATTTTTAGACTTGGTTGGTTGGGTTTTATCTTTAGATTTAGCCATCTTATCTTGGTTAGGTTTTATCATCTTATATAGTCTATAAATAGACTTGTACATCAATCAATTTATTCATTCAATTCATTTTTATTGGTTAATTTAAATCCTGTGTTTTTTCTAACATACAGAGTACACACACCAGTGTCCAGTCCATCGTAGAATTTATACACCTCAATGTCTCATCCCCCACTAGCAACTACTTCATGGCTTTCCCAAAAGCGACTAGTGACTAAAGAGATAACACATGCTAAGTAACTGAAATGTTGTTCAAAGTGAATCAATTTTCTTATCTGAAACCCTTCCGTGAGATTACAAAATTCATCTTTATTAAGAAGAAGATTACCATGTCACGCTTTGCTTCATGTGGCATGTTTCTTCGCGACGTTTCTAGCCACTTTTTTCACTTTTGTGAGATTGGTATATTAGTGAGATTGGTTCATGTGAAGAAATGGCATATTAGTGAGATTGGTTCTTTTTTTTTTTTTCAAATTTTAAATTATTATAGTATCTGGCTTTTTTGGATAAATATCTAAAAATTTCAAATTTCATTTTTTTTTCAACATAACAAAATTCACAATTTTGATGACGTGGGTTGTAAAACCATACCTATTGTGAGAATTTAGAGAGAGAGAGAGAGAGATGGTTTGTAGAATGTCTATTTCATTACAAATTAAGAGATGGAACACATATAAAACTATCATGACATCATCATGACATAAGCCATGACATGAGATCGTGCTAATTATCTCTGTATACAACTCAACACCTATTTTAAAGTGAGACTTAAGCCATGTTTAAAGGTGAATTTGCAGACTAAGGAGAGTCACCAAGGGTTGAAAGGAGTCAATTTGACGTACAATGACTCGAGGAGTTAGGGAAGTACCAAATCAGTAACAGGGATGACTTTGAACCTCGGAAAGTTACAGATCAAAGTAGGATAATGATAAAATTCAATCCTGAAATCAGGACAGTGCCCAAATGATTGAGATATTCGCCCCAAAAATCAAAAGGTAATAAAGGACTTCAGGGAAGCAAATTAAACTTGAGTGAATTTGTTTTTGACCAAGACTAGCTCCGAAACTGAGTTTGGGTAAAACAGGGGACCCAAAGGTTTGCAGGTACTTGAAACGCAAAAACTGACTAGTTGATGGCTCAAGGTATGAAAAGTTCTTAAAACAAGCATGAGCAAACCCTGAAGATTAAGCTTGAGAATATTTCAGGAAATCTCAAGGGTCTGAGGAATTTAAAGACGAAAGAAGTTTAGAGTTGAAATGGAAATTAATAAACGAAGCAACCATAAGTCTTAAGCTCAAATCCCATCAGCCAAAGCAATCCATAAGGGAAAAGCAGAACGCCCACACCACCCACATCCACTTTACATGAACCAGTAGCAAGAAGCCTAAATAACCAAGATAGAAGCCAAGATAAGAAGCAATTTAATGAAACAAACACTATTACCAATTACACAAAGACTCTGCACCTAATAGAGGTGTTGAACAACTATACACAAAAGAGGGATCTCAAACCTAAATCTAATAATAAAGATGTGAAATTGATGGTTAAAGAGATTTCTTTCCAACCACAAAGTCCACACAACATTGAAAAACATAGAGTTAGTACCTTTTAACCCTTTTTCCAGCAACAAAACGAAACAACCCCCCCTCCCCCAATCAAAAAATTTTGCGATTAAATTAGGAATACACCCAATAGAGGCCCTACCAATTAAACACACCACTCCAAAAGCTCCAACTAACCAAGAGAAGAAAAAGGTGATTCACAAATTCCTCTTCAAATCCACAAAAGGGGCATAGAGAATACCCATTTTAACTAGATTAACCTTAGTATTAATTTTATTTAGAAGCAACCACTGTTGAAAAGGAACACTTATATTCTGCCCAACACTCACTCAATATTCTCACCGAACCAATCACAACACGTGTATAAAACAGAAAGTAAATAATTGATAGAATTGAAAGAGAACAAAAATTCAAACCACGATGCAGTACACCCAATTTACCCTGGTTCATGCTGTAGAAATGGCACTACATCCAGCACTCCAATGAAGAGAACAATCCACTAAGAACTTTAGAAATCAGTACAAGAATCCCTCACTTGCCTTCTCCTATCTCTTGAGTACAATACTCACATGAAAAGAATCTAAAAATTATACTTAATCACAACTCTCTCTCTTTTCACACTGCACTCGAAAAAAGAATGGAATGACAAATGATGATCATCGTTGCAAGTCCCTCTGCCCTTCTATTTATAAACTAAAAGGGCAGACCTTCCTAGGGAAAATAACTGATTATTACAAAGTCTAAAATACCCCTACTAATTACAACAAAGTCCTGTAATTTAACTGCCATCCGATCATCCTCATAATCTCTTCTGATTTTCTCTAAACTTCCAACACATTAACTCAAACAAAACATCAACAAATCTCCACCATTTTGCCTCGAGTAAACCCGGAACTTCACCATTCTTCTTCTGCTCTCCCTTGGATACCTTGAAAAAGATCAATCAAACAACATCAAACTGTAACAATCTTAAACAATGATGTAATTTGGACATAGGAATAGTTTTAGTGAAGATGTCAGCTGCATTATCATTTCCTGCAACCTTAATAAGATCAATCTCCTTCTCAAGAATTTCTCTTATAAAATGATACCTAATATCAATATGTTTAGTCCTTTCATGGTGGCTTTGATTTTTAGCAAAGTGTCATTCCATTCTCTTTTTCGAGTGCAGTGAGAAAAGAGAGAGAGTTGTGATTAAGTATAGTTCTTGGATTCTTTTCATGTGAGTATTGTACTCGAGAGATAGGAGAAGACGAGTAAGGGATTCTTCTATTGATTTCTGAAGTTTTTAGTTGATTGTTCTCTTCGTTGGAGTGTTGGATGTAGTGTTATTTCTATGGCATGAACCAAGGTAAATTGAGTGTGCTGCATTGTGGTTTGAATTTTTGTTCTCTTTCAATTCTGTCAATTATTTACTTTCTGTTTTATACATGCGTCGTGATTGATTTGGTGAGAATATTGAGTGAGTGTACGGCAGAATATAAGTCGTCATTTTCAACAATCTGGTATCAAAGCATAGGTTACTCAATCAAGAACCATCAAGAAACCCATAGAATCTTTAGAAACCTATAGAATAAGTGTCTACTATGGCTTCCGCGACCCCTCCTGCCTAGTATGATATTGAAAAATTTGATGACACTAACGATTTTGGACTTTGGAAGATAAAGATGAGAGCTTTGATGGGAAACTTAGGGTTAAAAGAAGCCTTAGAACCCCAAAAACCATTCCCAAAAACTGCTACTAATGAACAGAGATTAGAAGCTAGTAATCGAAGGTAAGACATCTGTGAAAAGGCTTTCAATACCCTAATCTTGAGTTTAGGAGACAGTTCTAAGAGAAGTGTATAAAATGGAAACTGCCGAGGCTTTACGATCTAAATTAGAAAGCCTATATATGACTAAATCTCTTTCAAATAGGTCATATTTGAAAGCTAAGTTCTTTACTTTCAAAATACAAGAAGGGAAAAAGCTCCAAAATCATATTGATGATTTTAACAAATTGTGTCTTGATTTGGAAAACTTAAGTATATCATATGATGAGGAAGATAAGGCCAACCTAATTTTGTTGCATTCATTGCCTAAGTCATATGAGCATTTTGTAGACATTCTAAAGCATGGTAGGGACACCATATCTTTAGAGGATGTTATAGGTGCTCTAAATTCTAAAAATTTGCAACAAAAAGTAGAAACGAAGAAATCTGTGGGGGATGCCCTTACAACTATATATAGATCTGAAAAGAGAGACACTAAGGCTAAGGGGAAGTCTTGATCAAAGTCTAGAAATGGCAAGAAAAACTTTAGATGTTTTCACTGCCATGAGGAAGGGCATAAAAAGAAAAATTGTCCAAAGAAAAAGCAAGATTTTTCAGATAAAGGTAAACCAGAATTCCCAAACTCAATTTATGATTTTGACTATGATAGTTCGGATGCTCTTGTGGTATCAAGACATTCGGACAAAGAGGTATGGGCATTAAATTCCAGTTGTTCTTTCCATATATCACCCCATATAGAATGGTTCTTGAATTATAGAGACATTGGTGGGGGGAAGGTTTTATTAGGAAACAACCAAGAGTGTATTATAAAGGGAATTGGAGACATTAAGCTTAAGATGTTTGATGGGTTAGTTAGGATCCTGTCTTCTGTAAGGTATATCCCAGACCTTAAAAGGAATCTGATTTCCCTAGGGGAGCTAGCTAAAAGTGGCTATGGGGATGTTCTCAAGGTAGCCAGAGGATCACTTGTATGTATGAAGGCAGTCCTTACAAATGGAATTTTTGTTATGATAGCTTCCACAGTATGTGGGGATGTAGCTGTAGGGGAAAAAAAGACCTATGAGCATACAAAGCTATGGCATTTTAGGATGGCTCATATGAGTATCCAAGGGCTTAGAGAACTAGTTAGCCAAGGGATTTTAGGCTCCGGAAAGGCAACAAATTTAAATACATGTGAATCATGCATCTATGAAAAATCTGTGAAAGTGAAATTCCCTAAGAAAGCACTTCATACCTCTAAAGGCCCACTAGAATATGTCCATTCGGACTTATGAGGCCCTAGTCAAACTCTTAACACATAGTGGAGCTAGGTATTTCCTTTCTATAATAGATGACTACTCTAGAATGGTTTGGGTCTTTGTTTTAAAATCAAAAGATAATACCTTTGATGCATTTAAGACCTGCAAAACTATGATTGAAAACCAAAATGGTGTAAAATTAAAGGTCATTAGGATTGATAATGGCCTAAAATTTTGTAATAAGGAATTCACCCAATTATGTAAAAAAAGTGGCATCCTAAGACACCTTACTACCCTCGGTAACTCCAAGCAAAATAGCTTGGCCGAGCACATGAACAGGACCCTCCTTGAGAGGGTAAGATGTATGATATTTCATGCTAGGCTTCCAAAAACATTTTGGGGAGAGGCTATTGCTACAGCAGCCTATTTGATAAACTGGTCACCTTCATCAGCCATAGATTTTAAGACACCTTATGAAATGTGGAATAATCATAAGCCAAACCTAGATCATCTTAGGGTATTTGGGTGTATAGCTTATGCACATGTAAAACAAGGTAAATTAGAACCTAGGGCTAAGATATCTGTGCTTATCGATTATCCATCAGGGCTCAAGGGGTATAAGTTGTGGAATTTAGAAGAAGAAATGCCTAGAACCATGGTAAGTAGAGATGTAACCTTTGATGAAAATTCTTTTATCAATAAAGACAAGGAGAATAAGGATAGGAAAGGGAAGACAAAAGCTATAAATTTTGAACAGCAGCAACAGGATGATGTTGTCTATGATACTCCTTTAGAACCTATTTAGGACTAGCCGAGTGCTGGTGAAGGAACCTCAATCCAACATAGTCTTGATAGATCTATAGAAATTAGGGATTCATCAAGTTATGATGAAGAACAACACATGGACGGTGCTGGTTCATCAAGCACAATAAGAGATTTAATTGAAGGTATAATGTAGGCAAAGATGGGCAAAAAAGAATCAGTAGGCCACCAGTGAGATATGGTTTCTCTGATTTGGTGGCATATGCACTGTTAAGTGCAGATGAGATGGCTGGAGAAGAGCCTCAATCCTATGAAGAGGCTATAAATTCTAAGGAATCTCAGAAATGGCAGGCTACCATGGAAGCTGAGATGGAATCCTTAAGAAAGAATGAAACTTGGGTGTTAGTAGATAGACCCTTGGGAAAAAGAATAGTAGGTTGTAGGTGATTATTTAAGGTAAAAGGAGCCAAAGATAGCCTTAAGCCTAGGTATAAAGCTAGGCTAGTAGCTAGGGGTTTTACCCAAGTAGCAGGGATAGACTTCAATGAAGTATTTTCTCCAGTTGTAACACACACTTCCACAAGAATTCTACTAGTTATGACAGCCCATCTAGACCTTTACCTAGAGCAAATGGATGTTACCACCGCATTTCTCCATGGCGAGTTAGAAGAGGAAATTCTAATGGATCAGCATAGAGGTTTTGAGATTAGGGGCAAAGAGGACAAGGTTTGTTTGTTTGTTTGTTGAAGAAGTCCTTATATGGATCAAAACAGTCCCCTAGGCAGTGGTACAAGAAATTCGATTCTTTTATGACAAGTCGAGTTTATAAGAAGCTCATTTGATTGTTGTGTCTACCTTAGGCATGTTTCCTCTAAAGTAGCAATCTACCTCTTGTTGTATGTAGATGACATGCTTATAGCAAGTCATTCATCTGTTGAAATCCAAAGCTTAAAGCTGAAACTTAGGTCAGCATTTGAGATGAAAGAGCTTGGTGAGGCTAAGAAGATTTTAGGGATGGAAATTACTAGGGATAGACCTAGCAGAATCCTTCAGCTATCCCAGAAAGCCTATCTAGAGAAAATCATGAGAAAATTTCATATGTTAGATGCAAAGGTAGTAAATATACCCTTTGCACAACATTTCAAATTATTGCATGCCCAATCTCCATCGGATGAAAAGAATTTAAAAGAAATGGAGAGAATTCCCTATTCTAATGATGTTGGCAGTCTTATGTATGCAATGGAGTGTCCTAGATGGAGAGAATTCCCTATTCTAATGATGTTGGCAGTCTTATGTATGCAATGGTGTGTTCTAGGCCGGACTTAGCCCATGCCATGAGTGTAGTAAGTAGATTTATGGCTAATCGGGGGAAGGAACATTGGACAGCTGTAAAGTGGGTATTTAGATACCTAAAGGGGTCAATTAATAAAGTTTTAGTCTATGGTGGAGCTAAGGATTTAGAGGAGTCGAACATTATAGAATATATTGATGCAGATTATGTATCAGACTTAGATAGGAGAAGATCAACAACCGGTTATGTGTTTTAATTGTGGAATTCTACAATTAGTTGGAAAACTAACCTTCAACCGGTTGTGGCATCATCAACCACAGAATCAGAATATATAATTGTAATTGAAGCTATTAAAGAGTCTTTATGGTTGAAAGAATTGATCAATGAACTCCTAGGAAATAATGTGAAGGTTATTCTAAAGTGTGACAGCCAAAGCGCTATACACTTGGCTAAAAATCAAAACCACAAGGACTAAACATATTGACATTAAGCATCATTTTATAAGAGAAATTCTTAAGAAGGAGATTGATCTTATTAAGGTTGCAGGAAATAATAATGCAGTTGACATGTTCACTAAAACTGTTCCCATATCCAAATTACATCATTGTTTAAGATTGTTACAGTTTGATGTTGTTTGATTAATCTTTTTTAGGGTATCCAGGAGAGAGCAAAACAAGAATGGTGAAGTTTCAGGTTTACTCAAGGCAAAATGGTGGAGATTTGTTGATGTTTTCCCCGAGTTAATGTGCTGGAAGTCTACAGGAAATTGGAAGAGATTGTGAGGATGATCAGATGGCAGTTAGATTACAAGACTTTGTTATAATTAACAATAATTAGTAGGGGTAGTTTAGACTTTGTAATAGTCAGTTATTTCCCCTAGGAAGGTCTACCCTTTTAGTTTATAAATAGAAGGCAGAGGGACCTGCAACAATGATCAATCATTTGTCATTTCATTCTCTTTTTCGAGTGCAATAAGAAAAGAGAAAGAGAGTTGTGATTAAGTATAGTTCTTGGATTCTTTTCATGTGAGTATTGTACTCGAGAGATAGGAGAAGATGAGTGAGGGATTCTTGTACTGATTTTTGAAGTTCTTAGTGGATTGTTCTCTTCGTTGGAGTGCTAGATGTAGTGTCATTTCTATGGCATGAACCAGGGTAAATCGGGTGTGCTGCATTGTGGTTTGAATTTCTGTTCTCTTTCAATTCTGTCAATTATTTACTTTCTATTTTATACATGTGTTGTGATTGGTTCGGTGAGAATATTGAGTGAGTGTTGGGCAGAATATAAGTGTTTGTTTTCAACAACCACCATAAGAAAATTACCACTGTAGGTGGCATCATTGAAAGCCAAACATATCTGCAAACCCCAAAATTGTAAGGCTATCATTGAAGATAGTTCTAAATTCTAATTGCAGGCATAAAGATTTAATGGAAAAAGCCCCATTCAAGTCAAACTACCAATAAGGACTATGCCAAACTCTTGACAAAGGGGTTGTGAAGAGACAACCTACATAAGATCATGCCACAGGACTGATTCCCATTGAAATAAGGAATGCCTCCAATGAAGATTCCAGACCCATGCATGGTGCAACTAAGAACCAACATTAGCAGTTCAGACATGCTGTACTGAATACCTTATCCTACACCATGATAGAAACATCAACATCCCTTAATTAGTTAATCATTCATTACACTTCTCACCAAACAGACTATTAGCTGTTAGAGCGATCAAGTGTCACACCACCAGATGCAACATCCTGTTGCTTATTTGATTTCAGACAAAAATCACCACCACATATTAGATCACCCAAAATGATGGTGCTATACCACTATATATAGAAAAACAAGTTCACAATTATGTTCACTTGCAGTTTCCCTGTTGCGTCATCTATCAAAATCTGACTGGAGGACAATTCAGGTTGGAGATGGTTAAGATACTGGCAAAATAAGGGCTTTGCAAGTTCTTGTTTGCAAAGAGGCCACATTTGGAGAGAACGTGAAGCAACTTTGACAAATGACAAGCAACATCTCACGCTTAGAGGGACCTGAAACATGATTCTTTTATCATTAAGAGCTTCCACAAGAATTTCCTTCTTTCTAGTATAGCATTTGAGAATCCCACAGTCATCTAGTATCAAGGAAAAGCAGATAGCCATCCGCAGATGCACACCACCTGACAATCCAACTAACAAAATACTACTGATTTACCCATATCATAAAGCACCCAAAAATGAAAGCTTTTCCACACCCTAAACTGATGAAGTATTTGGATAAAATATGTTTTAAGCTACTAGTATATAGTTATGTGTTTCGTACCAAAACAAAAACTTATAAGCAATGCAAAATTATAAAAATGACCACAAAAGGACATACCCATTATTCGAATAAATAAATTCATGAGAAAACAATTTCTTTAACTAAAACTTAATTAATTGTTGTTTGTGACAAATTATAACATATATTATCGCAGGGGAGGGAAGACACGGACGGTAGAACCAATAATCGATGGGTCATATCATTCCGATGGATTCTAGATTCGGGATGACAGGTTCTAATGAATTTGGAGAGAGAGAGCAACGACAAAAACTACAATAAGAAAAATGAGGGTTGTTCCGAAAGCAGCAAATTGTGGTGGGAAGATGATGAACGGAGGCAAACAGTGAACGGTAGGAAAAACGACAATGGATGGTGACTTGCACCAGACGACAGTTGAGAAGGGGTGAACAACAGTAGGATAGCTTTATAAGCTAGGCAGATTATAAGCTTTCTTATGTAGCCAAACGAGTAACAACTTTTTTAATGAGTGATTAAAAGCTCAAAGGTTTGACCAATTTCTCCATATAAACCCATAATTATAATGAAACTACCAAATATTTATTATTGTTGAGAGTCGACAATTATTGTTTTCTAAAATAATAAGGTAAGGTTGTATGATCAAGAAATTTGTGTATGTTGTTTGAACTTGCTCAATTTATGATCCCACCCATGAGATTAAGTATCATACACTAACAACTCAATGATGAATATTATAGAATCAAAAAGCTGTCCAAGTACCATTTATAGATCTAATGATATCTCACTAGATTCTCATGGTAATGTCACTCGCCCTCTACCCCCTTAAACTCAACAAAACATGATGAGAAACCATGAGAAATAAGAAAAAAAAATACAAAACTATGGGTTAGTTTGATGTGACCCAAAGTGAGTCTTAAGTTTAAGCTAAAGACTATGAATGTTTTTCTTTTTAAAATCTTTCTCATACAAAACCTGCAAAGCATTTGATATAATAATATTAGAAGTTATTTATTAAATAGATTTTCACTTCTAAAGAAGCCAAAAGCTTTTTTCAAGGATGCTCAAAATCTAAAAAATAAATTAAATTTCTGTTAAAAGCCAGAAGAATTGGAGGATACCTTATATTGAATCTAAAGGCTGCTTCTTCACCAAGCGGTTTCGACCTCTTTGCTCTGCAAGACTACTGATCAGAGCTCTTTGCCGGTCTATAGCACTCTCAATGTATTCTTGGAGAGGTGGAAGTGTCCCATTGTCTGGACCTTTAGGTGCTTGGCCTCGGATAATCTACTTGTCAATGGGATATGTTACTAACAACATAAGAAGAAAATACTGTAAGACATTGGCTTTAAAGGACCCTTTCTTTTTTCTGGCTGGTTTACCTTAGATGCCCAGCGCCTCTCAGCTTGCTGGCACACATCCCTGATATCTCGTCCAGACATACTGAATTCAGCAGATGCCAAAATTGACATTAGAAGCAAATAATTGACAAAGGTTACAAATGCAATTATACCATTTAACGAGGATGAAAAGATTTACACTGAATGAAAACAAAAAAAATTCCAGAAGTTTAAACAAATCCAACATGTTCATACCATTATTTAAAAAGAATGGAAAGATTTATTCTGAATAAAAACCAAAAAAAAAAGTAATTTACATAGAGTAGGCTACCATTGAAATATTTATTCAACCAAACCCCAGAAACATTTTATCAGTTTGCTCATAAATTCATGAATGTCAAGATTAAAAACAAAAAGAAGTGATAAGATAGAGAAAACATTTTATTGTTTTCTTCATCAATCCAAGAACCTCAAGAAACACCAACCCACACCCCACACCCCCCCCCCAAAAAAAAAAAAACACAAAAAGGGGGAAAAAAAAAAAACACATACCATGCGTGCACACAAGTGCAGGCACACACAACATGATCAGCTCAACTCAGAAAAGGAGAGAGTAGGGGGGGTTAATGATGCCATCCACCCAAACCATGGAAAAACAGAAACAAACAACTGAAAATAAGGTTACTTCAAACTTACTCTTCAGTAACTTTGGCAAATTCAGCTAATTCAGATTTTGTCAAGTGCTTTGCATACTGAGCCGCTATTTCCTGACGGGTCAACTGATCAGGAAGGTCAAATGTAATCATAGAATCAAACCGACTGACAAGAAAGCAGATGGGATATAGGTTAGAGAACCTTTTGCATACAATATCTATAAAAAAAAAAATTTGAACCTGTATACCTAATCAAAGCAGGATCAAGGTCTTGCTTTCTATTGGTTGCTGCAATGACAACCACTTTCTTTTCCTGCTCAAATCCATCAATCTGCAACAGGAGAATCTTAGCAAGGCCATGGGGCAAAAGAAAAGAAAGGAAAGAGGTTTTACTTAAGCAAGTAGAAGAAACTCCCTTATTCAGTCATAGTTTATTTAGTTTAATTGCATGCCACCAGAGGATGGTATATGCATCTCTTTCCCTCAAGAAATAAGGTGCCAACCTTGGAGAGTAAGCAATATTCTCGGGAAGCCGCAGAAAAGTGGGAAGAAATAGCTCAAACGGAATCGTGCAGATTCATCATGAGGAGGAGGACAATCATGCAAAACACACATCCACACGCAAACACACACAAAAAGAAGAAACAGCCATTCTGCAACGTGGTTATAATAGGAACAGCCAATATTTTCCATTTATGTGGACGGCAAAGGAAATATTACCTGCCTCAGTAATACTGATAAAATTCTACGTGTAGCTTCATGCATTTCACTATCACGAGCAACAGCAAAAGAGTCAACCTGTTAATCAGAAAGGAAAAATATGAAACAAGGAAACTACATTCATGAGAACGTAAACCAGTGTAGAAACCAAAGACCCAGAAAAATAAACAGCAGCATTGTAATTTCACATATACTGAACTTGCACAAATTACCTCATCCAGAAAAACAATAGCACCATTAGGGATCTCATTGGCAAGTGAAAATATCTTCCCTAACAGACGTTCACTTTCACCATAATACTTTGACATGACAACCTCTAATGGGACATATAGCAATGGAACACCCTGCCAAGTTATATCACATGCATCTTTTATTTCATTAATACACCTTGATGCTACAGTAATATTAGCTCATAACTTTGTAGATAACCAAACATGCATGAAACACAATATATTCATATCCACGCACAAAATTTTATGCACATGAAAAAATTTTCAGTGGAAGTTAGTCCTACCAAGTATGAGTGCAATAATTAAGAAGCCACAATTTTCAAATCACTAAGAAACAACTGGGATATTAATAAATAGTGTGCCAAATACAATACCGCTTGATTTGCTATTACACGAGCACAAGATGTCTTCCCAGTCCCTGAAATTCATTACAAAAATGCAAATCAACCTATGGAAAAGATATCAACTGAAGTACTAGCTCCACTAATTCAGTTTAGATCATAACTCAAGTACTTCAAGACAATGACAGTGAAGTGTTAGTCATTGTTTAGGTCTCTCTCAACTGTTTTCTCAGTAATTTAAAGTCGAAACAACAAAACAACCCACTCTCCACAAGTTTACAAAGTAAACACCTAAAAACTCAGAACCTAGTGATTCAAACGAAGGACAATTCTAACTATATTGTAACATAACATTAATTTCTGAAACAAAGGATATTGAATATTAATTTTCACAGAACTCCATCAAAAATCATGCTGAGTGCACAAGCAGATACAACTTGTGTAGAGCCACAAACTTGATTGCTCCATGAAAGAAAGACATTTATCATGGACTGGACCTCTAATGATATTATTGAGGACAAATTTTATAACAAAGTATAAAGTTAGCCTTCAATCTAATAACTTAAGATTCGAAATTAAGTTGGTTGCCAATAATTTAATGTGATACCATTCAGACCTCACCAATAAACTAGATATTTAAATTTTAAATAGTTGCACGTGTAGCTTAGATCTAAAGGAAAGTCTGTCCATACTTGAGGGAGTGTGTTGACAGTACAAAGCAAGTGTAAAGGAAAGTTCGCAAGATATATGTTTAAGCCTACTGCAAACTCCAAATCATTTATCTAAGAAACTACATTATGTACCCTGCCTAGAATGTTCCTCACATATCCTTACAAATTAATTTCAAGAAAAATTATTAAGGAAACACATACTTACAAATCTTCTAAGCGAGCTGAAGTTCTCTTTTACAAAATTAAATATTCACATTTAGATCTTCAAGCCATCTTTTTTGTGCAAATGGCTTCCAAGATATGTTTGCCAGTGGCATGAGGTCTAGCAAAGGCTTTGACTGCAAAGAATGTGAGTTCATGTGGAGATTGAAGTCTACACTAGAGGTCTCCATGTGCCCCGCTTCAGTATTGAGAATGCGATTTGGTTTCTTTGGGAAAAATTCAGTGTCTGGGGAGAGGTAACTGAACAAACTTAGAGAATTTAGGGATTAATACCCTCTAAGTAAAAGGGTTGAGAAAATACCAACTGCTACATTCCACTTATCTACTATCTAAATTTTAGGAGTTTAAAATACAATAACAACAACAGATAAAGAGAGAAATTTTCTCCAAAATTTTCTCCTAATTCTTAGGAATAGCTATAGCTTTATCTTCACCTAATTCTTAGGAACAGCTGGCCGTAGCCTTATTTGATCTTCTTCCTCTTATTTCGGTTTTATCTTCTTCTTACCAAGATTACTTCTTCAACACTCCCCCTCAAGCTGGTGAATAAATATCTTTCATTCCCAGCTTGCCTCTAATTAGCTCAAAACTTTGATTGTTCATTGCCTTAGTGAGAATATCAGCTTCTTGTAAACCTGCGGGGATATATCCAAGATTGATTCCACCATCTTCAATCTCTTGTTTAATGAATTGTCTATCAATTCACACATGCTTCATCTAGTCATATTGGATTGGATTGTTCACTATATTAATTGCAGACTTGCTGTCACAATATAGTCTTGTAGGAGTAGTATTAGGCACCTTCAAGTCTTCCATGAACTTCCCTAGCTAGATTACTTCACAAATACCTTAAGCTATAGCTCGGTATTCTGTCTTAGCACTACTTCTAGTTACTACACTTTGTTTCTGTCACGAGAAGACCCTCTTTTCCAAGTAATTTTAAATTTTCTCGTTGCCAACTATTATTGCTTATTACTGCTTGCTACTATTAGTAGATTAGCTCTTCATTTTACTATTCTAACTTCTAGAAGGCAGTTTGTTATTGCCACATGCAAGGAAGTTAGAGATTCCCAAGTTTGTTAGGGGCGTAGGGCCCACCCTAGCAGGAGAATCTTCTCCCCCAGGCGCTGGTATAATTCCCCTAATCGTGTAAGGGGAAGGCATTATGAAAAATCTCCAAATTCTCACGGTCTCTCTCCTCATATTCTCTCTGTTCTACTCTCCATTCTCACTAATTCTTCTTTTTCTCTCTGTTCTCTTATCTGTCTGGGCATAAAGTCGTCCTAATTCCTATTGGATTGGAGAGGAAGGGTATTGTCAGGCTTAGGCCGTGACAATTTCTTACTCCTCCATGTCACAAGGTTACCCCATAATTTTGTGCAATAACTAGAGGTTGATTTGCTATCTTCTAAGGAAACTACCCATTCAGCATTCACAAACCCTTGAATTCCTTAGTCTTCATGTTTTCTGAATAAAATACCCTTACCAAGAGTTCCTTTAAGGTATCTTAGGATATGATAAGTAGCATTAAGATGTTTGCTAGTGGGTGAATGCATATATTGACTCACTTTACTGACTACATAAGTGATATCAAGCCTAGTAAGAGACAAATAAATTAGCTTTCCCACTAACCTTTGGTATCTACCTTTATCAACTGCCTTGTTTGTCCCATCTTCATTAGCTTTCCAGTTGGGTTCCAATGGTGTGCTAGCTGGTTTACAACCAAGCATACATGTCTCCTTTAGTAGATCCAATGTATACTTTCTTTGAGAGAAAAAAATTCCCTCTTTGCTTCTTGCTACTTCCATCCCCAAAAAATACCTCAATTGTCCAAGGTCTTTTATTTCAATGCCTACTGCAACTGTCCCTTTAGTGCCTTAATTTCCTATTGATTGTCACATGTAACAATAAAATTGTCTACATAAACAATTAAGATAGTTTTCAGACCATTAGCAGCATGTTTGATGAACAAAGTATGATCAGATTGCCCTTGTTGATACCCTAGCTGATGTAAGGTGGTGCTAAACCTTTTGAACCACGCCCTAAGGGATTGTTTTAGCCCATACAAAGATTTCTATAGTCTACAAACTTTCCCTTTTCTTCAAATCCAGGAAGGATTCGCATATATATCTCCTCTTCTAGATCCCCATTAAGAAATGCATTCTTTATATCAAGCTGATGTAATTCTCAATCTAAGTTGGCAACAAGGAATAATAACACGCGTATGGAATTGAGTTTTGCAACAGGAGCAAAAGTCTCTTCATAATCTATACCTTGTATTTGAGTAAAGCCATGGGCCACTAACCTGGCCTTATACCTCTCAATACTGCCATCAGCTTTGTGTTTTACTGTGAATATCCATTTGCTTCCTACTACTTTCTTGTTTTGAGGTAGATTCACCACTTCCCATGTACCATTCTTTTTCAGTGCATCCATTTCTTCCATTACAACCCTTCTCTAGTTTGGTAGGCCTCATTAATATTCTTAGGTATTTGCACTTCATCAACTCTTGTAGTGAATACCCTGAAATTTGGAGACATCGTGAATATACCAAATGGTTAGAAATAGGATATTTAGTGCATGATCTCACCCCCTTTCTCCAAGCAATTGGAATATCCAAATCATATAATTCAGGCTCTACATGTTCAGTCCTGCTATCCTTCTCAATAGGCACAACTGCTTCAGACCTTTCGTCCTCTCCGAGTACCGGACCTACTTCCAGGGTTAATGATTGGTTTTGCTTTGGTTCAAGAGTCCTCCTTCTAGAATACACTTGGATTGGTGGCTGTGACTTAGGAAATTCTTCTTGAATGTGTTGAATTTGCTGCTACATTTTTTGTTCTCTCCCTTGAATTTGCTGCTGCATTTCCTGCTCTCCCCCTTGATTAGTTACATAATTAGGAATAAGAGTAGAAAAAGTCACTGTTCCAAGAAAAAACACTAACATCCTAGCAATCCCTACCTTGCTCTGCACTAGGAATCTCCCCTTGCAGAAGTTTGGTAGAGTAGTAGTATTGATTCTCAATAAATGAGACATCACAAGAGAGAAAAAATTTCTTAGTGTTAGAGCAATAACACTTGTAAACTCCGCCTGGGGATGTTATCCACTGCCGGTCCCAAGCCCGGATAAAGGAGGAGGGTTGTGTTAGGTAGCCGACAGCCAACGTAAAACTTAGTCGGATCCAAAACATGAACTCTAGACAAATTATGAAAAAACGTTTGGGCGTGGGCGTAACCCTTCATAGCGACGCGCTACACTGCCCCCGTGTAGTGACAAGTGAGCTAGGGCCGCTGCATCGGCGCCCGGATGTAGTGATAAATGAGCAAGGGTTCCCGCATTTGCTTGGACGGATGTGGGTAAAGAAGTTAGTCCAAAATCAAAATCAACATCAAAACCAAAATCAAAATCAAAATCAAAATCAGAACCAAAATCAAAATCAAAAACAAAATCAAATTCAAAGTCAAGGCCAAAAACAAAATCAAATCCAAAGTCAAGGACAAAAACAAAATCATAGATTAAGGATTGGGTCATGGAACATAGGAACATTAACAGGCAAAGCTATGGAAGTGGTGGATGTGATGATTAGGAGAAAAATTAATATTATGTGCCTTCAAGAGACGAGATGGGTTGGGAAAAAAGCAAAAACTTTATCAGAAGCTGGATATAAACTATGGTACACAGGAACTGATCGAGCGAAAAATGGAGTAGGGATTATTATGGATAAAAGCTTAATAGATGAGGTAGTGGATGTAAAGAGAATAGGGGATAGGATTATTATGGTGAAGATTAGTCTAGGAAGAATAACTATGAATATCTTTAGTACATATGCACCACAAGCGGGGTTAGGTGATGAGATAAAAGCAAAATTCTGGGAGGACCTAGAGGGACTTATACAAATGATACCAAGAGGAGAGAAAGTGATTATAGGAGGTGACTTAAATGGGCACGTGGGTAGAGACGGAAACGGATATAGAGAGGTACATGGAGGGTATGGATTCGGGGAAATTAATAATGAGGGTAAATCTATCCTAGATTTTGCTATGGCATATGGGCTCATTATAACCAATACGAGGTTCAAAAAACGGGACGAACACTTAATTACATATAAAAATATCAGCTCAAGCACCCAAATAGATTACTTCCTCATGAGACAAGAGGATCGGTTATGTTGTAGGGATTGTAAGGTAATACCGGGAGAGTGTTTGACTACTCAACATAGACTTCTAGTACTTGACGTCCAAGTAAGAAATTGGAAGAGAAAAAACCATATAAAACAAAATCCAAGAATCAGGTGGTGGAATTTAAAAGGGGAGAAACAACTAATCTTCAAAGAAAAATTAAGGGGTAGAAGGGAATGGAATGGAGAAAGACAAACAAACCAAATGTGGAAAGAAATGGCTAATGCTCTGAGAAGCACGGCAAAGGTAGTCCTTGGAGAGACAAATGGTAGAGCCCCTAACCTTAAGGAGTCTTGGTGGTGGAATGAAGATGTACAATTGAAAATTAAAAATAAGAAAACTTGCTATAAAGCGGTATATCAATGCAATAATGAAGAAAATCAAAAAAATTATAAAGAAGCAAAAAAGGCAGCAAAAAGAGCTGTTAGTGAAGCAAGGTCAAAAGCATATGAGAATCTATATAAACGACTTGATACAAAAGATGGAGAAAGGGATATATATAAATTAGCTAAAGCAAGAGAAAGAAAAACACGGGATTTAAATCAAGTGAAATGCATAAAAGATGACAATAAAAATGTTTTAGTAAATGAGGGAGCGATTAAGGAGAGATGGAAGGAGTATTTCACAAAATTATTTAATGATGGTGGTGACACAAGAGTTAGGTTGGGACATCTTAGTAACTCCGAAGGGAATGTGAGCTACGCATTCTATCGACGCATAAGTTCAAATGAAATAAGACAAGCTTTAAAAAAGATGAAAAATCATAAGGCAGTGGGACCAGATAATATACCAATAGAAGCATGGAAATGCATGGGAGAAGAGGGCATCTCCTGGCTAACGCAACTATTTAACGCGATCCTTAAATCAAAAAAGATGCCAGATGAGTGGAGGAAGAGTACTTTGGTTCCTATATACAAGAACAAAGGAGATGTTCAAAACTGTGAAAATTATAGAGGAATTAAGTTAATGAGTCATACCATGAAACTCTGGGAGAGAGTAATAGAGCAGAGACTTAGAAAAGAAACAAATGTGTCAGAAAATCAGTTTGGTTTCATGCCTGGTAGGTCAACAATGGAAGCTATATATTTACTGAGGCGCCTAATGGAAAGGTATCGGGATCATCAGAAGGACCTACATATGGTGTTTATAGATCTAGAAAAGGCCTATGATAGGGTCCCTAGAGAAGTATTATGGAGGGTTTTAGAGAAGAAAGGAGTCAAAATAGCCTATATACAAGCCCTTAAGGACATGTATCATGGTGTAGAGACAAGGGTCAGAACATGCGGAGGGGATACTGAACCATTTACAACTACAATAGGACTGCATCAAGGTTCTGCACTAAGTCCATACTTATTTGCCTTAGTAATGGATGAACTCACTAAAGATATTCAGACAGATGTGCCATGGTGTATGCTATTTGCAGACGACATAGTGTTGGTGGATGAAACAAAAGAAGGAGTGAACACTAAGCTTGAGTTGTGGAGAAACAATTTAGAATCTAAGGGATTTAAATTAAGTAGAAAGAAAACAGAATATATGGAATGCAAATTTAGTAAAAATGCAAGAGTGGATGATGTTATAATAAAATTAGAAGACCAAATCTTACAAAGAAAAGACCATTTTCGATATTTGGGATCAGTGATTCAAAAAGATGGAGAAATTCACGAGGATGTCGCACATAGAATTAAGGCAGGTTGGCTAAAATGGAGAAATGCATCGGGAGTGTTATGTGATGGTAAAATCCCATTAAAATTGAAAGGAAAATTTTATAGGAGAGCTATAAGACCAGTTTTGCTGTATGGCTCAGAATGTTGGGCAGTCAAATACCAGCATGAGCAAAAGACGAGTGTAGCGGAGATGAGAATGTTAAGATGGATGTGCGGACATACAAGAAAGGATAAAATTAGAAATGAAGTTATTCGTAATAAGGTAGGAGTAGTGCCAATCGAGGAGAAGATGAGAGAGACTAGACTAAGATGGTTTGGTCATGTGAGAAGGAGACTAAGAGACGCTCCTGTGAGGAGAGTTGATGAAATGGAACAATTAGTCACAAAAAGAGGTAGAGGTAGACCCAAGAAGACTTTGGGAGAGACATTAAAGTTCGATATGAAGTATATGGATCTAAATGAAGATATGACAAACGATAGAAATACATGGAAGTCTAGAATTCATGTAGCCGACCCCACATAGTGGGATAAAGGCTGGATATGTTGTTGTTGTTTTAGAGCAATAACACTTGTAGCCTTGCTGTGTGAGAGAATAGCCAACAAACACACACTTTAAAGACTTGGGATTTAATTTAGAGTGATAGTGGTGAACAAAGGCAATACATCCAAAGACTTGAGAACAAGGAATTTAGTATACGGGTAAGAAGAGGATAGGAAGTAATGAGAGTATTCAAGGGAGTTTTGAAGTTGAGAATCCTCGTGGGGAGTCTATTGATGAAATAGGCAGCTGTGAGGATGGCTTCTCCCCAAAAAGAAGTAGGAACCGAGCTGGTAAACATTAGGGTTCTAGCTATTTCAAGCAAATGCCTATTCTTCCTTTCAATCACTCCGTTTTGTTGAGAATTATAGGGTCATGTACTTTGATGAACAATGCCATTTTCACTCAAATAAGTCTCAAATTCAGTTGAAAATTATTCTCTTCCATTATCCGATCGAAGGATTTAGATTGAGTTTGAAAAATGTTAAGAATCATTTGATGAAATTTTTTGAATACTTTGTAAACTTTAGACTTTTCTTTCAGCATGAATACCCAACACATCCTGGTATGATCATCTATAAATGTGGCAAACCAGCAAGCATGTGTTAGATTTGGAACTTTTGTTGGCCCCCATATATCACTATCTATTAGGTAGAATGGTTTGGTTGGTTGATAAGAATGAAGAGGGTGAACAAATTTTGTTTGCTTAGCAAGAATGCATTGTTCACAACTGAAAAACTCACTCATTTTATTGCCAAATAAACGAGGATACAAGATCTTTAGATATCTAAAGTTTGGATGGCCTAATTGTTTGTGCCATAAATAGATGTTAGAATCTGAAACAATAGAAGATAAAAAAGAATTATGTAACTTAGGGAGCCTATAATCACCAGAAGTTCCTTTCATATAGTATAGGCACTCTTTCTCCTCGGCATTGCCAATCATATCCCCGAAACTAAGTCTTGAAATACACAATGAGTTGGAGAGAAAGTTACTTTGCAATTCATGTCTCTAGTAATTTTGATGATGGACAAAAGATTACATCTCAATGTAGGCACATATAGGACAGATTTTAACCACAAATCTTCAAAATATATCGAGCCTTCACCTTTAGCATAGGATATTGTACAATCTGCCATGGTTACCTTTATATTTTTCTCACAATGTTTGTAATCAACCATTCCATATAAGGATCTGGTCATATGGTCAGAAGCCCCGGTATCCACTATCCAATCATTCATGTTTAGCATTTTAGAGAGGTAGCAACTACGAAAATTACCTTGTTTCACATGGGAAGCTGGTGGATTAGGTACTTCTACAGAATCTGATGGTTTTATAGCCTTTGTTTGGTTCAAAATCTGTTGCAAAAACTCCAATTGATCTGGAGTAAGTGAAAAATTTGCAACTTTACCTTCTTCAGCATCTACTGCATAGGCTGTTTGCTGCTTCTTCTGACCTTTCCCTTTCCAATTGCCTGGTTCCCCATGTATTTTCTAGCATGTTTCTCTGGTATGGTAGGGCTTGTGGCAATGATCACACCATTGCTTTTCTTTCTGAAATTCTCCACGAGTTGGTGTTGTTTTTGGTTTAGAAACAGCAAGGGTTGAGCCAGTCTGGTTATTAATTTCAGGTGATGCATGGAGCATGACCTTTCAGCTTTCTTCCCTCCTAACTTCAGCAAAAGCCTCCTTGATAGATGGAAAGGGTTTTGTTCCTAACAACCTTCCTCTGACTTCATCTAAGTCAGAATTCAGCCCATGTAGGAAGTCAAATACCCTCTCCTTCTCTATCATTTTAGAATACTTCACCCCATCCTTTGTACACTCCCAACTGATATCATAAAACAGATCCATCTCCTACCATAATTCAGATAGTATATTATAGTAATCAATCACCGAATTGTTACCTTGGTTACCTTGGCAAGTGGTTCTTAGGGCTGATCAAACTTCAAAACATTGTATTGTATTCTCCATGTCTGAGTAAAGACTTTGGACTGCATCCCATACTTCTTTTGCTGTTTTATAGAACAGATAGGTTCTCCCTATCTTTGGCTCCATGGAATTGATGAGCCAAGTCATCACTATGGAGTTTTCAGCATCCCATGCTTCAAAATTGGTCACTTCAGGATATGGTTTTGAAACTCCCCCTTTAGGTATCCCACTTTTCCTTTGCCTTTCATAACCAACATAACCGATTGAGACCATTCCCAAAAATTGGTCCCATTTGAGTTTATGTTGAGTGATTTGAAGGGTGTGGTGATCTAACGAAATAGGGGCAGAAACTGGTGGTATAGATCGAGGTAGTAGGGCAAATACTTGAGGATTCACTAGTTGGTGAAGAACTAGCCACCTTAGAGCAGATTGGTGTGAAAAAACTGGGCATACAGATTACCGAAAACCAGGCTCTGATACCATGAACAAACTTAAAGAATTTAGGAATTAATACCCTCTAAGTAATAGGGTTGAGAAAAGACCAACTGCTACACCATTCTCGGTTACAAGGATGCTTTAAATACAACAATTCTATTTATCTACTATCTAAATTTTAGGAGTTTAAAATACAAAAACAACAGATAAGGAGAGAAATTTACTCCTAAGTTTTCCCCTAATTCTTAGGAATAGCTATAGCTTTATCTTCACCTAATTCTTAGGAACGGCTGGCTGTAGCTTTATCTGATCTTCTTCCTCTTATTTCGATTTTATCTTCTTCTTACCAAGATTACTTCCTCAACAGTAACTGATCAGGAATTAGGATTGTAAAATTCTAATGTTTGATATTAGTATTTAGGTTTATTTGAATTTTGGAATTTTAGATTTTCCCTTGTATTTATTTTGTTAAAATAATTATAGTTGGTAATTATCTTTTAGTTAGGATTTCAATCTATAAATAGGCCTATGATGTTCTTGGAGATTATACTTTTATTTGATATTGAATACAATTGATGATTTTCTCTCCCTAATCTTTGTTTCCTCTCTCTCTCTCTCTCGATTCTTTTCTTCTTCTAAACTTTTTCCCTTCTTTTCTCCCATTCCCCCAATTTCTCCTCTCTTCAATTTTTTTGAAATCTTTCTACTGTTCTGCATCAAGTTGGTATCAAGCAAACCTCAATTTTGAGTTTCCATCAGTTCCACCATTACAACAACCATTACTTTTAGCAACAACCCTTCATTCATCTGCAGAATCCATCAGAACAGAGCATCAGAAGTCCATATGTCATCACAAACTTCATTGCCAACACAGCAATAGCATATATTCAATTCAATCAAGATATCTTGTGATATCATCAACAATAAACAATCAACAATGAAGTCATCACAAAATTCACAATGCAATCAACAGGAGCCATCATCAAAAGCTTTCCTCAAAAAACCAATCAAGATGACTACAAAGCACTGCAACTGGAACCATCAACCATCATCAATCCACCAGAACAAAGAAAAACCATTGGGAACCATCAGCACCATCTTTGGTATTGATCAACCACCAGCTACAAGAAGAGTCTACACAAAACACAAGGATGAGTTTTTTTTCTTTCTTTGGATAAGGGAGAATGATGAGAAATAAAGATTATTAAATTTTATTTTTAGAGTTTGATATTAGAATTTAGGTTCTTTTTTAATTTTATATTTTATATTTATTTTTCTTGTCCAGATAATTATAGCTACGTAACTATCTTTTAGTAACGATTTTAAATAGGCTTAGGATGTAAATAGGCTTTCGAGGGATGTCAAATAAAATCGATGATTCTTCTCCTGCTTCTCCTTCTGCTGCTGCTGCTACTTTTCTCCTCAATTTTCTGCAATTAAGACTATCTTCCACACTCTTTGTGACAAGTAATAGTAGATGCCATAAGTGATTAGTTTGCAATGCTTGCAGGTGGTGCGGAATATTTCAAAGGATGATTTCATTGTGGCAAGGTAATGAGCAACAATCTGCATCGGACCTTAAGTGATTGTGCAGAATGTGTATTCAGACTCAAGAGTAGTCTTCTCTCTATTTCAAACAGCTGATTCTTGGGTGGCTTTGAGCCTCCAAACAGTTTCTCAATCTCATAGGGGCTCCCGAATCATGATGTATAGAGAATGTGGCCCTCTTTTGAACCTATTTACGGCATACAACAGGAACACCTTTCACATCACTATACCCTCCCTCTCCCCTGACAAAATGGCATCCAAAAAATAAAAAAAGAGGTAAATTCCATGCAACAGTGCAGGGTTTGGAAAAAAGGCACTAATCATCCCTATGTTTTTGGAAATAACATTGATCTCCCCTGACTTTTGAAAACTCAAAACACTTTGGCCCTTGTCATTACTTAACTGCAATTAATTTTTCCAAAATGCCAAAAATACCCTAATCATCTCTCTCTTTCTCTCCCCCCCCCCCCCTCTTTGTAATTAGAGAAGAAGGGAAAAAAATATTGGGGAGTGGTGATTGGCCACTACCATGAAATCCGGAGAGAGAAGTCCAACAAAACCCAACAATCTAGGTTCCTAATGATGGAACCCATATCACTGGGTTCCATCATTGGCCTCCATCTGGGTTCCATCACTAGCGTTCGTCTTCAACTCCTCTGGATTTGGCTACTCCTTGATGTTCTCTTCTATTGTTTCTTTCATGACATTTGGTTCTTTCTAAAACCTAATTTCATTGCTATTATTATCATCATCATTGTTAACATTGCCAATGTAATTATAACTGTTATTGTGGCCATCATGTTCATCCTCCTTTTTCGACTTTAAGATCAAGCCTAGATTATGAGCATGGGGTTTCATCAATTTGCAAAGGTTCAATTAAGAACCCCATCAGTGGGTTTCTCTGCAAATTGAACCCCTCCTCTAGGGTTTTTGTCACTATTGGAGAGAAAGCCTTGTTCGCAAAGGACGCATCACGTTGTCACTAGAGGAAAGGAGTTAGTCAAGACATGAAGACTTTGGTTGGATTACACATCTAGTGTTTGGGTCTTCTCCGATAGCAAGATCAACACAACAAAAAAATCACAGCTAGGTTCAATCAATTGAGAGAGGGAGGGGGATGAATTCATCTTGGGCAGGTCTTCACCATGACTTGAAGCTCATCTCCACAAGATGGACCTTTTGTTGAACAGTGATTTTGCCAAAGCTGGAGAGGGAGAGATAGATGTAAAATGCTATTTTGTCTAACTTTTTAACCACAAAGGGTTTTGTGCTCATCTCAAAAGCACAAGGATGGTTGTGCCTTTTTGCTATAGACCTTACCCCCAAAAAAACTAATAACAATATAGAGATTGATGGGTTTAAAATTGACTTACACCAAATTTAACTCAATTCATCTCATCATTGCATCTGCCTTTTTTGTAGTAAGCACTTCTCTTCTAGCTCTCTACGAAGTATTTTGAGCATTTGGACACACCAGATACTTGTTTAGAAAACTACCCAAAAGGATTTCCTAGTAATATGCGTCTAGGGATTAAGGTAAACATGCAAAAGAGTTGAGAAGCATCAATATCCAATAGATATATGATTTGCTTGGCATTTGTTCTTGACAAGAAGATAACAAAGGTAGTCCTACCATAAGTTCAAATACCATCAACTCACAGAGAGAATGAGAGAGAGATGGATAAAGGGAGATAGAGATTAGACCTGGAATAAGGAATGAATTAGCTTGAGAAGGCAAGACCTTTTGATCATAATTCTCACAACTTGCATCACATACTTTTCTCATCTTGTGAAATGTGAACTACTCCCATCATCTAAAATTCAAGGTAGATTTGGCAGAGTATGTTCAATGTGTCTAGTTGGACTTGCATTAAACAAATGTGCTATCCCAAGAGCTTCCCATCAAAGCATGGATGGAACATCCCTTCTATTCTTAAAAGTTCTATTTAATGCAATTCAACTTTAAAGAAATAAAAAGAACATAAGCATAAAAATATCTATCTATACCATCATGACAAAGGCACATAAAAGTAAACGTACTTGCCATGATATCCATAGCCAAGTAAAATAACTCAGAAGAATATGAACACCAAGAGCGGATTCTTGTTAAAATCCATCAAAATATGCAAATTACAGACAGTATATTTTGCCACTCTATAGACATTAAACGCAAAGAATACATAACCATCTGGTTCAGCGATGTTGGACCTAAATGTTTCCATGCACAATCAATGAATTATTTCCACCCCTAACCAATGAAAGAAAAATATGCTTAAGAATTGTTCAAATGTCTAGTTCTGGACTGGAATCCAAACCTGGCGGGCCTTCAAATAGCACTGCTCGAGGTCTGTTTGTCTCAAACTTATAACGGGTCCCACGAGCAATGTCATCATACACTTCAGGATTTTGAAGAGCCAACAATATTGTATCTTCTATGTCCCTACACATAAAAACTAATACGAACAATATTTGGCAGTTTTTATTAAAGCAACATACAAAACTGTGGACCATGTTATTGAACAGCAGCACATCTTGGCATCAGTTTTTAGGCTCACATTACAACATATCAAGTTTTCATCCCAATATGTTGAGTCCGCTACATGAATTCTAGCTTGCTGGTCATTTCTTTATGGCTTCATCTTTTGTAAGGCCCTTATACCTTATAGTTCATTTCATGCCTAATAGTCTCCCACCAAGTTTTTATTGGTCTTCAAACGCTTTTACTATATACTTGCTTCATTCTATCCCCTTCTCACAAAAGCTTGTATTGGTCTCACATAACCAAATCATCTTAATTATCTCATGCATCTTATCTTCAATAGAAGCCATGGTTTCCAAGCTCACATTATGAACTATGATGCAGAAGCAATTTTTTTGTTATTAGTGTTTATTTTATTTTTATTTGTTTAATTCAGCTTAGTATTTAAGCTATTAGGTTTCAAATTTTTTTTATTTATTAGCTTTAATAAGGGTCATGTGACTAGCATGTGAACATTAAAATATATAGATTCCTAATATTAGATAGATTCTTTGAGCAAGGACTAGGATTCCTTTGTGATTAGGGATTAGGATTTATAACAGCTGTAACCAAGTATAAATGGTCTTTTAACAGACTTTGTAGTCAGCCATTTGTATTATCATTAACTTTTGAAGTTTTCTTAAACCCTAATTTCGTATCTTTGTTCCAGATTTGATCTTACACTGTTTTCGTACAATTTTTGCTCTTGTTTTGATGATTCTTCATCCTATACCGCATCAAATTGGTATCAAGTGAAACGATCCTATAGTTGTGTTAGGATTTTAAGTTTTGAGCCATGTTGGGTGTGCTAGAGGATGTGGAAGAGGCAATCAAGCCCAAGAAACAGAATTGGCTGCAATGTGGCGTATGATTGAAGATATGTCACAAGCTGTGCAAGCTCTGCAGTAACAGGAATGGGTTGGGAACCCATATGGAGATTCCAAAAAGTGACCACAACCCTTTTGACATGCCAGAAGGTGGTCCTGAGGGAGAACTTGATGATGGGAGAAGATGAAAACCCCTTTCATGATGCTGGAACCACAGATTTTGTGGCATGAGACAGATTGGAAGAGCAGTCAGTACATGAACTTGATTTGTCAAATGATGGAATCAAAGGTGCTGGCTTTTATGGAAAGATACATGCTGAGGACTATTTGGATTGGAGAAGACTAGAAGCAAAAGTTGAGAATGAAGAAGACATTGGAGAACCTCTTTATGATGATTATGATGAAGACGACAAGGAAGAAATTGACTTATTACCAATCCAAGGCGAAAGTCTTGTTTTACAGCAGGTTTTATCTGCTCCTAAGGTAGTGGAACAAGAAGATTGGAGAAAACTAGAAGCTGAAACTGAGCATGAAGAAGATATTGGAGAACCTATTCATGATTAATATGTTGAACATGAGGAAATTGACTTATTACCTGTATGTCACTACCCCAAGGGCATTAATAGTAATTGTCCTTTTTTTTTGTGTTTTCCCTTACTTGTACCTTAGGCTGTGTAGTGTGTACTTGAGTGAGTGAGTTTGTTAGTTGATTAGAATGGTAATAACTGCATGGATGCAAACAGCCTATAAATAAGTTGTTAAATAGAGAATAGGTAGCTATTGATTGAATGAATCCATTATGTTTCCCTCTCAACTCCTTATCTTTCTCTTTGTTTTGTCTAAACCTTTCCCCTTTCTTCTCAATTTCTCTTCCTCCATTCTATTCTTCCTTCTCAAATTCCTACAAAATCCCATTCTAGACCCTAGGAAAACCTAAGGCCGTGACATTTGGTATTAGAGCCAATCAATCCTCGGCTATTCCAGCAATTCTTGCTCTAAGAATTCAGGCGAATTCATTTTCGACTGATTTCTGGCGCTTCTCAGCGGATTAATTCCCAACAAATCTTAGCTGTGATTCCTGCAAATTCTCTTAGCAGTTAACTCCAGTGTTCTGGGCAGCAAACTAGGCTGGGCAAAATTCGGACGACTCTCAGCGGAATCAGTTGAGCAGCAAATTCCGATGATTTCGGAAAATTCATCAAAGCCAGTGGTCCTCTGACCATTGGTCGGTGATTAGGTAAGAAAAAGGTCCCAGCAGTTGGGGGGCGATCATTGAATCACAACGATCGCAACTTTCATTCCAGCGAATAAGGAAGGCTTGAATTGGAAGCAAGTTTGGGGGCGTTCGTTGGGTTACAACGATCGCAAATAGAGCTCGGGTGATCTTGAATTCGCAGTGATCGCGAGCAGATAGCGATTAGTTGCGGGGTTTTCGACGATCAGGTTGCAGGGGTTCTGACGATCGATTTGGATTGGGGTGTGGGTTGGGGCCGTTGTCAATCTTGATTAGCAGCGAGCGTGATGATTCTCACTTTTTGCTCGGATTTGAAGGCGAATCAAAGTAAAGCGACTCTTGGTTCAAATCTTGAAGGCAAAGCAGGAGGTAGTCTCACGACTGTGAATTTTGCAAATTCTCAGCTCAAATTTGAAAGCTTGTGAAGGCGAAGCAGACCCAAGCAATTTTGGCTATGGTTCCAAAGCGATTGGATCTAGGTCGCTACAAGTGATAAAGGCGATTTAGCGAAACTGAGAGTCGGCAATTCACCAGAAGTTGCAACGAGAGCCAATCAAACTTTCAAGAAGTTGAAATTAGGAAGGCAACGGTCCTCAGCTACTGCATCGCAACTAAGGCGGAGGTTTTCAGTGAATTTGGAAGCTAATAGTAGGCGAACTTGAAGGCCGAACAAACTCGATTAGGTTTAGGAGGAGTTACATAATGGAAGTAGTTTCAGAAGCAAGCCATGGACACAAGACTTGAAGAAACATGCGCTAAATTCAACAGACAATGGGACGAAATTATGATCATGGTGGCCAAAAGATTTCAAATTCGCCTTCCAGCTGAGTTACTTTCTAAGGAGTATTCGGATCCGATTATTCAAAAAAAGAGATCAGATTCGACGATAGGCAGAGATCTTGACATTACTCGTCCATGGAGTTAGCTTTAAGAGATAGGAAAGCTCTAGATCCACACTAGGACCAATTCAAGCAAGCATTGGAAGCATACCTAATGCTTCCAGTTAGCAGGCAACAAGTGGAGTAAAATTAAATCAAGTCAAAGATGAGAGGTGTAGCAAAGAATTCAATAACCTAAAACAAGAAGGCTCTGTAACGGATTATAAGGTCAAGTTTGAGGAACTAAAATGGTTAATGCTCAATTCCCATCCGATTTTGAACGAGTCTTACTTTGTGTCGAAATTCATTAATGGTCTTAACAATGTGCTAAGGCGTATTATGAAAATAATGTATCCTGCCTCAGTAAAACAAGCAGCTCAAAAGGCGAGGCCGCAAGAATTGACACTAAAAGCAATTTACAGAAAGCATGGGTTGCTACCTAAAGGTCATCTTAAGAGCAGCCAGCAGAATGAAGGTATTTCTACGACCACCCCTAGTTTGCAGCAAGAGGTTGATGAATTTCTCACAATGGATAAGGAAATTCAGGAAGTAAAAGATAATCCGATTGAGGAGATCTCTATGGACGATGAGGAAGTAAAAGATGTCGTGAAATCAAGAAGGGATATGATCACAGCAACTGTAGATTTTGAAGACTTCAAGTCTGTTTCTCTTGAAGAAATAGGTAGTCCTCCAATACCTAATGATAATACAAACCTAATTTTTGAGGATCTACAGAATAGAGCCAAGGAGGAGGAGGAAAAGGTAGTTCAAAAATGTCAATGTGTGGAAAAAGATTTTGTTGATCTTTTAGGCGAAATCATAGCAGATGATATTGTTGGAGATTTATTAGCCGTTGAAGATACAAAGGAGTTGGTGATCACTTTAGCAAAGGAAAATAAAGGAGGTACTTCAAGAGAGTTTGAAATACTTGCTGATCAAAGAGATGTTGTTTCCTCTTTCATCCATAAAATGAAACCAAGGAGAAGAAAGAAAAAGAAGCCAAAGCAAGTAAGAGAAGAACAAGAAAAGGCGAAGAATAAACTAGATCATGAAAATGAGAATTGGATGAAGAAACAGAGGCCCAGTTTTAATAAGTTTCTTGGGGACAAGAAACCTCTCAATGAGGGGAGATTGTCACGACCCCAAGGGCATTAGCAGTAATTGTTTTTTTGTTTGTATTTTCCCTTAATTGTACCTTAGGTTGTGTAGTGTGTGCTTGAGTTTGTTAGTTGATTAGTTTGGTATAACTGCATGGATGCAAACAACCTATAAATAAGTTGTTGAATAGAGAATAGGTAGCTATTGATTGAATGAATCCATTTTGTTTCTCTCCCAACTCTTTATCTTTCTCTCTATTTCGTCTAAACCTTTCCCCTTTCTTCTCAATTTATCTTCCTCCATTCCATTCTTTCTTCTCAAGTTCCTACAAAATCCCATTCTAGACCCTAGGAAAACCTAGGGCTGTGACACTGTACAAGGAGACAAAGATCACCAACCTCACAAAATCTCATAAATCTGGAAGGATAATGAGACACCAATCACTTAGCGATGTTTGATTCAGTTTATCATGGGCTTGTTAAGCCAACTGGCTCATTTAACATTTAAATTATTTAATTAAGTTTTGATGATTAACAAAAAGGGTATTTTAACAATATATAAATTTTAGTCTCTAATTATTTTTGATTAATTTATAAAATATTTTAGCATAGTATATGTATTAAGAAAATTAGTATTTTCCATTAAAATTATTTTTCAAGCAAGTAAAAATTTATACAAAAATATTTTTTCAATATCTGGATCAAAAGTCGACCCTTGGTATGCCAAAAGTTGACCCTTGATGCCCCAACAGTCATATTTTGGACCGTTAGAAAATCTGCAAAACGAATGCCAGCGAAAGTCAACTTTCACTATCGAAAGTCAACCCTTGTTCAAACAAGGGTCGACCCTTGGCCCAACGGTCAGATTTTTTACCGTCGCTACAGTGCGCTATAATGATTTTGCTACAGTATTTTTCAGCAATGCCTATAAATACCCCAAGCTCGTTTTGAAGATTAAGAAGAGTACATATTGCATATCAAAAGCACTCAAAAGCTCCCAAACACACTCAAGAAAGTTTCCAAGCAATCCAAGGCTCTCCGAAGCTTCGTTGTACATCCATAAAAGAGCCAAAAGGCAAGTGGAGAAAAACGTTTCAAGCCCACTTCGAATTTCTCCATCAAACTTGACAAACTTGAGGTTACAAAATTTATTTATATTATCTTGCCTTGTAAATTCGCTCTTAATTGCTTGTTTATTTGTGTCCAAGTGTGGACAATTATTTGTAAACATTTAAACTATTGTTGTGGATTGTATAGGTTTCCTAGATCCGTTAAAATCTAGGTGAATCTAGTTTCCAAGGTAAGCTAGGGTAGAAACCTTGATGTAGTGGTTGCCTAAAATCCGTTGTAATCTAGGTGTGTATCTAGTTTCCAATGTAAACTAATGTGGAAAGCTTAGTGAAATTGATTTACTATAACCCCAAGAGTAGTTAGACCATGGGAGAGTGGACTAGGTGTGTGTGGAAACACTGAACCACTATAAATTGTCTTGAAACTCATTTTATTTATTCTTGTTATATCTTGTAGCTTGCATTTATTATTAATCACAAACATCATCTATTATATTTATCAAATATATATTCTCCAATAAAATCATTAATCAAAAATATTTATTAAAATAGCGAAAAATTTAATCATTCAATTCATCCCCCTCTTGAGTGGCCATACCCTAATGGACCTACAGGGCTAAGTCTACAAAGATGAGGTATGATCTGATATCTTACAAATAGATGCTTGGGTTTACAACTGATCTCAAATTTCCTCCCACGCTATTGAAGCATACTTAATTCAGATTCTGAAAGCTGGGTTCTTTCATGCTGATCCTCATCATAGAAATTTTCCTATTGATGTGGATGAATCAATCAACTTCAGTATGATGGAAGAGATTAAGTCTTTCATGTATGATGGATCTGTTTTATGCAGTTTATGAGAAAGACATAAAAAGGGTTATGTGCAGTCTCATAGATCTCAGATCACTCCAGCCCACAGGAGGCCTGTCATCCATTAGGAGATTTGGGCAGTTTTCTTGGATAATTTGATGAAACAAAGACCAGATCAACAACAAATTTTGGCTAAAATTTTTGAGGATTTGTTTTGCATAGCACAAGATCAGTCATTCTGGTTTCTTTCCAATTTTATCCTTGGGCTAAGGGCTTTTTCGACAGTAGCCTATACCCTAGATCCAGGTTCCTCCTTTCAAAGGATTGTTGCACCTTATGCACTAGCTGTTGGATTTAAAACAGCAGCAACACTTTAGACGGCAAATCGTTCAGCAAATAAGGAAGCGAGCCAATGTGCTAGAACATACACCATATCCATGCCATTTCAGAATCCAACAGATTGAGTAGTTTGTGAAGCAACTTGAGTTGGGAGACCTGAAACTTCAAGTTTGAGTTTTTGATACGAAAAGGGTTCATTGGCGAGGCAATCTTTTCTTGTCAAGCTTGGATATCTGAAGAGTTGCAGAAAATTGATCCTAGCATTTATGATCAGCACCTCCAAGTTTTCTTTTTGGAGCCAAGTTTGTTTCAACCCAGGGTGATTGATTTAGGAGCAGTTTTTTTTTATATTTGAGCTTTTATTTTATTTTATTTGTTTAATTCTGCTTAGTATTTAAGTTATTAGGTTTTACATGCTTTTTTTATTTATTAGCTTTAATAAGTAGACAGACTAGCATGTGACTATTAAAATAGATAGATTCCTAAGATTAGATTGATTCCTTTGCAAGCAAGAACTAGAATTCCTTTGTGATAAAGGATTAGAATTTATTATAGCTGTAACATAGTATAAATGGTCTTTTAAGAGACTTTGTAGGCTGTCATTTTTATTCTCATTCAACTTTTGAGGTTTTCCTAAACCCTAATTTCATATCTACATTCCAGATCTGATCTTACACTGTTTTTGCATATATTTTGCTTTTTTTTGGCTGATTCTTCCTCCATACTGCATCAAACTATAAGTTGGAACCATACACTGATTGAGAATATAGAAGATGCCATAGATCATGGACCATACCTTTTTTGCCGATCATATCCAGCAATATTGTCCCATGATATTTCAGACTTCGAATAACCAAAATTGGGTTCATTAAGTCCATAAATTCTAACTCCCATTGCCTCAAGGCTAGCAACTGATTTTTCAACAGATGCCTTCTGTGCAGTATCTCCTTTTGTTTTTCTTTCCAACATTTTAGTCTGCCCTGCTAACTGTAAGACTGACACTAAAGCATCAAGCTCCTGGTGGCTGAAACTACCACGCTTTAGGAACTCAATTTCCTGCATAGATAACAGCGATTCCAGAACTCGTTATAAAAGGCTTGCTCCTTCCAATTGAAAATAATCAATTAAACAAAAGCACAAGATCAAAACAAAATTGTCATAAACCACAAGAAATGAGGCGCAACCACTTTATCAGAGCTAATGAGCGAACGGAACAGGAGAATATACAAATCTTCATCGTGTGCATTTGTTTCATTCATATTCCCCTGATCCTCACCAGTCTGCTTCCCTTTTCCTGGACGACTCAGTGTTAGTTGCCAAGCAACTGCACTGAAAAGGAGAACAGCAATATTAAAAATGATTAGTAAATCAGAAAAAAAAAAAAACTAAAGTTGCAAGAGAACATTACAGGCAGTGCTGAACATACAATACAATGAGTCAGGAAAATATGGAATGTGCTTCACTAGTTAGTCTCAACAAGGCCAAAAGGATGACTAGTGAGAAATCAAAAAAATCACAAAAAATAAGATAACTGATGGCCAACTCATGGGAGGTTCAAACTGACCTATCCCAAGCCCGCAATATCATATCTGAACCAACTCCAGAGTCTTCATCCTTCAGTCCAAGTGTTGAAACAAGGTTTGCAATTAGTAGCGGAATTTCACAATTTGGAGGAATTTGAAACTTGATTGTGACCTGTAACATGACATCCTGTTAGGACGCAATAATCTTGATAACAAATAATTGCATTGTAATATCTTCTGCAATTAAGTCCTAAAACTGAGCACACATAAAACCAACAATGGCCAGATTCTTTCTAGTAAGAAAAGAAGTGAATGGTATCAAAGCACACATATTTGACAGATGGGTTCCAACTCCTTCCACCTCATCAATTTGAAAAAAAAAAAAAAGAAAGGCATTGTAACCCAGGATGAAATTAGCACTTTTTGAACTTTCATCTAAACCCAACCCAAATTGATTATAATAACTTGAAATTCTCAAAATGCAATGCCACAAATAATCCACCAAGCAAACCATGTCTTGGGTGGGATTGCCACAGCAGAACCAAAATGACCTTTTGGCCTTTAACAGCAATTGTAAACCGAGGATAAGAACCATATTGCATTCCTTTGCTTTTGAGCAATTCTTCTAACCGTTCCCGATCTTTCCTTGCAATTTCCTCCAAATCAACATGACTAGAAGGAGATTCAGATGGCAAAGAAGCTGCCGGGGGGCCCTGCACAAAAGGTAATTCCAAAACCAAATTAATACAACAACACCAATTTCACATTATATATTCAAAAATATTAACAAGGGTATATGGCCCACAATTTAGTGATTAGGTGTTACGCACCTAGGGTTCGTGATAGGTTAAAAGAGGAGTTGGAAGGAATTGAGGGAGGGAATTAAGAGAGAACAGTATAGAGAAGAAGATTTAGGGGGAAACGAGAGAAAGAGAGGGAAATTGGAGGGAGATTGAGAGAGAATTTTAGAGAGAAAAATGAGAATATTCATTCAATCAATTTAGGCATAATCCTTCCAACCTCATATGTGGCTTATATAGAGCCCAACAGCCTCCCACATGCTCTCATGTGCTATATAATAACTAACCTAACTGCCTATAGAATAAGACAAAGCCCTATAACAGAACAAAGAAAAAGAAATTACAATTATTACATATTGCATGCCAACTCCTACTATTACATTTACTAAACTATCCTCGGGATCATGACAATTACCCCCTCCTTAAGAGAGTTCTTATCCCCAAGAACTTGTAGTAAGTAGTCATGGCTCTTCACCCAATTCCAGCCTGTTTCATTCCTCTTTCCTTCTTTCTCCTCCTAGGCCTCTTCTCCTTTGTTCTTAGGTTTCCAAGATCCATCCCAGACATAATTTGGCTTAGAACTTCAATAGAAGCAACCTGATCGACCTCAATGACTTCAGGTTCAAATCTGTGAGTGCTTGATGGAATAGCAAACCGAAGCTGCAAAAGGTGCTTGTCCCTAAGCAAGTCCTTCACCTGAAAGAAATTTGAAAAAGGCAAAGGAAAGATGGATTCAATCTTGGATGGATCATTAGCTGACTTAATTTCTACTCGAAGATGTGAATGTAGCCCATTAATCTTCTTTCTTTCAACGTGACCACTCAAAATTGTCAATTCCGACTGCTCAAATACCAAGAAACCCAGACCCTTAATGTCCTCATATGGAGGTTCCCCAACAAACAAACCATATGCCCTTGTCGGTAATTCAACCACATCTTCTTTCTATTCCTCGGAATATTCCCAAAGCTCACTCTCAACATTTTTCTCCTCCATTTCAGCAACACCTTCTTCTTTTTGCTCACCGGAATATTTGAGAAGCTCACTATCCACAGCTTCTTTCTCCAAGAATTCTATGTTACACTAATTCAATCCTAATGATTGCTTGTTTGAATCAATCATCTTCTGGTGAGAGCTTCCTGGCTAGTCATCTAAAACGTTTCTTCTTAGTCTCTCAAAGAATTCAGCAAGAAAGCTGCAGTGATACTTCTTGGTCAATATCTTTGAAAACTCCTATAACTACTCTCGTATCATACAGCCAAATTCCTCACACGTTTAGCTAACCCAAGGGTCTAATGACTGTTCCCGTGCCTCCTGATTCGGCCCAAACTCATGATTTTTGTTGAATGGAAATGCAACATTCTTTTCTTGCAGTTGAGGTTCCAATCGTATCGTGTGCGCACCGCTTCCGCTGGTATCATGAGCAAGATAGCCCATTGGAAATGCAAAATCCTTCTGCTGCAATTAAGACTCCATTGGTCTCATACGTGCACTGCCCATCATGGCTGAAATCTTGTGCTGCAATTAAGGCTCCCATGGCCTCATGTGTGCACTGTCCGTCATGGCAGAAATCTCACGAACAGGACAAGACAAAGGCCAATAAACAGGAGCTTTGTACATCCTCTAAAATTAGCAGCCGAGGGTCACTTGCTGGAATTTCAAATTCCGTCAAATCCACTGATCTCTGAAATAATCAATTCACCGAGGTCGCCTAGATATGTTGGGTAATTAATCTCCTCAGAGCAGTTGGCAACCTATAATCAGCTTTTGTGTCTTACGGCTAATGAGCACCACCTCACCCACTGCTTCAAGTAGTCGCCAATACTTAATCCGCCTCAAACGAAACCCGCCAAGAGCTAAGTCTGCTTTGCCTTTAATTCTGGACCCAATTAAATCAAGCAAAAGGAGTTGGCGGCTAAGAAACTACTCGATTAACTCAGTTGGAAATTTCTCTAGATTGAATTGCACTCCCCGATGTTCAACGATTGTTCCTTAGGTTCGGTCAAACTCGTGCTCTCTAATGGAAAGCTTCGCACCCAATTAGTCGGCAAATTTGCTTAGCCTCTCGTCTACTTCCTCCGATTTTGCTCTACCTGCGATTACTTCCAGTCGCAAACCTCTTGCCAGTGATAACCCAACCAATGATGCATCAATGCTTCCTTCCTCATGTCCTGCCTAATCACCGACCTCTGATTGGAATTTCTCCCGAATTCTTGAATCACTCAAGGCTCTAATTCAATCATGACTTCCTTTTTCACTGGCATCAGTGCCCTCGTTCTTCACCCAATCGCCGTCCAAGGGCCACAAAACCACTGACTCTATTGCGATCTGTGTGGAGTCACTATCGAAACTCCCCTGGCCTGTGTTGTCTTCAATTCTGAGCCGAAGCTTGCTTTGCTCCGCTTCGCCTTTCAAATCCGAGTTCAATTCCGAATTCAGTCACAACTTCTTCCCAAACCTACTGCCAATGACTATCAAAATCATCGGAATTCAGTTCGCTTCCCTTGAAGCTCATACCTCTGTAATTGATCGACTTAGTTGTTTGATCAATTCTACCGCCGCTTCTGGAAACGCCTACTGCACTCGATCGATTCCGCAATCTTTTGCCAAAGTCGAGGGGTTGGCCTAAACTGCCTACACTTGCCTGCTGCTACTGGATTCCATAGTTGCCTTCTAATTTCGAGAATCAACAAAGAAAGCCATCGAGGAATGGTCGCTCTAATACCAATTGTCACGCACCTAGGGTTCGTGATAGGTTAAAAGAGGAGTTGGAGGGAATTAAGGGAGAACAGTATAGAGAAGAAGATTTAGGGGGAAATGAGAGAGAGAGGGGGAAATAGGAGGGAGATTAGAGAGAATCCTAGAGAGAAAAATGAGAATATTCATTCAATCAATTTAGGCATAATCCTTCTGTTGAAATGTTGTCTCGAGTATATGGTATAAGAAGAAAAAAAGTGAAAGCAGTGAGTGATGGCAGTGTGCTAGAGGGCCATTGAAGAATTAGATAGAAATTTATATCTCAAACTGTAATTAATGAAAATTGGGGGGGTTAAACTGTAAATATCTAATTCTTCTCAAGTGATAACCGCCCACTCTATAAATAGAGTGCTAGGGGGTGTGTGTGGCCATTCTATTCTCTTCTATTGTAACGAGTGCATTGTATTCTCTGAGAGAGAGGCTAGAATTCTGGTTTTGGCTTTGTAATCTTGGGAGAGAAGTTGTTGTTTTTTGTACTCGGGAATAGGGGGGAGATCTTGCTGCTGTACTGGTCTTTCTTCTCCTTAATAAGACTGCTAGCAGGGCTCTTTAAAGGCTGGATGTAGGTTTCCTCAAAGGAAACCGAACCAGGATAAATCTGCGCCTACTTGTGGTTTGATTGTTTCTTGTTTTATTTTCATTCTGTTTTGATTGCTTATGTTTCTGTTTTCAATTCCTTTTATTGCTGGATGGATTTGAGAGTGTTGAGAGAGGCATATATCATCCAAGAGTCATTCCGCATAATCCTAGGATAACAAATTGGTATCAGAGCTAGTTTTTAGGTTCAAGAATAGTCCAAGAACCTTCAAGATTTCATCTGTTTTGAATTCTCTTTCATAGAACAGTATCATAATGGCTGCAACTAGGTATGATATTGAGAAGTTTAATGGCCAGAATGATTTCGGCCTTTGGAGGATGAAAATGAGAGCATTACTAGGGAATCTAGGACTAGAAGAGGCTTTAGATGAGGAAGAAACACTACCTGAAACCTCCACTGAAGAACAAAAAAAGGAAAAATCAAAAGAAAAGAAAGATATTGACAAGAAAGCTTTTAACACCTTGATTTTAAGTTTAGGGGACAAAGTCTTGAGGGAAGTGGCCAAAATGACCACGGCATTAGACCTTTGGAAAAGATTGGAGACCCTTTACTTGACTAAAACCTTGTCTAGTAGGTTATATTTGAAAACCAAATTTTTCTCCTTTAGAATGGATGAAGGTAAGAAACTGCACGAGCACATAGATGAGTTTAACAAGTTATGTTTGGATCTTGAGAACATAGACATTAAATATGATGATGAGGATAAGGCCTTAGTCTTATTGCACTCTCTACCAAAGTCATATGAAACCTTTGTTGACATTTTAAAACATGGTAGAGACAAGTTGTCTCTAGATGATGTGACCGGAGCCTTGAGTTCCAAGGAATTACAACATAAGGTTGAAGGAAAGAACTCTACACATGATGCTCTTACAGTTGGGACTAGACCAGAAAACAGGGACCCTAAATTTAAGGGTAGGTCTAGGTCAAAGTCTAGGAATGGCAAGAAAATGATAAGATGTTATCATTGCCATGATGAGGGACATATTAAGAAGAATTGTCCTAAAAGAAAGAGTGAAATCCTAGAGAAAAACCCTCGAATTTCTTCATCTGTGTGTGAGGCTAACTATGATAGTGCAGATGCCCTATAAGGGTCTAGAAATGCTGGAAATGTAGCATAGTTTCTAGGTTTTAGGGTGAACTTATCATAGGAAATGGTTTTCAATTTATAGAGTCATAGTAGGTGATATGGTGTTAGTAGGCAATAATCAAGAGTAAAGTATAAAGCCTATTAGAGATCAGTTTTTAGGATCTAGGGTGACCTATCTAGGCCTTGTCTCATGGTGAAGCTAGGTGAAGTGAACCTAGTGAAGATGGTGTGTTCCTAAGGAATTCCCAAGAGTATATGAGCTTGCTGGATTTTAGGAAGCTTGCTGGAAATTGCTTCTGGTGTGAAGGGTTAGGTGTGTGGAGTTGTGTAATAGGTATACCTAGGTCTCCTAAAGCTAGGGTTCTTACCTATGAGGGAAAACTCTACTAATAGGACATGGAATTAGTTGATTCCAAGGCCAAGGGATGGAATTTGGAATGCTGGCCAGCAAGGAGAATCCTTTGGGAATGTCCAAACCTAATCTATGAACCAGGGTATGGCAATAAGGAAATCTAGAAAATGTTTTGATCAGATTCATTGTGTAAGCTTGGGCTGAATTGTGAGAGGGAGGAAGCTAGTGTTTAAGATAGCTTTGGCTCTTGCAATTAGGGTCCTTGTCAACAGTAAGGGGAAAAGGGTGTGTGCAAGTGTTATCTTGTATGGAGTAGCCCATGTTGATCAAAATCTGGATTAAGCAAGGAAAAGAGAAATAGAATCATCTTGTATATTATGAGCAAGAGAATAGAAGGTCTAGTGTTGCCTAGGATGGGCAAAAGATAGATCCTCAAGTAATCTACCAGTGAGGTATGGAATGTTGGGTTTGAAGGATGCTTAGGCTCAGGTTTGAGTGCTAAGAAGCAGGCTGGAAAATAGAACCTCTTGCATAAGAAGAGGTGATGCACTCTTGTCCAAATGAATGGCATGGAGCCATGTAAATTTGGGGAGAATCTTGGACTAAGGTGGAAGATCCCTTAGGTTAAATGGGTGGAGTGCTGTGAAGTGTCTATTTGAGAATTAAGGAAGGTGCTGGAAATGGGAAAAGTCTAGGGAAATGGCTAGACATGGCCATTGGTCATAGCAGCACATGAAGGCTTAATTTGGATCAAATAGGTAATCACTAACAGCCATTATCCATGTGGAAATTAAGAGAGAAAAGTGATCTTATAGTGTAGCCAAGGGTTAATAGGCTAGAGGGAAAGGTAAGCAAGAATTGATTGCTTAGAAGGTCTCTCTAGGTATGATAGTAATTCCCTAGGTAAGATATAAGATTGTGATAGTCCAGAGGGTAAATTGAGTGCATGAGGAAACTGTGTCAATTTCAATGGTATGCCTAGGAAAAGTAAGGCAGCTTAAATGATAGTTATCCAATGGGAATCTCAAGGTGTAGCTGAGGTTGTAGTTCAGTGTTTGAGATTGTTGGAAGGAGGAGAAGCTGGAAAGATAAGGCATAGAGGTTGGAATAGAAATGAACAGCTTATGGAAGCTTAGGATCACCCAAATCTTAAGCATATCTTGGTAGGCTGGTAGTTAGAAGAGCCTCAAGAGAGTTGAGCAGTTCTCAAAGTTTGAAACAAACATAAGAGAAAATCAGTGGTAAATCCTAAAATGCCAGTTTTGGGAGCTAGGAGGAAGTCTAGCAAATTTAAGGCCAATCCGGGTGAGGTTCACTGTGTTGTGATGCTGTATAAAATGTTTGGACACTTTGGATTAATGAGTAACATTGAGTATGGATTTGGTTTATGGTAGAGTGTAGGTAGAAACCATGTAGAGACCGATCATATTGATGTTAGGAATATATTCATTAGGAAGACCCTTGAGGAGGTAGATCATTCTAATGAGAGTTGTAGGTTTTGTCCTAGGTGATCCATTGGTGAAATTTACAGCATTGTTTTGGATATTCTTAATGTTTGTTTTATGTCTTGAGTGATCAGGTGCAGCAGGTCATATGAAGAGCAAGATGAGAGCAGGACAAGTTCATCTATTGGAAGGCCAAGGCTTGATAGATGAAGGTTGGAGTATACTCAAGACAATGGTGGATAATTGTTGAAATGTTATCTCGAGCATATGGTATAAGAAGAAGAAAAGTGAAAGCAGTGAGTGATGGCAGTGTGCTAGAGGGCCATTAAAGAATTAGATAGAAGTTTATATCTCAAACTATAATTAATGGAAATTGGGGGGGGTTAAACTGTAAATATCTAATTCTTCTCTAGTGATAACCGCCCACTCTATAAATAAAGTGCTAGGGGGGGTGTGTGGCCATTCTATTCTCTTCTATTGTAACGAGTGCATTGTATTCTCTGAGAGAAAGGCTAGAATTCTGGTTTTGGCTTTGTAATCTTGGGAGAGAAGTTGCTGTTTTTTGTACTCGGGAATAGGGGAGAGATCTTGCTGCTGTACTGGTCTTTCTACTCCTTAATAAGACTGCTAGCAGGGCTCTTTAAAGGCTGGATGTAGGTTTCCTCAAAGGAAACCGAACCAGGATAAATCCGCGCCTACTTGTGGTTTGATTGTTTCTTGTTTTATTTTCATTCTGTTTTGAATGCTTATGTTTTTGTTTTCAATTCCTTTTATTGCTGGGTGGATTTGAGAGTGTTGAGAGAGGCATATATCATCCAAGAGTCATTCCGCATAGTCCTAGGATAACACCTTCCAACCTTAGTTGTGGCTTATATAAAGCCTAACAGCCTCCCACATGCTCCCATGTGCAATATAACAACTAGCCTAACTACCTATAAAATAAGACAAAGCCCTATAACAGAAAAAAGGAAAAGAAATTACAATTATTGTATATTGCATGCCAGCTCCTACTATTATATTTACTAAACTATCCTTGGGGTCATGACATTAGGTAACTGACTAATTTTAGTATCTATACACAATTACAACTAGAGAAGAGACATATAAAGTTTAAAGCAAGAAAATGATTAAAGTAAAAGGCTGTTCTCTTGGACTATTCTGATTTACAAGAATAGAATGATACCAGAAATCATGAGTAACAAATATTGACACCTACATAAAAGGTGTGAGGGGGAGAGAAAGTCAATGTACACACCTCAACAGCATCAGCATGGGCTATTTTCAGTCCAATCCCAAATAATCCAACCAAGACAGCTGGAACAGAAAACAGTCCAGGAGCTTCAGACGTTGATCTCCCCCATTGACCTCTGGATGCATAAGAATGGATGTGTTGCTCGAAGGATCCTACATGTATCGATTCAAGTACTTGTAAACTGTATACATAAGCAATAATAAAACCATCACATCACACATTGGACAAACATAAGTTCTTCTTGAAACACTTATTTCCCTGAATTTTCATTTCTTAACTGAAACATTTTGTTGATTACAATTGACAAGCTTGATAACTAAAATCTTCCAAAAAGATTGTCACAAAAAAGGAGATCTTACTATAAGATCCATAAATGGCTAGACTATCAGTAAAGCAAGATATTGCACATCCAAATAGCACCAACATAGGCGGGACCAAGCAAAGACAACAAGTGAAGAAGTTTTTTGATGTGGTTTAGTTGTATGTAACATAACCAAAATCCAACAGTGCAGAATATTTTGCCTCATCCAGTTAAAGCTTAAAATACCATAAGGGTGGCAAAAAAGAGTCAACAGTATGAGGGAGTGTGGTTAGCAAAGGATTCAATAACAACACAGCTAATACTAAACTGAATGACAATGACAACAAAGGGATTGGATAGTTGACACCAGATGGTAGGAATAATATTAGACTACTCATTCGACAAAGGGACCTTTGTGAAAAATTTTTGAAGGCCCCTATTAGAGGTAGTTCACAATAGAGTCAATCTAGGCTCAGTAGATAATTGGTATATAGGACTAATAATTTTAAAATTATACAAACACTGTACTACATTTACATTTGGGAATCAGAAAGTCTGAAATGGGAATTTATAAATTACATGGAACAAAATTGAATATTGTGAGGATGACAATTGGGATCCTCAGACTGATTCATTTGCTCAATCTGGTAACTGGATGAGGATTTAGTTCATTTTGAAGCTGTAAAAATCAAGAATCAAGGGATCAACTGAATCTGATCATATCATTATTTAAGGAGGTACCTATCTAATTTATTTTTGACCTGAATTTCAAAAAAAAATTGTCAAAAGAAGATCAATAATGCAAACCAGGCGTGGCACAGATAAACTTGCCCAGATATCATACAGAGTAATCATTTCCTCTCTTTGGTTTTCTAATATGCAATATTCAGGTTTCCACAAGTGAACCTAGATTTATCCCTTTATTGGTCCATCCAGCCCAAAACGAACGTGACAGGGTAGATTGGTGAGCGCAAGGAGCAGATTGAGCACCAAAGCCAATCAAAGATGTGGCTTTTGTTGAGCAGGGCATGTGGATCATCATTTGGTGCAAAAAGAGACAGAAAGCAACCAAGAATATATATATATACATATATATATATATAGAGAGAGAGAGAGAGAGATGAATAGAATCCAGATGTGCTATTAGGGTAGTTGGCAATCCATCAATGTGGACATGTGGATGATCATTTGATGCAAAAAGAGCGAATCAGAAGCCACTGATGCTAACTCTCTCTTCCCCCAATGAACTCCCTTTAAGCGAAACTCCTTCAGCAAGAAGGAAAAGAAACATAGATTAAAGAAAGAGAACCATTGTGGACGTGACGATACAGTTAGCCCTAGAGCTAATTAGAACAAACAATACAAAGCTACCTCAAGCATCTTTAAGAATGGGGATTTGCCATTGAAAAACAAAATTAACCACACAATGTATCACAACCACTTGTCCAGTCCACTCTTACTGTTAATTCTAAATCAACAACACTCGTCAGCTCATAGGCCACCGGCGCACCAAGTATGAGAAAGTTAACAACGGTAAAGGAACTGACGAAACACCGGAAACGACAAGGACAAACCGCCTTATAAGATCAAAATCGGCAGCGATCGAAATAGTTCACATCAGATCAAAAATTCAGGCAGAACCAATCAATACAAATGCTAAATATACATAGAGAGAGAGGGGGGGTTAGAGAGAGAGAGTACGGTGAGAGAGTGGGCGATGAAAAGGGCGAGACGGCGCGTATGAAGGGATCAAGGTTTTGGGGGAGGGCATCGGACGACACGCCTGAACTGTCTTCGCGAGTCGCTTCATGGCCGCCGTGATGTCTCTCTGAGTGCGATAACAAGGTTGCAGTCGCTAGGCTTGGCGCGGAAGAATCAAGGAAGAGATCAAATGACTGGAATGTTCTAGTGCTGAAACCGTACGGACGGGACGCGACTACTGTACTGCTAGTTGGACGACTCGGTCCATAATGTATTATTATTATTACTATTTTTGTCAAAATAGTATTTATATTTTTTTAAAATTATCAAAACAATTCTTTGTTACTAACAATGTTAATTAATCTATAATTAAATCAAATTAATCATAATTATATCTAATTAAATAAAAAAAAAGTAAAATAAAAAAAAGGTCAAAATCAAAACATAATTATTTTAACCATTACTAGAATTAATCAAATAAGACACTTTTGAAGATGATCGAAACCTTAGATGGGTTCTATAATAATGGAATGGAGAGAGAGAAGAAGAAGATAGGTTGGTGAACATCATCTAATTGAATGTTTGTGGAAGAAAAACGATTTTGTTTTGAGGTTGGAGGAGTCGACACGATACTAACAAATGGAGTTGATTGTTCTTTCATTTTTTAATTAATTTCCAACAAAAACATATCCTTGTAGTTAGGGGATAGATATAGTTAAAACCACAAAAATGACCTCCCCTCAAGGTTATCGATGTCAAATTAAAGGTGAATCGAGATGCTGCCCTCAGCAACAATTAGCTATATTCAAAAGAGCCAACCAACAAGGGGGAATGACTTGTGTGTTATTGGGGAAAATAACCCATCACTATTGTTTTTTGTCCATTTCATCGAAGTAGACAAATAGTTATTTTTTATTGTTAATCAAAATAGAGCAAGTAGTCTTGAATGCAACTATTGGGTCCTCTCTCTCCCTATTGTCGTGATATGCTCTAATACTATATTTAGATGACATCTAAATGGCACTTTAATGTGTTCTTGTATTTAATAAATGATAATTTATCTTCATTCATGACTTTCTAATTTTATATAAATGAGTTCTTAATTTTTTTCTTAAAGACCTTATTCTTAAGTTGTTAATAATATGATGACAAGATTTTTTAGTACAAGAAATCTTAAAATGTTCTAGGTCATTAGCTTCCTTAAATAGGGAATTTAATCAAGCGATTACGAACTAGTATAGAAGTTTACTATTTTGATTAATATGAGATATTAATGATAAAGGGTAGTGAGTCACATGTTATAAAGTATGAAATGCTTATAGTAAATGTATGGGTGGTTGTTAGTTAAACGGTGCATCAAACGTGACATTAATAAAAAATCACATGGTTAAAAGGATTAATGATTTTGATAAGGGGAATGCATTTGAGCCCGTAATTATCCCAATACCCTAGGAGAATAGCCAATAAAAGCAAAGACGTGTTCACCAGAGAACCAAGCCAAGTTTGCCATTTAGCCTAAGTCCGAGATGGACACGTGACAGATACGACTCAACTAATCGACTAGAAATTTTTAGCCTTTGGCTCATCGAAGATTCCCCAAATTCCTCGTCCTCAATCATCATTCCAAATATCATGGAGGTAGGGATTATTTCAAACCCTTTGGAAACTAATCACCATATCCACACCATCAAGATCATGGCTCCATAAAGGACGGGATGGGGATCCCAGAAGTTCAAAAAGGGAATTCTTATCTTAACGGAAGAATAAAAAAAGGCGACCAAGACGAGTAAGGGAATATTCTCTCTTTTTTCCTTAAGTTCTCAACTACAAACTTTAGCTTTGATAACCCGATGAACTGACTTGAACGTCAGAGTGTTCATGAAAGAACGAGTCCCCGACTCCGTTTTGCAAGTACTTGGTCCGAGATAGAAGAGGGTGATCGACTATGCATCATCATTTGGCACCCACGATGGGGCTTAGGCGTTTTCTTTCTGTCTCCCTAGTACAATTTTCTTGATGTTCAAGTTCTCTCAGTCTTGATGGCAACAAAGAGACACCAATCTCGGGTTATTGGCAGTAACCCTGCCCCAGGACCAAGCCAGAACAATCCTCCGCAGAGTCAGCAGGGGAGAAAGCATAGCCTGAATAATCCTCATCCTCTTCCAGATCGTATTGCACTTTTGGAGAATCAGGTCCAGCTTCTAATAGAGCTGCTCACCGGCTTCCTAGATCAACAGCACTAGTAGCAAGCCTACTACTCTCAAACAGATGGAAGGTAGAAACCCCCTCTGGAGGACGAATCTTGCCAGTGTGGGGCAGAGCCTCGGGGACGGGGATAGGAAGTTGGGCCTGGTGAAGCCAAAGAATCCTCTATTATGTCGTACGCGCAACAGCAGGAAAAGAGGCTACGGTAGTTAGAGAAAGAGATTGCGACATTGAAATCGAAGTAAGGAGAGTCCTATGGCATGGCTGTAAACCAGCCTCTTAGTCCAGAGATTATGGCTGCGGTGTAGCCCGAACGTCTTCGCATTTCGGCTATCAAGCCCTATGCGAGCATTACTAACCCAATGGATCACCTAGATCTCTTCACCTCTTATATGATAGTGCAGGACGTGTCTAATGCAATGTGGTGTAGAGTTTTCCTGGCTACACTATAAGGGCATGTGCGCACTAGGTACTCAAATCTGGCCCATCACTCAATAGTTAACTTCACATAGTTTTAGAATAGTTTTTGGGCCCACTTTGCACCTCTTCGGAGGCATCGGATATCTACTATGGCTCTGGTCAACCTAAAGTAGAACCAAGGAGAATCCTTGAAGGATTTCGTCACAAGGTTTAATATGAAGGCCTTGAGCATTGAGAACTTCGATCATAGTGTCGCAATGGTAGCATTTCAGAATGCCCTAAAGCCCGACCCTTTTGCCCAGTCATTGGCCAAAACTTCCCCACTCACATTTACAAACATTCTTGGCCAGGTAACGAAGTATATCAATGCTGAAGAAGTTATGCAGGTGAAAAGAGCCGAATACATCGAGAAGAAAGAGAAAAAGAAACATTCTGAAGAGCATAAGAGTGAAAGTAGAAGGGAGGATCGCAAAGAGAAACCTCGTCCTCAGTGGGAATCGAGTGGGTTCACTCTCCTAAATGCTCTTAGAGGGGAGATCCTTGCTACTATTGAGGGCAATAACTATCTGAAGAAACCACTGCCTATGAGGGCACCATCCAACAAAAGGAATAGGAATAAATATTATTGTTTTCACCAGGATCATGGCCGCAACACGGAGAAATGCCATTAATTAAAAGAAGAGATTCAAGAGCTCTATAATACCCCATATTTTCGTGAAAATGCCACGTATTTTAAGTGAGTTTAAAATATGAAAAAATACGTTTGAAATGGCAACAAGTGACCGAATTAGCTGTAGGGAGTGCCCTGGAGCTTAGATACCTAAGGACAAAGGTATATTTTTGACAAACGTCTCGAGACGAGATTTATGACGCTGAAAGAAATCAAATCAGAGACAATTTTTTGATTAAGTTAAGTTGTAGTCTAAAAAGACCGAATGATAGTAAGAGCTTCCCAAAAATCGTACATATCGATTAATTTTGAGTTATTAATTTTGAGATTTTAAGTATCTAGATAAATTTAATGTTTGAGGGTGTAATTGTAATAAGAGAATTATCTACATAAAATAAGAATGAAATTATAAGCTCATGTGGTAAAAAATATTAAAGTTGAGAACTTGAAATAAGGGGCAAAATGTCATTTGAAAGAAGTTGGGGAATTAGCTTGGATTTCAAAAATTAAATCCATTATAGTTTTGGATTTGAAAAGCCATTCAAATATATCTTTGAGTCTTTGGAGTCCATGGCTAAGATTGTGACAAGTGGCATAATATGATTGGTTTAAGTAATCTATAAATAAGCACCATGGGTTGTTCCCAAACCATTCAAGAGAGTTTTGAGGAGTGAAACACTCTAAGTGGAGAAGCTTGCTCTAGAGAGAGGGAGAAAGTTCTGTAATAAGGCGGGAAGAAAGTGGCGGAGAAGCGGCGGAGAATGAGCCTCGTCGGAGTTATAGGTCTTTGCAGAAATTCATCGAAATCAATAAAAAAAAATCAAGGTGAGTCTAATTTTTTTTTTGATAATCTCGTAGAAAGGGAAGAAAGGGTCCCGTAGATTCAAATAGGGGTCGAATCGGATTTAAAATGAGGGAGATATGGTCGAAATATGAAAACGACACAATATTGTCTGAAACTAGGGAGGAGCGCGTGAGATATACGCACCGAAAGTGGCTGCGCGTGAAGGCGCATAGACTACCTTCCCAGGGCGCATGAAAGCGCGTAAAAGGTCATTTTTCCATGAAATTTTTCAGTTTAGTCCCCATTTTAATGCCACTCAACTCTATGTAAAATATTTGAGATTAGGTTTACCAAAACGTGTGTTTTCTGTAGAAACCTATGCCATTTGTAGTGAAATTGTACCGTCCAAGAGATAAACCAACAAGGTGAGACTCCTATACTCTAAATCCTATTTTTTATTCTCTTATGAGAGACTTCTATTACATGAGACATGTTTTGTGAAGATCTTGTACGTAAACTCTTATTGTTCTCTTACATGAAATCATGTTGCATACATGAAATGTATTTTTCTGAAAGATATATGCTGTTGGCTTTTTAACTGTTGTATTTATAAAATTCGTGTGGCCATACTGTTGTACTCATTTGTTGTTGGTCGAGGGAAAAAGTCGGATATCCCCCAAGAGGTGTTATGCGTGCACCATCAAGAAAGCTCTTGTAGGAAAGATCGTGAGTCTAAGAGACAACGAATGTGGTGTTTGCATGAGTTCTATGAGGTCGGGCCAAGGTGACATGGTTAGGGATCTCCCGAGAGGTGCTATGCGTGCGCCATTGAGAAAGCTCTCGTTGGAGGAGGCTGACATGTTCACGAGGCACTTCGAAGTAGTTCTCGTTATTTTCCTCATACGTTTTATACTTGTTCATGCAGTGATATAAACTGTTTTTGGAGTTTCTCACTAAAAGATTCATCTTCTAATTGGACTATGTCCTTGGAATATTCAAATGTTCTAAGTTCGACAAGCAGCTCTAAGGGAAATGAGGTAGCTGAGAAATAAGCTTAATTTACTGCTTGTAGCATGTTTAGCATATCTATGTTTATGTGCGAACCTATGTAATTTTGGATGTATTTAAGACATTCAGTTATCACTTGCTAGAGATGATGTCCATGTAATACATTGTGTAGACGTCTTAAACGGTTTCATTTATGATAAATAAAGTATTATGGTTGTGAACCATATCAAGTTCAATCTAGCTTCCGCATTTAAAATTTTAATACTTGTCTTAGCTATTTGATTATTGGGTTTATTAGGTTGAGAATGTGAAAATTAGGATTTTTGGGAATTTGAGTGATGTATGTCAGCAATTGTTATATAAAAAACAAATTTTATATTCCCGAAATCCTAAGTTATAACACGCTCAAAATTTGGGGTGTTACAAGCTCATTAATCAGGTTTTCTTTATGAGTTTTGTAGCTAGGGAAGCAAATCCCCGAAAAGGGTGAGAGCGACGTTCGCGTAGTCCACCTCCCCGGTAGGACTGAGCTAAGGAGTAAGATCGCAGTTGGAATTCACCTCGAAGAGAAAGACTGCAGCAACCAGGAGAGGATTATCCATAGCCCCCGGTGTTCCATACACTCGCAGCGGGGGAAGTCTTGGGAGCGAGGTGTGAGGAGGACTCGGTAGTAGTTCGAACTTCGAGGATAAAAAGGTCGAGGAAATGGGAGATGATCTCCTTTTTAGATAACAACCTCCTGGAGTATCCTAACCGAAATGATCCACTAGTGATAACGACAAAGCTTGGAAAGTGGGAGCTTCGACGGATCCTTGTGGATCCAAGCAGTTCTTTGGAGATCTTATACAAACAAGCTTTATTGGGCATGGGGTACTAGATGGAGCAATTGAGGCCACCCTGTGTCCCCCTAGTAGGGTTTGATTATAATATAAATATTTTTTTTACTTTCTTATATATCAAAAGAAAGATGATTTGTTAGCTCGACATAATTTGATCTTGATTTAGTTTTTAATTCTGATTTTTGTATTTAGAAAAAGAATACCCTACCTTTGGTGCTCTTTTTTTGTTAATATTTAATTAATTAATCAATTAATCACCCCCTTTATACACTTAATTAACAAATTAGCTACATGCCATTCATCAACCCAATATCAAAGAAATGGTTAGCATTTCATATCATTGCATGGATCTAAATGTATACATATGTATTGATAAATAAGCATTCATATCATTGCATGGATCTAAATGTATACATATGTATTGATAAATAAGCATGGAGGCTGCATATACTAAAAAAATAGAGTATGGAGAGTAAAGTTGTAGTCATGTAGCAATTTTTAAAATTAGCATAGTTTTAACCCTGCTTCAGTTAAATATTGTTGGTAATTTTTTTTGATCTCTAAGTTTAGCCTTAAGTGTGGGGTGATTGTCTAAACGACACTCTCAAGATGTTTTCGTGTATCATAGCAGTTATATTTATATTTGTTTAAATAATTTAAAATTTTAAATTTCTTAAACAATTTAATTTTTTTAATTATTTAGAAAATATTTTGTCGCTAAATAAATTTAATTTGAATTAAAATTTTTAATTATTTAGAGATGGAATTATTTTTTAGCTAAATAATTTTCAATTATTTAAATTTTTTTAATTATTTAGTGACGAAATATTCCATCGCTAAGTAATTTTAATTTTTTTAATTATTTAGTGATGAAATTATTCCGTTGCTAAATAATTTTACTTTAATTAAAAAATTTTAATTATTTAGTGATTGAATATTCTGTCAATAAATTTAAAAATTTAATAAAAAATATTAAAAATTATTTAGCGATGGAATATCCGTTGCTGAGCCGTCTCTAATTAGTGATGGAAAAATTTCGTCGCTATATCCGTCACTAAAATGTGTTTTTTTTTTTTTTTGTAATGAGAGGTAGTTAGCCTGTTCGAGCCTGCCTAGCCTAAGGGGTCCAATTTCGTTTCCTTAACCATTTAGCAGACCACCTATTATTTCTTGATAATGTGAGATCATCCTGGAGCGTGGTGGTTCACAGTTATCCGATGTACCACCCGGTTTGTAAGCTCAAGGCTGTTAAAGAGGCTATTAAAACCCTCAATTAAGCTTATGGTCATGTTATTAAGAGAGTCATTGATCTTAGGGGTTATACTAGGTTCAACAGAGCTCATCGATAACCCTAGCGATGCCGATCTTAGGCAGAGAGAGACTAAGCTAAGTGGAAATTTGTTGGTTGCCTTATCCCAAGAGTCAGATTTCCTTAGGGTAAGAGCTCCGGTGCATTGGTTGGCAGAGGGCGATCGCTGCTCCCGATACTTTTTCCAGTCTATAATGGCCTGTCGTAATCACGGAAAGATTCTAAGTTTGCAAAGGGAAGTAGTCGAGACTCTAGAAAACCATTTTCAGAATCTGTTGAGGACTAATGCTAGGGTGTCGGGTATCCATTTGAGTGATATCACCCCATATGTGGTCTATCAAGTGGCTGGTGATAGTTGGGAAGGCCTTATGGCTCCCATGACTCCAGAAGAGATAAAGATGGTCTTGTTTAGTATGGGAGATGATAAAGCTCCAGAGCCTGATGGCTTCACAGTCAAGTTCTTTAGGAAAGCCTGGGATGTGGTCGGATCTGAGGTGGTCGGGGTTGTTAGGAATTTCTTTGGTACGGGGCGTCTATTGGGAGAGGTCAACGTCGTCGTGATTAGCTTAGTCCCCAAGGTTCCCCATCTGGAGTCCCCTACTTAGTTTAGGCTGATCTCGTGTTGTAGTGTTGTTTACAAAATCATTTCAAAGATCTTGGCTAATAGGGTGAAAATAATGCTTCCAGACTTGGTCGATAAGTCCCATGCAGCTTTGGTGCCAGGCCGATCGATAGGTGATAATGTCCTTTTGGCCCAGGAGTTAATGCATCGATGCTATCTTCATAAAGGGCATTCGAGGTGTGCTATGAAAGTTGACCTGACATCAGCTTATGATTCGATGGAATGGGATTTCTTGTTAGCTATGTTTCAATTGATGAACTTCACGCCTAGGTTATGTGGTTGGATTTGTGAGTGTGTCACCACCCCTCGCTTCTCAATTAAGATTGATGACCAACAGCATGGTTTTTTCTGGGGAGGTAGGGGCCTAAGGTAGGGATACCCCCTTTCACCTTATCTGTTTGTGTTGGTCATGCAAGTGTTGAAGGGTATCGTCAGCTAGCACGTCTAGTCTCTCGATTTCAAGTTTCATTGGTGGTGTGAGCAATCCAGGATGGTGATGCACATGTTTGCTAATGACCTCTTGTTATTCTCGCACAAAGACGTAGCTTTCATTAGAATCCTTAAGGAGTACTTAGGGAAATTTGCTCTGATGTTTGGTCTACGTGCTAACCCAGCGAAGAGTGATTGCTTTGTGTCTTATAGGAATGAGGCCTTGAGAGAGAGTTTGTTCCTTGGTTCGACATTCAACAGAGGTCAACTCCCCATGAGATACCTGGGTGTCCCCTTATTATTGTCAAAGCTAGCCTATGGGGATTGTAAGCCCATATTGGATACAGTTAGGAGTTAGGTGTGCTCATGGCGTAGTCAGTCGTTATCTTTTGGAGGTAGGCTTTAGTTGGCTCATTCGATCCTTGCTACGATATACCTGTATTGGGCGTCTGTATTTTTGTTGTCCAAATGGGTGATTAAGGAGTTAGAGTGCATCATTAGGAATTTCCTTTGGAGTGGGTTAGTTGAGGATTCCCACAAAGCTAAGGTCGCATGGCGTGATGTGTGTTGTCCCAAGGAGCAAGGAGCTTTTGGATTAAAAACTCTTTATTTGTGGAACCAGGTAATGTTAACAAAGTTAATTTGGAGGCTCCTGTCAGGTGAGAGTAAGTCTTTGTGGGTTAAATGGATCCACACATTTTGGATTAAGAACAACTGCTTGTGGATGCTCCTAGTGCTGCATTCGTGCCCCTGGTATTGGAAGAAACTCTTATTTGTCTGACGTGTGGTCAGAGATAAGTTTGGGTGGGAGGTGGGGGATAACAGTCATGTTTTTCTATGGTACGATAAGTGGCACCCTCTTGGGATTCTTGTTGATCGTTTCTCCTATCAGCTCCCCCGCGGCTTGGTATCTCGATTATGGCTTGTGTCCCTAACATCATCGTTAATGGTAGGTGGGCGTGACCATCGGACTGGACATATCCATCCTTAGAGCTTATCCAGCACCGGATGTCGGGCCCCCCTAGGGTTGGTGGCCATGATGTACTAGTTTGGACCCCTGCTCAAGATGGTGCCTTTTTTGTTAAGTCTGTCTTACAAGGGTTGTTAGAGCAACGGGACCAAGTCCCTTGTGTAATACCCAAAAAACTTTCGAGTAAGAAAAATGTGGTTTCAAAGAAAATTGGTATTAGAATAGTTCAAAAAAATGTCTGAATCGACTAGAGGGAATGCCTGGAGGCTCATAAACCTAAAGAAATAGGCATATACCTATTAAGAATCTCAAGAAATGATTTTTAGCATCGAGAAAAATTGGATCAGGAATGATTTTCGGTACAGCTAAAATATAGCTATGATTCTGGCTGAAAAACCGAATTATCGCATGAGACTTTTGAGAAGTTAAAAGAACCCCAATAAAGTTCATATTTAGCATGTAGAACAACCCTTTAGCGGTTTCAAGAAGAAACAAAAGGATTTATGACCAAAATGAAGATTCGGGCCTAAGTGCAATTTCTTGAATTTGCTCGAGGGAGGTCGAAATGACATTTTTTAGGAATCTTAGAGGAAGAAATGAAGATTTCAAAGCTTGAGGGACTCAATGGAAGTTATAGAAAGTTCAGGGGCTTCATGAAAATGCCAAAATGTAAAGAAGCCAAAATAAAGGGGCAAAAGTGTAATTTTTAGAACTTGGAAGCTGCCATGGCAGACCAAGCTTCTGGCCAGCCTTCTTATCACCGAATTCGGTGGTGAAAGGCCCAAGAAATTGGCAAGGAACGTCGGGGCAAGGCCCCAGAATCAATATTGGCCGACAATTGGCTTTGATTTGGTCGAAAATGGCCAAATTTTCGACCGAAAGCAACCATAATTTACCCTAAGTAAATCGACTTTTGGGCAAATTTCGGTGCATTTTGGACAGATCTAGGGCACGGGAAGGCCTTAGTGGCTTCGGGTGAAGCAAGATCCGTCGTTTTTGGGTTCCAATTCGGCTATAAATAGAGGATCTAGTGGTAGAGAGTTTTGCAAGATTTGAGCTTAAAATCGACATAATTTTTGAATGAATTGAGGCACCAAACCATAGGTTTTTTGTTGCCCATGAGGTAAGGATCATTTCTGGAAATTTTGAGAGATTTTGGAGTTCATTTGAGGGGTGATCGGAGCTTCGTCGGAAAAATCGGATCTTGCCAGAACCGGACTGAATTTTACTCGGAGGGAGGTCTTCCAAGTATTCTTTCAAGCTCAAATTTGGCCAGATTGATCAACTCAAGGTAAGCTATCTTCTGGTATAGTCATTTTAATTTTCCGGTGTGCCGGCGCCGGAGAAGATGATCGGAGATAATTTTTAGTATTATTTAAATGTTGAAATAAAGAAAAATAGAGTAAAAATATAAATAAGAGAGATAAAATTCTGGAAAAATATCCAGAAATACGAGAAAAAGGAATAGTTCAGTTTTATAAAATTTTATTTGGGAAATTTTATGATAAAATAATTATTTTGAATTTTTGAAAGGAAACTTAATTAGATAAAAATAGGAAGAGGTTTTGAAAAATTCCCTGAAAATTTATAGACATTAGAAATGTTATTTTAGGAATTTTCATGAAGAAAAATTGAAGAAATTATTTTATTAAGAATTTTGAAAGAATTTATGGTTATAAAAAATAGAGGAAAAATTGAGAAAAATAGAGAAAAAATAAGAAAAAGTCTGGAAAAATTATATTATTGATTTTATTTGGAAATGACTGGCCAGGAAGTGATTTGGCCAAGAATCTTGACAATTTGCATTATTTTCGAGGATAACACGCAAATCGAGGCAAGACAAATTCTGTTTAAGGTGAGTGGTTTTACCCCTATAACCTATATATGATATGAATACCTTTCTATGCATGAAATCTATGTATGTTATGATCATCTTCATATACTGTTGCATAAGAAGTCATGAGGTATGCATGACATAATATTATTGTCATATTAAACTCATACATGGGATTGGGATGTCACTCTAAGAGTGTAGCCGTAATTCTCTAAGGGCAATTGATGGAACAACGTTAGGATTATCCTGCAAAGGTTCGGGATTCTGCCTAGGGTTCCATGCCAGGCTGGTGGGCCAGAAAAGTTACACTAGGGTATTTGTTTATAAATGTTCATGCATCATTCATTCATTCATACTTATATAATCCTCACTTAGAAGATTTCATCTTCTAATATTGGACTATGTCCCTGGAATATTCCACGTTCCAGGCTGGACGAGCGGTTGAAAGGGCAAGGAAGTGATCGAGGCATGAGCTTGATGGATATTTTATGGGCCCCATGTGGGGCTAGGACCATCTATTATATTTCGTTGTATTATTTAGACTTTAACAATATTTGTAATATTATATCGGGTGAACGATGTGTATGCACCCACGTATGATGTGTTTTCGAGGTTCTTTACAGGTTCTGATCTTGCTTTCGCTTATGTTTAAAGTGTATCATTCCTTTGTAATGTTTGGGATTGCTACTTATAAAGGATATGTTGAGGATTTACCTTTGGTTGAAGTTTGATGTAAAAAAAAATAAAATCCTAGCATATATTAATGCCCTGAAGAGGCTGGGGTGTTACACCTTGGTATCGTTTTGTGTGGTTTGGGTATGGAGTCCCTGTGCATTCATTTATTCTATGATTAGCAGTTAGGGAATGATTATATACTTTTAATCGTGTTAACCTGTTTATTCCATTTCCCAATAGATGTTTTCTTTGCAAGAGAGATTTTGAGAGACATAGCCATCTATTCTTTGATTGTTCTTATTCTAAGCTAGTGTCATTTTTCTGGCATTTAAAGAAGTTTGCATGGCCCTGGTGTCGATGGAAGATGGGGGTCCTATGGGCGGCGGCTCGGTGGAAAGGTAAAAATGCTTGACATGTTGCTAATCGTTTAGTTTTGCAAGCCATGATCTATTTTTTGTGGTGTGAGTGCAACAATCAGTATTGGCGAAATTCTGAGCGATTTGCAAACCAGCTTACCCATCAGATACAGTGTATCGTGTGGGCATGGTTGGTCACCATCCCTTTTCCCCATATTCTACAAAGCTTTGCATTGCAACACTTTTAGTGGCTCCCTACCGACCAACACCCATGGCTTAGGTCCATGTATTGACAATTTTTGCCCTGAATGTGTGTTCCTGTATGTCCTGGGGCCTCTTAGTGACACTTACACAGTTATCCTTCCGGTCCTAGGTTTTCTTTCTGAACGCATTGTCAGTTCAGTAGCTCTTTCGTGGCTGTCTTTTCAAGTTCGCTTTTTGTTCTTCGCCTTCTCGTTGATCAAGGTCATGTGCATTGGGGCGCCTTTCGCCTTGGAGATGAATTCACCTGGAGTTGTTTATTATTTTTTATTCCATGTACCTCCGTTGTTTTTCTTTTTATGTTGTTCTGATCCAGTTGTGTGTAGATCTTGAGTGTTTGTTTTCATTTCTGTGATTTTGTACACTAGGGTATACCTTGGTTTGTTTTTTGTACAGACGTTTACGTTTTATTTATACATATCTCCTTTTGTTAAAAAAAAAGGCTATAACAAATGAAATAATAATAATTGTTATTATCTATTAAGTGATCCTTTGCTATTTAGTTCAGAGTGAAATGCCAAATTTTTCACTTGATACCAATTTGCCCATCAAAAATTCTTTCATTTATAACTTGTATATTGGAAAAAGTCCACTAAAGCCTTTTAAAGTTTACAATTTGGGACACTTAATACTATGCAAATTTATTTTTTATTGGGAACTCCCTATGAATCATTTTCTAGTGAAAAGAAAAATTAAATTTACATGCTGAAAAAAAAGAAAAAAAATCATGATTCCCTAATTAATCTACAACAAGAACACTAAATTCTACTTCACCTCCAAGTTCCAAATAAAATAGAAGCAAATAGAAAGCTCGATTTCATTGTTGTCCTGTACAACTCTTTAATGAATTTAAAATTTAAAATAAGCAATCAAAAAACATATTTGCAATGAAAGTTGGATGTCCACATAGCATTTCTAAAGTTAAAAAGACAATAATCAACTGATGAAATATTTATTTCATAATACCCTTAAACCTAATCAATTGATGAATTAAAATCATCAATAAAAATAGCAACGGAGCGGCTGAGAATGAAACTGATTTGATATTGGAAATGGATCATTGATACCCTCACATATATATATAGCCCGCCCTTCCTCTCATGTAATTGCTCACATGGTTGTTCTCTTCAATCAATGCATCAAAATCAATCAACCCAGCAAAGCATCCAGAAAGTCTCAAATTGAGAAAGTTTTATTGAATCACGACCGTCCATGAGAGGAGCAAGTCAGATGGGTAATTTGCAGTAAATATTTTCCTTTAATTTCTTGAGGGTTAAAGAGGTGGGCTTGGACTTGGAGAAGAAACCTCTTTGTTTTTCTATTTCTATCTGCCGCTTATAGCCATCAATAATGATGAGCTTTTTCCTACATATGGAAAGGAAAAGATGCAGAAGCCATGGAAGCTTTCAAGAAGCAAATATTGAAGAATACAACTAACTGCTGCAGGCACGAGGCAACCCACAGCAGTGAAAAACTTGTATTGTTGGATGAAGCTCTTTAAATGGATGATCAACGGTATTCAGTGTCTTTCTTTTTCCTATGCTTCTTCCATTAGAAGTTGTAGCTGGAGGTTGAATTAATGAGAATAGAGCTTCCAAATCCCTCATTTCCAGTGATTATGGATGATTCATGTGTAAGTTCTTCTCCATTTCTTCTTCCTGCCGGTCTTCTTTTCCTTTTTATGAGAAAATAGTCATTTGATGCATTTTATCTCTTGTGGTAAATGATGATAAAAAAGCGCGTAAGGCATTTGCCAAATACGGGATACATTATATATGTTTTATAGTTGTCGGGTAGATCAGTTAAAATGAAGCACTAATCTTAATGAAATGGCTAATTATTTCTAATAAATATTTATCTTCAATCTTAGATTGATGAAACTTTGCACTGAATTGTCTTATTTTTTCCAAAATTAAATTAAAAATTTCCAAAGTTAAATGAAGCACTGTGTATTGGCTTACAGTACCAGTTTATTTTGTTCAGTTTCGTTTGTATTTAATTTCTTATGATTAATATTTTTACTTTAAATGAAGAATTATTATTAAAAAGACTTAAACTAATTGTAATTGTTAATTAAAGTTCGCATTGTTGTGCTGTTTTAGGCATTACAGTTAATTTAAATTTTTATTTTTCAATTAAATTTTGAAAATTAAATTGTAAAACATTATCATTTAACAGAGTTTTGATGAATACAATGCAATAAGGACTATTGCATGGGTAATTTAAATATGTGTCCTTTTATTTTTTTTCATTTTACCAAATAAAATTTGTAAAGTCAAAATAAACTCATGCAAATTTTTATTAGTAGAGCAGCTAGCAATGAATGTAAATAAATTTATTTGAAAGAGTTTAAATAAATAAAAACTGTAATATATTTAAGTTTCCAGAATTAGGTGAGATTTTTTATTTTTAAATAATTTTAACTACAAAATAGAATAACAAAAAAAAATACACAAAATTTTTAAACAAAAGGATAACTAGGGTTAATTTTTATGTTTTAACCGGCTCAGTGAGCAGACTCATTAGGTAGTTAATCATTAATTTTTTACATGGTTTATTAACAAATCACAATTGTCACCCCTTCTATATAATCAGTGAGAAGATCATCAATATAGGAGAGTTTGTCGCAGCTAGGCCACAGATATGACCTTCAGGGTTTTGAGGCCAGCAGATATAGATGACAAAGACAACATACCTGCGAACACGTTTTAGATACATCGTCTCTTAGCTTTTTCCATCGAATTTAGGTTTGAAAAGGAACAAAACACGGCAGAAAGCTTCAAGTTACTTCGAAAAAGCACATGGAAACCTGCTTTATTCACGTTAGCAATATGTGGGTAGCCAGCAGCTCTCTTTTTTCATGGCTTATAAATTAGCTTCTGTCTTCAGTCCCATTTTCCTCTTAAAACAAACTGAACCCTAGAACCCGCTTCTTTCTTGTTTTCTACTAACATGACACAGGACATGCATGATTACACAATGGCTTCTTTGAGATATAGAGTGGTTCTCTCCTTCGTGTTCTTCATCTATTGCTTCGCAGCAGAAGAGCGATATATATACTTGGTCCTAATGGAAGGCAATCCGGTTGCATTTCATCGAGTTGGCCCGATGCCTCTTGAAGAAGGAAGAAAGTTTGATCCAAACAGGTGAGAGATATATATAGCGAAGGGTGGCGATACTTGCACACTTAAAATGTTGATTGCACATGAAAGAGGTTGTGACAAATACTTTTACAAAGTGTATAAAGTGTTGCCTATGCCCCAAAAATGTTTAAGAAGATAACAAATACCTTCAAAAAGTTCTTTTTTAAGGGTATTCTAGAATGCGACCTTTTAATAAGGGTACCTAGGGTAACACTTTTAAGTGTGATTATCACCACCTCATTGAACTCTGGTATTTGTTTCTGGTAGCTAGTTTTTTCATCTTCCGTAGGAGGTGGTTAATGGGATACTGAGGACTTGTTTGGATTGTTAGTGAAGTTTCAAAGGCTTATGCAAAGAGCTTGGTGGACTCTCATGACCAGCTCCTAGAGAGCACTCTAGATACAGGAAGCTACAGCAAGCTCTACAGCTTCAAACACATTGTTAATGGCTTTGCAGTCCACACAACCCGTTCGCAGGTCCTCTCTTCTCTTCCAAACACACTCACTGTTTCCTGTTTTGAAGGATTGCAGTACATATAATCTTTCGTTTTGCCTTGGGTAATTTAATTATTTCTCTTCAAAATATATTCTTAACTCTTGATTAGAGCTTATTTCATCTTGCATTCTATAGATAGCTATATGGAGATGGAGTTCAAATCAATACAAAATTTATTGTTTTGAACCGATCTCGTGTTTCTTCTATATATAACAGTAAAAGCATTTCTCAGGCGAAGAAGATCAAGAAGGCTCATGGAGTGAGGTTGGTGGAGAAAGACAGAGGTGCCAAGTTGATGACCACTTACACTCCTGATTTCTTAGGGTTACCACGAGGAGTCTGGGCGCAAGAAGGAGGAGAAAGAAATGCAGGTGAAGGTATAGTGATCGGTTTCGTCGATTCGGGAATCAACCCTTTGCACCCTAGCTTTGCTTATGATCATCCCGAAGATCCTCTGGCTTTGAATCTTTCTCATTTTTCTGGGGCTTGTGAGGGGGGTCCTCTATTCCCCACAAATTCCTGCAACGGTAAAATAGTTTCTGCAAGGTTTTTCTCGGCTGGGGCTCAAGCAGCTGTAACTCTTAATGCCTCAGCTGGAGATTTCCTCTCGCCAGTTGATGCAGACGGGCATGGCAGGTGATTAAAGAATTATATTCCTTTTACACGCTATGAGTTATAATTAAGGATTTTAAGGATAATAAGGGAGACGAAGGCTTAATATATTATTGTTGTTTTTTATTAATTTAGTCACGTGGCATCAATTGCTGCCGGAAATTATAAAGTGCCAGTTATCATGAATGGCTTCTTCTATGGGCATGCCAGTGGGATGGCGCCACGTGCACGGTATGCTCTCTCCCTTTTTGTTTTTTATTTTCGCCCAGTGACATCTCCTGTTGAAGCGCAAGTGTATATATATTGACAAAATATATATTTTAACTCATATATTTGTATATTTTTTTATTTAAATATTTAATTTTTTTATTGTTTAAACGTCCTGAGATTGTAATTTTGAATCAATTACACTATTAATTTTTTTATTATTTTAATTATATTCTTAAATTTATTATTCTTAATAAATTTACTAAAATATATAATTAACATAAAATTACATAATTCAATAATATAATTAAAATAATAAAAAAAATTTATACGTATAATTAATTCGAAATTACATAATTGAGAGCTATCTTATGAAATAATAAAAAATTTGAATGTTTAGATAAAAAGATATATATAAATACAGCCCTAACAAGTGGGGGCAAAACGGTCCGACTGCCCATTCAGATTGCAAGTTCGGTTGAGGGATTGGGTCTTAATTAGGTTTAATTTGATACAACAGAATTGCTGTTTACAAGGCTATATATCCAAGCGTGGGGACTCTGGCTGATGTGGTAGCCGCAGGCGATCAAGTAAGCACTAATCTCCACAAGACAATTCAAACTTTGTAGTCTTTGATGGATTAAAATGCTGCAAATAATTCTTTTGCAATTGGACCTTTTTTATATATATATTTATTATGGGATTAAAAATGGAGATAGGATTAATCTTTTTTCTTTTTAAATTTTAAATTTTATTATTATTATTATTATTATTATTATTATTATAATCATATAAAAAAATAATTTTTTACATCATCATAAAAAATAGCTATCAAGGATATTTTTGGAATACAAAAATAACTATCATTATCATTGATTGAGTGAATTTCCTTAATTATTATGGGATTGTAGACATAAATCTATTATGATAAATCACTTTAAATTTCTGTATTTTCTATCCCCCAGATCCAGTATTATGTGATGTGGGTGTGATCTGATCCTAATAGCGACCAATGCAGGCAACACAAGATGGGGTAGATATCTTGGTACTCTCCATTGGACCAGATGCACCTCCAGAAGATACTCTAACCTTCTTGAATGCTTTTGATCTATTCATGTTATATGCAAGGAAGGCTGGAGTGTGTGTGGTGCAAGCTGCAGGAAACCAGGGTCCCAACCCTTACACTGTGGTGTCTTATAGCCCTTGGGCCATGGGTGTGGCGGCCTGCACCACAGACAGATCTTACCCTGCTACTCTTATTCTTGGAAATGCCCAGAAAATTGGTGGAGTGGGATTATCTGGTAATAAAAATTACATAATTTCACTTTAGTTACTTGTTTATGCTTAAATTTGCAATTTCCAACTGGGATAATTTTATAAATCTGCTTAAGGATTTCACAATTAGTATTCTCTTTTTCATTTAACTCATTATAGTCACCTTGTAATAAAAACCTAGTTACTTGGATCATGTTTCACTTATAAGAAAGACCTATCTAAAGTCATAAATGGATTTTTCAATTAACCCCATTTACATATTTACTTTAATAAACGTTTAAATTATACCTATGTCCCTACCCGGTATAAAATTTTCATACTTGTTTTAATTAGATGGGACCATTTATATCCTAGATCTACCCACGATGTAAATTCTATACTTTTCAAAACCTTTCTAGCACCTCTAGCTAGAGAACATTTGAAATTTGTAAGCCTTTTTCTGTAGACTTTTCCCTAAACCTCTAAGACTACTTTTTGATTTACAACATTTTTTCCATTTAAAATAATTATAAAACTAATTTTTATAGTTTATTTTTTGTAGCCAAACCTCTCAAATGATTTATTCTTCTTCTTCTTCTTCTTTTGGACTTGCAATGTTAGCGCCACTTTTCTCTACCCTTGGGGTGCATATTGGCTATACCTTAGGTGGATCATACTTGATAGAAAATGAATGTTATGGAAAACTCTAGGTAAGATTCCGTAACTTTCCCAGCTGAACCTTTTTCTTTTCTCTGAACTGGGTAAGATTTTCTTATGTAGGGCCAACCTTTGGAAGTGGTTTGCTTCAGTTTAGGCTCGTCTTGGCTAAAGATGCAGTCAAGGCAAATGGGACATTCCCAAGAAGAGCAGATTACATAGAGGAGTGTCAATATCCAGAAGCACTGAATCCTATTCTAGTTCTTGGCAGTGTTGTCATTTGCACCTTCTCAGCTGGCTTCCACAATGGCACTTCTTCTGTCACCGCCATTATTGAAACAGGAAGGGCTCTAGGGTTCATGGGTTTTGTGCTTCTTGCAAATCCAGACTATGGCGATTTCATTGCAGAGCCAATTCCATTTTCTGTTCCTGGCATAATGATCCCAAAAACCAGTGATGCACAGGTAATGAATTAATTTAACTAGTTATGATGATGCGCAAGTTTGCTGCTCTTAAGATCTACAATAATAGCAAATCTTCGGGTAACCATACAAAGCATGGCTTCTAGACATGTAACTACTAATTGGCGTGGACTAAGCTATCCCCAAATAGTCTTTAGGAGACAAGGAAGTTCACATGTTTAAATCTCTTGAGTTTTCTCTAAAGACAACAAGTATTAATATCTGAGGATTAAAGACTCTTTTCAAAGTTAACAAACTTAATTTTAAGTATGATTTAGAATTATGAAAGTGTTTCTGTACCTTTAGAACTAGATGAGAACTCTTTTCTCTTTTTTTTTTCTATTTTTTGTTAGGCGAAGTATATGAGAACACTCTAATTTATAGAGTTATTCTTTTCAAAAAGTTGACTTTTAAATAGTCACAATATTAAATACCTTAATAGGCAATTATCTACCATCATACCTTTTACGTCCATGCAAATTTCATTGGAATAACAAAAACCATGCCTTTTTGTCTTCTTTTTTTTTTTTGGCCCCAGATTGTGTCACAGTACTATAAGGAGAATACCATTAGAGATGAGGGAGGATCTGTGATAAGCTATAGGGGAAGAGCAGCCATAGCTGAAGGAAGAGTTGCTTCTTACAAGGGGTTGGCACCTGTAGTGAGCAGATTCTCTTCAAGGGGGCCCGACTTCATCAACAATAAAAGGGATCCCACAGATGTACTCAAGCCTGATATTTTAGCTCCAGGCCACCAGATTTGGGCAGCTTGGAGCCCCATGAGTGTTTCAGAACCTATCCTATCCGGTAACATCATTCCCCCCAAAAACTCATCTTTACTTTTTTGTTTTTCACAAAAGTTAAAGCCTATTAAAAGTTCATTTAGAACTTGTTTTAACATAAATAAGCCATACTCAAGACACATCATGAATCTTTTTTTGACTTAACTCGATTTAACTTGACTCATTTAAAACCCTAACTATATTAATAAAAAATTTCCCCTCGTACAAGCTCCACCCCATCTCTACTAAATTTGTTTTCAATAGTATCCTAAAAAAAAATGAACCTGTCCTCTCCCAGGTCATTTTGAGTTACCGTTCATTTAGAATTTGTTTTAAAATAAATGAGTTATGTTTAAAACTAAGTTCAAGATAAAATCAAGACTTAACTTGAATTTTGTATCGATTTAACCCGACTCGATTCATATAAAGCCCTAACTATACTATAAAAAAAATTAACCCCTCCCCCCAAGCCCCCAGCTAAGCTTGGGTCTTGAATCTGCCACCATATGAGTATATCATATGATCTTATAAACCCAGTATTGATTAGTAGAGGCGGCGCGTTTTAGGACAAAATTTTGCGCTGCTGTCCGGCACAAGCATGGCGACTCCGCATGTTGCTGGCATCGCTGCGCTGGTTAAGCAGAAGAACCCCTCATGGACGCCCGCCATGATCGCTTCAGCAATCCTAACCACTGCTCTCAAACATGACAACAATGGAGAGACCATAATGGCTCAAGGACATGATCTCTATGGCTTATACCCTTCTACTTCTTTTGATTTTGGTGCTGGACTCGTCAATGCCGCCGCCTCCCTCGATCCTGGCCTTGTCTTTCCTTCAGGTAATAATGTACTTTTATGATTTGGGTTTGCATAATTTAGTCTAAATCATCTAATAAAATTGAACAACTTAAAACAGTTTCTTTCAAAAATTTTGAGAAAATTTGTTTACAATTTGAATTTGATTCGTAAACTGTTTTGAACCGTTTCGTGTATTATATATGTAATGTTTATATATTCTATATTATATTATATATAACGTATAGTATACCTATAGAATATATTTCATTATCTTCTGCCAAAAAAAAAAAAATTAATTGTGACCTTTTTGTTTAAAAATTTGTATTGAAATTTTATAAATAATTTTTTTATTTAAACTTCTGATAAGAATTTTGAATTGTTGTTTACCTTTTTAATTAATTAATATAATACGTATATTGTCCAAACTGCAATTTGAACCAAACAAAATCGTAATTTAAATATATTTAAATCCTAATTTATAATTTAATTTCTGTGCCCTAAGTTTCTCTTCATACAGACTGTCTTATTACTCAATAAGAGAATTTCTTATTTTGTAGACTACGAGGACTACATCAATTTCTTGTGCTCTCTTCCAAACATGGACCCGACAACAGTTAGAACAGCAACCGGCGGACTGTGCGATCGGGCCTTGGACAACCCCTCTGATCTAAACATCCCATCGGTGACCATATCGGCGCTTGTTGGATTCCGGTCGGTGAGACGGAGCTTGAAGAGTGTAGGGACCAAGCCAGAGACTTACCTGTGTGCAGTGCAACCACCAAGAGGCGTGACGGTTAACTTGAATCCATCTTGGTTTACAATTGCTCCACAGGGAAGCCAAGAGTTGGAGATTCAACTCAATGCAACACAAGTTTTAGGGGATTTTAGCTTTGGGGAGATCGTGTTGACGGGAAGTTTGGATCACATTGTGAAGATGCCCTTGTCGGTTTTGCCGGTTTCCTTGTCCTAAAAGTGAGGAATTAGTGATTGGCTTATTGTCTTATTATTATACAATATATATGTAATGTAATAGACATGTTTAGGATATTCCATGTTACTAATGAACCTGCTAGGGCAGATGTTCATTTTATAAGTTAAATTGGCTTCCCCATTGACAAAGAATAAACTAAGGGTTGGTCGGTAGGCTTGTCATTTTTAGATTTTAGAGTTCCTTTTCTTTATTTGAATAATGAAAATTAAAATTAAGGTTCAGTTTTTCGTTTTTCGTTGTAGTTTTTTCAAATCTTAATAGCTTGAAAAAGATATTTCACTTTGTTTTCATTTCTTCTAATGTTCCTCATTGCCAATACTTTGAAGTTGGGAAAAAATCGACTAAGAGGAGTCGATAACCCTATCGAAGGCAACATCTCTAGATAATTATATCTCTTATGACAATCTATATGCATCAACTGATTTGAATATGACAGAAATTATATCCAAAAAGAAAATCTAACACAAAATGAAAAACAAAACAAACTTACAAAGCATGTTAAATTTTCATTTTTGTTTATGAAAACAAATATTGAGCACAAAAAATTAAAAATTGAAAGCTCTTAACAAAATAATATAGGTTATGTTTTGATGGAATGATTATAAATGAACTTATTTGAAATCCAGCATTTCAAATTCTATCATTTAAATGAAATTATCCAAAATTTAAGGCCTCATTCAATTTAAAAAATATTTTTTAGTTTTTTATTTTAATTTAACAATTAGAGATGTCTTAACATTTTATATTTCACAAAATCATAGTATTCATTTTCTAAAAATTTAGAGAACATAAAAAAATTGTTAATTCATAATGTAAATTTGAAAAATTAGAAAAGTGAGTTCTCTATATTATAATAGTATATTCAATTTATAATATCTCGTATCACATGTTTTTTTCAGATGAGAGAAAAACGTAAAAAATGAAATCCAAATAGGTCAATTAAGCATGGATGGACCTTGGAGGAATTATTCGAAATGTTTTGAGGATTCTCGAGGGTATGGGAAAGTTAAATAATAAAAGCTTGGGGCCAAAGTGAAAAATTAAGAAATTTTACACTTTGGACTAGAAGGTCTTGTTGGAGAAACTACTGGAAATAAAGGGAAAGGTAAGGTCACAAGAAGTCACTATAACATGAAATAAAGAATCAGTTTGATGAAAGTCAATTTCTCTTTCTTTCAACGAGGTTTTGAGTTGTGGTTTGTTTGTATAAAACCTCTTCAACCAGGTACAACTCTTACATGTGCTATTTTGTAGAAAACCAAAGCAAAAATAAAAGTTTTAGTCAGTTTAATTTCTAGGGAAAGCTATGGTGAAAAGGGGTAACTTTCTAGTGTCTCAGCTTGATTTTTCTTCTAAATTTTAGGTGTGTTTATCCCTAATGAAGTCCCTAGACCTTTGTTAGTCATTCCATGTAAAGAATCTATAAGATGTTGGGGGTCTAATCAAAGTTTGATAAACATGGAAGTTGGGTGAAAGGGGCTTTGTGCAATTTTGTGAAATTATAAAGGTTTTTATGCTAAAAACTAAAGCTTAAGTGTTGGAAATAAGAAAAAAATAAGACCTTAAGGGCCATGGTGTAATTATGTTGAAGATTTTGGTCTTGGTGTGATTTTTGTGAAATCTATGCCAAAGTGTAAATTATGAAAGTTGAAGGATTTTGTGTAAATATTGTACAATTTGGGCCCTAGAGTAAATGTAACATCCTGTTCGAGTGATAGGAAAGAGCGGAATAACTTATCCTGATGGACCTACGCGAACTTCTTAGGGGGGTCATCCATCCCTGGATTACCCCAGGTCAAGCATGCTTAACTTGGGAGTTCTTTGCTAACATTTAGTCCAAAAGGTATCCAACTGGTGTTGTTTCATTCCTTACACTATCCTCGATATATACTAATTTCTCTGGACTCTCGAGGTATTACATTCTCCCCCCTTGAGCACATGACGTCCTCGTCATGCGACCTTACAACCGGTCCCAGATCTCCCCCAATGCATGGCCGATGTGGGATTCGCCTAAGGTACCTACACGCACCCCCCTCAGGGAGTCAGCGTTCTCGCTGAGGTTACCCCACCACCGCGTTCAGAGGCTTGGGGGTCGGCTTTGATACCATCTGTAACATCCCGTTCGAGCGATAGGAAAGACCGGAATAACTTATCCTGATGGGCCTACGCGAACTTCCCAGGGGGGGTCACCCATCCCTGGATTACCCTAGGTCAAGCACGCTTAACTTGGAAGTTCTTTGCCAACATTCAGCCCAAAAGGTATCCAGCTGGTGTTGTTTCCGCGTTGCCCGCAGGCGCGCACGCGGCCCGCAGCAGCCACGCTGCGCGCGCGCCCAGCGGGGCCCGTCGCCGCCTAGGCCCGCCTCCGGCTACTTTGGGTATTTTTTTTAAAAAAAAAAATGGGAGAATAAAAAAAAAAGAGGATATATATAATATGCTTATATATTTGAAAAAAAAAATAGGGGTTTTGGCCATCAAGAGGAAATTGAGTTTTTAGAAAATAGAGTATAATTTATTAAATATCAAGGGATATTTTGTGAATTTAAATATCAAGATTGGATTCCAACTAGTTCCTAGAATAATGAGATGAGCATATGTATAAAGATGGGATGTTCGAAAATAAATTTTTGGAACTTGAAATTGGAATTTTCTAAACCCAATGTTAGGATGGATTTTGGCTTCCAAATTTTCCTCAATTAAAGATATAAATATCCGCTATTATATGGAGTATTTTGGAACTACATTTATACCCGATATTTGGGAAAATTTTCGAATTTTGCCAAGGTGAAGAGTTTAAAAAAAATAAATAAAATTCTTTTCGAAGAGGAATTGGTTTATTTTGGATAAATAAGAAGGGAAGCTTAAATTCGGTTTTTTTTTTCCAAAGATTAAGTTTCTATGGGATTTGGTTCAAACCCTTAGAAATTTTTTTTTTCAGGATCCTGGGAAGTCTTCCTTAGCTAGTCTCGAGAGGCTTGGTGAGGACAATGCTCTCCCTGGATTCGGTTTATCTTTGCAAGATTTTCTCAATTCTTCCCTTTTCGAACCCTTGGGTAGAGCGAGAGGAGGGGTGAAACCTAGTTCCCACCTAGACATGGCCACGGTTCATGAACCACCGGTTCCGGTTCATGAACCGCCGGTTCCGGTTCAAGAAATCTTTGAACCTGAACCGAACCGCCCAAGGGCGGTTTAGGACGGTTCGGTTCTCGTCCCGGTTCGTGCCGGTTCGGTCAACGGTTTGGACCGGTTCGGTCAACGGTTTGAGCCGGTTCGGTTAATGGTTCCGGTTCAAACCGAATTTTTTTAATTTTTTTTAAATATTGTTGTATTCAATTTTGGTCCTTGTTCCGTTGTTCGGTTCGATTTGGTTTCGATTTTTAATTGTTAAATGTAATTGTAAATATAGATATTCTCAACCATATTTTTAATAAAAAACACTACTAAAAATTGAAGAAATATAAGTAATAATTTCATTAAAAATAATTAAAACAACTAAACAAGTATGTAATACAAGTAATTAATTTTTACAAATGTGAAAAATAAAAAATAAAAAATAGAATTAGACTTAATTTCATTAAAAAATAATTACAACAAAAATGTAATACAAGTAATTAATTTTTACAAATGTGAAAAAAATAAAAAATGGACTTGGATCCTACGCATCTTCATTGGAGTCGGAAGTCGCCGTTGTTGAACCATCATTAACCCATTCGTCAGATGATGATGAATGGTTCGGTTGAACGGGTGCTTTGTTTGCAAATGTCGGGCGAAAGTACTATATCCACCTCCTTGCTTGAATTTGTATACCTGATTACAATAATTACAAGATACATCAAATTTACCATCTCCTTTTGGTGTTTTCTTGAAATGAATATTAAAAATATCAGAAGTAGAAATTTTTCACCTCCCTTTTGTTGAGTTTCACTCTCTTGTGTTTGAAAATTTTGAGTTTCAAACTCAACATTTTCAACATTTTCAAAATTTCTACCTTCACTTGCCATTTTTTTGAAAAAAGTATGATAATAAAAAAATATAATAATGATAAAATAATATAGTAAAAAATTGACAAATATAATGAAAATATTAGTAATAATATAATATAGTAACAAGTAATAAATAATTAACAATATAATTGAATAAATTGACAAATAACAAAATGAGAAGATTGAAGAAATTGAAATTGAAATATTAAATGAGAGACAAAATAGAGAGAATAATAGCTTGAGACTTGAGAGAGAGAGAGAGAGAGAGAGAGAAAGTGTAAAAAATGAGTGGGGGAGGGAGGGGTATATATAGATAGGAATCATAGGATTAGAAAAAAAAATAAATAAATAAAATTGGGCTGCTGCCCGTTAGCAGCAGCCAACGGTCCAATTTTGGACCGTTGCAATGCATTGCAACGGTCCAAAATTGGACCGTTGCGGGGGGAAGGGGGGGTGCTGCAGTGCAGCACCCCTCCGCGGTTCCGCGGAACCGCCGGTTCCAGTTCCGCGGAACCTCGAACCAGAATCGGACCGAATTTCGCCAGTTCGGCCGGTTCCGGTTCCGGTTCCGGCCGGTCCGATTCCGGTTCAAACCGCCGGTCCGGTTCAATTTTGGCCATGTCTATTCCCACCTAACGAGTTTCTTGGAAACATAACCGGTCTCCTTATTTTTGCCTTAGCGAATGAGTATTCCGCTAGAGTATTCTCTTATAACACCCGTGGTGGGAGCGGGGCGTTACAGTAAATCTATAACAAGTTGGGTTAGAAGGCATTAATTAGAACTTCACATGCCTTAATTTAATTAAGGCATAATTTTGGGCATAAGTGTATTTTTTTAAAGTTTAAAGGTTATATTGAAGCCTACATCCTAACATTGACATGCATGTGTGTGACATGTGATTTCGCAAGATCACTACAACATGAAAATTTGAGTCAACCAAGAATAGAAGAGATTAGTAAGGACTATCTAGGGTGGGCACTTTGTGCAATTTTGTGTGTTGCATATGCATGAAATTGCTTTGGTATAAACAAGTATTGTTGTAAATGATGCTTTGAAATAAGTCCACGGAAAACCATGACGGTGATCTGACATGTGTTTATTATGTTTGATTGATCTAGGGAACTGTAAGACTACCTTTTGTAAAAATTTCTTAGCACTTGACAAAGCAACACTAAAAGCAATTTGGTAGGGTAAAATCTCATTCGAGGAAAAAGGTTGAAAATTTAACAGCAGTTGATCTAAGGGAAGCACTTTTCAAATCAACTAGGTCCTATAGTTGATTGTGTTGGATATAAGCCTTTAAAACCAATTCTAATGACACAAAAGAACTCGATCTTGTAATTCTTTAAATATTATTTAATTAAAAAAATTATGTTTTTATTTAAATTATAATATGATTTAAATTAAACATATATCCATTAGTATAATAAGGAGTGGATACCATTCTTAAGAGTTAAAAATATGAGTTACAGATAATTCACGGTTTGTTATGCTATATATAAACAAGAAGGTACTATAAAGTTCCCAACTTGGATAGTAGCAACTCGTAAAGGCCAGCACATCATTTTCCTCTTTTCAGTATGAGATACTAAAAGATAAAATTGGCGAGTCTCGTATCATTCTATATGAGCTATAGAATAAAGATAAGTAGGTGTTCATTATAGGAACAAGTTTATTGAACAACATTGTTAACATTGAATCACACGGGTTCTATTTCACGGAACAATGATTCAATGTTAAGTATGGATGTGCAACTAGTCCTTAGACCTATGATGACATAGATATATGTGCATTGGTTGATTAGGATATCAACGATACTATATGGTTATTCTAATTAAGAATGATTATACATATCTATATGCCTAATTCAGTGGTGCATGAGGTGTGTGTGTGCATCAGATATGAAATCTATCACCTTAGGGTTTGCGATGAGGATATCCCATGTTATCCAATAATCACTTGATGATAAATTTTTGACCGAGGTAATATGACAATGGAATGTATGTTCCATAAGGTTATATCATATTAGTCAACATTGATTTTGGATTTAGTTAGATGATGAGAATAAGATATTTGACTTCCTATCTATGATCTTGTATCTTGTCGAAATATTGATGATAGAGAGATCGTATTGTATGGTATCGTAGTAAAATATTCATTATACCCGCTTCAAATTAAATTGGGTAATTATGACATATTACTACATATCACTTATAATTTATGAGAATTAATATTTATTATTCTTGTTGCCAATTTAATTATGAACCTAGAAAGTCCCATCTAATAAGAAATCACTTTTAAAGAGAAGAAAATTTGATATATTTATTTATTAGATAAATAAGAATAATTAAATGATTATTGTAATACCCTAAGAGCCTAAAGAAGAGTAATATATATCGATGATAAGTAATGAAGGAAATAACATTAGTTGGATACCTTTTGGGTTGAATGTAGGTAAAAAAACTCTTAACTTAAGCGTGCTTGTGTTGGGAAAGCTTAAGGATGGGTGACCCCTGGGAAGTTCACGTAGGCTTATTAGGGTAAGTTGTTTCGGTCCTTCCTATCGTTTGATGCGGGATGTTACAGGTGGTATCACAGCTGGCCTTGGAGAAGGCAGTTCGGTGAGAGCAAGGAGTGGCACCAAGGCTCGAGGGCCTGTACAAGTAGCGGCTCTTGGCAGGCTTCTAGGATGACAACCCCCAAAGGGGAGAAGACCTAGGACCATTTGTAAGGTCACATGATGAGGACATTATGTGCTCAAGAAGGGAAGAATGTAATACCCCAAGAGTCTAGAGAAGGGTAATATATATTGAGAATAAGTAAGGAAGGAAATAACACCAACTGGATATCTTTTGGGCTGAATGTAGACAAAGAACTCCTAGGTTAAGCGTGCTTGAATTGGGGAAGCTTAAAGATGGGTAACTCCTAAGAAGTTCGCGTAAGCCAATCAGAGTAAGTTGTTCTGGTCATTCCTATCGTTCGATGCGGGATGCTACAATTATATTTTGAATAGAATTATTTAATTATTAATAATTGAACCGAGCTTTCTGTTAGCACATTAAGCCCAGCCCAATAGCACTTAGGGTTTTCTATTGTGCTTTGTGAATTAGACTGTAAACACTAAATCAATAGGTGTAAATTCAAATTGAGTCAGAAATTTTTTAGAAAATTTTTTGCTTCTTCTCTCGAGACTAGAGATGGCAAATGGGAGGGCTGGACCGGCCCGCCTCTCGCAATGGATGGGCCAGGCCAAATTTGGCCCGCGAGAGGGCTAAGTCAGGGCAATGGAAATTGGGGCCTGACACGGCCCTGTGGCCCTTAATAAATGGGCCAAGGCAGGTCGGGTCGAGCTGTGGGCCTGGCTATTTGGGCTGCCCCATGGGCTAGCAAGCCCGTGGGCTATTTTTTTTAATTTTTTAAACATAATTTTTTTAATATTTTTTTTATTTTTTTCTTAAATGCAACAAATATTTTTTAAAATATTTTTATAAGTAATTACAAGCGATTGTTGACTTTGTATTTTTCAATGTTCCTTTCCTTGAAAGGCGTCCAACTCCTTCATATGCTAAAAATACTTGTAAAAAACTACCCTTAAGGTTGCCCCCGAGGGCACTCTAGTGCTTAAGTTAGCATGGTTTCAATAATAAACATATATTAAAATGCAAACGAATAATAGGTTATTAAATGACATTAAAAAAACAAACTCATATTTAAGTATTGCCTAACCTCCTTGATTCCTTCAAACGATATAAGTACCTGCAAAGAATTGCCCTCCGAATTGCTCCCGAGGGCACTCCGATGCTTAAGTTAGTATAGTTTGAAGAAAAAAAATAAAATCTAAAGTACGAGAAAATAATTAACTATTAAAATGCATAAAAAAAGCTCAAACCAATAGTTGTGGGGCGTATTCCCTTTAAGAGGAAATATCACTGTGATATGGATGGCTCTGCATTGTCATTATATTCTGATTCGCTAGATTTATCGTACAAATCTATCCCTTGTTCGTCAAATTTAGCATCCAACCAATCCTTAAAGCATATATACATTTCCAGTGTCGTATGTTGCAATATCGATTTTTTTTGGACTGAGCACCCTATTTCCTACAGAACAAGCTGACTCTGATGGCACTATGGACACCGGGGGGGGGTTAGTAGATCTCGAGCCATGGCGGCCAACACCAGATACGTGTGTTGATTTTGACGCCACCATGACAAAATATCAAATGTGTTAATTTGGTCATCAGAAAATGAAGATCTCCTATTTAAATAGAATTATAGTTCGTTAAGCCCACTAGATGTTTGTGGACCACTCTTTGGTTTTTTTTATTTGATGTATGTGGACCACCCCCATTTTAAGAATCCCTTAGACTTTATTTGTGAAGAATAATTTTCACTACTTGGTTTATTATTAAAACGGGACTCATATAAATTATACATTTCAAAAATTAAATTTTGAACTTTTGTTTTTATTTCTTGTGTGCCAACCCCCATAATCATTTTGTAAAACACCAAAAAATATTTAACACCTTCCCACTTTTGTGTGAGATCTAATACAACTGTCATAAGATATAATAATGGTATATTAGTTTAATATTTTCTAAATTTTTTTTCCATGGGGGCTATAAATTGTCCATATATATTTGAATCCCTATGTTATACAAAGCAACTAACAGTAGGAAATATTTCACGAATAAAAATTTGTGTGGTAGGATATTTACAACCAGAAAATAATTTTGTTATACTATAAAATGTTACTAATATATATATATAATAACATTTAGTTGTTTCCAATCATTATCCCTTAATTGATATGCTTTTACCATTTCCCTATTCCAAAATAATTCAAGTTGTTACCTATATGGTTTAGTTTTTTGTAACAACAAATAAGTTGAATTCTATCTAGTTTAAACATCTAATGGAAATCTTCTATATGGTAAGCTAAATCCATTAACAAGTTGTTTCCACTCTCAAAAATGGAATTCACTACTTTGAATTAAAGCCAAAACACCTCTTATTTTAGCTAATGCCTCATTATATATTTGTAGACCATCATGTACACATAAGTTTAAAATATGGCATTTACATCTATTGTGAAACAATTGTCTATCTAAAATTAATGGAAGCTTGTGTCTTAGTCGTTCAATGGCAGAGCCATTGTTACTCGCATTATCAAATGAGATTGTCATTATTTTATCACTAATATTGTAATTATAATTGGTCTTTGTAATTTTATTTGCAATTAAATTACCTCTATGTTGTTATACTAATTCTATGAATCCAATTATTATTTTTTGCATTTTTCATTCTTCATCAATCCAATGTATAGTGACACACATATAGTGATTATTTATCATAACATCATACAAAATATCTGATGTTAATGACATTCTTCCATTAAATGCATTAAATGTATTTCTTAATTATTCTAAATATAACCTCATCGCTTTATTTTTTACAGTCTTTCTGAAAAACCCTTAGCTATAGGTTGTAATGCATTTTTACAATACCATTTAAACATTGCATCCTCCCTAAACAAAAAAAAAAGATTCAATTTTAATTATTAGTTTTGCTAAGTTAGATTTATCAAGTTCTCTATTATATCGAAAAATCAAACCCTTACCTTGTTGCAATTGTGTCTGCGTTACGTACAGTCCGCCATCATCATGTTTCAAGGCATGTCTCATCAAGTGTCCAGTCCCACCCCCTAGTTGGCATGAGTAGTCTTTTTTTCAAAATTTATACAGACCTCTTTGACCCTTCCCAACTATATTAATGATCTTGAACACTTGCCAGACATGACTAGTTCTTTGTCGCTCGAAGTTGCGTCGTAAGCTAGACGGCTCCTCATTTGGTTGTTTTGAGGAGGTCTAACCTTTATTTGGTGAGGGTTGCTCAATTGGTAGAGGTGGGGGGTTACCAAACATTTGCATATCAGGATCTTGTGATTCAAAAGGTTATCTATATGATTCAATAAATGATGGGTGTTCCCATACCCATTGACTGCCACTCCAATCGTTAAAAAAATCATGGGGGAGTTGTCTCATTGGGGATGGAATAGAAGGTCGTTGGGGGTTTGTAGAAGATGTACTGGCTCGAGGGGGCTCCATGGAAGAAGCACTGCGATTATCATTTTTGTGAGTAGTGAGGGAGCGACGAAGAGAAGACATGATTGTAAATGTAGAGTAATGAAACCAATCAAAGATATTGTGACACTAGAAAGTATAGTAATTAGCAAGATAGTAACAAATGAGGACAACATCAGCAAGAGAGTAAGATAGCAAAAACAATTTTTGTGATTGAATAACTTCTACAATCACTTATTTATAGACCAAACATTTGAACGTTCCCACGAATTGAAATGAAAATTCAAATTTTGAATTTCAAATGATGAAAATCATGGGAGCCTAGAAAAATAATGAAAACTTTTGACAATTGATCAAAATTATTCCTTGAATCTCTACCATCAACAATAATGGGTGCATAGCATGACAACAATAATGGGTGCATAATAATTTCTAGACTGTCATATTCTTTGCCATCAACAATAATTAGGTGCTATAATAAAACTTATATTTATTCTCTGAAAAGTTTAAACATACTTCTATCATTGTATCTATTTTTTTAATTTTATATGATTTTGACATAATTTATTTATTTATTTAGTTTTATAGCTATGTGCAAGTTAATAAGCTTTTATACTAAAGATTTTTCTAATTTATTAAGTAGCGGTGGTTGGTTGGTTAGTAATTAAGAGCATTTTTAGTGAATAATAAGTAATAAATAATTTAATACACATTTTTTTCTGTAATAATTTTTTACAGTTTATTATGACACCTAATTTGGTATAATAATTCCTAAAATAAAAACATATTAAATATGTTTTATTTAAAAAGTATGTATTACTTACAATTTATCAATATGAAAAAATGTTATTTAAAAATTAATCCATGTTCCTTGTCAAAACTCATGGTTCTCTGCCATCAAATGTAAGTGGGTTGAATCATAGGAGCCTAGAAATTGTTATGAAAATTTAAACTTTAAATTTTATAGTGATCAGAATCATGGGAGCCTAAAAAACTATTGAAAATTTGATGTCATAGTTCTTTGAATTATTCTTTTCCATCAACAATTATGGGAGCCTAGAAAATTATTGACAGTTGATCACATGCTATGAAAATTCAAAATTTGAATTTAAAAGAGAATCACTACAAAAGCTCATGATTCCCTCCGTACAATAATTATTTTCAACAATTCTTTTCAACTTAAATTATGTTCATTAGCTTTTTTAATAATTTATATGGTTAATAAAAATATTTTATTATTATGAGCCCAAAAAATAAGAATTTTTTTTTTATGTAGAAAGTTTCTTAACCACTTATTAATTAGGGATGTCTCTAAGTTTAAGATGGTTGAAGTAGTTATTTAGTTATTTTTTTCTATATATAAAAAAATCACTTAATAGTGACAATTGTCAGCTTAATAAAAAAATAAAACTACTCAACCGCATCATATAATTAAAAAAATTGATATTTTTTTTGAGAAGTTCCTAAACAACATTGTTATTTTAATTACAATTTATTAATATAAAAAAATATTATTTAAAAATTAATCTATATTCCCTGCTAAACCCATGCTTCTTTGCCATATTCCTTGTTATCAAAACCTTAAAAGATGCTTGAGCCTATAAAAGCCTAGAAAATGTTTGTTTGTTCCTATAATCAAAAGCCTAAAAAGGCCTATAAAATTATTCTTTCCATATACTTGAAATTATTCCTCCCATATGCTTGAATAGTTTAAAGTTATTCCTGCCAAATGCTGACAATTATAACTATTATGAAATTAACTTTTAAATTATTCTTTGGCATTTGAATTTTGAAGTTTGCATTTAAAGTTAAATTTCAAGAAATTGCATTTTTTACATAATTTCTGAAGAAACTTTAAAATTATTCCTTGCTTGGCTAGGCCGGCCCACGGGCCATTTTGGTGGGCTAGGCCAAGCTGCAGGCCACATATCGCTGGTCCGACACAGCCTGCATTCTGCTGGCCGAGTCGGGCCGGGCTAGCTCGTCTACTACAGTACCTGGTCGGGCCAGGTCGTGCTGTGAGCGCTCTTGGATCAAAGTGGTTTTGGGTAGATCGACTTAATATCCTACACTTGGAGGATTTAACGGCGGGTGACCCAAGACAGAAATTAGATTTTGTCAATAGGTATCCTTCTGTTTATTCTTCATTTTGTAAATCATATATTCTAAAAATGTGATACTTGTAAAAATTAATTTTTATTTCGCTACGTATGATCAAATCTAAGTATTCTAACAGAATGAACTATTTTGTCATGTCATGAATGCATATATGTTGCACATCCTTTGCATCTGTGCACTTATGGTGTAATACTCAAGATTTTTTTGAACTCAAATGTTGGAGGACAAAGGAAATTTCAAGGGATTATGAAAGCTTTGAAATAAAAGTACAGTTTCAGAGTTAGTGGCAAAATCATAATTATTGAGCCCAAGTAAAAATACAATTTCTGAAAAATACGGGGTACAAATGTAATTTACTAAAATCTTGGGGTATTAGTGTAATAAATCCATTCTCCAGGAGCATAAAGAAAATTTTAGGATGGGTCGGAGACCAAGTTGCAAGGGGTCTAAGTGCAATTGCCAAAAAGTTTGGCGCAAGAGTGCAATATTTGAAAGGTTCAGGCCAAAGAGCAATAACACAAAGATTGCAGATGTGAAGCCTTATTCCAATATAGCTTTGGATTGTTTTGGATTTCAAATCTGATTTAAATATAGTTTTGGATTTCAATGTTCATTCCAATATGCATTTGAAAGGTTTGGATTTCAAATCTTATTCAAATATGATTTTGGACATGTGGCAAGATAAGGATTAGGGCAAGTGGCACCATCTCATTTGATGCACATGAGTAGTAATAATTGTGCACAAAAATCAAGGCGACATGTGGCGCGATATGATTAGCCCAAAGGAAAGGTTATGATGAAGCATGAGTTGGCATAATATTTGGAAGCTTTTGATTGATTGCACATGGTAAGTCATGATGAGGCTGCTTAGGTGTTATAAAACTTTGGCCATTAGAAAACTAATGATTAAACCTCATTAATAATGACCCCCAAGATGGAAGAAAACTATTGGCTTATTTGAAAATCATAATTAAACATCATTAATGATCTCGAGGTGGAAAAACATGATTGGCCACAACTTGGAAGGTGATTATAAGACACAAAGTTCGAGACATAGTGGCAAGAAACTATTGGCCATGCACAAATCTCAAGGCACAAGTTGCATGGACAAGTGGCATGTGATAATGAGATTAGAATCTTGAGACAACACGTGGTGGAAGATAATTCGCTAGAAATATCTATAAATAATTCTTTTGGGAATGGTTTTGGGGCATTCATTTGAGAAGGAAAGGTGAAGATTTCTAGGGGAGATATTCTAAGGAAAATGGGGGAGGAATTCTAGAGGAAACGGAAGAGAAAAAAGGTGAAAAACGAAGGAGAACGAGAGGGTTACAGTTGCTAGGAAACACTCACAACAGCCAGAAAAATCGAAAGCAAAACCAAGGCCGATACCTTGTAACTTCGAAAGGTAAACTGGCAAAGTAAGTGGTTCTTACATCCAATAAACTCCATATTGGTCATTTGTTAGTTCATTTGTGTGATGTTTGTGGCTTACACTTCATGTTTATCTTGTTAAAGCATATTTCTTTGTTCTTCCATGCATCTTCGGTGTTGTGGATGGTTGATGAGATGGGTGTGGTGATTTGGGGAAGGAATCCAGTGCCCTCGGTGGGGCTAAGGACATCTAACTCCAATCACAAGCCCCGGTGGACTAAGGTGTTTGAGGAGACTTCATTCTCACATTGCATTTTACATTTGCATGCATTATTACCTTTGAACCATCTCACTTAGATGTCAATATCTAACTTGGGTGTTTGATACCCCTGGAACATTCTGCATTCTAGGTATGATAGCTGTGCTAGGTACTGGGGAGACAAGCAGAAGAACCAGAAAGGAGGTGGCTGAGACTTGATTCGAGTCCTTTAATTTCCATTGTGTCTACCTTAAGTGTTGTAAACATATGTCTCAGTTGATGTACTATTAAACCATATAAGAGTACGGGTTCCTAGGAAGCTTGGGTTTCCTCTGTTTGAAGTTGTATGTATATGTGCGTAATACTTATTTCTTTGGTTGTGAGAAGACTATGCAGTAGTTGGGGAATAACTGTTATTTAGGGTGGGTACATCTAGGGTGGGTACATCTTTGAAATTTAAGGGTTGTGTTTGGATTCATTTTACTTCTACTTTGTGTATGGGTATATATGTGTTCGTGACATTGCAATTATGTCTGAAGGTGATCTATTGTAAACAACTGCTAAGATAATTGGTAGTCACTTGAGTATTTGTATGCATCTTTTATGACTCATGGAAATCCTAGCTATTTAAGCTCTCAAGTTCGATCTTGCTTCCGTTGATAAATGATTTTCAATAACGTCCAAGTGTTGTAAATGTTAAACATAGCCACCTTATGCATTGAAATATGGGGCGTTACATATGGTATGTCTTACTGAGAGATATACTTATGTTTATTCTGCTTTATTCTCTACTCTTTGTTTCATGTTTAGTGGATACAAGGACTAACTTGGTAAGTTATATAGTCCACGAGAATTGTCAAGTTCTAATAGGTTAGATGCTAATTTAAATTCACTCAATGAATGCCATATATAAATAACTTTATATTATCACTACAAAAAAATAATTTAATTTAGAGATGAATTTTTTTTTCTCTAAACTTGCAAAGTTTTGTCTCTAAATGGTTAGAGATGAAATTAGAGATGGAAAATGTGTTATCTCAAAAATGCTATTGCTAACACTTTAAAGAGGAATTTTCATTTTTGTCTCTAGTTAGCAACGAAAAGTATTCCATCTTTGACTTATAAAAATTGTCTCTAGGTCCATATAATAATCAATTTCTAATTCCATTATAATTTTAAAAATTTGTATTTAGAGACAAAATTGTTTTCGTCTCTAAATCATTTTTTGTATTTAGACATAGATATTTTTCCATTTATAAGGACTAGTTTAGTCTCTAGAGACAAATTTTCTTCCATCTCTGAAAAGCAAAATGGACTTTAGGCCTTTAGAGATGGATGATTGAAAAGGTTGTTAGAGACAAAACAAAATCCATCTCTAAAAGTCATTTGTATCTTTATAAATTTGTTTCATCATTAACAACCATTTGGAACATTTCAATCTTCATAGATAAAAAAAAAAAAAATGGTCTCTAAAGGCAAAAATGTGGATAAGTCAAAAAATAACCCAAATTTTACAAACTCAAAACCTGTTAATATGTAATATCTACAATGCCAACAACAATCACACCAATAATCCATAAACAGAGAATTAACAAATTCCTCCAAATACAAAACATTCTAGATATTTAAAAGAATCATTCCAATTCTTCAAAATACATGGAAACAAATAACTAGAAAATTCTAAAAACAAATAACTAACAAATTCAATAAAAATGTCATAACATCAAGGTTCATAAAACTCATCATCATACCCATCAGTGTCGACCACTAGGTCATGATGAGCATGAATGGTTGGATCAGCTAGAGTGGCAAGCTAATTAAGGTGGAACCTCTAAAAGGGTCGGAGCTAGTGTAGGACAGCTTGGAGCCAACTGGGTGATCCAGAAAGTGCACATCATCTCTTGTTGCTTGTGCACCTCAAATGGTCAAGCTAGAGATTGCCTAGCCTAGATTGTCAAGTTCAGATTAAGACACAACTACACTAGATAAATGAGCCTATGTAATTAGGATAGTTTGTCCATATCCCAAATATGTGTTCATTCTTATTCTTTTCTCCAACCGCATCCACATAAAAGTTGTTGTCAAAGGTAGTTAAGAATTGACCTTGAGAACCCCTCTATACAAATGTACGTGATGAGTCTCTCTTCTCTCGTCACTTATGGAACTTATCCAAAAATAGAAATTTAGATGTAAGTCAATCATGTGAAACAAAATTGAGTTTCATATTATAATGACAATATCGATATCAAATTTGGTTTGAAGCTAACTTATGGCAACTTATGTAGCTTTTGAAGAGACCCAACCCTCTTTGTTCTTGCAATGCTTGATACATGTGAAGAGTTCAAAACTTGTTGGATTTCTATTCAACTTAACTCTCAATAAAAGATAAGAGATGCATAGGGTTAAATATAAATATGGCCATGGGGTGTAACTAAACTTAATGCACTAATATAATTATTAATGATGAGTAAATAGTACCATTCTTTTCCTATGCTTAGCCACATAGATGGAACCACTTGTGTGGAGTGAGGAACCTTCACCAAAGTGTTTATTTTGGGTATTCTGATTACTCTTTTGCAAACACTTGGGATCTTGTCATGTTTCTTCTAGTTCTTTCCTAACATCAGTAGGAATCTAATCTCCTCCATTGTCTCCATCTCTGACTTTTTTCATTGCATTTTTAAGAGATTTGGAGCCCTTGTTGTTGAAGTGTTTTATGAATTTTTGGTCATCATCTAGTAGCTACTTGTATTTTTCCTACTTCTAAAAATATTTTTTTTTTAAAAAATAGATTTTTTTATTCAATCAATAATACAACATTACCTTAAACTCTTCAAACCATATATCCTTCACCCTTTCATCCACTTCACCCATGATCTTCATGTGCTCTCAAACTTGGCTTTCAATATGTTGGAGATATGACCCAACGATCCCTTAGTTGGCTCAAAGCTATAAATGGACAAAAAAAATTAGAACTAAGAGAATAATTAAAAGCTAGATGGTTTGGATTATAAATACTTACTCCAACACAGGGATACGTTGTATCCATATACATTTATCTTCAGAATCCATCTTCCAAATGAAGGTTAGAGAGGTAATTGTGTGGAAAAAGAAGCCGAATGTGTGGGAGTAGAAGCTGGCCATGTGGAAAGAGAAGGCACATCACCATTTGGGACCACTGTGAACCTGTAGTGGAATTATTTGTGGTGGGGAGTAGGGAATGTGAGGAAAGGTAGGTGTTGTAACCTAGCTACTCTTAGGGGGGCGTGTTGTTCTCCTAGAGGATGTGCCTTTCTCCCGAGAAAATAACTTCTCTTGGGAAAGATTGGAGTTGAGCATTCTCTTGGTAGAAGTTCTTTCAAATGAAATTAAAGAGGAACACTCTCTCGGGCAAGGAAATTCCCCCCCAGAGAAATGTCTCACATCATCAAGCATTACATAGAATTTTACTTGGTCGAGTCACTCTCCCGAAGAACACCAAGAGAGGCTTTTTCCTGGATAACTAATGCCTTTCCATTGCCCTGCACAATGATAGCCAACCTTATAAGGCACTTATTCTCCCAAAGGACTACTTTTCTGGGGAAGGTTTCTCACCAAGCCTAATTTGAGCTTAACCCAGGACAACACCTTGCACCCCCATGCATGCATGCCATGAGTCCCACTCGCCTTCATTTTTTTTTTTTTTTACCAACCTTTCATCTTCCTCTCACACTCAAAAAACCTACACCTACTTGTGCATCTGGAGGAATGACTTATACTTCTCCCTGACGACTTCATTTGCTTGTTCATAGCATCATGATGACCATTTCTGACTTAAGCATCAGAAAGCTCGTGCAGGAGGAATTCCCATGTGCCTTCTATCTGTGTACTACCTTGCAACATCTCTCCTAGATAGCAGAGCCACTTCTCCTAGACAATCACTTTACTCTCCCACTTTAGTCTTATGCTACTTGTTCAAGTACAATTAGTGATGGGAAATGGGCGGGCCGAGTCGGCCCGGCCCACATCCCGCTTGGCCCGCCCATTTGGTGGGCCAGGCCGAATTTGGCCAACAAAGGAAATGGGCCAGGCCAAAGAAATGGAAATTTAGGCCCGGCACGGCCCTGTGGCCCTTAATAAGTGGGTCAAAGTGGGCCGGGCTGGGCCATGGGCCTGCTAGGCCAGCCCATGGGCCTATTTGGTAGGGCTGGCCAGTGGGCTTGGCTATTTGGGCCAACCCATGGGCCATTTATTTTTAATTTTTTTATATATAATTTTTTAAATATATTTTTTTATTTTTTCTCAAATGTAACTAATATTTTTTAAAATATGTTTAATAAACATATTAATGTTTAAAATATGTTTAGTAAACATTAATAAACATATTAATGTAACTAATATTAATGTTTACTTATAATTTTGATGTTTGTAAAATTATGATGTTTATAGTAAACATTATGTTTACAAACACAATAAACATTATGTTTACAAACATAATTATGTTTACAAACGTTACAATAAAATTATATTTACAAGAAACATAATTTTTAATCATTATGTTTATAATTATTAAATACAAACATAATTTTTTAAATAATTTTTTATTTTTTAGTGGGCCGGGCCGGGCCATTTTAGCGGGCCAGTTGATGGGCCGGGCCGCGGGCCACGTATTGTTGGCCCGGCACGGCCCTTATTTTATTAAACGGGTCGGCCCGGCCTGTTTGCTACAGTAACGGGCCGGGCCGGCCCATGGGTCGCCCGGCCCAGTTCCCATCTCTAAGTACAATTGCTGCTTATTTGAGAAACTCAGGCCAATTGATCTCTCTCTCGAATAGAGGCACGAGTTCCCCCAAACAACGGTGTGAACCCTTCCCTAGACAATAGCTGGCCACTTTCCTCCTAGCTTGCAGATCTCCATGGTTTCCTTGTTCAGCTCTACCTCAGCTTGAACTTCCCGCCTAAAAAAATTTAATTGTTGTATTTCTAGCAACAACATGTTGTAAACAATGCAAGTTATAAAAGGTCTTATGTTATTATGAAATTTGTTTTATATAGGGATGCATCAAAAATCACCGCAAAAATAAAATAAGTAAAATATGATATAGCACGATTCAGGAACTGCCACAAAAAAATAAAATAAAATAAATTACTAGTGTAAAATCACAGGTAAATAGAAAAAAAAACTATCAAAAAGAACAAATTTTGTGACGATTCGTGAACCTCTACAAACTTGCAACAATTAGTGTAGAGACTTCATAAGATTGCCAAAAAATGATCCACAAGAAGTAGCATGCTACGGCCTAAAATTGTTTGAGACAAACAAAATCTTAGTTATAAGAGAATTTCATGTTAAAGAAGTAGTTTTTGTTAAAATTGAGGATGGACAAGATCTTTGGTATAACCACTTCAATTGAAGAGTTAATTAATTAAAGTTGTTAAACTAATCTAACAAAATATAGATGATTCATCATTGACCTCATCATCTCACTGGCAGCCTCTAATACTCCAAGAGCTCAGAGAATGGTAGTATATATCGAGGATAAGTAAGAAATAAAACAACACCAGTTGGATACCTTTTGGACTGAATGTAGGCAAAGAACTCCTGGGTTAAGCATGGTTGAGCTGGGAAAACTCAAGGATGGGTGACCCCTTGGGAAGTTCGCCTAGGCCTATCAGGGTAAATTGTTCTGATCATTCCTATCGCTCAATGCAGGATATTACAAGTGCTATTAGAGCTGACCCTTGGTGAAGGCGGTCTGATGAGGGCAAAGAGTGGCGCTTGGGCTCAAGGGCTTGTGCAAGGAGCGGCTCCTGGCAGGCTTCTAGGATGGCAGCCTTCGAAGGGAAGAGTTGTGACCAATTATAAAGTCATATGACGAGAACATAATGTGCTCAAGGGGGAGGGGGAGAATGTAATACCCCAAGAGCCTAGAGAATGGTAGTATATCGAGGATAAGTAAGAAATGAAACAACACCAGCTGAATACCTTTTAGACTGAATATAGGTAAAGAACTCTCGAGTTAAGCGTGTTTGAGCTGGGGAAGCTCAAGGATGGGTGACCCCCTGAGAAGTTTACGTAGGCCTATCAGGGTAAGTTGTTCAGGTCCTTCCTATCGCTTGATGTGAGATGTTACACAACTACTCAACAAAGATGATTCTTATGGCATCTTAGAAGATTTTTAAAGACAAGCATTGTTAAAATCTTCCCATTTGCTTTACCGTTGTCATGAAAATAAGGTGTCAAGTGTTGAAAAATAACATCAGATTAAAGCAAGGTCGCAGCCAATAATTTGAGAAAAATAATAAGAATGAAGAAAATAGGACACACAGATTTTACGTGAAGAACTCTTAAACAAATCAGGATAAAAATCATGAGCAACGATAGAAGAATTCACTACAGAAAAATAATAGGAGTTACAACCTTCCCTCTAAATCACAAGGAGATAACAATAATAATCTCTCTTGAAAATAGGTGAAACACTCAGAATATTCCTAACTCTTTATTCTTCTCTCTCATAATGGAATACTTGGGATTGTTTATAAGCCTCCCTTATGCATTAAAAATGCATTTGGCACTGTAATCCTTTGTTGTAGAATTTTCTTTTACCCAAAAGTCAAATTTGCGACCACTATTAGAATTGCGATTGTGGTTGCCAGCTTCATTTTCCTCTATGTCAATTTTTGCTTCAGTGCATCCAATTCTTCTATCTTTTTTTCCTTTAGTTTTCTTCTTCCACAAATGTCAAAAAGGGCTGCCCTCTTTTTTTACTTCAACAATCTTCCACTTGAAGATTTGATTGATGATCAATCAATCTTCACACCATTCTTTTCTCCTTGTCATTCCATGTTGCTTATGTCTCTGCTAGGCCACTAGAGAATCGACACCAAACAAATTTATCAATATTAACTGTCTTTGTCAAGAAATCTGGTAGGTTGTCTTTAGTATAAAGTTTCTACATATCCACGGTTCTTTCTTCCACTTTCTCATAAATGAAGTGATACTGAACTCGAATGTGTTTTGTCTTTGAATGAAAAGCTGGATTCCTTGCAAGATGCAAGGCACTCTTACTATCACAGAACAAAGAAATCTTCTCTTATTCGTGCCTGAGTTTCTTCAATACCATTTTCAACTATACTGCTTCTTTACTAGCTTGTATAAATGTTACATATTCTGCTTCTGTTGTTAACATGGCCACAACTGACTATAGTTTTGAAACCTAGCTTATAGCTCCACCAACAAGTGCAAACACATATATTGTGATGATTTGCTTTTGTCAAGATCACTTGCATAATCTGAGTCAACATATCATTTGACAATAAAATATTATTCCCCATAACACAATGCAACATAACAAATCATATCAACACCATCAATACATTATTTTCTGAACTCTCAAAGTTAGGTTACAAAATAGATGTAAATGAGCGTGCAGAACTTCTACTTCAAAGCATGCCAGATTGGTATGACCAATTCATCATCAACCTGACCAAAAATATTCTCACTTACTATTTTGGCTTTGAGGACATTGCAACCATAGTTTTGGAAGAGGAACAAAGGCGCAGAAATAAGGACAAGTTGGAAAATTCACAACAAGTAGAGGCATTATCAAAGATGAGAGGGAGGTCAATGGAACGTAGTCCCAATGGGAGCCATAATCATAGTAGATCGAAGTCAAAAAGTAAGAAAAATATAAAATGCCACCATTGTGGCAAGAAAGGGCACATTAAGAAGGAGTGTTGACGTCTTCAGAAAAGTGGAAAAAGTCCCGAGTCATCAAATGCTTAGGGAAATGTTGCAAGTACTTTAGATGATGGTGAAGTTGTATACAGAGAAGCAACTATAATTGTTGAAGACAGAAAAAAAAACTCACTGATGTTTGGATAATGGATTTAGGAGCCTCATGGAATATGACCCCTTGAAAAAAAAGGTTCCATAAATATGAACCTATCTTAGGAGGATCTATGTTTATGGGAAAGATCATGCCTTGGAGATCGTTGGTATTGGTACTATCAAAATAAAGATGCATGATGATATAGTTCATATTATCCAAGAAGTACAACATGTCAAAGGCCTGAATAAAAATCTATTGTCTTTAGGACAACTAGATGATGTTGAGTGCAAAACCTGCATTGAGAATGGGATCATGAAAATAGTCAAAGGCGCACTTATGGTGATGAAAGAAGAAAAGATAGTTGCAAATCTATACATGCTTAAAGGAGAGGCACTACAAGAGGGAGAAATGAATGTTGCTTCGACAAGCTCTGTAGAAGAATCAACGATGATGTGGCACCGTAAACTTAGCCACATGTCAAAACAAGGTTTGAAAACTCTCTCAGAACAAAAGTTTCTCCCAGGGCTCAACAAGGTATCATTACCCTTTTGTGAGCATTGTGTTATAAGTAAGCAACATAGATTAAAATTCAGTAGTTCCACTATTAGAAGTAAAGTTTTCTTTAAACTAGTTCATTCCGATGTTTGACAAGTATCAATTTTGTCCCTAGGAGGTGCAAGATACTTTGTATCTTTCATTGATGATTACTCTAGGGGAGGTAAGGTGTACCCAATCAAAAGGAAGGCGAATGTATTCCTAATTTTCAAAGTCTTCAAAGCGCGAGTAGAACTTGAATCGGGAAAGAAGATCAAGTGTTTGAAGACTGACAATGGAGGAGAATTTTTTAGTGATGAGTTTAATGAATTCTGTCAAGATGAAGGTATTAAGAGACAATTCACTACAATATACACTCCACAGTAAAATAGAGTGGCAAAGTAGATGAATAAAACCTTACTAGAGAGAACAAGAGAAATGTTGAAGAATGCAAATCTAGCTAAGTTATTTTGGGCAGAAGCGATCAAAATCACTTGTTATGTTATCAATTAATCTCCATTAACTATGATTGATTTGAAAACGCTAATGGAAATGTGAACTGGTAAGCTAACCGACTATTCTCACCTCCATATGTTTGGAAGTCCTGTGTACGTGATGTACAATGCCCAAGAAACAACGAAGTTGGATTCAAAATTTAAAAAGTGTATCTGCTTGGGATATGTTGATGGAGTTAAGGGGTATCACTTGTGGGATTCCACTGCCCACAAAGTTGTCATTAGTAAAGATGCGATATTTGCAGAAGATAAATTGTAAGAAAAATAAAATGATGACACTACAAAGGAGAAACCAGATACTACTACAGTTCAAATAGAAAATAGACAAGAGGAAGAAGATGCAAATTCTTTTAAAGCAGTACCAAAACACGATATACAAGAACCAGTTCAACCTGAGGCTTCTGAGGTTCGAAGGCTAACTCAAATGAGGAGGCCCCCGACTTGGCACTCAAAATATGTTACTGAGATCAACATTGCATACTGTCTTTTAACAGAAGATGGAGAGCCATCAACTTTCCATGAGACTATTGAGAGCCCAGATGTATCTCTATGGATAACGCAATGCAAGAAGAGATAGAAGTCCTACATAAGAATAAGACATGAGATCTTGCTCTACTACCACAAGGAAGAAAAACCATTTGAAGCAAATGGGTTTACAAGATTAAGCGTGATGGCAATGACCAAGTGGAGCAGTATCGTGCAAGACTGGTGGTAAAAAGATATGCTCAGAAAGAAGGGATTTATTTTAATGAGATATTTTTTCCTATTATTCGAATTGCTACAATTTAAGTAGTCTTAGCAATATGTGCTACATTTAACCTACATCTAGAGTAGCTAGATGTGAAGACGACTTTTCTTCAAGGAGATCTTGAAGAAGAAATATATATGCTCCAACTAGAGCGTTTTGAAGAAAAAGGAAAATAGAACTTGGTTTGCAGGTTGAACAAATCTCTATACGGTCTCAAGCAGGTGCCGAGATGTTAGTATAAGAGATTTGATTCCTTCATCACGAGTCGTGGATACAACAAACTTAATGCAGACCCTTGTGCATATTTTAAGAGGTTTGGTGAAAGTGATTACACTAGTTTGCTGTTGTATGTAAATAACATGTTAGTAGCAGGTCCCAACAAATATCGTATTAAAAAATTGAAGGTACAGTTGGCTACGAGATTTGAAATGAATGACTTGGGACTGACAAACAAGATTCTAGGGATGCAAATTCACCGAGATAGAAATAATAGAAAGTTATGGCTTTCTTAAAAAAATTATTTCAAGAAGGTCTTGCGATGCTTCAACATGCAAGACTGTAAGCTAATTTCTACCACACTTCTTGTTAATTTTAAGTTATCCTCTAGTATGAGCCCTAGCAATCAATCAGAGAGGATAGAAATGTCTCGAGTATCGTATGCATCAGCAGTGGGAAGTTTAATGTTCGCTATAATTTGTTCAAATCCAGACATTGCACATGCAGTGGGAGTGGTTAGTCAATATATGACGAATCCTGGTTTGGAATATTGTGAAAACAGTCCTAAGATACATTAAGTGGACCACATATGTTGCATTATGTTATGGGGAATCATAATTTATTATTAGAGGATATGTTGACTTAGATTATGCAGGTGATTTTAACAAAAGCAAATCCACTACAGGATATGTGTTTGCACTTGTTGGTAGAGCTGTAAGTTGGGTTTCAAAACTACAGTCAATTGTGGCCACGTCAACAACAGAAACAGAATATGTAGCAGCTACACAACCTAGTAAAGAAGCAGTATGGTTGAAGATGATATTGGAGGAACTCGAGCATGAACAAGAGAAAATTTCTTTGTTTTGTAATAAAGTGCCTTGCATTTTGCAAGGAATTCAGCTTTTTATTCAAAGACAAAACACATTCAAGCTCTGATATCATTTGTTAAAAAATAACACCGGATTAGAGCAGGGTCGCAACCAATAATTTGAAAAAAAATAATAAAAATGAAGAAAATGGGACATAGATTTTACGTGAAAACTCTCAAACAAATTAGGATAAAATTATAGGCAATAATAGAAGAATTCACTATAGAAAAATAATAAGAGTTACAACCTTCATTCTAAATCACAAAAAAATTACAATAATAATCTCTCTTGAAAATAAGAGAAACTCAAAATATTCATAACTCTATTTTTCTCTCCCAAAATAGAATACTTGAGATTGTTAACAAATGAGTTAGGAACGCATATAAATAGGACTCCTTACACGTTAAAAACGCATTTAGTACCACAATCCATTTATGTAGAATTTTCTTCTGCCCAAAAGTTAGAATTGCGGCTGCTGCAAATTAATTGCAGCTGTGGCTGCCTGTTTCCTCTTCCACAATGTCAATTTCTACTTCAGTGCATCTAATTTTCTTCGTCTTTTTTTTTTCTTTTATTTTTTTCTTCTACAAATATAAAAAGGGCTGCCCCTTTTTGACTTTGACATTAAGATCACGAGATTTCTTTCCGTTGTGTTCTTAAAAAGTTAAATAACTTTCTACCAGTAGTCTTGACAATGTTAAGGCTCTCCATTATACTCTTAAAAAGATTAAATTCTTTGAGAAGATTCCTAACACAGTTAAAGCTCTGCAATCATTACTATTTTCAAACAATCTGAAATCTATTTTAATTCAACGTTTGGATTTCAAACCAAGTTAAAATCTAGCTCAAAATTATGATTATAAAAGGAGGCGTCACTCGCAAAAGATGGCATCGCCTAACTCTAGAAGAAGATATCCTTTGGGATTTTTCATTGTAGCCAAGATCTTTGTTTAAAACCCTGCTGCTTCCAGAATGTATTTTATTCCAGTTATCACTTTTTTTGTTATTCCTCCAGTTGTTATGTATCTAATTCACCTTTAAAATTAAATGAAGTATATCTTATTGCTTATTTATTATTGTAATTTCATTGTGATTTCATTTAATACATATACATAGTATGTATACATATGCACATATATGTATGAATAACATATACACGTGTACATATATTTGTATATACATAGTTACATTTATACTCACGTACATATACATGCATATAAATATTGCAAGTATATGTACATACGCACTTGAAGTATATGTATAACATACATATTATACATTTGTTCGTACATATTAATATGCTTATGTATTTCTGAGTCCAAATGACACCTCTTTTGGTCATTTGAAATTCTTTCTTTTTTTTTGGGGGGGGGGGGGGGGGTCAAAATCTACCCTTGAATTTAGATCCAAATCTAAATTCTTTCTACAAAATTGTTCCCAAACATTAAATTGAAAATTTCAAATTGGTCATGACAAATGAATTCATCCAAACATATCACAGAAGTGCTTCATTGTGCCATAAAATACCTATGAACATGTACCAAAAATGTCCAATTATTACTGAAGATGCAATAACATATACACAAACTCGATCCTAATTGTGAAGTAGAGCATGCTGCGGGCTCAAATTGTTTGAGACGAGAGTGAGTGCGTGCATGCTCTTCGGATACAATACCGGTCGGTCATTCCTCTTTGAGAATTTCTCTGGATTGCTCTGTATACAAAATTTCGAAGGTGGTTCAATAGCTTCAGCTAGTATTGGATTTTCTAATATGGCACGTCGGTTGCCTCATGATCTGGAGTCTTGTACATAAAACTTGATTCATCACTGGAGTGCCTCTTCACCACACTTGCTCTTTGCATTAACCGAACCAGTGATTGCACAACTTCGGACATGGGAGGCCGGAACTCCGGTTCAGGCTGCATCCAACATCAAAATATCGTGAATTACATACATTAAATGAGAGTGGACTTATCCATCCAGCAACGGAAGGCGCATCTGAAAACTTGTAAAGCTGACGCAGCTTAATTTGTTTAGCAATGCTATAATAAGACTTACGCTTTGTGTGTGTAAGTATACATATCTATATAATTGTCAATATGAAAGGTTCCTTCTGAAACCTAGCCTTAGAAGTTGAACAGCATTTAAGCGGTCTCCAAATACAAAATTCTCAAAAATCAACTTATTTCCCCCCTTTTTAATAACAAAGCTAAAACATGAATTAAGGAGCTTTTCAGATATTAAATGAATAATTACCTGAACACAAATGGCAATAATGTCAGCAAAGCGTGATAAAGACTTTGCAGGGTACATGCCATTAAGCACAGGATCGACCATTTTTGCCAAGGCATCTATATCATGGAGTTGTGGAGTAGCCCATCTTACAAGCGACTGTTCTGATCTCACCCTTGAACTAAATAACATAAGAAATGAAAAGAACGCAAGAACAAGCCAGCATCAGACTGAAGAACGTACCAGAGAATATTATGAATGTAACTTACTGAGCATCTACAACTGTTTTTACCTATCTAGCGGCTTCCGTCCTGTCAACAGCTCCAACATCACGACCCCAAAGCTATAAACATCACTTTTTACGGTGTATATTCCAGATAAAGCAAATTCAGGAGCACTATAACCAAATGAACCAACCATTTGGGTTGATGAAACCTCCTATTAAGCATCATAGAAGTAAAACGTTAAAACATAAACAGCAAAAAATGCCAAAAACGTGTTAGCCTCATTGTTCCATGCTATTATCCCCCAAACAGAGACTCACAAGCTTAGTGTTCCCCCATAGGTACATGGGCGTGTGCATTGCCAATCCCCAAAAATAAAAATAGATGAATGCTAGGAATGCCAACTTTCAGATGGTTTGATGGGCATATGCAATAACTTAAAAAACTCTTTTTTTTTTCACCAAAATGTAAAACCCTTAATTTGAAGTAAAAAAGCCTTCTTTTATCCTCCACCGGAAGAAAAATTCTCAGATTTCTATTCTTGTTTTCTATGGATCAAACTCAGATTTCCACTCTTGCTGATATGTTCAAGAAGATTTCTAGGACGAGAACACAAGGCTAATAAAAGAAATATGGCCAGCAATTTCCAGCTCCAACATTTACCTGTCGCTCTGTATTTGGGTTTAAAGCAGCTAAACCACAGTCTGACAAGTGAGCGTTAAGCTCTTCATCAAGCAAAATGTTTGCCGACTTTAAGTTTCTATGCACAATAGAAGGCAGGCACACTTCATGCAAATATCTACAGAAAGAACCATCATTCAGAGAAGGAAATGCAGAGAGAGTAAGAGAGAGGAGGTTCCAACTTGAATTATAACATACTCTAAAGCTCGAGCAGTGCCAAGTGCGACTCTAACACGGGCATTCCATGTCAGCATCTTGCTTCTTTCATCAGCAAAATGTAGCATATCATGTACGCTCCCATTTCCAATATAATCATAAACCAGAAGACGTTGGCCATGCTCCGCACAGTAACCCACCAGTGAAATAACATTGGGGTGCCTCAGCCGTGACATATTTGAAACAGCTTCAAGAAAATCATCTTCCTCCTGCAGTGAAAGCGCTGCATTGTCGATCTTCTTAATTGCCACTGCCTAGAAGAAACAACATGTTCAAATTAACTACCCAATCATTAAAACATATATGAAATACAAGCAGGAGAAAGAAAAAATCTAATGATTCAGCCAATGGCAATGATGATTGCTGGTGACACTCTTGCTTAGCAGGAAAACAAAGGCATCATGAAGAGGGTGTGGAAAAATGTTGGAAACAAGTAGTTAGTTATCCAATGACACAACTTCCAAGTAGAATAGATGACGATAAGAGAGAAAGCAGACTTGCTCTTCATGCAAACAAGCCTGAATCTATTGCATTATTTGCATCAGAAGCATAAGTTTTTCCAGCAGTAAAAACACAATCCTTGGAATCTATATTGGCATGCCATGGTTATTGCAATAAAACAAAACTCAGTCAAAAAGTTGAAGCAGCAGTACATGATAACTAACTTAAACCCAAATTTTAGCACATCAGCTTAGACATTGAATCAAGTAAATTCCATGAGTTGTTAAGAAACTTAAGTACTGAACTACAAGACCCCAAGCATATAAATTTTGACGTTTACAGTAAACTAGTAGCTCATTTATGGCTATATTCCTTGAACATGGCAATAGCAAAAGATAAATTTTCATGAATGCATTACATAGTGGTCAGCTCACACATTCATGAAATGCAATCTTTTTCTATTTCTAATAAAGAAAAAGCAACGTATATGTACGCCTCTAACAAATCTCACATGGCTTAGATCAAAAACGCTGCTTGAAGGGCAAGAAGACCAAACATTCGTGGTTGACATAATGAGAGATAAATCATTCCAAACCAAAAAAGGTAAGCTTGGGATAATGCAGATCAGCAGGACATGATTGGATAGCATCCCCAAATGCTGAGAATTAACTAGTAGAACCAAGTAGATTAGCACTTCATAAATCAAAGCAGAAACATTTTTACATGGCCTCATTGTAATGGATAAGGCACAAAATGTGTAATCAACTTTCGTTTGCCTTAACATAACATAAAGCTGACGGGGAATATATGACTCCAAATGATGAGAAATGATAATTTGTTTAATCGAGTCTGCATGTGTTTCATAAACCACAACAAAAACAATTTTTACTTGGTCTCATTATAGATTACCATCAAGTATTGCTAATTCTAGTTCAAGGGAAGTCCTGATTATCTGGGTAAAGCAATCAAGATCAGTAGCAAGCAACTCAACATGTTATGAAGACAAAAGATAGCATGTTGGTAACTGAGCAACAGATACAAGTTTCTGACATGCTCAACCAAAATGCAAACTGATCTGGGATTGAACATAAGACAGTGCCTAGACCAAGAGGCACATATGCATCCTCTGGATTAATTATGGTCAGATGAAAGACCACAGACTGCAATCCTATTGAGAAATTCTGAAGAAAGTATTACCTAATGGAAGTTGTTTGGATCTTAAATTGTCATTTGGAGACCATTATGATCCCCTTCATTTTGCCATATGCTACTGCTTGCCATAACTGTGATGCTTTATCAAAATTTTACATCCCAAAATACATATGAGTAGTAAGTAAAAATATGGATGAAAACAGAAGCAAAATGAAAGTACCTTTCCGTTAGGAAATTCTCCTTTATAAACACGGCCAAGTGAACCTTCACCAATACGGTTTTCTTGGCTGAAGCTGTTTGTTGCTGTTTGGAGAGAAGCAACTGTAAAAGAAGTAGCGGTTATAGGAGACTTCACTCTTTTTAAAGATCCACTTTTCCCTTGTATCTTGTCAACAACTAATTTTTCGGCTGGTGGGGGCCTTATATCTGCAACATTGGAGGTGGATTTCATCCTCTGCTCTTGCATCTCGGTATTCACTACAAAGTGAAGCACAGTACATTTAGAAAGATCAAGATGTTAATATGATATCAGATGATCTTTTAGCTCCAACTTACGAAAGACCCACTTTAAAGCAGAAAAAATGAAAGAGGAAATGAAGCAACAACCAGCAAATTAATTCACATCGAATCTAATACTGCCGTTACTAGATGTAAAAACAGCAAACTGTAAACAGTAATATTTTGTAAAGGAATAAGTTGCTGTCATCAGATTTCAATATCTGGAAGGCTTTCTACCATACTGATTAATGCTGCCCATATACCAAAGGAAAACCACTCTAATCAAACAGCCTTTAAAAATCTCTCTCAAAAGAACTCGGTAAAATCCAAAACCAATCTGTCAATGCATATGCATCTGACTGAAAAAGGTGAATCCAGTGTACAAGGCCTCTATGGAAGGTCATTGTATGCAGCCTTACCTAGCTTAGCAAAGAAGCTGTTTCTCGACTTAAACCCATGACCTCCACAGATCACAATGGAGTAAACTTACCATTGCTCCAAGGCTCAATACTAATCAACCTTACCATTGCGGCTAAGCAGGCAAAATACTAATCAACTTAACTGAAGGTTCCTTGGTGGCAAATGGAAGAACTTCTGATTTTCATTTCTTTCCATGTCATACAGACTAAGTTTATAACTCAAGATATAAGAGATTCTTAAGAAGACCCAACCAAAGGAAAAGGATAATAAGAAGAGATAGAACGGGAACCTAATTAGCATTCAGAATCATGTTAAGATTTAAAGGACTGCTTTCTGCCAAATTATTATACAATGGTGGCCAGCTTCTGTAATACAAAATCAAAGAAAAAAAAGTGAAAAAAACCAGGTTTCTTCATCTGTTTCCTTGTTTTTCATTTTTTCCCTTTAAGGGGAAAAAGAAGAAGATACCTTTATCTGCAGTAATGGGGAGAGTTCCTGCAGAAGTTCTAGAAGCACTGGACTCCTTGATTTTTCTCTTCCGGAGGCAGAATACAAGCACAAGAATTGCAATGAGAACCACCAACAAAGAACCTAGGGTTATCCCTATAATAGGTCCAGCTGTCAACCCATTATTTTCATTTCCATCTTTTCGATTGGAGGATTGACCATCAGAACCAGGCTGTGCATGTCCACCTGGAGGAGAATGGCTACGGTTATTATGTGATCTACCTGGGGGAGGTGAGGTATATGGTGGTGGAGGAGCAGGACCATTGTCAAATGAATTTCCATCATATCTGTTTATTTAGAATTTGTTAGAATAATCTCAGAGGTTCTAAATATTATGACAAAGGGAATGAGACAATAAAGTTATGAATACTCACATAAAATTAGGAATGGAGATAAGCTCCCTTGGTATCCACCCATTGAAATGGTTGTTTGCAACATTTCTGTGGAAAATTAAAGCAGAAGAATAAGTAGCTGATTAGAAACATTGAACTCAAGGCCTTAAGTTAGAGAATGAACTTACAGATCTGTCAAAGGCAAAGGAGCCAGAACATTAAGAGAACCAGTTAACTGGTTGCTCTGCACATGACTGCCAAAGGTTCAGAAAGCATTATAAGTGAAACAGAAACTGAAGAAAGAAAAAGTAGATACCCAACAAGAAGCAAAACTTTATTACACTCACAGAGTAGAAATATTGGACAACGTGCTAAAAGAACTGGGAAGATCTCCAGTTAGATTGTTGAAAGAGAGATCCCTACATTGCAAGCATGTCAACTCAATAAGAATAGATGTCAACCAAAACCCTAAGAAGAGTTCTTGTGGGGTGCTATATCGGTTAACAACTATACATTTCACACAGAATTAGATCACAACTGAACATTTTTATTTAGATATTATATGGGTTATTTTTTATTATTTTTTATCCAAATTGGATTAAGACCGTGTATTTAACAAAAAAGGTAAAAGAAGACCTAGAAAAACTAGATGGTTGGACTCTTAGGTACGACATCAATTATAAGGATCTTAAAGAAGATAAGAAATAAATAAAAACAAATAACAGGATTAATATAGTCAACTCCATATAATAGGATTTAAGGCTTGATATGTTGTCGCTGAATTAAGAGCAACTCAATCCATAAAGCTTTCTAGGGGTTCTTCCAATTAGATTTAGCTATTTGAAAATCAAACATAAAGCGATTCAAGTTCATCTTTACAAAACATAACATAGTTGTTTCATTTTACCAATTATGATAAATTTGCAGACCTCACCTAGTGAGAATAAGGATTGGTTTGTTGTTACCAATTATTCTAAAATGTACCAGTCCAAGCTACAAGTTAATAAATTGTTGTAAAGCAGCATACTTATAACCATAGTCTCCATTACCTTACTGGAAACATATGTGGACTTTCATACATGCAATAAGGGATATGACAGTGGTATTGTATTTCAAAGAACAAAATAAACATGTGTCAATGACACTGTTTTTAAGTGTTGGCATAATGTTGACAAACACACTTTCTTCCAAATTTAACTGGAACTTGTATTGGGAGGATTTGGAGGTTTGGATTGAAGCCTAGTTAAAGAATATCAAGATGTACAGATTTCTGAAATGGATAAATAAACCAATCAGAATCCACAAGCACAGTCTCTTTCACTTTAAGACTAGTTGAATCAACGATTGATCAATGTCCAATTGGTTGGAGTTAGTCAAACATGAATACCATAGAGCATGGATAAAACTATTAATCAACAAGTCTGTCTGGCACTTAGAGAAAAAGAACTGCAAAGCTAGTTGGTCAACCCTTCAATGTTCATCAATTGATCATCAAGCTAAAAGTCAGCTATGAGCAGAATTCTAGATAAGTGTTGTTGTATGTTGAGAGGAGAAAAGTAATCTGATTTTTTTATTCACAATGATATATATACACACACCAATCTACAAAGTACAACCATGGACAGCATATCTTCCTAATATATACGTACAACAATATCTAGTATTGTTAACACTCCCCCTCAAGTGGACGCTATTATCATATGTGCATATATGTGCCTAACTTGGTACAAAAATAGGCAAAAGTCATGGACCCCGTAATGCCTTGGTAAGAAGATCAACTAGCTGGTTATTAGAGCCAACAAATGAAATACTAATCTCACCAGAAAGCAACTTTTGTCTCACAAAATGACAATTTATCTCTATCTGTTTGGTATGCTCATGAAAAACTGGATCAGAGGCAATATGAAAAGCCGCTTGATTATCACAAATAAGTTGCATAGGCCCTAAATCTCCAACTTTCAGTTCCGTAAGAAGTTGCTTGAGCTAAATCAACTCACATGTGGCTAAAGTCATGGCTTGATATTCCGCTTCTGTGCTAGATCTAGTCATAGCATTTTGCTTCTTACTCTTACAAGACACCAAATTTCCCCCAACCAAGATACAATAACTCGAGGTAGAGAGTCTATCTGTAGGACAACTAGCCCAATCTACATCAGTAAATGCAACAACCTACTTGTGTCCTTTGTTCTCAAACAACAAGCCTTTACAAAGAGCATTTTCAACGTATCTCAAGATACGTACTAAAGCATGCCAATGACCATCACAAGAGGAGTCCAAGAATTGACTTACCACACTAACAGCTAAAAAGATATTTGGCCGCCAATGGCTCCCCTAGTCCTAGTACAAACTTAACATTATGATCCATAGAAGTATTTATAGGCTAGGAATCAAGCATAACAGTCTTTTCCAAAATATCTAAGGCATACTTCCTTTGAGAGACGCGCACACCATGGGCAGATTGGGCTACCTCAATGCCAAGAAAGTACTTCAACTTACCCAAATCCTTGGTTTGAAAATGAGAGTGCAAATGAGTCTTCAACTATCCAATACCAACCTCATCATCTCCTATAATAACAATGTCATCTAAATACACTACCAATAATATGATTCCACAAGGAGAATGGCGATATAAAATAGAATAATCAACTTCACTTCTACTCATACCAAAAGACTGGATGATAGAATTGAAGCGGTCAAACCAACAAGAAGGAGATTACTTCAGGCCATATAAGAATTTCCTCATGCGACATACTAGTCGAGACTCCCCCTGAACAACAAAACTAGGAGGTTGCTCCATATACACTTCCTCTTGAAAGTCGCCATGAAGAAAAGCATTTTTAATATCCAACTGATAAAGAGGCCACTGTTAAATAACGGCCATAGCAAGAAAAACACGAACAAAAGCAATCTTAACCATGAGAGAGAATGTATCATCATAATCCAAGTCAAAAATTTGAGTATAGCCCTTAGCTACCAACCGAGCCTTCAAACGATCTGCAGAAGCATTCATACCAACCTTAATTGTAAACACCCACCGACAACAAACAATAGACTTCCTCGGGGAGAGGAACTAGATCCCACGTCTCATTAGCCAACAAGGCAAACATCTACTCATCCATAGCATGTCTCCACTCCGGGTGAGAAAGAGCTTTAGCATTTGTCTTAAAAATAGAAACAGAAGAGAGAGTAGATACAAAAGCAAAGTAAACAGGTGACAAACGTTGATAGCTCACAAAGGTATAAATGGGATGAGGATTGCAAGTGGAACGTGTACCACAGCAAATAGGAGCTTGGGCAGAGTCGGAGAGAGAGAGAATAATGGCACCAACTAGAGGAAGACATGAATATGAAGGTCTAAACAAGATTGAGAAAATATTATTCTCTATTTCTTAAAATTATACAATGATTTCCCTTTTCTCTTTATAGAGGAAGAGAATAATACAAAAAGAAAATAACAAAAAAAGAAATAGGAATATACATAGAATATACATAGAATCTAAGATATACATAGATTATTCTATCTTCAAAAAATACTTCTATTTCTACACTCCCCCTCAAGCTGACTTGAAGATATCTTCCATGGCAAGCTTGCTCACAAGTTTCTCAAACTGAGTTCTATGTACTCCTTCTGTAAGAATGTCAGCCACTTGGTCAACTGTTGAAATGTAGGGCATACAAATTACTCCATTATCAATTTTTTCCTTAATAAAGTGTTTATCCACCTCTACATGCTTTGTCCTGTCATGGAGAACTGGATTATGAGCAATAGAGATTGCAGCTTTATTATCACAGTAAACTTTAGCTGGAAGGGAAGTAGAGACCCTCAAGTCTGATAGAAACCTCTTTATCCACATGACCTCACAAATACCATGAGCAACTGCACGGAATTCAACTTCAGCACTGCTTCTGACCACCACATTTTGTTTCTTACTTCTCCAAGTAACAAGATTGCCTCCCACAAAAGTGCAGTACCCTGATGTAGATCTTCGGTCAGTTATACTACCTGCCCAGTCCGCATTTGTATAAGCCTCTACATGAAGATGTCCACGTTTTCTAAAAAGTAGACATTTTCTAGGGGTTCCCTTTAGGTATTGCAGAATTCTGTAAGTAGCTTCAAAATGTTGTGAACCAGGTGAGTGCATAAATTGACTTACAACACTTACAGCAAAGGCTATGTCTGGTCGAGTATGGGATAAATAGATAAGTCTACCCACAAGTCTTTGATATTTCTCCCTTTCTACCACATTCTTAGCCTCGGCAGGTTGAAGTTTTAAGTTGGGTTCAATGGGAGTTTCAGCAACCTTACACCCAAGCATTCATGTTTCACTAAGTAAATCCAGAATATACTTACGTTGATTGACAAAGATCCCCTCCTTAGATCTTGCAAATTCCATCCCAAAAAAGTACTTTAGAGGACCCAAGTCCTTGATCTCGAACTCATAAGCTAATCTCCTCTTAAGCTCTTCAATCTCTCCCTTGTCATCACCAGTTATTATTATATCATCCACATAGACAATTAAGATTGCTTTCTTACCGTCGTTGGCGTGCTTGAAGAATAGTGTGTGGTCTGCTTGGCTCTAAATGTAACCATAACTTTTCACCGTTTTTCCAAATCTTTCAAACCACGCTCTCGGAGACTGTTTTAGACCACATAATGAATTTTTTAAATGACATACCTTGTTTGTACCGAGGCTCTTTTCAAACCCTGGTGGAAGATCCATAAACACTTCTTCTTCTAAATCACCATTTAGGAAGACATTCTTTACATCAAATTGGTGGAGTGGCAAATCAAGATTCACTACAAGGGAGAGGAGAACTCGAATAGAGTTTATTTTAGCTACTGGAGCAAATGTTTCTTGATAGTCGATGCCGTATGTTTGGGTGAAACCCTTGGCAACCAGCCTTGCTTTGTATCTTTCAATGCTCCCATCTGCCTTACATTTTATAGTAAATACCCACTTACAACCTACTGTTGTTTTGCCCTCTGGTTTGTTCACAATCTCCCAAGTTCCATTCTTTCTAAGAGCACTCATTTCCTCCTGGATTGCTAACTTCCAATCTGGGTTACCAAGGGCATCCTGAATTGTTCTTGGGACATGCAGGTTAGAAATATTTGAAAGAAAGGCCTTATGATGATTGGACAATTTTTGGTATGACAGGTATTTAGCAATTGGGTGTTTGGTACAAGATCTCACTCCTTTCCTAGTAGCAATAGGGACATCAAGATCAGACAAATCAAATGAAGAATAATCTGTAGGAGTGAGTTTAGAGTTACCATGAGAAGAAGAAGAACTATCGAAAAGCCCATCACTCGAAGACGTCGATTGTTCAATTGTTAGAGGAATATTTGGATTGATAGTATTCTTCAGGGTTTGTCTTCTAGTATAAAACTGAAGCTCCAGTTTTGGAATATTTTGATCCGTTTGTGGTAATTCTCCCCCTGGTTCCAATCCCATCACGCTAGGCACCTGTGAACCAGACACACCTTGTTCCACAATATTTGGAACATTTATATCCTTGAGTTGTTTATCAGAGTGGAGGGGAGCACCAATCATGGTAGGACGAGGATCCTCAACATTAGAATTCAAAAAATTATCTTCTTTCTCAATATGCTCCCCCTGAAGATGATTTTTAGGAAAGTAGGGTTGAGTTTCGAGGAAAGACACATCCATACTAATATAAGTTTTTTTGGTAACAGGATTAAAGCATTTGTACCCTTTTTTTAATTTGGTGCATAGCCCAAAAAGACACATTTTTCAACTGTGGGATCCAATTTGGAATGAAAAATGTGAGGAACATAAACAAAGCAAGTGCATCCAAAAACTTTTAAGGGTAACTCAGAATATATACGACAGAGAGGGAAGAGTTTTTTTAAAGAGTGTAAGGGGGTTTGAAACTATAGAACACGAGTGGGCATATAATTGATGAGATAGGAAGCGGTTAAAATTACATCACCCCAGAGGTATTTAGAGACATTCATAGAAAACATGATGGCCCTGGCAACCTCGAGTAGATGTCGATTTTTTCGTTCAGCAATACTATTTTGTTGGGGAGTTTCACGACAAGTGGATTGATGTAAAATTCATTTTTCTTTTAAAAAAACCCCCAAATATTCATTAAAATATTTAGTGTCATTATCAGATCGAAGAATACAGATTTTTGTGTTAAATTGAGCTTCGATCAAATGGAAAAAAATCCTTGAAAGTTCTAGGCACATCTGATTTCTTTGCAAATAAGTAAACCCAACAAAGTCGAGTATGATCATCAATAAAAGTAACAAAACACTTTTTGCCAGACAAAGTGGAGACCTTAGAAAGGCCCCAAACATCACTATGTATTAAATAGAATGGTTTTGAAGGACAATAAGGTTTTGAAAGAAATTTAACACGATGATCTTCGGATAAATGACAACTCTGGCATTGAAACATAGAAGGATCCACTCCTTTAAACAACGTAGGAAATAAATATTTCAAGTAAGGAAAACTGGGATAGCCTAGCCTAAGATGCCATTGCATTATTTGATTAGAAACAGGAGTAGAACTAATACCACTCAACCCATGAGTTTTTTTATTACGCAAGACATCCCCATCCAAATAGTAAAGCCCGTTTATTTCTCTAACACTGCCAATCGTCTTTCCCGAGTTCTGGGCCTGAAAAATGCAATAGGAATCAAAAAAGATAACACGACAGTTAGAATCTTTGGAGAGTTTACTAACAGAAAGAAGATTGCAGGCAAGTTTAGGAACATGAAGTACTGATTGAAGATCAATATTCTCAGAAAGTTTAATGAGACCTTTACCTGCAACAGGTGAAAGACTACCATCGGCTATTCTTATTTTTTCACTACCAGAACAGGGAACATACGAATTGAAGAGATGAGATAAACCAGTCATATGATCAGATGCTCCTAAATCAATAATCCATGGAACAGATTGAAAAGAGCTAGATAGGGCAAAAGAGTTTCTACCTGAATAGGCCAAAGAACAATTGGGTGTACCAGGGGACAGATTAGGCTTTAGCAATCCCAAAAGTTGGTCAAGTTGCTCTTTGTTGAATGGTCCTACATCAACTTCATGAGCAGTAGGTTGGGATCGCTTCGAGCTAGACTTCCAATTGGCTGGCTTGCCATGAAGCACCCAACAGGTCTCCCGAGTATGGCGTGGTTTATTACAATGATCACACCAAACACGAGGTTTTTCTTCTGCCTTTCGTTGACTCGCAATATGCCGTCCACTAGCATTAGCATCAGCAGTCACAAGTGCCATATTTTCAGATAACCCACATAACCAGTCTTCGGCTTTCTTCACGCCGAACTTCAGAGAAGGCTTCACTAAGAGACGGAAGTGGATTTCTACCGACGATCCTCCCTCGGACTTCATCATACTCAACATTGAGTCCAGCAAGAAACTTAAATACCCAGTTAGCATCAACCATTGTCTGATAATACTTGCAATCTTCTGTGTTTTTCCACTCATATGTATTGAAGAGATCCAAGTCCTGCCAAATGCACTTTAAAGAATTAAAATATAGGGTGCCAGTATCACTACCTTATCGAATCTCACCAAATTTCAAGTTGAGCTCGTAGATTTGGGATTGATTCCCCAAATCGAAATACATGGCAGTGACTTCATCCCATAGTTCTTTTACTGTAGAGAAGCACATATAGTTCGAACTTATCTCTTCCTCCATGGAGTTAACAAGCCACGTCATCACCATTGAATTCTCAGCATCCCAAATATCATACAGTGGGTCTTTACTGTCTGGGGCTAATGTGGCACCAGTCAAATAGCCAATCTTTCCTCGACCTTGAATGTACATACGAACAGATGGCGACCAACGCAGGAAATTGGTACCATTGAGACGAATGGTTGTAATCTATACCGGACGAGTCGGAGGAGTTTCGAGGAACTCGAAACTGGGTTTGAGAAGACTGGGATTGCTGGGTCGGAGTGACTGAAGATGCAGAGTCATTCATGATGGTTGAAGAAACGGATTAGGGCAGCAGAAGTAAGGACCCACTAGCAGCTGGATCTGGATCCAGATCAGTACAAATCTGGAGACCCTAGTAGAGAGACACAGATCTAGATACTTGGATCTAGGTACCCAGTTGCCCAATCTGAACAATAGAGGTCCAGTACGAATAGCAGCACAAACCGCACGAACGAAGCAGCAAGAACGAAGGATAGGGGCGGCTCTGATGTGCGATGCAGAGCCGACCTTCATGGCAGCAACAGGTGCGAACGTCCAATGCGTGATGGAGAAGCAGCACGAACGACGGATAGGAGCGACTCTGGAGTGCAACACCAACCTTCGCAACCAAGGATGGCGACAGGTGCGACTGATGAAAGCCGACATTCGCGAGAGGCTAGGAGATCGCGACCGTTCCAGAGGTGGGAACCCACTGGAGAACAGCGACGACTGAAGATGCAGCAGCAGTCGGGATGGCCGGATCTCAACGGGGACGGCCGATGTAAGGGCAGCGGCAACCGGAGGATGGTCAATGAAGGACGGCAACACTTCTAGGGTATGGCAGAGGAATAGAGGAAATTAGGGTCTCACAATTGAACGGCTGTGATTTAATCATAATTCCTGCTCTGATACCATCTAAACAAGATTGAGAAAATACAATTCTCTATTTCTTAGAATTATACAATGATTTCCCTTTTCTCTTTATAGAGGAAGAGAATAATACAAAAGAAAAATAACAAAAAAGGAAATAGGAATATACATAGAATCTAAGATATACACAGAATATTCTATCTTCAAAAAATACTTCTATTCCTATAGAAGGAATACCATCATTGACAATAGGAGGAGCGAGAGCTAAAGGCACTAATGAAGGCTTAGAATGACGCTGATAAGTTTGCAGAGGAACAGGAACATGTACTGGGACCAAAGGAGGAAAAGAAGGGATAGGAAGAACCTCAAGAAAAAGGGAAGAAGACCCATCAGATGAAGAAGAGAAAAAAGGTGTAGACTCAAAAAATGTGACATCAAAAAAGGGAAAGTGTCTACCAAGTTCAAGGGAGTAGCACTTGTATCCCTTCTGATGAGAGTAGCCTAGAAACTGTTGAAAACGTGCCTTAGCTACTGCAACAAGACTCATTCAATGGCTCTACTGGAATTTCTCATTTTTTTTATTATTTGCCACGTTCAGATTTGTTGACTATTTCATTGTTGCATTAACTGATAGTTGTTATTTTTTAAGAGTTTGTTGATCATGTAAACATGCTCCATTTAGTTGCTTATTTCTCAGATGCATTAGTTAACTTTTTTTGTATTTAAACTCATTTCCAGTTAATGAAAAAATAGACTCTTAGCACGGCAAATATTTTTGTTCTCTCAGTCTCAGTTTTTCATCTTTTACTCCAACAAATTGGTATCAGAGCTTCTTCTTAAAGGACCTGTGAGATTGAGTGAGCAAAAATACAACCCAAAACAACTTTCACCTATCCTACACAATACACAAAACCCTACAAACCATTTTAAATGGATTCAGAACCTTCATTCACTGCTCTTGCACCACCAGTGTTTGATGGAATAAATTATCAAAGTTGGGTTGTTCGTATGGAAGCCTATCTTGAAGCAAATGATCTTTGGGAAGCTATTGAAAATGAATATGAGGTTCCCCCTTTGCCAGCCAATCCAACAATTGCACAAATGAAGAGTCACAAAGAAAAGAAGCAGAGAAAGTTAAAAGCAAAAGCAAGCCTGTTTGCAGCTATCTCCTCTACTATCTTCACCATAATTATGACGTTGAAAACAGGCAAGGAAATATGGGATTTCCTGAAGCAAGAATATGAAGGTAATGAAAGGGTCAAAGGTATGCAGGTGCTAAATCTGGTCCAAGAGTTTGAGATACAAAGGATGAAGGATTTAGAGACAATCAAGGATTATTTTGATAGACTTCTCAGCATTGCTAATAAAGTAAGGCTTCTTGGTACTACATTTGATGATTCTCGAATTGTGCAAAAAATTCTTGTTACTATTCCAGAAAGGTTTGAAGCTGCAATCTCAGCTCTGGAAAACACTAAAGATTTGTCAAGTATTACTTTAGCAGAATTGCTAAATGCTTTACAAGCACAAGAACAAAGGAGACTTATGAGGCAAGAAGGATCTGTTGAAGGGGCTTTTCAAGCAAAGTCAATGAAAAACAATGAGGGAAATCATCCTACTTGCCCTCATTGTAAAAAGACAAATCATTCAAAGAATAAGTGTTGGTGGAGACTAGATGTCAAATGTAATAAATGTGGTTAATTGGGTCATGTGGAGAGAGTATGTAAAAATCAACAACAAAATGAAGCCAAAGCAGCAATAAATAACCAACCGGAGGAGGAGGAGTTATTTTAACTCTACTCAAAATCATATTCATGCCTATGCCTCACAACCATAAACCATAAAATGCCCATATGCCTATATCCAAGACATGCCAAAATTAAAAATTTGCAGCCTCAAAGTCAAGAAAGATGTTGAAAACATGCCTTAGCTACTGCAACAAGACCCAGTCAATGGCTTTGCTAGAATTTCTCCTTTTTTTTATTATTTGCCACATTCAGATTTGTTGACTATTTCATTGCTACATTAGCTGATAGTAGTTGTTTTTTAGGAGTTTATTGATCATGCAAACATGCTCTATTTAGTTGCTTATTTCTCATATGCATTAGTTAACTTTTTTCTATATTTAAACTCACTTCCAGTTAATGAAAAAATAGACTCTTTGCACGGCAAATATTTTTGCTCTCTCAGTCTCAGTTTTTCATCTTTTACTCCAATAGAAACACACTTGATCGAGCGAGGAAACAATTTATCACGGCCAAGGGAAAGAAGATGGACAAAACAGGTTAAGCCAAAGACACAAGGGGGAATAGGATAGATGGGATCACGAGGAAAAAGTAAAGTATGTGGAATGACCCCATTCAAAACAGTGGATGGCACCCGGTTGATCAAATAACTAGAAGTGAGAAGAGTGGCATCCCAAAAAACAACAAGAACATACATGTGAAGGAGAATTGTCCAAGCAGTCTCAATGAGAAGACGGTTTTTACGTTCAACCACCTCATTTTGTTGCGGAGTATAAAGAGAATTAAGGGAATATCCTAATTCCTTTGGAAAAGAAGTTCTTGATGAGGATGTTCCAAATGATAATCACGAAAGTCCAAAACTAGAGCTGAATGATGCAGTCAGTTAGATGATAGGAATAACAAGAGGTAACAAGGAATTTCTGGAATTGGAGAGGAATTCTACTGCTATGATTGAGAAGTTAGAAGAAGAAATAACACCTCAAGATGCAACTACTGAAAGGCTGCAAGAGGAAAATGGGGGAGTACTTGGTGAAGTGATAAGAGGAAGCCAAGGCCAAGACATTACCCCTAGTGCATAGACTGAAGGATCATCCATCTATGCGGATGTTGGTGCTAGAGTCTTTCCTCAGATTTTACACTTATCAAAATCTGAGGAACAATCAGAATTGGAATGGAACATTGATTTGTTAGATAAGCCAGTTATAAAGTTGGTTGAAGCTGAGAATGGCAATGCCTGTAACATCTATCCAACGCGAGGTCAAAATTGTGACGATTCATATGCAGTTGAAGAAGGTTTAATTGAACAATTAGGACCTGAACAATCTCATATTGGCTCTATGGAAACTGATCCCAAGGTTGATGAACTTGGATAGGCATTCATCAAGGGCTTGGACCAAAGGAAGAAGTTGGAGGTTGAGAAAAGGCATTCTTTTGATGGAACTTTGGTTCTAAAGCAAGCTGAGTCGTCCTTGACTTTAGTTAAAGTAGGTATCAAACAGTCTCCAGTGTTGGTTTTGGTAGGGAAGGAACAGATTAAGTGGACGGAACAAAAGGACTGCCACAAGGTCTAGGAGAAGATAGAAGAGGAGGTTGTTGCTGGACTACTTGTTATTACAACTCACTGGCATAATCTCTGTATAAAGACTCTTGAAGAATACATTCTACATTGGCAAGAAAAGCAAAACAGAAATAACATAAAAGTGAAAAGGAAATGGCCTAGAAGGAGAAAGAAAGAAAGAAGAATAAACCAAATAGAGAAGGTTGGGATTGGATGAAGAGCAATGGCTACTTGCTGCAAGTTCTTGGGGACAAGAACTCTCTCAAGGAGGGGGGAATTGCCCTGACCTCAACGATCCTCAAGGATAGATTAGTATATATAATAGTTGGAGTTTACATGCATTATACAATAATTGTAATTTCCTTTTCCTTTTTCTATTATATGGCTTTGTCCTTAGCTATAGGCAGTTAGGCTATTTGTTGTATTGTACATGGGTGTATGTGGGACGCTGTTAGGCTATATATAAGCCATAGCTGAGGATGGGAAGGGAGATGTTGGAAATAATATTGAATTCTCTCAAATTCCCTCGTCATTTCTCTCTCAAATTCTCTCTGATTTCCTCCCTCCCCTCTTTACTAATCTCTCCCCCAATTCTGTCCAATTCCGCCGCCAATCCCCTCTGTTCTTGGTCCCAATCCATCGAATTCTTCCAATTTCCCACCCAACCCTTGTCTAAACCCTAGGTACATGTCACTCATCAACGCGATTTTGTTTTAAGCATGAGCTCCCATTAGCTTACCTTTGTGATATGCTTAAAACTATCTTTTATCTATACACCACTCGATCATAGATGTGGTTGCTTGTATGAGAAAGCCAATCAACTGTCCAACACCTTTAATTATTGCACTCAACAATATGCACTTAACATTATGCACGAAGCATTGAATATACATGTGTAGGCATTAACTAATTTGTGTACTAATACTAAAACACAATTGGCATTAATCAAAAATTAACATGAATCATTTACTGACATAAATTGGGAAAATAATATTATACATCAATATTTACAAAAATACATTTAACATTTACGCATTCCCAAGGATTTAATATGACTCTGGAATAAATATCTTGGAATGGGTTTTGTGAATGGATATGTTATAATTTTGTGTGTAGAGATATACTCTAAGTGCACCTTTTTTTGTGCAACAATATCTCTCACAAAATTATATCTTGTTTCAATGTGTTTAGTCTTCAAATGATATTTGGGATCCTTAGTGAATGCTATTGCAACTTGAGTGTCGCAATTCACTATGACAGAATTCGACGAGCCATTCACAACTCCCAAGTGGTTCAAAAACCTCTTTAACCAAACACCTTCTTGCAATGCTACTGATAATGCTACAAACTTGACTTCCATGGTAAACACAGCTACATAAGCTTGTCTTGCTACTCCAATAGATAACCCCATTGCCAAGTAGTAAAATATATCCAAGGGTAGATTTTCTCTTATCTAAATCTCCTCCCCAATCAGCATTAGCATAACCCTCAAGGCATAGATCTTTTCCTTGATAACAGAAGGAATAATTTGTTGTACCCTTAAGGTACCTCATTATCCTTTTCACAACTTCCCAATGGAGCTGGTTTGGGTTTGACTGATAGCTACTCATCACGACAACTGCATGGCAGATATTCGGTCTTGTGCACATCATAGCATACATAAGACTACACACAGCATTAAAATAAGGAACTCTAGCCATCTGTTCCTTTTCTTTTGGAGTTTTAGGACACATCCTTCTAATTAAGTCTTTGCCTTTAAGAATTGAAGTATTTACAGGCTTGCAATCTTGCATATGAAATTGTTTAAGAATCTTTCGAATATATGGCTCTTGAGAAAAAGCTAACAATTTCTTTGAACAATCTCTCTTGATCTTAACACCAAGAATATATGATACTTCGCCTAAGTCCTTTATCTCAAAATTGGAGGACAACCACTCTTTCATACTCAAAAAATACTCCTTATCATTCTAAGCCAAAAGTATGTCATCAACATAAAGAGATAAGATCACGAACTTGTCATTAGATCTTTTAACATACACATAGTGGTCTTCATCAATCATTTGAAAATCACATGAGATAATCGATTAATGAAACCTTAAGTACCACTATTTGGAAAATTGTTTTAACCCATAAATGGATCTCATGAGTCTACACACTTTTTTCTCTTGAACCTTTTCCATGAAACCTATGGGTTGTTCCATATAAATTTTCTCTTCTAGTTCTCCATTTATAAATGTTGTTTTTACATCCATTTGATGTAATTCCAAATTTAAACTGGCTACTATTGCTAGGATAATGCATATGGAGGTAAATCTTAAAACATGAGAAAAAGTTTCCTCATGATCAATTCCTTCTTGCTGATGTCATGACCTCGAGGATATGATGGTAATTGGGGGGAAATCCATAGTGTATAACTTGTAGAGCTAATTGTAGAAGTTTAGAGGTTAGGTAGGAATAACTAACTCTTGTATAAATAGTTAGCAAGGCTGTTAGAGTAGTTAGTTGGTTGTATTTTCTGTTATTTCCTTCAATTGTAAGCCTATAAAGAGGCTGGCATAGTTAGAGAAAGGTATGATTGGAATAACAATTGAATTCCATTTCCCTCCATCAATTCTCCTAGCTTTCCCTCGGTTTTCTCTCTTCTCCCACCATTCTTTCTGTTCTCTTCTCTCTTTCCCTCCTTTTCTATTCTTTCTTCCTCTAATTCTTACCAATCCACTTCCTAAACCCTAGTCAAACCCTAGGGTCGTAACAGCTATGTATACCCCTTGACTACTAGACATGTCTTATATCTCTCAATGAATCCATCAGCCTTTTGCTTGATTTTCAAAACTCGTTTATTTTCAATAGCCTTGCGTTCCTTTAGGAAGTCAACCAATGTCCAAACTTGGTTTGATTTCATTGAGTCAATTTCTTCTTCCATTGCCTTTTTCTATTTTTCTTTAGCAGGTCCAAAAATAGTCTCTTGGACAAAGTTAGGTTCTTCCTCTTGTAGGGCAATTAGAAAAGTTTGACCCTCAACATCAAAACGACATTGAAGTATATGTCCACAACTACTTTTTCTAATTTGAGGTTCACATGAAATAAATTTAGGAACTCTCGTCTCGCTCCCACTTGGATCAGATTCCCTAGACACATTTTCAGGTAAATGCACTACACGATTCCGAACAATAGAATTGTCCCTGATCCTCAATTTCATAAAGAGACAAATTCTAATTTATCTCTCCCATGGTAGGAAACTCATTTTCCAAGAAAAATGCATTTCGAGATTCAAACACGGTAGCACTCCCACTTGCCTAATCACCAATAAAAACATATCCTTTTGAGTGTGTTGAGTATCTTACAAATATACTCTTTTTGCCTCTCAGATCCAATTTTCCATGTTTATGAGAAAGATTATGAACATAGGCTGCACAACCCCAAGTTCTCAAATGACTTAGATCAGGTTTCCTTCTAGTCCATAACTCATATGGGATAGAAAGTACTCGTTACACAACAATTTAAATTGTTCAGACAAATACTCGTGACCTCTATAGGTTCTTAATGCTTTAACTTTTCTGTCTAATTGATTCTCAACTAACTTTAAATATCTTTAGAAGCACTCTAAAGCTTCCGACTTATGAGAAATCAAATAGACAAAGCCAAAACAAGTATAGTCATCAATGAAAGTAGTGAAATAAACACCTCCATGCCTAGCCCTAACATTTGTTGGACCACATATATCGAAATGTATTAAATGGAATGATTTTCAGCTCTAATTGCTTTGCCAAATAGTCTTTTTTCCATTTTCCCTACCATACAACTTTCATAGGGTGGTGGATTTACTTTTGCAATTTGGCCCAATAAGCCTTATTTTGCTAATCTATCCAATCTAACAAATGTAGTGTAATTCACAATAGGCATATTGGATTATGCATTATTCCTATTCACAATAGGCATTATATCACTTAGATCTTGCCAAATTGGATTATGGTTTTTTTGAGTAGCACAGTTGAAACAAACCACAATAGGCATTATGTCGCTTAGCATAACAAATGTAATGTAATTCACAAAGCGTGATAATCATAAAAAGAGAACTTAGATCTTGCTCTCTTCATATTGGATTATGCATTCATTTATTGTTGTTAGTTGTTCTTTAGGATGTTAAAGGGGATTCCCATGGCACATAACTCTCCACCTTGTATGGGTCAAGTGACGGTCGTTTTTATGCAGTTTTACTTTTACCGTGCAAAGAAGTTGTTTCCATAACTTGAACTTGTGACCTTCGAGTTATAAAGGAGCAACCTTACGATTGATCCCAAGGCTCCCTCTTCATTGGGACATTACTGCTAAACTTTTTTCCTTGGCACTCCCCAATTTGGAAGGGGACCAATAGTCAATCTTTATTTATAATTCAAACTAATAACAAAGTTTAACTTCACTAGAACAAAATTTAACTATCTCTAGAAGGTTCAGAGGCATTAAAGTCAATGAATATCAATATTATGAAACCTGGCACAGCAGTACAAACCAAATGACAAAGCACATGTATTTAGGTGGAAATCTTACAAGGTCGAGAGCCCAGAGAGATTAGCGAACACATCTCCAATTGATTGGGAGAGAGAATTCTTGCTAATGTTCCTAAAATCAAAAATGCTGAGGTCAAGCAACGGAAAGATTTTCAAAACATGAACCGTTGGTACCAATTATGATAGCATTTAAGAAAAGCATCTTACAGATAATTAAGAGAAACCATGCTAGAAATGGAATAGGGTAAGTTCCCACTTAGGTTGTTGTCCGCAAGATTTCTGCACAACGTAACACAAACATTAAGCTCATAACTTAAACCACATGTCCAAAACAGAAAAGAAACACAAATCAGAAAATCAATCCATCATTACAGGGATGTCAGGTTCGGTGGTAACTGATACGGAACTGAGTCATGAATATTGTTGTCACTCATATCTCTGCAACAAAGAATATATATAGAAATGACTAAACAATCCAATTAGCAAAAAGAAATTCCACTAGAGCAAGCCAATAATTTTCTCACAATGTTCTTAACGATGTAAGGCCGGAAAGCATGTACCCCAGTGTCCCATTGAGTCCTAGCCCTGAAATCTGGCTGTCAAAACAACAAGAATTCCTCTTTAATCTAATTAATGCAATCATTAAAACACAATTGAAGGGTCGGCTTCTCTGAGAATGAAGACAGATAAAAACATATACACACACACATTATACACAAATAGATATAAAAGAGTCTAACCAGACAATAACTCACATTGAAACAACAGCAGAACCCTGGCAAGTAACACCTTTCCATGACTCACCACACGGATCTCCACCATTCGGTTTCCAATTAGATAACTGGGAAGGATTATTCAGCGAAGTGTACATAATCTGAAGAGCTTGAACTGCAACTCAAACAACAGCACAAGATGAAACACATATGCACATGCGCAATACATGTATGTCCAAATGTACATACAAGCAGAGAGGGAGGCAGAGAGATAGAGAGATCAAATCAAATAATCAAGATCCACTCGAGCAAAGTATCCACATACAATTTGCATTTTGCATTGACGGTGACAGTCACTAAAAATTCAAAAATCACATACACTCTCGACTCCAATAACCGCCAGGCGGAAAAGGTTACCAAATCGCTGAATCAACAAATCGGAACAGCAAATCGAATCAAAACACCAAAACATTGAGGGCGATCGAGGAAGTACCATCTGACGGATCAGTAGTCGCTTCAACAACACCGACAGCGAAGATCGCCGCCGCGATAAACAAAAGAAACTCGTCGCAGAACCGAGAGGACAGCGCAGAGCTAACTCTGCGACTCCTCTCCATCTGAGGCTTCTACTCCTATCTTGTCAGAGTGCTTACACTTAGAGAACCTGAAATGACCTAACAACAACGCGAGACTGCAACGGTAGTGAAGGCGAAGCAGAGGAGTAGACGTCTGCGGTTGGAATCACCATTGTTGTAGTAGTTGTTGACACTAAGAAAGGGACAGCAGAGAGAGAGAGAGAGATTCGACGCTTGAGAGAGTAATGAAGAGAGAGAAATTGCGGTAGTGTTTCAGCGTGGGCGTGTCGGCGAGAAAAGGAGAAGAGTTGTTTAATATAGCGAGGAAACTTCATTTGTACGAGAAAAGGGTGAAGAGTTGTTTAATATAACGTGGAAAGATTAGTATGGAGGAGGAGGCAAGCAAGGAACGTATGATGAGACTCGCTTTTCATGTCGACTTCTCTCTCTAAATCCGGAGAACGTCTGGGATTGATTGGGATTCAACTTTACGAAGAGGGAGAGTTTGGAATTGCCCTTGGGGGATTGTTTTATTGCGGGAATGCCACTGGGACGCATGGCCGACGACTGTTGGGTCAAAAAATGGGCTCTCTTGGCAGACAGATTGGGAGTAGCTTCGGAAAATGACTCATCTGTCCTTATGTGTACTGATAGAGACTTACCTTTTGGCTTTGAGCAATTGACCGTGGTTGATCTTCTTAAAAAGACAATAATATAATATTATAATTTAATAAATATTAAGATTTTCCCAAGTCTAGGTATGTCTATGGGCCCCAGTAATAACATTTTTTTTTTATATTTTGATTTTACCATTAGCACGCATAGAATATTTTTATTATTTGTCAATAATAAAAATAGGTTTATTTTACATTTCTTTTAAAAAAAAAAGTAAAATAATTAATACACTCCTTGAAGGTAAAGAAAATTGTTGGAAAGCTATAAATCTAAAAAAAATATTTGAGAAATTTTAGCTATTTAAAACTATTTCTCACCTCAAATGTACAGAAACACCAAAAAAATGCTAAAAAAACATTTTTAGCTTGTTTCTATAATTTTAGAAATGTTTCAGGGTAATTCTACATAATTAGAGAAATGAAACATTTTGATACCCATTTTATTTTATTCCACAATCAGATTAAAAATAAAAGTATTTACATCTCTATTGTCCTTACAACTACATTAGGAATAGAACACAAATTATGTTTATATTTGTTTGGATGGACTATAATTATTTATATTTATGTTTAACTGAATAATTAAAATTTTTTATGATTTTTTATATTTATAAAAAGGTCTTTATATATTTTTTATTTACGTTTTTTGTTTCTTATTTTTTAAAAAATTTATCATTTCTCCATTTTCATTTCATATTATATCTATTTTCTATTTCATGATTTCATTTTCGTTTCTATACAATCTAGTTTCTCACAATTAATTGTTTTATTCTTAAAGAGGACTAATCTATTGCTTGCATCGTACAATCTTATATTTCTCAACGCAAGTCCCACAAGAGGGGGATGCACAGGGTGGGGCAACGCGAGGGAGGGAAGGTCGCACGGGTAGCAAATGAGAGTGTTAGGGAGGGAGTGAGGCTCACATTAGGTAACAATCAATTCTTTATACTTAAAATCTCTCCTTACTTTTAAGACAAATTCATTGTCACATCTTACCATATAACTAATAATTGGATGGTGATAGATATTTGGCATATCACAATAAGTAAGCTACTACTATAAATTGACAAAAGATTTGCTAATACAATAAGCAATATGGAGCTAAGACCATTAATGGGTAACTTATTTTCTGAATTCATTTTTTTTGTCCCAAAAAAACTTATTTTATCAAAAGGTCAAAAACTAAGAATCAAACATCTTTATTTTAAGTAACAAAATTAAGAACAGCTAAAACATTAGTATCAAATATACCCTTTAAAAGAAATATTTTAGGAGATAGAAAAGGACATTTTTCACCCCCATTAATTAAATTAAAATAATATGTTAACACTCATTTATGATAATTTTTAAACAAGTATCATTTATTTATATTAATATAATATAAAATATAACATCTTAATACATCTAAATAGCATTATTACCCACCAAATCCAACCAAATAAACAAAGCATTTAAGTCACCTCCTGTCTTTTCAGCTGGAGACGTCGGTCCACCAGACCATTTGTTACAGGAAATCTATATCTTTCTACAACGATGTGAATGATAAATGAAATAAAAAATATATTTTTCAAAATTAAAAATGTAGACGGGGACGAGAAAAGTGGGCCATAACTGAGTAGTTGGAGGCCTTCAGTGGGTCCCATCACTTATGCCACATTATTAGTTGTCTTACCTGCCTCGTTGATTTGTAGGGTTTGTTTATTTTATTTCTTTTTACTGGGAAAAACGTATACATATCATTTAATTCAAAATTAATTCAACCCCTGTGAGGCAAAGGGGGAAAAAAAAAAAAAAAAAAGCCCAAAACCCAACCAAAACGATCCAAACCTACGAACAACCCTATTTGGACCCTATTTTTCATATCTCACTATAACAAACTTATAATTTAGTGACAGTCAAAATGCCATTTAAGAGAGCATCCAATAGCATGGCATTCTTACAAATGATTAGGATGCCCGTACTACCATAGCCACGTAGGACATTATTAGTGTCATTTACCAGAGCCCTTAGAGTTGGATGATATTTAAAATTTTAAGAGGTTATTTTCTTTGTATTTTAATTTTTAATTTTAAATTTATATTTAATTATATATTTTAAGTATTTATTTTAAAATCATTGAAAATACTTTTTCTATCTGTTTCGTTTTTTGTATTTTAAAATTTTTAAACTTATTTATGATGAAAATAGTCAAAATAACTTTTTATTATTTTGACTTTTTTTACAAAATTTTTATTATTTTTGAAAATATATTTTTAAAAATATAAAAATAAATTAAACAACCTAAAAAACAGCCTAAAAACAATAAAAAAAAATAGGGCCAATATTTCAAATGTCATTAGAAAGGCAATTGCTATCACACAACAAAAATTTATGAATTTAAAAATAATATAGAATTCTCTTAATTTTAATATTTCAAATGTCAATTATTATTTTTGTTAAATCTTATAACTGCAGCCATGTACCCATTGATTTCAACAATAAGAAGAGAAGGAAGAGAGAAAGTACCTCCAACTTGGCTTACTTCAACTCCTTTATTCTTTTGTTCGAAAATAAAGGTGTTCATAGATCACAAGAACTTAAAATATGTGTTCTAACAAAAAAAGTTAAACCTTAGGTAGTGATAGTCGATGGAGTTCCTTAAGAACTACAATTATACTATTCAGTATCACCTGGTGCGTACTAATATGGTAGTTGATGCTTTGAGTAAGAATGTGTCTACTGTTATGGTCGGGTTGATGGCCCATGAGTGGCGATTATTAGAGGCTTTTAGCCAACTGGCGATGAGTGTAGTGTCGAGGGGACATCCGTCCTTATTGTTGGTATAACAGTTCAACTGGATTTGGTGAATAAGATATGGGAGGCCAGTGTGAGTGACAAATACATACGTCTATGGGTAGATGAACATGACCAGCTTAAGAACACCGATTTCAAGTGCGGGATGGTATTCTCAAGTTTCGGGGAAGGATATACGTGCCTAATCTTCAGGAATTAAGGTAAAGGATTCTAGACAAACCCCACTAAGCTCGATATACAATGCATCATGGAGTCACAAAAATGTATAGAGATCTTCGCGAGATCTATTGATAGCTGAGAATGAAAACTAGTGTGACAAGAAAAGTGGTTCAATGCAATACATGCCAAATGTAAGCACCCCCGCCTTGATATCCCAACCACTCGGTCTATCCACACAGGAGCGCGCACGAAAGGAAAAAGAATGAGACACAAAACAAGGACCACCCTGGCATGCATACCCAAAAACTAAGAACAGCAGAAGCGAAACAATATATACATGCATGCACTACGGGTACCCCGCTAGCACAGCGGTCACAAGATAAGTAAAAGAATACGAACTCCTGTGCCGACACACACGAGACACGAGGTATGACCTGACACAGTCAGAAATAAGAGAATAGACCTTACACAACCATCAGAGTTGACAAAGATTGACGAGACTGCCTGTACACCATACCGACTCTACCACTAAAAGCTGACTCCCTTGCTATGGCCCACGCTGGCACTACCTGGAATGATGGAAAGTAAAGTGAGTCGAGAGACTCAGCAAGCATAAAGAAAAGAAAGGCTGAAGGCTGAACATAACCAGAAAACTCTCTCCAAAATAAACCCCCAGGTTCACACAAGGCATGAGACGCTACAACACAATGGAAGAGCATAATGAAAGCACATACCGGTCCTTGGGGCCTACATAAAACACATGGCACCCAAGTCCCATACCAACCTGCCGCTGCCCTGAAAGGCAAGAACTATCTCCACAAACCTGCGCACGCGATCCTGGGTCGGTACTCCCGTCACCCGTCCATGTCGGTACTCTCGACACCCGAGCCATAAGCTCCCTCGGAACGGTATTCCCATCCGAGAACTAATAACTACCAGTAGCCATGCAATGCACATAGAAATGCAATGGCGTAGTGAGCATCAACGTGATACACTAGCGCCCATACATCTAGGCATCAGACCATGCTCCGCCCACATAGTAAACCACACGCCATGCATATGCCCGCGTTGGATGTAACCTAACCATGCTAGAATGTCCGTGTCCAAGCATACTCAGTAAATAAATATCCCAACATGCATCCCGTACCTATGTGCATATCAAGTCATGAACAGTAATACAATATATCTAATCATGCAGTAAATCACATACCGGCAGAGCTAGTCAGCAGTGCCTGGTACTGGTCTACGGCCAGTGACTAGGAATGTCCGCCTGACGGTCCACTTCAGGACCGTACAATAGTTTACGAAGTGGACCGTACAATAGTCTACCCCAACGTCACCAAACAGTCGACCCTTGCCCCACTGCTCAATAGCTGTAACCGAATCATAAATAAACTCGAGAAAATCATAAATAAACCCGCACATCTAGAAACCTAGTCCCCAAACTGGGTTCGACATCATTTCGAAAAGAATGGGGGCGGTACAAACCCCCGTAGGCTTTCAACAATTAAATTCTAGAAGCTCTGAATTTAATTTAAATTAAAACAAATGAATAATAATTCAACAAATAATGCTATGTGCCGAATTAACGTAAGGGAGAGGATAGAATACGAGAAACCATGAAGTCTCTCACAAGAATTGAAGAACAGGAGAAATGGGTTAGGAGCTTGCCTTTACACGGTCGTTTCTTATCTTTCTTGCACTCCCGCTGTGAAATAAAACGTTTAATAACGATTAATAAAACCGCGGCTCACATTAATTAAATCTAATCGTATAATATAAATAATTTAGCTGTCTAAAATCCCACATAGGCTCACCATAAATAAAATCCCAATAAGTCTCATATTTATTTTAAATTAAATCACGCTAATAAAATCCTCGAAGTAAGCTTAATAAATTAAATTTAAATCAAACAACTCAAAATTTCATAATTAATAAAAGGGCCGAAACAGACGAAGGGAGGGTATAAAATACGAGAAATCATAGGGTTTCTCACGAAAATTGAAGAACACAAGGAAAGGGATTGGAGCTTGCCTGAAATATACTGATTCCTGCCTCTTTTGTGCTCCCGATGCGAATTAAAACATTTCTTAACAAATAACACAATCAGAACTTAAATTAATTAATTCTAATCGCGTAAAATTTATAATTTAAACATATCACGCTTCTACTAATTTTTACCCACATACCTGATCGCTTTCCATGCCTAAAAATCCCAAAATTTTATTATTTTTTCCTTATTTTTCTTTTCTTTTCTTTCATTTCTTTTCTTTCTTTCCTTTTCTTTCTTCTTCTTCCTCTCTTCTTCTCCTTCCCGCGCCCCTACTCCTACGCCTTGCTTCTTCCTCTTCCTTCTTTTCCTTTTTTCTTCTTCTTCTTCTTTCTTTTCTTTTTCTTCTTCTCCTTCTTCTTCTCGCGCCAGCTCCCCTGCGCCTGCGTGCGTTGCTGCCACGGCCAACCGCTGCTTCAACCGCTGCCACAGCTAGTGCTGCCTTCGCCATTCATCGCTGCTCCCCCCTCGCTGGCTCCTCTGGCCGCCGCCACACCTGCTAGCCCACTACTCTGCCTTCTCCACCGCTGTTGGTTGCTCGGCTGCCACGATCGAGCGAAGCTCGACCAGCTTCCATTGCTGCCGCTCCCTCTCTCCCTCTCAGCTGAGCTCTCTCTCTCTCCTTCTCAATCTCGATCTCTCCATCTCCCTCAATCACTCGGCTCCCCCTGCTCTCTCGCGAACTCTCACTCTCTCCTCTGTTTTCTTCTTTGTTTTAATTTCACAGAAAGTGGCCATTGTTTCAATCTTGGCCTCCAAGCCATTCACACGCACCACAGCCACTCATTTATCATATTAATTAACTAAATTTCTTAATTTAATTTACACTTTTATTAGTTTTGAAATCATATTACTATTTTCTCTATTATCATCATCATTATTATTATTTTGATACCTTAAATCCTCAGATACCGAAATTTAATAATTATTATCATCACCAAAATTTCAGGATATTACACCAAAGGCTTAAGATTGAGCATCAAAAACCAACAGTGCTAATGAAACCCCTAGATATCCCTAAATGGAAGTGGGAACACATTACAATGGACTTTATGATGGGATTTCTAAAGAGTAAAAAAAGCAACAATGCAATCTGGGTCATTGTGGATAGACTAACAAAGTAAACTCATTTCTTGCTTACATGATGTATAGGGCGGTACGAAAGTTTGTAGACCAGTATATTAAAGAAATAGCCAAAATCTGTGGTGCATCGATAAGCATAGTTTATGATCAAGATCAAAGGTTCACCTCGAGATTTTGGGAAAGCTTCAAGAATGCATGAGGACACGATTGAAACTTAGTATAGCCTACCACCTGCAGACCGATGGGCAATCTGAAAGGACCATTCAAACACCTAAGGATATGTTAAGATCTTGTGCCTTGGATTTTGAAGGAAGTTAGGAAGAACATCTGTCATTGGTAGAATTTTCGTATAATAAAAATTACCATAATAATATTTGTAATACCCCATGTTTGTATGAGGTTGCCACGTAATTTCGATAAGTTTGGGATATGGAAAGATCAGTTTATTGATAAATTAAGTTGCCGAATCGACTGCAGGGAGTGCCTTGAAGTCGAGATGTCAAAGGAAAATGATATGGCAATGATGAGTATTTTGAGGCATGATTTATGATATCGAAAGAAATTGGATCGAGAACGATTTTTTGTACAGCTAAAATGCAGCTGCCATTTAGGCTGCAAAATCGAATTATCATAGAGGACTCCCGGGAAGTTAACGAAAGCTTGAAGGAGCTCCGATTTTCCATAATGAGCAACCCTTCAGTGGTTTCAAGATGAAACGATACCCCGATGAGGACACTGGGGCAAAATCGTCATAATCGAGTAATCTTAAATTATTAATTTTAGATTTTTAGTATCGAAATACAATTTAATTTAGTGATTGAGGGTATAATTGAAATTACATAATTGCACAAGTGAAATAAGATGAAACTTGGAATTTAATAGTGCAATTTCCTATATGTATAAATGTGGGCGTGAGTGGAGGCCATACCCAACAACTTGATGGCCACACTTCTTCTGCAAGTGGAGGTTTTCATGCATTGAGGGATGGCGCCATGGCAGGCTCAAGGTAATAGAATTTCCTATAAATAGAGAGGAAGAATTGAGAAGCAAAGGGCAAGCAAAGATAGAGAGTTGCAGAAAGTTTAGAGAGGGAGACAAATGGCCGAAGTTGCAGAGAGCAAGCATAGGCAACTGAGGCATCGAGCAATCGGCCGGGTGATCGAGGTGGCGCTGGGAACCAAGGCTTGTGGCCGGAGGCAGTTGCGAGGAAGGCCGAGATGGTGACCAAAGCTAGCTGCAGTAGGCAAACGACATCCATGGCCGCAAGCCGCAACCTAGGCAGCACGCGTGGAAGGTGAGAAGCAAGCGGGGCGAAGTTGGAGCAACCATGAGAAGGCTAAGTGGAGGTAAGCAACGGTCGGCAAGGCCAAAGGCAGCCAAAGCTGGTCGCATAGCAGCGACGACCATGGCCACAAGCCGCTGCAACAGTCGGGGAGGCCGGTGGCTAGAGCGGCGGGGTAGACGACTGGTGCGTGGGTGGCGATGGGTAGAGGTTGGTTCATGCACAGGTAGGAGGGAGAAGAAGAAGAAAAAAAAAAAGAATAAAGAAAAAGAAAGAAAAAGAAAATAGAAAAAAATGTCGAAAAATCCTAGAAAAATAGGATTTGGAGATTTAGTAATATTTCGGATATTATGGCGAGAAAAATTATTCGGGCACGCATTTCGAGGTCAAAGCACGCATTTTGAGAAAGCTTGAGAGGCTAAATTAAGGTAAGTAAAATTCTCTAGAAAATCTCAAAAATTCAATAATATTATTTTATGAATTGTCATAGTGAAATATTTGAGAAATATTTAGTTTGGATTTATTGAGGAAAAATAGGAAGAAATAGAGAAAAAAAGAAAATGTAAGAAATTTCAAAAAAATAAGTTTTAATATTTATTTAAATAAATATGGCGATTAGGATTCTTTGAGGCTTAAAGTTGAAGTGACTTGTGCGAATTTTGAGATTGGCACGCAAATCAAGGCGATACACGAATTTTGAAGCAAGACACGAATTTCGAGGTAGCTTGATAAGCTTGAGAAGGTAAGTGGTACTTCTCAACTGGATTTAGTTTTATGAAAAATGCTTGGTTTGTAAGTGGTTCAATCCAAAACTCGATTTTAAGTAAACAATTTTATCATGTTGTCATACATTGATATGAATATATCATGTAGATTGCATTTACATGAATTGATGAAGAAATATGTATATGTTCGCGATGATATTATTGATCATGTATTGCATAAGGGTTTGAGATATGGATTAGCACCGTTGTTATGCCAAGGGTACACCCATACACCTTGGTCTAGTAAGGAGACTGTAAAAATGGGGAGCAACAATTGGATGCGATCGACTCAAACCAAAATGATATGGAAAAAACATTTTGCATATTACATTCATACATGAAATATGTTTATTTTGTCCCTTACTTAGATGATTCATCATCTAACTTGGGTTATACCTCTAGAATATTCAAACGTTCCAGATGGAGAGTGTAGCAGAAATGAGGATGAATGAGGCATGAAATGACACTTAACAAAGTGCACGATGAATTGAATGTATGTTATGAAGCCCATGTATTTAAGTTCTGCTACTTGAATTCTATACATTTTGACTGAATGAAGATGTATAACCCTATTTAAGGTTAATGTTAGTTGAGAACTTATGTTTTGTATTAAGTTATGTTGATGAACGATGATGTAAGAACTAAATTTCGATTAATGTTAAGATATCCGATTCGATCCTTGCTTTCACATTTGATGTGCATAATGATTCTCTTTCGAAAAAATGTTTGAAAATTCTGGGACAGATACGAGAAATGATGTGATTTAAGATTAGTTTAAAAGGAAAAAATTTATTATCCCAGATTGTCCTAAGTTATAACATACCTGTGAAAGTGGGGCATTATAATATTGGGATGACACCTTACGAGGCTCTATACGAAAATAAGTGTTGATCGCCTATCTGTTGGATTGAAGTAGAAGAAAAACATATATTGGGACCCGAGCTCATGCAGCAAGCCACGAAAAAGATACGACTAATTCAGGAAAAGATTCAAATCGCACAAACCCGAAAAAAATTGTATGCAGATAGGAGAAGGCGAGATCTAGAAATTAAGGTAGGGGATCATGTGTACCTAAAGATGTCACCTTAACATTTGGATATGAGAGGGGGAAAGAAAAGTAAATTAAAACTATAATACCCCGAGAGCCAAAGGTCAGGCCCAAAAAGGAACTCTAGAGAAGTTAATATATATCGATGATAGTTAGGAATGAAACAACACCACCTAGATATCTTTTGAGCTGAATGTGGATAAAGAACTCTTGAGTTAAGCGTGTTTGAGTTAGGGTAGCTCAAGGATGGGTGATCCCTGGGAAGTTTGCGTAAGCCTATTAAGGTAAGTTGATCCAATTTTTCCTATTACTCGACGTGGGATGTTACATACTAATTGAAAATCAAGGAAATATGAATTCTTTCAAGGAGTTCCACACTCCCTGAATTTTTATGTGCAAGTAAATTCGCAAACTAAGGTCACGTCTATATGGAGAATAAGTTATCAAAACAATCAATATCAAAGGACAAAAATCCCCCAATGCTTGCTGTCATTGACTTAATCAATTTTTGAAGAGAGATGCTAATTGATATCACTTGAAAAGAGATACCAATTGAAAACGTCTAATACCAATTTATACCTTTGATTGATGATACTTCTTGTGGATTATAAGTGTATAGAAATATTTGAATACTAAAAATTTGGTTTCTCCCCCTGTTTTTAAGGGTATATTTTCTCTCACCTTTTGTTGTCAAATATAATTTAAATGAATCATATAGCTTGATTCATTTAATAGTTCCTATGTCTCCCCTTGATACTATGATTTCTACTGAGATTTTGGGACTTTTGGAATGATTTCATAAAACAAGTTTAAATATGATTTAATGAGAAATCTTTGATACTTGATGGTTTTTTGTAAAGCTTTTCCAAAATATTTTTAGAAATATAAACTTTTTGAAAAATAATACTTTCTTCATAAAGTATTGAACACTTTGATGCATATGAAAATATCATTAATGAATTTAAAACAATCATGTATATTAAAAATAAAGTCCCATCAAATCGATAATTTCACTCAAGTAATACTTTCTATATTACTCGATTAATGTTGTTTGTTAATTGAGTACAATTTAGAGATTAATCGCGTAATTATGTATGCTAGTCGACTAATATTAGTCATTATTAGAGTAATAATAGTCGAATCAATAGTTGACTCTCTATTCTAAAAATTAATTGACTAATTTTATTTTTAGTCGAGTAATATCTAGGATTATTCAATTATACGCTATTGATAGTCGAGTAATAGAGGGATTTCTTGCCATTCCTAGTTTTGTAAAATACTCGAGTGATGAACATTTTACTCAAGTGATTTTTCTTTTACTTGATTAATGTTTATTATACTTGAGTGATTTCTATATGTTACTCGATTAACTTTCTAAGTTACTTGAGTAATCTTTTATCTGTTTGCTATAAATCTTATATTACTCAATTAATGTCTAAGCTAACTTGTGTAATCATGGGTGAACTTAAAACTTTCATTTTAAAGCTTCGTCCCATGCTTCATCTATCTCGTTTTACATAAACTTAAGCCCATTTTATTTCATATATAGCTTGATTTCTCATATAATTGATTCAGAAGTATTTTCATTCCCATGATTTTTTTAAGAAATCAAGTGAGAATTAAACTTTCCTAAGAGCATAGTCTCAATAGAATATCAACCAAGATAGTGACTAGCTCATTATAACTTACAATATTACTCGATTAGTATTCTTACATTATTCAAGTAATCCTTTAGTGTTTGCTGATTTTTAGCAAGTACTCAATTAAGATAGTTACTTTGAGTAATAATTTATACTACTCAATTAACTTTCTTACACCAATCAAGAAACCTAATTTCAACTGAACCTAAGATCCAAAAAGAATGAATAAGTATAAGTTATATACAAACAGTTTTAAGTAAAATAAAAATCATTTTATGATTTTGAATAAAAAATTTGAATGCTCCCAAATCTTTGAAATGAATAAATATTTTGAAAAATATAACTTTCTTAATGTGGATTGATTTGCATCACTGTAACTTCCAAGAGCTTTCTTCTTGTATTTCTTTTGACTCTCCTTGATCAATGGACATTCGGATTTAACATATCCAAATATTTTGCACCCAAAATATTTTATTTCTCTTTTATATTACTCCCCCTTAAACTTATCCTTCTTCTCCCATGGTTTCTTCTTTCCACCAACTTTTTCCCTCTAAAAAATCTCTTAACTTTCTAGTGAGTATTACTATATCATCATCTAATATCATCATCCTTGTCTCTTCCTTCTTCCTCACTTGAAAATTGTGAAGCTTTCAAAGCAAGAGACTTATCATTTTTCTCACTCTCTCTTTCTTCATCATTATCTCATGAGTCATGAGAGACCCTATCAACTCATCAAAAGATAAAACATTTAAATTCTTAGCCTTTTGAATAGTTGTTACCTTAGGATCCCACTCCTTGGATAGACTTCTAAGAATTTTTCTAACCTTCTCCCCATTTGAGTAAATTTTGCCAAGAGCTTTCAAATCCTGTGACAATATCATTAAATCTAGTAATCATATCCATAATGGATTCACAAGATTTCATTGAAAAAGTTCATACTCATGATAAGCAAATTTACCTCTATTTCTTTGACTTGATTGGTTTTATGAGTGACTTCTAACTTATCCCAAATCTCCTTAGTCATTTTGCATGTGGATACCTAGTTGAATTCTTTTGTGCTAAGTGCATAAAAAATGATGTTCATTGCTTTGGCATTTATCTCCAACATTCTCTTTTCTTCCTCAGTCCATTGCCTTATTCTTTCCATTGGAGGGATTGTGATCCTATTCATGATAGTGTCGTAGAAATTGAAATCTTGCATCAAATAGTAAGCTATCCTTTTTTTCCAATATCTATAGTTTGATCCATCAAAGAATAATAGCCTTAAGGTGCTTTGGCTTCCATAGTTTTGAACTTCAATGAATTGTGTCATCTTAGGATCCTTCTTAGGTGAGTAAACCTAAGAAAACAAAAACAAAGGAAACCAAGCTTTGATAGCAATTGTTTGACTTGTGTAATCGAATGGCACCACACACCCAAGAGAATGGGTGAATTGGGTGTTTATAAAATTTAAAAATTTGTGAAGGTTTTCAAGAGAAATTTGAAAACAATGAATTATGAGTAAGAAAGTATAATTCAAAATATGCAAAAGATACAAAAAATTTATAATGGTTCAACTCTACCTAGCCTAGTTTACTACTCTAGCTCCCCACTAGAGATTTCGAAATCTATTATAACCTCGTATTTAATCAAGTAGGTTTTCTAGCAAAATACTAGTCATGTACAACCTCCTATTTATAACCAAACAAGCCCTCTAGCAAACTGCTAGGAATTACAACAATATATAAGATACAAATCTCTCAACAAACTCTATAAAATAAGGCTTGAATGAATATTTACAATGAATAGACTTAATAGAAAAATGAGAGTAAAAATAAAACACAAAAATGAGAATGTTTAATAGAAACTTGAAAGCCTAATTGTAACCTTCCTCAAGATTCAAATCTTCCTCTATTTATAGGGTTTGTTATCCCTATTTGAATATTAGCTGTTAGATAGTTGTTAGAGACAAACTTCCACCTACAAAGATTAAGTACAATTAGCCATTGGAAGTTTTGAGAGAAAAATGGTCGATTGTTTTTCCAAATCGGTTGATTGTTTCTCAAACATTCAAAAGATTCGGTCGATAGTCTGCAAAATTTGGTTGACAATTCCTTGAACTTTCAACTAGAAATGATGTAGTATCAGTCAATAGCAAACAATCGAGAGTATGCAAACTGAATGGTTGATTGCTTTCCAAATTGGTCGACAATTTGCACAAATTGGTCAACTATTTTCATTACCAAGCCGACAGTTTTTAATTTTTCTTCAAAATGAGTGTTTCATTTAAAGTTTTGTAAAACTAAAAATCATCATCAAAATTAGTACAACAAAATATTGAACTAAAAAATCTTGAACAAAAACTCTAAAGCCAAATCGTTCAAAGCCACATCTTTATTCACCATTATTGGAGAAAGAGTGTTATCATATTTGATATGTTATTCAAATCTTTGATCCTTTGTGAGAAGCTTTTCATGGTTTAGTGCTAAACTATATTAGTTTCTCAGAGTATTCACCTATATCTATTCTAACCTGTTTAAGCTACAAGAGTTAGGTGCTTGAGTCATAAAAAACACATTGTAAAGATTTCAGTTGAGTCTATGAAAAGCTATGTAAAAAGTTCTATCTAAGCCTAGTAAAAGCTAATAGTAAGTGGTTGGAAATTTCTTAATGAGAAGTTAAGATAGTGGATGTAGGTAGTTGGGCCAAACCACTATACATCTTAAGTGCTACATTCTTTACTTTGATTTTATTTCAACAAATCTTTTTGTTGCCCAGAAAAACACCCAAGAGGGGGGTGAATTGGGTTTTTGAGAGATATTTAGTCTTTTTGTTCTATTTAAAAATTCTTTTTGTAGTGATATTTTTGTTGAGTTTTTGCAATAGATACAACAGAAAATAAAACAATCAACCACACAAACACAAGAGAATTTTTATACAGGTTTAGCTTTTTAAAGAGCTTAGTCCTCTCTCCCAAGCACAAAGCTTGAGGTTCCACAAGGGAAGGTAAAATAACACTAGTTTTTGGTATGGAGTTAGAACTAAAAGAAAATCCATTGTCTAAGCAAGACAACTGTAACATCCCGCATCGAGCGATAAGAAGGACTGGAACAACTTAACCTGATGGGCCTACACGAACTTCCCAAGGGGTCACCCATCCTTGAGCTGCCCCAGTTCAAGCACGCTTAACCCGGGAGTTCTTTGCCTACATTCAGCCCAAAAGGTATCCAGCTGGTGTTGTTTCCTTCCTTACTTATCCTCGATATATACTATTCTCCTCTGGACCCTCGGGGTATTATATTCTTCCTTCCTTGAGCACATAACGTCCTCGTCATGCTATCTTACAACTGGTGCCAGACCTTCTCCCATTTGGAGGCTGTCATCCTAGAAGCCTGCCAAGAGCCGCTTCTTGATCAGGCCTCGCGTGCCGGCGCCACTCCCCATCCTCATTGGACCGCTTTCTCCAAGGGTCGGATTTGATACCACCTATAACATCCCTTATCGAGCGATAAGAAAGACTGGAACAACTTACCTTGATGGGCATACACGAACTTCTCAGGGCATCACCTATCCTTGAGCTGCCCCAGCTTAAGCATGCTTAACCCGGGAGTTCCTTACCTACATTCAGTCCAAAAGGTATCTAGCTGGTGTTGTTTCCTTTCTTACTGATCCTCGATATATACTATTCTCCTCTGGGCTTTCGGGGTATTACAACAACACACTAGCATACAACTAGCAATAACTCTTCACACAACAAGTGAGTAAAAACAAACAAACTTACAACCAATTTGAGCCAAACCAAAAACAAGCAACCGGCTATTTGTCACAACAACAAATCTTCAACACTTGGACTTACACTCTTGTTTTCAAAGCTCTTTGAATTTTGTTCTCTTAGTCATAGACTTGCTTCCTTGCAACTCACTTACTTTGAATATATATGAAAATTCTAAATTCTACTTGTTACAAAGAGAGGGGAAAAGAAGATTAAAATTCAAAAAAGGACATTAGCTTTTTGAGCAAATCTTCTACTTTTTCAGTAATTGTTGGGATCAACATTAACACAAGAGTGATTTGCATAGAAAGATAAAAGGTAAGAACTGAGAGGACAACTTGAGACATAATTAAACATAAGCTTTATGGAGACAAAAAGTGTTATGAAAGTTAGAACAAATCAAAATCATCAAAAAACCATTCAAAAAAAGATAACTTTATCAAAAGCATTTTGCCTTTTACACATGAGAAGATTAGGACAAAATAATGTGATACAAGGATAAAGATAAAGCATGGAGAATAACTCTTGGGCATATACTGAAAGAGAGATTCAGAGAATCAAGAGTCAGAAATTTTTGCAAAACTTAGGTCGACTGAAGTTACATCTTTGGTTAACCTAAGTTGCCCAATGGGTGGAAAGCCTCACTTTAGTCGACTGGAGATGAAATTTCGGTCCACTTAAGTTATCCAGTAACATTACGCAGAGGTTCGGTTGACTCATCAGTCGACTGAAATGCGAGGCCAATCTTTCTGGCCTACTTTGGTCGATTTATGCTAAATGTCAGTTGACCGAAATTACTTAGATACGAAAAATCAAACATATCGAAAACATAGAAGATATAAATCATTTATATCTCAAGATTATTTATTTTGTTATCAAAATTATTTATACTAGACCTTGAGCTTTAACACTTTTGTTTTAGGGCGAGCTTAATTCCCCCCCCCCCCTTCATAATTGATCTAACCATCTATTTCTCAAATAAATTTAACTCTAAAATCTTAGAAAACCTATAAGACTTGATCACTTATGTGTAGAGTTAAAAATTTTCAAATTGACATTAACATCTCATCTTCAGCCCTTAATCTCTTATATTTTATCGATATAATCATGTGTTGAGATTAATGCAAATTATGTTAACTCCTCTTTAGTCACAACTAATTTTTTAGGTTAATAAAGATAAGTACTTAGCTCTTTTAAATTTTGAAATCTATTATGGGTTGATCCCTCTAACAATTGGAAACTGTTAAAAGCCTTTAAAAAGACAATAGGAACTCAAGCATTTACTCATTTATCAGCTTTAGTATTTGGGTATTCAAAGAAAAAGGTGTTCAAGGCATTCAAGCATTCATGACTTGTTTCCTTGTTGTTTCAACCTTCATCTTTAATTTTTAAGGGGTTGTAAGTGATGCGAATCACATATGGGTGTGTATGGTTTTAAAAGCTTTTTGCATCTCATGTGCTCAGCGGGATTATACATAAAACCATATGAAGCTTAGGTGTTTAAGCAATATACAACATATATTGAATGTAAAATTGAACAATTTAGTAATGTTACCTCCTTGAAGAATCCAAGTATGAAACAGGAGAAGCTTCACAAAATGACATTTTCCTTCTCAAGTGTGAAGGGCCTAGGTCGTCTACACCAAGCAAGCTTCCAAAACTACTTGGAGCTCTCTTTCGTGGTAGCTAAAATCTACAAAAGATATGTAGGCTTGTTGATCTTCCCAGTTTCAAAAACCACAGCTCAATACCTTGAGTAATTGAGAAAAGACGAACAAGAAAAATAAGAAGAAAAAGTTGTCGAGAGTAAGAAGTAGAAAGAGTACGTGAAAATTAGCAAGTTCCAGCATGTTCTTCTTCTTTAATCTCTTAATTTATATGCTAAGTGGAAGATTAATTAATAGATTGTGATATAATCCACCTCAAAACCATGTAGCCTCAAGGATTGACAAGTGGCATGGGGGTACCAAAGCTTCCACGCACAATTTGTCAAATATAAACTATGACAATATTCATAGAGCAGTCAACAGTTTTTAAATTTTGAAAAATTGTTGACCTTTCATAAAAGGAGTTGATAGTTTGGTGTTTGTTGTTGCAAGGCCCTTCCTTAATTGCATACAAATTAGTCATCAACTCTTAGTGACAATTAGACCCTCCATTAACTCTTAATGACATCAAAAACTTAATACATGTTCCACAATTCTTATTTTGGTCATTTTGCTTTTGACTTTATGACTTACTTAAGTTTATCGACAAGTAGCAATTAGGAAACATCAAACTCATTTACTGTCAATCAAACTCTTCGATCTATTCTGAGAATTTCTCAATCTTCTCAAAACATTTTGACAATCTTGAGTGACGTTTAGCAACATATCAAAATAATCTAAATAGCAATTAAGTTAATTCGTAATAAAGCCATTTTGTTGATGATTATCGTACAATTTAATCATTTCATTACTAACGTCTTGACCCAGTAAGAGTCAGCGATTGGTTAAACTCACTAACTCAATACTACATGATAAATCTTAGTTAGCGTGATGAGATGACACGTTTAAAATTTCTTTTCAATCATTCGTCCCTTGGCCAAGGACTTCTCCTATCACATACCAATAGAAGATCATATAGGATGCTTACTTCATAATGGAGGTAATGGATCCTATCAGGAAAACATCTACCTCCATATACCACTCGAATGAAACCACGTAGTAAACATTCCCACATCATAATTAGATGAGTTCGCATCACTAACAAATCTTACACACCAATACACAAGACAACTGCATTGCTTTAAGTCAGAGAATCAGTTACACAATCGCAACTGATAATAAATCATTAATCCTCTCAACCATATGATTTGTTATTAGTGTCATGTTCGATGTGTTCTTCAACCAATGACCACCCACACATTTACTATAAGCATCTTATGCTTTGTGGCATGTTACTTACCATCATTTATTATTAGTATCTCATATTAATCAAAGTAATAAGCTTATGTGCTAGCCCATGCTCGCTTGATTAAATTCCCTATTTAAGAAACCTAAGGACTATGAAAAATTTAAGATTTCTTGTACTAAAGAATCTCGTCATCATATTCTTAACAACTTAAAAATAAGATCTCTAACAAGAAGTGTAGGGACTCATTTGATACAAAATTAGAGAGTCGTGAATGAAGTTAAAATATCATTTATTATTTACAAAACCATAACAAAATACCCCTTTAGATATCATCTAAATATAGCATTAGGAAATATCACTAACAATAAGTCAATTATTGTTGTTGCATTCAACTTACCTGTGTGATGGAATCTCATATTGTTTACAAGTGATTTGACTTACTACAAGAGTATTCTTGTTAGCAAGAGATTGTATCGAGATTCTAGCTCAAGGACAAAAGTTAGGATTATTGACTTGCTACAAGAATATTCTTGTAAGTATAGGGATTGTAACGATGTTGTTGAGCCAAATTGCTCCAATCAACCTATTGTGTATTTTGATATTTAATAAAACATAATTTTAGTAAAACTATTTTTGGTATATTTAAATCCCCTAATGGATTTTTGAGTATTATAGTATTATAGTATTTTGCGTATCAAAATGAATCAAGAAATGCTATTTTTCTAACTCTGGAAGATTAGCACATTATAAGGGGACATATAAGAAAATGTTTTCATTTTGAAAAACTATTTTCCGATATTTTGATAACTAATATTTATTGTTATTAAAATAATTTTTAATGAATTTTTCAAGAAATAGAAGGTATGTATTTTAAGGGTGGTAAAATCGTTAAATCCCGAATTTATACTAAATCTAAAATTCTATTTTCTTATTGTTATGGATTTTGATTTTTTAGATATCTTTATTGAATCCAAATGAGGGGTATTTTCTTATTTACATTTATGTACTAAAGTGAAATGTAAATATGTTGTAATGAATACATGTTATGGATTGTGTCATCAAGCAAATCTAATTTTTCTTAAAATCTGGACTGAGAGTTAACTCCCGGTGAGGGACAATCAACTGTGGGTTATGTAGAGTCGAGATAGCCGAGAGAAGGTTTTGGCCAGTTGATTGGGAGTCGACTGTAGACAAATGAGAATCGATTGTGGGTGTTGCAGAGTCGACTTTCGATTAGAACAGTCGACTGGCAGACTCCAATAGTTGGATTTTTCTAATCATTACAGATCCGTTAGAAGCTCAAGTATATATATCAAGAAGAGTTTTTTGGAGAAGGTTAATGCACTATCAAGATCTATCATTCTAAGACACACCCAAGCTCTAAAGCAACCATTTCAAGCAATCCAAGACTCAAGCTTAAAGTCAAATCTTTGGAACCAAAGAGAAAGGATATATTCTCTTCAAGTGTAGTAAAAATTGTGTCATTATATTTGTTCATTTGTTTTGTATATTTTTTCTTGTACTTATATCCATATTTGTCCAAGATTGTTGAACTTAGGATTGCATTGCAATCGTTTTAATTGTGGATTGTGAGTGGCCTCCTAGAGCCTAAGTAATCTAGGTGTATTGTTGTAATAGTTTTTTAGGTGAGCTAAGAGAAAAATCTCGGTATTGTGTAAAAGTTTTCTACGTGAACTTGTTGGAAAACCTAGTTGTAGTTATAATGGAATCTCAAATGTTGGGTTGACCTTGACAGAGTAGACGTAGGTGTTGGAGACACCGAACTACTATATATCTTGTGTTAATATTGTTGTTGTTTATGTATTGCTATAACTCCCGAACAATATATATATTTATAACAAGTATTTTATTTATATAAGAAAAACTCAAGAGTTTTAAAAAGAAAATAATTTGTTTTAATAAGTTTTTAACACTCAATTCACCCCCTCTTGAGTGGTCAATGTGTGTCAAATAATCAAAAGATGTTTTAACCTTTTACACAAACGTTAGAATTATTTATATTATTTTATAATAAAACCTTAAAACTTGATGTGTGCTTAATCATGTTTATACCTTTCTCTATCTATCAACAAAGCACACATAAAATCAAACTTAATAAATAAAATAATTTAGTATAAATTTTTTTAAAAAAATTATAACCCAATTCATTCCCCTCTTCACTTATTTTTTAGGCAACAATTACATATATAAATATTTTGAAAATATATTTTTATATAGTTTGGAAATATAAATTTACTAAATTAAACATAAAATTTAACATTGTTATTTATTAAATATCAAATTTATTATATAACTATTATTAATATATGTTATAATTTGTCACAAAGTGCAATTAATTAAGTTCATTACCTAAAAAACTCATTCAAATTGCTTTATTTGTTAAAATAGGTGACAGAGTCCTTCATGGTTATTTTACAAACTTCTCTTTATAAACTTTTCTTTTCCTAAATATATAACTAAATAATTAATTACTTAAAACAAATTTTATGCAGACACTTTAACAAGTTATTATTAGCATAAACTTTTACTGCTTGTAAATATTTTAAGGAGACATTTGGTACGTAAGAAGTTTTTAGATTACTAAGATTTATGATTCTTGATAATATTCTTAGAAATTTTTGATTTCTAGAATTTATGCAATTTTATATCTGATTAGTTTTAAATATTTTCAAGAATATTGGGTATTCTTTTATGAGAATCTTAGGGTCTGTTCTTTTTGTTATTTTCAGGCTGTTTTCTGTTTTTAATTTTTTAAAACACTTAAAACGTGTTCTCTTTGCTATTTTCAAAAACATATTTTCAAAAACAAGAAAAAAATTTGTAAAGGAAATGGAAAACAACAAAAAATCGTTTTGGCTATTTTCAGCCAAAACACGGTAGAAATTGAAAACACAGAAAACGCAAGAGTTTTCCTTCTCACGCACTCCCTTTTCCTTCTCTCTTCCAAGCTTCACTCTCTCTTTCAACAAGCAACTCAGATCTTCCACCGCCACTGCCATCGCACTCCACGCCAAGATTTGCCACTGCCACTAACACCACTGCCACTGCCATCGCCACCGCCACTATCTTCCATGCCAAGATCCTCATCCGCCACTGTCACCGCTCGCCACCACCACCACTGTCACTCCCAGATCCGCCACCACCGCCATCGTTATTGCTCGCCATGCCCAAATCCGCCACTGTTATCGCCCGCCATCGCCCATATATGTCGTCACCATCACCACCATCGGTCGTTTCTTCTGCCCTTTGCCATTTCTTCCTTTAGCTTCTGCCATTTCTTCCCTACCATTTCTTCTGCCTCCACGCCCAAAATATGTATTATGGTTTTTGTTATTAATTTTTCTTTTCAATGATATTTTTAAAATTTTAGATAAATGTTTTCTTTTGCTATTTTATGATTTATAATTTTTTTTAATAGTTATGTTGTGGGTAATCTAAATTTCAAAATTAATATCAAATTTTAATTTGAAAGTAAAAATAATTTTATTATAAAATTATTAGTTGAGTCAAATTAAAAATGACTTTAAAAAATACTTTGTAATTTTAATACATTATTATAGATGATTAAATCATCAGTTATTTTTGGTATTATATTTTAATTAAATTCTTTAAATTAAATTTATAATTTATTAATAAATATTTATAATTTACTTTGAATCAAATTTATTAAATAAAATACCATAAAATATTTTTTCTCAAAATCTCAAAGTGAATGCCTTTTCTAATTTTTAGTTTTGAGAAATATTTTTTCACAATGACCAAAAAAACATGTTTTCAATAATTCTAAAATAGACACTTAAAACACAAAATTGAAAATGAATTCAAAACTCAAAACTCAAAATTGAAACACAAGGAGAACACCACCTTATATTCTTATATTTGGTTTAAATCTAATATTTCTAGAAATTTATGTTTTTTTTTTCCAAAATTACCCTTATTTGATTTTTTGTTTAAAAATAATAAATTCATTCTAGTATATAAAATATTGGGACTCACAACCTTTTAGGAAGTAAAAAAATATAATCTTTTTTACACATTATGTATATATGTGTGTGTATATATATATATACATAATATATATGTTTGTATAAATATATATATATATATATATATGTTTGTAAGAAAGAAGTTATGGCAAAGATAATAGGGCTATGAGGTTATAAGAGAGTAAGAGGTGTTTTAGTTTTTGTATTTATTAAAAAAATTTCTAAGTCCATGGGAATCCAAAATTTTCAACCCTCATGAAAATCTTTTTGTGAAAAAGTTGATTAAAAATAAATTTTAAAAATACTATTTTTTCATATTTCTCTTTTAAAAAAGTTATAGCAAACATAGAAATGTAGATTTCTGACTTAATATTTCTAAGAATTTAAAAATTTCTCTTGTACCAAATGTTCCCTAAAGCTTTTGGACACTAAAGTCCTAGAACTCTTGCAAAAATGGCTAAGCCAAACAGCCCTCAAGGATTAAGTTGGGGGCTTCGATGCTCAATGGACAAATCCCCTAGGTCTTAGAAATATGTTCTTTATTAATTACTAGGCCGCTCTTTTAGGTTTTTAACGTAAATTGCAGTTTGGAATGAATTGAGAATTGAAATTTTATTTATTACTATTATTTAAGATATTTTTAATATAATAATTTCATTAAAATTAATAAAAATATAATTATAATTAAATATTTAAAATTTTGTGACATCTATAGTCTTACATGGTAAAATTATGTCACTTAAGAATTTATACGCATATTTTAAATATACAACCAAATAAGATGCGATTACAGAAAATGTCAAAGATGTTAGAAAGAGAAAAGATACAATTAAGAAGAGAGAAAGAGTTAAGGAGACACCAAAGAGATAGAGAGGAGGAGTTAAAAATATGCTAAAAAATTGACACGTCAGTGCACATACATATAACATGCTAGTTAGGTGTTCAAATGAGTGATTTTACATAATTTAGAGAAATATTTAGAAATAAAAAAAAAACTTAGAATTTTACAACAAAAAAACATAAAAATTCATGGACAAAAATATACTTTTTAACTCAAATAAATTATGTGTATATATATGGTGTTACACGGTTGAAATATGCAAAAAGATAAAATGTATTTTAGTATTTTAAATTAATTTTATATTATGGTAATCCCAACCATATTATAAACAAAAGTTAATAGTATCACGTCACCTTTAGTGTCAACGACAGGGCATATGTGCCACAAAGATCATGTGGCAATTTTATACTTTTATGTGAAATTGACCAGTTTGCAAAACTTTATTCGGGTCCGTCTGGAAGATTCCTACAATTAAGAGTGTGTACTCTGTAATAGACAATGTCAATTAATTATTCATCTACCTACCTTTTTTTCATTAATTGCTTAAATGATAAAGTCGCATAATTTTTCAAGACAACTCCAATCTCATTTAAATTAGCAAAAATCATTTTTGTTTAGATAAAATTAGCAATTAATAGCAAAAGGTAAATTACTTTACATTGATGTTTAGTATACTTATATTGATACGACGTATGATAGAAATTGTATCAAAAATAAATAAAGATAACTTTTGTTTAGCTAACATGAACTAATGTTATTGAATGAAATTTTGACCCATATGAACATGGGGAATATTTTAAATATTACGAAATTAGATTGAATACAAAATACGATTAAATTAATCAACCACAGACAAATACAAGATTTATCGTGAAAAACCTAAATTGAGAAAAATTACGAGTAAAAAGAATAAAATATCACTAAGTAAAAATAGTAATACAAAAGTGATATTGATACATAAATTTTGTGTTTGATTTTATGTAACCTGAACACCTATTTATAGAGTTAAAATCATCTATAAATGAATACAGAAAATCATATTTTGATAAGAAGATAACATATGATAATATTTCTCTAGATGAGATAAATTTCAGATAAAATTTAATTTAATAACATCATAATGACAGTCAAATTTGAAATCATAATTATAGTCAAATTAAGAAACTCAATTATAGATAAATAAAAATTTTGAGTTACAACTATCACATTAAAAAGTTAAAATTAAAGGGACCATGTAGCATAAATGAATAAAGAGGGAGCAGCAGCGAAGAGTTCCACTTGGATTACAAATAAAGATCTCTACCAACAGAAGAGATGGATCGTGTAGATTCTGAAGAGCCACGAGGTCCATAATTGTGAAGAGATGTGGCCTAGCTGTAGATGCAGCTGGGTGCTGCTTGATTACACAAGCAAATGTCGGTTGAAATTGGTGAGCTAGCTGGCCCTCTCCATGACATAAAATATGGCAGATTTCACAACTGCTCCTCCAAAATTTAAAGAATAAATGAATAAATGGATACTGTCCTTGTGAACTACTGCTACGCCCATCTCCAAAACCCTCGTTCCTCCTCTCCAATACCATTATAAAACTTTTCATCCACGCCATTTCAACTTTAATTTGGCCAACACAACTTACATGGTTATTCACTATTATTGAGAGAGATCAGCCCTCATCGATTAAGTATGTATATGTTCAGGGCCGAAACTACACATAGGTGTCTATCCTAAATTTTTAGATAATGTTATTGTTCATAATAGTTTAGTATTTTTTTTAATTTTTTTTTTGTTCATTTCTAAATATCCACCTCACCTCAAGGACGGAGCTACACACGACCTGCCTACCCTGAATTTTTAAATAATGTTACTATACATAATTTATTTTAATTTTTTTTATTATTTAATTTTTGACCACCTTAATTAAAATGTCTGGCTCTGCCCCTCAATATGGTCGATGAATTTCTTTATTTATTTATGTGTTTATTGGCAACAACGTCAATTAACATTGAATACAAAAAAAATCAAGTGATAGTTTTGATGATATAGTGGTCAATCACCTTCCTTCTACCTCACATCAAGTACCTATAATAGAGTCGGGGACTTACTCTCCTAGTATTAATCTGACGCTCAAGTCAGATTACCAGATCAAAATAAACTCAAGATGTGTAATTCTCAACTCCGAGAACGAAAGAGTTTGATCCCCTTACTCGTCATTCGTCCTTCTTCTTTATACCCTTGATAAGGTAAGGATTCTTTTCAAATCACCGGGATCTCTATCTCGCTCTTCGCGGAGTTGGAATCGTACTGATATGAATTCCATAATTGCTTCCGAGGAGTTTGAGCTAGCTCCCATCTCCATGATCCTCGGGGGGATGGTTGATCTCGAGAAAATCGGAGAATCCTCATCTAGTAACAGGACAGCTGGTGTGGTGATACACGTCTGCCACGTGTCTCCTCCGGATCCGAGTAAGCTGACGTCAGTGGAGTATCTTATTAGTGGACACGTGGTACTGCTGCCAATGGCTATATTTTCGGGGTACTGGAGTAATTATGGACCCGATGATATTTTCTCTTATCACTTGCCCCCCCACTCCTCGAGCCTCCTAGCTTAATTGGCTCTAGGAGTGTTGATGTCCCCAAAGGTTTGCGTTCCCTCTTATCTCGAGGGTCAAAATCAACCAGATACGAGGAGCTAAGGAGTTTCTTCTTTTTATTAACGGTTACCAAGTTGTTCTGGTGTCAGTACCTGTTCCCCAGACGCTGTCCAAACCTTTCACCTTACGGGTTGCACAGCCTTTGTAATTAATGCTCATCATTTCCTACCCTTTGGCTTTCCACTATCAGGGCCTTAATAAGCGACCCTTATCCTTCTGATCACTTGCTGTGCTACCAAGTTGGAATCCAAACTCACCTCGATTCACTACACTCTCAACTGTTCAGCTAATCTCAATCCTGCTAACAAAGCCTCATATTCAGCCTCATTGTTAGATGCTCGGAACTCAAAATGTAAAGCATAGGGCCATGTCTGCCCATCAGGACTTCTAATCATTAGCCCTGCTCCACCACAGCCCGAAGTCGAGCTCCCATCTATAACCAACAACAATGGCTCCTGATCCTTTTCCGAAGCTTCTTGGGATCCTATCCCTTCAGCGATGAAGTCTGCCAACGCCTGGGCTTTAATAGCTGACCGAGGCTTGTACTCAATATCAAAAGCTGTGAGCTCCATCGCCCATTTCAACATCTTTCTTGAGAGCTCGGGTTCGCTAAGAACCTACCTCAAAGGTTGATTAGTAAAACAATAATAGTATGAACTTGAAAATAGGGCCGAAGTTTCCTTGCCGAGACTACCAAGGCAAAGGCTAGCTTCTCCATGGGAGGATATTGAACCTCTGCTCCTGTCAACTACTTACTGGCATAATGACGAGCCTCTGCCTCTTTATCTTCTTCTCATACCAGTACTGAACTCACGGCTTCTTCGACTACTGCCAAATAAATATACAACAGTTCTCCTTATTGTGGCTTAGTGAAGACTGGGGGCGAGGCCAAATGTTCCTTTAGCTTGTTAAAAGCTTCCTGACATTCAGCGTCCCAAACAAAATGCTTCGCCTTTGATAGGACCTTATCGAAGGGAAGATCTTTCTCCGCTAATCGAGAGAGGAATCTCCCTAAGGCCGTCATTCTTCCTGTAAGGCTTTGCACTTCCTTGATATTCCTTGGGGCCGGTATGTCCATGATGGCTTTAACTTTCGTTGGGTTTACCTCAATCCCTCGGTGATGAACTATATAACCCAAAAACTTTCCTGTAGAAACGTCGAAAGCACATTTTACAAGATTAAGCTTTACATGAAACTTACAAAGGATTTGGAAACACTCCTCCAAATCTAGGGAATGATTTTTGGTGACGAGGCTCTTTACTAGCATGTCATCCACATAAGCTTCCATATTCCGGCCGAGATGATGTTGAAACAGCTTATTCACCGGCGCTGGTACATGGATCCCACATTTTTCAAGCAGAACGACATTACTGTGTAACAATAGGTTGCCTTATTGGTGATGAATGATGTCTTCTCCTGATCTTCAGGGTGCAATGGGATCTGGTGGTACCCCTGGAAGGCATCCAGAAAACTCATGAGAAAACAACCAGTAGTCCCATTAATCAAGGCATTTATCCGAGGAAGAGGATAGCTATCCTTCAGGCAAGTTTTGTTAAGATCAGTGAAGTCAATGCAAAGCTTCCACTTACTCTCTCCTTTGGGAACCAATACCACATTCGCCAACCATTTCGAATAATCCACCACTCGAATGTATTGCGCCTCTATTAACTTCACAACTTCTGCATCAATAACTCGGGCTCTTTCAAGGGTGAAGCTCTGCTTCTTCTGCTTAACAGGTCAGAAAACTTGGACCTATTCCCAACCTATGTGTCATGACTTCTGGATCCACCCTCGGCATGTCTTGAGCGATCCACGCAAAGATGTCTGCATACTGCCTATTGAGGGCTAAGATTTGACCCCTTAACAGGTCTTTTAACTCAACACTTATCTTTATGCAACGATCCGGGCAATCTTTCCTTAAGGGTACCTCCTCCAGCTTGTCCACCGGCTTTGCTATTTTTGGATCTTTCGACCCCTCTAATAGAAAACTGACCTCCTGTGGGGGACTCTCTTTCTTTTCCCTTTGGGAGTCCCTTCGCCGACCAAGAGCTTTTTCTTACGGTGTTGTTTCTTTTGTCTTTGCACTCCTTACTACACCTATGGAGGTCATGTAACATTCGCAGGCTGAATGCAAATCTCCTCGCACCTCGCCGATTCCACTGGCCATAGGGAACTTCATCATCATATGATATGTGCTAGGAATAGCCCGAAGAGCATTGAGGCCCGATCCTCCCAGAATCATGTTATAAGCCGCAGGAACATCCACCACCAAGATATCCAGCATAACCTGGGAGGTTCGGGAACCTTTTCCCATGGTTAGCGGAAGTTGAATGACTCCATCCGAATATACTGCTTCCCCATCAAATCCCACCAAGGGGACCTTAGTCGGCTTTAGTTGCTCCATCTTCTATCCCATGCCTTGGAAAGTCTGTCGATACAGAATTTTCGAAGAACTACCCGGATCCACAAGGATCCGCCGAAGCTCCCACTTTCCAAGCTTGGCTGTTATTACCAGTGGATCATTTCAGTTCAGGTACCCGGGGAGGTCGCAATCTGAAAAAGAGATCGCTTCCCCCCTCCTCGACCTCTTCAGCCCTGGGATTTGGTCGCTCACTGCAATCTCTTTGCCCTTCGCCCCTAGGAGCTCCCCCCCGGCCAGCGTATGAAATACTCAGGGCTGAGGAGGATCTTTTACCGACTACAGTGGTCTCTCCCTTCGGGGTGAATGCCGAGCCTGGTCTCGCCCTTCTGTTGTTTTTCTCCTGGTGAGGGGACTTTGTGACCGCGAACGCTGCTTCCTCCCCCTTCGGGGATCTGCTTCTTTCACCACATAACTCCTAAGGAAGCCTCGATTAATCATCTCCTAGATCTCTTCTTTTAACTGGTGGCATTCCTTCGTATCTTGACCATGATCTTGATGGAAGCGGTAATACTTATTCCGGTTCCTTTTGTCGGACGGTGCCTTCATCAATCGGGGCTTCTTCAGATAGTCCTTGTCCTCAATAGTTCCAAGAATCTCCGCTCTTGGGGCATTCAGAGGGGTAAAACTGGTCAACTCCAATCGAGAATGACGCTTCTCCCTTCGATCCTCCATTCGGCCCTCGCTCTTATGCTCTTCGTGATGCCTTTTTTTTTCCTTTTTCTCCGTGTGTTCTGCTCTCTTTTCCTGCATAATCTTCTCTGCATTAATGTACTTCGTGGCCTGGCCTAAAATATCTGTAAATGTAAGCAGGGGCATTTTGGCTAGCGACTGAGCAAAAGGATTGGGCCTTAGGGCATTCTAGAATGCCACCATAGTGACACTATGATCAAAGTTCTCGATGCTCAAAGCTTCCATATTGAAACGCGAAATGAATTCTTTCAAAGATTCTCCCTGGTTCTATTTCAGACTTACGAGAGCCATAATGGACCTTCGATGCCTCCGAAAATGAGCGAAGTGAGCCAGGAAACTACCCTAAAGCTGCCTGAAATTGGCTATTGAGTGGTGGGCCAGGTTTGAATACTAAGCCCGCGTGTACCCTCCCAACATTGCCAGGAAGACTCTACACCACATGGCGTCAGAGGTATCTTGCACCATCATATGAGAGGTAAATAGATCCAAGTGATCCATTGGATCGGTAATCCCTTTACAGGGCTTAATGGCCGAAATACGAAGGCGCTCAAGCGACACCACAGCCATAATCTCCAGATTAAGGGGCTGATTTACCATCGCCTCCCTAGAGTCTCCTTGCTTTGGCTTCAAGGCCGCAATCTACTCTTCTAGCCGACGCAACCTCCTTTCCTATCGCTGCTACGCATAAGACATGCCAAAAGACTTTTCGACCTCTTCACGCTTATCCCTCCAAGGATTTTCTTCACGAGGGCAAGATCCCTCCTCTGGTGGGGGTTCCTGCCTTCCTCCTCTTTGAGAATGATGGACTTGCTGGTGCTGCTAGTCTAGAAAACCAGTGAGCAGCTCCATCAAGCGCTGAACTTGAATCTCCAAAAGCGTGACCCGATCTGGCAGAGGTGGAGAGTTATCTGAGCTATGGTCTCTCCTTTGCGGGCTCCTCGAGGAATTATTTTGGCTTGGCTCTGGGGCAGGGTTACCACCGGCAGCTCGAGACCGGTTCCTTCTAGTTACCATTCAGAATCCTAAATGTAGTAGTAATTTGCTCTGGAAAGACAGAAAGAAAAAGTGTGACGGCCCCACGGTGGGCACCAATTGATGATGCGGTGGCCGATCACCTTTCTTCTGCCTCACGTCGAGTACCTGCAATGGAGTCGGGGACTTGCTCCCCCGGTATTACTCCAATTCTCAAGTCAGATTACCAGATCAAAACAAACTCAAGATGTGTAATTCTCAACTTTGAGAACGAAAAAGTTCGATCCCCTTACTCGTCATTCGTCCTTCTTCTTTATACCCTTGATAAGGTAAGGATTATTTTCAAATCACCGGGATCTCTATCCAACTCTTCACGGAGTTGGAATCTTACTGATATGAATTCCATAATTGCTTTCGAGAAGTTCGGGCTAGCTCCCATCTCCATGATCCTCAGGGGGATGGTTGATCTCGAGGAATCCAGAGAATCCTCATCCAGTAATAGGCCAACTGGTGTGGTGATACACATCTGCACGTGTCTCCTCTGGATCCGAGTAAGCTGACATCAGTGGAGTATCTTATTAGTGGACACGTGGTACTGTTGTCAATGGCTATATTTTCAAGGTACTGGAGTAATTATGGACTAGGGGATATTTTCCCTTATCAAGTTTATAATTGAAATAAAATAAAAAGTTAGATATTTCTATTAAAAAATTAAAAATTAAGTATCTTTTTTGCCATGTACTCTTACATAGATATCAAACTTCCAACTTATTTTTAATTCTAGAACGAATTCTTAAGCTATATTTGGACATGGGGGAAATGAAGAGGGTAGAGAGTCATTTCTCTTGTTTAGATGAGGGTTTTATAATGAAAAGGAAGGAAAAGAGAGGATGCGTGATAGCTTTCGGTATTCTTATTTTATTACACTTTCATTTGAGGGTGAATCGAGAAAAAAGAAAATATATTTACAAATACATTATTATTTTTATTATTTTATCCTTACTATTTTTTAACTTATTTATTTATTTTGAAAGTAAAGGAGAATACTTGTAACTTTATTTTCTTTTCTCCTTATAACTAGATTATTTTATGTTCTCCACTCAAACCAAATAAAATCATATAACATTCATTTACATTTTATTCTTTTCAAAAAGGGTAACAAATTTTATGTTACTTTATTCACCCTTAATTTTTAACTTTATTATATATAATTCTATTTTCTAGCCCAACTATCTCCTAAATATAGGCTTAGTTTCTTCAATTGGCACATCAAATTTTACATTTTTGTTTCAATTATAGAATCCGATTGCATTTAAAATGAATCCAATAATTTGATGAGATGACAAAAGAAATTGATGAATCAAAGGATAAGGTGGCAAGCAATCTTGCCAACTCAACTTCCTTACCAACACACGTGTGTGCGGGTGCTAGTGTGGGTGAGTGCGAGAGAGACTAGAGGGTTGCGTCATGGCCGATAGGGATGGTGATCAACCCCCATGGCCAATATTAGTTAGAATTGACATGTTGTCAAGGAATGAGCTTATCGTGGAGGCCAAATTCATATTTTTTGTCTATGTATTTATATATATATATTTTATTATTTGAACTTTTTGTTATTTCGATTATACTTCTGAACCTGATTTTCGAATTAGTTTAAGTACTTTAACCTTTTTTCGTGTAACAATTCAAACTTTTCGTTGTTTTGATTACACCTCTAAACTTATATTTTTGAGCCAATTTAAACCCTTATATTTTTATTTGTTAAAAAAAAAAGGTAAAGTGAAATGACAAAATACACGTCATACTTTGTTCACGAAAAAGAATAAGAGTTTTAAGGACCAAGAATCGAATCCAAATAAAAGAGATTAAAAAGAAGAGAAACCTTAAAATGAGTTTTTGAGGGAAGTGATGTAATCGTCGAATGACCAAGAGACTCGAGAGACATCCGAGTGATTAAGATCAAATGATTGAGACTAAGAGACAACTGAGTGACCTCACCCAAGAGCCTTTCTCAAGGCCTTCGAGAGACGCTATCAAGAATACACACGTTACTCGACTATTACTCTTCGATAAACACTTGTGGGCCACCCAAACCTAGAAGCCTCTCTCCCAACCACCCAATAGACCCTTCCAAGAGTTTACAAACCCCAAGAGACCTAATCTCTAGAATCCAGAAACTGTTTACTTTAGACTGTGAAAAACAGAGTCAATCCTACCTCCAATATGCTTGCCTACAAATTTGGAAGAAAGCTAGAAATGTTCACAGAGGATTGTGCCACTCCATCCACCTATTAGTTTCATCTCCCCCTATAAATAGAAGACTCCTCCTCTAACAAAGGTATGCATACAATTTTGCTCAAAATATAGTTATATTGGCTTTCTACTTTCTGCATTATACAGTAGCTTGGGGCACAAGACTAACTTAGGCATTGGAGGATCTACACGGAGCCTCACCTGTGCCCCTAAACAGTTTCTTTCTCTCTAGGTCTCCTGAAGACTACACCTGAGACATTCTTCCACTACAAAACAAATTTATTATTGTATCTTGGTAACAACAAACTATAATTTTAATTTTTCATAAAATTCTCAAAATCTTTTAGATTTTTTGAAAAAGAAAACAAAGAATCAAACATGACTTTCTTCTTTGATTATAAAATAAATAAAAAAAAAATCAAGATTGAAACATTTGTTAAGTTTGTTGTTAAGCATGTATTGATGATGGGTGGTCTATGCAAAACTTTAATGTAATCTTTAATTAAGGCTTTGATGTGATTCATCATCTCATGTTTTCTAATGTTTTGTCATGATAAGGTTGCCTTGATAATGGGAAGCTCAAGGAACCTCAATAGGTTTATCTTTCAGTAGGTTTCCTTGAGATAAGGTTGCCTTGTTAATATGTTGTTCTAGGATTTCAATGGATATCCTAAATATCCATAATACATGAATGTTATATGGATCTCATGATTCTTAGCATAAGCTTAGGATTGGATAGTATCCCAAGTACTCAAATAATGTGGAAGCATTACTCAAGTTAAAGAGCAATGTGTTTCACATTCGTATTTGTTGTGAGGTGCCCTAAAAATTCCCTAAGTCTTAAGCAAGTCTCCCGATGACCCAAAGTTCTTAGAGAGTCTCTAGCATAGTGGTCATCTAGGTCCTCTAGAAGGTATCCTGGGATAGTCTGACCTCATTTGCATAAGTCCAAAAATTCTTTCAGAGTCTTCTAAACGAAAGATTCCCATTGGCCCTAAAGACCTCTTTGGACCACCTGGAGATACTCATCGGGGTGCTCTAACCCCGAAAACATCTCCGGGCCCTTCAGCTTCACCCAATGCATTCTCGGAAAAGTCTATGGACTCGACCATGGGCCCTACCTAGTGTCTATAAATAGGTGCCTCTTCCAAGGCAAATGGACCTTTTGGTTGGATCATTCGGACCCTACTATTTCTCTCTCTAAGACTCATCTGGAAGACCTCTACCTTACTCTTCTGGACATTGGAATACACCCTAAGACACACGTTGAACATACATCTGCATACTTTTACAGTAAAGATTTCCAAAAAAAAAAAAAATTAATTAATTAATTAAAATTAATTAAAAGAATTATTAATAATAATAAAAAAACGAAAAAAAAATATAAAAAGAAAAGGGGGAGGCGCTCGGCAGCCCCCCCCCAACAGAACCTAAAATCTCTCTCTCTCTCTCTTATTTCTCTCATTTCCCTTCTCGATTTTTCGTCGATTCTGAGAAATCCGGCCGTCCGATCTTCAATCCGACTTCGATTTCACCGTTAGAGCGTCCCCGATCTACCAAGAGGTAAGTGCTTTAGCTCCATCTTCTCTGTTTTTCTTCTGGTTTTCGTGAGATAAGGCTTGAGACGCGATGGGGCCTTTTTGGCCGAACGGTTGAGGTTAGATCTACGAAGATCCAACCGTTGGATTTTGATGATTTTTGGATATGATGGTCGGTTGGTTTGAGGGTGTTGGATGGCGGTCTTGGATCGCCGGAAATCGCCGGCCACGGTGGCCGACGACGTTGGCAGTATTTTGTCCCATTTTGGCCGAGAGTTTGACTTTAGATCTACAACGATCTAACCGTCCGATCTCTCCCATTTTCTGATATGTTGCTTTCCTTGGTGCTACGCACCTCGAGATACCTTCCGATTGTCAGAAAAATGGCCGACGGCCGGCGAACGGCAACGGCCAGATTCGTCCCTATTTTTGGCCGAAAATAAACTCTCAGATCTACTAAGATCTGACCGTCCAATGGGTTCTATTTTAAGGTATGTTATTAAGCATGGCGAGGGCTTCGCAATGGTATATAGATCGGCCATTTTTGGCCGGCCGGCGGTGGTCGTCGGCGGTGGCAGGCGAGTTGCTGGGAAAGAAGAAAAAGAAAGGAAAAAGGAAAAGAAAAGAAAAAGAAGAAAGAAAAGAAAAAGAAAAGAAGAAAGGAAAAAGGAAAAGAAAAGAAAAAGAAGAAAGAAAAGAAAAAGAAAAGAAGAAAAGAAAAAGAAAAGAAAAGAAAAGAAAAGAAAAAGAATAAAAAGGAAATAAAATAAAAATAAATAAAATATAAGTAAAAAAAGGAAATGAGGGCTTTTGGGGTTGGGCATGTCGGGTTAGGTGTTAGCCTAGGATGGCGGGGCCCGATTGGGTTTTAGGATGGCCCAATGTGTTGGGCATGACTGACCTAGTCGTGGCAGCCCTTGGGCTGGCCCACTCGGCTTGTTCTCCCTTGTCGCTTGTCCGTGGACCTAGGATGACTTGGTTAGGTTGATCTTACTTAGGATATCGAGATTAGTCTAATTTGGGTTCTCATTAGGCTCCTAGAATTGGCGATATGATTGGCGAGTCATTTTGTTGATCGGAGTCCTAAGGACGAAGCCCTATTAGATGACTCGAGGCCGAGTAAGACTGACCCCGAGTGCGTTCTAGGCTAGCCTATGATGATGACGTGGGATTATTTCGAATCCTGATTTCTGATGGATTCCTTTTATTCTGAGGCTAGAATATTGCAATTCCAATTTATTCCTTTTAAATAATTTTTTTTAAATTATTAATTAATTATTAAGTTTTTAAGAAAATTTATCAATTTAATTATAAATATAAGTATATATGTATTTTTGATAAAGAAGGAATTTAAATAAAAATATATTATCTATATTAAAAGAAAATTTGTTTATGGGTAAATATATATATATATATATATATATTACGAAATTGCAGCCTATAAGTGGGTGTGTAGCTCCATTATACACCTACGCGTAGCATGCAAGGCGAGGCATGATGACGTAGTCGATGGCTTATCTCGACAAATTCCATGACGCCAGATTTGAATATTGCGCGGGCAAAGGTATAAATAATCTATTCAGAGTGTTAGGTAATGGTTAGGGTTTTTAGTAAATTCATTTCGTCGTTACTCTTGTTACCTAAATGTGACAACTCCATTCCATTTATTGTAGGATCAGACTCTCAGGACTTTGTTCGATCTTCTCCCCAGACTCGGACTTGAGTCATCGTTTCCCAGGCGAGTAGACAGGATATGTTATGTTTACTTTATATTCTGCACATATATATTGTTTCATGCATAAATGTTATAACTTGTACTGATTTTATATGCATAACTTGTATATGATTTTTATATGCAAATCGTAGAAAAATACTTTTAAATGCTTCAAACTTGCATGAAATATTTTCATTCCTACTGGGAGAGACATAAGTTGAAATATACCCTAATTGGTTTCTTGTTTTGAGAATATGGAATATTGCATGAATGGTGTATTTTAAACACCACATGAAATGATAAATGATTATGATTTGTGCATAAATTAGGGTACCATTTACATTATTATTAGAGGACTATCTAGTAGATTCCCTGGTGACTCACAGCAGGAAAAGATCATGGTACTGTGAGGCTTGGCATGCCAAGGCCATGAGAGACACGGATAGTATGTTTCAGCACTGCTATCACGTGGGCCATTATGATGATATTGTGTGATGATGATGTATGTGATGATATATATACTTGTGTGCATGTGTATATAGGCGTTAGGCCAAGTTTCTACTAGTGTGTCCTCAAGATCAGTGCATGCATCTCATATAAAAGTATAGGAGACTTAGGTGGTTAGGGAACAGCTTATGGGGGTTGTCTTTAAGCACCTATTTTTCCTACACTGTGTTTTCTTTGAAACCTCAAATTATTTAAACTTATGGTACATATTACTGTTGTTTATATTGTTATTATGTTATTGCATTCATGATGAGCATCTTAGCATTTTATCGTATACTCTCCTAGTGGGCATGACATACCTTATACTCGCGAGTCCACAAGACTCACCCCTTTTTATTAAAAATATTTTCAGGGAATTCTCCTTTGATTCCGGATGTAATATAGGATGCTCTGTGGAGACGTACTCGTGTTGTAGAGTCGGATGTTTTGTCTTTTATTTTGTTGGCGCATAATTGTGCCAAGGGCCCGAGATTCGGGATCGAGTATGTATTTTTGACAGCAGTGTGATAGATATTCTCATTGTGTACAACTGCTGTATTTGGAATATTGAATTATCATATTAGAAGAAGGATTGGTATTTTATTCATGTTCTACATCTTGCCAATAATATTAATTTATTCAAATCAAGCTAGAGAAGAGGCTTACTAGTCCATTGTGGGGCCGTTGGGCCTAGGATTAGTGCCGGTCATGACATATCAGATTTCGGGTCGTGACATTTACACATACATCTTATCTGCATACTTTAGCACATATATCTTAGACTTTTTTTTTGATTTAGGCATTGGAAGACTCGCATTGGGGAGTCTCTTGTGTGCCTTTCTGAAGTCCTTTATGGTTGCAAATTCAGCCAAGCCTCTGATCTTTGAAGACTTAATTCCAGGCCTTTCCCAGAGACCCTTTGGAACACCCCTAATCTCTTATCCCCGAGGACCCTTCCGAACAAACAACCTCAAAAGCCCCGAGGACCCCATTCGAGCTCCTGAAGCCTTTGCCTTCAAGTATTGTGAATCTAGTCCAAACCAAGTTGGCCTCGCTCATGACATCTCAAACCCTCTTATTCTGTGAAGGACTCTACTTTGGTTGATACCAAGATAAATAAATTTAATTGTTGTAGTTTGGAAACAACAATTTAGTGCTATCTTTGGGAATCAGGCGAAAGGCTATTGTTCATGGCTAAAGGAATGAGATCTTTTCAAGTGAGGGGTTCTCAATGTGAAACCACCACAGTGGAGCATCTATCGAACCTCTCTCCAGGGCCAGAGATACCCTAAAAAAGACAAGAAATCTGGGTGCATGGTGACTAACACCCAACAATACAAGACTGGTCCATGGAACAAACGTCTCTTTCACCCTCCATGTACCCAGCCATTAGGAAATTGGCTTCGTAACCTCCTTATTTAAGAAATGTTGAAAGAGGCTAAGTATAGGCCGACATACTTGGCCCCTCTGAGACTAAGACATCCTCTACTATCTCTCTTGAAGAGTTCCACAAATGAGAGCAAAGATATGAAGAGCTAAGAAAGAGTGATGAGGAAAAAATTAAGACTCTGCAGCATTTATTTGGTTTATTGTGCATGCTCTTGCCCATTCCAGAAACTCAAGCTCCTAGAGCGCCTACTTCAGGTGGCATTCACATTAGCACTTCAACACCTTTCCAACAGTCTCTGTCAGCTCAATCTAAGTCGTAACAACAAAACCCCACTTTGGAAACCCAATACGTAGAAAAGTGTAAAAATATTGGGAAAAGTGTTATGTAGGAACAAACCGTAAGAAACAAGACCTTAGCCAAAGAGGCGCTTAAGCCCAAGCCAAATGCTCGACTGGGATCCCTTCCAACTTCTTGGGGGTGGACATAAATTGATTGAAAAGGTTTTTGAGAAAAAACGTGGCTGGAGCAATATTCAATGATGCACTACCACGACGTGTCCCCTTCTCCAATGATGTACTCAGTCATGCACTTCCTCCTAAATTCAAATTCCACACTCGCATGAGTACATTGGAATAGAGGATCCTATCCTTCATGCGCAGCGATTTGAATCTTTGGCATATCTTTACAAGTGGGGTTGATGCCACCATGTGTTCAATCTTTTCACAATTGTTGACAGAATACGCACATGCCTGGTTCAGCGAACTACCCTTCGGCTACATTACCTCTTATGAGCAACTACGAGAAAAGTTCATTACAGCCTTTGTAGCCCACGCCTCAAGGTAAAAGGCCCCTACTTACCTCCTTAGTATCTGACAAGGCCCCAAGGAAACCTTAAGGCAATACATTGATCGCTTCCGAAATGCGATGCTGGAAGTACAAGACTTACCAGTCGGAGTAGATGTCTCAACTTTCTTAGAAGGAACTACCCTTATACCCCTCAAAGAATCTCTCACTTTCAAGTAGTCAACCACACTGATCGACCTATTTGCCTGTGCTAACAGATATGTGGTGCAGCTAGACATCTTGTGAACTTGTGATTTGCCTGAACATCCCGAAAAGGGAACAAGGAAAAGAGGTCGACCTATAGGTGATGGGGACAAACAGTTGGATGGAAAAGCTCCCAAGCCCGAAGACTATTTTAGGCATCGTCACAAGGTGTATATGCCACCTCTAACCCTCACAATTCATCCTACGGGGCTCATCAGCTTTCCTTCTTCCTCCGAGGACCAAAAGAGAAGAATTCACAACCTTTTCGTCAATTCCACCAGCATGTAGGCTACTCAACAAAAAATTGCCACACCTTCTATGAACAAGTGGGAAGATTGGCCATGGAAAGTAAGATTGACCAATTTCAGCCTACAATGGCCCTAACACCTCAGAGGGCACCTCATTATCCACCTCAACAAGATAGGTTTCCAAGGGTAAATTGTGGTCCTTTGAGGGGGTCACCTCAAGGAGGCGACAATTAGCAACACATGACCCCATTAGAGTAACAAATGGGGCCCCAAGAAGGAGGCGACAATTAGCAACACATGACCCCATTGAGGGGAGAAACTTTAGCTGGAAATTCTTTGGCAGCCCGCAAGTCATACGCGTGTCAAGCCCTACACATGGATTCTATGGCTTAAGTGGTGCCCAATAAAGGGCCCATCTCCTTCACCCCTGCCGACCAAGGGAATATCCTCATGCCTTATGATGACCTTTAGTCATCTATGTCATGTTTGCTAAGCACTCGATCGATCACATCCTCGTGGTTAGTGGCAGCACTATCAACTTGATCTATTGGAACTGCTTTCAGCAAATGCGCATCGCCCATGATCCTCTCCGACCTGTTTCTTTACCATTGTATAGATTTACCAGGGAAGCAGTACCTGTGGCAGGATCTGTGCAGTTGTCGATAACCCTGGAATCTTATCCCTGCAATGTCACTCACCAAGTAAGTTTTATGGTGGTCAAGACGGCATCCATAACCTATAATGTAATTCTTGGGAGGTCTCTCATTAATAACATGAGAGTTATCATTCACCCTGGATACCTCCTAATGAAATTCTCAACCCCTGGTGGCATGGGCCAAGTTAGGGGAGACAAAAAAAAGGCTCGGGTTTGTTACACGTCATCCACCAAAGTAACAAAAAATATCTATTGGTGTTGTTTAACTTTTGTATATTAGTTTTGATGATGAAAAACATCTATTGGCTTAATCCCTAAGTCACGAGTCAATGTTATGGTTTTCAATATATATCAATTTCAATATCAAGTAATATTTTGTTCAAATGAAAATCAAATTAATTTCATTCTTATACATATGGAGATTTGCAAAAACAAGTATTAAGATTTAAAAGACTCTCCTAAAGTGATTTTCAAAATTAGCCTTGAAATCGTTGGTCAAAATGAAGCTAAAATTGTTATAAGGTAAAAGACCAACTAGAACATATTTTTGAAAAAAAATTCATTTTGAAAAACTATCTCCGAGTATTTCGATAATTAATATCAATTGGTAATAAAATTATTTTTAATGAATTTTTCAAGAAATATAAAGTATGTATTTTGAAGGTGGTAAAATTGTTAAATCCTGAGTTTGTACTAAAATCAAAATTCTACTTTTTTATTATTATGGATTTTGATTTTTTGGATATTTTTATTTAATCCAAATAGGGGGTACTTTCTTATTTACATTTATGTATTAAAGTAAATTGAAGGTAAAATATAAATAAAAGAAAATGTGAACATTTATGTAAATATGTTGTAATGTATACATGCTATAGATTGTGTTGTCAAACAAATCCTTCTGAAAATCTATAATGTTTCTATGCATGTTTCGAAACCCCTTTTTGAAAAGGTTTCAATGTTTTCCAAGAGTGTATGCTATTTCGAAACATCTATGTAATGCATATATTTTCAAATCAGGTTTTGAAGCATGTTTCGAAACCTTCATTCTATGTTTCGAAACCTCTGACATTTTTGTCAGCAGATCATTCAAAACCGAGATGCATGTGTATTGCAATTTTGTCTTTTATCAAAATGTTTTTCAATCATTTGATTAATGCATTCTCCATGCTATGAGATTTAAATTTGAATTTGAATGTGAGTGCTTTGAATTAATCATAGTGGGCATAAGACTTTGTCTCGCACTCAATACTGTCTCTAAGTGCAAGTCTAGCTGGAAAGGCTGTATGTTTCGAAACATGAGTATATTTTGAAACCTTAGTGTAAATTTGTAATGTTTCAAAATTTGTATGTTATGTTTCAAAACCTTCTTTTTTGTCTTGTCTCTAAAGACTATAAACTGCCATATTTCTATCTCTTGATATAAATAACAGGTGTTTGAAGATAAGAACTATATAGAATAAGAGAGCACACACTAGAGACACATACACAAGCACAAGTGTTGATCAAATCATTTATTCAAGCTCTCAAAGAATATCCTCTACAAATCCTATTCTTGTGCATTGTAAGTGAAAAGGAGAAGCAAGCGAAAACTAAATTCTTATCTTGTCCAGCTTTCCTCACCTCAAGTTTAGAGGTTTGTCCAGCCATTGGTAAGATATTTATTGTTATACATTCTATTGGGTTGTAAAGATAAAATTATATTTATCTTGTTAATGTTGTGAGGTTTGAGTTTTGTCTTAAAACTCATTGTGGTGTAAGGTTTGAGTTGAGCCTAAAACTCATTGTGAAAAAGGTTTGAGTTGAGCCTAAAACTCACTTGTTGTAAGGTTTGAGTTAAGCCCATAAAAACTCACTTGGTGAAAGGTTTGAGTTTAGCCATAAAAACTCACTGTACAAGGTTTTGGGGTGAATCGTGGTAAAATGCTTGTTGTGATTGATCACTAGTAAAAGTGATTGGAATTGAAAAATCCTTCAAGTGGGTAAGCTTGAAGGTAGTGGACTAAGCGGGGTGCCGAACCACTATATATCTTGTGTGCAGTTGATCTTTCATTTTTGCTTATCATTATTGCCTATTGCTCATGCTTTCAAAAGAATTGTCTTCAATGACTAAAACAAAGTTTTCTTGAGCACAAGCTTATACATATACATGTGTATCTATCTTTGATTCCAAACTCCGATATACTCTTACTTATGTAAATCATTTTTTCCAAAGATCATTATTTTGAAATACAAGACAAAAGATTTCGAATCAAGTAAAACAGAAAAGTATATTTCGAAACATACAATCTATATTTTGAAACTAGCAAAATAGTGAGGTACATTTCGAAACATATATAGCAGGTTTTGAAACCTACTTAACAGAAAGGTTTATTTCGAAACATATATCCTATATTTCGAATCATATTATTCTACCATCAACCATTGTTTTATTTATCGAAAAATTTATACAAATCCCAATTCACCCTCCCTCTTGAGATATATTTTCCATCATTAGAACCCACACAAGGAAGTCTCCTGCTCATTTAATGAAAACATGAATATCTGAGAATAGGCCTCGTTGAAACCCCAACCCGTGGAAACCCTAGGTCTAGTTGAGCTGTACGAGGGAGAATGGGAGAATATTGTATATGTAGGGAGCTAATTGTCACCTGAGTAAAGGTAGGGAATCGTGGGGTGTCTACGAGATAATGCATACATCTTTGCATGGGTTCCCATCGACATGCCAGGAATTGACCCCCAAATAACCTCTCATCAATTGAATGTGAAACTAGAAACTAAGCCTATCAAAAAAAAAAAAAAAAGGATATTGCACCCGACAGGCTATCAACCCTAGAGGAAGAGGTCAACAAACTCTTGAAGGTCGAATTCATCCATGATGTCCGCTACCCTGATTGGCTCGCCAAAGTCGTAATGGTAAAAAGTCCAGTAGAAAGTGGCAAGTCTGCGTAGATTAAACTGACTTGAACAAGGGGAGCCCGAAAGATTCTTATTTGCTACCATGAATTGAACGTTTGGTGGATAACACATCAGGATATCACATGTTGAGCTTCTTGGACATCTTTTCAGGATACCACCAAATAAGCATGTTTCCATTTGACACTGAGAAGACCTCATTCATCACGGAAACATAAACCTATTGTTATAAGGTCATGCCTTTTGGGCTCAAGAACGTTGGAACCATTTATTAGCGAATGATCAACAAGGTGTTCAAAGAGCTACTAGGGACCACCATGGAAGCGTAAGTTGATGATTTGGTGGTTAAGAGCCATAGTAAAGAACCACACATGGAAAAACTAGCACAAGTTTTTGCAATGCACCGCCAATACCGTATGCGACTTAATCCTAATAAGTGCGCCTTTAGCGTTAGGTTAGGTAAGTTCCTAGGTTATCTCATCACACAACGAGGGATAAAGGCTAATCTGGAGAAAATTCAAGCCATTTTGGATATGCAGTCTCCCTCTAGCGTAAGGGGAGTCCAACAATTGATTGGTCACTTCACAGCTCTTAGTTGCATTCTTTTGAAGTTTGTTGAAAAGAAGTATTGAGAAAGGAAAGAATTTTCAATGGGATGATAAGTGTGAACAGGCATTTTAGGCGTTGAAGGATTATCTCCGAGAAATACCCTGCTCACTAAACTGGAAGTGGGAGAAGTACTATATTTGTATCTCAGAGTAAGCCAAGTAGTGACTAGTACGATTTTGTTGAGAACTAATCAAGTGGACCAGCCTATATACTATGTAAGTCGAGTACTCTATAGTTTTAACCCTATGTGGAGAAAGTAGCATTTGTGTTAATCATGGTGGCCATAAAGCTTAGACACTATTTCCAAGCACATACCATTGTGGTGCTCATTGACCAACCTTTGAGATAGGTCCTTCAACGACTTGAACATTCAGGAAGGCTCGCCAAATGGGCCATCGAGCTTAGCGAATATGTTTTTTTATACGAGTCACAAAGAGTTATTAAGGGTCAAGCACTAGATGATTTTATAGTGGAATGCACTCACTTGCCAAAGGAAGAAGAAGAATCCTCACATGTGTGGAAATTGTTCATGGATGGAGCCTCGAATGTACAAGGTAGTAGAGCCGGAATCTTGTTAATCTTCCTTGAGGTTACAATTTTGGAGTAATCTTTATGATTCATCTTTCCCAATTCAAATAACATCGCTGAGTATGAAGCCCTCATCACCGGCCTAGCTCTCGCTAACAAACTGGAAGTAAAAAGAATAGTAGCCAACATTGATTCCCAACTCATAGTGCAACAGTTTCAGGGAACGTATGAGGCCAGGGGTCCCACTCTTACTCGATCTCTGCAGAAGCTGAGGGACTTGGCGCCTTCTTTCCCCAACTTTTAGCTGGTCCAAGTCAATTGCACCCTTAATCACCGCACTAATGCATTTTCAAAACTAGCAACAACAAGAGATACCCCCAGGTGCTTAATCCACATGGAAATTTTACAAAGACCCAGCATAGAAGAAGACGAAGAGGTGAAAGTAGTGCAGATCATATAAATGGATGATGATTGGAGATTGCCCATCTTACAATATTTACTTACTGGGGAGCTTCATGTTAACCCTGTGAAAGCCAAAATGCTGAAAGTTCAGGCAACCCGCTTTGTGATCATAGACAACATTCTCTATAAGCATGTCTTTTCCATGTTGTTACTAAGATGCCTTGGTTTGCATAAGGCGTAACAGGCCCTGGACGAGGTGCACGAAGGTGATTACGGTGAACACCTTGGGGGAAAGTCATTGGCTACCAAAATCATGAGGGCAGGTTTCTTCTGACCTACATTATACAAAGATGCCTCCGTGAAGGTCCGAACTTGTGATAAGTGTCAGAGACACACGCCACTATCTTCGTCTCCCGTAACGGATATTCAACAAATTTTCTAGCCAATTCCCTTCGCACAATGGGGGCAAGACATACTTAGTCCTTTCCCAATTGCACTGGGGCAGCAAAAATTCTTACTTGTGGCCATCAATTACTTCACCAAGTGGGTGAAGACAAAACCATTGGCTACCATCACCAAGAAAAAAATAGAAAATATGGTGTGGAAGATATCATTTGTCGTTTTAGAATCCCCTAGATCCTAAACACCAACCATGGCACGTAGTTTGACTCAAACGTTTTTCATACCTTTTGCAAAAGATGGGGAATCTGACAATGAAAGCAATCAGAATATTGACAGTTTTCGAAACAGTTAAGATATAGATTGAAAAATTGAATGATCGTAAAGGACTTTTGGAAAGTCAACAAAATCCTAACAGGGTTTAGGTTTTGCATAAGGTACAACTCTGATGTAGTTTTGGGATAAAACAAAGATTATGTGAGGGCGCAAAGATGAAACTGTACTTATAAAGTAACTTTGAATTATTAATTTTAGATTTTAAGTGTTTAAATAAATATTAATTCAATATTTAAGGGTATAGTAGCAATTAAAAAAGTGTTTAAGTAAAAGTACGAAAAATACTGGGAATAGAATTTTCTTAATTATATTACATATAAATATAATATATATAATATAATATACCATATTCATTTGCGTGGAAGAAGAAAATAAGAAACAAGTGACCAAATTAAGCAGCCACGAGTCCAGCTCCACTTCTTCCTCAATTTTTAATTTGTAGCCACGCGTCTAACTCCACTTCCTCTTCAATTTTTAATTTGCTTTGCGGCAGGTAAAGGAAGGAAGTGGGAATCATGATGGGGGGTGTTTTGGGGAGGAGAAATCAAAGATACGTGGCTCAAATTTAGAACGGCTTAGTGTAGGTGATGATTATAACAATTAATTAAATAGAATTGTGAGATTGCAATTGAGAGAGTTTGAGAGTATAAATAGGAAGGGATTGTGGAGGAATAAGGGCTGTGAATGTAAAAGGCCGCAAGAGAAAATAAGAAGCAAAAAGAATTAAAGGTATCAGCAAAATTAACAGTGTGTATATGTAAGAATTAAATTAAGGGTATTTGAGATAGTATTGGATTTAAATAATTTTTTTTATTTATTATGTTGAATTTTATTAAAGGAACTTGGAGTCATAACATTGGCCTTCCGAATACTTTTAACAGTTTAAAGAAAAATATTTAAGACAAGTTATATTTTCTCCTTAATTTATTTTGGAGATAAGTCTTTAATCGTATTTGCAAGTTCCTACTTCTTAGCTTTCTATTTTGCAAGTTCTATTCTCTCTTTTACTTCATTCAAAAAAGTTATTCTTAGTAGTTCGATGTGTTTTCTTAAAATCATGTTAAATTTTGTTTAAAAGTCTAAATAAGGTTTTGTATCATCCTATCTTCCTTTGAGAATGTTTTTTTATTGAGATCATGCAAGGATTTGATATTGTCTTGCAAGAGTTTTGTTCTCTCATATATGTTTCCTCGAGTCATCATATGTTAATTATATATGATAAGTCATTATAATATGCATAGTTGTGATGATGTATAGAGCATGTGCATGAAAAAGATTTTTAAACGTTAAAGACTTCATGATGTGCGCAGCGGACAAGATCCGCAGGATATATTCACATAAAAAGTTTGAACTTAGAAAATGACTTCGGTCTCATATTTATGGACTTCGGTCCTGTGGTTATATTTTTAAAAGATTGCATAAAAGTATGAACGCATGTTTCATCATATTATCATAAAATGGTGAAATGGGATGTGGCGTGAGCGCTCTAAATGTTATTCATAATTTTATTTGCTTCTCGATACCCATGATTCTCATGCTTATTTTTTTTCAGATATAATTATTGAGTCTTGTGGCTCATATTTATTTGTATCATTCCAGGTTAAGAAAGAAAAAGTTCGAGAGCGAATTTAGTGGTGTCAGATCCTTGTCAGTAAATATGTGTACGGGGCTCTCCCAACTGAAAAGATCTTTGAGGGTGTGGATTAGTTGATGCTACGATGTATATGTAAAAACTCCTGCAATGTGTGATGTTAATAAATTCCCTTCCGCTGTTGTAGATAAAAGTTGAGAAAAATTTGAGTTGTTACAAAGGTGATAGAGTAGATTAATTAAGCCAAACCATATAAAAATTTATGTGTGCTACAATTTTCATGTCATTTTCATTTGAGCACATTTTCATTTAGCAAGTTTTAATTTGTTTTGTTATTGCTTGCATTGAGATTGTCATATTTAGTTCACTGTTATTTCTACAATTATAGAAATTGTTTTCAAAGATCTAAAAAGCTGAAACTGCTATGCATAATAACTTGCATTAAGTTTGTTCCTAAACTTATAATACTCTATTTTCATTAAAGATTAATACTCACAACCAGTCTTCATCTAATTTTAAAGATTTAGAAAGTTGAAACAGTTTTTAAATAAAGATTTTTTTATAACATGTTTTTTTCAAATTCAACCAATTCACCCTTCTCGCGTGTTCATTATTATTTGCAACGCTTATCAAAGAGGCCCTTAGAATCGAACCCAAAGAAAAGAGATTAAAAAGAAGAGAAACCTTAAAGTGGGCTTTTGAGGGAAGTGATGATGGTTCTACAGCCCAAGGGGGAATGTCAGTGATAACTAATTATCATGCAACATCTGTAAACAACATAATTATCATGAATTTTATGGGTCTGTACATTTTTTATTAATTAAAAATAATAAAGAATATTAATATCCATATATTATTATCTTAAATTTTATACATCTTTTTATTTTTATTTTAAAATATTTATTGTCATAAAAATTATTTTTTGCATGAATATCTAATTTTCTACCTCTCTTGAACAACATAAATAACAACAAAAACCTTACTTACACCTATTTCTTAAATATATATATCTATATATATTTGGATTGGGTTAATTACATTATTTTTTTTAAACTTTTGTTAACAAATTGGTCATTGTACATTAATTTTTGTCACCATAGGCATTAAATTTTAATTTTTATTATACTTCAATCTTTTTTAAATTTTTCATCAAACTTTACTAATAAAAACAAGCATAATATGTATTAATATAAATTTAAAAATTATTAGTATTAAAATTAACATAAAACCCTACAATCAAATGATTTTGAGGTTTATATTTTCATTAACAGAATTTGACAAAAAAATCAAAAGAGATACTAAATAATAACAAAAATCAAAATTTAGTAATTATAATAACTAATTTATTATGAAGTAAAAAGTTCATAAACTAGCTAATTTTTACCCTATTTAAACTTAATAGATCGAGAGGGGCTAGAAGCCTATAAATATTGGGTCTATTGCCCATCAACCAAGTTTAAGACATTCAAAAAGTTAGTGGTAGGCATTGGGCCTATGGGCCCAACTACCCGATGTCCATGGAACAAAGAAGAATTTATGCTTTATCCCTATAACATTGTGCATGGGACCATGGGAGGGGAAATTAAATGGAAAATGGTGGAATATAATTTTGTTAGTTTGGGAAGGATAATATTATTTTCCATCTCCTTCTCTCTTAAAGTATAAGAAGATATTTTATATTTTATTCTACTTATTTCAATTAAATTGGATTGGTAACTATCTCTCAAGCAAAAATTAAGGTTGCTCTAATGGTAAGATCTTATAACGTCCTTCTCGTGATAGTTTTTTAGTACTTATCTTGTATGTTATTTATGTGGTAATGTACTTGTTCAATAAATTTTGAACGGTAATCTTTATAAAATGAAAGTTGTTATTTATTATTAAAACTATATCTTAGTGATAAGTGATCGTATTAGTGAGTTTGGAATATCATATTGCTTATTGAAAGAAAACGAAAATAAAAATTACTGCTTACACACCCCAACTATTAAGAAAGACACAAATATCCGAATAATTTATATATTTTTTTGAGACTATACAATACAATCTTTTAAAGCTATGCATATCCTTCTTTTTCCAGCATTAAGCAGCAATTATACCTACCGAGCATGTTATTTGTACTCATTTTATTAAAAGAAAATTAAATTGAAAATTAGTCAACAATTTAATTAGGGATTTCATTAGTCAGCAACTTTAATCATTTCCACCATTTTCTTTCCTCATGCATTACAGAGTCACGTTTTGTAGCATTATTAGTGGTTTCCAGAACCACTAACTTTATTCCTATTTCTATGTTTTGAATTGTTTAGTTACTGTAGATTAGCATCTATCAACTTTTACATCAAATGATAATTTAATTTATGAATATATTTTAAGTTATTATTTAGAAAGCAATTGGATGTTTTTATCACAAATAATGATATTTTTGCGAATATAACTTATAATATTTGGAGATATTATTGAATTATTAATTATAGAAAATATTGATTATCCTCTTTTTATATTGTTAAGGAGGTGAGACATGCCCTTATGAGCATAGTCCCAGCGATTAAGGGTGAGCACGAATTGCTCTCATAGAGGTCTTGGATTATAGTCTGTTATATAGTCAGTTGTAAATTCCGTGTTCGAACCTTGTCCCTAGTTTTCGTGATTTAACTCTTTTACAAAAATCTTGAAACTGAGCTGCGAGGGCCTCCGGAGTGAGAGATTTCACCTTTTGCACCCCAAAAGAGGTGAGGTATGTGAAATCCTTCTTGATTCTTCTAAATATTTATTTAGTGAGTAATCAGGTATTAGTATCATAAATATTAATATTCGTGTCAAAAATTTTTAAGTGCTTGAAGGGTAAGACATAAGATGATAATTAAAGATAAAAAATTTAAATTTAAAAGTGAAGCTTGTAAATATAAATTGATAATTTAAATTTTTTATTTTTAATTTTTTATTATGAGACTCCAAACATGCCTTACCTTAAAATTATAGATGTTCTGAAATTTTTTCAATGAAATAATTATAAAATAAAAAAGAATGAAAGGTGACGGGCTTCCTTTAGCATTTAGCTAGCCAGCCCAGCCATTATTGAAACATTTTATCCTTTGCGCGTCATCTTCTCCACTTATCCAAACAAAGAGGGCAAAGAAGATGAGGCCAAACGACTTTATCATATACGTGGATGACAATTTTAAATAAAATTATATCTTAAAAAAGAAAAAACTAAACCTAATGACCAATCGAAAGCCCATATCATTCCTAGCAAAAAAATAAAATTAAAATAAAAAACATCAATTCTTTTGGTAAGCAAAAACATCAATTTTACAATTTTAATGTGATTTTGATTTTAAAAAATACTAAGAATCTTATCTAAACAATGCAGGATTAATTATATCAATTATCACTCAACTTTATATTTTGTTATTATTTAGTCACTAAATTTTAAAATGTTACCTATTAGGTACTAATATTTTAAAATCGTTTATTACCTGTCACTCGTTAGTCATTGAACTTTAAGATCACGAGTGACAGATTAGAAACAGTTTTGAAATATTAATAATTAGTAGGTAATATTTTAAAATTCAGTGATTAAGTAATAACAGTTTTGAAATATTAGTGACTAACAGATAACATTTTAAAGTTCAGTGATTAAACAGTAACAGAATGCAAGATTGAATGATTATTGATGTAATTAATCCAAACAATACATGTAATATCTATAAGTTTTAAAAGAAAATACCATAATAGCAACAAAAATTACAACAAGAGATAAGGAGCAATGTTTCTCAGTTTTCTTGTAAGTCCTCTCATGGTACGACATATGAATCTCATGAGACTTAGGTGATCCTCCCAACCTACTTGAGTTGAATTTAAGGGCAAAAGAATCGACAATACTACTTCTAATTCTAATTGGTTATCAAGTAGTTTGAATATCTTTGATAGAGTGAACAATAGAATCTCCAATTAATTTATAGAATGAAACTCATTAGTGTGGTGGTTGAGCCAAAGATTGACCAAGATTTATTACGTATTCATAACAATAATTTGACTTTTTTACTTGAAAATATCGCATCATTTGAAATGGATAAATAAAAGCAAAAGAGAAATAAATCTTCTTTCCCTCTTCCATCATATTTAATTTAATGATGCCAGAGAAATTATTGTATGGTTGGTATCCATCACAATCTCCTAGCACTTACTCCAAATTGTATGCCAGAGAGTGCTTAAATCTCGAGATAATATTATTTTATTAAAATTTTGACCAAAAATTATTATAAAAATTTTCTACCAATATCAATTTTAAAATATAATATTTTGTTACAAACATTTTTTTTGTTATTGTTGTCTATATATAACAGCGAATTTATTTATTTAAGTAGCGTTTGTTAAAATAAGTAAGATAATAAAGTATCAAAATAAGTTCGGAATAATTTTTGGATTAAGATATGGAATGGTCAAGATAAAGTTGAGAAGTATTTCAAGATTTTTATCAAACTATTTGTTAAATTATTTAGAATGTATTAGAGGACACAAAAGTAATTTTTTTCTTATATGTAGGAACCAAGATATGTTTATCTTGAGGGAAAGAAAAGATATGCATATATTGAAACATCAAGATAAAATGTCATTAATGAGTTTTTCAAGAATTGTCAGATAAACTTAACAAATATATTGAAAATGATAGAAGTTCAGGATGCATATCATATTTTAGTTTTATCATCTCATATCTTGATTAACAAACGCCCCATTAAAAAAATATCTTTAAATCATTAGGGTCTGTTTGATTAGTCATATTTTTCATGAAAAATGACCATTTTTCATGTAAGTTCCAATTTTGATAGTGTTTGATTTACTATATTTTCTAAGCAATACAAATTTCAACTTTTGTCACGTGATGCTTTTTTTTTCTCATTTTTGATGAAAAACAAATTTTTAGGAGGTTGAAAAAACATTTTTCGGGCAATGGTCTCATCACTCCCGACCGCTTATTCCTCAAATCTTTCTTTCATTCAGTGTAAGATATTTTTTATTTGCGCAAATCATTCGATATTTAAGTTAAATTTTTAAAAATATTAAAAAATTATAAAACTCTTGAATAAGTATTAGAAGTATATTTTTTTTAATGTGGATTCAGCTATTTATAAGAAAATTTGAATATTTATGATAAACATTCATACTATTTCGATATTGCTTAAAATTTAAACTTTTATAAATGAACTTTATTCTTCATGAGATTCTCGAGAAGGATATAAAAATTTATTTATTTTTGGATTAACTTTTTCATAGGAGTCTGTCGAAACTCTCTGAAGCATTCCTTTCACTTGGAAAACTATATTAGATAGCACTCTCAAAGACCCTCATTTCCTTTGGGAGTTTGTTAGACGAGTCTCCTGAGATCTTTCTCCTGAGCCCTCTGTGACTTTTTTCCATGTTTTGACTCTTATCCTTTATCACTTGTGCGTCATAGACTTGTGATTGGGTCAAAGTGAACCCTTTTGCTCCTAGTTTTTCACCCTTAAGATCTCTTTCTGGGCTTCAGTCAACATTTCCTTCCCCGTATCCATTGGATCTATTTTACTAGGCTTTGACATATGGGATACTATTTTACTAGGCTTTGACATACACTTCACTTATAAAAAAATGTTTTAAATTTTTTATCCTACTTTATTCTATATAAAGATCTTTAATTTTTTTTTACTTTTTTATTTATTCATAGAAGAAGATTTCTTTGTGATACAATTTATCAATTATTTGCAAACGAGTTACTCAATAGGAACTTGTTAGAGACATTTGGGTCACGAATCATTTATCTGTATAAATTCATTAAAGTACAACAAAAGAGTCAGCAATAATGTTGAATGACTGTGTTGCCACCAAACCAAGCTTCTCTTAACAATTATTTAGAAATTAATTTTATAAGTTTGGGAGTTAAAAAGAGGACCAAATTGATCACACGCAAATTTGTTTTTTTTTTAGACACACTCGAATTTGATTGAGTTAGATTGATTTAAATTTATCTTATAATTGATTTTGGATAACATAGATTGTTATTACAACTATTAAATTTTAATTTTTGTTACCATTCAGTTCATCTTTTAATTTTTCGCCAAATTCTATTATTAAAAACTAACATGATAATATGTTATGTTTAAGAAAGCAAACTCATATCCAAAGAAAGAGGCCATAAGGCTATTGGAAAAATACATCTACAAGGGCAAGAAGTCATCAAATGGGCAAGATTGAGAGGGCACTAGTCCAAGGATTGAGAGGCTTAAATGAAATGAGAGGCTCGTGGGAGACTGAATTGGGAGACTCTAAAAAAACTTAGTTGAGGGACTAGTGTGGTTGAGAGGCTGGTGAGGTCATCTAAAGACTAGTATGGTCGAGTGGTCAAGATTGAGACTAAGATCAAGTGATTTTATTGGGAAGTCTCCATCGATATATCCTCATAGGAATTTATAAGTCATTCGATAATTGTTATTTGAAAAACTCTCATGCTCTCATATTCTTACCTAGAAATTTGAAAGAAAGCTTAAAATGATTGTCAAAGATTGTGGGCCTGTTCTCTTTCCTGTTTTCGAGCCGTTTTTTGTTTTTAGTTTTTGAAAATACTGAAAACGTGTTCTCTTTGTTATTTTTCAAAATGCGTTTTCAAAAACAACTAAAAATTTTGTTAAGAAAACGCATTTTCAGTGAAAATACACTGAAAATACAAAACAAATGCAAAATGCAGAACCAGTGCCCCCTGCCCCCCAGCGCACACGCACAGACCCACTCCCCCCCACTCTCTCTCTCTCTCTCTCCCCCTATCTTCTCTCTATTCTCCTCTCCTCTTCTGGCCATCGACAGCCATTCCCACCGCCGTCGACCTTCAACTCCAACGCCACCGCGACTAGCGCCCCTCAACTTCACCGTGACCAGCATCGCAACCAACGTCATTGACCTTCAACCCCATAGCCACCGCTACCGTGACCAACACCCCTTTCCGCCATCGCGACTAGCGCCCCCCACTACCATCGCCACCGCGACCAACGTCCACTCCCCGAAAACCCTAGATGAAGAAGATGGGTTGCGGCCGACCAGCACCTCCCCCCCCAGAGAAAACCCTAGATGAAGAAAATGGGTTGCGACTAATTTGATTTTTTTTTTTTGTGTGTTATTTATTTATTTATTTTTTATTTATTTATAAACTGAATATGTGATATATTTTGTTTGTATTAATTTTTTTAAATGATATTTCTAAGGTTGTTGATTTATTTTATTTTATAGTTCAAAGTATTTGAATTAAATTTATAATTTATTAATAAATATTTATTATTTATTTTAAATTAAATTTATTAAATAAAATATCATAGTAACAAAAAAAAACCGTTTTTAAATTTTCAAAGCAAACGTGTTTTCTAGTTTTCTGTTTTGATAAATAATTTTTCAGAATAACAAAAAGAATGTATTTTCAAAAATTTCAAAACAAACACTCAAAACATAAAACTCAAAATGAATTCAAAACTCAAAATACAAAACTAAAACACAAAGAGAACACCACCTGTGACTCTCCTTTTACCCGTCACTCTTTTCTCCCTTATAAATGAAAGACTTTTTTTTGCAAAATGTATGCTTACAACTATGTTAAGATTATAATTTCACTTTAGTCATGAGACTGAGTTAAGCATAAGAGAGTGTACAGGTGACTTGAGTGCGATTTTGTTCACCCCCTTTAACGGGAGTGACCATCACCCTCACTGTTTCTGTGAGGGTGAAAAGCAACGGAACGGCGTGAATAAAATCGCACTCAGGTGACTTCACCTGCACTCTTAACTACTTTCTTCCTTGTAGGTCACTTGTAGACCTACACTTAAAACACTCTTTCGCTGTGATTGAGATATTTTTCTGCATAAAAAAATTTATTATTGTATTTTGATAATAATATATATTAATATAAATTTTAAAATTAATTGATGGTGAAATTTATGTTAATTTTAACATTAAGTGATTTTTGAGTTTATATAATATATATCACATTTGCTTTTATTATTAATATTTGAAAAAAAATTAAAATAGAGACGAAATTATAAAAAAAACAAAAAATTAATAATTATAATAAAAAATTAATTTATTAAAAAAAGTACTAATTGGTGGTCTACAACATAATTTGCCCACACTTTTTTCTACTGTTTTATCTTATCCAAAACTAGCTACTTCATATCTTTGTCTGTCCATAAAAAGAATGAATGAATAGATGGCGCAAAGTAACGTTCCCTTATCTAAGAGATAAGGAGCGTCGTTTGTGGCTGCCGATCGGTTAGTCAATCTTGTAATTAATAAAATAATGGAACTTGGATCATCAATTTTGGCGATATCAATCAGCCAGTGTGAGCTGCCACACAACTACCCAATGAAATTAATAAAATTCTGAATATTATTAAACTATTAAGACTGCACCATCAAGATATCATATTCAAGAGCCTCAGCATCTCTCTCTCTCTCTCTCTGTCTTTTCGATGAATGACAGTGACCGAATGCATTTATCATACGTGCTTTCATGCTGTGAACAGTGCTTCCATATGAAACATTTCGTGCGAAAAATCTGCACTCTTCTGAAGTTTGACACAGACAGGTTGCTTTCTTATTATTTTATATATATCCTCTTTCTTTTTATTTTTACTAAACTTAATTTGTCATTCAAATATGTAGAAATTATACTATTTTATTTTATTTTTTTCCGAAATCAATAATTGTTTGAACAATCAAAAAGCCTGGCAAAATTTTTTCATATAAAGGTTGACTCACATCGTGTTCATATCGATTTAATCACCTAAAAAAATCTTGATAAATTTGGATAAATGGGTAGCAATTTTTATCGTCTTTATAAATATTATGTCAAAATTTAAATAAAATAAAAAGAGAAGATGAAATTGTAGTAAAGAAATCCTATATTTTAACCGTATTATTATTACTTGTTAAAAATACACGTGGGGGTGCTAAATCGTGTCCTTTTAGCTTAATTTGTACGATTTGTCAAGAGTCAGCTTGAATATTCAAGACTAATCAATCAATGGGTCACAGGGGAAAGCGTTCACACCGGATTTCGCCCCCCAGCTGACTGGCGACCGGGACTGTCGGTATAAAAGACGATGATTCGGCACCCAAATCGGTTAACCCACGCAGCGGACGCAGCCCTTACACGGCAGCACCTCACTCACGCGGGTAAGAAAATGTCACCCACGCTCACGCCACTCCACCTTAACGTGAGCACGACCATCCAATAGACTTCTGCCACGTCAATGATCAACGGAAGTTAATTGGGCGTTACGTCGACGCTCTGGAGATGGAGTGGCATCCCAACCGGCAATAAGTAGCCGTTAGAAGCACCATGTGCCTTTGCCGACACCAGAAATTTACAGCTCTCTTTTAGTCAAATCAATTAAACTCTCTCACTACTTGCGTTTTCTTATAACGCTCGACCCATAACTTTCCCTCATATTCTCGGCAGCCAAACAGAACGAAAGGGAAAAGAAACTCCGATTGTGTTTTTGTGATATGCTGCCAAAGATATATCACAATTTATGAAGGATTCCAAGCAAAAGCAGCATTACTATAGCTTGTATTTTACTTTTTCCCGGCAAGAGAATGGGGGATGGATGCGTTTGCTTTGATTGAGCTTCCGAAGCAATCCGAAGGACTCTCAGATCTGCAACTCTCTTCTTAATTATCTCTCTCCAAAGCTTCGATTTCTGTTCTTTTGGCGCTCCGACTGTTTCACAATAGGGCAGAGCTCACGGTTCTGAGATCAACAGTATGAACTTCTGCCTTCTGTATTCCTTCCATTTATTTTATTCGTAAATATGTACTGTTGAATTCCTGGAAATATGCAAGTTTTTTGGTATTAAATCAAGAGATATGTTAGAATATGAATTTTGCGAATATATACGGCAGGAACATGGAAACTTGAATTCTGCAGCTCCTTTTGTTAATTAAATTGGAATTACGGGAATTGTTAACATTGAGTTAACAAAATTCAGTCAATTATAAATGATATACTTCTTTAGGTAGTGTTTTAACTGTTTTCCGTTGTCTTCGTGAAAAAAAAAAAAAAAAACTAAATCTATTTTATTTGTGGCTTTGGGAATATTGATTAATGTTTACAATTGGGGATAGTTTTCATATGCCTACTGCTGAGGTTACTGGAAACAGACTGGACAGATCTTCTTTAAGTTCTCGTAAAAGATCGATTTTGTTTTTCTTTTTTGAAACTTTTTAGAGACTTGATTAACGTAGATATAAAGATATTTGCTAATTGCTATTCTTGATTACAACATCAATTGCAACGCCTTAATCCAACTAAGTGGGGTCAGCTAGTACACTTATCTTTTGGGGCTTGAAATATTGTTAACAGAGGTTCATTTAAGCAATTTGATTGCATGCCTCTAGTTTGATTGCAACATGTGACACTTTACCAGTAGAAATTGACAAAACAGCAGTTGGAAATTCCATGTCTGCAATTGAATGTTATCTTGTAATTTTATTTTGTAGATTGTATATACTGTACTCTTTATGAATGCATGGTATATTGGTTATGCATAACTTGCTTGTTTGACAGGGAGGGTGGCATATTTTTCCACAAGATCTAGATGGCTACACTTGGAGACATAGGGCTTGCAGCTGCCATCAATATTCTCACTGCATTTATTTTCTTAGTGGCATTTGCCTTTTTACGGCTTCAACCTTTCAATGACAGGGTATACTTCCCAAAATGGTACCTTAAAGGATTAAGAACAAGCCCTACAAGCTCCGGAGCTTATGTATCAAAGTTTGTAAATTTGGACTTCAAGTCATATTTGAGGTTTCTGAATTGGATGCCTGAGGCACTTAAGATGCCGGAACTTGAGCTTATTGATCATGCAGGATTGGATTCAGCTGTTTATTTACGGATTTACTTGATAGGGTATGCTACTGCAGTTCTCAAAATTCCTTTGCTCTTGTTACTTGCTAGTTAGCTTGCGTGCTGAATTATCATTTGCAGGGTAAAATGAAGGAATGTGCTCATGAATATTCTAAATGTTATTCTTGTATGGTATTCTATAAGCTATTATTGTGTTTGATGGACTTGTTGAAACTTTCTTATTTGAAGTATTTTCATGTTGCCATATTCTATTGTCCTTTTCTTGTTTTTCTTGTCTTGAACCAAGTGAAGCATAAAAGATAAAGGCTTGTTTAATCGAAATTATATAAATGATTTTAGTGACTCAAAGCACTAAGATAAAGTTCTCGTGAAATCTGAAAAGGAAAAAGAATAGGAAGTTTGGACGTTTTTATAGATCAAGTCAAATTATGGGCCACAGAAGGGATTTTCTGGCTAGTCAGGTGTTATTGCTTGCTCTTCAAACTATAAATTTGAAAAGGGGTATTTTTGGGGGAGGCATTGATTTCTATATGACTTGAATTCGGCAAAACTTAGATCTTACAACCCTATGTAAATTACCCATAAAGCATGGACACAGTGAAGAGGTCGCCAACATGTCAGACTGGTGACATGGAGACACATCAGCGATACTTGTTGGAAATGCTCACGTGGCGTGTCCAACACTACTTTTGTCATCCTCAACGGGACATGTAGGGGGACGCACATCCCCTTATGGACACAACGAAGACGAATGGTTACCCTGCAGGAGGGGGTGCACTTGCCGATTGCTGCTTTTGTTGCGCCTATCGTGTTGATTTCACTATTTGAGTTTAGAATATATTTTTGGTATTTTATTATGTCACTAGAAATATAAAAATTTAGTTTATTAACTTAACGTATCCCAACCGTGTTGTGTCCTAATTTTTTAAAAAAATGTCGTGTTCTCATCTCCATGGCCAGGTCCGCGCTTCTTAGTAAATTACTAACAGCTATTGTAAAACATATGGTACTACAGACTGACAAAATAGAAAAATACATCCTTACATTTCTTTGCCATCTGATTGATCATTTGGAGATTTCGAGAAACCCTTCCTGCTGGTCTGTGCTGGTGGCTGGTGTAACTTACTTGTTTCACATACTATTTTCCATGCCCATTCTTCATTAGTCGTTCAAAACTTAGTCAGAAGAACCTTTTCTGTTTTAAAGTCTATGCAGCTATACTTGAAACTTATGTAGGAAAGGCTCATTTTTTTCTGACATTTTACCTCTAGTTAGCATTATAACAATCTTGGAATTAGTGGAGTGATATTGCTAAAGTCTTTGTCCCATTTGTGTCAAGTAAGCTTGATAAAGACTGGAATACCAGTTATTATGTTTCTCAAGTGCAGTATTCTAGTATCCGTTTAACTTGTTCCTTTTGTCTCTCTCTCACTGAACATATAATAATTCTGTTTCTGATACTTATTTGTTCTCTATGTGTGCACGCACATGTTTGTTTGTGCATGTATGTTGCGTCCTGCAGTGAGAATGTCACCATTGCAAAATTGAGTGGCTTATGGCATAATTAGACATGATATATGCCATCTGCTAATTTCATAATTTAGTTATTGGTGTTGTCCTACTGCCATGAAGATATTGAAGAAACTGGTACCTGCTCTTATACCAATTTTAAGTTTTATATCAGTTTGTTGAGAATGTGACCTTTGGTGGATTGCTTCCATGTAATTAACTATTGTCCAATATAAGTATTCAAAACAAAGAACTTTCTTGAAGTGAAAGCAACATATGTAAAACAAGCTGGATTCTCTCTCGTGCTTGTGCTGAAACCATGAACTTGCAAGTGTGCCCAGGTTGTATCAACTGGGCTCCACAGTTTCATATTGAGCCCTATGATATGTTTCTTCAACAATTACTCCTGTTTTGAATTGCACAGCACCTTAGCAATCCTGCAACAAGTAAAGCTGAAGTCTTCAAATCTTCAACAAATCTTAAATCTGTAATGAGAAGCTTAAGTCTTCAATTACTCCTTTATTGAGTTGCACAACATCTTGAAGTCTTCAAATATTCAACAAATAGTGAAGAAAGATGTCTTTGTGTTGGACAAAGTTATGGAGAATACCTCCGAAAAAGCAAGTCTCGAAACATGAATAGTAGAATCAGGTCCTGAACAATAGAATCACGACTGAGGTGTGTGTAGCACTGTCCTTAAGAGTGATTTCTAGCCCTCAGGGATACTATCTTGGTATAACAGGTCTGAGAGTTCACCCTCCAAGATTCAGCGATCATGTCTCCCTCAATGCATTCTCAAGCTTAAAGTCTTCAATACCTGTATTGAATCCTACAACATCCTCGATTCTTCAAATCTTCCACAAATAATGAAGAATGATATCTTTGTTCAAAAATCTGATTGACATTGTCAGAGATTTGTTTTTGTGCGTGTCAATCGGAGACATTGTTCGGAGACCTTTTCATAACAGCTAAAGTTTTTAGTCTTAAGATGGACTTAAACAAATCATCAAATAATGTTCTTTAGTTCTCTTTGTGTTAGTCTTGAAAGGTGATAAGAGTTGATACTCTATTTATTATAGCTATGTATTTATGTGTCTTTAAGATCTGTGGAAGGTAGTTGAATACTCTCTTTATAGCTCTCAATATCAAACAAACTGCTAATCAATGGCCACCTTTCAAACAGGTTTATACACGGTTTAAATACTGTGACAAATTTGGCTAGTTTTACTCCAAAATGCTGCTGTATACTTGAACGACAAACAACCTAGTCTAAGACCTTGAAAAAAAACTATAGGCAAATTCTTTTGCTAACTGAATATGCAAATATTAGAATTCTTAACAGATATGAACTCAACAGAATGTTCCTCTTACACAATTAGTCTTCTGCTAATTTCTTAATTTAATTGTTGGTCTTATACTGCCATATGACATGATATCATCTGGACAAAGTGTGTTATTTTGTAGAACATATTATCTACCACTGAGTGTATTATCTACTTACATTCTCTCTCTCACAGTTTTGATTTACTTTTTTGTGCTGATTTATGCACATTTGCAGACTCAAAATTTTTGCTCCCATTACAATACTTGCATGCGTTGTCCTGGTACCAGTTAACTGGACAAATAGCACGTTAAGGCTATCCAAAGTAACTTACAGTGATATTGATAAGCTTTCTATATCCAACATTCCTCTTGGATCTCAAAGGTGAAAAATTTATTTTTGTATTTATTTATTTTCTGGCAAGCTTCTAAACATGTTACTTCATCATTTCTTGGAAGTCAGGAATATTTAACATCCCATCTGCATTTTTTATGCCTTCCCAAAAGGGGTGTCTCTAGTGCATCAGGCTTAAACTATAGTTTTTAATATGACTTTCTGTTTGTAAAATTTTGAATCTTTCTCTGTTCTACTCAGTTAAGTAAATTGACTGTTAATGTGACTGACAAGTTATATCAAGCCCTAAATTATTGCAGCACTCTGTCATCCCATAATTTATATTGCTTGGTCCCAGGTACACCTTTATTAGCAGTAAAGGTGCTGATAGTTTTTGGTTGTTAGAGAGTAGAAAATTTTCTTTTATGCCTGATATTCACTTGGTTTTCGGGGTACAATAATGTTTGTTGGGGTGGTGAGTTCATGGCCCCCAACAAACCCAGATTATTTTTCTTAGTACAGTTCATGAAGAAAAAGTTAAAAATGGACCTTGACAAACCAGATTTTTTTTTTTGGTTAGGGAACAAAAAAATATGGTTTATTGAGGTCCATTGTTAACTTTTTCTTCTTTTAGTTATTTTCTTTTGTTCACCTATGCCGCCTTTTCCTTAAAAGACTACTGCAACTCCTGCCCTAAACCTTTTTGTTCCCTAACCATCCCTTCTCTAAACCCTACACTTTGGCTGGTCTTTCACATTACTTCCTGGATTCAAGCAGAGGGGTAGAACTGTAGAAGTCTTCACTTGAAGGAGAAAGTGGCATTGCTTTCAATCAGGGAGAGTGGGTAGCCACACTTCCTCAACCTTGAGGCAACTTGTTTACCAGTTGGACATGTGGTTTTACCCAAGAACCTAACCCAAGCCCCAACTTGTCTGATTGATCGAATTGACAAAGCATCCTCTTTGATTTTCAACCGAAAATTCACCATTTGAAACAGTTTCAGCATTTTTAGTTCTTTGCAGTTGCAGTTGACACTGAATCTGTAATACCCTTTCCTAATCTTTGTATCTTCTCTAATCAATCTCATAAATCTAAGTAGAAATTGGCTCCAAAACGTAAGCTCACATGATCCCATTTTCAGAAAGTTGCTGTTTTGGTTGTTAAATTGCTGACTTGGCCTCGCAGTTTTGCATTGATGCAACCCATAGAATAATTACAAAGCATATTAATTCATTTATTTGTGCCATGGTTGGAAGAATAGTCATGAAGTTGTAATCAGCTCAATTTATGAGATAATATGCAATTATCATGCTGAATGGAAGAATTTTGGTTCTTTCATTTCCAATATATTGAATTAGGGGAAAATCTGATTTTGTACAACATGAAATCACACATGATACTGGGAGAATATATCCCAACCCATTGATATATCTGCAGGTGGCATTTTGAAGAATTTCCCTTTCACTGTTGCAATTTGTAAGCATAATTGATGCATATCATTCCAAAAGTTATGTGCTTATTGCAATTTGTAAGCATAATTGAAGTGTGGTTGGAAGATTTATGTGCTTATTACATTCTTAGCCCAAGCTGCGAAGATCCAAATACAGTCTATCATCCTGGAAGAACCCAAAAAATGGATCGATGAAATAAAGCAAATGCTGCATTTTTTCTGATTCTAAGACTAGAAGGTCAATTTGGTGGTGTCATGTAGAGTCCAAGCCTCTTTAAGAGTTTAGTTAACAATTTAGTATTTTATTGTAAGTGATCCATCGATTCTAAGATCCTGTAGTATCACTTTTCAACATAATTCTTCTTATTTAGGGGGAAATGTGGGATGAATAGGACATTCTTTTCAACATTTATGGTATGTAGTAAATGTCAGTATTATCTTCACCATCAGTCATGAGATTGTATTATCATATCATCAAATAAGGACTTCATATATAACAGTTTATACTCTAGGACTTCATATAATCAAATAAATGTCAGTTTACTTTTACTGCCAGTACTACTGTAGTGCAGTGGATGATGTTCGTTCACCATTCTGGGATTGCAGATTTTGGGCTCACATTGTTATGGCCTATGCGCTCACTTTTTGGACATGTTATGTGCTAAGAAAAGAGTACGAAACAGTTGTATCAATGCGGTTGGACTTTCTTGCCTTACAAAAGCGTCGCCCTGATCAGTTCACGGTAAGATGCTACCTGTCTTTTGGAAAAGGATGTTTTACGTTTTTATCATCTCCTCGGGATTATTTGTCCTTCTTCATGCATTCTTTTATTTTAAATTTTAGTTGTGATGTGTTAGTTCTTTCCCATGCAGTGGTATCTCCTTGAGTGCAGTTTATATGTTTAAGTTGTATGTAAAATATTGGCATCCCTGTGCATACTGATATACGTTCTGGTACGACATGGTGTTAACATTGTTCTTATAACTTGACTTCTGAACCCATGGAAAAGATAGACAATCATGATACATCATTCTCCAGAATTGTTCCTGTACAGCGCTTCTTACACTCTTTTTTCTTCTGTGTGTGTCTACTAAAATAAGCAATGATGGTAAGCATTTGAGTATCAAAACAAATCTGATAATTGTATCAAACAGCAGTTGACTTTAGCTGTTGAGCTTCTTGTCAATTTGAAAACTTGGCACTTTTGTAGTTTGTGCAGTCACAAATTCCTGAAAAGTTTATTGATCCTCACATGTTCATAAAGTTGCCATTAAGACTCTTCAGTGCCAGCTTCTACTAAACCTGAGTGTTGAAACTGATTGTTCACAGGTCCTTGTAAGAAATGTACCGCCAGACCCCGATGAATCAGTTAGCGAGCTTGTGGAGCACTTTTTCCTCGTCAACCATCCAGATCATTACCTTACTCATCAGGTTGGCTTGGGTAGCATTCTATTAATAGATAGATAAAAATGCACATTCAAATACAAATAGATCTTATATGAATACTTGGAGTTGGGGTGGTGAGGGGCACGGGGGAGGGTGGGTGGGGGGGGGAGGGGGGGGGGAGAAGAAGATAATATGAGCCTTCTATACTAAATTAGTCTGAATTTCATGAGAAGTATTTTGCTTGAATCCACCTGTATCTATTTAGGTTGCAGTAGATCTGGTTAATTACAGTATTATGAGTTAGATGGACTTATTCACAAGCTCTCAAGCTTTATGCTTCTTTTTATTATTATTGTTATTATTTTTTGTATGTTGAATTCTATTTTGTGCTTAGTGGATAATGAAGTGTTAATAATGCCAGCAGAACTCGTCAGTCACTCTATTTTCAAGGGCAGAAATGAAGATTTAATCTTTATTGTTGTAGTTAATAAAAATTTCTTGTATTTGGCATAGTGAATGACATGTGGAAGTATCAACCTAGGGACTATGGAGAAATTTCTTGTGTGTGTTAGGCACATGATAAGGAGTTAACATTATCAACAAGAACAAGACATTTAATTTTCTTTCTATTATTTTTTCCAACTGTTGTCAAACAGTCAGGCGAGCAGGAAACTCAGCTTGTTCAGAGTTTGAGCTATTGTAAGTTATACATTATTTAGAGACCACATTTACTAACAGAAAAATATTAGTACAATGTTCAATTTTACTTAGAGGAAGGGTATTTACTTAAGTTATTAATTTCTTACGTATAAGATAATTGAATACCTGTTAAATTACTGTACAGCTTTGTTCTTACTTAAAACTTTTTTGCAGGTTGTGTACAATGCCAACAAACTTGCAAAATTGGTCAAGGAGAAGAAGAAAAAGGAAAACTGGCTTGACTATTACCAGTTAAAGTATTCTAGGAGTCCGTCAAAACGGCCTATGATGAAGGTACCACATGCATGTGATGCCTGTCTTCAATAGACGTATTTGTTGCATGAGGTGTTGCTATTGTGTCTGTCATAATGCTACTTTCCTTCTTGTTCTGGTGAAGTTCAGTTAATTAATTTAGGGTCATAACAGGAATTTTGCATTTTTTTTAAATTTGCAGACTGGTTTCCTTGGCCTCTGTGGGGATAAGGTGGATGGAATTGATTTTCAGACATCTGAAATCGAGAGACTATCAGGAGAAGTAATTGCTCTTATTGAACTTCTCTTAGATAACTTATAATTTTCTTTTTCTATTTAGAGTTTGTTTGCTTTACTTTTTTTTTATTTTAATTTAAGTATTTATTTTCCTTTCCTCTGTTATCCTTTTATAAAACTATCATAAGTTACTTAAAATTTTGTTTCCAGAATCTTTTAGTTCATAGATATTGGCATGCCGTCATGGGATAGAGGTTTAAATGACCATATGTGCTATCATTTTCCTACGAGTTCAAGCCCCTTGAAATGGTTGAAAGTGGGTTTTCTAGTTAAGTTTGGCTTAGTGGATAACCACTGTGTGTTCATGTGTGCGTGCGTGTGTGTGCAGGTGTGAGTGTGAGTGTGAGTGCGTGTGTGGGTGTGAGACAATGTCTCCTTTGATTTTCTTCCTAGTATAAATGATTTTTTGAGGACCTTTTACTGCTAACAAAAAGGAAGCAACATTTACAACCAAAGAAAATAGAAACTACAGAAATGAATATGAACTAACAACATAGCCTTGAAGAATGAAACCCTAAGGGATGTGTTACAACCAGTTCGTGAATTTATAGACATTGTGTGTGTGTGTGTGTGTGTGGGTGTGCGTGTGGGGGTGGGTGTGCGTGTGCAGGTGAGGGTGCGATTGTGGGTGGGTGGGTATAGGTGTGGGTGTAGGGTTGCAAATGAGCTAAGCTGTTCACAAGCGGCTTGGTGTTCGGCTCGATAAGAGCTCGTTCGTTAAGGTAAACGAGCCGGACTTGAGCCTAATTTTGAAATTCGATTTATAAATGAGTCGAGCTTGAGCTTAATAAGGCTCAGCTTGCTAGCTTGATTAGAGGCTCACGAGCAAGCTCGATTAGAAATTCACGAATAATTCGTGAATAGGCTCGTTTATAAATATATTAATAAATTTATTCATAATTTTATAAAAAAATTATTTAACATAAAATTATTAGACTTTAAATTATTATAATAATATCATTAAATTTTGTTGAGTTTGATTTTAAGAATATTTTGACAATGAGAAATTAATTAAATGCAAAATTTTCATATACTTTCTCCATTAAAATGTGTTGTTAATAAGATATGCTATGACTTGAAGATTAATCAGCAAATATATGAATTTAATAGAGTAATTATCATTTTAATCGAGTAAGGAAATGTTTAGTTGGGTAATAAGTATTGTATTCGACTAACTTTTTCTTTTAATCAAGTAAGACTTGAGCATTTAAGGGATTAATCGATTATATACTCGTTTTACTCGAATATATGATGGAATAACATTATTTGATGGAGAAGCGCACGCATACACGCACATGCCAATGCGTCCATTAAAAAGTAGTCCATTAAAAAAGTAAACATGACAAATGATTATGTGTCCATTAAAAAAGTAGTCCTCTTGAACTATGAACAACATTTTGTTGCCCAGGCCAATGCTGCTTACAAAAATTTAAGAAAGTAAACATGATGATGCACCCTTGATATTGCTGTGAACAAATTGTCTACTTATGAAATACCAGTTAGAATGTTCTTAATGGCTCACTTCATGTTGTTACATGGAAGATAACCTTTTACTGGAATCCTCATGCTTCAATTGATTTTTATTGTACTTGAATTGCATTCAATTAGAACCTGTTATTCATAGGCCTTTTTCTTTTCTTCATCTTGTAGATTGAAGATCATAGTGATTACATTTCTCATTTCACTTCTATTATGAACTTCAACTCATTTCCTATTGAAACCCATTTTTGTATCATTTCATATTCAGATAGCTGAAGAGCGAGGAAGTATAATGGAAAATCCGGATTATACTGTGCCAGCAGCATTTGTCTCATTCAAAACTCGTTGGGGAGCTGCTGTCTGTGCACAAACCCAACAATCACGAGATCCAACTATATGGTTGACAGAGTGGGCCCCTGAGCCTCGTGATGTCTATTGGAACAACCTGGCTATCCCTTATGTTTCACTGACAATTAGGAGGCTTATAATTGCTGTTGCCTTCTTTTTCCTCACATTCTTCTTCATAATCCCAATCACATTTGTACAATCCCTTGCGAACATTGAAGGTATCGAAAAATCAGCACCATTCTTGAAGCCTATCATTGACATGTGAGTTTTCTTCCATTCTTATGTAAAGGACTTCCCTATGCTGTTTGGGAATTACATGCATTGCTTTCTTTGGGAAATTTTATTTCTGTGCACATTTAACCTTTTGAAGTAGTGCCAATATTTATGAGTTGTAGAGAAATTTTACTTATATCTTGTTATATTCATGGAAATCTCACACATTCAATTGGAGTAAGATTCTAACTGCATGATTCAAATATAATATTCATAAAATAACTAGCCCTAGGCCTCCTAAATGAGTAGTAAAGAAGATAAGCATTATTTGTGGTTGAATAATGTATTTTGGCTGCATTTGTTTTGGTGTAGAATCTTTTACATATTTTTCATTGTTTGGTTAAAGAGGAAGTTAGTAAAATACTTTTACATGAAATTATTTTTTAGCATAAGTCCAAAAATAACACATACAAGGACATATCAAGCCTTAATTCCACTGGGGTCGTCTGAATTCTAGCTTGCCAGTCATTTTTATCATAGATAAGAGTCTCCCATTAAGTTTTCTTTATCTTCCTCTTACCTCTTTTCCTAGCAGTCTCAAAATAACTTACAGTAAAATATCCTGTAAATGATGTGAGAGTAGTAAAAGGAATTGAGCAGCCACTTCTCCTTGGTAACAGAGTTGCATTATTAGATAAGTTCATATAACTCTTCCTATATATATATGAACAAATAATTTTGGAAGAAATTACTTGATTTCTTACCTCCAATAATCAGCTGTACAATACATATATACAAGAGATCTTTCTATCTTAGGCTGTACAGGAATAGAAAACTTAGGCTATACAATAGTAGGAACCTTAGGCTATACAAGAATAGGAAACTACCAAAAAACTAAAACATAAAGTTGACCTAAGATAATTCCTTTGATTACTCCTTTAATTTGGAGATTTAATATTTTCAATCATTTTCTCTAAATCAGGGATTGATTTTCATATTCTAACACTCTCCCTCAAGTTAGTGAATAGATGTTAATCATTCTCAGCTTGCTTACAAATGCTTCAACACCTGGTTTCGACAGTGCCTTAGTCAGAACATCAGCTTTTTGTGTCTTAGTTGGGATGTAGGATAGGCTAATAGCTCTTCTCTCAATCTCTGTTTTGATGACGTTTCGGTCAATTCTCACATGTTCCATTCTGTCATGCTGGATTGGATTATGAACTATGATGATAGCTGATTTGCTGTCACTATACAACTTCATAGGTCTCGTCCATGTAACTTTTAGGTCCTGTAATAATCTTTCTAGCCATATCAACTCACAAATCCCTTGAACAATTGCTCTGTACTTGGCCTCATCATTACTTCTTGCCACGACTGTTTGTTTTTTACTTCACCAAGTGATCGAGTTACCCCACAGTTTAGTGCAGTAGCCAGTTGTGGACTTGCTATCCTCAATTGAACCTGCCCAATCTGCATCTACAAAACATTCAACTCCCTTATAATCACTCTTTTGAAACAAAGTCCCGTTTCTAGGGGTCCCTTTTAGGTATCGAAGAATTTGGTTTACTGCCTCTAGGTGTCTTTGAGTAGGTGAGTATATAAATTGACTCACGACACTTACACTATAGGTAATATTAGGTTTGGTAAGGGAAAGGTATATCAATTTTCCTACTAGGCACCTATTACCTTTCCTTATCAATAATAGTCATTTTTCGTGACTTTTTTCTTCCAATTTTGTTCTAATGGAGTACCTGTAGGTCTACAACCAAGTTTTCCAGTTTCATTCAAGAGAACAAGTGTGTATTTTCTTTGGGTTATGAAAACACCTTGTTTACTCCTTTCTATCTCCATGCCAAGGAAGTATTTTAGTGTACCGAGAACTTTGACCATAAATTCAGCCTGTAGCCTGGTTTTAAGTCCTGTTATCTCTTCAGTGTCATCACCTGTTATCAACGTATCATCCACATACATTATCAAAATTGATCTTTTTCCATTTTTAGCCTGTTTAATGAAGAGAGTGTGGTCAGCCTATCCTTCCTGATATTCAATTGAGTCATAGCAGCACTAAACCTTGTGAACCATGCCTTGGGTGATTGCTTGAGAGTGTGGTCAGCCTATCTTTCCTGATATTCAATTGAGTCATATCAGCACTAAACCTTGTGAACCATGCCTTGGGTGATTGCTTGAGACCATAGAGGGACTTCTTTAATGTACAGACTTTACCTGAGGCTTCAGTGGATTCAAAACTAGGTGGAAACCTCATATAAACTTCCTCTTCCAGCTTCCCATTCAAAAAAACATTCTTCACGTCCATCTGGTGAAGTTCTCAATCTAAGTTGGCAACAAGAGACAAAAGAACCCTTATTGAATTTAACTTCGCTACAAGAGCAAATGTTTCTTCATAGTCAATGCCATAAGTTTATGTGAATCCTTGGGCAACTAACCTTACCTTGTATCTCTCTATTTTTCCATCCAGGCCATGTTTGACTATGAATATCCATTTACATCTAACAGGTCTCTTTCCTTTAGGTAAACTCCACAATATCCCAAGTCTTGTTATCAATCAATGCATTCATTTCCTCCAAAACAACTTCTTTCCATTTATGGTCATGAAGGGCACTTTGAATGTCTCTAGGGATTTCCACATTGTCAATCATAGTGGTAAAGAAGATGTACTTAGGAGACAACTTAGAATAGGTTAGATAGGTGGAGATAGAATGCTTGGTACACGATCTTACCCCTTTTCCCATAGCAATTGGAACATCAAGATCATCAACTATGGTAGCCTCTTTCAAACCAAGACTTAGCTCCAGTTTAGATGAATGGCTATGTGGAAGAGCTTTTGGCCTTCTTGAGTCTTAATCGGTTGTGGTTCAATAGTAGGTTCTCCCCCTGATTCATTTCTCGTAAGGTTCAAGTTGGTCTAATAAAGGATGTGAGGATAGTTCAAGTGAGGGAACATTTGATGGATAAATCGAAAGGGAAATAGGAAGTGAAATAGATGGGTCTCAATGATTATGTATCTTCATGAGGGGTCTCTCCCTGAAGAGAAACATTGGGATAGTAAGGCTGATGTTCAAAGAAACATACATCATAAGAGACATAAAATCAGTGAGTGGAAGGAAAGTAGCACTTGTAACCTTTTTGGGTGGAAGAGTACCCAACAAAAATACATTTGAGTATCTTAGGATCAAGTTTGCTGCAGTGAGCGTGTTGATTATGAACAAAGGCAGTACATCCTAACACTTTGGGAGAGAGTGAGTTTATAATGCAAATTTGGGAAACATAGCAAGTAAACAACTCAATGGGGTTCAATAGTTAAGTGGTTTGGAAGGTGTCGACGTTCGGAATTGGTCGATTGTGATTCGTTGGCCCGAATTGGTGTAATGAATCTGAGAGGGAGAAAATGGGTTATCTGGTTCGATTTGTTGACTCGCTGGCCGGTCTTTGCAAGATACTCCGATGCTCAAGTAAGTGAACGAGTAAGTAAAAATGTAGAGTATTAGTAAGTTGGCAGGGAAAGCATACCAGGACTCTAGGAAGAGCTGGTTGATATATGGGAGGAAGAGATGTCCTCTAGCATGTGCTGTACGTTTGCAGGTGGTGGGACAGAATATCCAGCGTCGGCAGAAATGCCCATGCAGCAGCAAGGTGCCGACAGGACCCTTATTAATGTGGATAGGATTCGTTATTAATGAGGATGAGATCTAAGTCGAACGCGCGAAAATCCAGACACGGCTGTAATGATGTTGCAAGGGGCCAAGATGGGACTGACGTGAGCTAATCAAATGGGCCGAGAGGGTAGGGCCAAATTGGGCCTGAATGGCCCAGCTGGGATGGCCCTTAGCCCGCTAATATTTTCTGGCATATGACCCTCTCGTTATGCGAGCTGATCGGCTAGGCCGACGAACTATAAGAGTCGTTGGGAGCTCACTCGAAGTGTAGTTGGGAGGAGCTCGCTCGAAGTGTAGTTGGGAGCTCGCTCGGATAGGCCGACAAGCTAGAGGCATTTCTGGGAGCTCGCTTGGCCCTGCGATCCGAGCTCGGGCTCCAACAATGTGTGAGCTCGCTTCGACGAACTCAGCTCGAGGTCTACTGGACCTTATGCGATTGGGTTGACTCGCTGAATTGAGCCCAGCCCATAAGGAGTAGAGCAGGAAATATCCGTAACATTAAGCCCCCCAGCTCACAGTGCGATCTTCGGACGCGTGCCAACCATTCCAGCTGTTAATACACCTTTTAGCTTTCTGCCCAATCGCTTCACATCACACCGTTTCATGCAGCACGTCTTGTTTGTGGCGCATTTAATGCGCATGTTTCCCATAACCGCTTAATCATTATGTCCGTGGGCCCCATACTCTCGTGCACCACCATTGGATCTAGGGCAGCTCGTCGGTTTCTTCATCCAACGGTGGAGTGCCCTAAACTATAAAAGCATGAGGAAATTCCTTCCCCCCCTTTACCGTGTCATTTTTTGAAAATATTTTCTACATTTGCAACCTTCTTCTTCCTCCCGACTTCAAGACTCCATTGTCGACGGTTCCGAAGCTTCTCCGCCCTTGGCCTTCTCTTTCTAGCCGGTTCCTCTCCTCGACTCTTGCAGCAATCGATCAAAAACAGTAAGCTTATCGCATTCTTTTAGTCTATTTCATTTCTGTTCCCATTCTTTCCGTCGATTCCATCTTCATGCCCTGCCTCTTGGCAATGGTTGTGTGTCTCTTAGGGCTAGCTTTTATTTATTTTAGGAGGTTTAATAGGCTTAGAAACTCAGCCTCCTTTCTTTCGAGTCATACCCTGTTGCGAAGCGCACGACCTGATCGGTAGGAAGTGTCCCTAGGAACTTCGGTTCGCAAGGGCTGATTCATTCTCAGCGACCTGATACATTTTTCTTTTTGTCTTTTCATCGTAGATGTCTACATCAGGTCAAAAGCACCGCAACCACAAGGTAGAGGATAATGATACCTCTAGCTCTTCGGTGCATAGAGAAAGGATGCTACCGCGATCTACTCAGAACGTGGCTTCATTTGATTCCAAGGTCGTTGAGAGAGTTTCTTAGCGTACCCCCCCTGCAGTAGCCCAGCCAGCTACTGAGGAGCGCGCTACTCGCGAGATCTTCAAGCGCTATCCCTCGAAGCTAACGATCAGCGAGCTGACATCGTGCGCTTCTACGTACTGTCTTCCTTGCGGCACACGTTTGATGGTGCCTTCTCTTGGTGACCACACAGCTTTTCCTCCTGCGGGGTTCATCACTATCAGCCCCCAACACTTAGAATTTGGTTTTAGGTTTCTACTCTAGCCCTTCCTCTAGTGCCAAAATATTGACGTTCGGAATTAGTCGATCGTGATTCGTTGGCTTGCATTGGTGTAATGAATCCGAGAGGGAGAAATTGGGTTATCTGGTTCGATTTGTTGACCCGCCGGCCGGTCCTTGCAAGGTACTCTGATGCTCAAGTAAGTGAACGAGTAAGTAAAAATGCAGAGTATTAGTAAGTTGGCAAGGAAAGCATACCAGGGCTCTAGGAAAAGTTGGTTGATATATGGGAGGAAGAGATGTCCTCTAGCATGTGTTGTACGTTTGTAGGTGGTGGGACAGAATATCCAGCGCCGACAAAAACACCCATGCAGCAGCAAGGTGCCGACGGGACCCTCATTAATGTGGATGAGATCTGTCATTAATGAGGATGGGATCTAAGGTGAATGTGCAGAAATCCAGACGCAGCTGTAATGATGTTGTTGCAAGGGGCCAAGATGAGACTTACGTGGGCCGAGAGGGTAGGGCCAGATTAGGATTGAATGGCCTAGCTGGGACGGCCCCTAGCTCATTAATATTCTCTGGCATATGACCCTCTCGTTATGCGAGCTGATCGGCTAGGCCGACGAACTGCAAGAGTCGCTGGGAGCTTGCTCGGATAGGCTGGCGAGCTAGAGGCATTTCTGGGAACTCGCTTGGCCCTGCGATCTGAGCTCGGGCTCCAGCAACGTGTGAGCTCGCTTCGACGAACTCAGGTCGAGGTCTACTGGAGCTTATGCGATTGGGCCGGCCCGTTGAATTGAGCCTAACCCATAAGGAGTAGAGCGGGAAATACCCGTAACAAAAGGCAACCTATTTATGAGATAGGCAACTGTTAGAATAGCTTCACCCCAGATTTGAAACATTGCTAGCAAACATTAGGGATCGGGCCACCTCAAGAAGATGCCTATTTTTCCTTTTTGCTATTCCATTTTGTTAGGGAGTAGAGGGACATGAGCTTTGATGTAAGATGATACCCTGATCAATAAGGTATTGGTTTAGTTCTTGTGCAAAGTATTCCCCACCATTATCAATTTGAAGGATGTGAACAGAAGACTGAAATAGATTGGTAACAAGTTTATGAAATTGTTTAAATGTGGAACAAGTCTCAGATTTGTCCTTCATGAGGTAAACCCAACAAACACGGGTGTGGTCACCAATAAACGTGATAAACCATCAAGTACTGGTTAAAGTTGAGACACTAGCTGGCCCCCCAAATGTCACTGTGAATAATATGAAATGGCTGTGAGGATTTATAGGGCTGAGTAGGATGATGAGTGTGTGGATGTTTAGCATAAACACAATGTTCACATTGAAAGGAAGTAGGATCTTTATTGATGAATAATTTCGGATACAAAGTTTTTAGATAATTAAAACTAGGGTGGCCTAGTTGATGACATAACAAAACATCACAATGAGAAATGGAAAACAATGAAATAGGATTGAATGACTTATGAGTCAATGGAGGAACCACACTTGAGAAGTAGTACAAGCCAATTTGCTCCTCAGCATTGCCAATCATCCTCCCCGAAGACAAATTCTGAAATACACAATAGGTAGGATAGAATGTGACTATACAATTGAGATCTTTAGTCAATTTACTAATAGAAAGGAGATTTCATTTAAGATGTGGAACATAAAGGGAAAAAAACAATGTTAATCCATGTAGAAAAATAGTGCCTCGACTAGCCACACTAGTTACATTCCCTTCAGCAATTGCAAACTTAATATTCTTAGTTGCTAGAATGTGATTTAGATAATAAAGTGGATTTGAGTGTTACCTCTATGAGCTATTGTGGCTGTACTAGTTTGAGGGGTAGGTTTAGTTTCCTTACGCACTTTGGACTGGTTCAGTAGTTGTCGTAAAATTTCCATCTGTTCCACCATAAACGGAGCATCCAGTTTTTTCAGAGATGATAGATGAGTCAGTTGTATATGCTGACTGATGCTGTTCTCGTTGGCTTCTTGGCTTCCAATTTGCTGGTTTTCTATGAAGTTTCCAGCATGTGTCCCTTGTACCATGTGGTTTATTGCTATGATCACACCAGAGTTTATCTTTAAGTTTTTGCTCCTTTGAATAAGATGTACTACGAGGGACTGCCAAGGAAGAATTCTGGGATCCCAAATCAGGGAGCTGGTTTGAAGGGCTGCTGAGCATTACCCATTTGCGGCTCTCCTCATGTCTGATCACACCAGAGTTTTATCTTAAGTTTTTGCTCCTTTGAATGAGATGTACTACAATGGATTGCCAGGGCAGAATTCTGGGATCCCAAATCAGGGAGCTGGTTTGAAGGGCTGCTGAGCATTACTCATTTGTGGCTCTCCTCATGTCTGATCTCTATAAAGGCTTCTCTGATGGAAGGGAAAGGTTTGGTACAAAGGAGACGATCATGAACTTCATCTTGATCTTTGTTGAGGCTATGTAGGAAATTGAATATCCTTTCCTTCTCCAACATTTTAGTGTACTTGGTACCATCCTCAATACAATGCCAACTAATATCATAGAACAGGTCCATCTCCTGCCAAAGTTCAATTAAAACATTATAGTATTTGGTGACCGACATGTTACCTTGTCTAATAGTTTGAAGGGCAAAACGGACTTTAAAACACTGGGCCATGATTTCGAGATTTGAGTAAATTTCTTGCACAACATCCTAGATCTCCTTTGTAGTTTTGTAGAATAGGTAGACCCGTCCTATCTTAGGTTCCATATAGAATTGATGAGCCATGACATGACTACAGAGTTTTCAGCATCCCAAGTTGAATAGTTAGCAGCAGTTGAAGGTGGCATAGGAATAGCACCTGTCAGATATCCAACTTTGCCCTTGCCTTTCATAACAAGCAACACAGATTGGAACCATTCACTAAAGTTGGTTCTGTTTGAGTTTGTGTTGGGTGATTTGAATGGAATGAAAATCAAGGGTTGATATGGGACTAGCTAAGGTAGTAGAAATAACAAGAGCAATGGAAGAGTCTGTTGAAGAGGCTGCCAAAGAAGAGTTAGTTTCTGCCATAAAGGACTGATGAGATGAATGTTAGACCAGCATCGAACCTGGCTTTAATACCATGAACAAATAATTTTGAAAGAAATTACTTGATTTCTTACCTCGGAATTGCTGTACAGTACATATATATTCGAGAGATCTTTCTATCTTAGGCTATACAAGAATAGAAAACTTAGGCTATACAATAATAGGAAACTTAGGCTATACAAGAATATGAGTATCAAAAAACTAAAACAGAAAGTTGACCCAAGATAATTCCTTTGATTACTCTTTTAATTTGGGGATTTAATCTCTTCAATCATTCCCTTTAAATCAGGGATTGATTTCCGGATTCCAACTATATATGGGGGAATTTTTTTTTTAAATCTAAATAAATTCACTAAATAAGACCCATACAAAATTGTTTCCCAAACACTACAAAGAAAACTGCTAACACGGTTTAAAAAATAAAGCAAAAAACTGCTAATGTGGTTAAAAAAAAAAAAAGAAAAATATAATCTGTTATGGGTTTGCAGTCACAAAAATTAATATCACCGTTTTCCACATTTTAGCTGAAACCATGAATGAGGTCCTGCCAAAATGGCAGAAACTGTAACACCCCCGGTTTCTGCTATTTTGCAGAAACTGAAACATGCTTAGTGCCTAGAGAAAAAAAAAGCTAAAACTGCCAATTAAAGCATATTAGTGGCTTTTTTTTGTCTTTCTGACCTTCACATTTCTTTGAATATGTGTGTGCGAATTTATATACATAGCCATCCTTCCTTTCTTGTTTTCTTTTTTACCCTTCTATATGTCTTACATCATTTTTCAGTTCATTGAAAAACTCAATTGATTCAAGAGTTGAAAGGAATTTTCAATTCTATTTAGGAATTTGCAAATATAATTGATACTTGAGTTTAAGATATAGCTTGGATTCCCAAAGTTAAGGGAAGAGACTCAAGTTGAATTGAATTAAAAATAGTTTTTAAAACAAAATTCCAACCAAACACTGCAAAATTAGAGAAAATAAATTTTCACACGTGCATTTTTTTTTAAGTTTTCACACAATTTTTTTTATTATAGGTAAAGTGTTTTTCAATGTAGAACATTTTACATGAAAACAAATGGAGCTTTAGTAATGAACAGGCTCAAATCTATTATCTCGCTCCTTCGCTTATAAATTGTATCAATGAAGCTAGTGTAAACTTGTGTTATATGAAGTATTGTTATGGTTCTCTCTTGGAGAATCAAAGCAACTGATAAACAGATGAAGTGAGAAGCTATAGCTGCAGTGTAAGTGACATTTGCACTCTAATTTGCCTCAACTGAAAAGGGTGAAATGGGAGAGGAGATCTCTTGGTTATTTTGTTTTTGTACCTAATTTTAGCTAAACAACACCCCCCACACCCACTCACCCCCCCCCCCCCCCCCAAAAAAAAAAAAAAAAAAAAAGAGAGAAAGTAGAAAAAGAAAACTGAAATATGATGTTAAAAGTCCTATCAGTTTTCAAAGTTGGTTATGATTTATCTTCTACTGCAGAGAAAAGTATGGAAAAAGAAAACTGTTGCTGATATTAGACTAGGGTGTTCTGCTTATATGAATTTTGGATTTAAATTCATTTCTAATCCTCAACATGATGTGGGCTATAATGGACATTACAGAAGATATGACCCTAGAGGTGGTTGAAAACCTATCATATAGCCAACGCCACCTAGTGGGATTTAGGCTTGGGATTGTTGCTGTTGAACTTATTTCAAGCTTATTTTCTTTTTCCTTTTTTCTCAAACTGAACATAATTCCTTTAATTTTGATTCAGTTTGGTGGTTGATCTATCAGTTAGTGATAAACATTCCCAATTTTGATGCATGTGCTTTTGATTTCTCATTATGGATTACTACCGCTCCTCACTAAAAATATCCTGATCTACTTGCAGATCTTTCATTAAGTCATTCATCCAAGGTGTTTTACCTGGGATTGCTTTGAAGATTTTTCTCATTTTCCTGCCAAGTATACTGATGTTCATGTCTAAGGTTGAAGGCTTTATAAGTATATCATCTTTGGAGAGGAGATCTGCATCTAGATATTACATTTTCAACTTTGTGAATGTATTCCTTGGGAGCATAATCGCAGGAGCTGCATTTGAGCAACTACATACGTTTGTTAATCAGTCAGCAAGCGAGTATGATGGTCTTTGTTTCTTTCATGTTGACATACTTTTCATTAGTCATCTATGCTTCTCTTTGCTTATATCAACATATACATCTTTGATATTATGATATGACTATTATATTTGTATGCTTTTGTGTACTAGGTATTGATTTATACTATATGTTGGTCTGAAAAGCAAAAAATGAGAGAATGTCATAATTGGGGAAGTCCCATCCATTTCCTACATTTCCTCTTCTTGTAGAATGCAGAGTAGAAGTATATATGTGGATTGATGTTTGTTGATCATGCATTAGATACATAAGAAATGTTGGAAAGAAAGCACTAGTTTTTAGTGGCATATATCATTTTACTTGTCCTTCATGGTGTCATATAAGCGCAAGCGAATTCCTAGGTGTACAGTGTTTCTGTTGGAGATTGATTCAAATTTGTTATCCTTAATGCTTGGTCTCAGTCCACGTCTGGCAAACAGACTTTGATCAAGTCTTGCAGCAGATTTTTTAGTTCCTTGATTTTCTATTTTCAGTTATTAAATGATATCCTAGTTAGTCTGCTATTATTAAGTCTTTCTGTTACTTTGTAGGCCTATTTAAAAGGCTCTTTCATGCTTTAATAATTGATTGTTCTGCCTACAAAAATTATTATTCTTTGTCCACTGCTCATTTAATTTCTGCATTCTTCCAATTTTCAACAGTTTCAGCTACAGTAGACTCTCCAAATACTAAAATGATCATTTTTTACATTAAAATATGTTAGAGATCAAGTTAAATTCCACACAAGTAGTTGTTTAATTTGTACTATTGAGGGACCATATTTCCATGGCGCTTTTTTAGTTATCATTTAAACAGTTTTGGTTTTGTCTAAATAGTCTATCAAAACTGCAACAAGGTAGGTCTAAATTTGCAATGGATTCTCTATCAAAATTAAGTACGCATCTCTATGAAATGGTTGGTTGACGTCATTCTGCCTACTTATCTAATTAGTGGAGCTTTAAATTTTTTTTATTTTTTATTTGTTCCTTGTTGGACTGTAACAGGAATTTTGTCTTTCAGAATACAAGTTAGTTTAAGAATTTGTATAGTTTCTTTGTCAATAAAGTGCTCTGATCTCTTTGAATATTTGATTGATATGATTATGTCCATTTTCAAGTTAAAGATTTTTGCTGAGTTATTTGTCTTACCTTTCTGTTGATTTGATCACTTCCGAACTAATTCCGTTATCTATCCTAACAAACTTTTGGTTTCCACTATGATGTCATGATTGTATATTAGCATTGATCAGTAATTTGTACACTGCTTTTTAGTTTGAGATTTTGGAGACTAATGATAAGCGATGCTTTTTGCAGGATCCCTAAAACCATTGGTGTAGCAATTCCAATGAAAGCAACTTTCTTTATAACCTACATAATGGTTGATGGATGGGCTGGTGTTGCTGGGGAGATCTTAAGGTTGAAACCACTTATTATCTACCACTTGAAAAATTTTTTCTTGGTGAAGACTGAAAAGGATAGGGAGGAGGCAATGGATCCCGGTAGTGTTGGTTTTGACACTGGTGAACCTCAAATACAACTCTATTTTCTACTAGGCCTTGTTTATGCTGTGGTGACACCATTTCTACTTCCTTACATATTGGTTTTCTTTGGCTTCGCATATCTCGTGTATCGTCATCAGGTAAAAGCATATATTTGTTATATAAGATATTAGAGTCAGGGTGCACAAACGCCATATGCACATATTATATATTAGCACTTGATGATTCCTTCTGGCACTACTATCTTCTTTCATGACTGTAGCCTCATAAGTAGTCCTGTTTTCAGAACTATTTTCTATATACCATTATTGAGAGCATTGAATAGACAAGCCAGGATTATGTGCTCGTTTTTCAACATAATCATATATTTTTTTTCCTTTAGTTTCTTTATATTAATAAAGAGTTTCTCCATTATAATTCAGATCATAAACGTCTACAACCAGGAGTATGAAAGTGGGGCAGCATTTTGGCCAGATGTCCATGGACGTATTATAGCTGCATTGGTCATCTCGCAACTGCTTCTAATGGGATTGTTGAGTACAAAACATGCTGCACAGTCAACACCATTTCTCATTGCCCTTCCAGTGCTGACCTTATCGTTCCATAAGTTCTGCAAAGGCCGTTATGAACCTGTATTTATCAAATGCCCATTGCAGGTCTGTTCCTATCCACAATTTGCAACAGCTGATGTTTTATGATCTCACTGGTTAATTATTTTCCTTTTGCTATGCCAAAGATTGAGTCTGACTGGTTATTTCATATATGCATACATACCTGGAGGAACTTTGGTTTGTTCTTAGGATTGTTAGATTTTGGAGAGCGGAATTCAACGGAAGATGGATTTTATGGTTTAAGTAGGGTTACTTTTCTCATTAGAAGGATTGAAGCTGATGCATATACAAAGACTAAAGGTTAAACACCCACATTTAAGAACTCATAGGTTGTGATAACTGAGTTACCACATCAGCTGTAACTTCCTGCGCATTGGCGCTTACTGTCTTTGAATCCATGCTAGCGACCATGGCGCTTGCTTAGATGCATTAGTTCACATGCATGTCATAAATCCCTCTGGATGTCGGATTTCCCCAAGGCTGAAGCACTTGAATGCTACAAATTGTGTCCTATGGTTTAGTCGTTATGTTGAAAATTGTTCTGAACTTTGCTGGGTGAATGTCAAATTTCAGGAAGCAATGATGAAAGATACCCGGGAACGCGTCAAGGAACCAAACCTCAATCTGAAAGGCTACCTTCAAAATGCTTATATCCACCCTATTTTCAAAGGTGGCGATGAGGATGAAGATGACGACAAAGTTCATGGAAAATGGGGGAAGTACGAGGAAGTGCTAGTGCCGACGAAGCGCCAGTCTCGCAGAAACACGCCTGTCCCGAGCAAAATTAGTAGTGCCTCATCGCCATCTCTGCAGGAGGAGGTTGTTCAGAAAGAACATCCGCGGCCATAGGTCTGGTGGAGCTTTATGAGAGTCCCCACTTTGTACATTGGCGCCTTGCACTGTTGAGAGCAGTGGGGGATCGCTATGTAAATTAGAAAACAAAAATAGCTTATTTTGTCGTGTTTATATATATATATATATATGAGGGAGAAAGAGAGAGATTTTATGTCATGAGAATTTTATGACCTGTTAATTTAGAACGATAAATATTGTTCGGTCTTTAATGCTTTGTTTGGAAGAGGGAAGTTGCATACAAAATGGAGAAGTGAAGGGGGAGGGAAAAATAATTACGACTCTCATTGTATTAGAAGATTGTAATGAAAAGGAGAAAATTTATCTTCATTTTATTTTGACATAGAAGGATGACAAAGGAAATGGGTAACTTATAAAATAAAATAATAATTATACCCTTTCCTAATATATTATAGCGTTAGTTTTGCAAATTACTTTTGGGATTTAGTCAAAAGACACCAATAATCTTTGGTTTCATGTGGTTCATAGGGTATCACATGATAAATTGGTTGATAAAAATGATCTTGTATTTTGATTGTTTTCATGCATGTGAAATAATAAATGAGATGGGAGTTTGAATCTTGCATGAGGGATAATTTAATCTCGAGAAGGTCGAGATTCATTATCTAAGGGGTAGGATAGATTGGCGAAATGACTATGTTGCCTCACAAGTATAAAAGTTGATTAATGCATGAACTACGACGACTTTGTAATAGGGGTATTTTAGTCATTTTTGCATTATCTTATATTTATTCTTACATTAATCTAATAGAAGATATGATTAAATACATGATATCTTGTAGTGTAGTTTTGCTAACTAAACACTTGAAGTCCAGAGCTAAGAATCCCTTGCGATATTCTATTCGCGAACCAAATATACCTATGTTTTTAGAAAGGTTATTGACTCTTCTTAAAATTTATTATCGTGCAACATGTAATTTCTATTCGTTATAGATGTTTAAGTTTTTTTAAATTCTCAAAATGTCCTCTTTTGTCTACTCTTTCCCTTTTTTTTAAAATTAAAAAATTAAAAATCATACAGTGAATTCCAACAAAACCCACTAGTGGGACTCATATAGGTGGATTCTAGATTGAAACCCATTGGCATGGATGATGGGTTCTAATAATGGGTTCTAACAAATACACTATGTTGGGTTTGAGATAAGAAAAAGAGAACAAAATCGAGGTGAATTGTCATTTCCCAAACCACTCTTGTCCTTTGTGACTAAGTTCTCATCTCGTTGCTATTTTTTATGACTCAATTCTCATCTCGTTGTTGTTCTTTAAAACTCAATTCTCATCTCATCATTGTCCCTGTTGTTGCATCCTCACCATTGGATTAAAGATTTCATTAGGGTTTTTGATCATCATTTTTGATTGAAACATCTAGGTTCTAACCTAGATAGTTTGATTAGAAATGACAATAAAAAACCGTTTAGGTTTCAAAAACCTAGATGGTTTCTGATTAGACAAAGAGAGAAAGAAGAGAGATGAGAGGAGAAAGAAATAGGACGGGAAATGATGTGATTAGTCCAACAATAACCCATTAGCATTTATAATAGTGAGAAAGACTATGGGAAAGAGAGAGGAGAAAGAAATGGAGGAATTAATTAAAATAAAAGATAAAATGGTCAATTGTTAGAGTTGTTATCATTAGGAGGAGTGATTTGTAAAATTTGTCCTATATTATTGTTGTAGCACAACCAAAAAACCCTTTAGAAAAGTCGTGGCCAGAGGTGGAAGGCACTTTCCATGAGGATCTAAAGGCCTTTCAAGGCAACCATCCCTGAAAGACCGCCTGAAGACTCTTTCGGGTTACTCCATCTGAAGGCCCCCGCATACCCAAGCTCACCTCTTTGGGGTCTCTATTTCCTGAAGGCTACCTTTAGGCCCTCCGATCCTAACCTAGGGACCTGAATGATATTTTACTCTAGTGAGCATTGTTTTGATGAAGACAAATTATATGTTAAATAAATTTAAAAACAAAGTATGTGATTCTAAGTAATTCAAAAATCAATTTCAAAAGTGACATATGATATGTTCTTATATGTTCTTCAAAAGTCTCTCTTCATTCTAAAGCTTATTTGTTTTTGTTGATTCTCGAAGTATCAAGATGATTGGAGAGTATTCAAGGTATCAAGTAGTATCAAAGTGTTTTAAAAAATGAGTATTATCCATGCTTTAGGAGATTGGAAAAATAAAGCATCAAAACTCAACTATTCTCCAAACATAAGAAAATGAAGCTTTAAGTAATCTCAAAAGAATGTGGTCTTCCAAAAGAGTTTAAGTCCAAATGTTTTAATTTAAGAAGCAAACATTTCTTAAAGGCTATTGACTAAGTTCTCATCTTTTGCTTGTTTATGTTGACTAAGTATTGTCTATCTGTCGACTAACATAATGCATGTTATTTTATTTTGCTTAATTCTGTTAACTAAGCCTTAGACTTTGTCGACTAACAGACTCAATAAAATAGGTTTGTCAACAGATGATCTCATTATGTCGACTAGGTCCTACTTTTTTACTTGAATGTCAACTAACTCATTTATTCTGTCAACAGTTTGTTTCGCATAAATCTGTAATGACTAGTTTTGGATGCATTTAATGCTCAAACAACCACCCTAACGATTCGATTTTTAGAAGTTTCCACCATCAACTATAAATAAGTGGTTGAAGATACATTGAAGTCTTCTTAGAACATTCGTTGCCAACTACCGAGTATTCAAGTCGACTTCACACTTCAAATTTTTAATCTCTCTGTTATTTTATTATTAAGGCTTTGTACCTAAGAGTTGATATTCATTTTAGGCCTCTTATTTTCTGTAGAGAGAATTTGTAATTAAGAGTTTTCACTCTTACACTTTCTTATCTCTTTGCATGGTATTTTACCTAGCGTGAGCTAAAGGGTCTACATGTGTAGGAGGTTTGTAATTCTTCTTAGTTTTGAACTAGAGGACCTATTTGGTTAAGTAGGGGGATTTAATAAAATTGTTTGCAAAATCCTTAGTGAGGAGCTATGGTAATGGACCAGGCTTGGAAAGTCGAACCACTATAATTTGTTGTCTCCTGTTATTACTTTTAATTTTTCACTTCATTTAGCATTGCATATTGATATTCATTTTTAGTTTTCTAAATTTTGTTCCAAATCAAGATTCTTTTCAAACTCAAGTTAATTTTTTTTAATAACCCAATTCACCCCCCTTCTTGGGTTTTGGTGCCATTACTACGTTTATTTCACCGAAGACTCATGCTTCTCATCCAAAGGGTCTTGTCACATGCCTTCGTGGATGCATGCCACGTGTCCCAATCCTTCGACTGCTATAAATAGCCTTCGGTCCCACACTTTTGTGACTCAAATCCAAACCCCGAAGACCCATAACTAAATAAGACACTCCAAATCCACCAGCCTAATCCTTCCAAGGACCCTTCACCCTTCCGAAGACTCCATAGTGTTGAGAAATTTGTGTTTTGATTTAATGAGAAAATAATTTTAGTAAATTCGGTTCAATGATGATGACTAAAACCATTTGAAAAATTCTTAAGTTTGGTAAAATTTTAATCGAGTAATATGTTTAAAATAATTGAGTATTTGATCGAGTATGTGAGAAATCAGTAAAGTTTTCAAGTGAAAATCAATCGAGTAGTTGTTGAGAAATTTGTGTTTTGATTTATTGAGAAAATATTTTTCGGTGATCAAATATTTTTTAGTAAATTTGGTTTATTGATGATTTCCAAAACATTTTGTTTTTCTCTTAAGTTTGATAATTTCATACTTAGATATCTTTTCAAAATAATTGAGTATACTTCTGTATTAGTCGGGTATGTTATAAAGCTTGTGAGAAAACTTTTATGAAAATCGAATAAGTATGAAAAAGTCTTTTTGATAAAATTCAATCGGGTATTGCTCAACATACTTTCAAAAACAATCGATTATCATAGGTTCTTACTCAAGTATGTTATGAAAAATTTTGTTATCTTGAAACTAAATCGAGTAAGGTACTTTTGAAATGGAGTAAGGATCTTTCACCACTTGAGTGAGCTTTTCTAAAAAATTGAGTATCTTCAAAGCTATATAATTTGAGTATCTTTTTACTCGAGTGAAGCTTATTTCTCAATCGACAAATGTATTTTATTAATCGAGTAAATATATGTCTTTGTTGAATAAAGATAGGTTAGTTTCTGGCTAAGTCTTTGGACTTAAATGCAATCGAGTAACATATGTTGGTACTCGAGTGAAGTCTTATATTAGTCGAGTAAAACTAGCCTTGTAATTGAGTGCATTATGAAAGGTTTTTGTGGCTTTTGTATTAGTCGAGTAATAAGTTAGTCATACTTGAGTAAGTCTTTTATATAATTGATTATATTATATAGCCAATTGAGTAAGCTTCTATATTAGTCGATTAAGCCTAATACTTAGTCGAGTATTCTATGTCAGATTTTGAAAAATATAGTTGTTGGACGCATTTAATGCTTGACAGTTTCATCTTTTCAGTTCATTAAATGCATTTCAGACATGGGCATACTTTTGTAAATTTATATTTGTTGTTTAATGCTCATAGAGACAAAAAGTAGTAGTTGTGGCACAATTGAAACATTTCAATTGTAATTTTCCATGTCAGGTAACATTCAATGTAAGAAATCTATAAATAGGAGATGAAGCTACTTGAAGAAGGTTACAAAACTCAATACACATTCACGAATTCTTCTCTCGAGCTTCAAATGATTATTTTCAAAATTCTCCTAGTTTTTACGAGCTTATCTTTCAAAATCTTTCAGTGAGAGTATTTTTTAAGAGAGTGATCTTCATTCAAATCTTATTACTCTCTTTCAAGAGAAAAGCTTAAGTGCTTACTATTTCATTTCATATTTTTCTCTTGAGAAATCATTTCACAATATTTGTCAAACTTGTAAAAGGTTACGCCTGATCCTTTGAAAGGCTATGCATTGGTTTTGACTAAGCCAAGTATAAAAAGCCAAACCATATAGGTTATGCCTTATCCTTGAAAGACAGTGATTGTGGTTGAACCTAGTTCGTAAAAATCCAACTGTGAAGGTTTTGTAGTTGAACCTGTAAAAGGTATAAGGTAATAGAATACACTTGGAATGTGTTTGCAAAATCATTGGTTGTGAACCAATGTAGTGGACTAAGCATTGAGGCTGAACCACTTTATATCCAGTGTACTGTTTCTTTCTTTCCTTAATTGCATTCTCATTTCAATTTCATTTATTTGAGTTCAAATTTTTTAAAGGGTGAAAGAGCTTAATTCACTCCCCTCTTAAGCTAACAATTGTATCATAAGTCATATGTATAATCGAGTAATGCTTAGTGTATTTTCAAAATAATCGATTACATATATACTTGACTAACTAACCATGTCCTTGAGTGTGTAATACAGCTTTCTGTCATCTTCAAATTAATTGAGTAAGGAGTTTTTAGTAATCAAGTAATCATTTGTTATACTTGAGTAATCTTAAGTTAAAGTGTTTGGGCATCTTTTTACTTGAGTAAAGTGTTCTTATTAATAGAGTAACGTTGATTTTATACTCAAGTAAATATCTTGTATAAGCGAATAAATATAGGAAGAAATTTGGCTAAGTCTTTGGACTAAAAAGTTAATTGAGTAATAGTCTTTATACTCAAGTAAAGATAGTAATTAATCGAGTAAACTTAGCTATATAATTGAGTGGAAATGCACCTTTTTGTGGCTTAAAAAATAATTGAGTAACGAAATTCTCATACTCGATTAAGCATAAAATAAAATTGATTACATAATACATCTAATCAAGTAAGGATCAAACTTAATCGAGTAATGCTAAAATATACTCAAGTATTTTTTGTCAGAATTTAAAAAATATAGCTGTTACACTGCATTTAATGAAGCCAGTTTCTACTTTTTAGTACATTAAATGCTCTTCAGACAACTTGTGCATATTTTTTGAATTGTTAACAGTTGTCTAAGATTTGTAGAGACAAAAAGTGGCAATTGTGACACAAAAAAAATTCCAATTGTTTAATGCAAGGTCAGTTGTATTCAAGACAAAAAGCCTATAAATAGGAGAAGAAGGCTGAAGGAAAAGTTTACAAGAGATATGCAAACTTTCTGAGCATTGTATGGGATTCTCTTGCCTTTAGAAATTTTCACTTTGAAAGTGTAACACCCCGCTTTTTCCCAAGCGCGTTAAACAACTCATGGAATTTCGGGGATATTTTTTTTTTCAATATAAACTCAACATAAATCAGTCCCCGACAATCCCAATTCTACATTCTCAGCATATCAACTTAAAAATGAATAAGCTAAGACAAGTAACCATTCTTTCATCAACGAAAGCAAGATCAAAACCTCAAAATTATACATAATCAAACATTTTTTTTATAACATGGGAATCGTGTCATCATTTGACATGACATCTTCATAACAAAATCTATAGAGACTCATGTCTCACTAATAACTACGAACACTCCAAACATAAACAAAATATACGCTAAAGATCACCAATGTAAACAATGGCTACATCTTGATAACCTTATTTCCTTTGGCGCTGCTGCTTTCACTTAGAACGTTTGAATATTCCAAGGACATTGTCAAAATTAGATGATGAATCATCTAGTGAGAGTTCAAAACATTTTCATGAATACAAAACCATGAACAACTGACATATCCCCACATGTCCTAGCCTAAGAGAATCCCACACGACGCTTAACCCATACCACAAGAAAAGATCAATCTCTCTAAAGACAATATAACCAGACTGACACATGGCATAACACAATTCCGCTTAAGAGGGGAAGCATCAACGCATATCTTTAACATCTTGGGAACAAATGTTATCACTCCCGATATGGGAAGGTCAACATCAACGCAGGAACCCGGCTCACCACAATCACGTTAGAGATTACATTCCCACTCAAAAGCATCTCGGAACACTACCCATGTCCAACACATATGCCAATGTCATAACCACAACATGCAATGATGCATTACATAAAATGACATTTCAATGCACATGTAAATAAACATTTTGGATGAACCATTCACATGAAATAAGCCATTCACATGCCAAAACTATCGCATGTAACAAAATCAAGTTTCGAGAAACAACTTGTAGTAAACCAAATTATAGGGGCGAACACTCACCTTTAACGCATCTTAGAATGTCTCGATTTTTGTGCACGACCTCGATTTGCATGTTAACCCTCAAACACTCGCACTTGTACTCAACTTCTAGTCACAATAATCCTTAAACATCATATTTATTCAAAAGAACATCAAAATTCATTTTCCTCTTAATTTTTCATAATTTTCTCTATTTTTCTCCTATTTTCACCTCAATAATTCCAAAATAATTATCTTCTCAAATATTTTCTCAAATTTTCCAACATAATAAATCCTAAAATAATTTTAGAAAAATATTAAAAATAATTTCAGAAAATACCACTGGCTTACGCACCCTTAGGCGCCTAGTGCGTGTCTATGAGTGAAGGATGGCGTGTGCAGCCCATGCACCGATCGTCTTTTTCACTTCTGGCCGCTAGCGACTACTCCGATGCTCAATCTAATCACACCCCCTTGAAGCTCTCCCTCAGTTGATCCTGATGGCACCCTTAGCTGCCCAAACACCACCGAAAAAGGCCCCAAATGGCCTGTTACAGGTCTGGCACCGGCGTCCGTTTCATGATTCCAGCCAAACTTTGAAACAGTTTCAAACCTTGATGAAATCTCTCCAAAATATCTAGAACTTCTCCTCTTGACACAAGGATCAAAAGGCCTCTAACCAATCCTTCAAAAATGCTCCAAAATACGACCAATTTGTGTGTAAAAATTCAAAAACCCTCGGCCCCATTTTTATAGTAAAATCTAGTCATCTCTTAACCAATCAAAGGCTGATACTTAGCCCCCAAGTGTCCTAGGCCACGAATGAACCTCCCCCAGGCCACCCTTGGTCGTCCCATCGCCAAAAAAGTCAATTTTTAGAGGTGGCAGTGTGACTGGTCAGCCATGGCAGTGTACACACTGTAAGTTTCGCTTATTACACTTTCACTCCATCTCAATTTCCTTTTGCATTTTGGCTCTTTCCTTAAAGCCCCTCATTTATCCAACAATGCCACTAAGACCCACAAGTTTTATATTCTTCATTTCATTATCAAAATTTTTGAAAAACTATATTTTCGACCTCCGTCGGGCAAAATTAAAAAATTACATTTAGGCCCATATGAATGATTTGACTATAAATCATTTCCTTTTAACCCAAAACCACTTAAGGGTTGTTCTACCTATAAAATCAAAGTCTCTTAAAGGTTCTAATGACTTCTCAGAAGTCTCCTACAACGATTTGGTTCTTTAGCCTGAGTTACAACTATATCGAAAATTGTTCCTGATCTGATTTCTCTCGATGTCATAAATCACGTCTCGAAATGCTTGTTAACTTCATATCATTTTCCTTCGACATCTGAGTTCCAGGGCACTCCCTTTAGTTATTCGATCACTCAATACTGTAAAATTACATTGTTGCCCCTAAATCTTTTTGGGAAATTCTACTTATACCTCAAATAAATTACACTTATAACTTTATGAAATTCTTGGATGTTACAAAATGTATCTTAGAATATCTCGATTCTTGTGCCCAATGTAATACCCCATATTTTTGTAAGGTTACCACGTATTTTAAGTGAGTTTAAAATATCAAAAAATATGCTTGAAATGGCAACAAGTGACCGAATCGGTCACATGGAGTGCCCGGGAGCTTAGATACCTAAGGACAAAGGTATACTTTTGACAAGCACCTCGAGGCGATATTTATGGCGCTAAAAGAAATAAAATAAGAGATGGTTTTTGGTTAAGCTAAGTTATAGCTTGAAAAGACCGAATGATGGTAAGGGCTTCCCGAAAATCGTACATATCAAGTAATTTTGAGTTATTAATTTTGAGATTTTAAGTATCTCGATAAATTTAATGTTTGAGGGTGTAATTGTAATTAGAGAATTATCCAAATAAAATAAGGATGAAATTTGGAGCTTATGTGGTAAAATATTAAAGTTGAGGACTTGAAATAAGGGCCAAAATGTCATTTGAAAGAAGTTAGGGAATTAGCTTGGATTTCAAAAGTTAAATCCATTCTAGTTTTGGATTTCAAAAGCCATTCAAATATATCTTTGAGTCTTTGGAGTCCATGGCCAAGATTGTGACAAGTGGCATAATATGATTGGTTTAAGTAATCTATAAATAGACACCATGGTTTGTTCTCAAACCATTCAAGAGAGCTTTGAGGAGTAAAACACTCTAAGTGGAGAAAGTTTCTCTAGAGAGAGAGAAGGAAGTTTGGCAAGAAGGCGGGAAGATAGTGGCAGAGAAGTGGTAGAGAACGAGCCTTATCGGAGTTGCGGGTCTTCGCCGGAATTTGTCAAAATCAGTCAGAAAAAAAGTGAGTTAAGTCCTTTTTTTTATAATCCTATAGAGGGGGAAGAAAGGGTCGCGTAGGTTCAAACGGGGGTCGAATCGGAGTTAAAATGAGGAAGTTATGGCCGAAATACGAAAACGGGACGAAGCTGTCCGAATTCTGCTCGGCAACGCGTGAGTTACACGCGCCAAAAGTAGCTGCGCGTGAAGGCGCGTGTCCGAAATTCTCGAGGCACGTGATGGTGCGTGAGAGGTCCTTTTTCCTTCAAATTTTTCAGTTATACCACTCATTTAATACCCTTCAACCATATGTAAAAATATTTGAGGTTAGATTTACCAAAACGTGTGTTTTCTGCAGAAACCTAGGCTGTTTGCTGTGAAATTATACCGTCCAAGATATAAATCAACAAGGTGAAACTCCTATACTCTAAATCCTTTTTTTTATTCTCTTATGAGAGACTTCTATTGCATGAGACGTGTTTCTTAAAGTTATCATATGTAAACTCTTATTGTTCTTTTACGTGAAAACATGTTACGTATATAAACTGAATTTTCCTAAAAATATATGCTGTTGGCTTTTTAACTGTTGCATTTACAAAATTCGTGTGGCCATACTATTGTACCTATTTGTTGTTGGCCGAGGGCAAAAGTCAGATATCCCCCGAGAGGCGCTATGTATGGGCCATCGAGAAAGCTTTCGTGGGGAAGATCGTGAGTCTAAGGCACAACGGATGTGGTGCTTGCATGAGTTCTATGAGGTCGAGCCAAAGTGACATGGTTAGGGACCTCCCAAGAGACGCTATGCATGCGCCATTGAGAAAGCTCTCATTGGAGGAGGTTGATGTGTTCACGAGGCACTTCGGAGTAGTTCTCGTTGTCATCTCATATATTTTATACCTGATCATGCATCGATATAAACTGTTTTTGGAGTTTCTCACTAGAAGATTCATCTTCTAATTGGACTATGTCCCTGGAATATTCAAACATTCCAGGTTCGACAAGCGGCTCTAAGGGAAAAGAGGTAGCTGAAGAATAAGTTTAATCTACTGTCTGTAGCATGTTTAAAATATCTTTATTTATGTGCAAATCTATGTAATTTTGGATATGTTTAAGATGTTCAGTTATCACTTGCTAGCGATGATGTCCTTGTAATATCTTTTGTAGACGTTTTGAAAAATTTTATGATAAATAAAGTATTATGGTTGTGAACCATATCAGGTTCGATCTAGCTTCCGCATTTGAAATTTTAACACCTGTCTTAGCTATTTAATATTAGGTTTGTTAATTTGAGAAGGTGAAAATTACAGTTTTTGGGAATTTGTGTGATGTATGGCAGCAATTGTGGTATAAAAAAATTTATGTTCCTGAAATCCTAAGTTATAACACGCCCGAAAGATTTGGGGTGTTACTCCCAATCTCGATTTTCGTGTCAAGTCTCAAGAATTGTAATATTACTCAATTTTGAGCCCCAACGTACCTTGGCTATCATATTTATTCAAAGAATTATCAACAGTTATTTTTTCCCCATAATTTTCTCTTATTTTCCCTTAATAATTCCAAAATAAATACCTCCACAAGGTTTTTCCGAAAATTTTCTCCACCATAATTCATAAAATAATTTTCTAAAAATAATAAAATTAATTTTAGAAAAATATCTCGTTTCACGTGCCCTCACGTGCTAGCCACGGGCCTTGTGCGTGAAGACCCGTGCATGCACTACACGTGTCGGTTGTCTTCTTAGGCAAGCTATAATACCCGGTATTAAATAATAAGAGAATTTTTGAAGATATGGGTCAAAACGATATTTAGCAAAGTTTCGGGCCAAAGTGCAATATTCGAAACTTAAACGAAAGACGAATGACCAAGTTAAGATGAGCCAATTGAGGAGAAATGACACAATTGGACGATATTTGATAAAAATCAGGGATTTCAAAGGTTTGAGGTCAAAAGCACGCAATTAGGAGAGTTCGGGCAAAAGTGCAGATTTTACAAAAATATCAGAGGGAGGTCGAATCAACGAATTTTTCAGAAATTCCAAAAGGAAATGGAAAATATAGAACTTGAGGGTCATAGTGGTATACTTAGAAAGATCAGGGACTCAAAGAAAAGGGCCAAAATGTCAAATGAAGAAAATAGGGGGTGAAAATGCAATTTTGGAAAATTTGCACAATGGGAACGCGACCACCGCACATGGCCGCCGGCAGCCGCCTCTGGAGGCGTCGGGAAGCTCGCCTAAGGGTGCTAGGTTGATATCCAGGTGATGATGAAGCTCCAGGGGGTGGCCATTGGCCGAGCACGGCGGCGAAGTGACCGGAAATGATGGCCAAAAATATTTCTGATTTGGCCGAATCTTTCGAGGGATCTAGCGCTTGATTTGTTATTTTTCGATTGGTTTAGAGGCTAGATTTGGGCTTAAGGGATAAGGACGAGCAAGATAGGGTAAGGAATCGGGTGAAAATCGACTATAAAAGGAGGTTTTCGGCCGAGGGTTCAAAAACAAAATCGCTAAAAAATTCTTGTGTTTTTGCTTGAATCGAGCTTGAGGGATAAGGGGCTTTTGTTCTTAGTGTTCTAAGGATCATTTCTGGAGCATTTGGGATCATTTGGTGTAGAAATGGAGAGGTTTTGAAGCTTGGCTGGAAAATCGAAACCGCCACCGCCGCGACCTGCAACTCGATTTTAATCCTATCTCCGGCAACTTTTTCCGACGAAAAAGGGCACCATTGAGGTCGCCTTGAAGAGCTCTACAAGCCCCTATAATAATTTAGGGCATTGGACATCGTCGGAATCGGAGAAGATGACCGGAGAAGAAGGCTGTGCGGCGGTGCGTCCCCTGGGTGGCGCGTGAGGGCGCATGAGGTATGCTTTTTCTTCGTTTCTAATTTCAGATTTTAGGTAAAATTATTTTAGGAATTTTAGTGGAAAAATATTTTGTGAAAATTGATGTTAGGTATTTTTTATGAATTTTCGAAGGTAGAAATGTTTGAAAATTAAATAAAAATAGAGAAAATTATGGAAAAAATAGAATGTTGATTCCAAAGGTATTAAATGGTGAAATAGGAGTCAATTGGGTCATTGGAAGAGGAATTACACAGTTTTCGAGGTGTGGCACATTTTTCGAGGCAAAATCCAGACTTTTCCGAACTGAGGTGAGTGGCTTGATTCTAGCTTATCCTTGTCTTGAAAGTGTTTTAAAGTGCTTTTGGTGAGTTATAGTGAGTAATTATATCCTCCTAGACTTAGTTTATTTTACAAGGCTTTTTACTTACGTTCGTTGTGTCGATATTCACTACATTGCATTAACTGTTTATTTTTAAAATGTTGGTGCATGGCGTGTAAATTTTCATATCATGAAGAGTCATGTTTAATTGCATCATTGGGTCTGTGTGGGGCGATATGGGGTCTACTTGAGATTGGGACAATGTTAATCCAGGTGAACGGGTGTCACACTGGGGCACTCGAGGGAATAATGTTAAACCAGGTGAACGGGTGTCACGACGGTGCACCCGAGGGATTAGCATTGGACTAGGTGAACGTGTGCCACAGTGGGGCATTCGAGGGGTTAAATATGTCAAGGTGATATCTCGAGTTAGATGTGTCTTGCATGTTGTTGTATAGTATGCCATGCTCGTATATTTTTCATGCATTGTATAACTGTTTCATACCTTCACTTACATGGTTTATCATCTAACATGGGTTATGCCCCTGGAACATTCAACGTTCCAGTCAGGGACAGCAGCGAGGTCGGGGACACGACCGAAGAGCCAGTAGTGTTTGTTTGATAGTTGTTGTTGTTATATTATTTTGGAAGCATTGATGTTATATATCGCTTGACGAGGTTGTAATAACTAGTATTGGTGTTGTATACATATGACAGTATGGGAACATTTTATGTGTAACACGTGGTAGGCCACGTTATTTTGATTAATTAAGTATTCCGCTGTGTTTATATTGTCTCGTTCAGTTAGGATTATGTTATTGTTAACTAAACGAGTAAGGCTGGAACTCTCGGGGTTTTCATCTGCATGTGAAGATTGTGCTCACAGGCACCGCGAGAGACGGACTTGTAAAAAAAAAAAAAGAAACCCCGGGAATTTCCTTATAGTGACACGCCTGTTTAGAGCGGGGTGTTACAATTGGTATTAGAGCCCCAGGTTAAAACCCTAGGATGGTTAGGCTAGGTTATTGAACTTAGTATAGTTAGATTTGTTAACTTAGAATAAGGATATGGATTTTAGGTAACATATGAAAACTTTAGGAAACACTTGTTTGTGGTTTTTGAGAAAATCTTTGTGTGATATTAGTAGAAAATGGTGGACTAAGTACTGCTGTCACATTGGGCAAATAGGATCGAAGCTCGAGGAAACCCGCAAAATGAGGACATGAATGTGTTTCTACTTGCAATGGAGGAAATTATCGATGATGTGCCCCCTAGCTACCGACAGTTGGTAGATTTATCAGAGTTTCAGATCGGTTTTCTTATCGATCAGTTTGAGGGGGAATGGAAGACTTTTGCGCAATGGTTGTGGCAGGACTGGGAAGATGACACTCTACGTGAATTTTGCGCAAGAATGAGGAACGAGCATCAAGATCTACTTGGGGATGTTATGGATGAGGAAGAACAGGCAGAGATTGCTGCAAATCTCGCAAATGAGGTCATAGATATTAACTCTGATGAGGAATCAGATGAGGAGTCTCAGGAGGTCCAAGATGATGACGAAGGACCCCCGGTGGCGTCCGACAGTGATGGGGACCACAAGGAGTCATGGATCTGGAGGCCGAAGAACTACTGAGCAAGGCCGAAGAAGTAACTAAAGAAAGAAGGGATATGTAGATATTAAATATAATATAGATGTTATGTCTATTTTTTTTTTTTTAGTAGTGTTAGGCTGTTTTGTTTGTGGGATATTATAAAGAAATAAAACTGTCCCCTTTGTATAGAAACAATCTTGTCTTGTGCATAATTCATTTCCGTGATTCACTTCAGATGGTGAATACACGAAGACTTCGAGACGCAGCTCATGTCGAAAGTGGGAGAAGAGAAGAAAATAATCCCGAAGATCAGGGTGATCACAGGAATCACTCAGGAGGAAACAGAAGATACGTCGGAGAATCAAGCTCCAGTGAGACCGGTTTGAGCGAATGGAGCGATTTTTAGAAAATATGCTGACATACGTAAGTCGAGAGGAGCCTACTTGGCACACGACCACGGCTTTGGAGCGATACCGACATTTGAGACCCCCTGTGTTCAAAGGAAAGACTGGCGATGATCCTAGCGCAGCCGAGTATTGGCTGGAGCAGACCGAGAAACTACTTCAACATCTCCAATGTAGTGAAGAGGAGAAGGTAAGGTGTGCAACCTACACGCTAGAGGAAGAAGCAGGCCGGTGGTGGCAGTCTACCGAGCGGTCATTAATAAGGTCTCAACAGGAACGTCAAGCTGAGAATGAGGATGCGCCAATGTATACTTGGGCGGGATTCAAGGAAGAGTTTAACGCCAAGTACTTTTCCAAGAGTTGGAAGGAAGAAAGAATTTGGGAGTTTATGAGGCTCAAGCAGACAGATGAGATGACTGTGAGTCAATACGATAATCGATTCATTCAACTGATTAAGTACGTGCCCATGTACGAGACTGATGAGAGTCAGAAGGCATAAAAGTTTGTTTCAGGATTACAAGAACATCTCCAGCAAGTTTTAAGTGGATGGGACATTGAAACTTACAAAGAAGCATTACACCGAGCTTTGACCATTGAGAGAAATCTGACACGAGCTAAGATCATCAAGACAGAGGAAGGAAGTAAAAGTGGTAAATCAGGCAGTTCGACGACTCAACCAAGGGATGACGGGAAATGCCCTCGATGTAGGAGAAAACACCCTGGGAAGAGGTGTGTCTTGAGATGCTATGGATGCGGCGAAGAAGGCCACATCGGAAGAAACTGCCCAAAGATCAAAGCAATGCCCTAGGTTGGGTATCAGGGAAAAGTGGTGTGTTACAATTGTGGTCAACCAGGGCATATCTCGCGCGATTGCTCAAAAAGGCAGAAGATGGAACCACCAAGTGGAAGTACACAAAATGTTCGTCTAGGCCGAGTGTACAATCTGACTTGTGAGGACGTTGAGGCCGATCTTGCAGTTATTGAAGGTACACTGTTCTTTTCGAATATTCCAGTTCATGCTTTAATAGATCCAGGTGCTACGCATTCATTCGTGTCGCATGCATCAGTAGGAGGTTTAAAGTTAGAACCTAGGGAATTGGGTTATCAAATGGTAATAGCCACTCCTATGGGTTCAACTCTAAGAACTGCGGTAGGGTGCCGTGAGTGTATTTTTAATATGGGATCAAAAAGTTTCAAGATTGATTTGGTGGTGTTAGACATTCAAGATTTCGACGTAATTATCGGAATTGATTTTCTATCACTACATGAGGCTAAAATAGATTGTAAGAGTAAGACCGTGAGCTTACCCAAGCTTAACGGAGAGTGGATTGTGTTCCAGGGTCAAAGTAGGAAGATTAAGAGAGAAAATGGCATGACTTTACACACGTTGCAATCAGCCAAGCCCGAATCAAGAAAGAAAAGTCTCGAGTTGGAGTCAGTAAGGGTCGTGAATGAGTATCCTGAGGTATTTCCCGAGGAATTACCGAGATTACCTCCCCAAAGAGAAATTGAATTTTCGATAGATCTTGTACCAAGTACACAGCCAATATCCATACCTCCATATAAGATGGCCCCTGCTGAGATGAAGGAATTAAAGGAGCAATTACAGGACTTAACCGACAAAGGATTTATCAGACCAAGTGTGTCGCCCTAGGGAGCTCCGATATTGTTCGTGAAAAAGAAAGATGGTACCTTACGTATGTGTACTGACTACAGGCAGTTAAACAAGGTAACCGTAAAGAATAAGTATCCATTACCTAGGATTGAAGAGTTGTTTGACCAACTTCAAGGAGCTAGAGTATTTTCTAAGATAGATCTTCGGTCAGGGTACTATCAAATGAAGATCAAGCCAGAAGATGTACCCAAGACTGCATTTTGGTCACGGTATGGTCACTATGAATATCTAGTGATGCCGTTTGGATTGACCAATGCACCTACTGCATTTATGGATTTAATGAATCGAACTTTTAGACCTTATTTGGACAAGTTCGTAATAGTGTTCATAGATGACATTTTGATATACTCTACAAGTGAGAGTGATCATGAAGAACATTTAAGGATAGTCTTGCAGACTTTAAAGGACCATAAGCTGTACGCCAAATTCTCGAAGTGTGAATTTTGGCTTACTCAAGTAGCATTTCTTGGACATATAATTTCTGCAGAAGGTATAACTGTCGATCCAGCAAAGATAGAAGAGGTTCAAAAGTGGCAAGCACCTAAGACCATTGGGGAAATCCAAAGTTTTCTTGGACTAGTAGGGTACTGCAGAAGATTTATAGAAGGATTTTCAAAGATATCTGCTCCACTTACTCGATTGACGCAGAAAGAAGTTAAATTTGAATGGGACGACAAGTGTGAGCAAAGTTTTCAAGAGCTTAAGACGTGGTTAACTACGGCACCAATCTTAGCAATGCCAACAGAGTCAGGAAAGTTTGTGGTGTATAGTGATGCTTCTGGGATAGGGTTGGGGTGTGTCTTAATGCAAGATGAGAAAGTAATTGCTTACGGGTCTTGGCAATTGAAGAGACATGAGCAAAACTACCCAACTCACGACTTGGAATTAGCAGCCATAATTTATGCTTTGAAGTTGTGGAGGCATTATCTTTATGGAGTACAATTTGAGATTTTTACGGACCATAAAAGTTTGAAGTACATATTTTCTCAGAAGGAATTAAACATGAGACAAAGAAGATGGATGGAGTATTTAAAAGATTACGATTGTACCATTTCCTATCATCCAGGGAAGGCTAACGTAGTTGCAGACGCTCTTAGCCGAAGAAGCTCCGAGATTGTGGCTAACATGATGATCGAGGAATTTAGTCACCTGACAGTAGGTGTTAAGCCTAAACCAATCACAGGATATTTGGCAAATCTGACAATTCAACTTGATGTGGTAAACCGAATCAGATTAGCTTTTCAATCAGACACAAGAAGAAGTCAGTGGATAGACGAGAACGATCAAGTTAAGGCACCTGAATTCAGTTACCCTGATGGTATACTTCAATTTCAAGGAAGAACATACGTGCCAAGGAATCAAGGTCTAAGACAAGTTATCTTGGGAGAAGCTCATCGGACAAGATACACAATACATCCAGGATCCATAAAGATGTATAAGGATCTTAGGGAAATTTATTGGTGGCCAGGAATGAAAAAGGACGTAGCACGGTACGTGGCACAATGCGATGCCTGTCAACGTATCAAAATTGAGCATCAGCGTCCGGGAGGGAAGTTACAACCATTGGATATCCCCGAGTGGAAATGGGATCACGTCACTATGGATTTTGTGACCAATCTACCTCGAAGTCCCAAAGGAAACGATGTTATTTGGGTAATAGTGGATCGACTGACCAAATCGGCACATTTCTTGCCTATTAAGATAGGACAACTGACTCATGCTTTGGCTTAGCTGTACATTGAGGAAATAGTACGATTACATGGAATACCTACAAGTATAGTGTCAGATCGAGACCCACGATTTACATCAAGATTTTGGGAAAGTTTCCACAAGTGTATGGGAACACAGTTGAAGCTCAGCACAGCTTATCACCCTCAGACTGACGGACAATCCGAGCAGACAATTCAAACGCTCGAGGACATGTTGAGGGCATGCATTTTGGAATTCTCGGGAAGTTGGGAGAAACATCTACCGTTGGTAGAATTTGCCTACAACAACGGGCACCACAGCAGCATTGGAATGGCTCCCTACGAGGCATTATATGGGCGAAAATGCAGAACACCACTCTGCTGGGTAGAAACTGGAGAAGTAGGATTAATGGGGCCTGAGATTGTACAGACTACTACTGAGAAGATCAAGCAAATACAAGAGAAAATGAGGACAAGTCAAACCCGTCAGAAATCTTACGCTGATCAACGAAGGCGAAACCTGGAATTTCTGGTTTGTGACAAGGTATACTTGAAAGTCTTTCCATTTAAATCCGTGATTCGAGGGAAAAGGAAAGGGAAATTAAGCCCAAGATATATAGGACCCTATGAAATTTTGGAGAAAATTGGACTAGTGGCTTACAGATTAGCTTTACCTGTGGCATTATCAAACATCCACAACGTGTTTCATGTGTCTCAACTACGGAAACATGAGCCAGACCCTACGCAGGTACTTCGGAATGAGACCATTGAGATACGAAATGATCTAACGTACCCTGAGGAACCAGTTCAAATCCTAGATCAAAGGGATCAAGTCTTAAGGAACAAGGTTATTCCCTTAGTAAAGGTACTATGGGGCAATCATGACGAAGAAGAGGCAACTTGGGAACGCGAAGAAGAGATGAAGATTTCCTATCCGCATTTATTTTGATATTATAAGTTAGTAATTTCGAAGTTAGTAATTTCAAGGACGAAATTTTTTTTTAGAGGGGGAGGATGTAATACCCAGTATTAAATAATAAGAGAATTTTTGAAGATATGGGTCAAAACGATATTTAGCAAAGTTTCGGGCCAAAGTGCAATATTCGAAACTTAAACGAAAGACGAATGACCAAGTTAAGATGAGCTAATTGAGGAGAAATGACACAATTGGACGATATTTGATAAAAATCAGGGATTTCAAAGGTTTGAAGTCAAAAACACGCAATTAGGAGAGTTTGGGCAAAAGTACAGATTTTGCAAAAATATCAGAAGGAGGTCGAATCAACGAATTTTTCAAAAATTCCAAAAGGAAATGGAAAAATAGAGGACTTGAGGGTCATAGTGGTATATTTAGAAAGATCAGGGACTCAAAGAAAAGGGCCAAAATGTCAAATGAAGAAAATAGGGGGTGAAAATACAATATTGGAAAATTTGCACAATGGGAATGCGACCACCGCACATGGCCGCCGGCAGCCACCTCTGGAGGCATCGGGAAGTTCGCCTAAGGGTGCTAGGTTGATCTCCAGGTGATGATGAAGCTCTAGGGGGTGGCCATTGGCCGAGCACGACGGCGAAGTGACCGGAAATGATGGCCAAAAATATTTCCGATTTGGCCGAATCTTTCGAGGGATCTAGCGCTTGATTTGTTGTTTTTCGATTGGTTTAGAGGCTAGATTTGGGCTTAAGGGATAAGGACGAGCAAGATAGGGTAAGGAATCGGGTGAAAATCGACTATAAAAAGAGGTTTTCGGCCGAGGGTTCAAAAACAAAATCGCTCAAAAATTCTTGTGTTTTTGCTTGAATCGAGCTTGAGGGATAAGGGGCTTTTGTTCTTAGTGTTCTAAGGATCATTTCTGGAGCATTTGGGATCATTTGGTGTAGAAATGAAGAGGTTTTGAAGCTTGGCCGGAAAATCGAAACCGCCACCGCCGCGACCTGCAACTCGATTTTAATCCTATCTCTGGCAACTTTTTCTGACGAAAAAGGGCACCATTGAGGTCGCCTTGAAGAGCTCTACAAGCCCCTATAAGAATTTAGGGCATTGGACATCGTCGGAATCGGAGAAGACGACCGGAGAAGAAGGCTGTGCGGCGGCGCGTGGCAGCCACTCTACAAGCCCCTGGGTGGCGCGTGAGGGCGTGTGAGGTATGCTTTTTCTTCGTTTTTAATTTCAGATTTTAGGTAAAATTATTTTAGGAATTTTAGTGGAAAAATATTTTGTGAAAATTGATGTTAGGTATTTTTTATGAATTTTCGAAGGTAGAAATGTTTGAAAATTAAATAAAAATAGAGAAAGTTATGGAAAAAATAGAATGTTGATTCCAAAGGTATTAAATGGTGAAATAGGAGTCAATTGGGTCATTGGAAGAGGAATTACACAGTTTTCGAGGTGTGACACGTTTTTCGAGGTGAAATCCAGACTTTTCTGAACTGAGGTGAGTGGCTTGATTCTAGCTTATCCTTGTCTTGAAAGTGTTTTAAAGTGCTTTTGGTGAGTTATAGTGAGTAATTATACCCTCCTAGACTTAGTTTATTTTACAAGGCTTTTTACTTACGTTCGTTGTGTCGATATTCACTACATTGCATTAACTGTTTATTTTTAAAATGTTGGTGCATGGCGTGTAAATTTTCATATGATGAGGAGTCATGTTTAATTGAATCGTTGGGTCTGTGTGGGGCGATATGGGGTCTACTTGAGATTGGGACAATGTTAATCCAGGTGAACGGGTGTCACACTGGTGCACTCGAGGGAATAATGTTAAACCGGGTGAACGGGTGTCACGACGGTGCACCCGAGGGATTAGCATTGGACCAGGTGAACGTGTGCCACAGTGGGGCATTCGAGGGGTTAAGTATGTCAAGGTGATATCTCGAGTTAGATGTGTCTTGCATGTTGTTGTATAGTATGCCATGCTCGTATGTTTTTCATGCATTATATAACTGTTTCATACCTTCACTTAGATGATTTATCATCTAACATGGGTTATGCCCCTGGAACATTCAACGTTCCAGTCAGGGACAGCAGCGTGGTCGGGGACACGACCGAAGAGCCAGTAGTGTTTGTTTGATAGTAGTTGTTGTTATATTATTTTGGAAGCATTGATGTTATATATCGCTTGACGAGGTTGTAATAACTAGTATTGGTGTTGTATACATATGACGGTATGGGAACATTTTATGTGTAACACTCGGTAGGCCACGCCATTTTGATTAATTAAGTATTCCGCTGTGTTTATATTGTCTCGTTCGGTTAGGATTAGTTATTGTTAACTAAACGAGTAAGGCTGAAACTCTCGGGGTTTTCATCTGCATGTGAAGATTGTGCTCACAGGCGCCGCGAGAGATGGACTTGTAAAAAAAAAAAAGAAACCTCGGAAATTTCCTTATAGTGACATGCCTGTTTAGAGCGGGGTGTTACACAAGCCCCTGGTCGCCGGTGACCAAAAAATTCCCCCGATCACACCATCTTGTAGATCTCTTGAAGTCGATCCAAGTGGTACCCTCTTTAACTCCAACGATCGGTCGCAATTCCGACCAAGCTTCAAAACACCCTCAAACTGACTCCAAAATTCACCAAATGCTCCAGAATTTCTCCTGAAACACCAAGGAACAAAATCCTTCTATCCAAAAGCTCAAAAATACTCCCAAACTCGAGCAATTTGATGCTCAATATTTGACCAAAATCCTTGCTATTTATAGGCAAAATCTGACCATCTCTCGGCCAATCACCGGCCATTGCTTTGCCTCTATGCTTCCTAGGCCATAGATGGCCATATCCTAGAAAGATTTGGCCGTCCCATTGCTGGATTTGGCTCTATGTGCGGTTGTAGGTCGGTGGCCACTTGCTGCTGCAAGTTTGGAAAATTGTACTTTCACCCCAAGCTTCTTCCAAATGTCATTTTAGCCCTCATTTCAAGTTCTCAAGCTTTGATATTTTATCACGTGAACCCCCAAGTCTCATGCTTCTCAATTGACCCAATGAATTTGAAAAAATAACATTTTCAGCCCTTTTTTGACTAGAATAAAAAATTACACTTAGGCCTAAAAATTATTCTTAGGCTTATCCTCCAAGAATTTCCATTCAAAACCACTTTAGGGTTGTTCTATTCACAAAATTAGAGCCTCCTCAAGGTTCTATGGAATTCCCAGATGTCCCTCTCGACCTTTCAATTTTTTTCGAGCTGTATTTTAGCTTTACCAGAAACTGTCTCCATTCCAATTTTTTTCAATGCCAAAAATCTCGCCTCGAGATACTCGTTAACCTAATATTATTTCTCTTAGATATCCAAGCTCCAAGGCATTCCCTACAATTGATTTAGTTACTCCTAACTCCAAGATATACACTTTAACCTCAAAACTTCGAAAAATTTCACTTACGTCCCAAGATAATTTATGCTTGAGTCATTTAGAATTCTCGGGTATTACAGCTACTTTTCATATACGAAAATGCCATGCATATGCCATCCACCACAACACACATGAATTGAGCATGACCGATTTAAACACCTGTCAACATGCTTGGAAATACTCACTTCGCCATGCACAACATAACCATCCACATCCATTAATCAATCATAATATAAAACCCAACGACATAATAGTTCCCCACCCTCTAAGAATGGCAATCAAGATTACAAGTTGATGGAGGAGCTTATTGGAAGCTCACATGGTGATTTAGGGATGGGGTGGGAATCAAAGGCATCAAAAGAAGAAACAAACGACTAAAGGGGTGGATTAGTTAACAGCAAAAAACCAATGCCTCATTGGTCGACAGATGTGCCAGAGACCTTTTTCCTTAATCGATCGACAGATAGGAAGAAACGGTTGATAGATAAGGCCAACTTCACCTCATCAGTGATATACCCGAGCCAGTCTGTCGATCGACAGAATGCAAGGAACTCATGAATACCACTAATCCACCAAACGGTTGACAGATCTTGCAAGATAGTTGACAGACAACACGAAAATGATACACTCAAAGTAAAAATGTGTGCAAGAAACACCAAATTATTGTGTACAACTTAACTCTAACAATTAACTCATCAGTCTTTAGAAAAGATGGAGTGAATCAAAACTTCATTCGGATCTTTAAAGCAATTTTCAAGAATTCAAGAAAAACTACATGAGTTATAAGCAATCGGGTTAAAACCCCTTTTTAACAAATAGATAAGGATTTCAAGGATCTTAAATCCGAGAATGGACAATCCAAAAGACACCGAATCAAGAGAACAATCAAGCTAAACAATTGTAGAGGAAATGAGACAAAAGTGACCTTGCATAAGAAGTAAAGAAGGAGAAGATATTTCTATATAAAGAAGAAAAATAGGAACTTGCCTTCAGGAACTTTTTGATGGATGAACCGAAAGAATAAGAAAGCCACGAAACACGCCGCTGGAATTGCCACCCAATCTCCTTTTATAAGTTCCAAACTAAGAAGAAGATCCAAGGAGAGGATAAGAGAAGAAAGAGGAAGAAGAAGAGAATGAAGTGAATAAGGGAAGCTTGCACGCCAAGCTCCCTAAATCTGCCAAAATGCACATTTTTCCTCTTTCCTTTTTCCAATTTTACCTCCACAAATAAACACATTGACACCCACATATCCCCCTTCTCATAATTCTTTTAAACATAATGTAAATTATATATAGACACACACATAACTGGCAACCCACTTCTTTCAATCCAAGCCCACAAATTTTGACTTTTCCACAAACACACACACATTCATGCTTTGACTCTTCCTTACTCTGATCTTTTTTGAATTTTCCTTATTCAACTTTTTTTAACTTTTCAACCCACTTAATTCTTGCTTTAACAATTCATTACACAACAATTAACTTTTTCACTTATTTCCTTTTTCATTGACTTTTCAACAACTTAAATTTTCATTGCCTTGACTTGTCAACTCTCATATAAATTCACTTTCCTTTGACTTTTCCATACACATAAATTCCATTCATTTTAGGCTTCTCAACAACACATTAAATATTTCCAACATATAGCTCAAGTAATGCTAAAATATATCACATAATAATAATGACAAGATAACTTAGACTTGATAGCGGGTCGTTATAGTAATCAACTAAGAGTTAAGCATAATTGAGTAAATTCTTGTATTAGTCGAGTATCAATCCTATAGTTGAGTATTTGTATTTGAGGATTGATTATGAAGTTCTATTATCTTTTAATCGAGTATTTTTTTATGTGCAATCTAGTATAAGTTGATGGACAATCGACTATTATTGTGTAATAGTCGAGTATTTTATCATCTCTCAGTTGGTAGCAAGCAGTGCATATATAATCGATTAATTGATTTGTTCAATCAAGTAGTTACTAAGTTCAATTGAGTAGCTAATGGGTCTACTTGAGTGTTGTCAAAGCTTACTTGAGTGGAGAAAATTCTTACTTGAGTAAGTCCTTTATTACCCGAGTAAAGGCCAATTTCACTCGATTAATTTTGTGCTAAAGCTTAAAAACTAGCTGTTAGAGACATCCAAAAAAGTGTCAGATTCGATTCTAACCATTACAAAAAGGCTTCCAAAACACCCCTTGAGCATAAATTAAATATATAATCATTAGGATCAAATAGAATGGAATATATCTTGATTATTTTTTAGGTTTTACCCATTGAAATCTAACGGTCATAAGGTAAGGAAGGCTATAAAAGGCAAATGAGCTTCAAGAAGAGGATGATGATGCTGAGCTAATATCTTCTACATTCATTCTCAAGAAAAGTGCCCTCAAAACATTCAACCTTGATAAGAAAAAAAGAGATAGTGTGTTCTTATCTCAATATCCTTTTCATCTCTCTTTTATTTGTGAGAATCTTGTTGTTTGTTCACAATCAATGTAAGAGCTTCTCAAAAGTGTTTAAACTGTAATCTTTCTTTATATATCTTGTTGTGGTTATGCTTGATCCTTTGAAAAGATAGTAGTTATGCTGCATCCTTTAAAAGGTAGTGGTTTTGATTGAGGCTTGAAAAATCGATTGTATTTGGTTACTGTTGAGCCTGTGAAAAATAAAGGTTACAGCTACACCTGTGAAAAGATGAGGTTATAGCTGAGCCTGCAAAAGCTATAATGGATTGATAAAGTCCTTGGTTGATGTGAATCAGGTTGCTAAAGCCTCACAAGATCTGTTGAGCATTAATGGAGGCCCAATATTTGTTTAGCATTAATGGAGGCCCAATTTGAGCATTAATGGAGGCCCAATATCTGTTGAGCATTTATGGAGGCCCAATAACAAGATTTGGGGTTGATTGATTGATTGACATAATTGCAAGATTTGGAGTTGATTGATTGATTGGTATCTGATTGACAAGATTACAAGATTTTGGGGTTGATTGATTGAATGATTGATTGATTGAGAAGATTTACAAGATTGCAAGATTTGGGGTTGATTGTTTGATTGGTTGATTGATTGACAAGATTGCAAGATTTGGGCTGATTGATTGATTGGTTGATTGATTGACAAGATTTGCAAGATTTGGGGATTGTTTTAACTCTTTTCTATTTTAGATAATTCTTGTTTCTTTATCAGATTACGCTATTTCCTTCTTGTAATCAATTCCTATTATGCCTAGGATTTGATTTATTTCTTTCTAATTTAGAATTTGAGTTCGGCTATATAAGCCAATGTAACCCGAGAGGAATTTAGTTTTGATCAATATTATTTTGTGAGAGTTTTCTCTTTGGTTCTTCAACGATCTACTTTGAACTTATCAAGATTTTGTCTTGTGGCGTTCATCCTTGACTTATCACTCACAACTCTTCTCATCTATCTTGAGTGTGGCATCAACCCTACCTTCTTATACCTTTGGTTCTTATCTCTTTATAGATAACGGGTCAAGGTCCTTTGTTTTCTTTATTATGAATCTGTTTTAGAACGATCCTTAGCAAAGGAACCATTTTTGATCGTCGGGTCTCACCTTCCTTCGTGGGGTTCACATCATTGGTGAGGGGCCAACGGAGTGGATTAGGCTGATTGAGTCGAACCACTATAAATCTATGTGTTCTGCATTGTTTTTTTTTCTTATTTCATTTCAATAAATTAGTTTTTGTTTCCATCTTTCAAAAGTTTACAGTTTCAACAATATTGATTAACCTTGCAAAACTTTTTGTCATTCAATTTACATCTGCATCATTGTTTCTTAAAGGATCAAGAGTTTTAGTTTTTAATAAAATATCTCATATTCATCTCTCAAATTTTCTAAAAGGCCAAACAATTTCCTTTTCTCAAAAGACTTTAAATCTAAAAGGTTTTTGAAAAACCAATTCACCCCCTTTTGGGTGTCTAACGTTTATCACAACATATAAGAAAAATATAGTAAAGATAGGATATACTTGATAAACTAAACCATGTACTTGAGTGTGTAATACAAATTTCTTTCATCTTCAAATTAATCAAGTAAGGTTTTTTTAGTAATCGAGTAATCATCTATTGTACTCGAGTGAATCTACTTTTTAATCGAGTAATCTTAAGTCAAAGTGTCTAGGCATCTTTTTACTCGAGTGAATTGTTCTTATTAATCAAGTAATGTTGTTTTTGTACTCGAGTAAATATCTTGTATAATTGAGTAAATATAGGAAGAAATTTAGCTAAGTCTTTGGACTTAAAAGTTTATCAAGTAATAGTCTTTATACTCAAGTAAAGATAGTAATTAATCGAGTGAACTTAACTGTATAATCAAGTGGATAATACATCTTTTTGTGGCGTAAAAAATAATCGAGTAACAAAATTCTCACACTCGAGTAAGCATAAAATATAATCGATTACATAATACATCTAATTGAGTTAGGATCAAACTTAGTTGAGTAATGCTAAAATATACTTGGGTATTTTTTGTCAGAATTTGAAAAATACAGCCATTACATTGCATTTAATGAAGCTAATTTCTACTTTTCAGTACATTAAATGCTCTTGAGACAACTTGTGCATACATTATGAATTGTTAACAGTTGTTTAAGATTTGTAGAGACAAAAAGTGACAATTGTGACACAAAAAACATTCCAATTTTTAAATGCAAAGTCAGGTGCATTCAAGACAGGAAGCCTATAAATAGGAGAAGAAGGCTGAAGGAAAAGTTTACAAGAGATATACAAACTTTCTGAGCTCATCTTCTCACAAGCATTCTCGATCAAATCATTCTGATTCTTTCTAAGACAGAGTGAATTACATTTCATATCTTGTAACTCTCTTTCAAGGGAAATTTTAGTTCTCATTGTAATATCCTATTTTTTTCTTTTGAGAAATACTTTCACATTATTTGTGAAAACTTATAAAGGTTAAGCCCGAACCTTAAAAGGCATTGGTTGTGGCTAAGCTAAGTGATAAAAAGCCAACTTGTAAAGGTTAAATAGCTGAGTTTGTTTAAAAGCTATAAGGTAAAGGTAAAAATTGTGTTTTGGCAAAATCCTTGGTAAGAAATTAAGGTAATCGATTGGGCTTTAAAGCTGAACCACTTTAAATTTGTTGTGTTATATTTTTACATTCTTTACTTTAATCTTTGAAGTTTTTTTTAAGGGTGAAAAAGTTTAATTCACCCTCCCCTCTTAAGCTAATTGTTTCAACACATAGCATACCTGATATCTCATCCTCATACTACTTTCTGGATGATGACGACAACATCTAACTTAGGCATTAGAGGGATAGCGAAGGAGAGATACACGCGTGCCTTCTAACCCTTTTTGTGTCACAGACCCGAAGACAAGAAGATAGAAAACCTAAAAGACCTTTCTGATGGAAAACAAGCCTTCCAGACACACATTAACTCTCCTGAACATCAGTGACTCTTCCAAAGGTACCTTTGGGAACTAATAACACCTCTTGGAGACACACCAAACTCTCTCAGAGTTGTACCTATAGGACCAAAATCGAAGACCCCTTCAGGTCCCACCATTCCTAAAGACCCCTTCAAGGCTTGTTGCTGAAGCCGTATCTTTTTCCACGGTCGAAGACCCCCTCTGGGTCCACTGTGTTATGAAGACCTCTTCAAGCTTTGCCTCACCTCACCTGTGGACTCTCCAGGCTACAACCCTGCGGATGACCTCTTATGGAAACCAACTAGGGCTTACTCCTGCTCTCCTGGACAGCGAATTGAGCTTCACCCCACTATTGCTCTCTCAAACAAAGGATAAAGCTATTTCTTGATCCATTCCTGGCGCTTACTGGCCTTATTTCCCAAGCATAAACCTTGCTTCACCCATTCTCTCACTAGGCTCTACCTACTTATTTTTGAGCTCCCCCAAGACCCAAATAAATTTTGGTTGTTGTATCTCAGCAACAACAATTTAGAGCCGTTTGTAGGAAATGAATTAGAAGCCCTAAAGATGGTGAGCAAAGTAAGGTCTACTCATGATCGCAACCCAAGACTACGCACAATGATTCCCAAACATTTGGGGGCCGCTACCAAGGAGCATCCTTTTGTCCTATGGTAAGTCATTCACAACAAAGGCAGGAGAGTCAGGACGTCAACTAGTAGTATTCACCAGAGCAAGGCTAGTCAATTGATCATTCATCATCAGTGCATGTCTCCCTTATGCGACTTACCTTTGCAAGCTTAGGACAGACCTCCGGATAATAAAGGCGCCATCTTGACAGGTTCCTATGCCTAATCAACTTAGTGGAGTGTTGCCTTGGATTACTTTAGTACTCTTGCAACAAATGCTTAGACTTAGGATGATGCACTAGGGACCTTCAGAGTAAAGATGCCACTGATCGTATCTCTTGTGCAGTTCTAGATATTAGAATAGAGGTACGAAGAGTGCTGAAGAAAAGTCTAGGGCATTAAAGCATTTGTTAGACCTATTGTGTACACTTCTGCCAATTACCAAGGAGCCTTTGCCAATTGCCAAACAGTAAGAAGCACCACCTCGGCCAAGGGTGCTTGTAAACCGATACTAGAGTCCCATATTAAGGAGCTTTCATCCTTGTGGAGATCTGAGATTGAGAGGCTGATTGAAGAGGTGTTTGAGAAGAAGGCAACAGTGACATCTCATGGTGAGAGGTAGCACCAAAAGGTCCCTTTTCTGTTGAACTACTGAGTTACCCCCTACCTTCGAGGTTTAAGCTCCCATAGTTGCCTGAGTATGCCGGAAGAAGAGATCCAGTCCCCCTTGTGCAACAGTTCAAATCTTTGAAGTATTTTTGTAAGTGGAATGATTCCATGATGTATCTGATTTTTCCCCAGTCTTTGATTGAGTACACCCATTCCTAGTTCAATAAGCTTCTGCATAGGTACATAACCTCGTTTAAGCAGTCGTGTAGAGAATTTATTGTTGCTTTTGCTATTACCCCCCCCCCAGGAAAAATGATCCTACCTCCTTAGCATTAGATAGAGGTTTGAGGAGACATTACGAAAGAATGTTGATCGCTTTCAAAATGCCACTTTGGAGGTTCATGATTTGCAAGTTGGCGTGGCGGTTGTAGCCTTTCTTTAAGGTACCACTCTCTTGTCACTCAAGGAGTGTCTAGCCCTTAATAGTTGTACCCCACATAAACCTTTTGGACAAAGTGCTTACCACTGTGCCAAAAGTTATACCTATTAGCAGAGGCGCAACTCTTTATCCCTATCCACATTGTGGTGCAACCTTCTCCCCAGGCCTCACAAACAAGCAGTCTCATGAAGTAATTGTTGGGGCATGGGCTATGGATCACCAAAATCCCCCCCGGTCCCCCAGAATTACCCTAGAGAAGACTCGAACCTGTGACCTACTCTGATACCAGTTGGACCCCACTAGGAACCTTCAGGACTAAGTGCTTACCACCTTGCCAAAGGCTATAGCTATTAGTAGAGGCACAACTCTTTATTCCTATCCACATTGTGGGTGCAACCTTCTCCCTAGGCCTCACAAATAGGCAATCCCATGAAGGAGTTGCTGGGGTATGGGCTATAGACCAACATCAAGTAGCCAACAACCCTACAAAACTTGTTTGCTCGAGCCAACAAATATATGGTGCAGTTAGAACTTCTATGTACCTACAATTCACAGCCGAGTAATGGTGTGAGAAAGAGAGAATGATCGATTGGTGAGGGGCCTAGGCGCAATGAGTTAAAGGCTTTAAGATCTGATGATCTCGACCGGGTTGAATTTAAAACATATAACTGCCAGGTCGAGAGGTAGGGATATGAATTTGTTTTGTAAATTCCATCAGTGCCTAACCCATTCAATACAGGAAATCTACATTTTGCTAGACCAGATTAAGCAGTTGATAATAGGTAAGGAAAGCTAGACTAGTTCATCCTTGAAGGCCCGAGGTAGCCTAAGAACAGTAAGGAGGGCTTCATTCCGACAACCAATAGTAGTCAGACAAAACTCATAAACCAAATCACGACCCATGGAGGAGGAGACCCAACAGTGATGGCAGTTAACAATAGAGGGCCTAACATCAGCAACAACGAGGGTCATAGGGAGGAGGACACCTATGTAATACCCCAAGAGCCTAGAGAAAGATAATATATATCGAGGATAAGTAAGGAAGGAAACAACACCAACTGGATACCTTTTGGGCTGAATGCAGGTAAAGAACTCTAGGGTTAAGCATGCTTGACCTGGGAAAATCCAAGGATGGGTGACCTTCCTGAGAAGTTCGCGTAAGCCCATTAGGATAAGTTGTTTCGGTCCTTCCTATCATTCGATGCGGGATGTTACAGGTGGTATAAAAGCTGACCCTTGGAGAAGGAGGTCCAATGAGAGCGAAGAGTGGCGCTGGGGTGCGAGGCTTGATCAAGGAGCATCTTCTGGTAGGCTTCTAGGATGACAGCCTCCAAAGGGGAAAGGTCTGGGACCAGTTGTAAGGTTGCATGACGAGGACGTTATGTACTCAAGTGGGGGAGAATGTAATACCCCGGGAGCCCAGAGGAGGATAGTATATATCGAGGATAAGTAAGGAAGGAAACAACACCAGCTAGATACCTTTTGGGCTGAATGCAGGTAAAAAACTCCAGGGTTAAGCGTGCTTGACCTGGGAAAATCCAAGGATGGGTGACCCCCTTGGGAAGTTCGTGTAGGTTCATCAAGGTAAGTTATTCTAGTCCTTCCTATCGCTTGATGCGGGATGTTACGACCTAAACCCCCTACAAACAATAAGTTGACATGGGAGCATATCCACATTATATCTAGAGAAAAAACCTTAGCTAACAATTCTTCATTAGCAAGGAAGGCATATGCACACCAGCCCTTCATGTGGATGCAGTAGCTCAGGTGAAATCTAATGAAGAGCCCGTAATCTTTACCCCCATTGATTAAGGGAATGTGCACATTCCTCATGATGAGCCTCTGGTTATTTTCGATGTTATTGCTAAGCATCCAATTGATTGAATTCTTGTGGACAACGACAGATCCATCAACTTAATTTATTAGAACTGCTTCGAACACCTACATATTACTTATGATTAGCTCAAGCCTTGTTAGTGTTGTGTGCCTTAATGCTAGATTTGGATGATGTCTAGCGGGCTTATAATTAAAACATTTACTGTATCTTTGTATATATTAATAAAAGACAAGTTTATCATCATTCATAAACTCTCTAGTTTACTGTATGAATGAGTCCTTAGATCTCCTCTTTGAGAATCTTATTGTCAAGATGTTGAGACTGTGTAACAAGATTCTCTAGAGACAAGACTTCTTAAATGATTCTTGATCCTTAGATTAATTGAATGGGGACTTTGATTAGTCAAATATGGATTAACACAATATTTAATACCTTGTTCAGTATCAGATACTAATGAGAGGATGGTGTGTCACATGTCATAAGACATAGGGATGTCTCTAGTAAACCTGTGGGTGGTTGTTGGTGAACAACGCATTGAATGTGATGCTAATAACTGACCACATGGCATTGTGGATAATGGTCATGTCATCTAGTTGTCAGCATCGTCCACACGGTTGTATTTGTTTGCTAGCAAAAAATGGACCTAGAAAGTCACCTGCTATATAGTGTTATGTTTGGTATTAACATTGTGCACCCGATGTGTCTCGATTATGTAATTAAGTATTAATGACATGGCGGGTCAAACATTGACTTGCTGGAGCATTGAGAGTCGACTACCCCATGCTTGGGAGTTAACTATTGCTACAATTAACTGCCTAGTGGATGGGAGTTGACTCTTGATGCTGCGTTAACCCTCCCAATTGCATTCCACATGGCGTGCATTTGGAGAGGCAAGTGATGGTAAGGCAAGCAGTGGAATTTGAAGTGAAGAGGTGAAGGAAATTAACAAAGGCTTTTCACTACTTGCTTCCTCTGTAATTTTCTGCTTCTATCTTCTTTTGCTCTGCTCTGTTAAAATTACAAGTGAGTGATTATCACATGGGGAATTTGAGACACTGGTGCTGGTGATACGGGGAACCTCTGGTCTAGCATGGGAAGAGGTGACCAGAGTGGTATCAAATAGTTTGATAGGTGTGGACAGCCTAGGACCATTACATCGTGAAGTGGATTGGTCATAGTACAGAAACAGTTTTTGTACCCCAACTTGACATCAGACTTGAAGTACTCATTTATTGTGTTTCATGTGATGAAATAACTTCTTGCTTGAATATCCAAGGTATGTATGGTGTGTGTTTATGACTTTCGCTGTGTACATCTGATGTATGTGAAATTTTTTATTTTTACACTTACCCTCATATGTGTAATCTATCAATGGTATCAGAGCCTTAGCCTTGTATTTAATGCATATAGATGATTGTATGTGTTAAATATGTCAATTTGGTTAACATTTAATGGCTGTAGAGTGATTTATTTCAATTGTGCATCGTAGGATAGTCGATTGCCCATAAGCAGGAGTCAACTCCAGGCAAGAACAAGTCAACTTTGCATGCAGATGTGCACCAGTCAAATCCCACAAGGTAGAAGTCAACTCATGCATACTGTAGTGCCCAAATAACACATGCTATATATGCTTAGTTGTTGATGGTTGTGTGGTAATTCACGTTGGACATCAACACAAGGTGTTAAATATGCGTATATGAATGCCCAATTGTATTATTTGACTTATGTAGGATAAATGTTTTCAAAAATATTTTAAAATTGCGAAAGCATGATGTATGTTCAAGATGAACATCGGCTTGGTGTGAATGAATGAACATTATTGGGGCTTCGGTTGATTCATTTCAATTTGTAATAATTTATTCATTCAATTGTGTACTGATGAGGCATAAGCCTCGAATAGCTTCTTTTAGTCTTTGTTTTACAACTATTGTAAATGAAGATGGCATCAAGGAGTTGATAATGAAGACATCAAGGAGTTGATGGTGTAACGACCCGTTGAGTGGGTCATAGATGTTAATTATATTTTTATATAGTGTGTTGCATGCAGACCTTATTTGATGGATACCAAAAATAATTTACAGGTTGTCAAAGAGGTTAAATAGCGAAAAATATTTTATATGTGGTCTAAAAGGCAACTTAGTGGGAACTAAAATGTTTGGGGTCATTGCATGTGAGTAAATTAATGTATATGTGTTATAAATATGGGCTTGGACCAAGGGTTTAAAACCTAATGGAAGTGGTGGGTTTAAAATAATTCCATGGGCCTAATATGTATTAGGCTTTTAAATGGGCTTGGGATATGCATAAATATGGGTTTTATTTAATGATATATATATATTGTGGAAAATGAATGAATAAGGAAATTGGAAAAGCCAATGAAAATGCAAAATGTCTAAAGAGGGCTTACATGCTATGTGTGTGTGGGGGAAAAGTTAAGGGTAAAATGGGAATTTACAAAATAAAATGAATATAGAAAAGAGAAAAGAAAAGGAAAATAGAAGCAAAAGACTATTAAGGGCATGAGTAAGTTGGATGTAATGACCCGAATTTAGTTAATTAATGTTGTGTCATGCCTTGCAGTTAAATTGGTTAGCCTTAATGTATAATACGTTATTTTTGGTATTTATTAATTAAGTGTTGCGTATATGTTCAGAGTATCCGAATGAATTTAATTTGTATTTAAATAGGTGCTTGGAATATGCAAGAACTCAAAATTTAAATGGAGCCAAGTGTTTGTGTGTGTGATTCAAAGGCTACAATAGTTGATTCGGATGGCTTGTTTGAATTTGGTGAGATTTTGTGAGTATGATTCGAATAGGATAGTAGTGATTCGAATCAATGATAAATTGGATGAGATTTGGTGAGATTTTGAGAGTATGATTCAAATAGGATAGTTGTGATTTGAATCAATGTGAAATTGGATGAACTTTAGTGAGTTTTGTGAGTGTGATTCGAATAGGGTGTAAGTGATCTGAATCAAGGCCAAATTGGATGAAATTCTGTGAGATTTGTGAGTGTGATTCGAATAGGGTGTAAGTGATTCGAATTAGGGCCAAATTAGATGAGATTTTGTGAGTGTGATTCGAATTGAGGGTGATTGATTCGAATTGGGAGAGAGTGATTCGAATTGGGTGTGTGTGATTCGGATTGCCCATATTTCCAGTGTGCGATTTTTGTATTGAAACCCAATTTTGGCCTTGATAAAACCCGAATCTCTTAAAACCCAAAACATAAAAGTTGTATATATTTCTCTTATATTTCCATAAAATCTTGAATAACCCCAATTGGAGCTCATATGAGAGAGTTATGGCCAAATTACTAAGATCTATCGGAGCTGCCTAGAATTTCGTAAATGTTACGTTCCAGTATTTTGTTTCCACTTTGAAGCTAAATTTAGACAATGATTAAGCCCGATTGACTCAAAACATAAAACATGAAAGTTGTAGATATGTCTCTTGGATTTCCATACCATCTTGAATCAGCTCAATCGGAGCTCGGACAAGAGAGTTATGCCTAAAATTCGAAAGGATATTGAATCTGTCCAGAACCCTTTGTTTTTCATTAAAGCTTCTCAAATCTGGATCCAGGCTGAGCATCCGGGTATCTTCTTAAACCTAGTGATTGCGTTTTCTTGAAAGCAAGTTTTAGAGACCATTATCTTGATTTTGGAGTGGTGGTAGAGAATTTTGATGTGGTCGGGCATGTGTATTAGCCATTAATCTCTGTCTCTTGCCTTACCTATATATATATATTTAGAGAGTTGCAGAGAGAATGTTGAGGAAGAAATTTTGCAGAATTTACAGTGAGTTGTAGAGAGTTGCCGAGGAAGAAAGAAGAAAAGGCTTGGCTTACCTTCTAGAGTGTTTTTATCCTCGTTCAGGCAAGCTTCCCATTTCTTTCCTTTGCTTATGCAAGTCCCTTCTTCTCCTCCTTCATTGATTATACAAGCTTGGAAATGGAAGAGATTGTGTAAAATTTTGAAGAAATCTCGTTGCTGGAAATTTGGAGAAGACGATGAACAATAACCGGGCCATGAACAGTACTGAGTTGTGAACAGTATCGAGTCGTGAATAGTATTGGGTCATGAATAGTAACTATTATTATTTTATTTATTATTTTGCTTCTTTTAATCCTCAATAAATGCTTATAAATTGTTCTTGTCCTTGTATGGTTAAAACCATGATCGGTCGGGATAAGTTTTGATGAACAGTAATTGGGTCATGAATAGTAAATTGGGTCTTGTTCTTGTTTCAATAGAGAGTTAGTTTCCTTTCCTATTCCTTTGTGGAATGAAGTTAAGGCTACATATGGGGTAGGTTTCAGCTTGTCAGTCCCACATTAGAGATTATTGGGTTTACACTGTATTTAACATTTTAATGCTTGCCGGGGCATGGGATATGTATTTGGGGGTTTCCATGAGACTTGTGTGCTTGGCCATAGGCATACTACATTATATGTGTCTTCCTTTGGAGGTGAGCAGGGCTTGATGCATGGCTTATGGGGGCTAAGTATCATATTTTATGCTTAGGATGCCTCTGCATTACACAAACACTGCATGGTAAGTGATTTCCTATATAGGTGAGCAGGGCTTGATGCACGGATTATTGGGGGCTTTGTATCATTGTTTATATATGCTCATTATGCCACTGCATTCTATTTGTGCATTGCATGGTTACTAGCACCATGTGTGTGTGTGTGGACATTTTCCAATTAGAGCTTCGGCTCCAGTTTGGGCTTTGACTCCAGTTCGGGCTTCGGCTCCAGTTTAGGCTTCGTCTCTAGTTCTGGCTTTGGTTCCAGTTTGAGCTTCGGCTCTAGTTTGGGCTTCGGCTCCAGACAGGTGTTAGTTGCTCCCACCCGAATGAGCTACTACTCTAGATGATATTTGCATTACCTTTCAGGGTAGTGACAGATTTGTAGTAGGGACTTGGGTTCCGAGTGTCTTATGTGGGCACCAAGTACCAGTATGTGCATATTTTATTATGCTGCATTTTTGTATATCTATCATGTGATTCATGGACATGTGATGTATGGTTATAGCACGTGGGGTGCTGATTACTCTTTAGTTTCCATACTCTTATCAGCCTTTCATTTCTTATATGTTTGTTGAGTCTTGTGACTCACTTTGCTTCTCTTCATTCCAGGTAAGGGAAAGGCTAAGTATGGGGGCGAGGCTAGCTGTCCTTAAGCTATTTCGATAGGTGGTGTATAGGGCAGTCCTAACAGATCTTGTTTTAGTGTGTGTATCTTATAGTGTTGTGCCATAGACATTTAGCTTTTGAGTGCTCGGCACGATTTTGTATATGTGCATCATCTATATGCCATGTAACCGTGTGACTCGTTATCTTTTTATGCATGCCTAGGATGTATTATGCTTTTGTTGTTGTCTTTTATGTATGAGTATGGATGATCCTAATTGTGCATGTTTGTTAGGTCAGGGTGGTTTTTATTATATTTCTTTCCCCTCGCTCGGGTTCTTCGGCTTGGCCGGGGTATCCGAGAAGGGGGTCCCACATCTCTTGGTATTAGAACCTGTTTGGAGTAATTTGGGAGAGAGTGATTCGAATTGGGTGTGTGTGATTCAGATTGCCCATATTTCCAGTATGTGGTTTTTGTACTAAAACCCGATTTTGGCCTTGATGCAGCCTGAATCTCTGAAAACCCAAAACATAAGAGTATCTCTTGAATTTCCATAAAATCTTGAATCACCCCAATTGGAGCTCATATGAGAGAGTTATGGCCAAATTACTAAGATATGTCGGAGTTGCCCTGAATTTCGTAAACGTTGTGTTCCAGCATTCTGTTTCCTCTTTGAAGCTAAATTTAGACAATGATTAAGCCCGATTCGCTCAAAATGTAAAACATGAAAGTTATAGATCTGTCTCTTAGATTTCCATACCATCTTGAATAAGCTCAATCAGAGCTCGGACGAGAGAGTTATGCCTAAAATTAAAGGATGTCGAATTTGTCTAGAACCCTCTATTTTTCATTAAAGCTTCTCAAATCCGGATCCGGGTCGGGCATCCGGGTATCTTCTTAAACTCAGCGAGTGCATTTTCCTAGAAGCAAGTTTCAGAGACCATTATCTTGATTTTTAAGTGGTGGTAGAGAATTTTGATGTGGTCGGGCACGTGTATTAGCCATTAATCTCTGTCTCTTGCCTTGCCTATATATATTTAGAGAGTTGCAGAGAGAATGTTGAGGAAGAAATTTTGTAGAATTTACAGTGAGTTGTAGAGAGTTGCTGAGGAAGAAAGAAGAAGAAAATGCTTGGCTTACCTTATGGAGTGTTTTTATCCTCGTTCAGGCAAGCTTCCCATTTCTTTCCTTTGCTTATGCAAGTCCCTTCTTCTCCTCCTTCATTGATTATACAAGCTTGTTCTTCTCATTTTCCTTCTTAAAAACGGATGTGCTGTGCGTGAGAAAGAGTATGTCAATCTTGAGATTTAATGGTTATTTTCCTTACTATTATGCTTTGTTAAGGCATGAAGATTAAATGGGTGGGCAGTAGCTTGGAAATGGAAGAGATTGTGTAAAATTTTGAAGAAATCTCGTTGTTGGAAATTTGGAGAAGACAATGAACAGTAACCGGGTCATGAACATAACTGAGTCATGAATAGTACCGGGTTATGAATAGTAACTGTTATTATTTTGTTTATTATTTTGCTTCTTTTAATCCTCTATAAATGCTGATAAGTTGTTCTTGTCCTTGTATGGTTAAAACCACGATCGGTCGGGATAAGTTTTGATGAATAGTAACTGGGTCATGAATAGTAACTTAGCAGTGAATAGTAAATTGGGTCTTGTTCTTGTTTCAATAGAGAGTTAGTTTTCTCTCCTATTCCTTTATGGAATGAAGCTAAGGCTACATATGGGGTAGGTTTCAACTTGTGGGTCCCACGTTAGAGATTATTGGGTTTACACTGTATTTAACATTTTAATGCTTGTCGGGGCATGGGATATGCATTTGGGGGGTTTCCATGAGACTTGTGTGCTTGGCCACGGGCATATTGCATTATATGTGTCTTCCTTTGGAGGTGAGCAGGGCTTGATGCATGGCTTATGGGGCTATGTATCATCGTTTATGCTTAGGATGCCTCTATATTACACGAGCACTACATGGTTTGTGATTTCCTATATGGGCCAGCAGGGCTTGATGCATGGCTTATGGGTTCTTTGTATCATCGTTGATGCTCATTATGGCACTACATTATATTTGTGCATTGCATGGTTACTGGCGTCATGTGTGTGTGTGTGGACGTTTTCCAGTTAGAGCTTTGGCTCCAGCTCGGGCTTCGGCTCCAGTTCGAGCTTCAGCTTGAGCTTCAGCTTGAGCTCCAGTTCGGGCTTCGGCTCCAGACAGGTGTTAGTCACTCCCACCCGAATGAGCTACGGCTCTAGATGATATTTACATTGCCTTTCAGGGCAGTGACATGTTTGTAGTAGGGACTCTGGTGCCGAGTGTCTTATGTGGGCCCCAAGGACCAGTATGTGCATATTTTATTATGTTACCTTTTTGTATATCTGTCATGTGATTCATGGACATGTGATGTATGGTTATAGAATGTGGGGTGCAGATTACTCTTTAGTTTCCATACTCTTATCAGCCTTTCATTTCTTATATGTTTGCTGAGTCTTGTGACTCACTCTTGCTTCTCTTCATTCCAAGTAGGGTTAAGGCTAAGTATGGGGGTGATGCTAGCTGTCCTTGAGCTATTTCGATAGGTGGTGTACAGGGTAGTCCTAGCAGATCCTCTTTTGGTGTGTGTATCTTATAGTGTTGTGCCATAGACATTTAGCTTTTGAGTGCTTGGCACGATTTTGTATATGTGCATCTATATGCCATGTAACCGTGTGACTGGTTATCTTTTTATGCATGCCTAGGATGTATTATGCTTCCGCTGTTATCTTTTATGTATGAGTATGGATGATCCTAATTGTGCATGTCTGGCAGGTCAGGGTGGTTTTTATTATGTTTCTTTCCCCTCTTACGGGACCTCGCTCGGGTTCTTTGGCTTGACTGAGCAAGCCAGATTGTGGTGGTGGTCTACGGTTAAGGCGTTAATGGAATAGAATGCTCGATTGGCCGGGCCTAGGGAACAACCACGTCCTGTTGATTGGGAGCAATTTATGGAGGCCTTCAACGAGAAGTATTATTTGGATGACTGATAGCTTCAAAATAAGTGAGACTTTATGGAGTTAAAGCAGTTGTCTCATTTAACAGTACCACAATATGAGGATGAATTTGTGAAGTTATTGAAGTACATGCCAACCTACATGTTAACAGAATTTGACAAAACGGAGCAATTTATTTAAGGTTTACGCCCTGAGGTGCGATAGGGGATGAGTTATGTAGAAACAAACACCTTTCGGGATGTAGTCATGAAAGTAGTGAATATTGAGAAGAAACTAATCAATTATGGAGAGATTACTTGGAGGGAAAGAAGTAACTGATAATGGGCAAAAGAGGGTCATGACAAGGCAGGGGTACCAATTCGCCCATCCAGAGGCAAGCAAATTTAAAAAGAAACGAGAGTATGCCCATATTGCCAACCTCACCAATGGAACTCTCCGTGTAAGGATGCTAGAACTGAGAGGGGATGCTATCATTGTGGTGAAATGGGACACATTGCAAGAAATTGCCCAAAAAGGACAGAAATGACAGTGGCTACGCCTACTGCACCGACTAGTGGCACCCAGAGAAGGTCGGTGGTGTGCTTTAACTACAACATGCCAGGGCATATCGCTTCCCGATGCCTGCAGCGTGACAGGGGCTAGCAGGTGAAGCAAATTGGAGGAAAGGTATCGATGGCTACTGAAAGGGTGTTCAACCTGACAAAGACTGAAGCAACAACAAACCCACGAGTGATTGAAGGTATTCTCTTGGTTTAGAATACATGCATGCATGCATGCATTAATAGACTTAGGGGCTACACACTCTTTTATATCGTAAGTCATAGTAGATTGTGCAAATTTAAGTACGAAGGAGTCATGTGTGCCTATGAGCATGCAAACTTCAATGGGGACTTGGTCTCATTCGCACTAGGTGGTGCCGGAGTGCTCGATTTTAATAGAAGAAATCATGTTTCCAGTGGATTTGAATTTGTTGGAGATTTGGGATTTTGATATCATACTGGGCATAGACTTCTTGATCCGGTATCAAACTCAGTTGGATTATGGGAGACAAATAGTTAAGTTGATAGGGCCTGATGGACATGTTAGAAAGTTTGTTGGAGCCTAAGTGGGGCAACCATTAAAGATTATATCCACTTCGGAAGCTAGGAAATGTTTGGATAAGGGGGCTCTAGGATATGATGTGCAAGTGGTGGCCAATGAAAAGCCACAGAAGGTAGAGGCCATAAAAGTTGTAAGAGAATATCTGGATGTTTTTCCATAAGATTTACCGGGTCTGCCTCCAGATAGGGAAATCAAGTTTACTATTGACTTGATTCTTAAAGCCCAATTAAACCCTATATGTATTCCGCCCTACAGAATAGCCCCAACTAAGCTACAAGAGCTCAAAACATAGCTACAAGACTTATTGGACAAAGGTTTCATTCGCCCTAGTGTGTCACCTTGGGGTGCGCCTGTGTTATTTGTGCGCAAGAAGGATGGGAGTTTGAGGATGTGTATTGATTATCGTGCTATAAACAAGGTGACTGTTAAGAACAAGTATCTGTTACCCGGGATAGATGGCTTGTTTGATCAATTGCAAGGGGCTCCGATATTCTCTAAGATTGATTTGTGGTTAGGGTACTACCAGTTGAAGATAAAAGAAGAAGATATTCCTAAAACGGTGTTCCGATCATGGTGTGGTCACTATGAGTATTTAGTGATGCTGTTTGGTTTAACTAATGCGCTGACGACATTTATGGATTTGATGAACCGGGCATTTCGACCGTACCTAGACAAATTTATCATTTTGTTTATTGATGATATGTTAATATACTCACCAAGTGAGAAAGCTCATCGCGAACATCTGAGAATTACTCTGTCCACACTAAGGGACCATAATTTGTATGCAAAATTTAGTAAGTATAATTTTTGGTTGAAGGAAGTTTCCTTTTTGGGGCATATAATTTTGGGGCGAGGCATAGTTGTAAAGACCCCCTGGTGGGTCTAAGAGTTATTAATATTTTATTTATGAGCATTGGGAATTTTGCCCCTATTAAATTAAATATGAGAAATATTTATGTGGTAAATGAATGTAAATAAACTATGTGTTAAATTAATGGGTTTGGGTTGCTCATTTGGGCCTAAGCCATGTAGCAGTGTGTTGTGTATTTAGTTGATGGGTTGGACTTGAGCCCATTGGTAAAAATTGTGTTTTAAACTAAAATATAATGATATAAATGGGCTTTGCTCATATGTGATGTGTTTAGATTAATGGATTGGGCTTTGGAAACTTGGGTTGAGCCCAAGAGGAGATTTTGTATATTTTAATTGTTGTAATGTTGTAAAGCCCATTGGGTTTAAGGATATGTTAAGGCTCTTTGAGTTGGGCTAATGAAATGGGCCTTCGGCCCATGTACATAAAGTTGTGTATTTATTTAATAAAAGTTGAAATGGTTTATGAAAAGTCTAAAGTGGGTTTATGTTTGTGCTGTGTGTGAAAATAGGTAAGGATAATAGGGGGATTTCACAAATGAATGGGATAAAGAAAATGCGAAAGAAATGAAAAAGAAGGAAAATGTCTGTAAGGGGCATGAGATATTTTGTGTTGTGTGGGTGTAAGTGAGGGTAAAATCAGAAGAAAGAGAGAATGAGTGTAATACCCAGGAATTTCTTGAGGCTATAAATGGAAATTAATGAAAGGTATAAATGGAATTTTCAGAAAAAGGGGCTTTAGGGTACACTATCGTAGTCTTAAGCAACCGAATCAATCAGAGGGAGTACCCCGAACCTTAGATAGCCAAGGAAAATGTAATGGTATCGACAAGTAATACGAGTTATGATTTTAGGTGATGAAAGAAGTTGGTTCAGAAACAGTTTTCGGTACAGCTTCAATTTAGCCTAAATTACCAAATTATTGTAAGGGACTTCTGGGAAGTTAACAGAAGTTTGAGGGGGCTTTGATTTTTCGTAAGGAACAACCCTTCAGTGGTTTCAGAATGAAACGATAGCCCGGTAAGGACACTAGGGCAGAATCGTCTTTATTGAGTAATCTTGGATTATTAATTTTGCATTTTCAGTGTTAAAATGCAAATTAATTGGATGTTTGAGGGCATTGTTACAATAAGGGAATTAGCCAAAAGAAATTAAGATGGAAATTTGGGGGTTAATGTGTAATTTGTTTACATTAATAGTGTAATATACTGATATATACATAAATATATACATATGTGCGTGTGTGCTAGAGGGGGCTTTCGAGAAGCTTCATGGCCGAATTGCTTGGAGTAATGGCTAAGTCTTGCTGGAGGAGTGGTGGCCAAGCCAGTTTTAAGGCGATGGGTTGCTTATAAAAGAGGGAGAGCCTGAGTGGAATGAAGAGAAAGGGAAGCCGATAGTTACAGCAAGAGGATGAGTGGCTGAAAGCTTGAGGGAGTGGCCGAGAGCTTGAGGGATCGAGAGGAAGTGTTGGTGGCCAGAAGAAGCAGCGAGGTTGGCTGGAAGTGGCTTGAATCGGTCATAATGGGTTGGACAACATCCATGGCCGCAAGCCACAACCATAGCAACACGCATGGAAGGTGGGTAGCAAGCAGAGTGGCCGGCAACAGGCCGCGGTGAAGGGCCAGCAAGCCAGTGGTGGTCTGGCAAGGCCACGGCGGTCGACAGAGGGCCGAGAGGAGGCTGGTGGAGGGCCAAGTGGCACTGGTCGCGAGGTGCACGCAGGTCGGGCGCTGGAAGAAAGAAAGAGCAGGGGAGAAGAAGAAGAAAGAAAAGAAGAAAAAAGAAAAGGAGAAAAGAAAAGGGAAAAAGAAAAGGAAAAGGAAAATAAGAAGGAAAAAGAAAAAGAAATGAGGAAAAATAGGGAAAAGCTTTCGAAAAATCCCTGAAAATTCTGAGGATTAATTTGAGGCTAGAGGAGCATGCCAAAGTCAAGAAATTATTCAAACGAGCATTTTGAGGCTTAGCATGCATTACAAGGTGTAAATCGACTTTTCGAATAAGGTGAGTGGTTCGATTCTAGTTTGTCTTGAAAATGATTTGGTGTATGTGTAATGGGTTTAGGTGAGCGGTTCTACCCTCCCGAGCTTACGTTGCATATGTTTAAACAAGTTCCTGTGAGCAGTTATACCCTCTAGGATTTGAGTTACATCGTGTAGGCGTTTTACTTATGTATTTGTGGCATCGTATACATATTGAACATGTGGTATGTTGCATTAATTTTTTTTACTTGTAAAAGAGTCGGTGCATGGCATGTGATTTTTCATATCGTCGGGGATTGAATTTCGTGTCGTTGTTATGTCATTGGGGGACGGGATGGGGTCTTCTTGAGAATGAGACAAGGTTAATCCAGGTGAACGAGTGACACAGTAGGGCACTTGAGGATTAAGTATGTCGCGACAAGGTCAACCCCAACAGTGTGTGGAATTGAGTTTCCATAGGAGGTTGAGTATATTAAGGAAATTTCTCAAGTTAGACGTGTTGCATGTTATTGTGTCTGTGTATGCCATGCTCGTATGTCTTTCATGCATTCAGTAAATTGTTTCATGCCATCACTTATATGTTTTATCATCTAACCTGGGTTATGCCCCTGGAACTTTCCACGTTCCAACTAGGGACTACTGCGAAGGCAAAGACGTGGCCAGTTAAAGGCCAACGATGCTTAGTATGATAGTTGTTGTAGCATTTGAGGCGATACTATCTACTTTGATATATGTATGAATAGTTGTAAGATAATGATGTTATCATTCGATAGTTTGTAATTCGTATTTCAGTGTAGAAACCCTTTGTATGAAACTCGTGGTATGCCACGGTATTTTAATGTTAATATATCCGCTGTGTTATAATATGTCTTGTTTAGTCTTTAAGATTTGTGATCTTGTTAGTTAAACAGGCAAGACTAGTGTTCTCGGGGTTTGTATCTACATGTGAAGATTGTTCTTGATACACTGCGCGTGTTGAACTTGGAAAAAAAAATGTAATCCCAGGAATTGCCTTATAGTAACGCGCCCATGTAAGGCGGGGTGTTACAATGAGTGAGATGGTTGATGGGGGGGGGCAGGTGGGGTGGACAACTAAGCCATCCCCTTGCCTTTTCCTTGTCTCTTCTTCATTTTTCTCCTTCTCATTCATCTTCATTTCTTCTTCTTCTTCTTCTTCTTCATCTTCTTCTTCTTCTATTCTTTTTTTTTTCTCTTTCCATTTATCTACTTGTTGGGAGCTTCAAGAAGTGGGGATGTTGACTTCATCAGAAGGCTTTTCTTCTCTTTGGTTTTCTTTAACAAGGCAAGTTTTCCTTGCACTTTTATTTATATATTGTGTAAGGTTCATTTGTATTCCTTGTTCTCTTCTAAAGAACCTTTTTTGGTTGCAAAGTGATGCATATACATATATATATATATATATACATGGTTAGTTTCTTCTTGTGGTGGTAAGAACCACCTTTGCTAGTGGTTGTTATGTCTTCCATATTTTCTCAAGTTGTGGGTCTCTTGTTGAGTCATTGTGGTGTCCCGTTGATGGTTTCGTTTGGGCTTGATCACCCCATATTTTTCTTTCATTGAATGACATTGTGGGTTAGGAAGCTAGAATGAGAGTTGTTGGGTGTTTGGTGTCCATTTTGTGTGTTTTCGGTGATTTTTTGGCCATTTTTCTTCGTTCTCGGCCAAGTTGACTCATCCAGGAGGTCAAGTCGACTTGGGCCAAGTCGACTTTGATTTGTCCCAAGTTGACTCGGCCACGACTTGACTACACTGCGCGTGCTTCATTGTTTTGGTCATAACTTTTGATTTAAAATTCTGAATTGCGATCCGATTGAAGATTCATAAACTAGACTTCGAGGGCTTCGATTTGATATATTTTGGTTATGATTTGAGTTAGCTAAGGCTTTTCTTAATCCAAATCAATTAAGATTGTTAAAGTAAATTGTTTTTAAATGCTTCCTTTGATATCCCTCTATCCTCTAAAATGATAAAATGTGATTGAAGACATATATATGTATACATGTGGGGTTCATGAGATAAAAATGTAATTGAGTTACATGAGGAAGCATGATGATAATCATTTGGGAAGTTAATAAGAAATGATCTTGGTTGGCATGTCCATGGTAACTCAGGTGTGATGCATGACTACCATTATTTGAATAATTTCCCGTAATTGATGTGGTGAATCCTAATCAATGTAAATTGTGTGGATGAGCTAAGAGCTTTAATGGACAAAAATTGAGGATATGTGATTGTCACTTATCATAGCATTGTTGTGGATGCGTTGCATGGCATTGTGTGCTATTTTGTCTTGCATTATGATGATAGGTCATGCTTTGTATGTGATGGGTGCGTTAAGCATGGCATGGTAATTATCATTAGGCCTTTATAATTTAAAAAAGGGTATGCATGTATTATGCATATAGCCATGGGTATACACTTTATGTAAAGGGTTTGCATGTACTATGGTGGTCACTTGTGACGTGGCATGTACTTGAAATTTCATATGCATGCTTGATGTTATAATTTGCACCACTATTATTATTTTGGGGTGACAACTAAGTCTGTGTGTGTGGAAGAATGTAACCTATGAGAGCCTGACGTGGGTGAGGTGGTCATAAACCCTGTAGGCGTTTCTCGACCCAGGAGTGGTATTGGAATTTTGGTATTTGTGTATATATATATATATACATATGCATGGATGTGTTGGCTATTTGAGTATATATACATCTACATGGATGATTGGCTATTTGAGCTATTGTGATGCATGGGAAAGTCATCCCTTTGTAAATTGAGGCATGACCTATGCGATGATTCTTTAAAGGCATGGCATTCATTGAATGTTGAGTATCCTTCATAATGTATGCATGGTAGTGGCAGCCTTGGGGGCCACGTGGGTTTCTTTGTTATGGTTTCATGTGTATGATGATGGGAATAACACATGGCATGTATGATGTCCATGGCATGAGAAAAGGAGTCTAGTCCTCATGTGAAATGCATGTTAGGATGCATATGGTTAGAGGAACCTCGTATGCCAATTGTTGTGCATGTGCATGTATACCTTACGAAAATTTAAAATGGGTTTTGTTAAAATATAAAGAAATGGTTGCCTCTGAGGAGGTTGCTATCAAGTATTGAAGGCATGAACTCAATTGAGATTTAGTGGTCGGGTAGTGAGTTTCCCTTGGCTTTTTGTTATTCATGTCTTCGTATATTGATCTTGTTGTAATTTCCCTTTGTTATATACTTGTTGAGCCTTGTGGCTCACCCTTGCTTCTTTTGTCATTTTAGGGAAAAAAAGAGAATAATTAATTGGGGCGAGTTCTGATAGATGTGTACAGAGATGTCCCAACCTCAAAGATCCATGGGTGTAGTTTGAGGGCATTGATTAGAGGGTTTCATTTTGTATTTAAAGTATTTATGCCCTTTTATTTTAAAAATGTATGGGTGGTAAGCCCTAGATAATAATGTAAAGAATGATGCAATATTTTTTATAGCTCATATTGTTAGTGAGAAAATAAGGAAATGAAAGGATTTTTTTTGTAAATTTTGAGTGATAATTGTATCTGTATCCATTTTGAATGGACCTTCTCTCGGACTTCCTATGCTAACGGGTAATCCGAGAGCGAGCCCTGACAATAGTAGTGGATCCTGTAATGTTAAAGGTGGTAAAAGAATGGCCACAACCCATTACTGTTTCTAAAGTAAGAAGCTTCCTTGAATTGGTAGGATCTTATCGCAAGTTCATTGAGAAATTCTCGAGCATTGCCGCTCCGCTGACTTAATTAACACGAAAAAGGGTTAAGTTTATTTGGAGTGAGCATTGTGAAAAGAGCTTTCAGGAACTTAAATCTAGGCTAGCAACAACATTGATTCTAGGGATACCTGAAGGTTCTGGGGGATATGAAGTATATACAAATGCCTCAGGAATAGGGTTAGGATGCTTGTTAATGCGACATGGAAAGGTGATTGCATATGGATCCTGACAATTACGTCCTCATGAAAAGAATTACCCAGTGCATAACTTGGAATTAACAGCTATGGTACATACCCTAAAGTTGTGGCGACATTATCTATAGGGAGAAAAATTCATTATATATGTAGATCATCAGATTTTAAAGTACATTTTCTCCCAACGAGATTTAAACCTTTGCTAGCGTCAGTGGATGAAACTTCTAAAGGATTACTATTGTACCATCCAGTACCAACCTGGGCGAGTGAATGTGGTGGCAGATGTACTAAGTCGGAAGAGTTTTATGTTGGGAGCTTGTCAAGTTATCCGTTTACAAACCCTGACTGAGGAATTTGTAGGATTGACTCTCAACGCGAAATCGTATGATAAAACAACAATTGTAGGGCAAACACGATTGCAAGTAAGCCTATGGGATGAAATTAAATAGGCTACGGCTCAGGAAGGGAATTTGGAACAATGGATAGATGAGGATGGACAACCTAAGCACCCATGATTTGAGTATCTTAATGAGATACTCCGAATGAATGGATGAGTGTATGTGCCAGCCTTTGGGAAACTACAATGGAAAATTCTGAGCAAGGCACATCGAACACCATATACGGTACACCCAAGAGCCACAAAGATGTATCGTGATCTACGGGAAGTGTACTGGTGGCAACGGATGAAGAAAGACGTAGCTAAGTTTGTGAGTAAATGTGACACTTGCCAATGGGTGAAAGCAGAAGTTTACGACCGTTGGTAATGATGTTTTACTTTTGTGTTTAGTTTTGATGATGAAAAATATCAAATGGTTATATGATTTGGAAATAAAAATCAATTTCAAGTGCTTTGTTAAATGAAAATCAAATGATCTATGCAAAATGTTTCAAAGGCAAAATACTATGTTGTTGAGCCCCAAGAAATACTATTTCTCTAAGTTTAGAAGATTAGCATATTATAAGGAGACATATATGAAAATGTTTTCATTTTGAAAAACTATCTCCCAGTATTTTGATAGCTAATATTCATTGTTGTCAAAACGATTTTTAATGAATTTTTCAATAAATAGAAGGTATGTATTTTGAGAGTGGTATATTTGCTAAATCTCGAGTTTGTACTAAAATCAAAAATCTATTTTCTTATGGTTATGGATTTTGATTTTTTGGATATTTTTATTGAATCCAAATATGGGGTACTTTCTTACTTACATTTATGTATTAAAGTAAATGGAACATAAAATATAAATTAACGAAAATAAGGACATTTACTTATTTGTCGACTGAGTGCCTTTGAACTGTTGACTAAGTGTTTCATTTGTTGACTATCTCTTTCAATCTGTCAATTATGTGTCGTGCATCTATCGACTATATAGAGCCATCTCTCGATTATGTTTTGTTCTATCGACTATCTTCGTAGTTCTTCATATTTTTTCTCTCTCGACTATGGGCATGGTTGTGTCGACTATGTTTAATTTTTATTTATATAATTAGTCGACTAACCTATTTAGTCTGTCGACAGTTTGTGTCTCTGACAGTTTCCAACAGCTAGTTTCGGGCAAAGCTTTTAGGAAGCCTATAAATAGAAATCAAGGAGATCAAGAAGAGGATAATGGACAGGAATGAATTGATTTGAGCTTACATTTATACTCGTTTGTATTTACAGTGACTGTGCTTCATTTTTTCTCTCTTCAAGGTTTTGATCTAAATTTGTATTAATTCATTCAAGCCTTGTTTTGTATTTTGAGAGATCTTGTAACTAAGAGATTCATCTCTTAATGTTAAAATCTTGTATTTCCTAGCTAGGTGCTAAAGGACTTGCTTGTATAAGCAAGAGGTTTGTAATTTCCTAGTCTTGGACTAGAAGGCCTACTTTGTTAAGTAGGAGGTTTTAGTGGATTGTTTGCAAAATCTTTAGTGGGGAGCTAAGGTAGTGGATTAGGCTTGGGTTAAGCCGAACCACTATAAATCCTTGTGTTTTCTTGTGCTTGTGTTCTTTGATCTATTTATTTTTCCAAGCATTTCATTATTCCTCACTTGGTTCACATATTTATCTTTGTAAATTTACATTTGTCATTTTATATACTTTACGTTTTAAATCGCTAAAACCTTAATTTGTTGATGTGAATCAGGTTGCTAAAGCCTCACAAGATCTATTGAGCATTCATGGAGGCCCAATAACAAGATTTGCAAGATTACAAGATTTGGGGTTGATAGATTGAATGAGTAACTGATTGACAAGATTTTCAAGATTACAAGATTTGGGGTTGATAGATTGAATGATTGAGAAGATTTGCAAGATTGCAAGATTTTGGGTTGATTGATTGATTGGTTGATTAATTGACAATATTGCAAGATTTGGGGTTGATTGATTGACAAGATTACAAGATTTGGGGTTGATTGATAAGATCCAGGAGCATAAAAAGGAATGGTTGAATATTTGACCACTTCCCTTATTTCCCAATTTGTTTTAAATCTTTTTCTATTTTAGATAATTCTTGTTTCCTTATTATCAGATTATGCTATTTCCTTCTTGTAATCAATTCCTACTATGCCTAGAATTTGATTTATTTCCTTCTAGTTTAGGATTGGTGTTCGGCTATATAAGCCAATGTAACCCGAGAGGAATTTAGTTTTTTAGACAATATTAATAGTGAGACTTTTCTCTTTGGTTCTTCAACGAACTACTTTGAACTTATCAAGATTTCATCTTGTGGCGTTCATCTTCAACTTATCACTCACAACTCTTCTTTTCTATCGTGAGTGTGGCATCAACCTTATCCTTCTTATACCTTTGGTTCTTATCTCTTTATAGATAACAGGTTAAGATCCTTTGTTTTGTTTATTACGAATCTGTTTTAGAACGATCCTTGGCAAATGAACCATTTTTGATCGTCGAGTCTCACATTCTTTCGTGGGGTTCACATTTACCATAGAAAATGTGTAATTATTACAACATTTTCTATGGAAGTAATCATACACTCTTAACTTTTCTATGAAAAAATGTGTATGGTACAAGCATTTAAAGTTTCTTTCCATGATATTCATTTTCCAAGAGGGTGGGGTGGTTTTTGGTTTCTAGGTAATATTATCTAGAATTAAATTTTAGATAATGCAATCAAACATACCCTAAAAGGTTGCTAATGTTTTATTCGTGAGTAGCCCTAAGAAGATTAATAAGTTCGAGACCAGGTGGTTGGTTGTGTTAGAAAACTTAGATCTAATCATATGTAGTAGAATAAAAATTAATTTTTTAGGTATCACATTTTTTAGAATTTATGATTTACAAAACGAAGAATAAACGAAAGAATACTTGTTGACGAAATTCAATTTGTCTTGGATCACTGACTATTAAATCCTCTATGTGTAGGATGCCAAGTCAGTCCACCTGAAACTACCTTTAATCCAAGATTGTCTTGAGAGAAGAAGCAATAAAGTTTTTGAAATTTTTTTACTGAACTCTATTTTTCACATACTTTGATTTAGAATTTATGGTCCTATTTATAGGAAACCATATGAAATCCTAAGCGCTATTGGGTCAGGTTTAATGTGCTAGCATTAAGCTCGATCCAATTATTACTAATTAAATAATTTTATTTATAATATAATTATTTAATTATTCTTATTTATCTAATAAGTAAATGGCCAAAATTAGTAATTTTCAAATATTACTAATTTATCTTTCTTCTATGTAAAATGTGATTTTTTATTAGGTGGGACTTTATGGATTCACAATTAAATTGATAACGAAAATAATTAATTATTAATTCTTGTAAATCATGAGTGACATCTAATAATATGTCATGATTACCTAATTTAATATGAAGCAGGTATAGTGAACCTTTTACTACGATATTGTGAAATACGGTCCATTTATCATCCTATATCCTGACATGATACGATATCATGGACAACATGTCAAATCTCTTAATCTCATTATATAATCAAATCCAAAATCAATCTTAACTAATATGACACAACATATGGAACACACATTCCATCGTCATATTACCTCGCTAAAGATTTATTGTCAAGTAATTATCGGATAGCATAGGATATCCTCCTTGCAAACCTAGAGGTGATAAATTCCATGTTTGATATACATATACCTCATACACCACTGAATTAGGCACATAGATACATATAATTATTCATGATTAGAACAACCATATAGTATCGTTGATATTCTAATCCACCAATATACAGATGTTTATGTTATCTCAAGTCTAAGAACTAGTTGCACATTCGCAGCTAACATTAAATCATTGACCCATGAAGAAGAACCCTTGTGATTCAATGTTAATAGTCTCATTTAGTGAACTCGTTCCTATAACAAACACTCACTCATCTTCCTTTCATATCTTATATAAAATGGCACGATACTTACTTGACAATAAGGAGGAAGATGATATGTTAGCCTTTACGAGTTGCTACTATTCAAGTTAGGAACTCTACAACCAGGAACTTGTTTATAGTATAACCAACTGTGGATTAACCGTTACTCATATTCTTAATGCGTAAGAATGGTATCCACACCTTATTATACTAACGGATATATGTTTAATTTAAATCATATTGCAATTTAAATAAAAATATAAACTTGTCATTTAAATAATATTTAAAAAATTACAAGATTGAGTCTCTTTGTATCACTAGAATTGGTTTCAAGGGCTCATATCCAACAGGTTGTGAGGACGCTAATGAGCTAGATTGCACTAAGATTTTAGCTCTCGGTAGAAGTGAAAAAGAGCGTAGCATCTCCCCTAGACCTAAATCTATCCACATATGCTAATAGGGCAAACATTGAGAAGCTATTGAGGGGGTTGACCCGTGATTCTAAATGGGCTACTCTTGGATGAGCGCTTAGTAGATGCTGGTTGGTTAATAAGGTGGACATAGCTGGTTCATCACATCATGTAATGCCTTAGGGTTCCGCTCCCCTGGTAGGCAGAGAAAGGGAGGAAGGAGATGAAGGAGAAGAGAGTGAGCTGAACGAGAAAGCAGAGGCAGGCATCCAAGATGAAAGAGATGCCAAAGATATGGAGGAAAATGATTGGGAATGCGAAGGGGAGATAAACCTTAAGGGTGCCAACTTTTTCTCTTTTCTTTTGTATGCCTTCGTTTATTATTGTATCGCATGTATTGTGTGCGCAATGTGTTAATCAATACCTACCTCGGACTGCCTTGCAGAAATGGAATAGTCCTGGCTCATCGCCAAGGCGCTAGCAGCTAAGGAGGCCAACACAGCTCGTGAGGTGAGTAAGCGTGAAGAAGAAGAGTATTGGCAATAACAACACTAACAATAACAACTCGGGTCGACTTTGGAAGCTGAAGAAGCCAGTTAGCGGTCATGCATGGAGTGGGGGCAAGACTGATATACTCCATTGTGCTTCCTCATGATGAACGAGAGTTTCTTAGCTTCACCTCTAACAATGTCGAGTTAGATGAGCTCCACATGGTGGAGGTAACTTGCTATGTTTAAAGGTGTTTAGACCTTAGTCTTGGTCTAATTCTACCTAGCATTAATACATTCCTTCTTGTGGTTTGATAGGGTATCCAGAGGCAAATTGTAAGCAACACATGCATGGGAGCTCAACTAATTCAGCTTGAAGCTGATCTACAAAGGTGGATTAACGATTGATTACACCGGAAAGATTAATGTTTCCATGTTGAGAGTAGGATTAGAGACTTAGAAGAGCACCAAACCTATGTCCATGACCTTGAGAAGATAATTAACAAGTTAAAGCTATAAAATAACACTGAAGGGTGAGCTTAAGCAATCACGACGTAAGGAAGCAGAATCATTTACAGAATGAGAAGAACGAAACAAGATGATGCCAACATTTAGGCCTCTAACTCAGCATGAAAAGATGATTAGACCACTCTGGTGCAGAAATACACATAGTTAGTCAAAAAGATAGAGAAAGTGTATATAGATAGGCTTGACCTTCAGAAGAGGGTACAAGAGGTCGAGTACAATCTAGCAAGAATGAACATCGACACTACGCATTCAGAGGGTATAAAGAGTTATCAACTCTCGAAAGAGTGCTATGTAAAGAAGGTTGAATTTGCCTTTGCCTTCATCAAATACGAATTATGCTTGAAGCAGAGTGTCCTAGAGGAGAAGCAAATTGGTGAGTCATTTCTAGAACTCATGTTCTCTAAAGAAGTCGCTACCAAGGGTATCCCTGACTAGAGAAGCTATGGTGACCCTAACCCTTACACTCCTGATGCCTATCTTAAAAAGGGCTAGGAAAACTCATTAGAGAATCTGAGCAAAACATTGAGTTCGCTTGTCCCTAAGCATGGCATGGCTTCGAACTTAAAATGAATTTAAGCTCTTATGGGCCTTGGCATCACAAATCTAGAAGCTCCAAAAGATCACATTGGTTTATCTCAGCGACCCATAGACGCTCAGTCTTGTAGTTATGTTATCGTTCAAGCTAGCATACTTTTGCCTTTACTTTCTCTTGTATTTTTGTTTCTTATCTTGCATAGCTTGTTTTCATTTCCTATTCTGGGAAACGCATTGCTAGTGTATGTACCTCGCACTAATGGAGTGAAAGTATTTTGCTTATTTAGTGTTATCGAATGTGTTTGCTTTTCATTTGGAGCTTATGTAAACGAGTGTGCCATTTATAGGTTTTTACCTATGTTATATGCCATGCATGTATGAGAGTGTAAAGTATAAAGAGGTTAATAGTGTTCAAATAAGGTGAACAATAAACCTGAACACTGGTAGGGCATTATGCCCTATCAAATTTTTGAGTCTAAGTCAACTCACTACACATCTGGTACCGCGAGGCGGTGTTGATGCGTATAATCAAGGCATCGATATTTTACAACATTTACATTTAATAGCGTAAAGCAAAAGTGCAACTTAATGTCATATTATGTACCTGGGTAGGAATTACTTCAAGGGCCTTGCATTTGCTTGTATGGATCAAACACTCCTACCTTGGTGTCTATCAGTGGGGTGGATTTGACCACTAGATTGTACCCATACCACCGATTGACAATCCTACAACACCCTAAATGCTAGAAATGCAAGGTAGAGTCCTATAACTGGGCCCTCAGTTGGGTTTTGATGTTGAAAGCAACCATCTCTTGGCTTTAGGGTGGCTCCCCCCACCTTGACTTGCCAAATCGAGGTTATAGTATTGAGAGAAACCTATGCGACCCCCTGGTGACTTGCCTTTGAACCCAACCAACTAACTAGAGAAGGGGTCGTCTTTGGTGAGCATAACATAGGGTTAGAAATGATATGTGTTAGTTTCTACATCGTGGGATTGCTCTCGGAAAAGGATATGACAAGATAGGTCAGAGCACACCAGAATACCCTAAGATAGAAGTAGCTAAGAGTGAACCAAGTGAAGGAGCTTTGGATACATGGCTCCCCAGTAGCTCAGTGAATGTATTGCATAGTTAAAAGTAAGGTAGCTTAACACAACATAATCATATCCACATTTACTAGGTATGTTACTATGGGTGACTATTGAGGATGTATGCAAGGGAAAGGCCATTGCCTTCTTGAGGTTGGACGGTATAAGTTATGTCAGACTCTTACCTTGGAGTGCTTCGCTCAAGCTTAGTTCATAAACTTAGTTATGCATGACATCATCTTAGCAATGCTTTGGTGAATGACAAGATATGTATGAACATACAATGGAAGGTAGTTAGCTTGAGTTAGCAACATGCATCACCCATACACACACCATAATTTATGTCTTTTGTACATGATGATTTTGGTTACATGGTTCAGTGCATCTCACCTACGTCCACGGTTAAAAGATGCGCCTAAAACCTAGATTACATGACATGAGAGGCCTTTACCTCTACGGTCTACAACACAACATACATGCAGTGGTGTATTGACGACAATAGGAGTACAAAACTTAGAAGGTACATATACATAAAATCTTCATTGAAACATGCAGTGAACTCTTCTTTTCGTCTAGTTCCCATGGGTAGATGTGGCCCCATATGCTTACTTATCCTATTTCGACTACCCTATCCATATTCGGGTCTTTTTGGGATGAGCGAATATGAATTGATCCAGCTAGCCTTGTTAAGCTAGGTGCTCAAGTGTACACCACAAGACTCAACTCATTCAAGTCACAGACTCTCCAATATTCTAGCTTGAACCACAAACACATTAGCATGTAGTAGGAGATTGGCCAACGATATTGGTGGGTTGCTCATCAAGGATTGCTTCAGTGAAATGCAGGTAGTTCCTTGTAGAAGCACCATGACGACCATGTCAATGGAGATTCCCTGCACTTCTTGAACAACGTTTCTGAAGCGGTGCAAATATGATCTCAATGTCTCATTTGGCCGTTAGCGAATACTTAATAAATGCATTAGATTTCTCTTTATTGGGGTCTTCAAGACAAACATTATAAAAAAAACTTGCGTCGCAGTTGACCATATGCGACGATAAACCTGGCAAGAAGATCACATAACCAATCATAGGCTCAACTTGCCAAAGTTAAAGGAAATATACGACAAGCCACGTTGCCAATCAACCCATTATGAAGTACGAGAGACTCAAACTACAGAACATGACGAGCCAGGTTTTTTTTCCCTTAGTAGATAGACATCCATGAGAGCTCAAACTGTTGGGGAAGTGGTTGTGTTAACAAATCAACCGTAAAGGGCTCTATCCATCTGTATAGGCTTACACCAATTTGACCGATCCTTTCCATTTTACAAACTTCCCTAGGGTTCATCCTTCTTGTGGGTGCATGAGAGCCAGTGGTAAAGCCTCGATAGATGCCTTAGCATGGGTAACAGCTTTCCGGTCCATCTTTGTCTATTAACATGCCCATCCTCGATGGTAGCAAAGAAGAATGGAGCTCCTATGTAACACCCCGCGTTCTCAAGGGTGTGTCACTATGTTAGGGGCTCAACATAAAAATATACATTCTCTTCATATGACACATTTCTTAACACCTCAAGAACAACATCCCAAAAAAAAAAAAAAAAACCCAACATATCATTACAAATACGGAAGCTAAAATTGAAACCTGATATGGTATATAATCGAATTCACTTTAATCATAACATAAGAATCTGTACCATTACATTTTTAAATACTTAAATACATGGAGACTCATTTCTCAGAGATAGCAACTAAATACCTCAAATAATACATAACATACTTAAATTTAACAAACCTAATCCTCAACAGAACATCAATTTCTTAACATAGCTAAAGACATATTTGAATCTTCCTGAAGAAGCAAAATACCAGGATCATCCTGCCGAGTCCATCGGACACGTCACCACGTGTCGTCACATCTCAACCACTTCCTTGCCTTAACTGCAAGTATTAACTGGAACATTTGAATGTTCCAGGGGAATAATCCAATTAGAAGATGAATCTTCTAGTGAGGGTTTACAAAAAGATACATGAATGCATGATGCAAATATATGAACAAACATTTGCCCTAGTGTAACTTCCCTGACCCTCTTGCCCAGTACAGAACCCCTGGTAGTAATCCCGACCTACTTTCGAGATACTCCCGAACGTTGTTCTATCATTACCCTTGGAGAATTACTGCTACACTTTCAGGGTGACATCCCAATCCCATGCACGAGTATCAATATGCCAACAATATCATGCCATGTGAAAATCACGACTTTCCATGTAATAGTATAATTATGACAAAATGATCATAACTCCTCTGAGTATCATGCATAATATAAGCAATCATATCATATATAAGCTTTTGGGGAAAACCACTCACCTTAACTTAGCCTCACGGGCTTCCTCGGTATACGAGCCTTGACCTTGAAATGCGTGCCCAAATAATTTTCTTGCCAAAATCTTTGAAATATTAATAAATCTCTATTTTCTATTTTTCTAGGATTTTTCCACATTTTTTTCATTTTTTCTATATTTTTCTTTTCTTTTCTTTTTTTTCTTTTCCTTTTTCTGTTCTTCTTCTTCTTCTTCTTCTTCTTCTTCGCGCATGGCAACACATATAGCCACCAGCCACCCGCCACCTGGGCCCTCCATCAGCCACTGTCGCCTGCCAGCGTCATCGCCATCGCCACTTGCTCGCTGTCCACCTGCACTTCCCAACTGCCGCAATAGCAGCTCTATTGCTATCATAGCCGCTGACCAGCTGCTGCAATAGCTGCTCCAGTCGTCAGTCACCACCGTGCACCTCATTGCCGGTCGTTACTGCCTTCACCTAGCCATCATCGCTACCCCTATTCGCTCGATTGCTTCCATGGCCGTTTGAAGCTTGTGGCAATGGTTGTTTGTTGTTTGAGACCAACTCCGGCCACTCACGTGGCTGCCTTCGGCCATCTTCGTTGATCTTTCTCTCTCTCTCTCTCTCTCTCTCTTTCTCTCTCTCTCTCTCTATCTATCTACTCTCAGTTAAGCTCAGCCCAAGCTCTATTAGCCTCCATTTTTAGATCCAATTTCTAAAGAAAATGCTAGGGCAGCAGGGTTACAAGCATATATATGTGTGTGTGTGTGTGTTTGTAAATTACACATTTACCCCTACTAATTCTCCTTAATTGCACTTAAGGATTTTGATAATTGCACTAGAAGCTTGTATAATAGCTCTTAGACCCTCCAAGGCCTTAAAACAATTACCCTCAAGCCATTCAATATCTCAATTTAGCAAAATTAATAACCGACATCTACTTGATAAAGATTGATTTCATCTTGAAACCACTTCAGGGTTGATCCTTACATAAAACTGGAGTCCTCTCAGGGTTAGTCCAATTTCATCAGAACTGTCTCGATTTTGATTTCTTTTAATTCCATAAATCCTGTCTTGAGACATTCGTCAATACCTTTTCCTTATCCCATCTCTGTGAGTTACATCGGTTCACCACTATCACCTCATCAATTGACGCAACTCACACGCCATCACTTGGCCATCTTCGGCGTCTCGTTTGACCCAATCCGTTGGATCCCTGATCTACATATCTTATTTTCGAGATATTAAATGATCCTCGAAAATACTTATTATTTGATCCTAACTCATTAGCTAGGTCATGTCACATCAGACTAATCATTCTACTTGTACTAGCTTCCATCGGGCTTCCACTATTAGGTAAGTTCTCAAGAAAGAAAGGTGGGTCACAAATGGACACACTTAAATACCAAGTCTTTCCTTAGTCAGAATTTTCTTAGACATGCACTTTCACTACGCCACACTTAAATCCATAACCTTTAAGACTTCAACTGACAATCACCAAATCTCTAAGTAGAGATTTTGTCTTACGAACTATTAGTCTCTTTTCCCCTAACCCTCTACTCGGGGTTCCTACTAATTGATTCCATCAATATCAGATCCTCTTAAGTCTCCAAGTCAGACTTCTCCTAAGTCTCCAAAAATTTCGCTCTGATATCAACTATATCCGAGTCATTTAAGGCTCTTAATAAACTTCTGCTTTGATACCAACTGTACCACCCCGCTTTTCCCAAGCATGTCACTATACTAGGGCCCATCATATAAATACATATTCTTTTCCCAAAATACATTTCTTAAACCTCAAATACTGTATTTCAAAGAGAAACCACCAATATATCATTACAAATGCGGAAGCAATAATCGAAACCTGATATGGTACATAATCAATTCACTTTAATACATAACATAAGAATTCGTACCATAGTTTAACATCATATCTTCAACAGCCTTAGTACATGGAGACTCATTTCCCGAGGTAATAACTAAACACCTCAGGTGCAATCACATGATACCTCAATATACATTATCATTTCTGAACTCATCTGAAACATATCCGAATCTTCCTGAGTAAATAAAATACCGAAACTACCTGTTAAATCCATCAGACATGTCACCCCGTGCCATCATATCTCAATCACCTCCTTGCCTAAGCTGTAAGTCTCAACTGAAACATTTGAATGTTCCAGGGGCATAACCCAATTAGAAGATGAAACTTCTAGTGAGGATCCAAAAACATATACATGAATGCATAATGCAATAACATGAACAATCACATGCCCTAGTGTAACTTCTCTAGCCCACAAGCCCAGCACGGAACCCTAGGCAGAATCCCAACACCTTCGGTAGGATAATCCTAACGTTGTTCCATCAATTTCCCTTAGGGAATTACGGCTACACTATCAGGGCGGCATCCCAATCCCACGCACAAGTATCAATATACCAATAATATCGTTCCATACAAACATCACGACTTTCCATACAATATGACAAAATGATCATAACTTCATAAATATAATGCATAATGAAGCAAACATGTCATATATAGGTTCTCGGGACAAAACCACTCACCTTTAGCACGAAGTTCGGAATACCTCAAAAAACTCGCATCGCCTTGATTTGTGTGCCCAGCCTCGATTTTCGTGCCAAACCTCAAAGTTGCACAAATCATAAATCATCGAGCACAACAATCCTATAAATCATATTTAATCACAAAATATCTCAATACCTCATTCTCTCATTTTTCCTTCTAAAATTCTGAATAAATACCTCTTTAATTATTTTCTCCAATCTTTTTCCACAACAATTCATTATATTTTAAGAACTTAAAAGGAAAATTCCAGAACTTACCTCCAAGCTTCAATTGCAAGCAAAACAAGGCTAATCATTGCGGAAACCGAGAAACCAGGAAGGCAAACACCAAAAATTTTTGCACGACCCTCAAGAGCACATTTTTCTTTATTTTCTAGGATTTTTTCTAGATTTTTCCAAGAATGCATGGGCCCCCACACAGCGCGCTTGACTTCTGCACGTAAAGGCCACGCGTCGGCCTTCTTCTCTAGCGACGGCACATTGAAGATTTTGGATTTTTGCACCTTTGGAAACCTCTCGTCCAGTCGATCCAAATGGCATGGATCTCGGCCTGAAAGGACCATCAGAAGGGGTCCAACTGGTCGCTTGAAAGCTCAGCCATGTAGACCACCTCCTCACTTCGGCGACCTTCGAAACCCGCTCAAACCTTAACGAAAATGCTTCTAACTCTCCAGAATTCATCCTCACCTCATAGGCAACAAAACCCCCTTATTTTGGTCACTCAATTCATTCAAAATCGAGAGCAATTTGAAGCTCCAATCCTTCGAAACCCTAGACCACTCCATTGATATTTATAGCAAAACCCGAGCCTTGAAACCCTTTTGGCCTCTCAATCTGACCCCTAAGGCGTCTCAACCTCCCCTGCATCAACCTGGAATCGACCCTAGCCAACCAAAATAGCCACTTGCAAGTTTTGACAAAAACGACCGAACATCCAATCAGTTCTTCTCAAAATCTGGCCACCTTAGTGGCCATTGACGACCAAACCTTCATGGAAAAGCATCCCCCGACCATCCCTCGTTGTTCCCCATGGCCGAAATCGGCGGTCTCCTATCGGCCAATTGCTGGTCAGATTCCCATTGCAAGCATTTTTGCTTAATTGCACTTTGACCCTTTTAGTTTTGGCTTTCTTACTTTGGCCCATTTTCACATAGCCCCTGAACTTTTAGATTTAAAAGTTGACATGATAATATGGATGGTAACCAATTTTGTGATTAATTATGCGTTGATATGTTATTAGAATTCTTGATTTTGGCTTAGCATGAAAATGAAATGTTTATTTTGTATTTCTTCTCTACTTTGCTTGACGGCAAGCAAAAGGTTAAGTGTAGGAGTATTTGATAAGATTTAATTATTTACATATTTTTACCTAATTTTTATCTTAACCTTATACTATTTTTCCTACATAATGTATTTTTATATAGATTTTATATTATTTTAATCTCTTTTTTAAAGAACTCGGCAAAAAATATTATTTCAAAGATTTGGGTGTAAAAAGAAAGAAAAAAAGAAAATATTATAAAGTAATTAATAAAGTTAATTTTATATTAAATTAATATTACAATATAATTAAATATATTATAGCCGTGGCCTCATTTAATAATAATATATATATATTATATATATATATATGCACATGGCATTCACGCCATTTATTTAGAATAGTATATAATAGACATATATAAATAAAATAATATAATATAATATATATATTTTATTTTTAATAAATATTTAATTAATTATAATATAATATATAGATAAAATACTATAATATATTTAATTATTAAAAATAAATAATTTTTTAATTATATTGTAATATTAATTTAATATAAAATTAATTTTACTAATTACTTTATAATATTATCTATAAGACGCCACTGCCATGGACTCATTTAATAATAATAATAATAATAATATATATATATATATATATATGCACATGGCATTCACCCATTTATTTAGAATAGTATATAATAGACATATATAAGTAATATAATATATATTTTATTTTTAATAAATATTTAATTAATTATAATATAATATATAATATATAGATAAAATACTATAATATATATTTAATTACTAAAAAATAAATAATTTTTTAATTATATTATAATATTAATTTAATATAAAATTAACTTTACTAATTACTGTATAATATTTCTTTTCTTTTTTTTACACCCAAATCTTTGAAATAATATCCTGGATTCCTACAAAAAGATATTAAAATAATGTAAAATTCATATAAACATATATTATGTAGGAAAAATAGCATAAAGTTAATACAAAAATTAGGTAAAAATATGTAAACAATTAAACCTATCAAATACCCCTATACTTAACATTTTGCTTGTCCTCAAGGAAAGTAGAGAAGAAATACAAAATAAACATTTCATTTTCATCCTAAACCAAAATCAAGAATTCCAATAACATATAAACGCATAATTAATCACCAAATTGGTTACCATCTATATTATCATATCAACTCTTAAATCTAAAAGTATTAATTGAAAGAATTAATCATACAAAATCGTCACTTTTGATGTCATACATACTTCAAAATTAATTTATAAAATCTTGCAACTAACGCAATTGAATCATACAATAGTTTTCTTACAATCAATTCTCAAAGCATAAAAATAATAAAACATGAGAAAAAGGCTTTTTCAGTCCATCTTGCCATTGAAATTACAAGACGGCGAGTGAACCCGACTTGATACTCGACCATCTAGTTTAAGGCATAAAAAGGCATGTAGGAATGACCAAACCCTAGCAACCACCAGTTGCCTTTGCTGTCTCCCTCTTGCTTGCATCTTCATCTCCTCTTCTTTTTCAGCCAAAAGTTGCCAACCATGGTATAGTTTCATTGCTGTTGCATTCATCTTTATTTCTTGATGTCTTGATCAATTTAATCTTTTTCAGGTTTTGGCACATCTTCATTTTGAACAATGATGGTGGGCATGTTGAAACCTGATATTGTGATCCTCCATGCTTCCACATCCTTGGACAAAATGAAGATTTTTATCATGTTCTTCCAATATGCATAGTTGTTGCCATCAAGAATGATGGCTTGTTATAGGATTGACTTCTTGAATGCTCCTATTTGGTACTTGAGCCATTTGGATCTTTTTTCAAGACTGTTAAACTTGTTCCTTTTGAGACACGCTCTGATACCACTTAAAAAGATTGATTAGCTTAAGGAGAAGGAATGGGTGAATTAAACTCACCCTTAAAAATAAAATGTTAATTAATCAAGAAATTACTAAAAGTGTAAAGAAAGTAGAAATGTAGAACACATGACTTAAGAGTGGTTCGGCCCCAACTGCCTACTCCATTCGCTTAACACATTGTTAATGATTTTAAGTAACTTATTATTGATAACTTTTCACATACTAAACTATAACCTTTACATAACTTTTTAATAGGCTCAAACTGAAAAACATTTATATAGTTTTTCAATAGATTCAAGTTGAAACCTTTACAACCTATGCTTTTTTTATATATATGGATATAACTTTGAATTTTTAAATCTCTAAAAAAAATATAGCTTTGAAGAGCTTGTTCTTTTGATAAAGAACTTGATTGTGTCTATTTAGTTCAGGATTACTCCTTATTGTCTTCAAGCTCTCAGTATTTATAGTTTTCCATATTTAATGCACTTGACAGATTGTCTAGTGGGTAATGAATTAAACTTGAAAATCTGTAGAGAACATCCTTTTTTGTCCATAGCAATGATTAGAATGAAAATCAATCCCAGATAAATTCAATGTAAGAATGTTCAAATAGCATTTAATGAAGTTTTGTCTATTTGAAAATTAAGAATAATTGCATTTAATGTAATCGATTATATTTTTTAAATTTCAAAGACATTTAGGCAAGTAACATTAAAAATTACTCAAGTAAAATCAAAATCAGAGGTTACTCGAGTGTTTTTGGCATTTAGTCAATTAAGTAATTCATTGTTCAATTGTTAAATAATCTTACTCGATTAAGGTTTTTAGAGAGATATATCATTACTTGATAATACAATTTTGTTACTCAATTAAAGAAAATAATACTCTATTGAAATTAACTTTTAGTCCATTAATCTTTTGAGTACCTTACTAATCAAAGACATTTGAAAAATAATACTCGATTATACAATTTTGTTACTTGACTAAAGAAAATAATATTCTATTAAAATTAACTCTTAGTTGATTAATCTTTTGAGTAAAAAAATATTCAAATAATGATACTCAAATAAAATTATCTCTTAGTCCATTAATCTTGATAGATATAGATGAATTTATTAATAAATAAATTTATTATTATGTTTAACCATCGATAATAATAAAACTCCATACTTGTGGACATGAAGTACACGCAATGTGTGAACTTGTGGTGTTTTTAATTTTTTTATACATATACATTTCTAATATATTCAATTGAGATGCCAACCCTTTACCCCACGTTCTATATTTGTATAAGAGAAAATTGATTATCTATTTTGTTCCTATTTAATATAAAATATTAAACAAAATTTTAGATAAAAATTTATTTAATGGCGATTGGAAGATACATATTATCTAGTTTTTCAAACAAATTTAGATAAACGTAAGTTTTAGTATAGTGGTAAAATAGGTTTTATTTTAAGATAACGTTTGTTAAAATGATTACAATAAAGTTGTATTAAGATAAAATTGAAATATTTTTTGGATTAAGATATGGAATAGTCAAGATAAGTCTAAGAAGTATTCTAAATTTTTTTATCAAACTGTTTGTTAAATTTTCTGCAATATACTAAAGAATATATGTGTTATTTTTTCTTATCTATAAGGTCAGATATATATTTATCTAGAGGACAAGAGAAAGAAATAAATATATCTAAAAATGCCAAATAAGAAGTTATGTGATTTTTTTTTTTAAGAGTAGTCAGATAAATTTAAAAAATACATTAAAAATGATAAAAATGTAAAATACTTTTCATATCTTATATTTTTCAATCTATATCCCGGTTAACAAATACTACTTAAATGAGAGCTTATGGTTTTTGAAATTTGTTGATACAATTATTTTTAATTTTTAAAAATATTAAAAGACAATATTAGAATTTAAAAAGTATGGCAAAGTTTCAAATATTTAACAAAAACAAGATAAGCCCAACTATTAAAAGACATCGGTTTCGTCTTCACGTGCGTATTCACGTGCTGCTTCTCCCAAAAGTACTTGAAATCGTTCGGACTCTCAAATATACCCTTTTCCCCAAAAGTTGATCCAACAATTCCACCAAAATGAAAGACTAAGACTACACCAAAACAAAGACCCACCCCATCGTGCCTTCTCAATTCTTACCCCTAAAGTACACTTCAATCAGTGTCCGTTTTCTTCTTCTTCTTCTGATAAATCCAAAGGAAAGACTAAGACTACACCAAAACCAAGGACCCACCCCATCGCACCTCCTCAATTCTTCCCACTAAACTACACTTCAATCAGTGTCCCTTTTCTTCTTCTTCTGATAAATCCAACTATTACTATAAGCTGGGTCCTCTTGATATTAGTTACTCACACATATATAATATATATAATAAACAAATAATATCTATATATATATATATATCTGAGAGATGTCTAATAGAATTAGATATATATATATGGTGGGAAGGCCAAATAAGGTGGAAAATCCATCCATCGCACTGAAAATCAAAATCAAAGTATAACACTAGCTAGCTAGCTACGATCTGAAATACAGAACAACAGTATATAATAGTTATACCAAAATATCCCAACAATCGAAAATAAGGTAATAAAGAGAGAAAAATTAGTGCTTGCCTGCTCACGTAGAGTGCCCTGTACAAAGGGTGGAGTCAAGATCAAATTTTACGGTCAATTTATGTGTAACATATAACAGCAAATGTAGCATAATATTTGAATATATATATATATATATATATAATAATGGGTTGTTGAGATAATAAATAAATATTTGGACTTCAAAGTCTTTAATGTTGTCGGATTGGAGATATGTAATCAGAAAATGAAATTCAATTCAAGTTGAGTCACTTTTGGGTGAAGAAAAGGGAAAGATGGAGAAGCAAAGGAAAAGATGTACGTATGGACAGATGACTTTCTTCTTTGTTTCCTCACCCCATCTTCTCTTGTAAAATTTGGATCACTTTTGGGTTTTGCCATTATGATTTCTGACATATTTTGAAGTTTAAAATTAGTTTTTTTTTTTTGTGTGTGTGTGTAGAAATATTATAAAAATCAATACCAATAGGAGAGATTTTAGAGTGCTCGTACCGTCACTTTAAATTTGAGCAACCACCGATCGCAAGAAACTAAAATTCAATGTCTTTTTTCATCTTAAAGAACGACTAGGTGAAGATAACTATTTCTTTATTACTACTAGTTCTGATAACATGATTATCTTTGTGTGTATATGGGGGGTTTAGGATAGTATCCCTAAACTCTAAATTCTAAATCGTTATATTATTAGTCCATATTAGAGGATCAATTATGTTAGGGTCGTTGGTTAATCAAGATATGAGCTAAAAAAGTTAAAATATGGGATGTTTTTCGAACTTCTATTATTTTCAACATATTTATTAATCTTATCTGACTATTTTTGAAAAAATCATTAATGATCTCTTATTTTGATTTTTTAAAATATGCATATCTCTCCTCCTCTTTAAGATAAGTATATCTTGATCTCTATATATAAGAAAAAAAATAACGTATGTGTCTTCTAATCATTTCAAAGAATTTAACAAATAGTTTGATAAAAAATTTAGAATACTTTCTAACTTTATTTTGACCATTCTATATCTTAGTTCAAAAGCTATTTTGAACTTATCTTGATACTCTCTTATCTTACTCATTTTAATAAACACTACATTAGTAAGAAAACACCTTGAAAAAATGTTAAATAACAAAGGTAAGTTTTGTGATTTACAAGTAAGATAAGTTTTGTGTGGTAGAGGAAAATATAGTAAGACATGTTCCAAGGAAGGTATAGATACTACTATAATATGATTTAAATTAACATAACTATTATAAATTGAAAAATTGAGCTCAGGAGGGAAGAAGATTCAGATGATAGTACAATGTCTTTTCAACTCTATTTGTATACTAAGTCTCTTTTCAAGTAGTTTAAAATTTTAGTAATGCAATAACAGAATTCCAAAGATGCCGATATCTCGGATAAACAAATAAAACACGTCAGGAATTAAAGTGTGTGCTTTAAACTCATAGAACTAAACAAAATATAATACTAATAATATTGTGACATATATTGTCCAGATAATTAGAAAATGTTGTGTAGAAGCCTAAAGACATATACAGTGACCATAGCATGCTAAGGTCGGTCTACAGTATCATATACATATACAACAGAATATTACATTTAATATTAGGAAAAAAAAACAATTAACCCCAAAAAAAAGATTAGAATTGCAACATCACTCATCAAGCGATAGGAAAGAGCGGATCAATTTATCCTGATAAACCTATACAAACGTCCCAGGATGTCACCCATCCTTGAGTTTCCCAATCTCAAACACGTTTAACTCGAGAGTTATTTGTCTACATTCAACTTAAAATGTATCCAGCTGATATTGTTTCTTTCCTTACTTATTCTCGATATATATACTACCCTTCTTTTGGGCTCTTGGGGTATTACATTCTCCCCCCTTAGCACATGACGTTCTTGTCATGCGACCTTGCAACTGGTCTCAGCTCTCCCCTTTGGAGGTTGTCATCCTAGAAGCCTGTCAGGAGTCGTTCATTGTTTAGGTCCTCGCACCCCGGCGCCACTCCCCGTCCTCATCGAACCACCTTCTCTAAGGGTCGGATCTAATACCACCTGTAACATCCTACATTGAGTGATAGGAAAAATCGAAGTAACTTACCTTGATAGACCTACACGAACTTCCCAAAGGGTCACTCATCCTTGAGCTTCCCTACCTCAAACACGTTTAACCTATGAGTTCTTTATCTACATTCAATCCAAAAGGTATCCACCTAGTATTATTTCATTCTTTACTTATTCTCGATATATTAAAATATTACATACCCACCTTAGAACCTGATAATGCGATTTGAGAAGATTAGAATAATTCATTGATTAACGTTCGTAGACATACTTTATAGTTCATTAATTAAGGATGATTCAAAAATGCACTTTCTTTCTCAAATACCTGTAACATAATACATTCCACGAAAATATGTTTACACACTGAACCTATATTGGAAGATGGATATCTATTTAGCTACCATTTTGTATTTGATTAAAATGTACAAATCATTTATTAAATAAATTAAATTAATTGTTTATATGGATTGGTAGTAATATGTATGATTTTCTTTAGTGAATAGCACAGTTACACATGCGCCTGGAAAGAAATCAAAAAGTGTTGATAACACACTCTCCCCGTCGAGTTGATGTCTTTATTTATATTATATTTCTTTTTATATATTTGAACATCTGATATAAATTTAATGAGAGTGAGCAAATATTCGATTTAAGTAAAATAATCGAATCGAGTCGATTGAAATTGTCAGTTCGGTTTAATTTTAAGATCTATAAATTTTGATTATTGAAAAAAATTAAAATAATTGAATTAACCGAATTTTAAAACAATGTCATTTTTGACTCAAAATAAAAGAAGAAGAAGAGAATAATGGAATAACCAAATGGATCATTTGATCCCTTTGCCTTCTTATTCGCCTTCAGACTTTCCCTTTCCCCTTCATCTCCCATTGTCGTCTTCGACCAAACCTGAGCTCTTGACCCTTCTTTTTTTGCCTCCGATGCCAATGGCAGTCAGTCCTGTTCCCATCATTACCCGCATCTCTCTCTCCTTTTAATTATTTTCTCCCATCACAAGCCATTGGCTCTATCGCACCATCATGCTCACCCACCACCTCAACAACCATTATTGTCTCAAATGCTGCCTCTGTTTCTTTCAGTGATTTATGACATCTGGGCTTCAGCCCCTTTGGTAAGGTTTCCAACGACTTTCTCAGTTTTTTGGTATATACAAATACAAATGGCATAGGTATTCTAGACATTAAAATCTAAATCTACTGAAATCCAATCGTTAGATCCTCTTTTTGACTTTCGGGTATGTGGATTATTAAACCAACACTAATTTGATGGTCAGTTCTAATCATCAGAATTTGGCATGGATGGTGGATAGTAATGTTTTTCATAAATGCAAGTTTTGACAATAAAATTTATTTTAGATCTATAAAAAATCAACCATTGGAACAAATTCATTTTTGAATATATGAATCATCACGGTTGGAGGAATCCGATGACTAGTTCTAATCTTTGGAATCATCAGCTGACTTAGTGGCCAATGGCAATAGTAAGGCCGAAAATTATTTTGATGTGTTCAATTTTTTTTAGGTTTGTTCGATGTATTCGGTTGGTTCAATTTTTTTTTATTTGGTTTTTTCGATTTTAGATTTGTTCAGTTATTTGGTTTGTTCGATTAGTTTGGTTCAGTTTTTTTACAAAATTTTGGTTTTTTCAATTTATGAATTTCAATCAATTTGGTAATCGAACCAACTATTTACACACACCCTAAAATTTGGACTTTATTTTTAGGTAAGGCTAAGAGAGACCCATGGAGTATTTGTTTATAACTATCCAATCTAAGAAAAAGATGGCCATACATAAGGCTTCTCCTAAACTAATTTTTAGGTAAATTACATAAAGAACCCTTGAAGTAATACTAAATTCAAGAAACCACTCTTTTATTTTGATAAATTACATTGGCCTTTCTTGTTATTAAAAAAAAGGTAAAAGTATCTATTTTATTCATAATCTTTTTTCTCCCCTCTATCTTTCTCTCCCTCTTTCCCATCTCTTTCTTATTTAAGAAAAGAAAAGGTAAATTACATATATCTCCTATGAGATCATGCTCAATTCAAGAGACATATCTTTTCTTAAAAAAACTAATGGTTCCTTACTTTAAAAAAATAGAATAAAATGTCATTTTTACTCTTCATCTCTTTCTCTCCTTTCTTTTTTCTCTTTCCCCTCTTATTTCTACTCTTCTTTTCCTTTTTTTAAATTTAGAAAAAATAAAAAGAAATCACAAATGGTGACTAACAATAGTGATCACTACTAGTCATCGCTGTTTGAACTCGAACAACTACTAGAAGATTGAACCCTAATAATTGTTGACATTCCCAACAATGTATAATCCCTGTAATCACTCGTCTTACAAAACCCTACCATTATTGGGATATTGAACCTCAAACCAACAAATAAAAGGGCACAAAAAAGGTAGGGATAGATAGAGTGAGATAGTTAAAGAAATAAAAGAAAGAAATAATGAAGAAAGAATGAGAAATACAATCTAATGGCTATAACTGGGTTCGAACATCTTACCTAGTGATGTTTGGTTAAAATTGAACCCACTTGTTGAGATAGTAAACTTGACAAGAGAGAGAGAGAGAGAGAAAGAAGCGGGGAACCGCCATCTCTATTGTTGTCGTTACAAAATAAGAGATAAGGGAAAGAAAGTAAGATGTAGGGGAGAAAAAGTGTTCAGAAGATATTTTGGAAATTTTAAAATTCTAACAAACGTTATTTATTAATAGAGTTAACTATATTGGTGTTTAAAACTTAAGGCTACCAAGTGTAGTAATGATAACTAAGTTCACAACAATTTATCATGATTAGGTTGGCTACACATCAAAGTGATAGGTTTTCCAACAATCAAAGTGATAGGTATTCTAGCAAGGAGGTTGGCTACATAATGAGCATATAGCTTCATAGTTGGCAAGTCAACTTTAACACAAAAAAGGTTAAATTTATCAAGAAAAGGTTAGCCTTTCATCAACAATACCCTCCATCGATCATTCATATATGTTGAGTTCATATATTAATGATGTTTTGATGATGATATTAATGATAAAATATTAATACAAAATTTTAATTAATTATGTATCAAATAATCAAGTTAACCCTTATGCATAATTCAAGTGAATTCATAACTACTTGAGTAAGAGCTTTATGAGTATTCAAGTGAATAAAATGTAAAAGATTGTTTTAATTATCTTTCAAACCACCATTCGAGTTAACTTATGCTCGATATCAAGTATAAAATATTTGCACTTACTTAAATCAAGTATTCAAATAAGCTTGGTAAGTCTCAATCGAGTATCAGCTTGATAATCTCAAATGGTTCTGTGAATTTCGACATCTTATAGCAAGATTTTAACTTTTCTTTCAATTCCCATATTCAACATTCCTTGTTTCCTCCTTGACTATTCAACATAAGTTTAATTCTTCTTTGCCTTAATTTTCACCTACAGCACCACATGGTATCCTCAAAAATCATTTTTCAAGTATGGCAAATGTAACACCCTGTTTTTCTTGAGCGTGTCACTATACTGCGGTCCATCATATAAATACATATTCTCTTTCTCAAATACGTTCCTTAAACCTCATATATCGTATTTCAAATAGAAACTCCCAACATATCATTACAATTGCGGAAGCAAAAATCGAAACCTGATATAGTACATTCACTTTAATCATAACATAAGAATCTATACCATTACATCATATCTTTAACAGCTTTAATACATAAACACATGGAGATTCGTTTCCCGAGATAACATCTAAACACTCTAGGTGCAATCAAATGATACCTCAAATACATAGCCATTTCCTAGCTCATCTAAACATATCCGAATAGACAAATTATCGAAACCACTTGCTGAATCCATCGGACATATCTCTCTGTGCCATTATATCTCAATCACCTCCTTGCCTAAGCTGCAAGTTTCAACTGGAACGTTGAATGTTCCAGAGGCATAACCCATTAGAAGATGAAACTTCTAGTGAGGGTCTAAAAACATATATATGAATGCATGAAACAATAACATGAACAAACATTTGTTCTAGTGTAACTTCTCTGGCCCACAAGCCCAGCACGGAATTCTAAGCAAAATCCTGAATCTTTGCAGGATAAGCCTAACGTTATTCTATCAATTGTCCTTGGGGAATTACGGCTACACTATAGGGGCGACCTCTCATTCCCATGCACAAATATCAATATGACAATAATATCGTACTATGCAAGTATCACGACTTTTCATGTAATATGACAAAATGATCATAGTATTCGTAAATAGCATGCATATATAAGCAATCATATCATAAATATAAGTTATTGGGAGAAAACCACTTACCTTTAGCATGAATTTTGGAATACCTTGAAAAGCGCGCATTACCTCTCTTTGCGTGCCCAGCCTCGATTTTGGTGTCAACTCTCAAAAGTTGCATCAATCACTATTTCTCGAGCACAACAATCCTATAAATGATATTTATCACAAAATATCTCAATATTCCATTTTCTTCCTATTTTCCTTCATTTTCTTCCATTTTCCTTTCTAAAAATCCAAATAAATACCCTTGGGACTATTTCCTCAAATTTCTTTCCACAACAATTCATAATATTCTATGAACTTCAAAGGAAAATTACTAAACTTACCCGAATACTGCGTTTTTACGCAAAACAAGGCTGATCAGCACGAAAATTGAGACATCGGGAAGGCCAAATCCAAATCTTTTTGCACAAACCTTGAGGAAACGTTTTTCTAGAATTTCTGAGTTTTTTTCCCAATTTTTTTGGCCTCCCACGCGCCCCCATGGGCTAGGGGGAGTGGCAGCGAGTGAAGGCCAACGAGTGTGGCCTACGCGCCAATCGTCTTCTTTGGCGACAACTAACTGGCTATGCAAGCTAACTCCACCAGCTTCTTCCTCTCTTCCAATTGATCAGCATGGACCATCTTAGGGCTCCAAAGGATGGCCGGAAGACCTTCAACCAGAGGCTTAAAGCTTCGGCTGAACCTTCCGTCTCCCATCTCCGGCGACTTCGAATACCCCCTCAAACCATCACGAAAACTCCTCAAAATCTCCAGATTTCATCTAATCGTCATGGGTAACAAAAGCCTTTTATTGGCACCTCTCAATTCGTTCAATAACACGACCAATTTGAAGCTCAAACTCTCTCCAGATTTGGCTATCAAGAACCCCTGTTTATAGGCATCTTCAATGCTTCAAATGCCCTTGTTCGAACAACCCAAGCCTCTTAGAGTAATCACCTACCTTAGATCGACCTTACCAGACCAAAATCGCAACTTGCAAGTGTCGCGACAATTCGACCAGCTTCTTAATCAGTTTTTCTTGAAATCCAGCCACCCCGGTGGCTGTTGTTGGCCAAGCCCTTTACAAAAAATCATCCCCGACCATCCCTCGTGCCAACCTTGTGGCTGAAACGACCAAAATCGGTGATCGATGACTTGCTGGTCGGTTTCCCATTTCAAGCACTTTTCCTTAATTGTATTTTGGTCCCTCAACTTTTGGCTTTCACACTTTGGCCATTTTCACTTTGCCCCTAAACTTTCCAATATTTCATTTAAGACCCTCAAGTCCTAAAACATCCATTTGACCCGCAAAGATTCCGAAAAAATATCATTTCGACCTTTCTCTAGCAATTTCGGAAAACTATACTTAGGTCTGAGTCTTCATTTTGGCCGTAAACCCTTTCGTTTCTTTCTAAAACCATTGAAGGGTTATTTCTTATGAAAAACGAAGCCCCCTCAAGCTTCCGTTGACTTACCAAAAGTTGTCTCTAACATTTCGATTTTGCAGTCTAAATGGCAGCTACATTTTCGTTGTATCAAAAATCATTCCCGATCTGATTTCTTTCAATGTCATAAATCTTATCTTGGGATGCTCGTTAATGCCACATCATTTTCCTTTGGCATCTCGGCTTCAGGGCACTCCCTGCAGTCGATTCGGTCATTCATACGGTAATAAATTAGCCTTATACCCTAAATTTATCTGAAATTTCACTTTTGCCCAAAGATAATTTACTCTTGAGTCCTTTTGAAGTTCTCCAGTATTACAGCAAAAGTTCAACCCCACATACTAATATCACCCGAGTGACCTAAACCCGCTAACGGGTAATTACACAAGGAATGCACCAGTTTTGATCATCAAAGCTTACTGTGGTGCAACCAACCTCGAGATACTCACTGATACAAAACACTCAGATCCTAATCCGTTAACTCATAACCTACTCAAGGGATCTACCATTTGACTATGGAGAAGCACAGGGGGCTTTGCCCATTCCAAGTTACCAAGTAGATTGGCTTACCTAAGTAAAGTGGACTAGTCAGCTAGAAGCTGCCAAAAATGTGGTAAGGCACGACTCTGAAGAGATAGGAGAAAAGGGATAGTGATCAACCATGCCCACACGGCACACTGTACCTAATGTACAAGCTAATCCACTAACCACTCTATTTCCTACCAACACCAATTGTTGCGCTCACACCACAAAAAGTATACCATCGCTTGCAAAACCAAGCGGTTAGTAACATACCACAGGCTATATCCCTTCTACTGAGTTGTCGCCCATAATACTCCTATTGTTTCATCATCCTCTCCTTCCCCCATTGCACCTAGCCTACTCGTGTACCTCATGTGCTAAATCCCTTGTATGACTTATGCATGATTGAATGCCAAGCATGGATAGCATGGGAACACTTTAACCACAACCATGAGTCTCACATGACTATTAAGGGTGTCACTATCAGTGGGGTTAACTTGGTAAGGCTATCGCTATCACCACATTCTAGGTTCTTAGGGTTGACATCATTGATTGACCACTCAATTAAGATTTATTGAAAAAATTACGGCATATGCTTGTAAGGTTGAGAAATTAAAACTTATCGGCCGATGTTCTTTTTAAATGCATGCTCTCTCCTTGTAAAGGAATTAAGCAGGGCATGGGTTTCACTTCTAGCAATGAAGGTAGAGTTTGAGTATTCATCCGCCATGTTTCGTTGTCTGGCCCTTTGCACATAGGAATGTTACTGTTGATGTTTATGTAATGGCTGGGTATTAGCAGCAGCATCTTGTGTAGCACTTGGCCTTAAATAGAAGATTTGAGCTTGAATTAAACACTTTTTATTTGCACATTCTTAACAACTTTTTTGATTTTACTGATAATAATCAAATTACTAATACAAAATATGCACATATTAAAGAAGAAAGCATTTTGCATAACATATAAGCATGTTTTTCTTTCTACTAAAAGGGATGACAATCAGATCACATAAAATAAAGAATTAAAGCTCAAAAGGTCAGAATTATCCTTTCTTATATCTTTCTGTAATAGGAATACTTTTTATTTCGTTACACAAATACTCTAGTGGAAAATAGACATAATCGATTAGATTTTGCACATACTCAAGTTAACAGAATAGCCAATTGATTTAGCATAAGCTTCACTCGATTGGATGAATACTCAATTAATTACACTATAGACTAGAAGCACCATCTCTCTGACCATGCTATTTCACTCGATTGGGTTATTCTACATACTTGATTGGATGTATAACACTACTCGAACACCTAATAGCTTTCAATTGATTTTCAAATAAGCTTTAGAAAGAACACTCGATAGAATAGATTTTGGTATCCGATTGGTCATATTATTACTCAAGTATAACATTCTTAACAGTCGATTGGAAAAAGAGATGGAGAAATTTGTTCTCTGCTTTTTAAAAGTATTCGACTGAAAAATTAACCTATTCAATTTGCTAACTTAGATCAAGGACTTTATATCTCACAGCCAATCTAATACATGATTGAATGAGTTAAGCAAGGTATGTATTTTCAATATTGAATTTGTGAAATAATTATAAATGGAATTATGCAATTATGGCCTTGGTATTTATATATATATATATATATATATAAATATGGAATTAATGAAATAAGGTAAGTATAAAAGGGAGAGTATGTTAAAAGGAAGCAGAAAAGAGAAATAAAAAAGTAAGGGGGAGCCGATTGAATTGAGAGAAAAGAAGGCTAGGGTTCTTCATCACCATCTTAATCTTTGATTATCAAAGCTTCAAGAGAGTGGGTATGCAATTTGGGTGTTGTTTCATCATCCTCTTATTCCTCCCTTGTTAGACTCTTCCTTGTTTTGGTAGTTGTTGACACAATTTTTTGTAACACCCCGCATCGAGTGATATGAAGGTCTAGGACAACTTACCCTAATGGGCCTACGCGAACTTCCCCAGGGGGGTCACCCATCCTTGAGTTTCCCCAGCTTAAGCACTCTTAACATGGGAGTTATTTGCCTGCATTCAGCCCAAAAGGTATTCACCTGGTGTTGTTTCCTTCCTTACTTATCCTTGATGTATACTGCCTTTCTCTGAGCTCTTGGGGTATTACACATCGTGTCATCATGGGCCCACAGCCACGGATCAGCTCTCAGTTCTCGCCCAAAGGACAAGAGCCCCATTGCACTTATGAGCCCCTTAGTCGCCCTCTGGGCGACCCATATGGGACAAACCCGGTGCTAATGCATCACCGTCAGAACCTCCCCCCTAAGTGCGGTGGTGCTCATGGGGGCGAACCGTCTCAAGGGTGATAGAGGATAGTTCAGCCAAGAAGGTTCCCACAGACGGCGCCAAATGTTGACACAATTTTTTGTAACACCCCGCATCGAGCGATAGGAAGGTCCAGGACAACTTACCCTGATGGGCCTACACGAACTTCCCAGGGGGTCACCCATCCTTGAGCTTCCCTAGCTCAAGCACGCTTAACATGGGAGTTATTTACCTTCATTCAGCCCAAAAGGTATCCAGCTCGTGTTGTTTCCTTTCTTACTTATCCTCGATGTATACTACCCTTCTCTAGGCTCTTGGGATATTATACATCGTTTCATCATGGGCCCACAGCCACGGATCAGCTCTCAGCTCTCACAATTGAGGGGCTCATAAGTGCGGTAGGGCTCTTGTCCTTTGAAGGGCGAGAGTTGAGAGCTGATCCGTGGTTGTGGCCCATGATGACACAATGTGTAATACTCCCAAGAGCCTAGAGAAGAGTAGTATACATCGAGGATAAATAAGGAAGGAAACAACACCAGCTGGATACCTTTTCGGCTGAATGCAGGCAAAGAACTCCTTTGTTAAACGTACTTGAACTGGGGAAACTCAAGAATTGGTGACCCCCCCTGGGAAGTTTGCATAGGCCCATTAGGGTAAGTTATCCAGGACCTTTCTATCGCTCAATACGGGATGTTACAAAAAATTGTGTCAACAGTAGGGGTTGGTGGATTTTATCCTTGTGATAGCTTCTTCAAGTGGAAATCAAAAGAGAAGCATAACAAGGAAAGTTCTAGTCTCTTCTTAAGCTCTTTAACTCTTAAATCAAAGAATCTTTGTGATTTCTTCACCAAAAACTTCTCACTTTGGAAAAGGGGTCTTGGAAAATAGCTAGGTAGAAAGGATTGTAAATCTCTTTTGATCCTTGTTTGATGTTGTTGAAATGTTTTGGAACTTCAAATAGGGCTTGTTCTCTCCTATAATCCATTGGGAATGGTGTAATTCTTGTTAGGGTGTTGATCATGCAAGCATTTTTGGAGAAACTTGCATGTTGGTGTGTAATTTTGGGTGGCAGGGCATTTTGTCGGTCGACAGTTGCCCTAGAAACTATCGATGGTTTGGCCCAACGTGGGTGAACTGTTGACCGTTTTTGAGAGGTTGTCAATCATTTTCTTTAAAAAGATGAATTGTCAACCGTTTCCCAAGGCTATCGACTTATTCTTGCATCTTTCTACTATGAAAATTATGTTGTTTTTAGAATGTCTCCTTTTTAATTCTACATCCTAAATAGATGTCTTGGAGGTATAAATGTGCATGCATGTGCATGATAGTAACCTAGAGATTGGGCCATATGGAGTATGTAAATTTGGAAGCATTTTATAGGTGTATTTCATATGTGGTGTGAACGCTTGCCTTGGGTATGTTTTAAGAATTTGGTTGTGGAGATGGGTGCATAAGTGCACACTATGGGTATCTACATGTTACCAAGCGAGACAAGAGATGCAATTATCAGAACTAACCTCCCGGTTTGACTGGGGGCATTGCTATGATGGGGCCACTACGGCATCGATGTGTGACATCATAGACATGTGCTAGTTTGAAAGGGGAGGGTTGAGCAGGCTAGGGCCACTACTACTGTGAGGCCACTACAGCATCGGCGTGTGGAATTGTAGGCGTGTGCTAGTGCCGCAGAGATGAGTTGAGCTTATGAGCCAGAGCTAGATGGTCATGCCATATAAGGATTTGTGTGGTTCCAAAGTTCGTACGTTATGTTTTGAAAGCCTATGTGATAGGGAAGTTTTCTTGGTTCTGCATTATATCCATGATGTGATGGAGCATGATATTGGGTTGGGGATTGCATTGTTTCTTGTTAAGATCTTATTGTATATTATCTTCTATTGCCTCATAAGTTTATATTATGTTATTTCTCTCACTCCATTTCATTGTATTATACTTGCTGGGCCTTGTAGCTCATTTTCTCTCCTTTCACCATTCTAGGTAAAGGCAAAGCTAGAGATGAAAGTGGTCCTAGCAGGGCATGATCTTATTGGTTAGACATGTACAGAGCTCTCTTGAACTTGAGGTGTGGAATGCCATTTTGCTGGAGCCATGCATTAGCTAGATTTTTGTCATTAGGGCTTGATGTATATTTTTTGTGAAGCCTAATGAGATGTATAGATTGAAGTTTATTTTGTCTTGAAAGAAGAAAATGGGTGTAACACTTTTTACTTTCTGTTTATGGAGTGAATGTTTTAATTGAGCTTGTTCTATTTCCATTTTGAGGGGACTTTCTCTCAGAACTCCTAAGCTAGCGGGATGTCCAGGAGCGAGCCTTCACACCTTGGATTTGAGTTTTTACTTGTGTACATGTTGTCGTGAGGTGTGATCCTGTCTCCACCTATCTTTTTTGACTTGTTTATTACTAACCAATTTTTTATGCTCAGGTAAGTATTTTTGCTTAATTAGTAACTTGGAACTAGCAGAGCCCTTGTGTGTCTTCATAGTAAAATGGTAGACAACTTCTGAGTGCGTTTTGAATTGACGAATTTGGCCCTGAGTGTTTTATTCCAACGAGTGTCCTTGGGTTGGCTACACCACAATGAACTTTATAGATTTCAGCTGGTTTCATTCCTCTGGTCCTATTTTTTACTAAGTACATATTGTCATTCTTTGGTGGCTCAATGCTCATCTCAATCTCATTTTTTTTGGGTTTTTGCCTGCTCAAAAGATGTGAATAGAGCCAAGTATTTCTCTTCAAAAGATTTTAGCTAGATTTAGTTGTGTTTTGTGGTTTTTGTATTTATTCCATTTTTTATACTGTCTCATTTTGTTGGGATCATGAGGGTAGTGTTAGTTTTTTTTTTTTTTTTTTTTTAATGTTGTTGTGCACTGAAATATGCCCTGGTTTTGTTTTTATAAACACTTTTGCCCTTTTTTCTTTTAATACATCTTACTTTCAAAAAAAAAAAAAGGGCTATAAATAATCATGCAACTTAAGCAAAATGACATCCTACATTCATTGTTGTTTTAGCACGCTTGAACTCCATTCTTGGATCTATATATTCCTTTGATACTTTAGGCAACCCTGTTCTTCTTATACACCTATTCTGCTTCCTAATTCATCCCTAACTTAAGCATCTGAAGTCTTTTTCAAGCGAGCCCCTAGGCAGTTCTAACAATCCTTTTTCTAGGTAAAAACTATCAACCCTTTTTGTAGGTAAAAACATCATGGGTAATATATAGCCTTTACCAATGGTGATTCCAAATCAGCAAGCTTATGGCCCATCAACATATAGGTGACCAAAATTCATTAGTGCAAAATTCTCGCAGCATCATCCATGTAATATCTTACTTAAGCATTGAGAGCTTTTTCACACCTTCATTTAGGCAATTTTCTATTGGATTGTTGGTAACTCAATTGTTGCAACAAGACTTAATGTGTCATAATCTCCTTCTAGTGAACCAATCAATATCATCCAAAATTTTCATTGTCATCACTTTTGTTCCTAGTTTTCTTTTTTTTTTATTAGTTTGGCATAAAAAAAAACAATTATGGTGTAATAACAAGTATGAGGCTCTCTCTAGCAAAAAGAAAAACAAGTATGAGGCTCGACATGTGGTGTCATAAAATTGACCCGCCCCTAATAGGATCATGTCGATTACCAAATTCCCTCTAATAAACAATCAACTAAAAGAATATTACGCATTCTGAAAAATGTCTACCACTGCTTAATCACTCAGTGAACAAATTTTGACAAGTTTGATTTGCTTAGAAATTTGCAAACTATAGGTCGTGTGGTTGTGTTTTACCTAGAGAATCCACTCAATGTAGATGAGAAAAATCAAATGCAATATGTCATTAGCAGGAAACTAGAAGGGCCAAGGCACAAAAGCAAAAGACCTTAATAAAGAAAAGCATTCTAGGCATTATTTTCATTTATTTATGTTCTCTTTTGATCTAAGTCATTAATTTTGAATTAACTTTTAGAAGGGTTATCCTTGTCTGCAAAAGGTGAAATCCCTCACCTTAAGAGCCCCCCACACACTGCCCTGCGCACATGGGAGGGGTTAATCACGGTACACGGCGGCGCACCAGGTAGGAGGTACAGTGCATAGTGCCTACAAGGAGCCACCCTCACATGAGGGTGAAACTCCCACACTGCGACTGTTATGACTCGAATCTGCATTCTTATCTACAATCTACTACCTGACTGCCATTCGTGCTACGCCCGTGGGGGCTTTAGAAGAGTTATCCTAAAATCCCTTAGGGCAGTTCTTTTTGGTTGTAGAAGTGATCTCTATCAAGCTTATGACACACTTTTCTTAAGGATTTTTTTTTCAAAATTTTTAACAAAATAAGATAGTAACAAAATATTTCCACACATTTCTTTTCATTTTCAGTTATTTCTTTTTCCTTTTCCTTCTTGCCACCAATGACCTTAGTCACCAAATTCATAGTAGTAGTCCCACTTAATTGGTGCTAGAACAATGACTCTCAAATAACTCTATTAGGGGTGTGCAACAAAATTGAGAAAATAGAAAAACCAAACTTGGATATTAGGTTAGGATTTTAGCAAAGGTTAGTTTGGTTTCAATTCAATGTTTGCAAAAAAATTGAGGTGTCTAGTTATAGGTGCTGAAAAATTGACTCGAATTAAAAACTTGACCCTTATTTAAGAACTCGAAAGATATGTTAATCATGTTTTTGCTTTTTACCATTTTACCAATACCAATTACCATATTTACTTAATTATAATTTGATAGTATTCTACTTATTCTCATAACACAACACCTTAGTTCTTGCCTCACGCTTCATGTCCCTCATTTTTGGTATCTCGCTCCCTTGACTAAAACCTAAATCTTTACTTCATTTAATACATCTGAGTTGCCTTTCTCACTTTCAAATTCTCAGAGTCTTACTCTATCTAGTGTCTTGTTCTTAGTCTCTCACTCAGTTTCTCTGTCTATCTAATTTGATCTCATCCAAGTGAAGAAAGGCGAAGGATTGAAATTGAAACCCTTGCTCAATTCATTAATTGATGTTTGTCGCTCACACTCCTTGATCCCATCGAGGCGAAAGGAGAAGATTCTTCATTTGTTTATCTAATAGTTGAAGATAATCTCAAGTGAACTATCTATTTTAAAGTCAGTTAAATTTAATTTTGTAATTCAAATTTGTGCATTCTTTTTTTGTTTTATGTGAATGTGTATGTGTGTGTGTGTTTTATACAACAAATTAGAATTTATAATTTTCAATATTTTGGGGAAAAATGTAACCGTGCAGTTCAATTGAGGTTGAATTTGAAATTCGAATTGATTTAATTGGATTGGATTTTGGATTTAAACGGAAACAACCCCCCCCCCGGGCGCCGTTCCCAAAGCAAGGGCTAGTCATATACGTACTCAGCTTCTGCTACCTTATCAAAACAGTCTCTTTTATCATGCCTACGGAGAACTACACACCTCACGTGCTCTTTCTAGATTCCCAATCGAATCCTCAAAGTAAATATATGCATATATATTGCATATATATATATACATATGAAATAGGAATCCTAATCAATTATAGAAATTGCCTCATATATATATATTATATGTATATATATGAAGAACCGCTGGCCCATGGTTTTCACGTTTCCCTTCGCGTTGGCTCGCTCTCTCTACATCAACGCTATATATTTTTTTCTCTCTACAGCGGTCATCGTAACCCCGTCTTTCTCCTTGCTTGATCTTCCTTGGATTATCACGTCGCCTCGGTTTTACCCTTCGATCAATCAATTTCGCTCCGTTTCCGACCCCAACTTTCGTGTTTTTTTTGCAACGTTCAGTTGACAGAGCATGGAGGAGAAGAATTGATCGTCTCAATTGATCAGGTAAGCCGCCCTGTCCGTCGATCGTGGTGTATGTATCTCTACAAACGGTTTATCTCGTATGTTTTTATCTATGCGTATAATGGCGTGAGAAGTTTTTGAGAGTACGAATCATGAATCAATGCTGGGACCACTGGAGCCGTAAATTGGTGTTTCCATGAGAATTCGCTCAATCTATCGTGCTTTTTAAACCCTAATTTGTTGTTATGCGATTCGTGTGAATGGTCTGGGACATGTACGATTCGTTTTCCGCGTTGACTTGACTCCGAGTCAACCTTGCTCGAGTCTTCATGGTACTGTATCTGGGTTATATTGTAGAGATTTTTATATCGAATGTTTCTGATGAGTACCGGTGAATTATTGTCTGCATTGCTATAAGCTGAATTGGTGTGATTTTACTTTCAAAACCATGTATTTTCTTTGTTTTGTTATTTATGGAATGAAATTCTACGGCCTCATGCGTATTTTTAACTTGTTAGATAGCATCTTGTCTCAGTTCTGCAGAGAGAATGGCAATGCTGATTGTGAAGCCTGACCTGTTGAACCGCTATACTGATAATGAAATCCAGATAAACCCCAAAACTTCCAGTGTCTCTCGGCTTGGTAGGGAAGTAAAATTTCAACGTTTCAAGGATTACAAAGATCAAATAACAGAGGAGGGTGAACAGGAAGAGTACAGTCTGCAGTCATCACCTATGCAACCAAAGGATTCAGTTAAGAATAGAAGTAGACGTCCAGAAAGAAAATTCATAAATAGTAGAAGAACCCCAGGAAAGCCCATTTATACATCAAATAAGAAGATGAGTACTGGAAGTGGATCTATGATGGGTGAATGTAAGGATGACGGTGAGGAAGAGGACAGTCTGCGATTATCACCCTTTAGAATAAAATATCTCAAGGAAAAATGTAGAACCAGAGAAAGCAAAGGCTCAAAAAGTACAGAGAGGTGCCTGCGTATGTCAAACAAGAAAAGAAGTCTTGAACATAAATTTAACTTGGCAGAACGTGAAGAAGATGATGATGAGGACAGTGCAGGATCATCATTTACAAGTATGAAGGGTTCATCTAAGAAAAAAAGGCAGACTCCAGAAACCAAGGGCTTAAATGGTAGAAAAATTTCAAGGAAATGTTGGCGTGACTCGGAGAAGGGTAATCCTTGCAAATATGTCAGTAATGAATTTGAAGAAGGTGACAATGAGGAATATTGTTTATCAACTCCAGTTAAAAAGAGGAGATATTGTCAAAGCAAAGGGTCCAGTGGTGAGGAGTATAGCATGTTGCCATCACCTTCAATTAAGAAAAGGAGAACCCGCAAAAGCATATGTTCAGATGGGGATGATTCTGAGGAGGCGCGAGACAGCACTGTGGGTATGCCATCCGCAAGAGCAAAATGTTTAGCTAAAGAAAAAAGAATAGCTCAAGAAAAGGAGTGTTGCAGTGGGGGAAAAATCTTGCAGAAGTGTCATGGTACCTTGAACAAGAAAAGGGAGTATTCTTCCAGTAGATGGGAAGTTGAAGAAGGTGAATCAGGGGGAAAGGAGAAAGGAGGATTATCATCAGTGAGAACAAAGACTTCATTAACTGGAGAAATTGAAAATGCGCATGGAAGAAGGATTTCAGAAAGACATTGCAATGCCCTGAACAATGTTAGATCCTCTGAGAATGTATACTTCTATGGTGAATGGGTAGATGATCTAGAAGATTTGTTTCTTGTGGAAGAAGAGACGCATGATGGAAGTAGACATTCAAATGGCATGGAGATGAAAGGAAGCTCAATGGAATTGAGAGAGAAAAATTATGGATCTGGGAACTCCTCATTTTGTGATTTATCTCCTTCCCCCCCTTCTTCCTTTTCATCAGGTCCAGTTATCAGAAATGGTGTACTCAGAGCTGGCAGATCCAAGACAAGAAATCAAAAGGTTAGACCTGCTTCTCACGTTCTTTTATTAAACTACTTTGGTTGGCATAGTTGATCTGGTTTAAAGAAAAAATCAACTAAATCACAGTAGAATACTTGCCTTAAACAGGAGAAAAGGGAAGAGCGGATAAAGTGTCATCAGTGTGCAAGGAGTGATAGGAGAATTGTAGTTCCTTGCGCTGAGTGTAAAAAGAAAGTATATTGTATCCAGTGTATCAAGCAGTGGTAATTTACCTATTCTCACTTCTCTCTCAGTGATGGTATTTTAGTTCTGCAGTAATGTCTTCTTTTGACTCTCATTCTTGCTCTTCTTCTCTCTGCTGAGTAAATAGGTATCAGCACTTGTCAGAAGAAGAAATTGCAGAGAGTTGCCCTTTTTGCCGTCAAAATTGCAACTGCAACTTGTGCTTGCATTCAATTGGCACAATCAAGGTTTGCTTCCATGAACCTTGATACTGAAATTGGTCTATGCTTTAACTTTTTCTTTTTGGCAATTACTTTAATAGTTTTTCCTCATCAGACATCAAAGAGGGACCTCAATGATCAGGAGAAGGTTCAGCATCTTCATTATTTAATCAAGTCTCTTATCCCATTTTTGAAACAAATTCATCAAGAGCAAACAGAGGAGATAGAGACAGAGGCCCTAATTCAAGGTATTCATGTCTTTAAAGTGTTCAAAGACATTTGAAATAACTATATTATTTACCTGACAAATAATATGTACGAATAGGGCTACCATCATCTGCAATTACAATACAGGAGTCCATTTGTCACAATGATGAGCGAGTGTATTGGTAACTTTGTCTTACTTGCTCTATTGTAGTTCTATGATTTTTATAAGTGTTTATTATTCTACATACCGTTCTAAATCTCATTTTTATTTTGTTCCTGGATCAGCAACCACTGTGCAACCTCAATTGTTGACCTTCATAGAAGTTGCCCAAACTGCTCATATGAGCTGTGTCTTAGCTGTTGCCGTGAGATTCGCCATGGAGAGGAATTAGGAGCTGGCAGCAAAGGAGTTTTTCAATATCTGAACAGAGGCTATGATTACATTCACGGTGGGGACCCTCTGCCACATTCTCATAACTTAGAAACTTCTGATGAACACAATGAGCCAGTGACCAAATGGGTTGCCAATGATGATGGAAGTATCACTTGTGCTCCAAAAGAAATGGGTGGGTGTGGAAACTGTGTGCTAGATATAAAGTGTCTTCTTCCACATGGTTGGATCTCAAACTTGGAAGCTAGAGGAGAAGAAATATTAAAGAAATATGAGATTGACCAAATGATGTCTGTGCCCAGTTCTCTTGACAGTGACACCAAGATGTCGCTATTGACTGTTCCTAGAGAAGGCTGTAGGAATAATGTATTGTATTGCCCAGATTCAAGGAATGTCCCAAAGGAGGAAGAGCTCTTGAAATTTCGGAGGCATTGGGCAAATGGTGAACCAGTGATTGTTCGAGATGTTCTTGAGCAGACAACTGGATTAAGCTGGGAGCCAATGGTCATGTGGCGCGCACTTTGTGAGAACTTGGATTCAAGTATTACTTCAAAAATGTCAGAAGTGAAGGCTATTGATTGCCTGGCCGGCTGCGAGGTTAGTTATGTCATCTTTTGTGAAATTTACATTTACAATTTAGAGCTGCTATGCTGGATGGAAGTATTTCTTTGACTCTCACTGTAAGCATCCTGCTCTCTTTTATGATAAGTACTTGAACCTTTTGTTTTAGAGAGAGTCTTGGTAGAAAGGTTGCTCCTTTGTGACCGAAAGGTCACAGGTTAGAGTTGTAGAAACAGCAAGCACAATTTATAGTCTGAAATTATGAATCTCAAAATTTTTGAATTATAGATCTTTACTTCACAAAAAAATACATATACTTTCATGATATATTATCTAGAACAATGAAACATCTTTTTTGATAAATACATAAAGTTCACAACAATGCTCTTAGGTCTTACCCTACCACTTCCTAGTTTCACTTGAATTGGAGTAAAATTTGATTGGACAAGTCAGTGGAAGAGTAACTTCCAAGAATTTAAACAAAGATTTATAATATTACTTCTACATGCCTTACTAACAAGTGGTGGATTGTGATTTTTGGTGATGCATCTTGCCAAGGATTGGGTTGTTGTGTTGTTTTGCAACATGGAAAAGGTGATTGTATGTGCTTCTTGTCTATTAGATTAATGTGACAAACCCTTCATGACCTACAATTAGTAACAGTTGTTTTTGTGTTGAAGATCTGTTGACGCTATTTGTATAGGAGCTTGAAATTTATTTTTATTTGGAAAGAGCTCAACTTGAGGTAGAAAAGGTGGCTTGAGTTGCTTAAAGATTATGATATCAATATCATGTACCATTTTGGAAGTTAATGTAGTGGAAGATGCTTTAATAGTAGGTTCTTAGAGGTAAGTTTGGTAACACTTTCTATTTAACCATATTTATTGGAGGATCTAAGGCATATGTGTCATGCACCAAGGTTTAACCTAGGGGGTTTGTAAGGAAATTTGGAAGAAATCGAGGAAGAGAGAATAGAAAGGAGGTAGAAATGAGAAGAATGGAGGGAGATTAGGGAGAATAGAGAGAAAGGGAGAGAAAAGCAAAAAGAAGTGAGAGAGATATCAGGGAGAGAACTGAAGAGAGAGAAGCATTTGATCAGTTATTACTTAATATTCTCTGAAAGATCCTCTCGAGTAGCTTATATTGCTACTTTTATAGTTAGTGCTTTCAGTTATAATTTGTAACTGAAAGTATTACAACTTTCCATTCTAAAAGAAAAATACAAGTTGTAAAAGAAAAATACAAAGCAGTAATTGCAACATACTTTAATGACCATTATACCCTAGGGTCATGACAATCCCTCTTCCTTAAAAGATTTTTTGTCCCCAAGAAATCACAGTACAGTTCTGGAGTGATTATAGCCATTGATTCTGCATGCCTTGCAGAAGAAATTACTTCATCCAATCCCTGCTTTCATGATTTGATTCATCCATCTTAGACTGTTCCTTAGCCATCTCTTTTTGGCCAAATACATATTTTAGCGTTTGTACTAGCACGTTTTTTCTGTTACAATTAGGAGTACTAGGATCACTCAATCTTTTGCCAATTACAACCACAGACACACCCGAAACAATCCCAACAACAGAAACAGAAATCAGAATTGAAACAGAAATGAAAGTAGGGTAAGAGACATGCAAACCACACGATGGAACACAAGGATTTATCCTGGTTCAGATTGCAAAATGCAATCCTACATCTAGCCTTAGATCCCGAGAGCAATCCACTAGAAATCTTCCAAGAATCAGTAAACAAGAGTCCTTCATGAGTACAAAATGAAAACCAAGAATACAAAGGCTTTCTCTCTAGACTTTTCTCTCAATCACTCGCACTTGTACACAATTATGAATGATACCGCGACTGCCCACATATGTCTCCTATTTATAGACAAATTAGGGTGGTAATTACAAGGCTTTAAACTAGACTACACAAAGTCTAATATACCCCTTATACATACAACTTAAGTTAGTCTCTCCCGAACTTAGTTTATTTAAGCCACTTGAATCACTCTTGTATTCCCCTGATTCCTTCTAAGTCTTCTAGAAAATACTCAATGCAAAACACAACATTTTCATTTAAACACTCAAACTTTTTGTTGTTTTAAAGACACATCTAAACTATGCAATTTTGAGTCAATTGTTTCTCTAAACTTTTTGTTGTTTCAGTTACACCCTTGAATCCATTGTTCTCAATAAATTTGTCAAGATATCCAATTGATTCGAAATTGCAAGTTCAAGGATGTATTTGAAACAACAAAAAGTTTGAGTCTCTAAATAAAAAAAAAAAAAAAAAAACGTATAACTACAAGGGTTAAAATATATATTTTGCCTCTCTTTTTCCTTCTTTTTTTTTTTTTCCTTTCCTTCTTTCTCCTCCTTGGCCTTTTCTTGGAATTGCAGGATATGGTCCTCAAAGATCTCTTTGGCAAAGCTCTCTTCTCCAAGTGATTTGTTTTCTGAGGAATACTCAAAATGTTGTTTGCTTTTCCCTTAACAAAAATTCCAATGATTTCTTTGATGGTGCCTAAAAAATCAGTAAATCTTTTGCCTGACATGAACGATTTTTAACTTCTTTTTCTTCCTTCTCTCTGGCTATATCTAGTAAATCCTCAATTAATAGCTTTGCATTGACATCAGGGAGTACCCATTCCTTCAAGAACAACAAACTTATAACCTTCAAAATCCAAAATTGATGTGCACCTTCGCCAACTTCACAACATCTTTTGATTCTTGCTTGTTGGTGTACACCAAAGGTTCATCTTCAACAAGTTTCTCCTCCAATGGTGTTGTAGTGACTTTTCCAGCAACTACCATTCCTTTCCTAGCATCTCCAACTTGGTTCATAGTCGGAATATCTAATGACTCAATGTCTTTTACCAATTATGATTGTTCCTCAGCTTCCTACAAGTCAAAAATCTGAGGAAGGACTCTAGCACCATTATCTGCACAATTGAATGATCCTTCAGTCGGACTTGCCAAATCCAAGGTAGGTGTTTCCTCAACTTCTTGCAAACTAAAGGTATTAGGTAGGATTCAGGCTTCTACTTGAATTAGCTTTGCAATGGATCTTGAAAGAAATTCCACTGGTAGATTGACCTAAAACCTCTTTGCAATCATATTCATTAAGTCATCCAGCTTTTGGCCAAAATTATCAAGACTTTCTCTATTTTTATCAAGTTCTCTTTGCACACTATCTCATGTTGTTGTGAGGTCTCTTTGCACACTTTCTCTGGTTGAAGTACTTTTTGCTTGGTAGCATCGCACCTCTACTTGAGTAAGCCGTAAACCTAATTCCAAATTGTCCGTTCTCGTCTCTAATTGCTTCATGTAGATGCCTTCTATCATCATCTCTTTCAAAAATCATTTCTGATCTTCTTACAAGGATTGATGGTGAATAGAAATCTCTTGTGATCGCCTATATCTTAAATCTCACAATGTAACAACCCTAAAATAGAGGATTGGTTACCACTCGCAACTCTAATCAAGATTGCTTAAATCGCAGCTTGCAAAAATCATTTCTGGAACAGTTTCCTGAATGGATCAATCTGATCACTCCATCTGAAATTGATCGATTCAATTGTTCGATCAATTCTATTGTTGCTTCCCAATTCGTCTCCTGAAACTCGATCCATTCTGCTACCAATCGTCAATCAACGTCGTCACTTGTTGGGGTTTGACAATCCACAATTCTGAGCCGCAACCTAAGTCACAATGCAGTAGCGGAGAATCGTTGCACTCGCCACCAATCAAGGCTGACAACAGTCACGACATGCACCCTAATCCAAACTAATCATCAGAACCCCTGCAAATTGATCGTTGAAACCCCTGCAACTGATCGCTATCTGCTTACAACCCTGCAATTTCAAGATCGCCTAGACTCTGTTTGCAATCGCTATGATTCAACGATTGCCCCCAGACTTGCTTCCACATCGCGCCTTCCTTACTTGCCAGAATCAAAGTTGCAATCATTGTGCTTCAACGATTGCCCCTAGTTGGTGCCTTATTCTCACCCAATCACCGCCCAATGGCCGAAGGACCACTAGCCCTGATGAATTTTTCAAAATCACCGAATTTCGTTGCTCAACTGATTTCACTGAGAGTTGTCGGAAATTTTTCCTGGCCTAGCTTGCTTCTTAGAATGCTGGAGTTAACTGCTAAGAGAATTTGCAAGAATCATAGCTAAGGTCCATTGGCTCTGATACCAAATGTCATGCACCAAGGTTTAACCTAGGGTTTGTAAGGGAATTTGGAAGAAATCGGGGAAGAGAGAATAGAAAAGGAGGGAGAAATGAGAAGAATGGAAGGAGATATGAGAAAACAGAGAGAAAGGGAGAGAAGCGCAGAAAGATGTGAGAGAGAAATCAGGAGAGAATTGAAAAGAGAGAGGCATTTTATAACTATATAGCTAAACATCAATCAATTATTACTTAATATTCTCCCAAAGATCCTCTCGAGTAGCTTATATAGCTACTCTTATAGTTAGTGCTTTCAGTTATAATTTGTAATTGAAAGTATTACAACTTTCCATTCTAAAATTGAAATGTAACTGAAAAAAATACAAGTTGTAAAAGAAAAATACAAAGCAGTAATTGTAGCATGCTTTAATGACCATTATACCCTAGGGTCATGACAATATGGCAGTGGAGATTATGCAATATGGTAAGGTAATTTTATATATTTAGTTAACTCTAAGACCCACCTTGCTAGTCAAGGTTAAAGTAACTCAGTGGAGGATTCTTAGTGTCAATTGATGGAGGAGTTGTCAAGAGGGTGGAAAGACACCAAAGTTTACAACCAATGAAGATGGAGTACTTCAATTTACAAGTGAACTGCATATTTAATTTGGTTATGATTTAAGAGGAGATATCTTCACTAAAGGTTAGAACTCAAGATATGACATATATCCCGAGTACAAGTATGTATAGAGGCATGCATTATCCTTTCGCTAAAGTGGCATGAAGAAAGATACTATAGAGCATGTTGCTTAATGTTTAACTTGTAGGTTAAGGTTGAACATCAAAGACCAACAAGAGCACTTCAACTATTACATGTGCATGGAAACGTGAAGAGGAGATGTGAAAATAGTTTCCATGATTTTTTAACTAGTTTTCAAGATAAGTTCTAAAAACCAACTCTTTTTAGTGGGAGAAGAATGTAAAAACTCGATTATTGTTATTATTTTTAAATTATAGATTTTTAATGAGTAAATTCTACTCAAAGCCCCTACCATCGTTTGACATTCCCCAGTGCAAGGGACAATCGTGCGTAGAGGGTGGTCTCTGTATTTCTCCTGGTTTACTAATGTAGACTATCTATGCAGGTATGCTACTGTTGGAATGTTTATTTGTTACTTGTCCCTTAATGAGTATGGCTAACTTTGCCCTCACTACCTTGGCCCACATGGGGTAATACGCCAGGCCCATGACAAGTGGTATCAACTTATGGTTGGTGGTAGCTCGAAGGGGCATATCAGGCAATCTTAGGGTTGAGTGTTGACAAGCAAGTTGGCATCCATCGTCGGTGGACATGGAAGAGAAGATCATGAATCACTTACCAGAGGTGGAGTAGGCAATGGTCGCAACATAGACTACTCAAGGAGCTCCACAAAGGTGGGAGTAGGCTGGAGTCCATGCAATGAGGGCGCTACAAGTTTTGGGATGGGGGGTGGGGGATGTCACGACCTGACACTCCCCAATGCAAAAGGTAGCCATATGAGGGTGGTCTCTATATTCATGTTGGTTTATTGATATGTATTGGCTATATATGCAAGGTATGTTATTCTCTCACCTAAGGAGTAAGACTAGCTCTCGTGGTTTACTTTTATTCTTTTAATCTTTTTTCTCAAAGAACCTATTTCATTACTAACAGTGTTGAAAGGTATACTAAACTCTTCACAAATTATGACTCCCATCCTATAAAAAAACATTCAGACTGTACAATGGTTAGAGAAAGAATTGTAAAAAAGTTTCTTTTAGACAAAGTTGCAGAAAGTTTTGTTTACTTTTTTGCATTGTTCTAAAAATCAGCCTAAACGGCCTCCTAGGTGCCACACGAGGCATTAGGTGGCCCATGGCCGCTACAAATATAGGCTAATCAACCTCCCTATCGGCGCCTAGCCGCCTAATTTTCAAAGGTTTTAAGTTAAGAGTTTTTGAGTTCTGAGTTGGGTTTCTCGTCGTTGCCACCGCCACCAGTCGTCTCTCTTAACCCCTGATTTCCCGATTTCTGTTGGCCCCTTGGCTGTCGCCACCAATCGTCTCTCTTGGCCCCTGATTTCCGATTTCCCTCGGCCTTAGTCGTCTCTCTTAGCCCTGATTTCCTGATTTCCCTTGGCCGCTGTCACCACCAATCGTCTCTCTCACTGTTGGTTGTTCTTCCTCCACCCTCCGGTACGTATAGCCATCACCCGTCATCAGTTTATATATATATATATATAAACAGATCAGATGGACTAGTTGGCAGAAACTATATGGACTGGTTGGCAGATCAGATGGACTAGTTGGCGGAAACTATATATATATATATATATTGTTGCATAAAAAACTTAAAAAAGTAAAAAAAAAAAATAGTCCGCCTAGGCGCTAAGCCCCAATCTAGTGCCCGACTAGCATTTAGTGCATTTTAGAACACTGTTTTTTGGTAAATATAATTTTTAACTTATTAAAAACATGTAAATACAAAAATAAAAACAAACATAAAAAATAGTTATTCAATCTAAAAATAAAAAATATATATAGGGGTCTTTTTGTAAATATAATTTTTAATATAGAAAATTATAAAAAATAGTTATTCATTCTAAAAATAAACATAAATTCTATAATGCATTCAAACAAACATAAACATGAGTTCTATTATCCATGAAACATGACTTACTAATTAAAAACAAACAACAAATTTAAAAAAAGAAAATAATAAAACATAATACAATTTATAAAAATTCCTCCACTTCATCATTCTCTTTCACATACATTACTGTTGTATCATATTTTTTGATATATGAGAAAATATGTTTGATGAAAAACCTATCTAAGAATGAAAAATCTTTATGTGAATCTCATACTTTGAAATAAAGTTTTTATGTTTCAAAACATACATGAATAGTGTTTGGCACAGATGTTCAAATTTTTGAAAAACCCAAAATTCATGCATCATGTTTCAAAACTAAGTTTCCATGTTTCGAAACATCATTCTGTCATATTTCTATACATGTTTCAAAATGTCTTTTGTTAAGGTTTCAATGATTGCTAAGTTTATATACTATATTCTGAAACCTATTTGAAATCTAAGCATATGTTTTGAAACCTATATAGTATGTTTCGAAACCTCTGTATTTTCTGTCAGCAGAGTATTTAAAAACCGTGTTGCATATGTTTTGATATATGTTCTTGAAGTATGTTTCGAAACCTTCATAGTATGTTTCGAAACATCTGACTTTGTCAATAGAATATTTGAAAATCTGACATGCTTTTTCTTTTTAATTTCTTTATATTCAAAAGCTATCTTTTGACTTTATCTCCATACCCTGATGTTTCAATTTCAAATATTTTGAAAGTGGAGAATAAACAAAATCATTTTGTTTTAAAAGCATTGTCTCCTACTCATTCTGTCTCTAAGTGCATTACCAGCTGTAAAGACTGGATGTTTCGAAACAAGTAATGCATATTTCGAAACCTTAGTGTAAAAGTGTGTTGTTTCGAAACCTATAAGGTGTGTTTCGAAACCTACTTTATCATCTTGTCTCTAATGGTTATAATTAGACAAAATTCTATTTCTTGATATATATATATATATATATATCAGTTCTTTGAAGACAAGATGCATCTCTTACAAGCATACATATGAGAACACACATTCAAGAGACATTGATACATTCACAAGCACAAGTGAACAAAATCATTTCAACAAGCTCTCAAAGAAGATCCATTCAATCAATCCTTGGTATGCATTGTGGTGTGAAAAGGAGAAGCAAACTGAAATCGACGTCTCATCCTTCTAAAGCTCTCCTCATCTCATACCAATAGGTTTGTTCAACCATTTGGTAAGGTATTTCATTACATTAAAACTGTTGGGTTGTAAAAGATAAGTTTTATTTATCTTGTTGTAAGGTTTGAGTTAAGCCTAAAACTCAGTGTGTCAAGGTTTGAGTTGAGCCCGCAAAAACTCATTGTGTAAGGTTTTAGGGTGAACCGTGGTAAAACCCTTGGTGTAGTTGATCACTAGTGAAAGTGATTGTATTTGAAAAGCCTTCAAGTGGGTAAGCTTGAAGGTAGTGGAGTAGGCGGGTGCTCAACCACTATAAATCTTGTATGCACTTGCTTTACTATTTTACTTACCTGTTATCATTGTTCATGCTTTCAAAAGAAATGTTTTTAAATGCTAAAAGTTTCAAAATAAGCAAAACAAAGAGGAAAGTTTTGAAACATACTTAATAGAAATGTTGGTTTCGAAACATACTCACTTAAGTTTCGAAACATACTTATTAAAAATGTTGATTTCGAAACAAACTCCTTGATATTTCGAAACATAGTGTTCTACAAACAATAGAGATTTAATCTATCAAAGAATTTACCCTAATCCCAATTCACCCCCCCCCCCTCTTGAGATATATTTGCCATAATTTGGAACTAACAATAACCGGTCAATACTCTATATGTATTACACACATTCACAGAATAAGTATTATATACTATATATTACATACATAGTATTGAATTAGAAAAATAAGTACTAAATATAGTCATTCATAGTCATACACAATACATGCACTAATTTACATAATATATGTATATACACAGTACATTCATATAATACAAAACAATACATACAAATAATATATATACTTACATAATACAGCACAAAACTGAAATAAATACATATAGAGAGAGTAGCTGGATGGTCGCCGTCGGTTGCTTAAACACCAGTTGCTGATCCAAGAGCCAACTCAGCTAAAAGTTGCAGTCGCCAATTGTCATTATCGAAGTCAGATAGAACAACAGACGGTAAACAAGAATTGGTACAAGAGTTGTAGTTGCAGTCGCCGGATGGAATGATAGATGGGGGATGAGATCGGGGTTCAAGAAGAAGGAAGGAAGACGGTGGCAGCAGGTTCTAGGTTTTTGCAAAATGAAGAAGGAAGAAGAGATTCAATTTAGGCTTAAAACTTTTGAGTTAGAGACAGAAAAATTTCCGTTTCTAACCTAGTTAGAGACGAAATTCCATTTCATAATATTTAGGCTTAAAAATTCCGTTTCTAACCTCTTTGTGAATAGAAATGTTTTCCAAATCGGAAACCCATTAATGATATTTTTCTAATATTACGAAATAGCCTCAAAACGTTTTCGAAATCGCAAAAACAGCCCAAAAATGGTTTTTTTGGTGTTTCGGTACAGAAAACATTTTGGAAACGCTGAAATGGCACACGTAAGGCATTTCCATGCACCATAGGTATTATTTCAAAATTGTTTCATTCCAAGTTATATGAATTATTTTAAGGCTTATCATTCACTAAGTTGTGAGCACACTGCCAAACTTGAATCATTTCAGGTGAGCCACAAGACTGTTAGATATGGACTTGGTATTATGGGACTGTAATGTCATATGATGATATCGTAGGATTTTGTGGTTTTATTTATTTTTTGTGTTTGAATGATTTTTAAGAATATCCTTTTTTCCTGGTTTGGACTATTTTAAATGGAGTTCCTAGAATACACACACGCACACACACACAAACATATGCTGATTGAATTTCAGCAGTTTCATGAAAAAAATATATATGCTATTGGTTGAATTAGGCTTTAGCATGTGTTGGGCTAATAATGCTCATGGTTAGTCTGGCCACTAAGTGGGGCGTCACTTTTATCTTTTATCTTTTATCCTGTCTCATGGTATTGATTCCATTCTCACAGTTTCTTTGTGGTAACCTGAAGACAGTAAATGTCTTCTATATATTGCATGTTTCTTGTGTGCCTTTCAAGCAATACCCATCTGAATTATGATTGGCAATTTTTTTCTTTGGCTAAGTAAATCTGGGTGGCAATTAGTTCTCATATTTCTGATCTGTATTATAATATGCAGGTGAGAATAAGTACTCGCCAATTTTTCAAAGGTTATACTGAAGGAAGAAGGTATAGGAATTTCTGGCCTGAAATGCTCAAGCTGAAGGACTGGCCTCCATCTGACAAATTTGAGAATTTCTTGCCACGCCACTGTGATGAGTTTATTAGTGCATTGCCATTTCAGGAGTACACGGATCCTAGGGCTGGTTTTCTTAATCTTGCAGTGAAATTGCCTGAAGGTGTCCTAAAACCTGACTTAGGTCCAAAGACATATATTGCATATGGAATTGCTGAAGAACTTGGAAGAGGGGATTCTGTAACTAAGCTTCACTGTGATATGTCTGATGCGGTATGATTTTCAAATCCATTAGATTTATATGAAGGTTGTATTCATGTCATAAAGTGACTTCTTTCTTCACCAAGGAGTTATCACTCTTCTCCAGCAGTGTGCTTGTTTGCTTCTTTTTCCTGATACTTTATTACTATTATTATGGGATTGTACACTGCTATATATGTGGGTAAGAATCAGTCTTGCACTCCGATGTGGCTATATATGTGATGGTTTTCCCCTGTATTTGTGATGTACAAACATATATGCGATGGAAGTTTTATGTTTTGGTTAACAAATTTATAACTTCCAAATTTTGTTTCGAGCAGGTGAATATCTTGACACACACTGCAGAAATAGAATTAGATGATCAGCAACGTGCAGCAATTGCAGTGTTGAAAAAGAAGCACCAAACTCAAGATGAAAAGGAGCGCCTTGATCAAGAGTTTAATGAAAATCCTGTGGTGAATGAGATAGATGTTAGAGGTGCCGCTTATGCTATGGGTGCATCTAAGATCAGCAGTACATCTCAAGCTAGTGAAGTAATTGTTGATCAGATAAATGGGCACAGAAAATATCCTGTTTTTGACAGTTCTTCCCCGGAAGGAACATCACATCAAACAGGTGGTGCACTATGGGACATCTTTAGGCGTGAAGATGTACCTAAGTTAGAAGAATATCTCATGAAACACCATAGAGAATTCAGGCACACTTACTGTTCTCCAGTTGAACAGGTAATATTTGCAACTTTTTTGTTTCTAATTATTGAAGCTTGAAGCCAAACCTTGGTTGCAATGGTAAATTTACTCATTTTCTGACCGTAGACGGTCATGTAACTGCCTCACAAACAAAACAAAACAAAAAACAAAACAAACAAGGAGAATGTTGCATCCATATATAATCCTCCCCTTGTGCATTTGGAATGCCATTTTTTGTGCCTCGGTTTGGCCATGTTGAATGAATTTGGGTTTTGAGAAGGCTTCTTCCTTTTGATTAGGTGGTTCATCCAATTCACGACCAATGCTTCTACCTAACTTTGGAACACAAGAAGAAACTCAAGGAGGAATTTGGTTAGTATACATACTATAATGCCCTATTGTTTTAATTATACATTTGGAACTGTAGCAGAGCTCGTAAAAGCTTCAATTTAAACATTACAGGAATAGAGCCATGGACATTTGAGCAACGACTTGGAGAGGCAGTATTTATCCCTGCTGGCTGTCCGCATCAAGTCAGGAATCTCAAAGTATAAATTTTCAAGAGTTCACAGCCTATTTTTATATCATATATCATCATATATGGGGTCGGTCGATATTTGATCTAACTCTTTGTTTCTCTGCACCCAGTCATGCACAAAAGTTGCTGTTGATTTTGTTTCCCCTGAAAATGTCCATGAGTGCATTCGGCTGACCAAGGAGTTCAGGAAACTGCCCAAAGATCACAAGGCCAGAGAGGACAAATTAGAGGCAAAACATCTCATCCCTTCTTCATACTATTCCAAACTGCTCCAATTTTCTTTCTAAAATGAATTCTTTCTTCTGTGTGAACGACAGATAAGGAAGATGATTCTTCATGCAATGAACCGAGCCATTGAAGATTTTGAAGCCTTTACATCTTCCTGAAAGCCATTTGAATCCATAAAGCTCGACAACATTTTTGACATCTAAAATATTTAGAGGAAATATACCATAATAAGGGAGAGAACTACCGCAGAGCTAAAGAGTGACATTGATTGTAATTTCTTGGAATAATTCTTTGCTTAGTCGCATATTGCATTATGTGTAGTGCTAATTTTGTACTTGTAATATTGGCGGTTGAATTTCATTTCATCACATTATGAAATTTTTACTATTGTTGAATAAAGCATTAAAAGTTATTATGAAATCCTAATTGTTAAGTTTGAAAACAAGTTAGAAATGGAATAACTAAATAAATTTGCCATGAAAGCCCAACAATTCAATCTAAACAAAAAATTAATTTATAATATTAAAATTTTAGTTTTAGTTTTCAAATGTTATCTATACAAATAAATAACATTACGATATATATATATATATATTTACACGGATACAATAAAATTAAAAATAACATTTAACATTAAGAAGATAAAATTGCACTGATACAATCACATATATAATTGTGATATTTATCATTAAGAAATTAGACAAAAATAAGATGTTAACATAGTTAGAAAGGTAACCTAACAAACTAAACATACTCAATAATCGATTAAAGTTGAAGTTGGAATTAAATTTTACAATAAATTTAAGTGTAAATGGTAGTAATCACCTTTGAGATTTGAGCTAATTATAAGAACACCCCTTACATTTTAGAAATACCAATAACTTCTACTATTATTAAATAAAGAGATAAAATAATTAATTTACCCTTCATTCTCTTTTTTTTTTTTCTACACTAGTGTTATTGAATATCGAAGGCGAACTCTACAAGAGTGTTAAGAGTCTAAGGCGCAAAGCACGAGAAGAGGTCTGTGTCTGGTGTAACTAGGCGCATGCTAACTAAATATATATATATATATATGTTTTAGTTAAAAAAATAAGATATAAAATAAATCCTAACTTCTAATAATACATTCATAAGCTTATTATCAAGAAGATTAAAAAATTCAACATATACTAACTAAGAAAAATATTAAAACAACTTACATATTTGTAAATTTCAGTAAAACAAATTTCATCATATTTCAGCAACCGACATATAAGCATCACAAAAGTTCTTTTTATCTATACAAAAAGTCTTTGAGTCAATTTTAATTAAATCCTAAACAATTTATAACTCTTAAATCTTAATTTAGATTAACTAATTATGAATTTTAAATAATCTAAAAATCATTCTCATCATCAAGATCAAACATTTTCATATTTTCATCATTAGAAGCATCAATCTCTTTGGTTTGAGAATATCTTTTGATTTATTATTTATTTAGTATTTAGTTATAATTGAAATTAGAATCTGAAAAGTTTCATTTCTCTATTAGGACTGAATTCTATTAAAAATCACAACAATAAAAAAAATATTAATTCTAATTAATATTTAATTATAATTAGAATTAGAATCTAAAAAATTTTCTTCTCCTATTAATATTGAATTCTATTAAAAAGTACAACAATAAATAAAATATCAATTCTAATAAGTAAATGTCAATTTCAATTAATATTTAGTTATAATTAGAATTAAATTATAAAAAAATTATTTTTTTATTAAAATTCTATTTAAAATTATAACAATAAACACTTAAAATAATAAAAATATTTTTAAAGGAACAGCCAGGCATGCAAAGGCCCTAAGCGTGCTTGGACGCGCCTGGCTCGCCTGTGCCAGCCTTGGACCATTCCAGGCTCAACAACTGTGCCTAGTGCGCTGCGCACCTAAGCACATTTTTAATAATACTTTTCTACACTGTTTTCAAAAAAAATAAAAAATATATATAAACCCAAATAGGATGGCTGGCAAATGGATTCATTGTCTGTGTGTAACGAAGTTAAATAGTATTTGTTAAAATGAATAAGATAAAGTTGTATCAAGATAATTTATTTGTAAGATTCAAAATAATTTATTTGAAATTGAAAAAATAAATTTATTTGAAAAGTTTAAAATAAAAAGTCACATAACTTCTTTTCAGATAAATTTAACAAATATAATGGAAAACACTTTTGTTATAAATATTTTCTATATCTCACTTTTTTCAGTCTATATCTTGGTTAATAAACATTATCTTAAATATATAAATGCCAACACGATGTAGATTCATTGTCGTCGACTATAAACCCAAGCAATGAACCTAGATGAGTTCGTTATCCAAATATATCTCAAACTTAGATTTGGGATTGAAGAGGTATGCATGTGTGTGTGAGATTCGAGGGTTCATTTGGGTTTGAATCAAAAACCCAGGTAAGACCTCTGTATTTGAATCCAAATAAGTTCATTTAAGGTCCGATCAAACCCTATTTAACCCAAATGCAAAAGAGCACCCAATATATTTTATTTTTTATATTCTTTAATGTCAATCAAACACTTTCACAGGGTTACCACATCACTGTTATTCATCTCTACTGAAGATGAATAGCATTACTCATGTATGTATATATAGGGATGGCAATACGGGTTGACAGGTCGTAATCGTGTCGTGTTGAGACACACGTATAATACGTATCAGGCTAACTCAGACACGACCCGTTTAATAATCGTGTCAAATTTCTTAAACCAGAACACGACACGTTTATTAAACGTGTAACACGACACGACCCGTTTAACTAAACGTGTCATGTTGTGTCATGTCATCTGTTAACCTGTTTAACCCATTTAATTTAAACGGGTCGTGTTGTGTCACCTGTTAACCCGTCCAACCCGTTTACCTATAACATGTAAAAACCTATTGAATGCATAAAAAACATATTCAATACACATACAAAATCTTATTCATACACATACAACCAGCAAGTCATGGAGGCTGAACTAGAGGTGGCGACGACCAGTCTGTGAACATTATTCAAATTTGGTGAAGTGTATTCAAATTCGGTGCAAAAAACTCCTAAGGGACGACCGGAGGCTGAACTAGAGGAGGCGGCAGCAACGACAACAACGACCGAAGATGGAAGTGGAGGGGTAGAGGCCGATCTAAAGGAGGCGATGACAACCGGCAACAGATCTCAAGGCGACAATGACCACCAAAGACGGAAGCGGAAGCGGTGGGGCGGAAGGGCTAACGACGACCGAAGACGGAGGCCGAGGAAGATCCAGATGTCGCGCTGCGATCGACGGCAGATCTTGAGGCTGCAATGACAGCCAAAGATGGAGGCGGAGAGGCTAACGGTAGGAGTTCAAAGAGTGAGAGAGAGAGAGAGAGAGAGAGAGAGCGCGCGGGGGGAAGAGTAAGAGGGGGGAGTTTAGGGTTTTCAACTTCACAAATAGGGAAATCGAGAATGAGAAATTGGTTGGTTGGTTGGTTAGGTGGGTATGGGGGAGGGGGGATTTCAGATTTGGCAATTTTTGAATATATATTTGTTTTTATAAATAAATTTTAAATGTGTTATTTCGTGTATAATCGTGTTAACGTATTCAGATCTCCCACTAACCCTTTTAATTAAACGTGTCATTTCGTATATAATCGTGTTAACGTGTTCAGATCAACTGTTAACACGTTTAATTAAACGGGTCATTACGTGTCTAAATGGGTTAGACGGGTTCACCCGTCTAAGACGCGAAAATAATCGTGTCATAAACTTATTTTCGTGTCTTAAATGAGTTAACTTGTTTATGACCTAAACCCGATTAACCCCAACCCTAACCTGCTTAATTCCGTGTCGTGTCGTGTAATCGAGTCGTGTCCAAAATTGCCAACCCTATGTGTATAGATGAATACTGTATGCATATATGTAATTTTTTAATAAATATAAATATGTATATAAGTATTTATTATTAATGAATAAGAATAGAATATTTTAAGATTAATATGTAACTAAAATAAATGACACCTTTTGGAGTAATTTGAAATTACAAATTCCCATAGATCCAAACTCAAGATTCAAATCCAATAAAAATATAATCAAACATTGAATTTAAGATTTCAAATCTCAAATCTCAAATGATAATATCAAATTATCTTGTCCAAACATAACCTTAAATACATCACTATTTGAATTTAAATTCAAGAGCACCCGAAAACAAAAGAACTTGAAATGATATTTACATATTTATCATCTAAAATGACAAAATTAAGGATAAAATCATTTCGTATCACAAATTTCAAATAATATCATTTGAAATTACTGTGTCCCTACAGAGTCTTAACAAAATTTTTGGCTTCTATTCTTAAAACATAAATTAATACACAATCGCCACCACTCATAATGGCTGGAGCTATGAGTGAACGTATGTAACCTAAATGATTATTTTGATGAATATACTAAGATTGACAATACAAGTGTTCACCTTAAATGATCAAATCTAACATGATCTTTAGAAAAGTTGTTTTATCTGACGATTTTCCAAAAAGTGATGTTGATGAAAATCTCTCCTGATAGTTATACATCTCTTTTGATGTCGGGAGAATTATATTTTTTTGTATTCATATTTTTTTATTAGTTATTTTGATCTTCTAATGTGATCTTTAGTTGAAATTCAAGGAATGTCCTAGTTTAAAGCATTAAACATTTTTATGTTGTTAATAAAATTTTTATTTACAAAAAAAAATATAAATTAATAAAAAATAAAGGAATTGGGGGGCATACATTTACATGACTCAACTTGATATGCCATGTCCACCATCAAAGGAGTATGAATCTTTGTCCTGTCAAAAAGAAAAAAAGTTTTAGTAGAGAGAAAATTTCACAATAATATATAAAGGGTGCCATCAGCAAGAGCGGCTCCTTTTAAGGGGTTGGAGCACCACGACCTCTCCAATCATCATCAACACTTTATTCTACCCAATTTAGGGTCATTAATGCGATATTCAATGTCAATTAATTTTTAAAAATCACATTAATAACATAAATTCATACAAAAAAACCTTGAAATTCAAACTAACACTAAGTGGGACTACACTCTCTTGTTTGTAAATCTAAACTATAACCACACTCTATAACTTCTTTTATGGATTAGACTCAGAAGCTTTCTAATATAATACATATTTCTTCGTTGTAATTTTCTTACCTCGATGGAAAAAGGAAACCACCAAGAAAATAAGTGGAAGAAACAATTGATGTTCTTACCAAATATATTGCCCCGGATCTTCAAAAGCCACATTGCTCTGAAGCATTTTGCTCCCACAAACAGCATCGAAAGGTTCTGAGAGAGCTTAGGGATTTCAGCCATGGAGTTTTCAGGGACGAGAGATCGCCCAGCTCGCCGCCGCCCCTGCTTCCATGTGAATCCATGAGGCTACTCAAGGGTTAGGGTTTCAAATTTCAAGGCAGAGAAGGCTTTATATAGAGAGGCCCTCTTGGAATTTTCTTGATTGCCAAGCAAGTGGTACCTATCATCCCTATTTTGGTGGGATTGACTTATCTTAAATTTTAAAAAATATATTTTATTTTATTTTTTATTTTAAATTTAATTAATATAAATTTTAATAGTGTTCAATCAGTTTAAATGAGACCAAAATCAAAATTAAGAAACAATTTAGATTGAAAAATCAAATCAAGGAAAGGTACAACTAGAACAATTCAATATAAAAATGGGGGATTGAGTTAAAGAGACTAGTGGAATGATAAGTTTGATTAAAAGTCTTTATTTAATGTTATTTATATAAAAGACTTCAAATATTAAATGAACGGTAAAAGTTATTATTAAATGTCCAAAAGAGTCATGTATGTCAAAAGACCTTAATACCCCCATCTTGTTTTAACAATTAATGGCTATAATTTATGTTTCTTCCCCATACCCAATCGGACATTATTCACAGGGACAAAATTAATGGCTATAATTTGATTTTAACAAATTATTAATTTGTGTTTCTTCCCCCACCCAATCACACATTATTATTAAACAAATTATTATAATATTTATCAAACTCCATCATTATTTAAAAATTAGCTTGTCTTTTCTATTGTCCCAAACAATATATAATAAGAGAAATAATTATAATATATCATAAGAGATAAATAAAAAATATTAATTTGAGAAAACTATTTTTCTTACTATGATAGGCCATTTATGCTCCCCCTCAAAGTATTCATTGAGAAAATTATAATTTTTTTTAGATATAACAAAAATAGAGATAATGCATTTCACAAACGATATTGCGTTCATTTAACCATACATAAAATAAACATACACTAGTCGAAACCCATTCGATAGGATTTCGACTTCTTACGACATAACTGGCGTTATGGTGAAACTAAAATGACTTATGTACCGTTATTGTCATATTTAGTTAACTTTCCGATTCCGTCACCTGAAAACATCTAATTTTTGCTTAAGTGAAATAAAAGTACTCATTTCACCAGTATAGAACCTGTAATGACCCTGATTCAACCCGAATCTCTGAAAACTCAAAGCATGAAAGTTGTAGCCATTTCTCTTAGCTTTCCATATCATCTTGAATCACCCAAATTGGAGCTCATATGAGAGAGTTATGGTCAAATTAGTACGATATATCGGAATTGTTCAGAATTTCATAAGCCATGCGTTTCAACATTTTGCCTCCTCATTCAATCTAAATTTTGACTATGATTAAGCCCTATTCTCTCAAAACTTAAATCATAAAAGTTGTAGATCTGTATCTTGGCTTTCCATACCATTTTGAATTAGATCAATCGGATCTTGGACGAGTGAGTTATGGCCAAAATTTAAAAGCGTGTCGAATCTATCCAGAAACATCCGTTTTTCATCAAACCCTCTCAAATCTGGATCCGGGTCGGGCCATTCGGGTATTTTCTTAGATCCGACAGAACGCATTTCTGGGAGCAAGTTTAAAGACCATTATCTTGATATTGATGTTGTAACACCCCGTCCCATCGAGGGGCGTGCCACTATGCTGGGGTCCATCGCATACATACATAATCCATTTACCTTATACATCAAATACTGTATTTCAAAGGGAAACCCCAGCAAATCATTACATATGCGGAAGCAATAATCGAAACCTGATACGGTACATACCTGAATTCAACTTATATATATATATCATAAAGAATTCGTACCATATGTTACCATCATATTCTCAATTACATAAATACATTTCTCTCGAAATAACATCTAATACCCTAGGTGCAATCATATGAAACCTCGAATACATACATCATCATTTTACAATAAATAAAATATTGAAATCTCCTGCTGCACTCATCGGTCACGCCATCACGTGCCGTCATATCTCAACCTGCTCCTTGCCCTAACTGCAAGTCTCAACTGGAACGTTGAATGTTCCAGGGGCATAACCCATTAGAAGATGAAACTTCTAGTGAGGGTCCAAAAATATATATATGATGCATGATGCAAATACATGAACAACATATACCCATAATGTAACTTCCCAGGTATCCCCAACCCGGCTAGGAATCCCAGGCAAATCCCGAACGTCTACGGGATAGGCCTAACGTTATTCCCTCAACACCCTAGGGGAATTACGGCTACACTCTGAGGGTATCATCCCATCCCCATGCACAATTTCAATATGACAATAATATCGTGCAATGGAAATATCACGACTTTCAATGCAATATGACAAAAGAATATTGCAATTCATAAATAGCATGCATATATAACAATTATATCATGAATATAACTTCTTGTGAGAATACCACTCACTTTTGCCCAAAGACAAAGACATCTCGAAAAGCGTGCATCGCCTCGATATGCGTGTCCCGCCTCGATTCTCGTGCCAACTCTCAAAAGTTGCACCAATCTCATCATCTCGATCTCCTCAAACATAAAATAATATTTAATCACTAATATCCTCAATATTCTATTTATTTCCTATTTTCTTTCATTTTCCTTCATTTTTCCTTCTAAAAATACCATTAAATCCATAGAGACTATTTCCTCAATTCTAACTTCACATCAATTCATTATATGCTATGAACTTTCAAGGAAAAATACTGAACTTACCCGGATATTGCGTTTTCATGCAAAACGAGGCACTTTGATTCTAAAATCGAGACATCGGGAATCCCAACTTCAGATCTTTTTGCACAAACCTCCATAAAATATTTTTCCTGATTTTTCCATGATTTTTCCCATTTTTTTCACCCCCACACGCGCCCCCACGCGCCAACACATGACTAGGGCGAGTGAGGCGCGTGGAAGACCAGCGCGTGACCGGCACGCGCCGGTCGTCTTCTCCGGCGCTCCGGTCGCCGGCGATCGGGGCTGACTCCACCACTTTGAAGCCCTCTCTTAGTCGATCATCATGGTATGATTTGGACCTCGAAAGGAGGCCGGGAAGGCCTCCGATTTGCCGGCCAAAGGCTCGGCCAGGCGCACCGCCCATCTTTTCCGGCGACCCTCGAATAGCCTTCAAACCTTAACCAAAACACTCCAAATTTTCCAGAATTGATCTTCAAGCCATGGGAAACAAAAGCCCCATGGTCTTGGCTCCCAATTTGTTCGAAAACACGGCCGATTTGAAGCACAAACTTCTTCCATTTTCGGCCACCATAAACGCCTATTTATAGGCAATATCGAACGTCCCAAAGCCCTTGGCCGCCTTACCCATCCTCTTAGGAGTCTCACCCGTCCCTGGGTGAGCCTCGAATCGGCTCCAACCGACCAGAATCGCGACTTGCAGGTCGCGACATTCCGACCAGTTTTCTGGTCGACTTTTCCTTCAAAATTCGACCACTCGAGTGGTCGTTGCCCCCTCCTTCCTTTACAAAAAATGATCCCCGACCAACCCTCGTGCCATCCCTATGGTTGGATCGGCCGAAATCGACGACCGGAGACTTGGTGGTGATTGGCCAAACTTTCCTTTAATTGCACTTTGGCCCCTTGACTTTTGGCTATCTCATTTTAGCCCTTTTCACTAAACCCCTCAACTTTTCATAATTTCATTTAAGCCCCTCAAGACCTAAAACATCATTTTGACCCTCGAAGATTCCAAAACAACCTTGTTTCGGCCTCCCTCTAGCAATTTCTAAAAACTGCACTTAGGCCCGAATCTTCGTTTTGGCCTTAAACCCATTCGTTTCTTCCTGAAACCTCTGAAGGGTTGTTCCTCATGAAGAACCGAAGCCCCCTCAAGCTTCCGTTGACTTCCAAAAAGTCGTCTATGACAATTCGGTATTGCAGCCTATTTGGCAGCTGCCTTTTTAGCTGTACCGAAAACCGTTCCCGTTCTCATTTCTTTTGGCACCATAAATCTTATCTCGGGGTGCTCATTAATACCATATCATTTTCCTTTGGTATTTCGACTCCAGGGTACTCCCGGCAGTCGATTCAGTCATCTATACGGTAATAAATTACCGTTATACCCCCAATTTATCCTTAAATTCCAATTTTGCCCCAAGATAAATTTCTCTTGAGTCCTTTAGAATTTCTCGGGTATTATAGATGTGGTCGGGGCATGCGTCTAGGCCATTAATCGCTGTCTCTTGCTTTACCAATATATATATTGAGAGAGTAGCAGAGAGAATGTGAGGAATTGGCAGAGAATTTTCAGAGAGTTGTTGAGAGCTAGGAGAAAAAAGAAAACAGAGGAAGGAGATGAGTTTAGCAGTTTTTGGGTCTTCTTCTTCGTTAATCAAGCAAGCTCTCATCCTCCCTCTTGCTGTTATATTCTTTGTGAAGCGGATATATATATATATATGTATATGTATCGTAGCAGGTGGGCTGTGCAACAGGGGAGTTGGTTGTAAGTGCATATGTGTGTCCATGGATGTCGATATATATATATATATATATATAATCATATGGGTGTGTGCAGCGAGCAGGAGCAAGACCGTGAGCCGAGGAGTTCATTGTGAGTGTATTCAAGGTTTGATGTCATAGGAGAAGACCCTTGGCCGAGAGGTTGCTGGGTGTGTGTATCTATGCATAAGTGTATATATGTGCAGTCACAATGAGTGTTAGAGTTTGGATAGTGAGTTGTGAAAAAAATGGCCTTTGGCCGTGAGTTCACAGGGTGTGTGAGGGAGTATCGCTGTGAGTTGCTTTGTGTGCGTGTGTGTGTGTTCACTGGGGAAGCTCAAGATAATTAATAGGTGTATGCATTAGGTGTGTTCATTGGGTGTGTTCATGAGAGGAGAAATTGGAGTGATATATATATATATATATATAATGTTGAATGATGAAATTGGAGGCAGCAGCACGTCCATGTGCACTTGGAGCTTGAAGTGCTTAGATATATATATATATATATATATATACATTTATGTAAATATTGCTTAAAGATTATAAGCATAATTTGAGTTATCTAAATAAATAATAATAGTAATAGATAATATTAGTAAAGAATATTTTTATTATTATCTTTCTTTCTTAAAAATAATAATAGAAATAAAATTAGTAAATAATAAATATCGTGTGTCATAATTCATTAAATTATATATATATTATAATATATTTTTAATAGTTATGTAATATATGTAATAACTCATTGAGTTATTATAAAAAAAATAAAGGTATAGTTTAATAAAACCATAGAAGTTGTAAATGTACCCAGCGTGTCTTAACTGCATTTCTAGAGAGCTTGTTCACTCTCTACTTCCTAAGCGGAATGAAGCTAGGTTATCCTCGGGGTAGTATCCAACCTAGCGTCGAGTTTGGTTTCAGGGTTAGCTAAGTCTTTAGGTGTGGTCATGTTCTCCCTCCGAAAGGGCGGTCTATTTTGGTCACGAGTGTTAAGCTACTGGTTGTCGACTGCTGCGTCCTAATAGATGATAGTTGGTGATATGAGCCCAACTATCGACTATCATGACTGGCCACAGACGAGCCAAGGCAGCTAATACTGTCAGTCACCCACCTTTTTGACATCTTGCATATTAGGGTATTGTGTGCCGGGATTTGGGCTGCATCCATTGGGGGACTCATGTGACTGAATGTTTGGCCACGTGCATACATTGCTGCTTATTTTATCCAATAGTTAGCTAGTCATGAGCACTGCATTGAGTGTATTTGCCTAAGTGGGTGGGCGTGACTTGATGCTTGGTTTTATGGGGGCCTTGTATCAGGTTTCTGCCCATGTGCCACTGCATTTTATATGTGTGCATTTACTGGTTGTTTGATGCCGACTTTTGATTGAGACTGAGACCACAGCTATGACAGTGTCAGGTACTCCGCACTGGTTATATTTCCACACACGCGAGTTCTTTTGGGTTAGCGTGTTATGACTCGATGAGGTCGCTCCCACTTGAGGTTTTCTTTACAGGTTGCAGGTTTAGTCTGCCCTGGTTCACTCAGGTATATATCATGGGTTTGGGCACCATTGTTTTCTTTTGTGGGCCCCAAGACCCTATATGTGCGCATTTCTTTTATGCACGAGATACCTGGCATTTATTTGTTGACATGGACATGCTTTGCATGGATACTGCATGTTAGGTGCAGGGTACTCTGTAGTGCTTACTCTTGTTATTTGTTCTTTTTGTATGAGCTTGCTGAGTCTTGTGACTCACTCCTTTGCTTCTCTTCATTCCAGGTAAGGGCAAGATTGGGGATAGTCCCAGTGAAGTCTAACTTCTCCGTAGGTGGTGTACAGGGCAGGTTGAGTTAGTTTTATCTTATGGCTTTTTGTACTTTGAGACTTTGGGGATTACGACGTCTTCTGTGGCGGGTTGTGGTTTGTTTTGTGGTTTGGATTTGTCTTTAGCCAGGAATTGTAAATGTAACCTTGTTGGGCCTGTGGTGTTTTGTTATGCATGCGGTGTTTTGGATTTTGTTTCAGATTTTTAGATTCATGATCAGATATATTTGAATGTGAGGTGCATGCATGATAGGTTTTGTATTCGTTATTCGGGACACCTACTCGGGTTCTATGGCTGGTCTGGGGAACCTGGGTCGGTGTAATGACCCAAATTTATTTATTACTATTATTGTTAATATAGATATTATTATTATTATTATTATTATTATTATTATTATTATTATGTGTGTGTGTGTGAGCCGTGAGTGTGTGAGTATAAAATATTAAAGGAAATGGCTTTGGCCATGTGTAAGGGAATAAATTAATAAATATATTATTATTATTATTATTATTATTATTATTATTATTATTATTATTATTAGTTGACAGGGGCTAACAGCTTTTGTTGCCCACTTCCGTTGCTTCCAGATTCCCAAGCCACTAAGTTGTTCAATTGAGGCGGTGGTGTGGCTGAGTTTAAGGAGGGTTAGCCACATGGTTAAGGGAGTGTTAAGTGGAAGAGAGAGAGAGAGATTAGAGTTTGGCCATTGTGTAGAAGAAGGAGCCAACGAAGACTAGAGGTAGAAGAACAGGGAAGAGAAAGAAGAAGAAGTCATTTTCAGGCAAGCCTCCCTTCTCCCTTCTCTTCTTCTTGAATTATCATAATTAATCTAGTAGTGTGTGGGTGTCCCTGTGCATCCGAGAAGCCTTCTGTGTATATATACATAAATAGCTGTGAGTGATGGGTTAGCTGAGAGTGTGCTGGACTTCCTCATCTCCCTCTTCAGTTGTTTCTCCCTTTCTTGCTGCTCTCAGTAATGGCCATGGCCTGGGTAAATTAAATAGTGGTTGTGAGTTTAGTTTCTAGAAGAAGAAGATGGAAGCATGAAGTATATACATATAACTATGTATGTGTTGGAGCAGCAACGTGTTGGTGGTGTGAGTTTGCTGTGTGTGTAGGTGGTTGTGAGAGTGTAGCTCGTTGTGTGTGTGAGTTCACTGGGAATGTTTAAGGTAATTGATGGGTGTGTTCACTGGGTGTGATCACTAGGGGAGAGATTGAATTGATATATATATATATATATGTATAAATATACTTTTATTATATAAACACTCGGCTATGCATATATATGTATGCTGTAAAATGTACTGCACACTCATGATTATGTGTATATTGCAAATGGACAGTTTTTATATATATAAATGATGCCTATTGGTGTTCTTTAATAGCATATAATAGCTTACTCAAGTCTAGAATCCTAGTTAATTACTAGTCGTTGGAGAAGGACTTGATATATATATATATATATATGTATTTTATACATGTTATGGTAATGGATGTGTGAAGACGTAAGTGGCAGGCAATTTCACCTAGTTCATTGGATGCTTAAAGGATTCCATAAATATATATACATATAATATTTTATAAAAGTAAGTAAGCAATTCTAGTAATTAATACTAATAAAAATATATATATTTGTTAATTTGTTGTTATTATTATATGTTACAATACTAGTAAATAATATATTAGTATTATATATCTTAATTTGTTAAATTTATATTTAATCATGAATAATGGGTTATTTATAAACATGTGTTATAGGTGTTAACTCAAGGAGTTATTATAATATAAAAGTATAATATCATAGGATAATATGGGCTGTTGTAAGTGTATTCAGTGTATTTTGGTTGAGTTTCTAGAGAGCTTGTTCACTCTCTCTCTCCTAATTGGAATGAAGATAGGTATATTCGGGGTAGATGCTAGCCAGTGTCCTTAGGGAGTGGGCATAGATTTATAGCATTGTTTTCCCTACTCTAATCAATTAAACTCATGTAACTTATCCAAGTGCTAAACGTTCACTCAAGTCGAGTTTATGCATTTTGTGTGTTTTATTTACACTTGAGTGCTTGTTACACGATCATATTATATTTATCTGTAGTTGGTAGACACGAGCATTTGCATTTGGTGTGTGTTTTACTAGCTGGGCGAGGCTTGGCGGGATGCTTGGCTTATGGGGGCTTTGTATCCGGTCCGGTCTACTACGCCACCCCTTATTTGTTGCATTTGCATAGTCTTGGCGCCAATTTTTGAGATACAGTTGTACGGTGTCGGGTTTTCCGAACCGAGTTATTTAGGGACGCTTCAGCGTGCCCAGTTTTTATTTTGGTCGCTTATGCAGGCCAGAGGGTGTGGTCGCTCCCGCCCAGGCGAGCTTCAGCTCGTAGTACAGGTATAGTTCGCCTTAAGGGCAGTAGTAGGTTTGTGATAAGGACTTGGGTGCTAGTGCATTCTTTATTTGGGCCCCAAGATCCTATATATGTGCATTGTTACTTATGCAGTTTGTACTTGTGACAGTTTATGAGATTGCATGGCATATTATGCATGAGTTTTGATTTGTTATGCGTTTGAGATGTAGGGTTACTCTTAGTGCCTACTCTATCTATCCTTCCTTTCTTTATGAGCTTGCTAAGTCATTTGGACTCACCTTGTTTTCTCTTCATTCCAGGTAAAGGCAAGAATCCAGTTGTGGGCGAGTCTAGTGGGTCCCGACTTCCGAGTTAGATGGTGTACAGGGCCTTGTAGACCTAGCAGATGTTAGCCTGGGGGTTTTTTTTTGTTCATTTTACAGCTTCCGGACTGTATTTTTCTTCGGTCTATTTGGGTTTATATGGATTGTGTTTATTTTATAGCCAGTGATGTATGTTATGCGTGCCTGGGCTATGTAAGCCTAGAGTTCAGTTGTTATATAGCAGGTTGAGGTTTTGATATACATACCGTGATGGCAAGTTTCCTTTATCAGCTTTCTCTTGATATTTATCAGTGGCATGCATGACAGGTCTTATCAGTTCAGGTTGCCTCTATTGTAGTAGGGCACCCGCTCTGGTTCTTTGGGGACCTAGGTGGGGGCCTTACAGTCGCGGTCCTATAGAACCCATCTAATAGTGTTTTGACACCTAACGACATAGACGGCGTTATGATAAAACTAAAACGGCTTATGTGTTGTTATGGTCATATCTTGCTTGTCTTTGACTTCCGTTGCCCTCGAACATCTTAAATTGGTTATAATAACATCTTTAATGGAGTTTGTATGCTTAGTTGTGATCATGACCTCGATAACACTCAGTTTTGATAATTTCAAGAGTAATTAACATACATGAATGCTTACTTTGTTTATGGTGAAATGGTTGTGTTATACTACAAAGAGATATAGAAGCTTATTTTCTATGATTATAAGTCTTTGTATAACATCTCTAAGAACATACATCGGTCGGGAAACCCATTCAATAGGATTTCGATCTCTTGCGACATAGGTGGCGTTATGGTAAAACTAAAATGACTTATGTGTCCTTTATAATCATATCTAGCTGACTTCTCGATTTGGTCACCTGAAAACATCTAATTTTTGCTTAAGTTAAATAAATGTACTCATTTCACCAGTGTAGAACCCATCCGATAGTGTTTTGACACCTAACGACATAGATGACGTTATGATAAAACTAAAACAACTTATGTGCTGTTATGGTCATATCTTGCTTGTCTCTAGCTTCCGTTGCCTCCGAACATCTTAAATTGGTTATAATAACATCTTTAATGGAGTTTGGATGCTTAGTTGTGATCATGACCTCGATAACACTCAGTTTTGATAATTTCAAGAGTAATTAACATATATGAATGCTTTCTTTATTTATGGTGAAATGGTTGTATCACACTACAAAGAGATATAGAAGCTTATTTTCTATGATTATAAGTCTCTGTATAACATCTCTAAGAACATACACCGATCGGGAAACCCAATTCAATAGGATTTCGACCTCTTACAACATAGGTGGCGTTATGGTAAAACTAAAACGACTTATGTGCCATTATTGTCATACTTAGCTGACTTCTTGATTCCATCACTTGAAAATATCCAATTTTTGCTTAAGTGGCATAAATGTAGTCATTTCACCATTGGAGAACCCATCTAATATATCATAAGAGACAAATAAAAAATATTATAACAAAAAATTATTATTATTATTTTTTAGACATAACAAAAATTGCGCATTGCAGAAAATTATTATTATTTTTTTAGACATAACAAAAATTGAGATAATGCATTTCACAAATGATATTACATTCATTTAACCATACATAAACATGAGTTACAAAATAACTTATAAGATAAGACAAATGTTTATATAGCTTATGTGCCATACATAAACATGCATTTCTCACGTTGAGGATGGCGTCAAGAACGACTTATGTGCTGTTATTGTCATATATAGCTTACTTTTCACTTTTGTTACCTTTGAACATCTAATTTTTACAAAATAAATGCCCAACAAAGTGCCAAAAATATGTTCACAAAATTGCCCGTACAAAAGCTAAGTTATGGCAAAAAAAAAAAAAAGCCAGTAATGTGTTAAAATTTACATTAGCAATGATAGAAGCAATTTTACAAAAGAAAATCAACCATACTATCTACTATAAAGGTCAAAATGCCATGCGAAAATTTCAGCTGCCATTTTTATCCTCCACATCATCATCATATCTACTCTACATCAGTTGTTTATTTTGCCACGTACCCTGTCTTTAATATCAACTGCATACTCCATTTTTTGTTTTGCAGAACACACACAAAAAAAAAAAACATCAATTTCAAGTCTTAAAAGCAATTAATATGTATAGTTAACGAATCATATATAGTTAACTCATAAGTAAATAAGCTAATTTTCTAGATTTATTAGATAAAAGTTGGTCTAAATTTATTTCCTTAGAAGTAAGTTCTAATTTTACTGACAAATAAATAAAAAAATAGAATAGTTTCATAGCAAAGTGCAATAGAATCCTGATTACAAAAATAGAATAGTTCAATGACAAATGATGCACATGTGTTTTTCTTAAAAACTTAATAGAATGTTCTTCCATTTGCTCAAACAAACAACTAATCAATTTTGAAAAAGACCATCTCTGATTACAAAAGAAACAAAAACACAAAAGCAAACAACTAATCAACATTTTTTTTTCCAATCGTTTGCATTTGCTATTTAAGAAACAATGGGTGATTAAAATAATTATCCTTCCAACACTACCAAGCATTTACCCATTTAGCCCATTTGCTAATTGATCCACATGGTTGGCTGTCGAGGGTGTTTGAAAACTAGCAAACTAATTCATAACCACTTTCAACTAAGATATTTTCTGTGTTCAATTTGTCATCCCCTTATCTCAAATTTGATTGAAAACCACATTCATCAACCAAATCACATTAAGTGGACAACAGGAAAATTGAACAAAATACATAAGCTTCTTACAGTATTCAAACATACAACAGGCAAAATAAAAAAAACTTGAAAAATTTTCAAATTATATTGGCTTCTACAATTTACAAAAGTCACAATCTATACCAAATTGGTGGTATCACAACTGCATTACACTACATTAAGGGCAAAAAATTTTGATTTTTGTAACCTTGTTACGCCATTTACTTCAAACGTAGATCAACAAGAAATTTCTCTAAACAAAAAATCCTAAAACATATAAATAGGAAACATCAAAGTGCGAGCAAATAATCAAAAACATTTGAAATGCGGCAAACCCAGATGCCCAAAATTAAAAATACGACACACAATTGTAGGTAAACAAACATATATGCATAGAGAAGGCGTGCATGGAGAGTTTACTGATTGGGGGATTTCCAGTTCATGCCGGATCAGACGTTAACGAAGAAAGTGGCGACCATTTGATGATTATTGAAGAAAATGGTCGAATCACACCTACCAACCTCCTTGTCTTGGATGTTGGGCAACTCCTTCAGCGAAAATGACAAGGAAGTTGGGCAGGGCAGCTCCCTCAACGAAAATGACAAAGACAAAGGGGATTAGGGAGCAAATTGAAAAGAATAGTATATTCATCATTTATCAATTTTTTCAACTTTTGATTTATTTTTTTTTTTACCTTATTTAAGTCAAAGGCCATTTAACCAAAAGTTATGCGTGGGTAGGCCTTCTATCACAATTCCCCTATAAAAAAAATTCAAACCAAAAGTCGAATCAAGTAAAGAAGCGGCCAAGTTAGCTTAAGACAATTCTAGTTGGCCCAAGTCACATACTGTTTACATTGTATGTTACAACAATTGTATATATAATGTTGTATTTATTGTAGTATATATAATATATGCAATCAATGTTGTTAAACTTGAAATTTGACAATAGAATTGAAAAAGATTCTATAAAATCGAATCGTAAACTTGAATTGTAAGATTTTATAGATAATTAAAAATATCATTTAATATATATAAATATATGTTCAGAATGACATAATTTTATAAAAAATAATTAATATGATTAATAATATGATCATTACAATTTACAACCGTATTCCTTATAAATAAAATACATGTATGTACCTATTTCAAAATAAATTCATCTATTAATTTTAAAATATTAAATAATATAAAATTTTTAAATATTAAGTCCATCTTTTGTCATTATTCATCCATAATCAAATTTTTAAAAATTAATTTATATATAATGTAAATTCTCATAAGAATGCAAGTTTATCGAATTCATAGATTGAGTTTACCAAATTTACAAATTGAGTTTACCTAGTTTACAATATTGGATTGCAAGTCAACTCCAATTCTATGAAAATCCAAGTTTATAAGCGAATTGACTCATTTAAAACTACGTAATTCATAAACTCATACAAGTTGACTCGTGAGTTTGACAACAATATATACAACTACATAATATAAATATGTTGTTCATATTGTATATTACACTACATAATAAACACTATAGTGTATATACTATTATATTTATTCAGTTTTTGATCTAATATTGAGACTCAATCATATCAGACTAGACTAAAAATTGATTTTTCAAATTTTTCAAACTAAAGACCTAATAAGATTTTTGATCCAATCCACTCCAAATAAAAAATTTGAACACCCTTATTTTGTTTGATATTGTTTTGTAAAATTGTTTACAAAATAATTTTATTATTGATATGCCCTGCAAACGACAAACAGTTTGAAGTGAAGCGGGCCCAAGAGATAAATCTGGGTCAAAATCTATGAGTGGGCATTTGTGTCAGGTGCATATTTAAACAGGTTGAAATCCACAAACCAAGAGCGAAACACCAAATTAATCGAGAAAGTTGTTGTAGAAAACAAAGCAGTGGCTAATAGTCGAGCGGTGAAAGCCCTTTGCTTCCAAATCTAGAATCGGATCCAAGCCAGCTATAGTTCGCCCATTTACTTTTTGCCTTGCCAATTAGTGCATAAGCCTCATGTTGTGTTTTGCTTCTTGCAATCGCTGCTCCTTATGGCGCTGTTGAGTGATGTGTGATTTATGCACAATTAATTCGGAGTAAGTGTACCCTAGTCAAATATGCATATAGTGATGAAAAGAGTATCAATCCCACGAGGACTAGAATACAATATCAAAACAATTTTAATTAGCCTAAGTTGAACTAATTAATTAATCGGATAAATAAAAAGAAAAAAATAAATGAAAAACTAAATTCTTTATGAGAAAAATTAATTAATGAATGCATTAGGGTTTAGATTTCATTTAATCTGAGTTATGTAATTATTTATTCAATTCTTATTCAAAACTAAAAATACTCTTACAGTTTTTTATAATTATTTGCATGTGATGGTGGATTTCCCTCAATTAATTAATAAGGTTTCTAAGTCATATTCATCCTTTATTAATTCAATTTTATTGTCAGATTTCTGAGCAGATATCAACGAAATAAATAAGCATTAAGTTCTTTGAAAATCTCTAATCTTGGAAGGGGATTTGACTCACTAAACTTTCTCGATTCCCACACACGAGCTGATCATCTTTCGATCTCATAGTCAAACATGTGATTTACATTACCTATTGATCTAATTTATAACAATCCTTTAGTCAATCATGCATAAATCATTAAAAGGTGGCCAATCTTTTAAAGCATTAAACGCAACAATATAAATTTCTCATGCAAATAATAATCGGGTTTTGAATCAAACTAAACAAATAATCACATAATCCCAAAATTAAAATCCATCCAAACCCTAACTAAAATAAATTAGCTAAACATTATTAAAGTAAAAATAAAAACAACAAATTGAATGAAGAAGAGAGGATGCTCCCTGCGTAGATCTGTTCCAGATCTGGGTCGCGTTTGTAATGACCCGTTAGAGGGCCCAATATTTATTAAGAATTATTTAATTAATTGTTGAAGTATTTAATTAAGAGATTTTGTCAATTAATTATTTAGTGTGGCAATTTGGAGATTTTGAATGAAAAGATAATAGCATTTAATGGCATTTATTTTGTGGAAATTAAATGCAAGGACATGTTGGTCATTTAAGAAATTATTATTAAAATTTAAATAATTAATTATAATTATTTTGATTAAGGGATTAAGATAATCCAAAAGTGAGATGGTTTTGGTTTAAAGTCTCTTAGTTATAAGATATTCATATGTGAGATGGTTTTGGGTTAAAGTCTCCTAGTTATATTAGGAGAAGGAATCCATGTTAGAAAAGGAGTAGGATCTAGGGTTTTTATATAGCATTTAATGGCATTTATTTATTGTGAAAATTAAATGCAATGGCATGAATGTAATTCTAGAGTTTTATTATTATTTGAGAGTTTTAATAATAATTTTTATATTATTATTAATTAAGTGAGATTATGTATTTAAAGGAGAATGAGAATCCATGTATGAAATGGTTTTGGTTTAAAGTCTCCTAATTATATTAGGAGAAGGAATCCAAGTTATAAAAGGAGTGGGATTTAGGGTTTTTATACCTCTATATATAGAGCCCATTAGCTTAGCTTTTTTTCACGCCATGTGAAGAACCAAGAGGCCAAGAGATAGCAAAAGTTTGCTAGAGTCTTCAGGATTGCTCCAGGGTTCGATCAGAGAATTCTATTAGGCAAGTATTCTTCCTGTAATTCCTTCCATTACAGGTTCTTTTGAGTTATTTCCAGATTATCCAATATCATTGTTTAGTTTTCAGTTTATATCAACCAGCAAATACGTATGTATATATATATGCATTACAGTGAGTCTTCCAGGCAGTTCATGCGTGTTTAATACAGCGATTCAAGTTAATATCATCGTTGAATCATCCCTAAAGTTGCTTGATATCAATTGGGACTTGTTTTCCCAAGTTTTAATTCATAATGGTGTTGTGGTGCCCCAAAAAATGAAAAAGCAAAAAAGTCCAAGCATGGCGGGAAAGCCACCTTCGGAGGAAGGAGCTTCGGAAGCTGCTGGTGAAGGAGCTTCGGAAGCTGCTGAGGAAGGAGCTTTGGAAGCTACGGGTGAAAGAGCTTCGGAAGCTGCTGAAGAAGGGCTTCGAAAGATGCTGAGGAAGGAGCTTCGGAAGCTGCTAAGGAAGGAGCTTCAGAGCTTTGGAAGCTACTGAAGAACGGGTTTCGGAAGCTCCCTTTGGAAGCCCCATTCGGAAGAGGCTGGGGAAGGTTCCTTCAGAAGGAGGCCTTCAAAAGGAATCCTTCGGAAGGCCTACGTGTGCTCCCTACTCGATCTCTATAAAAGGCCAAGTTCAACCCTCAAAAAGGGATCCGGACATCGGTATTTCTCTCTCACTTTTCTTCCGAAATTTAGTCTTATTTTCCATTTGTCGCAATTATTTTCCTTCCGTTACTGACTTAAGCATCGGAGGCTCTTCGCGAGAGGAAAATCCCGCGAACCTTCTAATCCTTGTTTGTCCACTACAGCTCCTTCGGAAAGACCAAATACCCTTCGGAAGGAAAAAAAAAACTCTTCGGAAGCTATTGGAGACGAGCTTCGGAAGCTCAGCTAAACCTTCGGAAGCTATTGGAGAAGAGCTTCGGAAGCTCAGCTAAACCTTCGGAAACGAGCTTCGGAAGCCCACCTGAACCCTTTGGAAGCCCAACTCGATAGTAGGCTTCAGAAGCTCACATTCATCCTTCGAAAGCCCAACTCGGCAGCAGGCTTCAGAAGCCCCTCTTTTCCTTCGGAAGCCCAACTCAGCAGTAGGCTTCAGAAGCCCTTCTTTTCCTTCGGAAACCGCCTACGGAAGCAACCTTCAGAAGCTCACATTCATCATTCGGAAGCCTCCCTTAGATTTGCAGTTGAATCTTCGATCGAGTCCCGAGGCCGACGGCATCCACGTGCATCCCACTCCTAAAAATTCTAATTGTTGTATTTTGGCAACAACAGGTGTAGTTTCATTCAGAATGGATCAAGAACAGAGTCTCTGAGAGCGTTCGTCTCTGGGTTTAAGAGTTGCAAATATTCGGATGTGAGCCTTCATATCCGGATGAGTTTTTCCAAGTATGTGAGTGATATCCGGATAGGTCAGAAGGTATCCGGATGTATCAAAAAGATTTATGTAAGTGACATCTGGACGAGTTGTTGAGATATCCAAATGTCTCAGTTGTTCTTTGTGAGTGGTATCCAGATAGTTCTTATTCAAATCCGGATGGCCAGTGATATTCGGATGCATCATTTTTGTATCCGGATGTGTCCAACAGTGATTGTTAATAGTATCCGGATGCCTTGAGTCGTATTCGAATGTGCCTAGTTGTTGTGAGTGATATCTGGATGCTTCGTGTTGTATCCAGATGAGTCTAAAACTTTCTGTGAATAATATCCGGATACCTTGTATCGTATCCGGATATGTCTAAAGTTCTTCGAGTATGATATCCGGATGGTTTGTTTATACATCTGGATAGGTCAAGATAATATCCGGATGCCTCCCTCAAAAGTTGAAATTCGTATTCGAATAGTCTTGTGTGGCATCCGAATGCCTTAGTGAGATATCCGGATGACCAGAATCATATCCGGATGTCCTAGTTCTTATCCGAATACTATCCAGCATATCCAAATAGCTCGTTCTTTATGGTTCCAGTGTATCCGGATGACCAGAATCATATCCGGATGTCCTAGTTTCTATTCGAATATATTCCAGTATATCCGAACAACCTCTTATTTGAGCGCCAATGTATCCGAATGAGCCTTCTTAATATCCGGATGACTTTCCAAAAACCTAATTGGACTTCCAAGATAGCTTTAATTAAGTTAAATTATTCAATACCTTCCAGTAATGAGTTTATATGCCAGAAAATAACAAGTTAATCATGCCATACCATAAATCATAATTCATAGAATCTTTGTATTCCAATATATAGATGAAGATTATATCATGTTCAGCATTATTTTATTACAACATGATCAGCATTATTTTGTGGGATTATGTGCATACATTTTGGTATGAGCATTGAGCATGACTTTATATGGAGCACTACATATCGTATGTCAGCATTTATATGAGCATTACATTGCATTATGCGCGCCAGGCGACTTGTCCGCGGGGATCCCACCAGTTTTAGTTTTAACTCAGTTTATGAGTTGCCCGCTTGGGGGCCACCAGGGGGCTAGGGGCATATTGCCCACAGTATGTGCTTACAGCTTTTATGTTTGCAGGATTTAGATCAGTCAGGTATGTATTATAGTTATGTGGGCCTATGTGCCAAAGTTGCATACCTGTATTTAGTTTATAGTTTATGTACATTACACTTTTATGAATGCAATCAGATAGTGATTATCTAGTACAAGTTCAGTGAGTTATTTATCAGTATCGATATTTTTCGATTCAGCTTCAGTTATTCTTTCTACCTTATTACTTGCTGAGCTTTGTAGCTCACCTTGTACTCTTCACCCCTCCAGGTTCTAGCAGGAGAGTACCAGATATGGGGCCTAGCAGCAGTGGTCTATAGTGTGTGCACGTGGAGCCGCTCAAGATAAAAGATGTCTGGGAGTCTGTTGAGTTTTGTAGCGTTTTATTAGTTTAAATCTATATTACATTTCAATAGAGGGATTGTCCCTTAGTCAGAGTTTATACTTTTCAGTTTATATTGACTCAGAGTTTTTATTCCAGTTGATTGAGATGTTCAGTCATGGTATCAGATTTCAGTTTATCAATTAGTTTTATTTTATTTTCCCCGTAACACCTCTTCTCGGGCAGTTCTATGCGTGAGGCGTTTCTCCAATCTCTCCTTCACTGTGCACCTCCCTTCAGATCTTCAATTCCTTGCTCTTTATCTCCAATTGCACCGCCCCAGCAATTTCCTTCCTCTCTGTCTCTAGTTGCACCTCTAGACTTCAACCTCCCTTATATTATAATATAATATATATATATATATATATTAAGCACTAGCGGCCACTTCTCCCTTCAATTCAGTCGCCTTCTCCTTTACATCATATAATATATATTAGCATGGACAAAGCCCTAGCCCACAAAGCTCTTCTCACGACACTACCACATAGTATATATAAATAAATAATATTTTATATATAAATAACTTAAGATAATATATAATTATAATATAATACATATATATAAATATTATAATTTAAGATATAATATAATATATAATAGTTAATATACTATTAATTATAATAACTTTAACTATATTATAATATTAATTATTTAGAATATTTATTTATTTTTATATTATAATATTAATTTTAAAATTAACTTTATAATATATATATATTTTTTCTTTTTACACCCAAATCTTTGAAATAATATCATTTGCTGGGTTCCTACAAAAAGAGATTAAAATAATGTAAAATTCATATAAACACACATTTTATGTAGGAAAAATAGCACAAGATTAAGATACAAATTAGATAAAAAATATGTAAACAATTCAGCCCTATCATTGAGCGTGTAGTGCTTCAACTTTGTGTGCATTCTTACTACTTGGGGCTTGCTTGGGTAAAGATGACTATGGCCCATGCAACACCTGCCCTTCAATTGATGTTCTTCTCTATAATTTTGCTGGCTACTCAGTCAAAGAAGGATTGTAGAGATCAATTAATTAGAAGTTTTGGCAATTGAGGTTGTACAACATAAAACACCCATTAAAACAATTAAAGTTGGAAGAGGATTGAGATCAAAGCACAGATTAAAAGGGATTATAAAATTAGAGAAGAACAAGGGACGCGATAATTGGAGGATATTAGGATGGAGATTGAAGGAGTAAAAAATATAAGAGGATTGAACGATCCTAATGGCAACGAAGTACAACTTCATATGAACCTATTAAGACTCATCGATTACTATGCACTGTAATCCTTCCATTGACTAACATTCTGATCGAGTGAGAGTCATAGACTAATTAAACTCACAAGACTCAATAACTATGAAAAATCCAGCACATTGTGTGATATAAATAGTATGTCAAATCTAATCTAACAATGGAACTCTTTCTAATCACATGCTTACCCTAGCCAGGGGATTTTCAATCACAATCACCTCCATGGATTAAATAGGATGTTCATCCCCATTCAATGGATGATCAATGGATCTCATCGACGAACATCTACCTCCATACACCAATACACAAAGAGAATTCCCACCTTTTACACTGGATGGTTCCGCTCAACGAAAAATCCTTGACACCAGTGCATAAGACACTATGTTACCTATAGTTAAAGGACCAGATACAGAATCAAGAGCCAGTAAAAAATCATTAATTCTCAAGCTATGTGATATATATTGCAACCGTCACATTCAATGGATGTTTTTCCAACACCCACCCATATGTTTACTATATGCATCCCATGCAATGTGGCGTGTAACTCACCACTCCATCTCATTAGCATCTCCATGCTAAACAATGGTAGTAGCCCATGTGCCAATCCATTAATCGACAGATCATATAGTCATCTTTTAATAAGTTCAAGGACTAGGAATACCTTTAAAAAATCCTGAATTAGAGATCCAAGTCACACAGTTTTAACACTCTGAGAGTAAAAAGTCTACGAGGAAGTCTAGAGACATTCATAAAGGTGAGAGAGAGAAAGAGAGATGAATGAAGATATAACCTTTTACTAATATAAAAAATAATTAACAGTGTCATTCACATACATCTCAGGTAATGTAAATCTAACATCTAGGGTACTATCATTAACATCGTGGATGTAGGTGTTATGTCTGTTGAGAAATTTGTATTTTGATTTATGGAGAAAATAATCTTGAAAAATCTATTTTCGGTAAACTTGGTTTGTTGATGATTTCCAAAACATTTTATATAAATCCTTTTATATATGTATATTGAAAAATATCATACTCATATAGTTATGTATTTCTTTCAAATCAGCCAAGTACCATTTTTAGTGGGTAAAATTAATAAATAGTCATTGAACTTTAAAGTTATAATTATTTACTCTCTGAACTTTTAAATTATATCTAGTTACTCACTGAATTTTATTCAACGTCAACTATCCATCACTCGTTATAATTCTGTCAGCTATTACAAACGGAAAATGCTAACGGAACCCGATGTGGCTGATGAAATCCGACGTGGCAAAAATAAATTTAACATACACGTACTGAATTTTAAAAATGTAACTACTTGCTCACTGAACTTTACTCAAAGTCAATCATCCATCACCCCGTTACATCACCGTCTGATCTTGAAACACTTATTACATCATCGTCTGATTTTGAAACATATTAAAAGATTTTTATATACATTTGAGATCACTTACTTCTCAAACCAAAAGTCAAAAACTAAACTAATGATTTAAATTAAAAAAGCTACTGATGCAAACCAAAAGTAAAAAAAATGTTTGCTTAGATTTTTTTACCTCTATTACGAACAACGAAATTTAACATATTCTATAATGAGACAAAGAGAAAAAAACTAAAGGTATGTTGGTCACCGGATATGACCAATTTGGTCACTCATTGAAGGTATGCCGATCACCGGATACTATTGCACCCACAATGATGTATTACATCAAATTGGCATAGATGTAATGAGTGAACTTGGTGAATACTGTTTAGGATTGAGTTTTTGTTTTCTTAAGATGGTCATAGAGTCACATTGTTTGGATGGGTAAGTGTTTTGTTTGAGGCGATGATGGATTAAAGATTGTTGGTTTTTGGCATAGAAGAAATACGATTTTTGTAATCAGTTTTTGGCTCTTGGTCTCACTATTAAATACATTTTTTGTGAATTTCATTGTTCGTAATGGAGGTAAAAAATCTAAACAAACATTTTTTTTACTTTTGGTTTGCATTAATAGCCTTTTTAATTTGAATCATTAGTTTAGTTTTTGCCTTTTGGTTTGAGAAGTAAGTGATCTCAAATGCATACAAAAATCTTTTAATGTGTTTCAAAATCAGATGGTGATGTAACGGGTGTTTCAAGATCCGACGGCGATGTAACAGGGTGATGGATGGTTGACATTGAGCAAAATTCAGTGAGTAAGTAGTTACATTTTTAAAGTTCAATGAGTGTATGTTAAATTAATTTTTGCCACGTCAGATTTTATTAGCATTTTTCGTTTGTAATAGCTGACGGAATTATAACGAGTGATGGATGAATGACATTAAGTAAAGTTCAGTGAATAACTGGTTATAAATTAAAGTTCAGTGAAAAAATAATTACAACTTTAAAGTTTAATGATTGTTTATTAATTTTACCCCATTTTTAGTTGATAAAGGAGTATGAAGCTTATAAATCTATTTTTCTTTAAATTGCAAAACTTCAAGTTCAAATATTCTTATATTCTTCAAAACAACAAAATATAGTTTTATGTTAATCAAGCTTGATGTTAAATGTTTGAGAAAATATCTTGAAAGTTCGACTAAGTGTAAAAGCTCTTTTGTTAAACAAAGTATATGTATTTTTGAAGTTTTTGAAGGCAAAGTATTCAAATATTCTTTTAAACCTTTTACACTACCTTCAATCAAAAATAACTGTTGAATCAATTGCTCAATGTATTTTTCAGATTAATCGAATGTCTTAAAAACCTACTTGAATATGATCAATCCATGACTCTCACCCAATCAGGATGTTATTCGATGGAGGGATTATATATAGTACATGGGAATCAGAAGCCCAAATATTTTCTATTTGAAGTAAGACTTCATTACTGGTAGGATCGCCCTCATATAATGTTAGTTGTCACTAAGGGTCTTTCAGGTATGGTGGTTAACTAAGCAATTAAAGAGTTAATGTGTCCTGATTACTACTTAGTAGCGAAGTTAGAAGGTCATACGCATATCCGGGTGTGGTGGTTAACTAAGCGATTAAATCTAAAATCATCATTAAGAGGTAATGATATGATCGTTAAGAGTTAATGGATCAGGTTCAATGATCAAATTAATAAAAGCAATTGTTAAGAGTTGACAAGCATGTCGTTGCCATTAAGAAATTTATCATAAGATTTTTCTTTGACCTTGGATTGCATTATGAATTTAATTTTTATTTTGGTGCTTAATAGATCATATGAAAGTAATTTGGAACACCAAGATAATAACCATTGATAAAATAATTTTATCATCAAAATGAAATTGATTTTTATTATCAAAAGTATATGAAAAACAAAATCATCAATTTGTCAAGAACATACATTCTGTCAGTTAACAAATGGTCTTTTGCCTTTGAAAAACTTTAGCTTCATTTTGACTAACAGTCCAAAACTAATTTTTGAAAATCATTTAGGAGATTTCATTATAATACTTGTTTGTGCAAATCTCCATACTCCATATATAAGAATATAGTTTAATTGATCATAATGACGAAGTATATGAAACCGTTTTTCCATTATATGTTTAATTGATTTTTGTTTGACTTTGGATTCAAAACTAATTGTTGTTTTTCATCATCAAAACCAATCACAAGAGTAAAACATCAAAATACACTGTGTGGTCCATGTACAATGGTGTATGGAGGCAGGTGATTGCTAATGGGATTTGTCAACCTCCAACGCGAGGTGAAAGTCCTATGCAATTGGTGGTTGTTTTGATTGAAGAAACTCCTAGCCAAGGTATACTTGATTGAGAAGTGTTTCCAATGTTGGGAACAACATTGGAAACACTTCTAATGTGTCATCTCGATTTCACCACACTAATTTTGGCATAGCTATCGAGTTAGTGAGTTTAATCAATCCACGACTTTCACTCAATTGGAATGTTATTTGATGGAATGATTATAGTACATGGGAATTGAAATCCCAAATAGGTTCTATTTGAAGTAAGACTTCATTATTGGTAGGATTGCTCTGACATAATGTTAGTTGTCACTCAGGATTTTTCGGAGTACATCGGCGAGATAGAGAAATCCTCATTGTAGACTAAAATATTTGATCGATGCCAAAGAGTTAACGTGTCTCGATTGCTACTTAGTAGTGAACCTAGAATGTCACAAGCATATTCGGTTGTGGTGGTTAACTAAGTGATCAAATCTGAAATCATCATTAAGAGTTAATGATGTCATCGTTAAGAGTTAACGAATCGGGTTCAATGATCAAATTAATAAGGAGCAACTGTCAAGAGTTGATAGACATGCTATCAAGAGTTAACGGGGGCCTCAATTTCATCATGAGATGTTGAAAGGGTCCTTAAGAGTTAATGACGGGCCTAAATGTAATTTTTGAAAACTTAGACAGAAGGACCGAAAATGATCGACAGCCCTTGGAAACTGTTGACCATTTCTGTTGACCATTTCTATTGACCATTCGTGCCAATCGATCGACAATTCCTTAGAAATTGTCAATCATTTGTGTTGCAGACATGCAAAATGAATGATCAATTTGTTGTTTTCGCAACCATCTTAAAGGCACGTGGCACGGGAAGACAAAAAGGGGAGACGATGTGCGTCCTTTTTATTACCCCTTGGTTTATTCACTCTCTCTCTTTCCTAGCTGATTCGTTCAATTTGGGATGCCTAGGGTTTTTATGGGTTTCTTATATATGGGTAAGAAGAAGAAAACAAAAAGAATGGAGAAGCCTTTGCAATTTTTGCTAATCTCTTCGTCCCCTGTTGCTACTACTACTTCTGATTACTTCCTTTTATATTTAGTCTTTATCTTCTAATTTATTTTCCTTCTTTTCTTTATCTTCATCTTCCTGCTTTATCTCTTTCTTAATATTCTCTTTCAAGATTTTCTCCTCAATTAATATTAATCTTAATTTATAATATTAATTTTTAAATTAATATTATTATTTACTTTAATTATAATATTTTCTTTAAAAACCACTTATTTGCATTTATGTCCTTTCCTTCATATATACTTACAAAAGAAATTAAAATTTTGTAAATTACACATAAACTCACATTTTAAAATAAGAAAAATAACACCAACTAAAAAATAAAATCAGATAAAAATATATATGAAATTAAATCCTATCATCCACACATACTTTTCTCTTCCTATTTGTCCTTTTCACTATTACCACATTTGTCAACCAATTGAGATGGTATACTTCTTAGACGAAACTTGGCTTTAGTAGTTTGTTGGTCTCTTCCTCTAAGGCTTGCTGCCTGTTAAGGGAAATGCTTCTCTTTTTCTATTTTTTTTAACGTAGGAATTGAGAAGTCTCGCCTAGTGGTGCCTTTAGTGCGAGCGTTACCTTCCCTATAACCTATGAGCAACCGATTGTGCGGGCCCACGACCAGGCCGAGTAAATCTAGTTGAAGACTCATGGCCCATGACCCCTCGTGTAGCGCAGCGACACAGTGTCGCAATGCCTAGGGATCGAACATGCAACCTAGCAGTTTTCAACACCCAGATCCCATGAGGATGACTGCTTGAGCTACCTCGAGGGGTTTTCTCTTTTTCTATTTAACATGTCTTACCTTAAGATCCAGATTTAGGTGATATGATATCACCTTAGGATTGATTTCAGGCATATATGTGGTGTCCATGCAAATATGTTGGCGTTTGTTCCTATATATAAGCTATAACTTCTTTCCTTGTTTCCTTTTGTAGCTAGCTTCCCACATATACTAGCTTCTTTGTATCCTCATCCTTTAATCTTGCCTCCAATTCTTCCACTCTCTAGGGCTTAGCCATGGCTTTTTCTGTTATAATAAGTGTATCCTCATTCTTTTTCCTTTTTTCCCTTGGTAGAGGAGATATAATAGTTCCTTACCTTCTTTTGATCACTCCAAACTTGTGCTACTTTAGAGGCATTGGGAATTTCATCAGCAGGTATCCCGAGAAGACTACAACTCTTATGTTATTCAACAAATGACTACCCAATATCACATTATAGGCTAATGAAGAGGACTTAACCACCATAAAAGTTGCTTGCCACGTTACATTCTGAGGCTTAGTTCTTAGTGTTGCTGCCAGCTACATTAATCCATCCATGGGTACAACTTCCCAATGAAATTATACAGGGGAAAAGATACTATCTTTAGTATGTCTTAAGAGATGTTCATCTTCTCAAAATAGTTCCAATAAATTAAATTGATTGAACTTCCACTATTTATGAGTATCTGCCTGATTGGATGGTTGGCTGTAACAATAGATATTTCCATGGGATCATCATAGGGCATGATGACATTCCCCTATTTGCTAGAGTGAAAGTGATAAATTACTCGTTCTCTTGAATCTTCATCATAGAATTCACATGGTAAGCTTATCTAGCATAAGCTTTTCTAGAGGATAAAGTACTTCTAGCTATCATCTCTCCCTTACAAATTACATGAATAGCCTGGTGAGTGGGCTTATTGTCCATATATGAGATCTTATGTACTTCTTTCTTTTGTCATTTTGTTGCCTACCTAATCCTCCATGTTTTTCTAGCCCTTCCTCTTGCTTTTTAAAAGACAATATTAGCTTAAGAGAGGGGGTGAATTATGCTTCACCCAAAATTTAGAAATTTAGAATCTTGCTAAAAATAAAGAAGTGAAAGAAATAAGATTGCAGTATACAAGATTTTTAGAGTGATTCGACTCCACTGCCTATGTCTACTACCTTGGTTCCTGATACACTAGTTAGCTTAAGATGGGGGATGAATTAAGCTTTTTCCCTCTTTTTGAAAAATAAGATTGAATAAAACAAATTAAAGTAAGAATGTTGTAAATGAAATAAAGAAGGCAGAACACAATATGTAAAGTGGTTTAGCCTCAACTGCTTAATCCACTATCTTGATTCATGACCAAAGATTTTGCAATCACATCCACTAGTGTATTATATTACCTTGTAGTTTTTGTAGAATCAACTACTAACCTTTACACTTGATTTTTTTCAAATGAGCTCAGACACAACCACAACCTTTTAATAGGATAAGGTATAACCTTTACGACTCGATTTTTCATGTAGGCTAAGCCATAACCACTACCTTTTAAAGGCTAAGGCATAACCTTTTACAAGTTCACAAAAAGATTGTGAAAATATATCTCAAGAGAATGATGAATAAAATAGTAAGCACAAATGCTCTTCTCTTAATAGAAAGAGTTACAAGATTTTTTAATAAAGCACACTCTCTAAGGATTCTCATAGAAATATTTCAAATAGAAGCACGTGAGAAGCAGTAATAGAATGTAGGAAGATTTTTGAAGCTCTTAAAAGTTGGTGTGAATTGTGTAACTAGTTTTGGTAGGCTTCTTCAAGATGCTTCCACTCCTATTTATAGATTTCCTACATTGAACGTTAGCTAATATGACAGAATTCAATTTGAATGTTCCATTTGTCTCATAACTGTCACTTTTTGTCTCTAACAATATTAAACAACATTCATTAATTCATACAAGATAGCTCATGTTGTATGAAATGCATTAAATGATTTGAAAAGTGAAAACTGTTAAGCATTAAATGCACTTAACGACTATAATTTTTAAAAACAAATGACAGTTAATTGACCGGGTTAAAGAGATACTCGACTAATATAGTACTCCAATTGATTGGATAATTCAGGTAATCAATTATATATAGATTTTACTCAAGTATGACCAAGCATTACTCGATTAACTCATAAGTCACAGAGACTACGCAGTAAACACTCGACTACCAGGCCAAACTTACTCAACTAATAGAAATAAATACTTGAGTACAAACAATTTGTACTTGATTAACTTTGAAGTTTAGAAACATAGCCAGAAACAGTCCAAACCTTACACGACTAATTTAAAAAAGATACTCAATTTTTAAAAACACATATAGTTGATTAACAACAAGATTTACTCAATTGATATTGAGAAACAGAGAGCATGTACAAGTTGCTCGACTAAGAGAATTTTGTTGAAAGCACATTATCGACTAACTTGCAACACAAAATATAACTCGATTGATTTTTTAAATGAAAAATAAGAGATGTGTAAAGTACTTAACTAACAGATATAGATACTCGATTAATTCAAATACATTAGTCGATTGAAATATAGGCTTTACTTTGATTCAATATATGCTTATATGTCAATGCTATAGAGATACTCGATTAATCTTCCAAAGCATACTCAAGTGTTAAAATATTAATACTCGATTATACAAAGTCCCATACTCGATTGTTGCTTTAAAATATATAAAGTTTGTATAACACATACTTAACTAGGTACTTATGATAATTGATTGAATCACTTCAATACTCGATTAACATGAAGGTAATGTTGAGCAATACTTGATTCATTTTTTTTAAAAGGCTTTTTATACTTGCTGATTTTCAAAAATATTTTCTCAAAATCTTAACATTATGCTCGATTGATACAAAACCACATAGGATACTTTTGAATGATATATATATATATATATATGAGTATGAAGTTCTCCAATTTAGAAATATTTATAAAAAAATATTTTAAAAATCATCAATAAACCAAATTTATCGAAAATAGATTTTTTAAATTATTTTCTCCAAAAATCTAAATGCAGATTTCTCAACAGTTCCTTACCAAGGATTTCAACCAACTTACTAAGTAGCTTTTGAATGGGATCAGCTATAACCACTTTACACAATTTTTTAAGGATCAATAGAAACCACTGTAGTTGTTGTTATAATACAACAATTGAAATTTGTTCATTTCGGGGAAGCTTGACAAAAAGTTAGCAGGGCTAGGCAGAAGAACAAAGTTTGCATAGAGGGACTCATCCAATAGGGGTTTTGCAAAAAAATGGCTCTAGAAGGGAGAAGGGTCTCTGGATGCGAGTGGTTGTGTGGAAGGGTCTTTTAAAGGAGCTATGTGAAAGGGTCTTCTGAAGAGGTCTTCAGGTCTTTCAATCTACAAGACAAAAGACAATTAGAAGGCATGCATGGATCTTTCTCACAAGGGCCCTTAGATGCCTAAGTCAAATGCCATGATGTTAAAGTGGTTATGCAGATATAGTGTGATGTGGATGGTGTCTTCGAAAGAGTAGAGACTCTTTGGAAGAGGTATGCACGAAAGAATCAAGGAAAGTCTTTGGATTTTCCATAAGGATTTGGAAGGTGAAGGGTCAAAGGGTTTTTATACCCTTCGAAAGATTGGGACACGTGGCAGGCCAGGACATGTGGTACACATGCATGATGGCATGTGACATGACCCTTCGAATGAGGGTGTTTAGTTGTCACTAGGTTAGGCTTTGGGAGGACCAAGCCTTCAGGGAAGTTGGTCCCTGAAGGGTCTTCGGAAGGGTACTCGAATCTTTGGGGAACAAGGCCCCCGAAGACCCATTTGAAAAGAGGGCACTCTTTCGGGCCCGAACTGACTTTTCCAAGAAAAATCTCTCGAAGACCCTCTAAAAGAAACCTTGCAAAGGATATGTTACAACTGTTAGATTAGATTTGATCATATGTAAAGGAATTTTTTTTTTTTTTGATATCACGTTTTTCAAATTTTTCTTGATCTACTAAACGAAGAAGAAAACAAATGATTACCTTTTGACGAAATCTGATTTCTACATAAAGTCACCCGCTGTAAAATCCTTCACGTGTTGGTCCACTTGAGACCACCTTTTGATCCAAAATTATCTTGAGAGAAGAAGAAGAAATTTTCTCTAAAATTTCTTTCTGATTTCTAGTTACAATGGTTATACATTATGGTCTTATTTATAGGAATCCATAAAGAAACCCTAGGGCACGTTTGGATTAGGTTTAATATGGTAGCATTAAATCCTAATCCAATTTTGAATAATGTTAATAATTTTATTCTTAATAAATTTATCTTATTATTCCTATTTATCCTTATAAAATAAATGCACCAACATTAGTAATGCCTAAAATTACTAATTTACCATTCTTTTCTTAAAAAATGATTTATTATTATATGAGACTTTATGGGTTCACAATTAAATTGACAACGAGAATAATTTATTATTAATTCTCGTAAATCATCAATGACATCTAACAATATGTCATGACTACCCAATTAAATGTGAAGCATATATAGTGAACCTTTTATGATGATTCGGTGCAATACGGTTCTTTTATCATCCTATATCCTAACAAGATATGAGATTGATAAGATATGAGATCATGAACAACATGTCAAATCTCTCAATCTCGTCATATGACCAAATCCAAAATCATTATTGACTAATATGACACAATTTATGGAATACACATTCCATCGTTATAATACTTTGGCCAATGATTTATCATCAAGTGATTATCGGATCGCATAGGATATCCTCCTCGCAGATACTGAGGTGATAGATTCCATGTTTGATGTACACATACCTCATGTACCAATGGATTAGGCACATAGATACGTATAATCATTCTTGATTAGAACAATTATATAGCATCAATGATTTCTTAATCCACTGATGCACAAGTATCTATGTCATCTTAGGTCTAAGGATTAGTTGCACATACGCAACTAACATTGAATCATTGAACTGTGAGCAAGAACTCATGTAATTGAATGTTAACAGTCTCGTTAAGTGAATTCATTCTTATAACGATCACCCACTCATCTTCCTTCCATATCTCATATAGAATGACACGAGACTCGCTAATATTCATCTTCAGTATCTCATGCTGAATAAGGAGAAAAACGATGTGCTAGCCTTTACGAATTTTTATTATCTAGATTAGGAACTTCTTTATAGCATAATGAACCGTGGATTAACCATTACTCATATCCTTAACATTTAAGGATGGTATCCACCCCTTATTATACTAATGGATATATATATATATATTTAATTTAAAACATATTACAATTTAAATTAAAACATAAACTTGCCATTTTTATTAATAATTAAGAATTACAAAATCAAGTCCCTTTATATCACTAAGAATTGATCTTAAGAGCTTATATCCAACAACAACAACCGTCTTTTCTTAGATCAAGCAAAACTAACAACACCTTATAAGAAGTGAAGGTTTGTAACAAAAAGAGAAGCTATCAATAAAGCTCACAATAGAATGAGGCTTCTCTCAATTACAAAGGATTAATAATAAGATGTTAAAGTACACTCTTTATGTTTTAACATCCTATTCTTAATGATGTTGAAACAAGTTAAAATAGATTTCCCTTTTTTTTTTTAAGATTGCTGGTGAAAGTGTCTAATAGATTCTCGTTCATCTCTTCCCTTTTTGTAGCTTGTTGTCTTAAATGCTCTTCAGTTCTTGTCTAATGGTCAAAAGACTAAACCAGTTTTTTGTAGAGACATTCTCATTCTAACAGTTATAAATGCATTATAAATTCAAATTTCATTTTATTTTTATCAAAAAATCTTCAGACAATGCACTAATCATAGTTTGGAAAGAGAAAAATGTGAGCATTAAATTCGCAAACAACGGCTAGTAATGGCCATAATTTCAAATTTCAGCACACTCCAATGAAAAGTAAGTATTACATACCATAGTCGAATACTTTGTGAAGACTAGAGAACAGTTCTCATATTTCAAATCGAATATCAAGTATGTAATACTTACTTTTCATGCACAAAGGCTTGATATTTAAACTTGATTTCTCACTCGATTGTTGATTGAGATACTCGAAAACAATTTTGGACACTCGATTGAAGAGTATCAAAGAGATATTTGAGATTTACAAGCAAATACTTGATTTATTCTTTCAATGCTTATTGATACTCAATTTATTCTTTCAATGCCTTTTGAAATACTCGATTATAGTAAGGCCAAACTATTTTTCCAATTGATTACTAATACATGAGCACTCGAGTGATGGTTTCAAAGTTTGCTAAGACTAACTTTTTCATTTCATTCACTCGATTGACAGAAGACTTTACTTGAGTAGATCATTGAAATCCTTGATTTGATCGCAAGGGTTCACTCCATTATTAATTAAAGTTTTGCATTAATATTATATCATTAACATCATCATCAAAACATCATTAATATGTTAACTCAACACTTTTGATCATATATTCTTTCTTTAGTCTCGACATGCACAAATCTTCTTAACTTTCATTCTTTGATCAAAGCCACAATTTGATTTATTAATTCACGACCCTTATAAGTAGAATGGCCATGAGTACCATGGAATCTATGAAAGAATCCATGTTTCTTCCTAAGGTCGGTCGTCTTCTTGGGAAATTTGATAAGACTAATTCCCTTAATAGCTTCTAAAATGGTTGATCTTGGCCCTATGAGTTCAGTATATCTTCCAAACTTGAATTTAGCAAACCATTAGATTTCTTGGACTTTTCCTCCCTCTCTTTCTTGCTCCCTTATCGACATCTCTATCTTTTCTTTTTCTATCATTTTCATCATATCTCCTGACTATTTTTATCACATCAGGTTGCAAAACATGTTTATTAGCCTAGAAAAATAAATTTGTCAAGGAAGTGGGATGATCTAGAGTGAGTGACTCTTGTAGTGGTACTAATTTTATTCCCTAAATCAATGCAACAACTATCACGCCTACTTGCAAGTCTTAAATTTCCAAGGTTGTATTGGTTCACGTACTACCTAAGAGTTTCCTTGTTTCCTTGTCGGATGCTAAGCAAATGTGTGACATCCTTCTTTCGCTAGTTGTTAATTATAAAGGACATAATAAAATCCCTTCTCAATTGCTCAAAAGATGAAATGAAGCCTTTGTCTAGACTATTGAACCAAGTCCGAGCATGATTTGTTAGAGTTATAGAGAAAGCTTGGCACATAATAACATCATCTCATCCATGCAAACATATTTGACTCATAGTCGTGAATATGGTCATGATGATCCCTCTTGCCTAAGTTCGTAATGAGCTGGGGCATCTTAAATTTAGAAAGGAAAGGATTTTCCATAATCTGGGGAGTGAAACGGATCTTGCTCCTCTGCTAGTCCTCTTCTACTAGCACCCAACTTCTTCTACTCCAATGCTTGTTTGATTATCTTCTTTATATCTGTTGTACCTCGTGTGCTTAAAGCAGTTTGATTTGTAGTCTCCAATTTTTTTTCTAGGCTAATTTTTGGGAAGGAAATTGAGTTCTCCTACATTCGTACTTTCCACCACTTTATAGTCCTTGTATGGTTGTGCATACCTAGCTTCATCTTACCCTAAATCTACGTTAACTCCAATCTACTAAACTAGGTCATTTTTCCAAATTGGGTATGAGAGGTTCTCCTAAACACCTCTTTCTTGATAGACCTATAGGAGGGGTGGATCCTCTAGTTGGTTTTCTTGGAGACCTTCTCACAGAGGCTTTTGGTGGTTCTCATGTGTTGGGTCATTTTGCCCACTTTTTGCATAATTCTACAGAGTTGGCAGTAGTGAGATGTGAGGTAAGGCATTCTGCAAGAAATTTTCCATATCTCAAAGAACCTCTCCTCATGTTGCTTTTTGAGGGCTTTATACTCATGTAGAAAGACAGTCTACAATGGCAGTTCCATAGGCCCAAAGAGCCCCTATGGGGAGGGTTTTCTATTGTCTTAGGAGGTCCAAAGGATTGCTAACGTCATATTCTTTGCTTTGACTATTACCAACCCCTTATGATCTTATGAGAACCATTTTGAAAGTTTATATGATGAATGCATTTAACTATGATTGTTTTCCATAAATGATGCCAATTATTGTTACTTAAAAATAACAATAAATTTATTTATTGAAAAATTCATTTTTAAGCTCTAAGAATTTTGCCAAAAAGAAGGGTCAAAGGGCACAGGGTATTTTTTGTGCAAACATTTTGATGCCTAAGTTATATTTCCAAACGAGATTGTAGAGATCTTAGAAAAGTTGTCCTACTTAAGAAAACTAATTCACTTCTGTTTATAGCTAAGGTAGGTGGGTAACGATAATAATTCTCGATTTCTCGGAATTGATATTGATCCTATTAATTGTAATTCATTATACATTTTTCAGATAAGATTATAGAGATATATTTGCACATCTCTTCTATAGGAAATGTCCCGTGAGAAGGTTTCCAAGAGATTCTAATCTTCTTTTAGAAATGTGTCTCACCTCTTATTACTGGAGCCTCCCAAAAAGTCTTTTAGGGAGAGAGTCTTTAAAAACTAACATCATAACGAAATAAAATATCAACATTTATTCAATAACAATTCTAAGAGTTTTAGATAAAAAATGAATATAAATTTTTTTATTTAAATTTAATGAATAGAGGGATAGGATAGATATCGATTATCCAATGAGAATACAAATAAAATACTAAATACATTACCTGACGAATACCGACATTATAAATAAGACACAGATATGTGTGAAGAAAAGTACACCCAACCAATATCTGGCACATGAGTTATAAATTGAATGGAGGAGCACCTGGTACACTCATAGAACCTTCTAGGCCCATTCAATATTGGGATGCCAAGTCCATGCTGGGCTAGAACTTCCCTAACATTGCCAGGCCCGGTCCATTGACCGTTAATCACGAAAAATCTGTGTGGCGGGTCCTAAACCATGCCGTGCGACATCGGGTTGCTCCTGTCGGCTTCCACCGCCCTTCAAAATTTCGCCTCCAACTCGGTTCTCACGAAATTCCTCTCTCTCTCTCTCTCTCTCTCTCTCTCTCTCTCCATTTCTTCTAAATGCTCCTTTTCCTTCTCGCTGGTGAATTTCGGAAATCGCTTCTTCAATGTAATGTACTCTCTCTCTCTCTCTCTCTCTGAATTCATATTATTTTGCTTGTGAATTTGTAGATGATCTGATGCTGAAGTAGGCTCTTGTAGTTTTGAATTGCAGGACGGAGCGAGGATTGGGCGGGGACGATGACGAAGAAGGCGTTTCAGCCGCCGTTCTCCGTGCGTCACGTGTTCTGGTTGGGCTGGAAGATCCTGATCGTCCTCTCTGTCTCTCTCTGCGTGCTGGCTCTTCTCCGAATCCAGCGTTACTCTCAGCCGCCTCTCTCTTCTCGAGTGTCTAATCTTGAGTTCCATGGGACGCCGAAGGTTGCGTTCCTGTTCCTCGCTCGCCGGAACCTGCCGCTTGATTTTCTCTGGGGGAGCTTCTTCGAGGTCTCGTTTCACATTCATTTATCGGGATTTTGCTGAAAGTTCTTGAGTAGGAAAAATTTGCAGAAAGTTCTAGTGAGTTTTCCTTTTGCGGTGTTTGGAGTTTGCAGAGTGCTGATGTGGCGAATTTCTCGATATATGTTCATTCGAAGCCTGGTTTTGTGTTTGATGAATCGACGACGAGGTCCGTCTTCTTCTATAATCGGCAGTTAACTAGTAGCATTAAGGTAATTAAAAGTTTCAATATATGGCAATTGAAGAAGATAAATCAGTGAAATCAAATCTTTGGTTACTGATACTGAGAAAAGAGGACAAAAAAGGCCCATTTTTGCTCTTATGGTCTATATTCACTTGTAAATGATGAGCTTACGTGAATAAAATTATTACTCGCGCTAGTATCAGCTCAACCAAGTTTATAATTACTATATTTTCTTTGTCAATCCTGGTCGTAAAATTTTAATACCTTGTAATTTCGAATTTCTTTTTGCCCATTCTTCGCTTTGAATTATTGTCTGTACTAAGATTAACCCGCTGACGTCTCTGTTCTAGTAAAATTGATTTAGATGGTGCTGTTGTAGGTGGGATGGGGAGAGGCGACTATGATTGAAGCTGAGAGGTTATTACTAGGAGCAGCCCTTGAGGATCCCGCAAATCAGAGATTTGTTCTGTTGTCAGATAGGTTAATATGCTGTAATCACTTTGAACAACTGAGTTTGTTCAGTGTTTAATTGCAATATGGTTGATATGTGTTTTCGTTTTGGTGAATACTTTGCCTTGTTAATTGCAATGAATAGCATCAATTGTTGGATAACTTTAAGATGCATGCCATTTGAATGTAGTGTTTGAACTGAATTCCACATATGTTATTTCATACACATGACACTTTTGAGCTTTGTGATTCTTAGTTTGCAATGTTTTGGATGATTGGATAATATGGTTATGCTTTCTCAGAGTTTTTTTGATAGTCTTTTATTTGGGGAAACGCACCCTAATAAATGACAAAGATGGGAGAGGTAAAAACAAGTATGAGGACAGTGAATGCAAAATAATCAACCACGACTTTTTTAGGGAAAAATTGACCTAGACAACAACATATCGTGCTCTATTTCCATTGGGTGGGGTTGGTTATATGGATTTAAGTGTGCCAATCATCTTTATCTATCGCTATATTTTTCTTTTGTAGCTAGGGAAAAGTTACACATTAACAACAACGTATCAAACTTTTATCCCATTATGTAGGAAGAAGTTACACATACTAACATAAAATAATTGAATGCATGAATATGTTGTTTCTTACTATTGGCCAAAAGCATATTTATGTTCTTGAACTTTTGTGTTTTTTTCTTGTGGAACTTTAAACTTTTCGTGGTTTCGAATGTGCCCCTGAACTTAGACCAAAAACATATTTATGCCCTTGAACTTTTTGTGGTTCCAAATGTGCCCCTAAATCATTTAAATACCTAGCCAGCAAGTGATATGCATGCACATTGATGTGATAGTTTTCTGATGTCTCCTCAACTCCTCTCTCTCCAGCTGTGTCTCCTACGTCTCTTTCAGTTGGGCTATGTTGGCCAGTTGGGTTAGATGGTCGCTGACGTGCCTGAGTCGATGATCACCCTACCCTTTGGGGGGATTGAAGATAGGGCTAGTCTAAGGGTAACATTTTTTGTAGGAGACATAATTGAAGGAAATGCAGTTGAAAGAGACGCAGGAGATGCCGAAGAGAGATGAGACGCAGTCAGAGAGAGAGGGGGAGTTGAGGAGACGTTGAAGAGAGAGAGGGAGCTGAGGAGGTGCCATCAGAGAGAGAGAGGAGGAACTGAGGAGACACTAGAGAGAGAGGGGATGTCGAGGAGAGAGAGAGAGAGAGAGAGGGGGAGGGGCAATTCAGGAGACTAGAAAATTCTCACGTTATCTACGTGTGTATCACTTACTGACCAAGTGTTTAAATGAGTGATTTTACGTAGTTTAAAGGCACATTTGGAACCATGAAAAGTTTTGGGTTCCACAAGAAAAAAACACATAAGTTCAGGGGGCATAAATGTACTTTTGGTCCAAGTTCGGGAGCACATTTGGGACTACGAAAAAGTTAAGGGTTCCACAAAAAAAAAAGGGCAAAAATTTAGGGGCATAAATATGCTTTTGGCCCGTACTATTTATTGATCTTAAGCTTCTTTAGCTTCCATTTGCTACTTCCAATAATATAAGCAAATATAAGGATTAAACCCTACTAAAATCCACTGTAAAAGCCTTAGAGAAAGGGAAGTACTTGCTTCTAAACATGGCTCAAGCAATGACAATTATTGCAGGTTTTGAAACCATTTCATAGTTCTGCATGTTTAGTTACCAGATACAAATTATAATCAGGATGCAAAGTGATGTGTGCTTGCTTTTCTTTAATCTTCTTTGTTTGATCTCTTGCTTTGAAATATAGGCTGTAAATTTCTTTTATTATACTTTCTGTAAGAATTTTGCTTCATTTCATTCTTTTATGTGAACAATTTATTTCTAAAATATTACTTGAGAATTTCAAGCAAAGCCAGCTTTCCAAATGTGCGTTCTCCAATCAAGCAGTCACATTCCTGTGGCTTGTGCCTCCTAACACATCTAGGCTATATTTTAGTCAAATCGTATGCTAATTGCTGACACGTACTTTTTCTCAGTCATAATCCATTCATTCTCCTTATTGTTTCTCCTTAATATTGTGCAGTTGTGTTCCTTTGTACAACTTCAGCTTTATATACAGCTATTTGATGGCTTCTCCAAGGAGTTTTGTTGACAGGTAGGTTGTTTATTGATTTGGAGAGCTAATATTTTCATAGATTATGCAGTATATTAGCAGTCTTACCTATTTTGTTAGCCTTTTTGTGTTGTAGTTTTCTTGACAAAAAGGAAGGTCGTTACAACCTGAAGATGTCACCTGTTATACCAAAGAACAAGTGGAGAAAAGGATCCCAGGTTATGCATTACAGCTTTGATTTAAACTCATCACTAAAATTGATTTTGCAAGAATGCACTGTATTGGGTGTAAGCAAGCATAGTACAATATAGATACAGGAATATATTTGCAGTGCTTTGGTATGGTTGAGAAAACATCCTGAATATTTAGGTTTGTTTTCCATTATAACTATTATTCAATTACTTGTTAAATTATTTTAGGACTATTCTTAAAATTAGGTATACCATAGTAGGAAAAAGATGGCCACAAAGCCCTATAAAAGGGAGTAGGGATGTAGATGGGCTTCATAATTAACCCCATTTATGTACTTGTTTAAATGTTCAAATAAGCCTTCTGCCTGTATCCCCCAGTTATCAATTTTCATACATATTTTAATTGGGGGGATTTTAAGGGCGTTAGTTGGGGACCCATTTACATCCCTAGAGGAGGGTAGTTGAATCTATGACCAGGCAAGGGTGGGGTCTCCACTGCCATTGGAATAATGCTATTCCTCAAAGCTAATTGATTTCACTAATCAACCCTTACATGTTGAAGTTGCTTGCCTAACGTACTAGTCTGCCGAAGCCTTTTATAGCTTCAAGTTCATGGACCATAAGTATATGAGAATGTGATGCCGGACAACAGAAAGATTGCAGAAAATTGAGGGAGCATAGAAGAAAATCAGGGAGGGGAGAAAGAAATATGGGGAAGAAGAAGAAGATGAAGAAGTAGGGAGGCAATGGGATACCTGAGAGAGTCTTCGACAAAGGGAAGAAATTACTATCAATTGAATTCAAATCAACCACCTACCTTGATTACCTCACTAATGACTATTTTGCAGGTTAAATTTTAATTAAAAAGGAAAAAAAAAATTTCAAATTAGAAGTATCCATAGAAACATACTAAAAGTAAAAGCTGGAAATTTAAAATCTAAATCAAAATTTAAATAAATAAAAAATCATTTTAAATCAAATTTCCTATCAGAATCCCATCTTATTCTTTTGTTCCTAAAACAAAAGCTAATCTTAGCAAAAGGCAATGTCACAATTCTTAGGTTAGAGGATCAATTTAATTTTTTATGCAATCAAGAGAAGTGAGCAATCTTGTTAATGCATTTGGTCATTACCATGTCAGGATCCTAGTTATTGTGACTGAAGGTAGACATTATGACTCTTGAGGATATATTCTATATATTTATTATTCCCTCATTTGAAATTGATTCTGTACGTTCAGTGGATTTCCTTAGTTCGGAGCCGTGCAGAAGTTGTTGTGGATGATGCGATGATCATTTCTGTCTTCAAGAAGTTCTGCAAGGTACATGAGTGAGGGTTTGGTTCTTGTCTTAGCCTTTTTCATGAAGTGAGTATATACGTAAACCATAGTAACCCAGATGAAGTGACAAGTAACGTAATTCATGTTTGCATCTATATTATCGTATTATCGTATCAAGGGGAACCTTTTGAATGTGACATATTCTGTTCTTTGTTTTTTTTTTTTAATTTTAAGAGGTGTTTTGGATGTGACTATCTAAGCCATTAATAAGGCATTCCCTGTATTGTGTTTGATAAGTTTAATGGAAGATGGTTTTAACTTTGACCTATGTAGAAGTTGTCACAAACAATCTTTTATCAAAAGTCTAAAAGTTAATCTAGATTTTTATACAAAGAGTTGTGTGTTATATAAACTGTCAAGTATAACCCTCCTGTTTTTGCAATTTTAGACTCATCACTAACAACAAATGATGAACTATTTTCCAACCTCAGGTGCCCCACCTATATGTGTAATTCCACAATTTTTAACCATGATGGATAATCATGCTTGCTAATTTTTGTGGGCTATATTAGTAAATTACTTAATTGTTTGACTTTGCAGAGACGCCCACCGATAGATGCAAGCAAGGGGAAGCAGAATGTTGTAAGTGATTTCTGTTTTCTACTTTGTGATTTCTCCAGACATACTTATCCTCTTACGAATAAAATATATTTGGGTAAATTACACCTGACAACCTTGAGATTTAGCTAAATGGGAAGTACTTGTTTTTCTGAAAATGAATGAGACCTCCTTGTCGTTAGTAAAAAAATCATCTTACACCCCCGCCCCCTTCCCTAGTGTGTTCAAAAACACCAAGTGCACTTAAGCACATGAGGGCTATAGAGCTTAAGTGCAAAGCGAAGCGTATGCTTAAGCGAAGTGAATGCCACATAAATGAAATAAAGGAGTATAACTTTTGTAAGTATAAAAAATATGAACTATTAATAAAACAATCATTAAAAAAAAAAAACTACATAAGAATGAAGACTGCAAATTTAACAAATGATGATGCACCATTTTTCATTTATATTTTATACACGTTTACAAGTTCACAGTCATAAAAGATGCATAAAGAAAAAAATCATCCCTAAGTTACACTTATTGCTAATCAATCAACCCCTAATTTATAGCAATCCACAAACAATTAATCCCTAATTTACGGCAATCAAGAATCAATCATCAAATGCTAATTTACAACAATCAAGAATATATTAGCAATTTGTAATTTATGTCTAATTACATGTTTCCATCATTATTTTTTACTCGTTAAATATAGCCGAGTCTTCTTTTTTTTGTTTAAATGTAAATATGATTTTACCATATGTTAAAACAACTATTTTTTGGTAAGGTTTTCATTCAAGCAGCCACATCATTTCCAAAATTTAAACAAATCCAATCATTCATACTGTCTAATAAAAAAAAAAAAAAAAACCAAGCCTATTGAAGTGCACTTTAATTGCACTCAGCTAAAGTGGCTGAACTTCACACAAACAAAGCCCAGAGCATGCTGCACTTTGTGCTTAAAGCATGCTTTTTTATACACTGCCCCCCTTCTCTTTTTAAACCAGAACCTTATCACAACCCCTATTGTGATGACAATGGGGTTCACTGCAGAACTCATTGCAATCGATGGGGTTCTTGGAAGGTCCCCATCAATGGTGATGGGGTGCTGCTTCCTATCTTTGAGAGAGAGAGAGAGAGAGAGGAACCTACCCGCAGCTGCTGTTGCCACCATTGTCCATTTTTGAAGAGGGCAATCTGCCATGGATGAGGTGCGAACCCACTTCTCTCTATCTGTCTCTCTATTTCTCTCTTTCTTGCAAGTGTTACAATCGACCCAGCTAGGTTCCCGTCGAACCTGACCAGCTTCTAGATTGGAACCCAACCATCCTTGGGTTTGAAGGTGAGAGAGAGAGAGAGAGAGAGAGAGAGAGAGAGAGAGAAAGAACCATGGCTGAAGGTTTTCCCCCTGCTTTCCAGTGAGGTATAAGGTGAGATAGAGTAAAGAGAGAGAGAGAGAGAGAGAGGTAGAGAGAGGCAGCCAACCATGGCTTTCTATTGGTGAGATAGAGAGGGGAGAGAGAGATAGGGGGAGAGAAATTTGTTGTTATCTTGGTCATTTTAAGAATTTTGATGGCGGTAAAGTAATGGCAAGGGAAAGTGAAGCAAGTTTAATAAAGTCAAGGGAGGTCTCTGTCATTTATAGAAACACATAGGTGAGATAGAGAGGAGAGAGAGAAAGAGAGATAGGTGGAGAGAAATTTGTTGGCATCTTGGTCATTTTAAGAATTTTGATGGCGTTAAAGTAATGGCAAGGGAAAGTGAAGCGAGTTTAATAAAGTCAAGGGAGGTCTCTGTCATTTCTGGAAACACATAGGTACTCTACCTTTTTGCCAAACCTCAGGTGCACTAGGTGTAATTTACCCAATATATTGCGGAACCATGCTAGGAAGTTTTCATTGTAATTTTTGGGTTGACGTTTAAACATAAATGGTATGAAAGTGCTGAATACAAATTAGGTGAGATGGGTGCAAGCTTGGTCTGTATCTGATGGAGCCAAGAAGGTGGTTCCTGGTTGCTTTTTTGACTACTATATTCTATTTAAAAACCTGGTTTCTCCAATCTTATGTTCTTGGCCCAAAATTAACTTCAAAACCTTGCCTTTAACCTAATTGCTAGAAGCTTATGTTTGTGCACAGATGCATGGCTGGGTGCACACCACGAAAGTGACTTATCTTGGATAAGTAAATGGGCCTAGCTAGTTTGAGCAAATCTTGGATTAATTTTGCATGGTTGACTATGACAATAACGCCAAGCTTTAATCTTCCTTTGTGGGGTCAGTTTAACATGCATTGAATAGTTGGAGGATAATGGGATTGTTTTACAAGTGCGGTGACAAGTATAGTCTTGGACATCAGTGTAAGAGGCATTTGCTAAATATGGAAAGGGAGGATGAGGACGGAGCAGGTGACATTGAAGGATATGAGGAAGAAGAAAAAGGGGAAGTGGCAGAGAATTTGATTGAGGAGGAACAAGGACATGAAGGGGGCGGGATCTCTTTCCATGCTCTAAAAGGGGGGCTAGCGGGTAAGATTATCAAGGTGCAGGGACAAGTTGGTAAGAAGAAGTTGATGGTGTTGATAGATAGTGACAACACTCATAGCTTCTTAAATGAAGCTATTGCCACAAAATTGAGATGTAAGATGACATCCACCACTCCCTTGTCCGTAACCGTGGCCAATGGAAGCAAGATGTATAGTCATTACAAGTGTGTGGGATTTAGATGGATAATGCAAGGGCATGAATTTCAAGTTGATTTGAGGATTTTAGAGTTGCGAAGATGTGACATTGTGTTAGGAGTTGATTGGATAAGGACAATCAGTCCCCTAATGTTTGACTTCAACAAATTAGAAGTCATTATGGAGATGGGGGATATGAAGCTTACTCTTATGGGTAGTATGGAGCAAGGAGAATGCAAATTGATCAAGGGAAGGAAGTTACAATGATTGATACAGAGTAAAAGAGGGTAGATTACTCAAATTTATTCCATTTAAGCTTTAGAATGGAATGGATTGGAAGTAGAGGAGACAAGGGAGGATTAACAGATAGATGGTTGCCTGGCCATGCTTCAATCCTCCTCTAAGATACCACATCCTGATAGCTTATACATACTTTTACATGAATTCAAGGACCTTCTATGTCGAGCCTAATTCCTTACCACCATAGAGTCTTGGACCACTCCATACACCTAAAACCCCACTCTACCCTAGTAAACATCCGAGCTTATCGGTATTCCCCTGTACAGAAAGCTGAGATAGAGAAGCAAGTATCCATTATGCTATCTACCTCTATCATCCAGCCTAGCCAAAACCCATTTGCATCCCCAGTTTTACTTGTTTAAAAAAAAGATGGAATTTGGAAGTTTTGTGTTGACTACCATCAACTCAATTCCATCACCATCAAGAACAAGTTTTCTATACCCCCTATTGATGATTTATTAGATGAGCTATCTGGGGCTAAAATCTTCTCCAAGCTAGACCTAAGATCCGGATATCACCAAATCCAGATGAAACCATCTAATGTCCCCAAGACAGCCTTCCGTACACACGAAGAGTTGTACGAATTTGTTGTGATGCCCTTTGGACTCACAAACGCCCTAGCCACCTTTTAGGCATTAATGAACCAAAATTTTCAACCTTTCCTGAGGAAGTTCATTTTAGTCTTCTTTGATGACATCCTCATATACAACTCTTAACTATGAACAACACCTAAACCAACTTAGAACCACCTTTGAGGTTCTTATTTCTAATAAAACTGTATGTTAGGCTATCAAAATGTACTTTTCCTGAGAAGGAGGTTGAATACTTGGGCCATATTATTTTTGGGGATGGGGTGAAAACTGATCCTAGCAAGGTCACAACAATGGTGGAGTGGCCTAGACCACAAACGATGAGAGAGCTAAGGGGGTTCCTGGGTTTGACAAGCTACTACAGGAAGTTTATACAACGTTATGAGCTCATTAGTAAACCATTGACAAAACTCTTCAAGAAGGACAACTTCCAGTGGAATCCCCAGGCTGAGACAGCCTTCTTAGCACTAAAGAAAGCCATGACACAAGCCCCAATGTTAGCCTCCCCAGACTTCTCTAAGTCTTTTGTTGTGGAGATTGATGCGTGTGAAAGTGGAATAGGGGTTGTGTTGATGCATGAGGGCATACCCTTGGCTTACATCAGTCAAGCCTTAACCCCAAGGAATTTCAGGCTAAGTGTTTATGATAAAAAGCTATTAGCTGTATTGGGGGCTGTTGAGAAGCAGAGATACTATTTAGAGGGCAATCCTTTCATAATTAAGACAGATCATGAGAGTTTACAGTTTTTATCACAATAGAGATTGCACACTTAGTTGTAGAGGAAGGGGGTTTCAAAGCTAATGGGATTGAATTACACCATTTTATAGCGCAAGGTGAAGGAAAATGTGGTGGTTGATGCCTTATTGAGGAAGGAAGGAGGGGGTTAGTGTCAGTCAATATCAACTCTAGTACTTGAATGGGTTAAGGAAGTGGCAGGGAGTTATGAACAAACTCTATGGGTGAAGGATCTTATAGCACAACTTATAGTTCAACTGTATGAGAATTCAAGGTGTACATTTTCCAACGAATTGGTTAGATTCAAGGGAAGGCTGGTGTTGGGTGATGATAGTGCCTTGAAAGAAAGGATCATGACCACACTACATGATTCCCCATTGGGTGGCTACTTGGGAATCAGGGTAACATACCAGAAGGTGAGAAAATTATTTTATTGGTTGAGACAAAAGAAAGAAGTTGAATTTGTGTTACTTGTCAGAGGTGTAAGCATGAACACGTGGCTTATTCGAGGCTTTTGCAACCCTTGGCCATTCCAGAACAGGCTTAGGAAGGTATTTCCATGGATTTCATAGAGAGACTCCCTAAATCAGAAGGAAAGGATGTAGTATTGATGGTGGTGGATTGACCGACCAAGTTTGCACACTTCATCAGTCTCACCCATCCTTTCTCAGCTCATGAGGTGGCAATGATGTTCTTGGATTCGGTGGTAAGGATTCATGGGGTGCCTAAATCTATTGTCTCTGATAGAAACAAGATTTTCACAAGTTTGTTTTGGCAGAAGTTGTTTAAGAATTTAGGGGTAGGGCTGCACATGTCAATGGCCTACCACCCCCAAATGGATGGGCAAACTAAAATGGTCAATCAATGCTTGGAGGCTTACTTAAGGTGCATGTGCTTTAATAAACCTAAAAGTTGGAATATGTGGTTATCATTGGCACAATGGTGGTATAACTCCAACCACCAAAGTGCCATCAGTTGGAGCCCTTTTGAAGCAGTGTTTGGTTATAAACCCCCTCCCCCGTTACCAGCCCTATCTAGTACTATAGTTTCCATGGCTTTTGTGGAGCAATATTTATAGCAGAGACAGGAAGTATTGAAGGTGCTTAAGGGAGTTGGTTATAACTCAAAATAGGATGAAGCAAAATTCGGATAAAAGGAGGAGTGACCGATCCTTTAAGGCGGGTGACAAGGTGTACTTAAGGGTGAAGAGGTTCTTACAACAACCTTTCTCAGCCACACCAGTCTCTAAGCTAAGTCCCAAGTATTTCGGGCCTTATACCATAGTCCAAGGTGGGTAAAGTGGGCGATAAGCTAAGGTTGCCAGCAAGGGTCAACATGTACCTAGTGTTTCATGTTTCATTGTTGAAGAAGTCTATTGAGCCAACAACTACTGTCAGTCAGGATCTACTAGCTATGAATGAAGAAGTGGAAGGAGTTGTGGAACCCCAGGCCATCCTAGACAAGCATGTAATCTACCAAGGCTTGGTGTCCTTGACTCAAGTGCTTGTGAGGTGGTCTCACAGGGATCCTGACCACACAACTTGAGAGTACTTACCCGAGTTGCTCACCCAATTTCCTTGAGCTACTGGGCTGCATGAGGGTGGGTGAGATGCATGAGGATGGGAGTTTATGTTGTGAATGAGAAAAGTCATTACCTCCTAACTTCTCTTTCTCTCTCAATTCTTTTTCAACTCTCCCTCCAAAGCTCTCTTTCTTTATCTCTTGATCCTTCTATTTATTTGTCAATTCAAGTCTCATTCGAGAGACTTGACTTAGGGTCTTGACATTTCCCCCCGCCTTAAAATATTTCTTATTCTCAAGAAATGCAAGACCTCATAAGACAACTCTTCAGGGAGATTGAATAGCAATGTTGTAAATAGATTAGGAACACTACAACTTTCCAATCTTAGCTCTTGTTCTCCATCTCTTCCACAACTTGGATGGAGAAATCTTGAAAAACCTCTGTAAGCATAACAAGTTGTCAATAGCTCTCATGTAATCATCGACTGGGACAAAATCAGAATCAATCATTCTTTGTTTGTCATAGTTAGCAGTTGAAACCTGCCAACCGCTGTTCACACTAATTTTTCCCATCACAGCTCATTCGATGTTGGTTGTCTGGAGACCAGAGGATTGACTAACCGTGTTCATGACTTCCTTTAATAGTTCGTTACCATCTAGTACAAGTAAGGATGTCAGACACATCCGTAGCTGCAGTTAATGGATTCCGGATAGACTAATTGCCATTCTCTACTGTAAAAAATATTTGCATATTACCTTTAGATGCAACAATTGAGAAATGTAGACTCGCTTCTGATACTTAGACAAAAGCTGTCTGAGAGCATCAAAACTTGGAGTTGCTGCAACACCAATTCCAGTCATCAATCCATACTTCTGTATAGTAGACAAAAATCCTAATTGTCCAACTGGAGTAAGAACAAACAAAGCAGCTGGAGCTTTTTTCTCCACAACAAAACTTTTAGCTGCTTTAGCAATTTCCCTTAGCTGAAATCTCACTAGAGATTTATTTGTTGAAGCCATGTTCTCTTGCATCTCTAGAACAATATTTTGCTTTATTGACACAAAATATACCATAACCTTCCTTGAGGAATTGAATTGTCCAACTCATGTAAAACCTTGTTTCCAACTGTAAAGCCTGCTTCAGTTCTTTTCTGTAGTTGCCCTCCAGTTACATGTATCCATATTTTCTTATCAAATATCCATGCACCTTCACAACATTGGAAGATATCTCAGCTGAGGATGAACTCTTGCTGCTTGAAGTTGCGATTTCTACTTCGAAACTTTGAATCTGTTCCTCAAGGAGAGAATTCCTGTACAGATCAGAATGAACAAGTGACCTTCTCACAGCCTCCTCCTGGACCAAAAGCAAAGGAGCCATAGGCATAAGAACAATATTTTGAGGACCTCCTTTACCATAATCATTCCTTCGAAGGTCTCAGTCTAGGACATTAGCCAGTCCCTCAGACAATCGACTTGGCACCAAGGATGATGTAATAAACTTTGCTTTCTCTACCACTCTGCCTAACAGTTTCTTATTTTCCTCTTGGGACCTCTCACTAGGCACATCATTAGTCTTGACAACTGCAATTGGTTCCTTCACATCACTACATTTCAATTGCTCATTGCAAAAGACTAAATCAATTTCAACTTCAAAAGATTGAAATGTTATTTTCTTTGTCTTTGAAAGTTCTCTATTATCTTCTTTCATTTTTGGGAATTGATTGACTGAATCAATCACCTCTTGATCCTAACTTCAGATAATATCATCTCGAATATCCTCTTTAGGAACTTCTTTTTTGAAGGAATCAGGTTGTTCCTTTGGATCTTCTGTTTAAACAACCCAATCCTTATAATTTTCCTTTGGAGAATGAATTTCACTGCCACTATCATCTCTGATATTGCAGTCATCCTCCTTGTCAATACTGCTTAAATCAGAATACTTCTGCTAAAAATTGGAGGTAAGCAGTGAATTAGTTTTCCACAATCTTGACTTCTTGTTCGATTGCTTCATTTTAAGGAACTCCTGAGGCTGTAAGGCTTTATTAACTACAATCTTTTTATTGTTTTCTTAGACATTCCAAAATCCTTTTTTGTTAGAACAGTTTCATCTCTCTGAGTTGAACTTTGAGATTTGACAATGGAGTTCTGATTTCATGGACTGTTCTTGGAATTCTGATTCCATAGACGAGTAAGGTACGTAGCTCAAACTGAAACGGGATCTGATCCATTTCTTCGAGGAGAGTAAGGATTTCCACCAATCACAGGATCTGGTCGCTTCTTTGTACTAATTAGATTAGAATATTCTCTGAAAAGTAAGCAAGTAGATAGTCTAACCTGATTTTGTCTAATGAACAAAATCAGGTACGTAGCTCAAACTGAAACGGGATCTGATCCATTTCTTCGAGGAGAGTAAGGATTTCCACCAATCACAGGATCTGGTCGCTTCTTTGTACTAATTAGATTAGAATATTCTCTGGAAAGTAAGCAAGTAGATAGTCTAACCTGATTTTGTCTAATGAACATTATCATGAAATTCTGCCTCTCTTCGCGTATCAGCCTTCTTATTTCCTCGCGCATTTGACTATTCACATTATCAAACTTCTTTTCCATTGCCTCTTACAGTCAGTCTAGTCCTTGCTGTCAAAATTCAAACAAGAATTTCTGATCAACTGCTCTGCTTTGCTTCAATTCTGAGCTGAATATTGCTGCACTCAGCTTCTTGCGACCTGATCTATCTCAAACACCTGGTTCGCCAGAATCTCCTGACCTTGCTTCGCTGTCTCGATCGCAGGAATTCGCCGGAGTCCACTGCAGTAGCTGAGTGTCGGTTGCTATGAATCTGCCTCGTAGAATTGATCAAGTCACCAGGCAGAAACCTTCAATTTCTGATCAAAATGAACTGCTAGGTGAAAGATCTGATTCCACCTCCTGACTCGCCTGCTGTAACAGTTTTCTATACTCGCCGGAATTCATTTAGCTCTGCAGGTATTGCCCGTATCACACCTCCTAAATTGATCACCTCGGCTGCAGCTTCTTCGAAATTTGCATGCAATCAGCTTTCAAGGATAGAATTGCTTGTCTGTGAATTCTGATCAATTGGAATACTCTAGGAGTTTATGGAATCACCATCAGAATCTCCTGGTCTGTTCGCCTTCAAAAGTCGAACAAGAATTTCTGCTCAGCTGCTCTGTTACAGTCTCTGCAAAGTCGCCTCTGTATTAGCTTCACTAATTTTCCGTTATCACCCGTAGCCACCGTGAATCAGCTGCTAAAAATTTCCAGAATCCAGTCGAGAACCGTTGGAATTTAGCTGAACTGAATTCACCTGAATTCTTAGTGTAAAAATGCAGGAATCTCAGCCGAGGATAACCTCGCTTTGATATCAAATTGTTAGGATCCTAAGCTTGGTTTCAATAGAGAATTAAGACATTTTAGGAAGGATTAGGGTGGAATTAGGAAAAGTGAGGGAAAAACAGGAGACGGAGGAAGAAACAGGGAGTATAGAGGGAGAATCAGGGCAAGCCCAAGGCATAGGCCACCAAGGCCTATGCCTAGGGCCCCCCAAAAATTTGGGGCCCCCCAAACCCCCCCCCCCCCCCAAATAGCAGAGAACAAAGCACCCCGAAAAAAATTCCCCCCCCTCTCCCCCCAAAAAAATTCTCCCCTTAAAAAAAAAAATAGTTTGGGGGCTCCCAAAAAATACACCACGCCACACTTTCCTAAAAAAAATTTATTATCGCCTAGGGTCCTATTGGGCCTTGGGCCGGCCCTGGAGAGAATCGGGGGGGAGAAAGAGAGGAAGAGAAGCTAAGGGAGAGAAAGAGACAGATCCAAGAGAGAGAGGACATCAGAAGATTCAATTGATATTTCGGAATAATGCATCTACAACAGCCCTTGTAGCTTTATATAGCTACTTCAATAGCTTAATAGAAAATACAACAAATAAATTAATAACAATGTAATAGAATTAACTATTCCTCTTGAGGAATAATCCTCTACACTCAACCCTACTATAAGCTACTATACACCCTAGGGTCCTGACAGTAACTTGCTATGCATCAGACACAAACCTGGGACCTCAAGTCTCAGTGCAAGGTGTATCACCATTGGAGTTGTCACCTTGGGTGGTTATAATAGTATTAAATTATTAATAGCATAACGTTGCATTCTATAGTAGTATAATATCATCATTGTGCTATTATTACTATATAATGTTATAATATTAATAGCAATGGTAATATGTAGAGACAAATTTGGAAACATAAATGCCTTCGATAATTTGTTTTTGAGTTCTGTTATATAAGCTACTAGATTATTTATGAATTTATATTTGGAATCATTGGTATAATTTTATATCTTTTGAATATATTTTTTTGTTTTTTTCAATTTTGTGCTTGGTAGAATACAACCATGAAACACATTTTTTGGTTTTCAAAATAAGGAAATGATTTTTTGTATTCAACAGTTATTAACACATTAGATTTTCTGCAAAAACAAAACTAGATGAAGATAAATCTTAGAAACAAAGAACTAATAAATATTTTCTGCAATTGAACAGGAAGGGTGTCCGGTGCCCAAATACTGGTCTTTTCAATTATTCTTGTAGTTTGCTGCGCACTTGTTTGTCTCACATCCTCCACATTAGAAGCTTGCAGTTAGAACCCTAGCACTTAGTTCTTGTCCTTCAGATTTTTTTTCTACAAATTGCTGTAGAGGTGATGGGTGATTTTTTCCTCTTATTTTATTCAGATCTCTCTCTCTCTCTCAAAATATCAAAGTGTCAACTGGTTTTAGTAGAAAGCAATCCCTTCTTTTTGTTGATAAGACTGCTTATAGCCTTATGTACTGAATGCAGAAACTTCAGAAGCAGCATAACTGTATCCCAGATGAACACTATGTTCAGACGTTATTTGCAGTAAGTGCTAGATTCATGGTTGTTCAGTTTTTTGTTTAATCTTATTTTTTCTATTTTGTTATTCTTTTTTAAACTATTAATTCATTAGGATAGAGCATGATTGAGTTGAGCCAAGCAGTTGAGATTACTGGCTCTCATTTTTAGAGACAAACTTGATCTGACAATGATTTCACTCATTTCAACACTTTAATCTGGCTCAGTTCCTCTGGGGAAAGTGAAGTTAATTTGAGCTAGATCTTTGTTCAATTTCCTAACTGTTATCTAGTATGGGAGTAATGAAGATGTTGGAAGTTGGATGTTTACACCAATTACCAGATTAAAAAATAATGCAGTAACAGTTTTGAGTTTACAAATGTATTTTTAGCTTAGTGCGTACATAAAGCTTACCAAACTGCAAAGCTGTGGATGTGTGTGTATTTAGTTTAAATGAGCTCATAGGGTATATCCAGTGTCTGCTCTATTGAACAAGATGTTACGAGAGGCTTGAGCTCAGTTTGTGAACCCATCATCTTCCTTGTTTTTGATGGGGATGATTATAGGGTTAAATGAACCCTAACTTAGTCAGGATGCTGTTCACCAATAGCCTCATCCATTTATAACCCTGTTATTGTAGACAATTAAGTGATGATCCTTTTTCTTCAATTGTTTATTGACAAATCATATTATCCTTATCATTCTTTTTCTTTTCTTCTTTTTTTTTTTTATGCTTCTTTTCAAGTAATGGATTCCAGATGGGCCAGTAGTTGTAACTGGTAATCAGATTTTCCTTTTTACTGTTCTTTGTTATTTGGTTAGATGAGGGATCTTGAACTGGAACTTGAAAGAAGAACAGTTACCTACACCTCATGGAATCAATCTGCAACAAATATGGAAAGAAAAGGTTGGCATCCTTTCACATTTAGCTATGCTGATGCAGGCCCTCAACAAATCAAACGACTAAAGGTGATTACTTTTTGCATCTCCGCTGTTTTCTGTTTGATTAAGGACCCATCAAGGATAGATGACTTCTTCAGCATACTGATAGTTATCTTTTTTATCTGTCTTCCAATTTACTCACATTCTATCTTTAAATTGTTTCATTTTGAGACTTATGCACATTCAGATAAATGATAGATGCTATCTAGACCTTTGCCCATGCCCTTGTGAATGCTCTAAAAACTTGTGGGATATAGAGATCTGACGATGGCATAGAACTTCTCTTGACGCTGTAGTACATTGTGTCCAAAAAATGTGAGGAAGTTAATTGCCAGACTAATACATGTATTTGGCGTGCCTGGATTCAAACTGAACTTAATCGGGGTAACGTTTGCAATAGTTGTGGCGTGCATCATATTTCTTTTGATATACATCTTCTATGCGTTTCTTCAAGGCCCCTCAACTCACAACGTGGGTGCCTACATGAGAAAGCAAGTGCTACAGATTTAATATGACAGTCACAGTTAAATGCTTTATACTATACTTAGTTGTTTGGTATAAAAAGGGCATCCATCCTTGGTGTATGACTTTTCCCGCTTTATAAGGGTTAAGATACGGACAGGTTTTGTATATAGCCTTCCTCTTTTTGCTAGGAGGCTGTTTGCGTAACTCGAACCTGTGATATTGGGAACAAACTTAGTGTTGTGAGAATAGTTTAACTGTCTGTTAAACAAATGTAAGGTGTACTAGTCATGAATATTTGTAGCGATACTGTATGCCTGCTTAATCTTCGTGTCTTTATAATTTTGCTGAAAGATTTAACCATCCTACTTCCTGAGCTTGGAAGTCCCGGCTAGCTGTGCGGGCTTGATGCACTGGACTTCTTATCAATACTAAAATCTACTAGTTGTCATAGTCATAACTTTATTTGCTTCGTTTAACCATGGTGTAGTTTGGCATTGGCATCTTCTTCTTCTATTTCGTGGTGCCCTAACTAATGTTGTTCAATATGACAGGATATCACGCATATCTACTATGAGACGGAGTACCGGACAGAGTGGTGCACCAATAACCTTACTTCTGTTCCCTGCTTTTTATTTGCGAGGAAGTTCTCTCAAGGTGCTGCCATGCGTCTTCTGAGCGAAGGTGTGGTCGCTCCTTTTGATGCGTCTTCATTATTAGATACATCATCGTGATTTTGATCGATCCCCTGATCTTCTGTATCTGACGACGGACGGATTAGCTGACCATCAACACAATATATACATGTATAACCCGAGAAAGAAAGATTTGGGGCAACAAACAGACTGCCCTTCAGAGTTATTACATAAATTATTTGAGGGGGAGTTTTGACACCATAACGCGACAAGTTTTTAACCCGTACTCTGGGACGTAGGTTGGAGAAGATGCTGTTGGAAGTTGAAGTTTCTGACCCGCTTGAGCTCTTTGAATCCCTACTCTTAGGATGGCTGGATTTCGTCCTCTTGTAATTCAGTCTTTATGCAAGTAGAAAGGAAAACGCTTTTTTGCCTCTTCTTTAAATGTTTGTAATTCAAATGTTATATGCGGCTTTTGTTATCAAATGTTATTTGGGTGGTTAATGAATTTAAATAATGATTGATATGCTAAATTAATAATGTATGTGCTATGGTAAGTAATAAATAAGTATTATTTTATTATGCTCGTCTTCATTTGTTTTACAATTTTAATTTTTGTATTTAAACTCCTAAATATTGGATGTTGCTCATAGCTTTTCATCTTGGTTACAAAATCAAATTATCTCAACCGCAGTCCTCTATTCTTCTTTCATAAAGATGCTAAGTTTTCAAGAGCCTGGGTGAAGTTCAGTAGCTAGGTTGGGTGGAACTCAGTGTGGATTTCAATTCCTAAGGTCTAGGACCTAGGTTTCATATTCTTCGATGGTTAAATTAATTTTTGGAGACCTAACTCTAGCTAGCATTAGATTTTAATACAACTCTTTTTCATAAATATTTGTTTTGTGTAGAAATTTACATGCAAATGCATTAAGAAACTTGCCAATTCCAGGCAAACCTAAACCAGATGATACTTCTTTCCTTCTAATAATAGTGTGATATACTAACAAACATTTATAATTAATGATAGAGCTTTCATCAACTTGGATAAAATTAGTTACAAGAATATTCTTTCCCTTTAAGTTACAAGAATATTCTGGACTTCTAGTTATTTATGACTTGCATACTCTATAATAGATATTATATTTATTGTTGTTATATATTAAAATAGCGTTTGATAAAATGAACAAGGTAAAGAAGTATCAAGATAAGATTAGAATGTTTTTCGGACCAAAATAAGAAATTGTCAAGATAAGGGTAAAAAATATTTTAAGATTTTTATTTGTTTGCTAAATTTTTTAGTTTTCATTAAAAGTTATACTTTTTTTTTCTTCATATATTTGTTAAATGCATATGATAAAACATTGAGATAAGTTTTTTTTTTTATTAAAATATCTCTATTACTAAATTTATTCAAAACTATATGTTAACATCAATAACGAATTTGTGATTAAAATAGTGTTTTATGATTAATGTGAGTTGTTAAAAAAAAATCAAAATTAAAATTATTGTTTTATTTTTTAAATTTATGTTCAAAAATAGATTTTAGAGAGACTCAAAAAATAGAAATAATGATTGATGAAATTATAATAATTTTATTTAGATAATTAAAAATTGTCAAAATATATTTTTGTAATAGATAATAAAATATAAAATTTAATAAAATAATTTTAAAAATGGATGAAAGGAATTTGTATTAGATAATAATATATATATAGAGAGAAAAATTTAAATTTTAAAAATGTATCAAATGACATTAATTATCCGACAAAAGGTATATGGATAATTTAGGTTTATTTGTAAAATATCGAATAAATTTATCTGAAAAAGAGAGATATAAATTTATTTATAAAAAGTCATATAAGAAGTCACATGAGGATTTTTTTTTAGGAAACATGAAATAAGTTTAACAAATACGGAAATGTCAAATAAGTTTAACAAATACGTTGGAAATGACATTTAGAATGTTTTTCATATCTGATCTTTTCTACTCCATATCTTAGTTAACAAATATTATCTAAAAAGTTTTTACAAAATAAAGTTGAAAGTCATTTTTTATTTTTTTGCTTGGCCAAGGGGGCAAATCCAATGTTAAAAGGGACATTTTACATGATAGTCCAAGTTAGGTTCAACCCTTTTTTTCACTTTTTTAACTTATTATGTAGAGATCGTCGAGGAGATCCATCACGATTCACACTTATAAAACTTCAGTTTGTACCAATATTAGTTTATTCATCTCTTAAATATACAAGTAGTAATGACAATTAGAGGACTGATAGACTTGGTTAGAGTGCTTTTAAGATTCAAAATACTCACACTTAAGACCTCAAATTCAGCCTACCACCCAATGGTAAGAGATAAAATCATATATTCTATATATATAATCTAATATACTTGACCATGTCTGGATAGATTCCCAAGTTGATTGCACCCTAATGAGCTCGTGCAGGCATGTTTATTTGCAGCTCCAAAATCTTGCCAAACCACTAAGCAGATAGCAGCAGTATAGCCAAAAACATGGCCACCACCTTCTCTTCTCTTTATATTTATGCCGTTTCTCATCAGTTCCAATCAACTCAATTGCAAGCTTCCTCCAGCCAGCCATGGCCAACTTCCCAATCTTTCTCCTCTTGCTTCCATGGATTCTTCTACCCCTTTCTGCTTCAAGCTTTCAAGCTCGGAAACTAGAACAAGATTTTGACGAAGACGATAATCGTCACGTCCGCAAAACCTCTCTCCCAAAATTTCCCAATGACCCACCGAAGAAGCTCATGAACGTTATAGACTCTTGCTGGAGATCAGACCCCAACTGGGCTTCCAACCGCAAGGCCTTGGCCGACTGTGCCGTGGGCTTCGGCAGCGCCGCCGCCGGTGGCAAGTCCGGCGAGATATACGCCGTCACTGACCCCTCTGACGACCCTGTGAAGCCCAACCCCGGAACTCTCCGGTACGGCGCGATACAGGACGAGCCTCTCTGGATCATCTTCGAAACAGACATGGTTGTGGAGCTCGAGAACGAGCTAATCATCAACAGCTACAAGACCATCGATGGGCGAGGAGCGAAGGTTGAGATTACGGGGGCAGGCTGCATCACCATTGAGGGAGTGAGCCATGTGATTGTTCACGGGATCAGTATTCATGACTGTAAGCCGGCGAAGGCCACCATGGTGCGGAGCTCGCCGGAGCACGTCGGCCAGAGGCTGGGGTCGGACGGCGACGGGATCTCCGTGTTTGCGTCGAGTGATGTGTGGATTGACCACTGCTATCTGGCTCGATGCAGCGATGGGCTGGTTGATATCATCCATGCGTCCACTGCGGTCACCGTTTCTAACAACTACTTCACCCAACATGACAAAGTAAGTGCACCACCACAACATGCATTGTGTATTAACACTGACGGAAATGCTTTGCTTTTAGTGACAAAACACTCACGGTTCAAAAATTACTGACATAATTATTGGTGATTTTTTAGTTATTTGTTTAGTGTCCAAATAACATCCTCATTTTACAATATATTAATTTCCTATAATTATAGACAATAGTCGTATCATCAATTGTGATGAAATCTCTTAATGGTGGGTGCAAGGAATTTTGAACAATTAACATAGTGAGACTTAATAGTAAGTTGATAAATATACTTTGTGATGGGTGTTAATAGTTGATACGCCACTTGCAATCACAATCAAAAGTTGTCCAAGGCGATATACTTGGTGGGGTAGTGTTGTTGATCAAATTAGTACTTTGTTTGGAATAGTAGTTGATATTTTAATTAGAAATTGAAAGAACGGATAATTATAAGATATGAATGTCAAAAAAGTCTTAATTTTTTTTATATTTTAAATTATAGAGTATTTATAAGTGACAAGGTGGGAGGAAGATGTTGTCACTAGGAGCTTAGAGTCAAGATGCTTTTGGTCTAGGTGTATTGCTTTTGATTATGTAATTAATATGAAGATACTTGCTTAGCTAGGTAGTTATGGAAGGTTAAATAACTACCTTTAACAACTACCTTACTATCAAAAAAAAAAAATCCGTGCAAGTGGGCTATAAATAGCCCTTGGGCTTATAGTAGGCTTTCCTAACAAAGTACTAATAAACTTGAAATGTCCTATTGTCCACGTGTGGAGATACTAGTGGACTATATATATGGATAAAAGAAGTAATTATTCCTTGAGTCTGGTGAGACTAATTTAATTAATGCAAATGCATGGAGATGGTGCAGGTGATGTTGCTTGGACACAGAGATGACTACACTGAAGACAAGATCATGAAAGTCACAGTAGCTCTCAACCGCTTCGGCCCCGGTCTGGTTCAGAGGATGCCAAGGTGAAAAATAATTAAGAAAAAGGGTGGGTTAAACCCATATAATTCCATTAATTAATTAATTAAATTAGAAGCAGAATCATTAATTAATTAGGCAGGAGGACTGTGACATTAAACAATAAGGGTATGTGTATTTACTTAATTAATTAATTAGGGGGTAAGTGTGGTGCAGGGTGAGGCATGGGTATGCTCATGTGGCTAACAACAAGTACGATGAATGGCTGATGTATGCCATTGGTGGCAGCGCCGATCCAACCATTCTCAGTGAAGGAAACTACTTCTTGGCCTCCGATTATGCCTATGCTAAACAGGTTCGTTCATTATTTAATACTTTCATTCAGTCTTTTCGTAAATTCATTTGTCTTTTAAGTTGCTAAAACAAGCAGATTATATAAATACAGTAGTGTTGTTTCACTTGTTCTTGTGGTTGACGACGATGATATATATATATATATGTGTGTGTGTGCGTGTTTAGGTCACAAAAAGAGAGACAAACGAAGGGTGGGAGAAGTGGAAATGGAGGTCTGCAAATGATGTTTTTGAGAACGGAGCCTTCTTTGTTCCATCAGGGTGGGGGAGCTGCGCTCCTCTTTACTCGCACCCACAGTTGTTTCCTTTGTCTCCAGGGTCGCTGGTTCCTCTCTTGACTTCTGATGCCGGCCCTCTCCAATGTGTTCCTTCCAAAGCCTGTTAATAAATTTATTATGGTTAATTTTCTCTGTCCTCTATTTGTATGAGTTTAATTAATTATTAATAATCTCAGCTCCTTAATATAATCTGCTCTTTTGGTCATTCAATATGCTATTTTGCTAGCTAGCTAGTTGAAGTACACCATTCATTTTCATAGAATTAAAGCTAGATGGATGGCAACAACACAAACAAAGAGGAGGGTAATAATACCCCAAATTTTTGGAATTTATTTTTAATTAGTTGAAATCTTAGAAGAAAACAAAATATTCCTAAATTACTATCTATGCATATAAATATGTACATGTGGTATATGTGGAAGGCATTTAATTAAATAAACTAAATAGAAAATTCAAGGAAATTACATGGTCATGAATTAAGCAAATAATAATAAGAATAATAATTTATTACATGGTGATATGGTAATTAATTATTAAGGGCTATAACCATACATATTCTTCAAACATCTCAAGGGCTTGTGGATGAAATTTAAAAAATTTTGAGGGGTCAAATTGATATTTTTATAAGCTGGAAGGGTCTATGCATGATAAACAAAAGTTTCCCAGGCTCTAGTGTAATAACAACAAAAGGGCCAAAATGAAATTCTTGAAAGTTTAATGCAGTATGGAACCTGCAGCTCTCCCCTGCCATCTCTAGGCCTCATGGCACCAAGGGAAGGTATGTGGAAGGCCACAACCTGCAAAACATCTAATTGGCCAAATTTATTTATAAATGTCAAGCATGGCTGAGAATTTTGTTCCAGAAAAGTTAAGGGCGTTTTGAGTGAAATTGATAAAGGTTCAGGGAGTTATAGAGTTTGATTGGAGGAAGATATAAACATTTTGACGTCAATTTAAGTAAAAAAAGTGGGGTTGGCTGTAGAAAAAAAAGATTGCTGGCATGTGATTAGATTTTAGGTTTAGGTTCTTTGTTTGGACATGAAAGAACATATAGACTTAAAAAGGTGATGAATTAGGTTTTAATTTTTTTTTTTGATTTTAAACACTCTTTGAATAAAATTGTTTGCGCTTTTCAAATTATAAGAACTGAGGCTTTAACTGAAATCTTGATAGAAAATAATGTGTTACAAATGTAAAATAAATTTAACACACAAAAATTGATTCTTTATAGTTTTAGAAATTGGTATTAAAGTTGAAATCAAGGATACAAAAGAAAAATGACTCTTGCTGAAGGATGAATGAAAGTGCTAAAATAAAAGAAAGAAGTAAGGAAAGAATGAAAATGCTAAAATAAAATAAAGAAGTAAGGAATACAACATATAGATTTATAGTGGTTCGACCAACAAATCTACTCCACTCCTTTGGCTCCTCACCAAGAATTTATCCACTTAGTTTTTCCAAACTTAGTTGTAATCCCAGCTTTTCACAAGTGTAGCTATCAACCCCACTTTTCATTGGTTCAGTAGTAACCAATATAATCGATTTTTAAAGTGTCAAATGAAACCATTACCTTTTATAGGATAAGGCGTAATCTCTTGTCTTTTTAAAGGATCAAACGCAACTTCTTACCTTTTAGAGATCAGGCATAAGCACAATAAGATATAAGAAGTGTACAATTTGAAACTAACTAGAAAAGCTCTCACAAGATTTGAGATTAAGTACAAAAGATGCTTCTCACAACAAAAAGAGAGATATAAAAAATAAACAAAATGTAAGCACTCATTCTCTATTTTTCTACTTTAAGAATTTCTTTGACTTAAGTTATTAGGAAGAATTCAAGAATCAATAACCTTTATCTTTAACTTTATCTCTTTTTATAGTTGCTATCATAAGGATGAGAAATCTGTAAGGACAACTTACTTTTTTTATAAAATAATTATTAAAATATTCAAATATCATATCCAATTATTTATAGAATATTTAGAGCTTTTCTAGAGTCTAAACGGTCCAATCTATGCCTTAAAAGCATGTGCAACGTCTAGTTTAACAACTATAAAATTTGAGTTCAATAGCTATTTACTCGACTAACTCAACCTCTCACTCGACTAATGAAAGTCTACACTTGATTATATAAGCTTCATACTTAATTATATTTTTTAGCACTCTATTATACTCTTCATCTACTCAAGTAAACTTAGCAATCACTCAAGTGTATAAACACTGCTTGCTGCCAACCAAGAGTTACATAAAATACTAGACTATTTCACATTAATAGTTGATTAACCATCAACCTACACTTGATTTCTCATAGAAATACTCGATTAAAATAATTCCAAGCAAGCATTATCAACTAAAGAAGAGAGATACTTAATTAATACAAGAATATACTTGATTATGCTTAACTCTTGATCGATTACCAAAGAAAATCACTCGGTTATCACTTTGATCACTTGATTAATTTTGAAATAGCTGAAACCTTGCAATAAATACTCAATTGCAAGAAGCATACACTTGAGATATATTCAAACACACTCGATTATGCTCTATGTTTTACTCAATTATCATTCAAATAACATATATTATTTTGAATATCATCAAAACAATATCTAAGATATCATAAACATTGAGCTTAAATATAAAATTCAATTTTCTCAACATATAAATCTTAAGTTCAAATAAACACAAGTGTTGTTTGTAAAAATTGGATAAATCTAACTTTTCAAATACATCCATTTGGTTACATAAAAACCCTTAGAGGAGCCAAGATAATGAGATATTTTAAAGCACATGACTTTTGATAACAAGTTGAGAACAATACATGTTATTCAACTAAATGACATCCTATTTCTAGATTCAAATAAGAATCATTACAGCAAGAAACATAAGGATGCAAAACACATAAAAACATGATTTTTCATTCATAATAACTTTATGAAATACATTCTCATGAAACAACCAAAAGTTAAATAACTCACCATTACTTGAATTTCATGAAATACATAGAACATTGCAAATATGCACTTTCATATTCACATAAACATTCATAAGTCAAGCATCTCACTATTACTTGACTAACATAAAAACAATTATGTTGAGCACAAAATATGATACTCAACTACAAAACATAACATATATCACAATGATGCACTATCTTAAGCATTTTGATAACTCATTCATATTTATCAAACAAGAGCACACATAAGACAAAACACAATAGATAGCATTAAGATGCTCTAACTCTAGCATCGTGATTTTTCAAAGCAATAACACACATGAGCTTAGCAAAGCATATATAAATCTTTATTCTAAAAGCTCAATATACATATGTCAATAATGCATACTTTGAGTAATTTTTGAAAGATAGAAACCTTAGAATTCTGTTACTCAAGTTCATTGATCCTAAACATAAGCAACACTAGAAAGCATTGCTTGGAACACATACAACATTCAAATTTTAACTATATATATAGGCTTTAAGATAGCACAACTTAATATCATCTTCATTCTTATTCGAGTAATTAACCACTGCTCGACTATAAGCTTGAGAAGATGGATTTTCAGCAACCTAATCAAATGCTATCTAAAATCAATAATCCTATAGATACTTGAAACAAAGCATCAAACATTCAAAAACTCAAATGTTCTTTCATCTTTGAACATTGAGAGCCTTGTCAAATAGATAACATAGGCTTTATAAAATATAACTTAGGATCACAGCCTAAGAAAATGCATATACTCAAGAGAAAAGATGATTGATACTAAAAAATCAACAAAAACACACTGCTCTTAGACTTAAGTAATGCTTTTCACATAGTTTGAGTGCTTAAGATATTTTTCAATCTCAAGCTTACTCTAAGTATCATGAAGATATATAACATTTATCCATAGCACTAATTCATTAGGATACTTAGTATATCAAGCATAGAAACAAGATAAATCACAAATATAAGACATAGTAAGGTTATTAACATAACCTCAACATAAAGGATAAAACAACTTAATTTATATAAATCAAATCTCAAAAACCACTTTTGAGAATATGATCATCTACATAAAAAATCTTGATGTCTAACAATTATACATTACTCTTAAACTTTGAGTAATGCTGCCACATAAAACACAAGCACTCATGCAAGATCTTTAGGATAGCCCCAAAGAGAGGCATATACAAACATATCAATAAAAGATATGGCTAGAGCAAATATAACAAATATAAGAAATATCATACTAATATATGAACCTATCAAGGTTTCTTGACCTTACACATATTCAAGGCAACCTCAACTTATATTCTTAATATATGCTTAATCAAAATAAGAATAAAAATATAATATAAGAAGACTACATTAAAGTTTTTGGCATAATGCAATCATCATCAAATACATGCAGATCATGAACTCAACAGGACAGAAGAGAGGAAGAAAAGAAGATAAAAAAAAAGAGGGGGGACCAAATCAATTGATCTTTGAGAAAACACGATTTTATAGATGACCAATTAGTGATTGGCGAGAAGTTGAAGATAATTGGCTATGCCAATTGCATTAACCACATGAGACAAATGTGAGTACATGAAAGGTAAGAAAATGAGGAAAAATCTAAAAAATTCTAGAATTTGTTATCTAGGAAGAGCATAAGGGTCTAAAGGGCACAAATATAAAAAAATGATACATTTTTAATACTAAGGCATTGGATTAAGGTGAGTGGTTATCCCTATTTTATTTTAAATTAAACATATTGGACATGCATCATCGTTATTGAAGGATAGCACAGCGAGATGCACTGCAACACCAACTCTTGGTGGATCATTGCAAGGGTTTTACATTTAAAGGCATTTTTAACACAAAAAATAGATACAAAATCGACCTTGCATGACTCAATGTACATAATCCATATTCAAAATAGAAAAGTCCATGATTCTATCCTCAATTATTCGATTTACGAGGTATGAATTTGGAGGACCAAATTCAATTATGGAGGGAGAAACTGTAAGGACTTGCGATCGAGCCTAAGCTATCTTAACATTATTATTGTGTGATATATTTGGCATTACTTGAGTTATATGTTAGACATATTTAATGTGTTTTTGAGAAACCTAGAATAAAAGGAATATATCTATTAGATAGTTGACAAGTTAAGGCAATGGGAATATTAGTGTTGAAAAGTCAAATGAGTAAAGTGGGGAAAGTCTAATGAGTTGAGTTATATTGGTCAAAATAAAAAAGGCTAAAGAAAAGCCAAAGTCATTTGAAGTTAAAAAGTCCAAGTCAAATGCAATGTGTTATGAGAGGGTTGAAAAATCCAAAGTGCATGGTGGTCGAAAAGTCAAAGGGAATAGGTGTGAAAAAGTCAAAATGTGAGGCTTAATTGAGAGAAATGGGTTGTCGGTGTGTGTGTGTGTGTGTGTATTTATTTTTATTTATGGGCTTAAATAAAAGGAAGTAAAAAAATGAAAGAGAGAGAGAGGGGGGTAGGTGAACTTAGCGTGTAAGCCACTCCACCCCCATACTTTACTTTTCTCTTTCTTCTTCTTTTTCTTCTTGGCTCTCGATTTCTCTTATTCTTCTTCTCCATTTCTTCTTCTTCCATTTCCTTCTTGGCTTGGAGCTTCAAGTGTTGGGATTTAAAATTTGTGCAACAAGTTCTTCTTTGGTTCCATCAAGTAAGACAAGTTCCTATTCTTTTTTTTTTTTTTTTTTGATATAGCAAGATCCTTTTCCTTTGATTCTTGTGAAAGCTATCATATTTCTCCTTTCCTCCACAATTGCATAGCTTGATTTTTCTCTTGGCATGGTATCACTTGATTGTCCATTTTTTTGGACTTTGATACTTGAATTTTTTATCTCTTTGATAAAAAGAGGTTTTAACCCGTTTGTTTGTATCTCATATAGATTTTCTTGAAATCTTGGAAAATAGTTTTAAATATTCGAATGGAGTCTTAGTTCACTCCTTGTTTCTTAGGAATGATGAGTTGGTTGTTAGAGTTAAGTGGTATGCAAAAGTTTGCATTTCTTGCATGCATTTTTGCTCCATTCTTGGCATTTTCGTTACTATCTGTCCACGAATGTGGCTATAACTGTCGACTACTTGGGAATTTGTGTTCTATCGGTCGACAGATTCCTCTTATCTATCTATCGATCCATGTTTTTGCATTCTGTCAGTTAACAGATCCTTCCCATCTGTCAACTGATGTTTGAAATTGATTCTGTCGGTTGATAGATTGGGGTTCATCTGTCGACCGATGGTTGCTTCGGTTACTTGCTGTCGACAAATTTCTTCATTTTGTCAACCAATTGCTTCCTTTAGCTGCTTGTTTCTCCTTTTGATGCTCCTAATCCTCCTCAAATCACCATGTGAGCTTCCAATAAGCTACTTCATCCTCATATGATCTTAATTGTTATTCTTGGATGTTGGGAAACCTAATATGTGGGTTTGTGTGCAAAATTGTTGGGTTTTATGTTATAATTGATTAATGAATTGGGATAGCTATGTTGTGTAAGGAAAAATGAGTAATTCCAAGCATGATAATGGTGTTTATTTTTGCCATAATTGATACATGTGATTTGTGGTATATGGCACATGCATGGCATTTATATATATGAAAAAGTAACGCACCTATTATTTTGCACTTGCCTACTGTGGGAGCTTTGGCGCATAAGGTACGCCTGGTGTAAGACTAAAGCGTGGGTGGACAATGGTCCACAATGCGATGATATGACACTATTATTATTGCATTAGCATATGGTATAGGTAATGGCAAGGCATAATGAAATGATATGTAAGTGGGGAAAATGTATGAATTGTTGTGAAAAAGATATATTCTATTTTGTCGTAATTATTCATGCCTCAATTCTTTTCACTCATTGCTTGCTATATATTTATATACTTGTTGAGCCTTCTAGCTCATCTTTGCTTTTTTTGTTATCATTCCAGATAAAAGTAAGGCCAATGAAGGAGCCGAATCGAGCTAGTCTTGAGTATATGCGTGTATAGGGCTCTCTTAACCAAAAGGTCTTGGAGGTGTTTTGAGGGTAAAGATAGAATAGGTTATGATGCATTTTTAAAATTCTTGCCCTTTTATTTTGTAATGTATGGGCTGTTCAACCCTAAGGAGTTGTTAAAAGAATGATGTATTTCTAAGAAATGTATATGTACTTTTGTGATTATGTTATTTATGGTATTCGGAGTGGATAGTTTTAAATTGAGTTTTCATCTGTACCTATACTTTTAATGACCTCATTTCGGACATCCCATGCTAGCGGGATCTCCGAGAGAGGGTCATTTCAGAATAACCAATAACTAAAACAAAGAGCTCTAATGTACATAGAAAGATCCTAGAAAACACATTGCAAATAAAAAAGAAAAAAATATAAAGCTAGAAAGAAGAGCTCTATCACTTCTAATGGGAGCATAAGTTAAAACATGATCACTAACTCAACTTCATCGACATTAGGTATAATATAGGGAATAAACCTAAAAAAACATTGAAATATTCGTCCATTGGCTTCTAATGTGGGAAAAAGGGACCAAAACCTCACAACCTCTTCCTAAGATGCCATGATCAAAGTAGCAATGATGGTTTCATCATAATAAGCATAACAAAACTTCGGTGACCAGATGACGAATAAATGAAGCTTTAAAAGACCAAAGAATGAGTGAACCATGAGTATACAAGTATTATAATAAAGGAAACTGATAGCTAATAGAGGAGGGAGGGATTGAGGCAAATCTAAACAAGCTGGGGTGGTAAGAGAGAGAAATTTAGTCAGACCCTGGCTAACAAAAGAATGGGTTTTAGGGATTTGGGGAGGAGATTTGATCGATTTTGGGGATAGGTATGAAGGAAAGTAAAATGGCAATCAACCAAAAAAAAGAAGGGGAATTCAAAACGGAGATTAGAAGGATGAGGGATCAACAACATGATCTAAGGTTCAACAATTTTGGTGTTGAGAAAAAGAAACTCTTTCTTTGGAAAGAAAATGAAGACATCTCTAGATCTAGGGGTGTTAATTAACTTGGTTTAGATTGAATGGAAATGGAACCAAAATTTTGAAAATTCCCTAACCAAAGACTAGACTAACGAAAAAGAAGATCGAATCGGACCAAACAAATTTAGTTTAGTTTGGTCCCATTCAATCCAAATTTAGTTTATTTACCCAAGATGGGGTGAATTGGGTGTTTTGATTATTTTTAGAAATAATGAAAATATCTTAAAAAGTATGAGATGTAGTAAAGTTATTTGAAGAAAAACATTTTACTAAACTACAAACAGATGCAACAACGGAAAGATGCAAGCAAGCATGAATGAGTATGCAACATATAAGATCATTCATAAAAATAATTTGAGAAACATTAGGCATATGATAAGTTTATATATGAAAATATTAATATGAAGATATATGCATTTAAGAAATGATTTAAGAGCTCTCTTTGAAATGATAGAAATTAGTTTGAAACATATGAAATAAACATATGCACAAGATATAAGATTTCATAAATAGATTTGAAAATGTTTTTTATATATGTAATGAAAATTAATGCATATAAAACTTTTGTGCAAGACATAAAACTGAAAATGAAATACTTAGGCAAAGAATGCTTGTACAAAGATAAGAAACAATTTGTTGAATGGTGAAATGATATACATATATGAAGATGTAAGAGAATGTATTTTTTGAAATGATTCGAACCAAGAAAATGTTTTAACGAAAGTTAGAAAGACACTGCATTAAGTTGTATTAATGAATGAAAAGTAAATGCATAGAAGATAAGGAATAATGTGGTTAAAATGAAAGTGATAAAAGGAAAGAAACATGGACACAACAACTTGGAGTGGTTCAGCCAACTGCCTAGTCCACTACCTTGGCTCCTCACTAAGGATTTGAAAAATCTACTAAGGATAGTAGTTTTTACAGGTTTAACTATGACCTCTACTTTTACGGGATAAGTAGGAACCCCAACTTTTACAGGAACAGTTGTAATCTCTATTTTTCACATGCTAAGTAGGAACCTTCACTTTTATAGGCTAAGTAAGAGCCTTCGCTTTTCATAAACTAAGCAACCATTACATGGGGCTTTTTCTTTCTAGGCTGAGCCATAACCACTGAGAGCTTAAAAGATTAAATGAATGAATCACTCAACTCTCTTATACAATCTGGTTTAGAAAGATATACAATTAACCTCACCAGATAAATGCTTAAGAGTGATAGGAGATAAACTAAATAATCACTCACTCAAGCATAGAAGAATGGCTTGAAAAGAATTAGGCTTGTTGTGATTGGATTTGATCTATGTTGTTTGAGCATATGCACCCACTGCTATGTCAACAACATAGTCTTTCTTGATGGCTTAACAACAACTTGATTGATCGCTCATCTTGTCCTTATATAGAAGTTTGATAGTTAGATTTAACATTGAGACCTTACAACTTCTTTGATTTGACCATTAATGGTCAAAGTAGTTAGAAATTATTGTGGGGTGTCCTAAAATTCTCCCAAGTTTCAAAGCAATTTTCAAGTTCATTCTTCCCCATACAGTCTTTGGGACAGAAGCCTCTCAGACCCCCGATGGGTCCCCCCAGGATCGGCATGCATCATTTTTGCCTAAGTCCAAATGTAACACCCTGCTTTTCTCTTACTGAGCGTGTCACTATGCTGGGGCCCAAAATATACATAAATATTTTTTTTCTTTCTTTCTTGGTATATATCTTAAACCATAAGTACAGAATTCCAAACAAAACCCCCCAGCAAATCATTAAAAATGCAGAAGCAATAATTGAAACTTGATATGGTACATAATCAATTCACTTTATTTATAACATAAGAATCTGTACCATATGTAACATCATATCCTCAATATTGAAATACATAAATACATGGAGATTCCATAATGTTCTAACAAGGCTAATCATCAATAAAGCATCAACTAAAACATATCCGAGTCAGTTTGCTGAATCCATCGGCCACGCCATCACGTGCCGTCACATCTCAACCTGCTCTTTGCCCTAACTGCAAGTCTCAACTGGAACGTGAAATGTTCTAGGAGCATAACCTATTAGAAGATGAAACTTCTAGTGAGGGTCCACAACATATATAAGAATGCATGATGCGATAATATGAACAATATTTTCGCCATTTAATGTAACTTCCCAGACCCACCAGCCCGGCTAGGAATCCTAGGCAAATCTCGAACCTCTGCAAGATAAGTCTAACGTTATTCTCTCAATGCCCTAGGAGAATTACGGCTACACTCTGGGGGCGACATCCCATTCACATGCACAGATATCAATATGACAATAATATCGTGCCATGCAAATATCATGACTTTTAATGCAATATGACAAAATGAACATTGCATTCATAAATAGGATGCATATAACAATCATATCATAATTATAAGTTCTTGTGAGAATACCACTCACCAAATCATACTTAGGATAGGAAAACTCACCTTTTAAGATAAACTTGCATTTTCTCAAAAAGCGTGCATCGTCTCGATATGCGTGCCCCACCTCGATTCTTGTGCCAACTCTCAAAAGTTGTACCAATCACATCATCTCGATCACCTCAATCATAAAATAATATTTAATCACTAAATATCCCCAATATTCCATTTATTTCTTTTTTCCTTCATTTTCTTTCATTTTCCCTTTCCAAAATTTTTAATAAATACCTCGAGACTATTTTCTCAAATCTAATTTCACAACAATTCATTATATACTATGAACTTCAAAGGAAAAATACTGAACTTACCCGGATGTTGCGTTTTCATGCAAAACGAGGCTCTTTAGTGTTAAAATCGAGACATCAAGAAGCCGAACTTTAAAACTTTTTACACGAACCTCCATAAAATATTTTTCCAGAATTTTAGGAAAATTTTGCACATTTTTCTAGGCCTACACGCGCCCTCACATGCTGGTGCGTGGGCTGCGCGTGTTGATCAACGTGTGGCCCATGCGCCGATCGTTTTCTCCGGCGCCGGCCATGCCGGTGATGCTGGTTCTCGATGCCACCTTGTAGCTTTCATCCAGTCGATCCTAATGGACCCTCTTGAGGCTTGAAAGGACCACCGGAAGATACCCCATTGGGCGTTTGAAGTCTCGGATCGGCTGCTTACCTCCAAACTTCGGCGAAGCCCAAAACCCTTTCAACTCTCGACCAAAATGCATCAAAATCTCCAGATTTCTTCTTTAAGACATGGGCAACAAAAGCCCTATGGTTTTGGCCTCCAATTCGTTCAAAAATAGGAGCAATTTGAATCTCTAACTTACCTATTTTCGGCCAACTCGAAACCCCTATTTATAGGCATCTTTGATGCTCAAAATGCTCGAGATCGGTTAGCCCATGAGCCTTAGAGCATAACCCTACCCCGGATCGACCTTGAGCAAGCCTCATCCGACAGCCAAAAGTGTTTTACAGGTACTCGATCGCGTGGCCACTTCCGGCTGCTTTTCTGGCCAACCCATTGGCCGTTGTCGGCCCATGCTTTAACAAAAGATGCTCCTTGGCCTTCCCTCGTGCCATCCTTGTGGCCAATTTCGGCCATGGCCAACCAGCCATATGCTGGTCATTGGCCAACTTTGAAAAATTACATTTTTGACCCCTTAACTTTTGGGCTATCTCTCTTTGACCCTTTTCACTTAACCCCTCAACTTTCCATAATTTCATTTAAGACTCTCGAGTCCTAAAACATCATTTAACCCTTGAGGATTTCGAAAAAATGTCATTTTGGCCTCCCTCTAGCAATTTCCAAAAATTACACTTAGGACCGAATCTTCGTTTTGGCCCTAAACCTTTTCGTTTCTTCCTGAAACCACTGAAGGGTTATTTCTTATGAAAAATCGAAGCCCCCTCAAGCATCCGTTGATTCCTGGGAGTTGTCTATAACAATTCGGTATTGCAGCCTAATTAGCAGCTACCTTTTTGCTGTACCAAAAACTGTTCCTAATCTTATTTTCTTTGATGCTATAAATCATATCTTGGGGTGCTCGTTAATGTCACATCATTTTCCTTTGGTATCTCGGCTCCAGAGCACTCCCGGCAGTCGATTTAGTCAATTTTTTGGGCTATTCAGATACCAATTTTCTCTGAAATCCCATTTCTGTAATAAATTGCATTAACCTAAATTTATCAGGTATTATACCAAAGACACCTTCGAGGTCTCCCGGGCCTTAGCCATTCGGTGGCCCAAAGCCTTCTTTGGGGCCACCTGGAGATAACCATTGGGGTGTCCCACCCCAAAGACTACTCTAGACCCTTTGGCCTCCCTAAGGCACTTCTTGGAAGAGTCCTTCTACTCCATTATGGGTCCCACCACTTCGTCTATAAATACTCACCTCTTTGAAAAAAAATGGATCTTTCGATCTTTTGACTCCATGGACCCCCTAGACTCTTTATGCCTTTGTCCCAATACTTAATCTCTCTCTCTCTCTCTCTCTAAAACCTATCCAGGAACACAAATATCCCTTTGGGATATGAAATAGACATACACTTGCATCATACGTCATGCTTTGGATATTCTTCAAATTATTATCTGACTTTGACATCGGAAGGGCTGCATGGGGGAGTCTCCTGCGTTCCTTTCTGACTTTTATTTGTGACAACAAGCTAAGTCCAAGCTTAGCTCACCTAAAGGATCGAAAGCCTTGCCTCCCAAAGACCCATTAGGATCCCTTTCTCTTGACTCCCTGAAGGCCCATCTAGAAGCTCCTGAGGACCCATCTGGGTTCCTACCTTATTGAGTTTTGGCCCTGACCTGTTCCAAATTCATTTGGCCTTGCTCGTGGCATATTGGACCCTCTGTTGTGGTGAAGGACTCTACTTTTGCTGATCTCAAGATAAATAAATTTAATAATTATAATTAGGTAACAACAATTTGGCACCATTTGTGAGAATCAAGAAAAAATCTGTCCCTTAACTGCCATAAAAAGTGCCTTAGGCGATATAAGATCAGGATCCCCAAATAACCACCAATCATGGATAGTCCCTATCTTGTCGTCTGTGAAGATGACATTAGAAAAGGTGGTGTTCGGGCGCATTTTCTCTAAATACTCTCGGGCTAAGTAAAATCTATACTTCGTGAAGCCCTCAGCATATCTTTTTTTCCCCTCAAAACAAACCCAGGATGATCGATACTCCTTAACTGTTTCGGCCTTGATAACCTCAATACTCATTCCCCAGAGTTGATCGGATAGCTTATCAGCAACCAAAAATTGGGAATGGGCACCATCTCTTTCTTATAAGGCTCGCTTCAGTTTAACAAATAACTCGAAATTTTCCCCTAACAGTGATGCCTCAGTTTTCCTAAGATGCTCCATATCTCCTTTTAAGCAGTCATTCTCCTTCTTCACCTCCTCTGCCTCGCACTCGTGCCAGGAGGCCCTCACTTTATGCTCCTTGAGGTCCTTAACTTTGTGTTTCAGGTCCCTTACTTTATCTCTTAGGCATAGAGCGTGGTAGATCATCCAATCTCTATCATCCTAGGCCTTGAGCAAGTTAGCCCAAGCCTTTGTCGTGGCCATCGCTTGGCATTGAAGTTCCTAGATGTCTTTCAACACTCATGATGATCCATCAACCCTCCCTTTCGAGGCAACCTCTCTTTTGAGGGTAGGATGTAACATAACATCCATGATAAACTATCGATTCTTGTGTCACCAAAAAACTTACAATGCATGACAAATAAAATTCATCAATGAATATATGCATTTCCCATCAACATAACATGTGTATGCAATCTACATGATGTATAGCATAACAACCATGTCAATATGATAAGACTATTTACATAAGACTGAGTTTTGGGGTCGAACCACTTACCTTGAAGGTTTACTATTGGAAGTTACTGTTTCACCGCAAGCAGGCCTAGGTTTCTATAAAAAACACTAGTTTCGATAAACTAAACCTCTAATATTTTTACATAGGGTTGAAAGGCATTAAATGATAGGCATAACTGAAAAATTACAAGGCAAGAGGACTCCACATGCACCCTAGGAAGGTGGCCCATGTGCCTTCACATGAAACACTTTCCTAGCGCATGAACTACATGCGTGTCCCTTAAAAACATACAGCTTTGCACAGTTTTCGTATTTCGACCTTAACTCCCTCGTTTTAGCTCGATTCAACTCCCGTTTGAACCTATGGGTCTCTCTCTTTCCCCTCTACAGGAATATAACAAGAAAGATAACTTACCTTTGAAAACTCTAGTAAGGCTTGTTCTCCTCAATTTTGCTCTGACCTTCCTCTTTCCTTTTGCAGATTTCTCTCCTTTTTCTTAAGCACAAATCCTTCACCTCAATCTATCAAGTGGATCTCAAATGGAATGATTTTGAGAACAACCCCATGGCCTTTTTTATAGGCTTAGACTCCAAAGTGATCCAAATCTAGAATGGAATAACTTTTCAAATCTGCAACCATACCTCTCACTTTTTCCCATTCCTAACACCTCACCTCACCTCACCATACCTTTATGCCATCATTACTTGTACTAACTTACATTTTTCCATTCCTAACACCTCACCTCATTACTTTTCGCCATACCTCTTATTTTTTCCCATTCCTAACACCTCATATCATTATTTTTCACCATACCTCTTACTTTTTCCCATTTCTAACACATCACCTCATTACTTCTCATAATTAACCAAGGCCATACCCTTACAATTAACCTTAATTAACTTCATAATCCCATTTTAGATTTTGTACAATCCTCAAATATCAAATTTATAATAATTGAGATACTTAAAATCCAAGATTGATAACTCCAAGTTACTCGATAAGTATAGTTTCGTCTATAGACCCTCACAGGACCTTTGTTTCATCCTGAAACTGCTTCAGGGTTGATCTTTACATAAAACCGGAGCCTCTTCAGGTTTTTGTTGACATTTCAAAAGTCCCTTACAATCATTCGATTTTTCAGCCTGTATCTTAGTTGTACTAAAAACTGTCCCCATTTTGATTGCTTTCACCTCATAAATCTTGTCTCAAGATATTTGTCAATGATATATCCTTTTCTTTAGACATTTATGTCCCGCAGTACTCCATTTCATTGATTCGGCTATTTAAAATTAATAAATTGCCTTCTAGATCTTTAAACTTGACTCTTCTAACATCACGGAACATGAAATATTACTCATTTTGATTTGGGGTATTACATCTCCTCCCCTAACAGTAGTCGTAAATTCTCCTTTCCTAGGACCCCTTGGTTTCCATGACTTAGGGATATGAAATGATAGCGCAAGGTCTTTAACATGGTTTCCCTTCACAACCGAACGTCTCATCCATAGGGAGATAATAATATCAGTAGGAGGTTGTTCGAAATCCATTTTATCTTTAAGTCTTGTATTTTTAAGCAAGAGTGAGACTTCTAGAGAAGTAGAAAACTTTGGGGGTAGAGAACAAGCAAAGGTCTTTGGGACAACAAGGAGTCTTCGGGAGCTTCGGATGACTCAGGCCCTTCAGCGTAAAAATGTGGCCCATTCGAGACCACTATTTATTTATAGTCGTGGGCTTCAGTAGACCAAGCCTCATCAGTCCCTCAAAGATGAGACCCGATGAGCCATCAGACACTCATTTATATTTTACTCTTCTCTTCGCCTTTCAACCCAAGGCAATAGTGAGGAGCTATTGTTGTGGGGTAACCTAAAATTCTCCTAATTTCAAAAAAAAATTCAAGTTAATTCTTCCCAGGATAGTCTTCGAGATAAAAGTGTCTCGAACCCCCAATGGGTCCCCTTAGGATCAGCATGCATTATTTTTGCCCAAGTCCAAGAACACCCTTCAGCGTCTCCTAGGCCTAAGCTATCTGATGGCCCAAAGCCCTCTTTAGGGCCACTCGGAGATAGCCATTGGGGTATCCCTGTTAGAGATATGCCCCACAAGCCAATTATATTTACATGTAATTGATCATATTTTACATTGTGACTCTTTATCTTCAGTCAATTATTATTGCAAGGCATTATATTTTTTATTTGTCATTGATGGTTGTCTTTATTATTTTCATATTTGACAAAGTCCATAAATCAGATAGGCTCATGGAATATGGTCGTGCATAGAGATGATGATCATGAAACATATTCCTCATAAGCCTTGATCTTAAATGTTCCTAGTCGTAGAGTTATTAGGATTGGACACTAATACCTCGGATAGACTAGCATATATGATGCATGCTCAATTAGGAGAACGTCTTGTTTCATGGACATTGGTGTGTGGACACTAGTGCATATATGTGGGTGCTTATTATAAGAATAAAGTACACTGAACTGACCCGCTACAGAATTCCTAATGGTAATTGTTTATTGTCGAATTGGAATTTCTGTGTTGCAATAGCGCAGATTGGTCTTTAGACTTGAGACATCATGATAGTCTTATATTTGACTGGTTATGATTTGGTTCTTTTTGGATTCCAATGGAGTCCATTAACAAATTATCACTAGGCGTAACCTTATCACATATGAAGGCTTGTGAATGTCGAAATAGGATTCATCACTTATCGATAAGATGAGAAGATGTCCTATGTATTTCGATGATTTCATGACCGAGGAAATCCTTGGCCAAGGTAAGGTGGAAATCAAAAGGTGTTTTGATTTCATCGAACAAGTCATAAATCTGGAATTGATACATAGTTGTTGGATGACTAGGGTTTTGTCATAAAACCATACCCTAAATTCAATTGGGACATAGATTGATGAAAGGATTTTACTATACGGTAATTGCAATCGAAAATGTCCATTTTTTCATCGTTGGCTAGGCGTTCATGGCATGTTGCTAGACGTTAACCATGATATGTAGGGTTTTAGAATTAATATGATTAATTCTAAAACTATTAATTAAAGAGTTTAATTAAGAAGTCCATGTGATGAGTTAATTATGAAGCCTATAAGTTTAATTAAAGAGTTTAATTATTCTAATAAGTTGGGCCTTCATATAACCCAATAGAATTGGCCCTACATCTAGCCCAATGGTGGACCTAAGGGGTCACACACTTGGGTTGAGCCCGTTCCACAAATTAAAATAGAGATACGGCCCAATATGATTAGGGGTCGAGCCTAAAATGTTTAGGGGCTTTCCAAAGGCACAATTAGGGTTTTTAAACTCTATAAATAGGCCACTTAAGAAGATGGAAAAAAAAGGGAGAAAATTTCGGATCTCTCATAGGCGCCTAGGGTTACTAGCATCACTCAAGGCGTTCGTGGAAACGGCCGATCGTGTGGACCGACTTGGAGGAGTTCGTGTTTGCGACTCTACGGATCAATCAAGGAAGAATCTACTCTTCACGGTTGCCTGATTTCTAACAATCCCACCCCGAAAACTTCTTCAGGCTCTCCGGCCTCCCTATGGCGCTCCCTAGAAGAGTCTTCTGACTCAAACTTGGGTCCCACCACTATGTCTATAAATACTTGCCTCTTTGAAGGCAAATATATCTTTCGATCTTTTGGCTCCACGTACCCCTTGGACTCATTTCATAGCTTTGTCCCAACACTTAATCTCTCTCTAAAACCCATTCGGGAACACAAATATCCCTTCACGACATGGAATATACTAACACTTGCATCATGCATCATACATCACACTTTGGACATACTTCAGATTATTGTCTGACTTTGGCATTGGAGGGTCCGAGTGGGGGAGTCTCTGGCATGCCTTTCTAACCTTTATTTGTAACAGCAAGCTAAGTCCAAGCTTAGCTCATCTAAAGGATTGGAAGCCTTGCCTGCCAAAGACCTATTGTGATCCCTTTCTCTTGACTCCCCGAAGGCCCATCTGGGCAGCACATCTAGAAGCTCTTGAGGACCTATCCAAGTTCTTGCCTTAATGGGTTCCAGCCTGAACCCGTTCCAAATTCGTTTTGCCTCGCTCATGGCATCTCAGGTCCTCTGTCGTGGTAAAGGACTCTGCTCTGGCTAATCTCAAGACAAATAAATTTAATTATTGTAAAAAAAGAAAAAAGAAATATATGCATAATATATATGGGAAGCATTAAACACACTTGCATAAATATATTCTAACATTTTTTATAAGAGAGTACAGTTAGATGCCTTGAAATAAGCAAATAAAGTTTTAACAATCAAAATTGGTCTTTTTTTGCTTTCTTAGTAACAACTATAAAATTTGAAATCAAATGTTAGTTTATCGACTAAGTCCTGGACTGACTTGACTAATGAAATGCACAATCGATTGGATAAATCAAGTAATCAATTATAGATAAGTCTCACTCGAGTAAGACAAAGTCATTACTCGACTAACTCACAAGCCATAGATACCTTTTATTAAGCACTCGACTACTTAGCTAGGCTCACTTGACTTAGAAAATGATATACTTGAGTACAGATAACTAATATTCGATTAAAATTAAACACAAAGACTTAGCCATATTTTATCCAACCTTCACTCGATTAAATCATATAGATAATTGATTATAAAAGTACATTAGTCGATTGAGAGAAAGATATACTCAACTAAAGAGATACTTGGATTTTTTATATATAGAGAAATACTCGATTGAAAATACTCTTTACTCGACTGATTTTGAAAATACAGAGAGTTCATACAAAATACTCGAGTAGGAAACCTTAATAGTCAATTGAAAAAAGATTTTGCTAAAGCATATAATTGATTGATTTGAAAACAACTAAACCAATACTCGATTGAGAAATGCACTCATATGTTAATAGTAATAAAGATACTCGATTGTAAAGATACCATACTCGATTGTAAGAACTAGGATTTTGTATGACACATACTTGAGTAAGGTTTTGAGACACATGATTAAATTGAAAAACATACTAAGCAGTTCTTGATTGATAAAGCTATTTTGATTGAAGGTAGGTGTAGAAGATATAAAAGAATGTTTGGATACTTTGCCTTCAAAAGCTTTAAAAATACATATACTTAGTATAACAAAAATCTTTATACTTAATCCAAATTTTCAAAATATTTTCTCAAATATTTAGCATCAAGCTCGATTATTACAAAACTGAATTTTCTATAAGAATATATGAGCATGAAGTTCTCCAATTTAAAGAAAATATATTCTTAAGCTTCATACTCCTTTATCAACTAAAACTAATACTCAACTACTTTGAAGGACATATATAAATATATGAGTATGAGGTTTTTCAATATACATATTGTAATACTCGAGGTTTTTGGAGTGTTGTTATAAAACATTTCCTTGGAAGTTGAAGAATACAATAGACACGCGTGTAATTCTCGAGTAATTTTCAATGAACAAATGAAGGATTTTCTAAAAGATCATGGAGATTAAAGCAAGAGATCATCATCTTAAAGGATTTTGGAAGGATTAAGGAATTCTAGGGCACAAGTGATATAAGTACAAAGAAGTTTTGGGCTAAGGAGTTATTTGTGAGAAACCTAAAATATCTTGTAACTAAGTAGTTAAAGAAAGCAAATGAGCTAACTTATGGTTGGAAATGTAATCATGAGCAATGATGGGAAATGTAGAAAGTGTAATTAACCATGTGGTATGTAATGATGAGGAATCTTGAAAATCTAATTAAACATGTGGTGGCACACATTTCAAGGGACACTTGTCGCAAGGGCATGGAAGGGCACAAATCTCTAGGGACACGTGGCGCGATCCTACGAAATCAATGATTACATATCTTATCCAAGTGACACGTGGCATGCCTGGATTAGTAGAGGATGTCTATAAATACCTAGCCCTTGGAAGGTTCATTCTTACCATTAAACAAGAGGAAAAGGAAATGAGTTTAGGAGAAAAAATTCTGCCCAAAAATAGGGTGCAAAAACACTTCGCTAGAAAAATCGAGCCACCACCTTAAAAGGAGTCAAACAACATAAAAAAAAAAAGGTAAGTTCAGTTTCTTTCTGTAGTTCATTAGAGAGTTTAATAAGGGTCACATGGGTTCAAACAAGGGTCAAATCGGAGTCCGGACAAGGGAGAACGGTCGAAAAACATCAAAAGGTCAAAACGAAAGGGCTACGCGTGCAGCTCACGTGCCACATGCCTGCTGCGAGTGAAGCACGTGGGGGTCCTTCCCCTAGTGTGTGTAGGAATGTGTGGGGCCTCCTTGGGCCACAATTTTACAGATTTGGTCCTTAAATTTATTTCTAGGACCCTATATAAAAATATTTTAAGTTTGAGTTATGAAAATATGTAATTTTTGCAGAAAACCATTCCCGAACCTTGTGAACAGTGCCCTAACGCATCCAAACCAGTAAGGTGAGTGCTTCTTGCATCCTTATGCTACATATCAAACATTTTGTCTTAACATGGGTAAGGGTGATTACTTGCATAAGTATGACTTTCCTTTAAACCGAACATTTTCTTTCTTTGTCATGCATTACTTGGTGTGTGTGGCTAGCTGAAATCAAGATCTCATGTTAGACTGGTGAAAAGTCATAGAGATGTGAGAACATGATGGATCAGCGTGGGTGATTGCAACACCTCGGCGTCACTACCACACGGGCGGTTTCATGTCATTTGGATAACTCATTTACATGCATGCTTTCTCTTCTTAATGCACTCACTTAGATGTCATTATCTAACTTGGGTGTTTCATACTCCTGGGACGTTCAACATCCCAGATATATTAGCATGCTAGGTACCCCAGAGACAAGCAGGAGAAAAGGTTGCGAGGAGGCCGATGTTTAGTTTAACTTTATGTTATTCATGTGCTATGGATCTTATGTAACATTTGGATTTGTTTGAGACTTGTGTATTGCAGTTGTATAAATATAGGTTATGTAAGGCTTGGATTTACATTTTATACTATTGAGGGTGTAAGTCGGGGTTACTACGTGCTATGAACATGGTAAGAGTTGCTCGTTAGATTTTGGAAGTTTTCGAATGATGTATTATAAATAGTAGCTAGGATACTCAAGGTTATAAGAAGTGTGTGTGTGTGTGGGTGTCCTGCAATTGTACCTATAGTGATGCGTTGTCTTTTGAAGTATTGGAGGTCGTGAGTATTTCTTGTACTTATAAAAGAAATACAGTGAAAACCCCTTTTATTTAGCTTTGGTTAAGCCTTCAGTTTCGATCCAATGCTTCCGTTGGTAAGGGTTTCCATAATGCCCTAGGTGATGTCTGCTTATATTTCATATTGTTGTGTATTTGGAAAAATTGGGCATTACACATATAAAATGTTTTGGAAATAATCTATTAACCAAGTTTACTTAAAATATATTTTTTGAGATTATTTTCTCCATAAATCAAAAAACAAACTTCTCAACAAAATACATATTACATCCATTAATAGTGAGTTTCTCTCTCATACTTGGGAAGAGCTCTCAATTGCCATCTTCATGATGGTTTCTAGCTCACATTGTGAGGACCCTCTCTGATATTTTACTCGTATTAATCGTATGTATGTATTATGGTTTTGATGATAACAAACAAATCAAAGTTATATTTTAAGTTCAAACATGAGTTTTCAAATGTTTAATATATCATATGAAGATATAATATTCACCATAATGGAGATTGGAAAAACATATTTGTATTGGAAAATCTTTGAAATTAAGATCTTATATAAATAATATGGAAGAAAAATTTTCAAGGAAAATTCAAGTCACCTGTCAACCATTGTGGTCTCAAGCTTTTGCCAGTCAACCAATTGCCTTGGACCTATCGACTGATAGAAAGCATAAGACCAACTCGAGCTTGAATCTATCGACCATTTAAGCAATTTTTGCTTCTGGTTGTCAATCGATGCTTCTTGATATGTCAACCGACAGAATGCATTTTGCCTTGCATCTGTCGACCACCTAAAACATTGAGACTTGCATTTTTCCTTGACCTGGATCTATCGACTAACAGTATGTTTGTCTTCTCATTTTTGCATTTCTAGGTCTCTGTTTGTGGACCGATTGGTATAAGGCTGTCGATCGATAGAAAGCAAACATGTGGACTCTTTGCATTCTAAGCTTTTAACTGTCAACCGACGCATTGAATCTGTCAACCGAATTTTAAATCTCTTAACTAATCTGTCAACCGATGCCTTGCATCTGTAAACCGTTTATGTGTCAGAAATCGCCAATAGCTAGTTTTTCCACTAATCTAAAGTGCTCCATTCACTTTCAACGGGCAAGATTCTTAAATAGGCTCTCAAGGTATTATAAATAGAAGTCAAATTGATGATTCAAACTACTCAAGTGATCATAATACAAGCTCCCAAGTGCTCACCCATTTTTGTGCTCCATTGATGTATTCAATCTTTATTTCAAGGCTTTGTATTTACTTTGTAAGATTCAATTTCAAGCCTTGCATCTATTTTAAGTTACATTTTAACTAAGAGTGCATACTCTTATATATATCTTTCTTGTATCACCCTTTGTGTTCCTAGCTCATATAGCTAAAGGACCTACTTATATTAAAGTAGGAGGTTGTATATTTCTACCTAGCTTTGCTAAAAGGCTTGTTTGTTTAAGAAAGATGTTGTATATTCTTGACTTGGTGCTAGAGGGCATACCAGTGTGATAGGGGGATTATAGTGATTTGCTTGAAAATCTATAGTGAGGAGCTAACAAAGTGGATTAGGCATGGTTTAAGTTGAACCATTATATATCGTTTGTGTCACTTTATTTCTCTAACTCTTTATTTCATAAATTGTGATTTGCAATCTTCTAATCATTTTTAAATTGCATCAAAATTTTGTCCTTCATTATACAAGAAATTTCAAGTTTTTAACCAAAATTTTAAATATCCCAATTCAACCCCCTCTTGGGTATTGGTGCCATTACTATTCCATTATATCACTTTCTCCCAAGCACTAGGAATTGACATTTCAATCCCTCATACTACACTATTTTGTCCAGAACATCCATTTATGTTCCTCTTCAAAGCACTAAGACTACTTATTACCCTTTACCTTTTCTTTCATCTCCTACTACAACACAGTCCTCCATATTTTCCTTACCATGTTATAAGCCCTTACTCTCGATTCCAACTTTAACCAAGAGCATACCCACCTACAACACTACTTGGTTGGGAAGATCTTGGTTACTCTACATCCTAAAAAAGTTCGCATAATGATCACATAAACATAGAATTTGAAAGGCCACATCTTCTTCAACAAAATCTCTAGGAATATGTATATTGTACACTTCTCAAAGGCCTTTGATATTGATCTGCTACTTAGCTAAAAATCTTATGCAATTGCAACAATGGCATCCTAAAATTAACCCATTTGCTTGACTTCACACATGAAGTTTTTTGGATTCAAATTCAAGGACAACCTCTAGGAAAGATGCTAGAATCAAACTCTTGGAATGCCACAATTGTAGATGACACCCCTAAAAGTAGATAGATCTTTTACCTCCAACATTGAGTGGTTTTAATGCCTTTGTACGAAAGTGTTGATATGTGATGACCCGCTCCCACCTACGGGTGCCACCAGTGAATAATCGACCGGATTATTCACACATCAAGTCAACAACTGAAGAAATGAACTATATTTCAACAAGAAATGCCCTAGGTGGAGACTAGGCTTCGCCCTTCTTTTTGCTCCACTTGAGGAATCGGTCCCAAAACAATTAAAGAAAATTATAGCGGAATGGAATCCGAAACCCGAGTGAGCTTCACCTTTCTTCAACTCGCCTTACAACAAGCCAAAGGTGACCCAAGCACAAAATAACATATTACAAATTCATTGAGTACTAGGGATTTATGGGAAATTCCATATCGAACCTTACACAATCTGAAAATTGGCTTCCACCAAGCTAAAGCCATTTACAACATAAAACCTCACAATCAAATACTACACTATACTGATTACATCCAACTAGATACCATCTAGTGTCAACAACATATACATTCAATACACATGAATACATATAGGAATACATACGACATACAAAACTTGGGCAACAACACTAGTTGCCAGTTCATCCTCTCGACATCACCCCTGCTTGCATTTGGACTTGCAACATCTACAATACGAGGTAAAACCTCATGAGTCATAAAGACCCAGTAAGGGTGTAAATGAATGTAAACAAGATAATATATGAGATGCAATGACAATAAGTATGCATGAATGGCGAGGCATCATTGCCCTCCGAACCCACTTGTTCAAGGCATTAACTTCCCATATTACCCCTAGCATGCATCTAGTCTACCCATGGCCATAGGACTCCACTAGACCACCTATAGAACATGCACAATAAACAACTGCACACAACATATATACATCAATTTTACCAAACATTCGCAAAGCCACCCACCCTTGGGGTCATCACTTACCTAGCTCGAAGCCTCTTCTGCCAAGAGCAAGAATACATGACTGGACTCTGAGCTCTTCTAGAACCACCACTTCCCCGATAGAACTTAGATGTCATCACACAAAAATCCAACTCCATTAGAAATTTAAACTAGGTCATATGTTTTTGCCATATACTACAAAAATCACCCATCAACAATTTCCGAACAACCCCAACCGTAGTTTAATTCAACCAACGCTTATTCTACATTATCTCACATAATGTAAATAACTCAAAAATAATTAAATTAATTTACCTTAACCAAATTGGAAGAGAAATCTGGCCAAATGCCTACATTAGTGTCGCCTCCCTAGCTACCACCTTATGCCCAAATTCTATTTTCAAGCCTTTAGCATGCTCCTCGAACTCCAAAATAATTTCAAATTTTTTTCAATTTTTCTAAAATTTTGACTATTTTTTTTCCCTATTTTTTCTCCCTTTTCCAAATTTTACTCTATTTTCTTTATTTCTTTTTCCTCTTTCTTTTTCTTTTTTTTTCTCTTTTCTTTTTTTATTTTCATCTTCTTCCCCGCACACAGCCTGATCCTGCGCACGGCCATCGGCCACACGTTGCCTGGCCTCTACTTGCTGCCAACGCCACCATCGACAGCTCCCGACCATCCGCCTCCAACGTAGCCCGGCCTTCTCTACGCGCGACCGCCACCGCTACTGTTGTTCCAACACCATCGTCGCTGCTTCAAGCCACCTCTGCCAACCAAGACGGCCCCCGATCATCACTCACAACTGCCTCCAGCTGCTGTCAGCCAGCACACAGCCACTGTCGGCTGCTGCTGCTCGCCTCTACATCAGCCATGGTCGTCCGCCGCTTTAGCATTGCCACTAGCCGTTGCTGCATCTTCGATCGATACCTCTTGCTGTCGTCGACCACCCTCATTTGGCCATCTCCGCCAATCTCTCTCCTCATCTCTCTGCTTCGCTCTTCCAATCTCTTAGCCATGGCTTCAAATGAGAGAAAAATCATATTTTAATTGCAACTTCATTGTTACAAACTTTGCCAACAATCCACGCATACATATATATATACACACATTAAACCCCCCAAAATCTCATTAGTTTCACTAAAATTTTTTGATAATTTCACTTGAGGATATAGTAATTTCACGTGGACCGTCCAATGTTTAAATTAATTACCCTCAAGCCACTAAAAATCTTGATTTCTTCGAAATTAATAACCGATAGTTACTCTGAAAGACTGATTTCGTCCTTGCACTTGCACAAGACCCTTATTCCACCCGAAAATACTTCAGGGTTGTCTCATTCACAAAATCGGACCACCCCTAAGGTCTCCTCGACTTCTCAGAGGTCTCTTATGACTATTTGATACCATTAACAATTCGGGCATATACATAAATTATTCCAGAAACTATTCCAGATCTGATTGATTTCAGCGTCATTAGCCTCACCTCATGACTCTCGCCAATCACACGCCCTCTTTCCTAGACATCAAAGTCCCAGGACATTTCCTGTCATCAATTCAATAATTTTATTAATTAATTTCTCAAAACCAACCTTTGGGCTCTTCAGACCACTCAAGCTCCTTTTTAAAAAAATAACTAAAAAATTTATATTTTTTAATACCATGTAAAATCAGGTATTACATGAACGATATTACACAAGGCTTAGTTACCTCCATAAAAGTGAATGATTCAAATAAAAGTTCTTCATTTCTTAATATATCTTATGAGAAGCTAGGAGATATTTGTTATCGTTGTGCTATTGTTAATCATTTGATATATAAATGTGAATTGAATCTCCCTAAACCATGTTTTCTCAAACACATTATCAAAGCTACATGTCAAACTCATTATCTAAATGGTTCCACATTCACATTTCTTTTCATCCTCCCATTAAATAACCCACTGTTTCTCCTATTGCTAGTCCATTAGCTTCAAAAACCATTCCCAAATCCCTCATAAATTTAGAGTTTGCTTTCTTAGTCCCAAATACTACTTGCAAATCCCCTTAAAGCTGTTATTTTACTCGTGTGTATGTATTACGATTTTGATGATAACAAACTAAAGAAAGTTATATCTTAAGTTCAAACTTGAGTTTTCGAAATCAATTTAAGATAAGTTTTCAAATGCTTAAATATCATATGAAAAATGTAAACCCATATCATATCATAAAATAGAGATTGTAAAAACATATTCTTAGAAATTGAGTTCTTGTATAAATAAAATAGAAGCAAATTTTTCAAAGAAATTTCAAGCCACCTATCAAACATTGTGGTCTCAAGCTTTTGCCAGTCGACTGATCACCTTGGATATATCGACCGATAGAATACATAGGACCAAGTCAAGCTTGCATCTGTCGACCATTCAAGCATGTTTTGCTTATGATTGTTGATTGATACACCTTGATCTGTTGACCAACATTATGCTTGCTTTCTCTTTTTTGCATTTCTAAGTCTCTATATGTCAACCGATTGGTATGAGACTGCTGATCGACAAAAAGCAAGCATGTGGACTCTTTGCATTCTAAGCTTCTGACTGTCAATCGATGTCTTGCATCTGTCAACCGATATTTGAATTCCTTAACTAATCTGTCGATCGATGCCTTGGATCTGTCGATCATTTATGTGTCAGAAATCGTCAACGGTTAGTTTGTCCACTAATCCAAGATGCTCCCTCCACTTCCAATGGCAAGATTCTTAAATGGGTTCTCAAGGTACTATAAATAAAAGTCAAATAGAGGATTCAAACTACTCAAGTGATCAATCTACAAGCTCCCAAGTGCTTACCCATTTTTGTCTTCCATTGGTGTATTCAATCTCTTTATTTCAAGGCTTTGTATTTGCTTTGTAAAATTAGATTTCAAGCCTTACATCTATTTGCGGTTACATTGTGACTAAGAGTGCATACTCTTAGACATCTCTCTCTTGTATTACTCTTTGTGTTCCTAGGTCATATAACTAGAGGACATACTTGTATTAAAGTAGGAGGTTGTATTTTTCTACCTAGCTTTGCCAGAGGACTTGCTTGTTTAAGCAAGAAGATTGTATTTTCCTAACTTGTTACTAGAGGGTCTATCCGGTGTGATAGGAGGATTATTGTGATTTGTTTAAAAATCCTTAGTGAGGAGCTAAGGTATTGGATTAGGCTTAGTTTAAGTCTAACCACTATACATCGCTTGTGTCACTCTATTGCTCTTACTCTTTATTTCATAAATTGTGATTTGCAATCTCCATTTTTAACTTGCATTAAAATTCCATCATTCTTCATAAAGAAAATTTCAAGTTTTAAATCAAAATTTTAAATAACCCAATTCACCCCCCTCTTGGGTATTAGTGCCATTGCTATACAATTATATCAAAAGCCACAAGCTAACCTCTCAAACCAACTCATGGAATCCAACCCTAATCTCACATCTATTAAGACCGAGAAAGAAATTCAAATCTTCCATATTAAAGGGTCCCTTTATGTTTACCTCCATATCAAGCAAAATGTAGCCCCAACCCATTTCTTTACCACTCCAAATCCCCAACAGAGTAATTGGAAACTAAGTCTATTCTTATCCCTAAAAACATTGCCTTAGTGAAAGCTATAAAGGAAATTTTAGAAGCTATTCTTTCACCCTAACTTACCACTCAATCTACTAAACCTATAATACAACTACGAAAAGGCCACCCTTCCCTAATCCATTTATCACTGTATTCGCTCACCCAAAACATCATCCTAGCCCCCAATTTACCTCTTCAAAAAGAAAATAGAGAGCATTATGGATGATGAATTGTAGCAAGGCATTCTCACTTAACAAATGAAAGGTGTGTAGATTTAATTACCTCTACCAAGTAACAAAAGTTTGAAATAAAAGAAGGCAATGCAATGATAAATGAAAGAATATAGATTCAATGCATGGTGAACTATGTAGGCATTGACCCTTATTGGTTAACCCCCTCACCATCTAAAAAGAGAAAAAAACTAAATTTATTAACCACTTTGTTACGATATGATGGTTGTGTGCCCATGCCCATCTTTGTAAGGATCCTCCAATTTGTGTTGGATTTACCATATAGATGTTTGTGTGATTTTAAAAAAATTTCTCACTAGAGAAGCGCAATGGAATTCTACATAAATCATATGCAACTTGGATTTTTAAGCAACGCAATTTTACATTACATGTAATCAAATGAATGTGTATCTGAATGGTCAATGTCAAGTGGGTGTAGGAACTATTTCTACACTAAGATTGTATCTTTCTCAAGTTGTGGAGGACCTAGTCCATCCACACCAAGCCTACTTCCAAAATCAACTCGTAGCTCTAGTCAAATTTCTAGCTAGAGAGCCTTAAGTTACTAGCACCTGTCGTATTCTCCTTTGTTTAATAAAACCCGACTTAACACTTGAGCCAACAATAGCTACTAGGAATCAAAAAGAAGGAGAAAAGAAGAAACAACAATGCACAAGTAAAAATGGTTGAGAACAACTACTAACACATGCATAAGCTCGTTTCATTCTAATCTTTTATCTAATATGATTTTTGTAGGAATTCAACCCAGTAGAAAACAGTCGACGGAACAAAGGAAACGGGCGATCGTTCGTGACCAGTTAACAACTCCTTACCATCAATCGACAGCCTGCTGTGTCTTCTTACCATCGCCTTCCCTTTTCAAATCTTGAAATTCTCTTTAATTGATTGTCAACTCAACCATCATCCTCATTTTCTTTTTGCATTCACTCCTTAAACATTCTATATATTTAATCTCGTAGTTATATGTGCAACAATAAATTAAACCTTCTACTTTGTTTTACGCTAGCTATTACCTACACCATCCAATCTTCCTCATATTGATTTGAGCACACACCCATTATGCAACACTTTACTCGCCCACCCTTTAACATGGGACGTGGCCTCATTCACCATGCAATTCCCTATGACGCCCCCTAATTCACAGTCTTTGATTATTTTCTCTTTCATCATTACCATATCTCTTAGCATAGTCATAAACAAATAGCGCAATGAAATTCTAGGAGTAAAGACATGACATACAATATATAGTGCAACAAAGGAATGGGTCGAACCAACGACAAAAAGGACACAAACATCAATATAATACTATACAACGAAGGCATACCTTGAATATGGTCTTTCCATGCTACTTGCTCATGGGATATCTCAATAGCAGTGAGACGTTGACTCTGCGACAGTACTAGCTATGGGGCTGCCTCTTGGACCCCGTGTACTTTCAACGCCTAACTAAACCTCTGGCCTTGTAATCCTTGTCCTCCGCTTTGAGGTAGGGGTTTAGTAACTATTAACCCATGCACAAGCTCGTTTCTCTTCTAATTTCTTCTCTAATATGATGTTTTGCAAGTCTAATCAGAGCACAACAATCTCACAGTATGTCCTCATGTAACCGCCATGTGTAAGTCACTAACAAGGGAGAATCAGTTTCTCTCGAATCTTCCACACACTTTCAGATATATCGATTGTTCCTATCGAGTGGTCGACTGTTTTCTTGACTCTTGGAAAACTAGTCGACCGACTGCAAAAATAGTCTACAATTTTTCCCTACATGCTACCAGTCGAACACTTTGACCCATCTCAAGAAGTCAAGAATCTTTCCATCTTCTTGAGATGTTCTGATGGACTTGAGTGATGCCTAGCAATGTTTCAGGACAATCTAAAAATCAATGAAGTATATTCGTATGTGAACCTATTACAGTTGACAATTACAGTGTAATACAATCATTTCATCACCTAATGTCCCGACCGAGCAAGAGTCATGAAGTTATAAACTCACAAACTCAGTAACTATGTGTCCAATCTCATCAGTGTAACTAGATGATACAAGAGGAAACCCTTTCCTAATCATTCATTTTGTCCCCGCTGAGAACTTTTCTGTCACATTAATAGTAGAACACATAGGACGTTTGTCTTATCACAATAAGGGTGAGGGATCTTATCCACTAGCACCTATCTCCATGTACCAATAACGCAAGATCGCATATGATTCAACGCATTAGCAAATCTTGCACACTAGCACACAAGACAACTGTGTCGCTTCAAGTTAAAGAATCAGTTACACAATCGCAACTTAATAACAAGATTATTATCTAATATGCCATGTGATCTGTTATCAGCGTCACACCTGATGCATTGTTTATCTAACAACCACTAACGAGTTTACTATCAGTATCATATGCTCGGTGGTATGTGACTCATCATTCTTTACCATAAGTATCTCATACTAATCAGAGTAATAAACTTACGTGCTGGTCCGTAATTGATTATGTAACAACCCGCCTCTCGGAGCCCCCTACTGGCATAGAGGATCTGTGAGAGGGTCATCATTAGGATGATATAGAATAGCATCACAAGCCAACCATACGCACCAAACTCAGCGCAATACAAACCATGGCTTTCTTTTCACACAACTAGCAATGAGTTAAATAGACGAGGTTGGCAACAAAATACTTAAGCTCCAATAACAAACAAAATTAAAATGACACCTAGGACCATCTCTTTAGGGTAGCTTTGCACACGATACCATGACCCAAAAGACAAATCCTAGCACTACCGAATGAACCTGCCCACTCAGGCATTTCCTTTACCTAAAATGATGGAAAGCAAGGGTGAGTCACAAGAGTCAGCAAGTATAAACAAGAACAAAGGCTAAGGAGAGAATAACCCAGCACAGTCCGCACACCCCGTGCCCAAGACATGCACATGCATAGCATGAACCACAAGTCGAAGGAAAACTGCATAAAACATGCATATAATGGTCCTTAGGGCCCATATAGAAGACACAGGCACCTAAGTCCCCAACAAACCTTCCGCTGCCATGAACTGGCAAGCATAAAACCACAAGCCAAAGAAAACCTCAGATTGATACTCCCACCTAAAACGAAATGATACTTCCTTGTGCCAACCTTAGGTTGATACTCCCGTCGGAGACGGTACAGTCCTCCCATCCATGATAATAGCCTTAGATCAATACTCTCTCCAAAATATGTACCTCAGGATATCACAATCACCGAGCGCACAGAACCACGCAATGCAACATATAAGAAATGTAATAGCCTCTGCAGAACCCCATAAGCTAAGCACCAAGCCATGTTACACCCACATAGGAACCTACGTAGGCAGAATACTCTAAATGCATATGCTCACCTAACATACCTAAGTCGGCACTCAACAAGCCAATTGGGTTATGCCAATGCGCACACTTCTCATCACACACAAAGCATGTCCCCCAATGAATGCAACACAATCCCATGTGTCACATATCATGACATGCACAATATCAAGGGTCGGTGACTAGCAATACCAGTAGTTGACAACTAGTAGCTTTGTACCTCACACCCTTAAACTTGCATAAACAAATCTCTAGCCCCTTGGGTTACAATAATGCATATTGGAGGGTACCCACAACCACAACTGACTCTCTAGGAACTTAGTCCTACCCGGGTTCAGCATAATTCTCAAAGAAGTAGGGGAGATACAAAGCCCCATGGTAATTAGCAAGAAATATTACAAAGGGAGTTTTACTTAACTTAAACCATCGACAACATCTCGCCAAAGTGTCACAAGTTTAGTATACGAAATTGAGTCAGGGTAAGGGAGGGAATAAAATATTCAAAACGGCAGGGACTTGTATAGGGATTAAAGAACACAGAGAGAAGGTTAGAAACTTGCCTTTAAACGACCAATTCTCATCTCTCCAATACTCTCGCTGCGAAGTAATGCATTCAATAGCAAATAATAAAAATACAACCCAAAGTAATCAAATCTAACCATGTAAAACTTATAATTTAAACGTACAACGCTTCTAATATTTACCCACTTACATAGCTATTTAAACTCCAATTAATTACCAAAAGTCATTGATTTTCCTTGAATTTTTCCCAATTTTTCCATTCTTTATTACTAAGGGCGTGCACGATGCAGTTTGTCCGATCTGAACTATTTTCAGCACACCAAACTGCTGGTGCGATTTTTCGACCAAACCAGACAACTGGTTTGGGTGCGGCCAAACCGCATCGCATTTGCGGTCTGGTTTGGTGCGGTTTACCGTGATTTGAAAATCTAGTACGAGTGAACCTTAAAACCACTAAAAATGCTATTTAAAAATGGTAAATAAAGATACAAATATTGGTAAATAAGGACAATCAAAGATAAATAAATAGGAGCAGAAAAAAAAAAGACAAAGTAGTATAATTCAACATTGAAAGCAGAAAATAACTTGTTTAGAAATGAATTATGCAATTAATCTGTTTAGGAAATAAAAAAATTATCAAATTAACTTGTTTAGCAATGAATTATGAATTATGCAATCAAATTAACCTATTTGGGTGGCTTTTATAATAATAATTTTTTTATAATTTTTTTTATATTTTTTTGGGCGGTTTGATTTTAAACCAAACCGCCAACTATACAAACCGCGAACTGCACAGTTTGTACAGCATCCAAACTATTTTTGAAAGCAAAAATAAAAAATCAACTTGTTCAGTCTGGTTCAATTCGGTCTATCTAGTTTCCGCGGTGCACCAATTTTTTTTTAACACCCCTATTCACTGCTTCTCGTACTTCCCCACTCCCTTTCTATTTTTCCTTCTGTTCCATGCTCAATTAGTGCCCGATTTGGGCTTTAAAAAGCAAAAATAAGCAGCTAAGAATGTGCCACCAGTAGCCGCACAAGGCTACCACTACCCCAGCCCTAAACGATGTCGTTTCGATCTAGCCTTACTGATTAAAATTAGCAAAATCTCCCTAGCCGCATGCAAGCCTCGAGAACTTGTGACCCCTACTTTCCCATTTGCACACACCACTGCCCAAGCTACAACCGCCTTCAACATGTACACGCGTACCATTAATTTTAAAGTAACCCCCAGTCTCCTCTTTGGAATTCTAACTTAGACCCCGCATTTCTCGAAAATTATCACCTACTCATTTCTTTAATAATAATGGTAATACCTCAAAACTTCTGGGAATCCCAATTACACCTAAATTAATAATTTCATAAATACTCTCAAATAAAATAATTATTTATCTTAATTGACTATTTCCTCAAAACAATATAAATTACTATTTTTCCTTAAAACCTCAAATACTCACTAATTACTTCAAATACCAGAATTAATAATTATTATTTATCTTCAAAATTTTGAAATGTTACAGATTAATCAAAGTCTCTATTTGAAAAATCCATGGACTATGAACATTTAAGAAATCCAGTTACCTGAGAAATTTGTCAACATACTCTTAACAATTTAAGAATGAAATGTTTAACAAAAAATTTAGAAACTCATTCATATATAGTACAAGAGTAATTAATAAAGATAACTTTACCATTAATATATATAAAGATACATCAATGTTTTATACCCACTAAATAGCATCTAAATCTAATATTATGACACATTATTAATAATTTGCGCCCTCCAGCTTTGAGTCGTCATCTAGCTCTGTATGTAGTTTTAGGTCTCTATGTTTGCTCTTCGGCCTTCCATTTTGTTGTTTATGGGTCATTTGCCGCTAGCTTCAATGAATCTATGTAGAAAAATAAATAAATAAATAATAATAAAAAATAACATCTCTTTTCAATTGTAAAATTAAAAAAAAATCTATATTAATATATAGTACCACACATAAAATTAACCTCAAAAAAACTAAAAAAAAAAAAATCTAATATTACTCTAAAAAGTACAAACACTCATTTTTTGTGATAAATTAAAAAGAAAATATTATTAATAAAACTAAAGTAAGGCCAACAAAATCCAGTACATCAAGAACACCATAATAAGACATAATACCTAATGCAAGCAACCTCACTAAAACCATATATTCCAAATTAATACTCAAATACCAATTACTAATTAAGAATTAATAGAACAACCCTTCAAACCAAAAGTGAGAGGATAAAAGCAGCGTCACTAGTCCAACAAGTAGCCAGCAACAAACACACAAATATATATGTATAATCCTTATGCATATATTAATGTAAAATAATTAAGTTACACTTTTTACTTCAATTCAAAATTAAGATCCATCAATCAGAATTGATTTTTTTTGAAAGGTCCAGATTGAAGACCGTATCAAAATGTGTTCAGTCCTGCACCATATTGACTTTTTCAATTCTATATATCGACTTGGTCTTCAACTTCAAATCAAAATTTGAACACCTCTTAATCATATATATATATATATATATATGGACCGTGATGCATGTATCAACAGAATGACAAGTCCAATGATTGAATCGGACTTCATTTGATGATAAAATCCAATCAGACTTCATAAATTAAATTTCATTATTGGTCATCAGGACATCGCGGACAGGAGAAGCTCAGGCTTATGAAGCCTGATCGAGATTCATCTAGAGGCGATAACAATAAATTGGGTAAGAGTATTTTTTGTTATTTGACGCCTTCAATCATCTTTTTGATAATTCAATTATTTGTATAAGTAACATTTTTCTATAGTAAGAGTTAAACCCATTATATTAAAGATAATAATTTTTGAAGCCTTCTCCTTCTTTCCCTTCAGGGTCCTTTTAACATTAATTGTAAAAATTATGAAGGAATAATTGAGTTAACGAGTCATTGTGAAATTCTTGGAAAAAATGATTAAGCGAAGATGGATTGAGAAGAGAAACCAAGAAAGCTAGCTAAGCTATATATACCTTCTTGTTGAGACACTTACTAAGAAATATATAGAGATAATAACATATATGAGGATTTATGTACACGCAACGTTTATAGATTTAGAAAAAAAAAACTTAGGATAAAATCCATGTACATGGAGGGCTTTAATTAGAGAAAATACAAATATATTATTAAAAATATGCATTAATTATTGGGTGTTAGAATATGTAGAGAATACTAAAACGTTAGGTCTTTAGATAATGTTGTTAACTAAGATATAGATCAAAAAAGATAAGATAAGTCATTTATAATGCATTTATTAAACTTATTTAACGATTCATGAAAAATAAGTTATTTGACTTCTTATCTGACATTTTTCATAAATGTGTATCTTTTTTTTCTTAATATAAGCATATTTTGAACCTTACAGATAAGAAAAAATTATGCATATGTACTTTAGTGCATTCTAAAAAATTTAACAAACAGTTTGATAAAAATTTTGAAACGCTTCTCTTATCTTAACAATTTCATATATTGATTTGGAGTATTTCAATCTTATCTTAATACAATCTTATTTTACTCATTTTAATAAATACTACTTTAATAGATGAGATAAAAGGAAAAAGTGAGTACTCAATTTGTAATATATATAGAAGAACACTATAGAATTTAGAAGTTTTTAAGTTAAGTAGATCATTGAAAATCGTGTTTATAGAATTTTTTTCAAAATTTTCAAATCAAATCACTTTTTGAAAAAAGAAATTAAATCAAACTAATAACGATTTGGGCCAAACTTAATTGGCTACCTTTAAAATTTTAGATAATTAATCCTATTTAATGAGATTATGATTTGATAATTAACCCTCAAATTAGTCTGGCAGTGTTTTTAATAAAAATAGAAATAAATAAATTTTAGAAATGTGAATTTAGAGCAGAAAAATAAAGGTGGGAATGTGGATGTGGGTGCACCAAAACTAAGATGCAGCGACGGTCAAATTATCAGGCTTGAAATTTATTTCGTCCTCCCAAAGTCTCTTGCTTTTCAAACGTTTGACTGCCGCCTTTCCATATTTCAACTTTTAGAGCTTTCACATCCTATCATACCTACACTACATAGATATATATATCTCAAACAAGCCACCACCTACTACCTAATTACCATTAATTTTGTTTTTGATATATTATCCAAAAAGTTTAAATGCAAGAGGTGGTTAACTAAGGCTATGCCTGGTCTCGCTAAACAGAGAAAAAAGGGGAAGGGAATGGAACAATTTTGTTTCATTGTTTGTGTCGAGTAATATTTGTTCGTAAAATGAAAGGGGGCGATTTGCATGCTATAAGTTGTTCGACGCAAACATCAAGTGTTGGGAAATTAAAATGAGAAATGAAATGAGAATAGTCATTATTTTATTTTATGGTTATAGTTGGTATAGATAAGAATGAAATGACTATTTCATTATATTATAATGTTTGGTGTAGTTTTATTTTGGTGAAATGAAATGATTTGATGAAAATATCTTTTATATTATAAAAAATAGAATTTAATTTTAAATAATCATATAATTATCGAATTAATATAAAAATAATTATTTTCTTAGCCTTCTTTACATAAAAATAATCAATAAAAATTAAGGAAAAATATGTGAATTCTAAAAAAGTTATTAAATTCCAAATAATCATATAATTATCACACATATATATATAAATTATAAATTTTATCCTTCTTTATGTAAAAAAAATTATGTAAAGAAGATTGAAACCCAACGAATGGCTCGACAATGGAAGAGAGAGAATAGGGTGGCTTGTAGTGGTGCTGGTTGTAAAAGGCAGGCTAATAAAGGCAGAAAAGGATGATCGCAGTGGCAAACAATTGGAGGATGAAGAAAGGCTGTGTAACGCCCCGTAAATTTCAGTATAGATTTTAGTGCATAAATTTAAAAGTTTAAATGCAACAGGTGTTAATTAAACTCATTAGTGATTTTTCGTCCCTTTTTTTGTTATATTAAATAATTTAAAATGCTTGAAAGCTTCGAGAAATTGTTATAGCCTTATACCTTTGTCTTCTTCTTTACTTTTGTGATTCCAATTATTTACTCTAAATTAATCAAAATGAAATTAACTTAGAAATGTTACCTTCCTGATCTAACAAGACAACACAGGATCTCATGTCTATTATTATAGTGGTTAATCATAGAATGTCCATGAACCAACGGTCCTTAATAACTTATATTTTCAATAATGCTTTTTAGAGATTTGAACAAAATATAAATATGCCATGTGATACAACTTGAAAGTTATCGTACCTCAACCTTTATCCTTTTCTTGTAAAAAATGAAGTCCTCAAAACATTCCAAATAGGAATTTGTAATAAATTAAACTGATCTTAAGTAGTATCATTACAACGACTTAATTAATTTATTAGAAATTAAGAAAAATAAGATAAGAGTAATATTAAGTAGTCGTTTCCTCCTTGTCTTTGCTTAAGCCCGAGGTACCTGATACACTTGGAACGTGGAATGTTCCAGGGGTATGAAATACCCAGATTAAATATTAATATCTAAGTAAATGACCCAATATTGTGGTGCGTGCAAATACACTATGCATTATGTCATGAAGTAACCCGATGGTAGTAATGCTAAGATGTTGCAATCACCCCCGCTGGCCATCATGTCATCATAAAGCCATAGCCATTCCTAACTTGGATTGGTGTGGTCCAAGACCATGTACATGATACAATCCATTTCAAGTCACTAGTCATGAATGTAGTGATGCATATCCAAGTATATAAAAAATGTGAACCAATGGTAATAAATGAAATGCAAACCACCCAAATGAAAGTACAACATGCAAGAGATGCAAGAGTTCACAAGAGTAGGAGTCATCCACCTCAGTTACCTGACCCGGTACTGTTCACGATTGTTAGTTAGGATTTTCTGCATAAAATACAAGTTTTCATAAACTCAAAGTTAAATATTTTTTGTAGACTTGCAGATAATAATTTTATTTATTTTTTGGAAATTTTCTAGTAAAATGGAGCTTGCACATGCCCCCACGGGCCTGTATGCATAGGGAAGGACGGTGCATGCAACCAATCGTCTTCTCCGATACCGATGCATGCAATGACGACCAACCTCTATTTTTTGTCATTTTCTCACTCATTTTAACTCCGTTTCGACCCTTGTTTGATCATACACCCCTCTCTCTCTTTCTTCTACAGAATTATAAGCTTAAACAAAACTTACCTCACTATTTTTGGCAATTCAGGCCCAAATTCTAGCGATGCGTAGTTTCTCCAGTGAGGCTTATATCTCATTCGTTCCCTTCATCGATTTCCCTAATTTTTCTTGCAGAATTTTCTTTTCTTTCTCAAAAATATTTTCTCCTCTCTCAATTCTCTCAAACGACCCCAAACTTGCCTCAAATCCTCATGAATTGCTTTGGGTGGGATTTAGGCTTATTTATAGAATTTTTGGCCAATCCCATATCACCACATGTCGTCTTTACCTCCTTGTCATGATTACTTCTAACCGCTGATTCGGCCTATTGGTTCCTTTAACGACCCCATTATGGGTTTTCAAGAATTATACTTTAGCCCGAAATTTCGTATATTTGTATCTTGACCCTTAAAACTTTTGAAACTTTAACCATTCGTGTAGCTCCTTGTTTTAACCCTAATACTCTTAGGAAGGGGTTTCTTTCACCATTTAACGTCTCCTAAAACGATGTTTCAATATTTCAAGAAATTAAGTTTTTACGCGATTCTTCTTAAAATAGTGATTTTATTCCCGAATTCTCACGAGTTTGTTTGAACATTAAATTGTCTGAACTTAACAAATGTCGCGGGTATTACAAGCTGGGTAAGGGTGTTTTTGGCAATGAAGGAGGCAGACTATCGTGGTGGCTAGGGATAGAAGTGAGAGGGTTGGGACTCGCTGGTTTCTAGCAAATTTGGTCAAAGAAGATGGAAGCTCGCGGATGGGTGGTTTTCGGTGACCTTTGGTGGAGGAAAAAAAGAGGTTGGGTTGCAATGTTATTAGCGACGGAAAAGGTGGACAGCCGCAATGGCTAGCTGTTGTACTACCTTAATGTTGATTATGTTTTGGTGATGAATAGTTTCACAAAACTTTAATACATATTGCTTGAAACTAAAATTATCGATTGTCTACTAATTCTATTAAATTGGAGTTGTGCTATTTGTACAGAAAGGAATTTACAGAATGCTTTACAAGGACTTTAAAATGACCAATTTTCCTATCCAATAAATGACACAAACCCAAAAGACCCAAAACTCTCTCTCTCTCTCGTTCTCCCTCTTGCAGACACCGTCGACCTCAATCCTCCAGCCACCCGTTTGTCCCTCTTCGAACACTGTATAGCCCTAGTCGCCGCCCACCCCTCTCATGGCCATCGTCTGGCTCTCTTTCCCTCATTCTAGGAAAATGATTGACATTGACATGTAGGAGCCCATCCAAGTAAGGTTGTATTAATTAGTGTTGATTCCTTCCTACATCACATGGGAAAATCATAGTCTCACATGATCTTTTCATGTTCTTGAACCTTTTTGAAGGTGTCAAAGGCCCATTTTTTTGTTCCTTGTTCTTTCTAATCACTCTTGTTTCATGTCCCACCTAAAAGTTCCTTAATTATCATGCACTTTAACGGCTCATTACTCATGGAACATTGAACAATATCTTCAGAATTTGCCTCTGTTTTACAGCTTGCGTCGTTCTGGGAAAATGAATGTGGAAGAAGATTTTGGAGAGACGAAAGCCATGATTGGTTTTTTTTTTTTTTTTTTTTGTTAGTTTGTGAAGAAAATGCTAGAAAATTTGAAGGAAAATCCAAGACAAGAGGAGATAAATTTGAAAAGAATTTTCTGTGATGAAAAAGATTTTCCTTCTTGTCCTTTCTCTTTTTTTTGTTTCTTTAGTTGGAAATCAAACAAAAGCCGAACCAAAAATCCATAATCTTCTCCTCAAGCCAATCTACACAAAACAAGATATAATCACTTTGAATAACCAATTTCTGCATTGAAGTAGAGAGAGAACTTGAAGAAGTTCGAATTCAATACTGATAGTTAGATTTTATACAAGAAAATCAGATGAAATAAAGAGCGAACATAGTCCAAAAAAAAAAACCCCAGAAAAATCAAACCCAAACCCAAATGAATCTCAAATTAGCTTTGCCCCAACTTGCCAAAGTCAGTCACATTCCAGAGACAAAAACAGAGTTATTCAAGAATAGAGAAAAAGTGAGAGAAAGAAAAAAAGAAACTTCCAAACACAAATTCTAGATTTACCCTCCTCTTCGATCAATTCCGTCTCGAAAAAAGAATCATTAGACTTTAAAGAGCGACCATGGGGTCATCATCAAATGTGGCAGCCGTAGCAAAGGTAGAAGAAGCAGAGAGTGGCCACCAGAGCAATAGCTTCTAAGACAAAGACAATCTTGAAGAGGAAGTTGTCGATGGACCAAACCTAGAAGCTGAGTTTCTTCCACTGAAGGTCGGAGCTTTTGAACCACCACTGTGACAAGCCCTTCTTCCTCAGCCACTTGAAGAAGAACGATCTCGGCTTCTTCTCCATTCTTCTTTCTCTCTTTGTGTGTGCTTAGTCTTTGTAACTGCAATGGTGATATCGAGAGAAGAACAATGGCGCTACGGCTCGTCGTTGGGGAAGGGGTTGTGGAGGAAGTAGTTTCTCCTTCTTTATGTGTCGCTGGTGGAGAATAGTGACTTTGCCGATGGTTGGTTGGTTTGGGTGGTCGCTGATGGAGAATGGTGTATTTGCCCATTGAGAGAGAGGGGTTTGGCCGATAGTTTTGTCCCGTCTCTCTCCCTCTCTCTTTTCATTTAACTGAGATTCACCTTTGAATATATCGCAATAAATTGCTCTACTTTACACCTGAGATACCGCTAATTTCTTGCGATATCTCATCCTGGTAAAACATTCTGTAATAATTCTTCTGTACAAATAACACAACTCATTAAATTGTCAACTATCTCTCTTAAACTGTTGACTGATTCCATCAAACTGTTGACTACTTTTGAAGTATCTAGGAAAACTATCAACTACCTTTACACATTAAGGAAATTATCTAATATATGCCTATAAAATTTCAAAGGAATTGTCGATTATTTAATAAAATATTTGACCTGTTGCGTTCGAAAAATCACTAACGAATAGTTTTTTGCAAATTATCTTTTTCCATTGTGATCTTCAATGGCTAGTTTTTCTGTAGGAAATGTTAAAGGATATAAATATGACTCTTAGCCTCTAGAAAGATGACGAAAATGCAAGAATCCATTGGAAAATAATTTATGTGAGATTCAAGTGTCTTTCTCATCAATCTTATAACTTCATTTGTAAATCTATCTTAGAGAGGATTTGTTGTAAGAGAAAGATTGTAAAAATCTTGTGAGCTAAACTTCTATCATTATATTGAGTGAGGTGCTAAAGAGCTTGAGGTATATAGCTCTTGGTAGTTTTGCTAGTTCATAGTGAGAAAAATTAGCGGTTGAAGGTTGTTATTCATTATCCTAAAAAGGAATTGAATTGTGATTTTGAACCCAGAAAATAATTGTTGTAAAGGTTTGATCTTCACATAATTGAAATCTCAAGTGAAGTTTAAGGAGTGGATGTAGGTTTGAGGAGGAACCGAATCATTATAAATTCTAGCTCTTGTTTTATATTTATTTATTTTGGGTTGGAATTAATAACCAAATTTATTTTGTATTTGTATTATTTCCATATTTTATTCACCATGCACAGTTTTTATTGCTATTTAAAAGTAAAATAAAAATTTTCAAAAACCCAATTTTTCCCCTCTAATGTCACCTCATTACTTTGGGCTAACAAGTGGAAGATAAAAGGGTTTGGGTTGAAAAATAGGTCATTTTTCTCTCGTATTAACCAAATGGAGGGGGTGACTAAATTTCTCCCCCTTTTCCTTTCCTTTTTCTTCCGTTTGATTGGTTGTACCTACCAAACATGGCCTAAGAGTTTGATTCCAGGAGTTGTTGGCGTTCCTAAGAGTTGCTAGATGTTAGAAAGGGTGGAAGAGAGGGGGAAAAAAAATGAAATAAATAAAAATAATTTTTGCTTATTTTCATTTTATGTTCTAGAAAATTTTAAAAATAAAAATTCCAAAACAAAGATTAGTGTGAAATAATACCTAACAAAGAAAGCAAGAAATTAATAGGAATGAATAGGAAGCTACACAGGAGACGAGTGTGACTCTATTCTAAGATGAGAGTCTAATTTAGGCTTTGAAGAGTTTGTATGCTAAGATGAGAGTCTAATTTAGGCTTTAAAGAGTTTGTATTGAAAAATCACCTAAATTGGTTGAATTTTTAGTTAATGTGTTGAAGATAAAGATTGGGGTATGTATATTGGGTCAATTACATTGAATTTTGTACTTGCTAACAAATCAAATTGGTTATTATATTTTAATTAATTAACATAAACCCATAAGCAAGTGATTTAGAGATATATATTAACATATATTATATTACACTATAAGAAAACAGATAATTTGAGATGGATTTTGAGACGAATTTTTTCGTTTGTAATTTGATACAATTTTTTTTCTTTAATTTGAGATGAATTTTTAAATTTAAACTAAATTAAAAAAATATAATTTATTTTATTTCAAAATTAAACTTGATAAACATAATATATGAACTAAATAAAAAATCATGTATAAATATAAATTTATCACAATAAATCCATGCATAAATATATAATAGTAATAATACTAACATCGTCTATGAATAGATCTATCTAGGAAGTGCTACAACCTAAAATCTATCAATGCCAATGATAGATATTCCTAATGATTTGAAAGATTCAAGGGCGGTACCGTTGAAAAAGGGTTTAGGAATCTATTTTCCAAGACCGACAAGTTCTAGTTTATGGGATCCACACTTTCCCTAATAGCTAGTTGGATATGGTCTATGAATGAGGACAATGACGACGATGGCAATAGTGACGGTACTTGGTAGGAACAATCAACATGGATGATATGAGTTTATGACCCTATCTCATATACGCAACCCTTTTTCTTCCTACCTGCAACCTCCAACCATAAGGATGTTTCGTCAATAACTAGCTGCGAGGGTTGGTCAACGTCACTATCGTCCGATGGGCCACTTATCGATACTTGTGATGATGCATCTTATTGTCGCATCTAAAAGTCAACCTGTAATTATCATAGATACATGAAATAATTGAATTATTAATAGAGCAGTTAAGTATAATAAAATTTAAAATACACAACTAATGTATACTTACATAAGTTTTCTCGAAAATGAACAACTATGAAATAGATAACTGTGTGATTAAAGCTTCAATCACGTTGAGTATAAATACCTAACTAAGAGCGATTATTAATACCTAACTATTGCAGTAGTCATAAGAAATAGATAACCTCTTTTAATTTTCAAATATTTTATGAATTAAATTGACTTTTGAAGTATATGGGATTTATGTATTTTTCATCCAAAGTATTTGATTGATTAAATAATATATGTGCTATACTAGGATAAGACTAGCACTTGATGTCTTTTTTGCATATATATTTGAAATACGGAATGATATGAATAATGAAGAAATTTCATGAAAGGAAGATTAATAATTTATATAAATTACTTAATTAAAAATGGCCTAAATAAATCTAACAAGTAACTAATTATGATCATGTTATACAAAAAAAAGGTAATTATCAAGCCCTTTTTTGATGAATCATATAATTTTTTTATTTCTTCGACTAATTAATAAAATTATTAAATGATTTCTAATTATAATTGAAACGATCGAAATTGCAACAACAAGTAGAGTACTATCCTAAGCCTAATTAAATTATTATGCAATATTAATAGTCCCATATTGTATCTATAATATTTAATGATATTAGTTAATTAAATCTATTCAACATGAATTAAGTATTTATGATCAAAAAATTAATTTAGCATTTAAGATATTCAAATAAATATATATAAGAATAGCAAATTTATAAGTACATGAAATGTTAACTTTAATGTATAATTAACTACTATTTGTTTTAATGATCCTAAAAGATCAAGTATAATTTTATTCATATATTTTATTCAATTTCAAACAATAATTTAAAATCATTTATATTAAAATAAACTTATATTATATTTTTAAATTTCATATACCTCAACCATATGAATTTAAGTTACTTATTATTTAGGATAACATCCAAAAGCAATTTCTCTCAAATAACTTTTAAAAGAAAATTGATTAATCAAACACAAATTAAAATTGATTATTAAGCCAATCATCTAATATTTTGTAGTGTTAATCATGCCATATATGAAAATTTTAAAATTTGATGTATTTTTCTTGTCTCTATCATCAATTTAAGAATATTTATATAATCTCTTCAATTTAAGAATAATATTTATATATTCTTTAAATACTATTCAATTTAGTTTTAGTATACTTTTAACATTAAACAAAGTATAATTCATGAACTATTTTTTTTTAAATGCAAAAATGCACTGTTCTCTCTCTCTCTCTCTCTCTCCTTTCCCTTTTTTTTTCATTTTGTATACATTTAATAAATATTACCAATAGTTAATTATTATACATTTAATATATATTTTAATTTATAATTTTTTTCATATTTATTTTACATTTATGTATACTTATTTTATATTTTATGCACATGAAATATATTTATTTTTATATTTAGAATTTAAATAAATATATTTAGAATTTAATTTTAATAAATATATTTTATTTTGCACTATATTTATAACAAAAAATTAATTCATCAATTCATCTAAAGTTTGAAATGGATATAAAATTCATCTCAAAATTAGTCTCAAATTTGAGACGGATAATTTTTTGTCTCAAAATCCACTTCTAATATGAACATATAAGTTTTCATCTTCAAATCTGTCTCTAACTTGAGACGAAAATTTTTTTGTCTTAAAATTTCTCTCAACTTTGAGACAGATAAATTTTTGTCTCAAAATTCATCTTTAATCTGAGACGAATAATTTTTGTCTCAATTTTGAGATAGATTATTTTTTGTCTCAAAATTTGTCTCAAGATCTGTTTCTATTTTAAGACGGATTATTTTTTATCTTAAAATTTGTCTCTAATTTAAGACAAAAAATTTTCTATCTCAAATTTCAGATGGATATTTTTCTATCTTAAAATTGTCTCAAATTTGAGAATTTTTTTTTTCTCTTAAAATTAGTCTCAAGTCTAAGACAGATTTTTTTTTTTTTGGTCTTAAAATCTATCTCAAAATTGAGATGAATATTTTTTCATCTTAAAATATGTCTGAAAATTCCGTCTCAAATTTGAGACCAAAAAAATCTGTCTAAAAAATTTACAAACCAAACGAACCTTGAAAGTATATTTATTAGTTTTTGTAATGGGCTAGCTTCTAGAACCTTTTCTTGTGTGTGCGGATTGATAAACTATAAGAAGACCCTCTCAATTTGATGCAAAAATTATGATAGAAAATCTATCTTAGTTGGGTGTTGCCGTGGTGCGAGGTAATAAGTGGGCAGCTGCATGCATGCATGCATGCATTCATTTGTAAGCATGGCCTTGTTTTTCTAAAGGAGGGAGGAGTAGGTATTGAAAGGATGGGTTTGCACGTAATACTAATCAAATCCATCTCAAAGTCATCCCGCCCGTGGAACAAAGTGGCACCCAGCGAACGAAGTAAGGCCATGCACCACACTTGGCTTCTAGCCCACAATCTTCGCACATACTCCCTCTCTCGGTCATTAGTGTTTTGTTGGGTCCACATCCCAGCCATGATAACATTCAAAAGACACCATTATTAATATATATATATATATATATAGACTTTATGATAGATATAGCTATTATAGGTGTTCATGTATGCATGTATAGGTTGAAGTATATGTTAGAATTGAACTAGATTGATGTGATTGGATTGGACTAATTAGTACCAGTGTTTTCTTAAGTCTTTTTCATTAATTTTGTTCATATAATTGGCATTAAGTTGCTTCGGGTTAGATTTTCGAATTTACGTATCTAATTGATGAACCCAACTATTATAAAGCATACTTTTATTTTTTTTCCCCTTTTCTAACATCTACTTCATCAAACCCTTTTGCTTTGTCCACGTGTGGTTGCTCTTTTAGTATTTATGTTTAAATAAATTTTATTAATTCTAATGTATTACACTTTTAACTTATAAAATTTTGATTTTATTCTATGGGCTTTGGAATTGAGATCCAATTTTATCTAATATCACCCAAAGATATTGGTATTCTATACAATGCGAATAATATTTTAGATAGAAAAATGTTATTTGTACAAACAATTAAGTTGTCGAGAGAACGATCGAAGATGTCAAAATTCAAAAATATCCTGAATAATTTATCGTCTATGGATGAAGCCCGATTGGATGAACTCCGATCGATCTTCATCCTATGATAAACCCCGGTTGAGATGAAGTTCGATTGGGTTTCACAATGAAGTTTGGTCAGGTTTCATGATTAATAAAATTCGATGATTGGTGATGAAATTCAATTGAACTTCATCATCGGATGAAGTTCGATTTGATCATTAAATTTATATATTTCATCAGTACATATAACACGATCCTTTTAAATAAGATAAATGATGTAATATATAATAAAGACTTGTTATATAAAAAATATATATATATATATATAATGCCTAAAGCAATAGGAACACTTGATATTGTATAATCTATCTTTCATGTTATAGAATAAATCCTTAAAATTATGCAAAATAACCTTAATATATTGTACAAGTTACCAATGCAAGTAATAGATAGATAAATAAATATTATTAAACTATAATTTGTGTGCCTTGGTAATAATGATGGATGGATTAGCTAATTAATGATCGATCAAAGGCTGCGTTCTGGTAACGACGCGGGGCAGACATAATATTGCAATTTGAAACGGAATGAGTGTCGAAGAAAGGGGCTGCAGGCACTCGGAACTCAAAGGTCCCACCACCACCAGCGCGGCTCTTATTAGATCGCGACCGTCCAATCCAACAAACCAATTTGATGGGACCCAGTCAACCCTCCCGCTTTATATTTTGTCCAATCCATTTGATTTTTAATTTTTGATTTATTATTTTGATTATTATTATTATTATTGCACGTTCATTTAAGTTGCCCCCACGATCCCTTTTACCACGATTGTAAGTGATTTTTTTTAACCACGATAATAGCATGTTTTGGTAATATATATATATTTTTAAATTATTGAGCATGTTGATTGAAATATAATGTAGCCGGTAGCGCCTTGAACATGCATGCTTGATGGTTGGAAGGAAGGGAAAGAAGCCTGAATGGTTTTGGATTTTAATTTGAAAATTGAAAACACGTGCTGTGCCCACTTAATTAAGTAATAATTATGATTATATCTATCTATCTAGATGAATGTAAATTAAGAAAAGAGAGTCTTATTAGATATCAAACTAACTTTATTATTATTCTGGGCAGGGGAGATGCAGTCGAGGTGTTTTTCGTTTTCTTGGGGCGCCCCTTGTTTGAACAGAAAGAAAGAAAGCAAGCAACCTCTCTCTCTTTCTCTCTCTCTGGCCTTCTTATTTTCCAACAAAAAGCTCTTTTCCATGATCCGATCACATCACGTGCGTCAAAATCGACCAATCCTAGCCGCCCGATGATGATTGGACCCGTCAAAACCCGACTCCCACTCTTGATCCCATCCTATGGTCAAGAAAGTCAGTCTCCTCCGACCTGGCAGTGTCGTTTCCGTAATTACGGCCTTGTTGGGTGGCCATTTTACGCGTGCGAACCGGTCCCGCAGGGGTAAGGGAGTCTACGGACCGGGCCCACGGTTCCCGCGGGGGGCAGATCCGAAACGTGTTAGTCCATGCACGACGAGTCCACTGCTCCTTGGTGGCTGCCGCCAACGACCACGCACGGTTCCCCAGTCGCCGTGGCCCACCCACAGCCCTGCCGTCAAATTCGGTAGACTTGGCTCTCTCTCTCTCTCTCTTTCTCTTTCTCTCTCTCTCCGTGTAATTTCCTGTCCCGTCACGTGGAACCCGCCGCACCGGCTGGAGGTACCCATCTTGGTCTCCATTCCTCCTCCATTTTTTGTGCGTTTTAGGTAAATTATTCGCTTTTTAGGCCAAAAAAAGCTCTAATTCAAATAATTTTAATTTTTAGAAATTAGACCCAATTCTTTTAAAGTTTAAAAAATTATTATTAATAAATAATTATTAATTTTTTAAAAAATACTTCCCCCCTTTTCTATTTTTCTCTCTCCCCTCCATTCATTTTGTCGAAGCCACCCACCCCCTGACTATCACAATTATTTGTCTCTCCCTTACCTTTTTTTTATTTTTTCTTTTTCAAATAATAATAATGGATCATTTCCAACAACGGATGGTTGGGGTTACTTAGTTTTTTTTTAATAGAAATATCATTTTATACATTCCATTAGTATACTTAACTTCCTTTATATTTTTAGGTAGTATTTATTAATTAAAATATAAAATAAAAAATATAAGATATAAAAAGTATTCTAAAATCTTGTTATTTTCAATATATTTGTTAAATTTATCTAATTATTCTTAAAAAAAAATGACTTCTTATTTGATATTTTCTACATATACTTATCTCTCCATTTCCTTAAGATAAGTATATCTTATAACTTAAAAATAAGAAAAAATGACATATGTCATCCAGTACATTCTAAAAAATTTAACAAATAGTTTGATAAAAAATTTGAAATATTTTCTAATTTTATCTTAATTGTTTCATATCTTACTTTGGAAAACATTTCAATCTTATTTTAATACAATTTTATCTTACTTATTTTAACAAGTGCTAACTAAATATAATAAAATAGAATAAATCTTATAAATCATAAGTTTTGATTAAGTTCTATCAATTATCTTTATATTTTTAAAAATAACACAAATCTCTCTTGAGTTCTTATAAACACGAGTCACTTATCTCTTTGTTATTAACAAATGTTAGTTATTCTTTTAAATTCTTAAACTACTTCTCTGGCATTATCGACTATCTTAGTTCAAAGAACCCAGATTGAAATTTAAGTTCTTTGAACTTAGATATTTAGATTTATTTTTAATACAAACATAAACACATGAACTTAGATTTGAATTTGTTTTTAAACTCAAATTAAAGGTGACAAAAAAAAAGAAAAAAAAAACTTATTATCAAGAAAAATAGTGTAGTAGTTATTTGTTTTTCCATAATGCAAACATTAAAAAGATAAAAGAGAATTTGAATAAGGAGGTTAAAATTATCTTTGTATTTTTTATTGGGATTACCGTCTTTACGTAGTCTCTTATCTTTCGTGTTCTCAATTTTAATAAAAAAGATAAATTATAAGACAAGTAATCGAACCCACGACCTATTAATATAAATTTTAATTTATCGTATCCCAACTCTGTTTTGAAGACATCTTTGTATCTTTTCTTTAACAAAGGAGTGCTTGAAATAATTTTAAAAAATGCCCATGCAATTAAGACATACATTAGGATAATTGGTGCAATTAACGTTGTCTTATTTTGAATTTATATTTTTTAATAATCCTAATAGAACACGAAGCCGGGCAGGATTGTACCGACTTTCCACGTAGACTTGACCGTTTCCCTAAACAAATCTCGCAGCAGCACCGTTAACTCGGGGAAGGAACGAACGAACGAGTCAAACTGAGTCTTGGCGAGATGGAGACGAAACCTCTCTTCTCTCTCTCTCTCGCTCGCTCCTGGTCCTGGGGCCCACACGCCAGCTGTTCGCCAGTGACGCATCACCTTACGTAACTTAATCAGAATCTCCGCAACTCGTTTTCCCATTGCTCAATCCATCACTTTTAGTCTACGTCTTCCCCCGCGCCCCGCCCCTTTATATACCCTTCCCCTTTGCACCTGTAGAAGACTCTTCACGCCACCTTCTTCTCCTTCCCTACCCCCTCCCCTCTCTCTCTCTCTCTTTCTCTCTGTCACCTGTAGAAGACTCTGCACGCCACCTTCTTCTCCTTCCCTACGCCCTCCCCTCTCTCTCTCTCTCTCTCTCTCTCTCTCTCTATAGATATATATTGTTTTCTGGATTGATTGATTGATTTATGGACAAAGGATGGGGGCTAACTCTGGGTTCTGATCCGATTGGATTCTTCGCCAACAAGCAAGCGGCCAGCTTTGTTTTAGCTCCCAAGTTGGAAATGTTTCCCGTCAATCTTAATCCGACGCCGGAAGAGAACCGGCCGCCGGTCGGCGAGGTCGACTTCTTCGCCGATAAGAACAGGTCAGACGATCGCCGCATGGATTCCAAGGCCAGCAGCATCAGTGTCAAGAAAGAAAATGGTTCCGATGTGAATGTAAGGAGCAATTTTCTTTTTCATTTTCCTTCCGTTTTCTGGTTGTGGTGGCCTTGGATTGAGAATTTTTTTTGATTTTTTTTTTTGTTTTTTTTCGCAGACTGGTTTGCGCCTTCTTACTGCTCACACTGGAAGCGATCAATCGACGTTGGAGGACGGGACGTCGTCGGACGCACAAGATAAACGAGCAAAGAACGAGGTAATTAATTATATATATACACATATATATATAAACGCATGGGCTTTAATTAATTAGTTTCTGGTTGATTTAATTTGGGTTTAATTATCTCCATGAGTGAGCGTTAATTTGGTTTGTGTTTAATTTCAGCTCGCCCTATTGCAAGCCGAGCTTGTACAGGTGAATTCGGAAAATCAAAGGCTAAAAGGCATGCTCTCTCAAGTTAGCAACAATTACAGTGCTCTTCAGATGCATCTGAGCACACTGATGCAACAGCAGCAGCAGCAGCAGATGCAACAGAATTCCATAGCCGACAGCAACCAAGAACACGAGGTTAATTATAGTCTAAAACTTTGTTTATGAGCCATCTGTAATCTCATTAATTAATCTTCCAGTTTGGGCAGTTTAATTTGATCGAATATGATGTTCTAACAATTGTTTAATTAATTTCTTCAGATGGCAGAAGGAAGATCAGAAGATAAGACGGTGGTGCCAAGACAGTTCCTTGACTTGGGGCCCAGCGCCACCGGCGACACGGAGGAGCCGTCTCATTCCAATTCCTCGTCGGAAGAAAGGACGCTTTCTGGATCGCCGGAGAACCACAAGAATCAAGAGATGGTTCTGTTCGATCAAGACAAGGCTAATCAGGGAGACGACGGCAAAAGGATTAGTCCGCAATCGGAAGCTTGGCTTCCCAATAAGCTTCCCAAATTAGACACATCTAGCAAGAGTAGTGTTGATCAGGCCACTGAAGCTACCATGAGAAAAGCCCGTGTCTCAGTTCGAGCTCGCTCCGATGCTCCCATGGTAACTATCAACTACCAATTAATTACCAGTTATCGCGCTAGTATATCTAAACTGTCTATTAAAAACCCAATATTTAATTAATTACAGATCGCCGATGGTTGCCAATGGCGGAAGTATGGCCAGAAGATGGCCAAAGGAAATCCTTGCCCTCGAGCTTACTATAGATGCACCATGTCGGTTGGCTGTCCAGTCCGCAAACAAGTAACTTCTTCTCCTCTTTGTTTTTATATATGGTCACACATGAATATATTTAGAGAAGAGAGGGAACCTACTGCTTCATTAGAATTCGCTTTTCATGGGCTTCTCCTTGGGTTTGGCCCTCGTTAGCCATCTAATTACATCTAAACACATGGTGTGTGATAGATGCAGATAAGTTTGAATCGTTACAAATTAACCTAATTCATGCCTCATTCAAACTATACTATATATCCCATACTCTTTCAAAACTTCGGAGACTTAATCATGCTAAAATGACTTGCGTATGGGAATTAATTTACAGGTTCAAAGATGTGCGGAAGACAGAACAATTCTGATAACTACCTACGAGGGAACCCACAACCACGCTCTGCCGCCGCCAGCCATGGCGCTGGCGTCAACCACCACGGCGGCTGCAACCATGCTACTCTCAGGGTCCATGCCAAGTGCCGATGGAGTAATGAATCCGAATTTCCTGGCGAAAGCGATCCTTCCAAGCTCGTCGAGCATGGCTACAATTTCAGCTTCCGCTCCGTTTCCGACAGTAACGTTGGACCTGACCCACAATTCCAACAACCCATTGCAGTTCCAACGATCTCCTGCCCAATTTCAAGGCCCTTTCGCCGCCGCACCGATGACGGCTGTGCCGCCGCATGTCTTCGGCCAAGCCTTGTATAACCAATCCAAATTCTCCGGCCTCCAGCTTTCCCAGGAAACGAAGCTGCCACCACCGCCGCCGCAACCGCATCAAGCGCAGAACCCGTCGCTGGCAGACACCGTGAGCGCGGCCACGGCCGCCATAACCGCCGATCCCCACTTCACGGCGGCTCTCGCCGCCGCGATCTCCTCCATCATCGGCGGTGGACAACCGAACAGCAACAATGCTGGCGGCAGCTCTAACAACACCACCTCCACCACCACCACAAACACCAGCGGAAGCAACGGCAACAAGATGGGGATGTTCCCAGGAAACTAATTGGACATGATCAAATCTTTTTGTTGTTTAGTTTGCTCTTACATTTTGTCAGATTAGCTGTTCATACACAGAAAGAAAAAGTTTGATTCTTTGTTTCGTTCCACTGGGAATAATTCCGTTCACATTTTCAGTTCGATCGGTAAATATATGGAAAAGGGAAAATATCATGAGTGAGTTAAATGCTCTCATTGAAACGCGTTATGCTTTTGCCTTTTTTGTTTTTGTCTTCATCTTCACTTTCAATGTTCACGATAATAAATTAAAAGCATTCAAGATGGACCGCAGTTGCAGAAAAAGAAGAACAAGAAGACGACGAAGAATCAAAAGGTTTGATTTCAAACAGTCAATAACTTCGGCCAGTATTAATTGTTTGACACGGAAATTGGTGAATTGGATAAACATACGATCTGATCCCGATGAGATGCCATATGCTGCGGATGTTGGACTCTCAAAAGACTTCCGTGAAGCTTCTTCAATCCTTTGATTGGTGCTCCCAATTGAATGCATGACTCATTTAAACCAAAAAAATAAAATAAAAAAAATAAGCATTTTAATAATAGCTTAAATTTGCACGTGCAGGCGTTCAATATCTTCTCTATTTCCTTCATTTGAAAACAAAAATAACGGAAAATAAAAAATAAAAAAATAAATGAAACCTTATCCATATACAGTCAAAAGGGAGGATATGGTTAGTACGTATACATAAAATAAGTAGAATTGGGGTTTATTGAGATACATACGTGTGTTAATTGAGATGATTTAAACGTGCAAAAGTAATTATTTATAAAATAAAAAAATACTACTTGTATAAATAATTGGGTAACTAAGGGGATGATCAAAGACATCAAATGAGAAAAAAGCCCTCACCCAATTTATAAATTCACCACTCCCTCCCCTTGGCCGCCTCCTATCTCCTCTGCCATGACAGCTTCTAGCAAGCTTCGCCTCACCTCATCGTTGCCTCACATCGCCTTATTACCTCGTCGATCGCTGATGCATCCTCTAATCACTTCGTTGTTGATAGATGGCGTTTTTTACAAACAAGATCCGTTGGGGGAAATCGAGAAGACTTGAGATTTGCTGATAGAGGGTGTAACTTGGATAGGACCGAGGTAACTCGAGGTCCGCCAGTGCTTGTTTGTTACAAAGTTTTGTTAGAGATAGATCGAGATTACTCAAGGCCAAATGTGGCAGACCGAGATAACTCGAGGTTTGCCGGTACTTGTTTGTTACAAAACTTTGTTGCAGATAGGCCGAGGTTACACGAGGCCAAAGGTGGTAGAGCGAAGTAACTCGAGGTCCGCTGGTACTTATTTGTTACAAAGCTTTGTTAGAGATTAGCCAAGATTACTCGAGGCCAAAGGCAGCAGATCTAGGTAACTCGAGGTTCGCTGGTGCTTGTTTGTTACAAAGCTTTATTGGAGATAGGCCGGGGTTACTTAAGGCCAAAGATGGCAGACTGAGGTAACTCGAGGTCCGTCGGTGCTTGTTTGTTACAAAGCATTGTTAGAGATAAGCCAAGGTTACTCGAGGCAAAAGGCAGCAAATCGAGGTAACTTGAGGTCTGCCGGTGTTTGTTTGTTACAATACTTTGTTGGAGATAGGCCGATGTTACTCGAGACCAAAGACAGTAGACCAAGGTAACTCAAGGTCCACCAGTGTTTGTTTGTTACAAAGCTTTGTTGAAGATAAGCTGAGGTTACTCGAGGCCAAAGGCGACAGACCGAAGTAACTCGAGGTCTACCGGTGTTTGTTTGTTACAAAACTTTGTTAAAGATACACCGAGATTACTCGAGGCCAAAGGCAGCAAACCGAGGTAACTCAAGATCTGCCGGTATTTGTTTGCTACAATGTTTTGTGGGAGATAGGCTAAGATTACTCGAGCTTAAAGGCAGCAGATGGAGGTAATTCGAGATCTGTGGTAAAAGAAAAGAGAACCTTGGGCCTGAACCCACATAAGGAATAGCAAGTAATAGAAGTAAGTGTATTTATTTGAACGATGTAAAGAAATAACGACTTCGCTATAATATTTTTGCAGGCTAGATGCGTTCCATGATTTGGTTAAGGGTTTTTCTGAGAGTCCAGCCAAGTGGTAAGCTTCTTTGCCGAGGTTGTTGGTGACTTGGTAAGGGCCTTCCTAGTTGGCATTGAGTTTTCCTTTGGCAAGTTGTTTTCTCGGGCCTTCAATCTTCCTTAGGACGAAGTCTCCTTTTTGAAATCGTTTGGGATTCACCCTTTTGTTGTATTTCCAAGCTACTTCTTGCTTGGCAGCTTGTTCATGAATTTGGGCTTGGTCTCGAATTTTCTGGATAAGGTCGAGGTCGACTCGCTGTTTTTCATTGTTGGTTTCTTCTTGAAAATGCTGGCGCCTGGGGCTGGGTTCTTCAATCTCGACTAGGATCATAGCTTCTAACCCATAAGTGAGTCGAAAAGGCATTTCCCTCATTGATGTCTGAGTTGTGGTGTGGTATGACTACAACACCATGGGGAGTTCCTCTGGCCAGGTGCCTTTAGCCCTATCAAGTTGTTTTTTTAGGCCAGCAAAGATGACTTTGTTGACGGCTTCTGCTTGACCGTTGGTTTGGGGGTGCTCGACCGAGGTGAAGACCTGTTGGATATCAAGCTCTTGGCAGAAGTCTTGGAGCTTGCTGGATGTGAATTGAGTGTTGTTATCTGAGCTTAGTACTCCAAAGAGGTTGTATAAGTAGACGATATTCTTCCAAATAAATTTTAGAATTCTTTCGACAGTGATAGTAGCCAGAGGCTCAGCCTCGATCCACTTTCTTTAATGTTAGAGGCTCTGTCGACTAACAATATCTAGGGTTGGGTTCTGGGTTTGGGTCAGAGGGAGAGAGCGCAGCACAAAAATCAGAGAGTACTTGGGACTTGATGTGTTTGTAGGGCAGGTACTGTATGCCAAATTAATTCGAAGAGTTCGACTGACCATGCGATCATTCTTCCTGAAAGCTCTGGCTTCTAGAGCACCTACCGGATCGGCTGATCAGTCTGGACCATGAACTGATGGCTTTAGAAATATGGCCTGAGCTTTCAAGCCGCTGTCACTAGTTCTAATGCTAACTTTTTGATCTTCTGGTAACACAACTCAGCTCCATGAAAGGTTTTGCTGATGAAGTATACCAAGCGTTGCGATTTTCCCTCCTCCCTAACCAATACCGCATTGAGGGCATTATTGGTTACAGAGAGGTTAAGTGAAAGTTCTTCCCTGAGCTCCGGCCTTGAAAGAATCAGGGGTGCTGCTAAGAAGGTCTTTAGTTCTTGAAAGGCGACTTCACACTCTTCTGTCCACTGGATCTCGACTAGCTTTTTTAGGCATTGGAAGAATGGCTTTTCTCGATCTGTCGATTTTGGGAGGAAACAGGATAAAGCTGTTATCCGACCTATTAACTGCTAGACCTCCTTTATGCTGGTGGGGCTACGCATCGCGAGGATGGCTTCGCATTTTTAAGGGTTGGCCTTAATTCCCTAACTGGTTAACATAAATCCTAGAAACTTACTGGATTGCACCCTGAAGGCGCACTTATCAGGGTTAAGCCTCATGTTGTGCTGCCATAGTTGCATGAAAATTTCGGCCAGGTCCGAGCAGTGGTTCTATTTTTTCGAGGTTTTTGCCACCCTGTTGTCTACATAGACTTTGATGTTTCGGCCAGTCTGCTTGGCGAATACTTTGTTCATCAGCCATTGATATGTCATGCCAGCATTCTTTAATCCGAATGGCATGACCCGATAACAAAAATTGGCATTCTCTATGATGAATGTCGTTTTTTCTTCATCTTCGGGGTGTATCCGGATCTGATTATAACCGGAGCAAGGGTCCATAAAACTCAAGTACCAGTACCCGGAGGCTGTATCTATAATCGATTGAGGCTGGGTAGTGGGTATGAATCCTTTGGGCATGCACTATTTAGGTCGATGAAGTCGATGCACATTCTCCATTTACCTGAGGCTTTTTTTACCATGACCACGTTGGTGAGCCACATTGTGTATGGGACTTCTCTGATGAACCCGACTTTTAGGAGTTTGGCTGTTTCTTTAGAGATCGTGCACCGTCTTTCTTCTCCTAGTCTTCTTTTTCTCTAAGCTATGGGTCTGGCCTCTAGGTTGAGTGCCAGCCTGTGGCAGATGATGAGTGGATCTATCTCGGGCATGTCAGCGGGTGTCCAAGCCAAGGGGTTGGTGTTCTGCCAGAGTAGGCTAATGAGCCTTTCTTTTAGTTCATTTGGTAATGCAGAGCCAATATGGACGACTTGTTCTCGGCGGGAGCCCAAGCTTACAAGATGAAGTTCTTTCGTAGGCTAGGGATGTCTATCCAAGAGTTTGCTTCATGGGTCTAATTCAGCCGCATGCACACGATGATGTGGGCCATTGTTATTGGCGCTTGCTGCTTGGCTGTCGCTATTGGGGACTTCATTTCTCTTGTCGTCCTTGCTAGGCTTGGGGCTCTGGGCTTTGAGGCTATTGTGGTAGCGTTTTCGAGCCTCCTTTTGGTCGGTATGAACGACCTCGACCTCGGTATTTGATATTGGGAACTTAATGACCAGATGAGGGGTGGATACTATTGCGCCTAAGGTGTTAAGAGAGGGTTGCACGAGGAATGTGTTGTATGGTGTCTGGCAATCCACGACCAGGTACTAAATGGAAATGGTTTTGACTAGGAAGGTTATCCCAAATGAGGTCAACAAGTCGACGTAACCCCTGACGCCTACTTGCTTTCCTGAGAAGCTAATCAGGTTATCGTGAAATAATCCTAGCTCATTTTCAGGGATACCCATCTTTCTTAGAATTGACAAGTATAACAGGTCGACCGAGCTGCCCTAGTCCACTAGGACTTTCTTCACCAAAAACCTCACGACGATGATCGAGATTACCACGGGATCGTCGAGATTCTGATCGACGCCTTCGAAATCTTTGTCTGTGAAGCAGATTGCGGGGTGTCGGGTCATTCTTCGCAGTCCCATCCTAGTATTGTTTATTGACATTACCGTGCGGGGGTGTCATTCTTGCGTCGAGCTCAGCTTTTCATATGTAAAGCCTTTAGAAATGGTGTCAACGACCCCGGCTACTTGATTGGCTAGGGGTGGGTCAACACAAGTAGGGGCGTGGGTGGCTGGATGGTGGTGGGTGTCTCGTTTAGCCTGTGGGTAGGGGTGCTTTTGCTTCACGCCATGACACGGTGATGGGGTTGGCTTGAAAGGCTCTAGTGAAATTATGGGGTAGGTATGTTTTACTGAGCCCCACGGTGGGTGCCAGATGTTTCTTCCTGACTAAAGGGAACAATCGGAGAAAGGATCGCAATGATAGGGCGCGGGCTCCAGCGATGGGTCAATTCGGGGGGCAATTGACACTTACAAGCACTCCAATGCTCGAGTGAGTAAAAGTGTAAGGAAAATGCAGTGTATCAGTAGGTTAGATGGTAGAACATACATTGGTTATGAAAAGAGTTGGTTGATATAAGAGGAGGAGACATCCTTTTGGCATGCATTGTGCGTCTGCAGGTGATAAGATTAAGTATCCGGCGTTAATGGAGATTCCTAGGTGGCGACATGGTGGCAATGAAATTCTCATTAATGTGGATGAGATTCGTCATAAATAAGGATGAGATTTGAGGTGGGCACGTGGATACCCAGTAGAGGCTATAATGATGTTGTGGCAAGTTGACATAGGATCATAATGGGCTAAGATCGAGCCATGAGGGATGGGCTGAGAGAGGGCCAAGAGGGAGGGCCAGATAGGGCCCATAACATAGGCCGGGATTGGGCTCGAAAGATGGGTCGAGATTGGGCTCGGACAATCCAATTAATAATAAAAATATCATATTTTAAAATATTTTATTAACCAATAGAAATATTTGAGTGTTGAAAAAAATGAACCATTATTACATTTTATTTAAAAATAAAGTATATTAAATGTAACTTATTTATAAAGTGGAAAACATCATCGTCAATGAGTGTCGTCGTTTAGATTTGCAAGGAAGAACATGGTCAGAGGCATGGGAAGGTCCTTGCGTAAATACTTCGATACTTAACTGAAATACTGAGAATGTTGAATACCGTAAAATAGAGTTTTTACAACTATCAGAGATGTGTATTTTCTGAAATGAGAGATTACATATTTATAGAGGACAGTAGGGCAATCCCAACCCTCTTTATTTTGGGATTTCTAGTAGATGATATTTATTTTAATTATCATATTAGAATTATAATCTTTAATAGATAATATTTATCTATTTTGTATCAAGGGTAATATCTATCTTTTTTGTGGGATTCTTTAGGGTTTTGTAAATGTCAAAATTATTTAGTTTGCACATTAAGTCAAATTCTTCGTGTATAGAAAAAATTATTTGGGCCAGAGACAACCTCTTATTATGGACTTTTGCATTGACCCAATTTATTTATTTTTTATCATTATTAATTTTACTTATAAATGATGATGTATTAATTGCTCCTCACTATTTTTTTTAGATATTTTTGATATGAAGAGTAGATTTTTTTTTTATGTGTTTGTCTTATGCATTTTTTATTTTTTATGGAGCTTATTATTATTATTTTTGACAATTATTTTCTATTTGGCGGTTGAGCTGTGTGAACTTTTTGTATAAAAAGGAAGCAGCCTCCCATTTTTGTCCTTTGTACTTTCTGCTTCCTTGGGATTTGTGTTTCTTCTCCAGACTTCTTGAAGCAATTTTTCGTCTATCGCCTGCTTCTTCTTCTTCATTATTGGTCTTTCGGCCCTATTTCCCCTCACCCGGCCTACTTCTTCTTCTTCTTCTTCTTCTTCGTCTTCTTCTTCTTCTTCTTCATTCTTGGTCTTCCCCCCCTTCCTTGGGATTTGTGTTTCTTCTCCAGACTTCTTGAAGCGATATCTTGGTCTTTCGGCCCCCCACAGGCCCCAATTACTACACCAACCCCATTTTCTTTTCCCAACTCCCCATTTTAGAACACCACAGTCCAACCCCATTTTCTTTTCTCTTCCCGATAAAAATTTCCCTTCCCTATTTCAAAATTTTCTTCTTCCTTTAGAAATTTTTTCTTCTTCCATTTTAAATTCAAAAAGACTGTAAAAAAAGGTCTGGAACCCAAAAAAGTATGTCTTCGATTTTAAGTCAAGTAGTTTATAAAGAATTCTGCTGTCTCGAGTGTTCTCTGAACCCAGAAGATCTTGGTTTGGTGGGCCTTTTCTTTGTCGTCTTCTCCTTTCTTTAACTTTCTTAAGCGGGAAATGTCAAGCTTTCGAGAAAACCCAGTTACTTCTTCGCCGGAAAATTCTAAGAACTAGATAGATCTCAGCAACGAGACTTCGTATATCCACCGGTAGAACTAGCCATGGAGGACACCTCCTGGGAAGCCCCCCTCCCTGCTGCAGTTGAATCCATGCTCCGAAAAATATGCTAGTAGTAGTGCCATCTGATGCCGGACGCTTATATTCGTAGAATACTCGTCGAATGCAGCGAAGAAAGATCACTTTCTAACCACCGGAAGATATCAACCAAGAGGATTTACAAAAGCCTGGGTGGGTTCATACTGCATTTCGCCAGGGAAGACGATAGAACTAGGGGTGTGCAATCGATTTTAACCGAACCGAACCGCCCAAAAATTGTGAACCGAACCGAACCGAACCAAATACAATAACTGAACCAAACCGACCGACCAACCCCAACAAACCGATCTAACCGAAACCGATCTAATCGAACCCTAAACCATGCTAACCGAACCGAAACCGAAAACCGAACTGGAAACAAACTAAGAGACCGGCTTTGCTGTTACTGCCGGCCACCTAACTGGCCGGCGATTCCGATGATCGGAACCGATCATCGGATTCCCCCAACCACGGTGACCCACATACCCAAAAACTAAAAGCATCTAACGGTTGGATTTTAGTAGATCTAGGTTTCAAAATTTCAATGTAAAAGAGAAATAGAGTGCAAACTTACCGAAAACCATCGGCGCAATCTTCGTCTTCGTCTCCGGCCTTTGTCTTCTTCTTCGACATCGACAACGGATTTCGCCTTCGCCTTCGCCTTCGCCTTCGCCTTCGGCATCGACAACGGATTTCGGCCTTTGTCTTCTTCTTCGCCTTCGCCTTCTTCTTCGTATTCGCCATCACCAGATCTGTGAACTCGAAATCGAAGAATAGAGAAGAAGACGAAGGCCGAGACGCGAGAGAGAGATAGAGAGAGAAGAACAAATGAAATGTCGAGTTAAAAATCGAAGAGAGAGAGAGAGAGAGAGAAAGAGAGCAAGACGCGATGAGAGTTATGAGACTCACCTGTCACCGATGTGGTTGTTGACGTTTAACAGCAAAGGGCAAGGCGGTGAATGGATGAGGCGAGGAAGGAATAGAGGGCGACGTAAGGCGGAGGCGACGAAGAAGCCGATGGCGACGAACGGCTGCAACGGCGACGGTAAGGGTTCGGTTCGGAAGGAAGGGGGTTAGGGTTTCTGATTTCGCCCTCTTTCTCTTCTCTCTGAAACTCGGGAAGCCTCTCGAATAGCAAATGAGGAGCATGAAGTGAACTGGGGTCAGGCGGGTTGCCGGGTTGGGTCGGGTTGGGCCGGTTGGCTTTAAATATCGGTCGGTTCGGTTTATTCGGATACTCAACCGAGCTAACCGAACCGCAAAACCGAACCGCAAATAAACCAACAGCCTAACCGAATCGCAACAAGCTAAGCAAAATAATCGAACTGAACCGGTCGGTTCGGTTAAACCGAAAATTTGCACACCCCTAGATAGAACTCCTACTAAACCGAGCATTAATCAATCAATCTCCTTCAGTTCGGAATTCCAACTGTTACCGAAGCCCATGGGGCTGTTTGGCTTAGCATTTTTTATTAGAGCTATTGGTAATTAATATAAAAGTTGTCCAATGTTTAACTTTAAATTTAGATAAATGTACTTTTAAATTATTTGTTAATAGTTATATTTTTGGTTTGTAAAAATTGATAAGCTATCAGAATCTGACAAAAAGAGTAAAATAGACATGATGCTAAATAATATAATTAAAAAAACATAAAAATACTATTTTTGATCAAAAAATTATAAATTAATTTCTAATTAATAAAATACTTACCATTACAAGTTAATAAATTATATATAATTATTAAAAAATAATAATAAAATATAATTAAATAAAATTAATAATAACAAAGGCATCAAACATTTCTTCAAAGCCATACTTGAACTTAAAACCAAAATCCAAGGAACTGGAAGCAAAAGGAGACGGCAACGAAAGCAGAGACGACGATGGCGTGATAAAGAGGAGACCCACCAGCAACGACAACGGTGACGTCGAATTTGGAGAGGAAGCCTGGTGTCTTGCGGCGACGAATTTGGAGAAGAAAGAAGCGGCAGGTGATGGCGCGACTGAGATCTAGAACGAGGCTACTTGTGGCGACCCAGCTAGATGAAGGAGACAGGGACGGTGATATGAAGGAAGGGCGACAACGGTTATGGCAGAGCAAAGCTTCGGAGAAGATGATGGGAGAAGAGAGCTTTGAGGGCATTTTGGTATTTTTCTTGGTCAACCCAGTAGTGTTTTTTGGCAAAGTTGGGGGATACCAGCTTTTGCTAAACGCTGTTACAACAGTGTATAAGTGAGGTAGCTTTTACGCTTATTATTGATTCCAAACACTTAACCATCAAATGCTATACAACTTATCAACTGCAAAATAGCTTATACGTGGTCAAACCGCTTAGCCAAACAGCCTCGAAATCACTTTATTATTTGGCAAACCGATTTCACCGCTTATAAGTTATATATACAACTTATAAGCTCTTGGAAAAAACTACTGAGGTGTTTGGATGCATTTCATCAGCGTTTTACAAAAGCCATTGGAGAGTAGCTTTTGCAAAAGCTCTTCATTTGTAAGCTAGGTTGATCGAGTAATTTACCATCTTACCTGCATTATTTTTACTAATTTTTAGCCATTCATTCTTTTTCAACCTCTACCTCCCGCATTCTTCTTCTTCAACTCTTCCGGCTGCCACCGTCGGCTATCGCCCCCATCACCATCGCCTGCTGCTCCCATTGCGTCATTGGTCGCTGCTCCCATCACGTCGTTGGTTATTCGTTGCCCCCATCACGTCGCCAGCCATCAATCGCCCTCATCTCCTCTGCACTGTTGTCATGGCCGAACAATATATATATAACAATAATACATAATAATATATATTATTATATAACATATATAATACATATAATTTATAATTTATAATCTTAACATATTTTTAATAATTATGTATAATTTATTAACATTTAATAATAAAATTTTACATCATTCAACAACATGTCTATTTTCGTCTTTTTATCAAGTTTTAATAGCTTATTAACTATTTCAAACCAAATTCATAACTATTAATTATTAGTTTAAAAGCACATTTATCTAAACACATTATCAGCTTAAATACTATCAAACTTAAACGCTATAACCAACTTAAACATTTTTTTTTTCTGTAAATAAGAGATGTATAAAACAAGAAAAGGCCAACCGGCTACAAACCAAGGCCAGGGCATACCCCGGACCACCAAAAGACCAGAGGTGACAAAACATCAAAAATCACTCTCTGAGCCAGAAAAAGGAAACAAAAAGAGAAGAATGCCGAAAGATGAAGAAAACAAAACATATGTACAATATGGATAATCTGGCCCGACGAAAGACGAAACCATCTAGAAATGGCAAAGCAACGAAAACGAACTCTGACGGAGCAACGACTGGTAAGCAAACAAACCCAGATGAGCATGGCATGAAAGAAACACAAGCACATGAGGGCTGAACACCATAGATGAGGCGCCATGGACATAGCAACCTGCCTCCAAAGAAAAGCCAGTCAACGAGAAAGAGAGGTTTGGTCTCTCGAAAGCCTCCAAAAGTGACGAAGAGCCTGACTCTGAAGGAATGACCTGAAGCGAATAGTCGTCAGCCGGGCCCATACAGCACACTGAATCAAATGCGCCAACTGGGAAGCCGATCTCTCCTGATCACGAAAGCACCTGTTGTTGCGCTATCTCCAGATGAAATAAACCATATCATGAAGCACTAATCTGTTTGCCACCTGCCAAGGACTCTTGTCACGCCATCTAGCCGCGGCCCAAAGAACTCCAATATCCCACCTACGCCAAGGCCAGCTGAATTTCTTCGATCTACAAAAAAAAGACAGCACCTCTCGCGAGTAGCTACACTGGAAGAAAAGATGGCTATGTTTTTCAGCATCCACCCTGCAAAGAAAACATCTATTCGGGAAAGAAAAAAATAGGTTAAGACGGTCAAGAGTAAAAAGACGTTCCCGAATTGCAAGCCAAAAGATAAACGAGTGGGAAGGGATACTAATAGACGAGCAAACTAAACGATACCAAGGAACCTGGGAGCGTTGAGTCTGAATAGCCTGGAAGGCAGTCCTAACTGAGAAAAGCTCGTTTGCTGCTGGAAGCCAATAAGACTCATCATGATGGCCAGGGCTAGGCAGCCTAGGAAGGTGGCTCCCACAGAAATTAGGGGATATAGATCTAAGGGTCTCCATCCTAGACCAGGCACCATCCTCAATGAAATCTGAAACCTTAGCCAAGATAGGAATGCCTAATTGACGAGGTAACTGGCAAGGGAAGCGATCAATAAGCACACCCAACGGGTGCCACTGATCATACCAAAAGAACGTGCTACAACCATCCCCTATCCTATGCCCAAAAAAAGGCTTTAGGATTCCTCGTAATAAGAGCAGCTTCCTCCAATACCATGGGCAGGCATACAGAATCTTAAGAAGCCAAAAACAAGTACCTTTTACCCGATAAGAGTGCACCCACTGCACCCATAAGGATTCCCTATCCTCACACAACAGGCGCCACATAAGCTTGGCTACCAAGGATTGATTCCACACATAGAGAGGCTTGAGGCCGAGGCCACCTTGCCTCTTCGGGCAACAAATGTTGTGCCAAGCAACTTTCACTTTATGGGGGTCTGCCACATTACCACTCCAGAGGAAGTTACGAATAAGTTGCTCTATTTCATTAATCACCTTCTTCGGGAGGATAAACACCGAGGCCCAGTACACGTAAATAGTGGAAAGGACGGACTGAGCTAACTGCAATCGGCCCCCAAAAGAGAGAGCCCTGCTACGCCAGGCACAAATTTTGTTCCTCACTCTATCAATAATGGGCTGACAGTCCCCATAGGAGAGCTTAGAGGAGAGGAGAGGGACCCCCAAATAACGCATAGGCAGCCTTCCTCTACGAAACCCAGAGGCATTATAAATAGCTTCGCCAAGGAAGGGGTCCTTACAAGCGACGAAGCAATCGCTCTTGGAAGGATTGGCAATTAGGCCAGACAAAGAGGAAAAACGCTCCAGACAAGACTTCAAGATGCTGACCGATGATGGGTCACCATGAGAGAAAAGGAGCAAATCGTCCGCAAACATGAGCATCACTAGATTAGTCTGCTCACATTTCCAGTGGTATTGAAAATTTGTAGCCCTCGAGTGGTGCTTGATAATCCCTTGCAGGACTTGCATAACTAGAACAAAGAGGTAAGGGGATAGGGGATCCCCTTACCTCAGCCCCCTTCCCCCTGGAAAGAAACCATGTAACTGACCATTGATCTTAACCGAATAACGGGGGGTCGTGATGCACTCTCGAATCCAGTCACAAAATTGAGGAGGGAAGTTCATCAATTAAAGGGTCATCAGAAGGAAATCCCACTCAACTGTATCATAAGCCTTGGCCAGATCGACTTTCATAGCACAACGGGGAGGCCCTTGGTGAAGATGGTATTGAAAAACCAACTCCTAGGCGAGCAGAACATTATCCCCAATCGAACGCCCAGGCACAAAGGCCGCTTGAGAAACATCCATCAAACTAGAGAGCACCGGCTTAATCCTGTTAGCTAAGATTTTAGTAATGACTTTATATAAGACATTACAACAGGAGATAGGCCTAAATTGGGATGGCATCTCAGGGTGAGGATCCTTGGGAATGAGACTAATAATGGTTGCATTGACCTGGCCTAGGAGGCGACCTGAGGCGAAAAAGCTTTAAATAGCCTTCACCACATCCGCACCCACAATCTCCTAAGACTTTTTGAAGAACTTGGCTGTGAAACCATCCGGCCCAGGGGCTTTATCATCACCCATACTGAAGAGGGCAGCCGTAACCTCCTCGGCTGAAACCTTACCAATAAGCCTAGCCCCTTGGTTTTGCTCCAAACGCTTATCAATGAAGGGGGCCACATCAGAAGGGTTGAGGGGCGAGTTTCGAGTCCTTTGCCCATAGAGAATGTGGAAGTAGGAAACTAAAATGTCTGCAACCTCCTTTTTAGACTCTGTGAGGGTACCATCCTCTCTCAAGAGGTTCATAATACGGTGATTATTACGCTTAACAAGCATGGATTGGAAGAATAAACGGGAGCATCTATCTCTCTCAGTTGACCACCTAATCCGAGCACGAAGGCGAAAGTGGTCTGACTCTTGCGCAAGGGCCACTAAAAGGTCCCTATTCAACTCAAGCTCCTGTTGGTGAATGACTGGGTCATGGGGATTATCTTGTAACCGATGTTGGACACTGAGAAGATGATTTCTAAGGGATGAGACCAGGTCAGAAACATGACCCCTAGACTTATTAAGAGTCTTCATAGCATTCTTGACTGCTTTGAGCTTTTGAACAACCTGAAACATGGGAACTCCAGGGACAAGCCTAACCCAACTAGCTTCCACTTTATCTAAGAAGAGAGGGTGATCAACAAGATGGTTAAGGAACCTGAAAGGGCTGCCCTTATGCTGAAGATCACCTAACAAATCCACCACAACAGGGCTATGGTTAGAAATCCCTGGCTGAAAAAAAAGAGCCTTGCTATCCGGATAATGGACAAACCAGTCATCATTAACCAGGGCTCTGTCAAGCTTCCTTAAAATACATTCATCACCAAACCTCTTATTGGTCCACGTTAACTTAGGGCCACTATAAGCCAAATCCTGAAGCGAGCCACAAGAGAGGAAATCGTTGAATCTGCGCATACCCAAAGAGAAAGAAGTGTTGCCACCTCTCATCTCTGAACAATTGCTACAGACATTGAAATCCCCTAAAAGGAGCCAAGGGTCAGAAGAAGATAACGTCCCAATGCTTGTGAGGGAATTCCATAATCTGGCTTGGCCCACCGCCTCGTTCCTAGCATAAATGCAAGACAGGATAATAGGGATAGAGATCTCCGAACTCGTCACTTCGACATGGATAACTTGGTCCGACTTGAATAAGGTCCGCACACTAAGGGCATTCGGGTCATAACCTATCCAGATGCGACCCCCATCACAACTATCATAATTGAAATCCCAATTCTAGAAAGGCATGACATTGTGAGAGACATCCGGAGCGTGCCTTTCTTGGACTCTAGTCTCTAAAAGAGCAACAAGCGTTAACTTCTAAGAAGAGATAAATGAACGCACCTCAAATTGCTTAGGGGCTTGATTTAGGCCCCTTACATTCCATGCAGCGATATGCATAATTAACACTCTTGAGGGGTTGGATCCAAGCTCACAGATCCTGGCGTCTGCTCTCCATTCTCGCGCATCTTCTTCCTATCCCTCTTAGCTTGAGCTCTGGTCTTGGATTGATGCCCCTCAGAGCTAGTGGTCCCAACTCGCTCAGGCTCTAAGATCTGTTCCTCGCTACCCCTTTGCTCACTCAAATTACCTTGAGTATCTTCTTCTGCTACCTCTCCATCTGACTCCATAGGAGATGGAACATCCTTATCTTCGTCCGCAAGCTCACAAATTTGATTTTTAATTCGGGCATCAATATCCTTAGGGTCATAAGGGACTGTAATGGTATGGAACTCAAGGCACTCTGCCATAGTCATAGTAGCATAATTAGGGGCAATTGGCATGGATGATGAACTGGCTTCCTTGCCCTTATCTTGAGTCTTACCTTTCTTACTTTGCACTCTAGTGAAGCCATCTCCCTTAATGGCTTCCTCATTACCTTCAACATTATTTAGGTTTGGTTTGGGTTTCTTTGGGCACCGGGAATCAGAGTAACCAAAAACCTTACAATGTGAACAAATCGATGGAATCCACTGATATTCAATCGGGAGTCTAGATATGCGACGTTCCCCAGTGGCTTCATCATATCCCTGGTCTATATCAATAAACTTAGGAAATTTAGAGCTGACTTTGACATCAACACACACCCTAGCAAAACCTAATCTGGTTCTATCCTCTGTCATTGGGTCAGCATACAATGGTCTTCCTATTTGACTTGCCATTATTGAAATTCCTTTTAATGACCAGCCTTCTAGGGGCAGGTTATGAATCTTAATCCGCAATGGGATCGAAGAGTGGGAATCCTTGTCTAAGTTCATACTTGGTTCCCAACATTTAATAATAAATGGACGACCCGGAAAATGATATGGCCCCTCATAAAAAACCTTCAACATATTTTCTTGTGAATCAAAGCGAAAGAAATAAAACCCACTATTATTTGAGAGGACCTCTATTAGACCATGGTTTTGCCACAAACGCTTGGCAATATTTTGAACTACCAGAAAAGGCAACCATTTTTCAATAAAATATCCAACCAGAGTATTCATCCAATATTCAGTGCATTCATCAATAACGTCGCTAGGTAATTTAACAAGAGGGATTTCAGATTGCGTACCTGTAGGCGGAAAAAATTCCAATCTCGTAGGACATCGATGGGCCTTAACTTCTGCCACATCTGCCCACGATTTTTTGGCTTGCCCAATAGGCTGATTTTTGGGCTGGAATGGGCCTAAGACCTGTTGGGCTTGCCTTTGTTTCTATTGAAACTTGCCTTGCGATTTTGGGCCAGCTGGGCCATGGCCATTTCAGCCCAATTGTTGGGAAAAGAGGGCTTTAAAAGGCTGCCCAAGACCCATACACTGCTGATCAGTGGAGGAAGGGCCCGGATCCATTTGCTGAGGGCCACAAACAGGCCCAAGGGCCGACTGGCCCACTCTGCTGAAGGAGGCGGCACGCTGTTTGGCTGGCATTTGTTTGTGCATGGAAGAAAATCATGGGCCACTTGGGCCGTGACTGTGTCGGCCACCATTGAGAGCCAAAGCCTCCCGCATGTGCACCCCACCATTTCCAGAATTTCCAGCAACCTCCTTGCCCAACGGTCGGCCTGCATCTTCATGGCTGCTTCTGAACTCACGCTGCATTTGATGTGACTGAACACTGCTTCGAGAGGTAGACCCTTGCTGAAAATGGGTGGGAGCCTGGTGGACGCCATTGAAAGGGACCTAGACCTTGCTAGATAGAGTAACTCCTTCGTCACCAGCTGGTTGCACCAGGGCCAACATCTTCTGCATTTGCTGCCCGGAATGGACGAAGCTTGGACTGACCGGTAACTGGCCGGAGCTCCTTTCATCCTGATGGTTCGTGCCTTGCTTCCTTGCTTCTTGTCGCACACCACCTTGAGGTTCGTCGCCACCATGCGGAGATGGCCGAGCTCTCTCAGTGGTATCAGCACTCATCAACAATGGTCGCTCCTTAATAACACCCTCTGGACTTAGTAGGGGGGCTTGGACTCGGCCTCCGTTCAGGAGAGGGAAGGACGAGGGGTCATCTAGATCTATCCTTCGAGGATGGTCGTCGCCAGATGTTCCAATGGTTTCGCCTTGCCCAGTTGCTTTCGCGAGCAGCATGTCCGCTTCCTCCATCAGCAACAGATCTTCTTCTTCTGCAAAAAACTCCTGCCCAGCCGCCATCAGCGCTTGGTCTTCTTCTCCATCCGCCATCAGTGCTTGGTCTTCTTCACCAGCGTCCATCATCATTCGATCTTCTTCACAGTAAGCAGCGTTATCCTTTCAGACCTGGCCGCTACCTTCTTCTTGTTCCAACGCTTTGCTATTTGCTTCATACCCATTAAACTCGTCCACTGAACTAGCTTCCGATCTTGCTGCTTCATTTCCTCCATTTCCAGCCACTGTTAGGCTATCATTTCTCGTTTCTATCTTGCTTGCAACAGCTGGATTAAGAGTTAACGACTTGTTAATATGCTTAGTAATGCCCCCATTAGTTCGGCCTAAGGGAGGCCGACTTCTTGGGCGTGATCTCGCCGGTGGGGACCGACGGGAACGCGCCATGTGCGCGGTTTTCTTCAGAGTAGCCACGAGAATTTCAAAATCTCTCAAGGGTAGAGAGAGAAACAAAAATTATATTTTGTATTAACCAACTTAAACATTACCCAGTTTAAAAACTTAAAAAAAAGATGCATAGCCAAAATAGCCGTTAGTGTATAGCCTTTCTTCTTTTCTCGGGATTAGTTTCCTGAGCATGCCTAGTTGCATTCGGTGATCAAGGGCATGTTCACTTTATTGTTTTTAATTCGTTTTGAGTATTTAATTTTTTAAATATTAAAAACACATTTTTTTCTATTTTTAAAAATAAAAACAATTATAAGAAAACCCAAAATAACATTTGTTGTTTTGAGTGAAAACACACTCAAAACACAAAAATATAGAAAACGCACGCAACCTCCCCTATTCCTAACCCTCCAATCTCTCATATCTCTTCTCTTTCTCAAGTCTTGGCCAAACACTGCATCTACGATCTCTATCGCTACCATGAGCCATCGTCGACCTTGTCTGCCACCGCCGAAAGTTGCCATCGACTACCCCCTCCCTCCCCTATTCAATCTTCTCTCATGTCTCATCTCTTATCTCGACTTCTCTCCTGCCATTTCCGTCATTGCCATGAGCCGCCATTGACCGCACCCGCCATTTCCATCACTGCCTCAAGCTGCCGTCGACCTCACCCACCACCGTCCAAAGCTACCATTGACCGCCCCCCACCATTTGATCTTGCTGGTTCTATCTTCTCTCATCTCTTCACTTGACTGCCCCTTGCCATTAGATCTAAGGAGATTTGGCCGTTGGATGTTGCTGGTTTTTGGGTATGTTGGTTGATTGGCCCTTGGGTGTCGGGTGGTTGTCTCTTATTATCGGAAACCACTGGCTACAGTTGTCGGTGGCGACTAGCAGTGCTGTTTTGAGTTTGTGGTTGAAAATTAAATATTAGATCTATGCAAATCCAAGTGTTAAATCTGGTTTATTTTTGTGTATGTTGACTCCCTTGAGTATGAGATTCTAAAGGTAGGCTTTGATCATGAATTTCTGGCCGGTAGTCTTCGCTGACGCCAAAGAAGATGTAGGGAGTCAGAGAAGAAGAAAAGAGAAAAAAAAAATGAAGAAAAGAAAAAAGAAATAAAAGGAAAAAAATAAAAAAATAAAAATTTATTATTAAATTTTGAAAACAAAATTATTTATTTATTTAAAATTTAAAAAATGTAGTATGTCTATATTATAATTAAAAATATAAGATAACATATATTATATTATTAAATGTATAATTTAATATAAATTATTGTTAAGAAGTAAGTAATTTATTAATCAAATTTATTATTTTATTTTAATAGTAGAATTTCATTAAAAAGAGTTAATTTTATTATTTGATAATTATATTTATTGAATAAAATATTATAATAATAAAAAAAAGAACAATTTTTCAAAATTTCAAAGTAAATGTGCTTTCTAGTTTTCTGTTTTGAGAAACAATTTTTCAAAATGACAAAAGGAACACATTTTCAAAAATCTCAAAATAGATACTCAAAATAATTCAAAAATCAAAATTGAAATATAAAGAGAAAATCATCTAAATGTTTGCTTTCATGGATTCTGATAAGCCAGTTCTAGTCTTTTTTCTTTTTCTTTTTTTGGGAAAAGTTTTAAGGCAAATTTGAGTTAGGTTTTGTGTTGGTGAGCTTTATTTTATTTTTCTTTTTCTTGGTGCGACAGTTTTGATTTGTTGCTTGCGTTGGGTAATAATTACGTTGTCTGATACTGATGTGGCACTGTCACGTCAAGGCAATAGATCTATTTTAAATTTGAGACCAAATCTAAAATGAGGAATTGGGAAAAGAAAATGGGGTTGGGGTAGTAATTGGGAGCCCAAATTTACTGTCCCTTAAGTTTGTACTCTTAGCTATCCCACTAATGAAAATAAGCCACATCACTAATTAATACACATCATCAAACAGTGATTATCTCAAATTAATGGAAGAAAACTTAGGTGGTCTCTTTGTGTTTCAGTTTTGAATTTTGAGTTTTGAATTCATTTTCAGTTTTGTGTTTTGAGTATTTGTTTTGAGATTTTTAAAAACGGGTTCTTTTTATTATTCTAAAAAATTGTTTCTCAAAACAGAGAACTGAAACGCTTTTGTTTTGAAATTTTGTAAAATGTTATTTTATGATATTTTATTTAAGAAATTTGATTCAAAATAAATTATAAATATTTATTAATAAATTATAAATTTAATTTAAAAAATTTCAAATATAATACAAGTTATATAATTTAATCATATATAATATATTAAAATTATAAAGTACATTCTAAGTCATTTTTAATTTCACTCAACTATTAATTCCATAATAAATTTATTTTTACCTATAAATTAAAATCTGATATTAATTTTGAGATTTAAATTATCCACAACATAAATATTTAAAAAAATTATAAATCATAAAATAATAAAATATTAATTTATTCAAAATTTTAAAAATATCATTGAAAAAATTAATAAAAAAAACTATATTACATTGGGCGTGGAGGAAGGAAGAAATGGCAGAGGGCGGTGCCGGGCAGCTGGATTTGGGCGTGGCATGTGGTGGTGATTGCTGATTTGGGCGTGGAGGGTAGTGGCGAGCGAGAGCGATGGCAGTGACCGATCTGGGCGTGGAAGGCAGTGGTAGGCGGTGGCGGATATGGGGTTGGAGGATAGTAGCGGGCGAGGGTGATGGTGGATCTTGGCGTGGAAGGTAGCGGGCAGTGGCAGTGGCGGATCTGAGCTTGGAGGTTAATGGTGGGCGAGGGTGATGGCAGTGGCAGGAGGATTTGGGCTTGGCGTGCGGTGACGGTGGTGGTGGCAGCAATGATGGTCTTGGCGGGCTGTGGCAGTGATGGCGGTGGTGTGGATGGTGGTAGCGACCGAGATTGAAGAGAAAAGAAGAGAAGGGGGAAGAGAGGTGGAAGGGAAGAGGTGAGAATGATGGCTGTTTTCTGTGTTTTGTATGGAGGGCTAGTTTTAGCTGAAAACAACCAAGACATGTTTTTGGCGTTTTGGGTTTTCTGTGTAATTTTTTTTTCGTATGTTTTGCAAAATGCGTTTTTGAAAATGAGTAAGTAAAAGCGTTTTGAGTGTTTTGAAAAACTGAAAATGAAAAACGGGCTAAAAATGCCAAAGATAATAAGCCCTTATTGTTCTTTTTTCAAAACTCATTTTGCAATTAACAAGAAAAAACCCACCTTTTTCAAATGAAGAAGAGATGGGTTTTTTCTAGAAAAAATACTTCCACAAAGAATACTTCGTTTAGAAGAGATATATATTTTTTTCATGTTAATTGCATAATAGATTTTGGAAAAAGAAGGTTAAGTTTTCAGTCGTTAGTTTGAGATAATCATTATTTGATGATGTGTCGAAACAAAGATCAAAACCCTACGATCTTTAACTTGCTTCCTCTTCTTCCTTCTACATTGATCACTCGTGCCATTGCCGTAATCATCTTCCGTCGTTGACTACTTTGTCATCGTCTGCTTCATCTTCCTCCTACGTCGGTTGCTACTGTGATTGTTACCTTCATCTTTTGTCGTTGGCTACTTCGTCGCCGTCCACTTTTTCTTCATTTTTGTTAGTTGCATCGCTGCCTTTGTCTTCTACTGTCGGCCACGTTTCGTCTTCCTTCTTCGTCGGTTGCTACTGCCATTGCCACCTTTGTCTTTCACCGTCAGTCTTCCACAACCACGCTTTGTCTTCTGTTGCCGATCTTCCATGATCTTCTTGGCCTCTTCGTTAGTCGCTTTTAGCCTTTTCTTCGTTTACTCTTTTCTTCTTTTTTCTTATATGTATATTAATTATTATTTTCTCTTTTATTATTATTATTATTATTAAATTTTCTTATTTTATTACTATTCGTAATTTAATTTTAATTGTAATTTTTTCTAGAAAGTTACAAATTTACTCTTAACACCTTGTTGGTTTCGTTTCACTTCTCTATGATTATTTCATCATTTAGAAAGGTATTTTCCTCAGTCCCTGGTTGTATTTTCTGCTCTAATTATTATGCAATGTAAAAACATCTCTAAGAAAGTTCCTAATTTTGTAACGGATAGGGCTTTTGGGAAGCCTTCTTGTCTAGGAAAAGCTAACCTAATGAGGATCATCTTGTCATTCTATTTTCCTCCGACTATGAGGTGAGATTACCTACTCTAGAAGAGGGTTGTCTTACCTATGTTGGATAGCTTCTTTAGTAGCGGGTCTCAGATTTCCTTTATTAAGCTTCGATCAATGATTCCTATTAGACTTTCAGCTTGCTCCTACTTAGATTCACCCCAGCAAATGGCTATTTTTGATTTCCTTTTCGATCCTATGTAAGCAAAGAGAAGTATTGGCATCCTCGGAGCGTTTTAGTTGCTTTTATAGGATTCAATGAGTGAAGGAACGTGTCACTCTTTTCACTTTTCAACGAGTTCCTAGTATGGAGAGATTATTCTTTGACTTTCCCAAAAAGGTTCATGACTTTGACAACAAGTGGTTTGTGTTGATGCCTCCTAATGGCTTCATGTCCCCTCGCCAATGGTGTTGGGACATGGATCGTGAAGAGACATGCTACCAAGTATCCTTGCTCTGTGGCTCTTTGATCTTACTTGTAGTCTGATATTCAAAGTCTTGTAGCCTTAGACATTGTTCATCTTTGAGATATCATGTCAGAGCAGAACATTGCCACTGCAAGTTGGGGTGTCTCACCGAGCAACTTGGTTGGCCCCTTTGGGATTTCTCATATTATATCTGTAGTCGGTTCTCATAATGGTATTGATGGCATTAATGAAGCCCATGCTTTAGAGGATGGGTTGAGTGAGGGGTCTCGGTCCCTCGTATCCCTCTTCACAGGGAGGAGGTTTCTCCCAAGGGTATTTTCTTAGTCTTTTTTCGCTCACATTGCAGTTTCTTTGACTATCTTTTAGTGTATGTTTGTTTTGTAGGGATCGGGCATTTTGCTGATGTGATCAAGAGGAAGAAAGCGGTGACAGGGAGTTTAGAGACAACTTCTTTAATTGACCATAGGAGTTCCAATAAACTCCCCTGGCCTTCTCAAGAAATTGTTCCCATGCCACCAGTTTCGAAGGCTCTTCCCTTGGAGGCTCCATCCCTGATTTCCCTTGCATTTTCCCTACTCCTGACATCTACAACTTCGCCGACGAGTATCTCAAGCTCCTTAGTGCCTCCTATTGTTGAGCCTTGACACATGTGAGATTCTCAACACTCCCTGAAGTTATTGCTACTGGTGGCATTCATCCTAGCTCTTCTCCCGACCACACTTGTGAGGCTCGTGCTTGAAGTAATAGGCCTCCCTTGCCTTGTTGCTAAGAACTCATGAAGCTCAGGCTGGAAAGTAGTTCTCATCCTCCTATTCTCCCCAAAGTTCGACCGTTGCGACCACCTATTCGACTGGAGGACAATTGTTGTCTATGACGTGATAACTTTTAGGTTTGTTCTGGAGTGGTTGATTCTATTTCAATGACAGAGCCTAGAATAGACGCTTGTCTCATTTATTCTATTGTTCTCCCTAGAGACGAGAGGGACGCATTTTCTAGGAGTTTCCCTAATTTCTTGGACAATCTGGAGCGCGAGCTCATTTGTGTATGTATCTTTATTCACCTCTCACCTCATTGTTTCTTATCTTTTTTTCTCATATTTTTTGTTTACTTTCCTTTACTTAAGGAGTCCAGCATGTTGTGGTGGTGGATGCTTGCGTTCGGGCTCAGTGTCGCTTTATAAAGGAGCGAGTAGCTTATTGGCACCCATAGTAGGCAAGATGGGACGTGCGGGCCTAATGTTCAGACCTTGACATGGATAAGGCCCAGAAAGAGTGCAAGTCCCTACGTTAATCATGTTAGGGATTTTAGGAGCAGCTGGCGCAAAGTGAGGCTGCTCATGCTAACGAAATTAGTGCCTTAGAGAGCGAGGTTGGGCATTTTATCCAGGCTTGTTCTTCTCTTCGCTCGAAGGTCGACAACAATTGTTTAAGAGAGAAGACGACTCGGGACGAGTTTGAGGCCTTCCATCAATTCCATTCGCAGGATTACAATCAAGTTAAGGATGAGGCTGTTAGGAAGTATCGTCTATTGTGGGATTACTTTGAGAGAAATGAGGAGTATGTAAGCGATTTTGTCAAGTTTATCTTTTATCTGGTGCGCTCCTTCCTCGAGTCAAAGAGGCCCGACAAGTCCTTTGACGACTTGATTTTTTCTTTTGAGGTTACTGATGGCACGGACTTTGTTGAGTGGCACTAATACGAATTGGGTGCCTAGAGCCCAAATTCATATCTCAACACGTCCTCAATGGATAACTTGGAGAAATTGATAGATTCGTGGGAGTTGTACTAGAGTGGTCTGGGAGCACCTAAGCCTATTGATGCCCTCTCAAATTTGGATGCTACCCACGATCCAATTCCATCTACAGTCCCATCCCCATCAGGCCCTACTAATCACTATTTGAGGTTGCTTTCTATTTTTGTATAGACTTTCTTAATTGTATGAATTTTATATTAGTTGAATTGAACTCTTTCCATTTTTTTTACTGATGTGATGGTTATTTTGTTTTTCATTTCTCGGGAATGGATGATGTATCTTGTTGATGTTTATTGCTTTATTGGCATTGTTTGCATTATATTCGACGACTATTGATCCCCAGTCCTTTGGTAGAACTAGTCTTACAAGAGGACTCATTGGGCGTTTGTCATATTCTTAGTGTGGCATCTGCTACTCCTTAATCCACTGGGGGCTTAATACAATTGTAAACCTCTTATGATTTTTTGGGGGAAGGTTGCATCGCAGTTCCTTAGTCCTTTTCTATTTTCATAGAGTTCTATGTGATGGTTTTCTTATTGTTCATGTTTGTTTGAAGCGAATCCCTTGTCTCTTGATGCTAGTGACCTTTGAATGCCTTGACGGTTTATCCGTGAGTTGCATGTGTTCAAGGCCAATATTTCATTTTTTGATTCTATTGACCCTCGAACATCTTAACAATCTATTCCTCAGTAGTTTCGTACGTGTGTTCGGGTTGAGTCTTTTGTTTGTTAATGTTATTAACCCCCAAATGGGTTATTCATTAGTTGTTTAGTTGTGTGTGTTTGGGGGGAGTCTTTTATCTATTGGCATTATTGACCCTCGAACATCTTAATGATCTTAACTTTACGGTCGTGGTTTGTGGTGGATTTTTTGTGTCATTTTGATTGATTTTTTGCGTGTTTTTACAAGACTTTGATTATTTCTTCCTATAAAGTAGATCATACACAAAAAGGAACATCCACAAGGAAATTGCTCATGGTTCTGGAAACATCATTGACACCTCTTTAAACTTTTTCCACAAGGAAATTGCTCATGGTTCTGGAAACATCATTGACACCTCTTTAAACTTTTTCCACAAGGAAATTGCTCATGGTTCTGGAAACATCATTGACACCTCTTTAAACTTTTAAAAGTAATGACAATTTTTTTTTTTACAACTACGATAATAGTTCTAGAAGCTTTTGAAAGCTACAAAAGTATAGTCTAAAATGTTTGGTGTTCCAAGTTTTATCAATGCTACCTCTTTTCCAGGTTTGTAGGATGCACATGCTCAATCACTTTCTGATTATGGTCCTCCACACATACGAGTTTTTCTGTATCGCCTTTGTAAAGAGGTAATGGTTCCAACTTTTTCACTGGTTAGTGTTTGTTTACAGATTCCTCTACAATAGTAAGGGCTTCCTCTGTGTTCTTCTTTTTCGTGGAGGAGATGTAACAATTTCTCATTTTTCTCTGATTTACTTGAACTTGCCCCACTCTATTGGCAGTTGGGAATTCATAAGTAGGTACATTGGGGATATAATAACTCTCATATCATTTAAAAGTGGGCATCCCTATATGACATTGTATGCTGATGAGGGCATTTTAACTACCATGAAGTTGGCTTATCTGGTAGTACTATAAGATTTAGTGCCTAAGATGACAACTAGTTGTATTACTCCAACTACAAGGACTGATTTTCCCGTGAAACTAAATAAAAGGGAGTGAATAAGTCTTAAACAATCCATGGAAATATTCATTTTTTTTAAACAATTCCAGTATATCAAGTTTATTGAACTACCACTGTCTATTAGTATTCTCCTGATGTGGTGTTTAGCAATCATTGTTGAAATAACTAGAGGATTATCATGGGGCACTATAACTTCCCCTTGATCTGTGGGTGTAAAGATGACGGCTTCCTCATTAGCTTGTATTAGCGTCAAAGAATTAACTAGGTAGGCTTTCTTTGATGATGAAGTATGAACTGCCATAGTCTCTCCCTCTGATAACACGTAGATACCTTGGTTAGTCAGTTGGTTATCTACTAGAGGATTTCATCTTTCTTCTCTTCCCTAGTCACCATCTTGCCTTTTGTCCATCTGTTAGTCCATTTTCTTTATTTCTTTTTCACACCTTTTCTTGTCTCCGTCTTTGGTTCTTAGATATCTTTGCAATCTTCCATTCTTAATTAGAGATTCAATTTGATTAATCAAGTCTTTAGATTTATTTGTGTTGTGCCCACATGTTTTATGGAATCTATAGTAGGCATTTCTGAAAGTTAAGCAAGATCGCTATGGGGCAAACAACATAGTTCAAAAATTTTTTAACCTTACCCCGATTCTAACGATTGGATCAATGTTAAAATCAAAACAATCACATACATAATAAAATAAATCTAACCTTTGGATTTTTGAGTCATTCGCGGATTTGAGCCGTCCAAGCATCCAGCCTCTAACTCGTGATACGCGACACTCATCTGTTGGCGAGTAGAGTAGAATGAGAATGCTAGCTCTCTTTCTTTTTTGTGGCTTGTGTATGGACGAAAAGAACCTGCCATTTCATATCGATGCGAAAAGAAACGGGCGAGAGTGAATGACAATTTTTTTTTTCAACCCTTGAAAAACCACAAAATTATTCATCAATTTGGACAACCCATAAAGGGGTATTTATAGAGGAGCATAGCCTTCTAGGGTTTTCAAAACCCTAATGGATATGGGCTGGCCCATTTATCCTAGTCTAACCAATAATTAATTAAGTGGCCCAAATCCAATTTAACCCAAATATAATATTTGACCCAAATCTAATTTAGTCTAGATATAATATTTAATTTAATATTTGGCCTAAATATTTTATTTAGCTCAAATATTAATTTAAACTCAAATATATATTATTTTCTATTTGTCACTCCAACAAATAGAAATTATTAAATTAGAAACTCCTTTCTATTTAATCAAACTCTTTCCTTTATGATGACCCTATTATATATATTTGTTTTTTATCCGTGAAAACATACGACAGAATAACTTCTTGCCGAAGTGTCACACTTAACCATACGTCTGCTTTCCTAGTTTAAGCCAGGGACCGAACCTATTGCGTATGACTCATTAGACTTTCGAATATATTGGCAATGTGTCGGTATGAACAAATAAGACAAGATTGGCCTTTAGCAAGACGTCATGCCTATCTAATTATTCAGAAGGATTCATAATCTGCAAACAACCTTTCATGAGCACGGTTATCGTGTAATTCGATCCTTTCGTCAATGTATCTTCTGTGATCTTAAGTCTGTTTATGTGTTGCTTGATTATGATCACATGAGTTTTTTTCGGTCCTCCAGATATCCTCACTCAATAGAAAGTGAATCAATAACTCCTTATTGATCTTTTTCACCATCGCCATGGATTTAAAGTGAATATCCACCACACCTTAGATACATCATCCTCTATCAAGGGATGGGCGAGTCTCATCTTGATTATACACCTATCTCCATAAGCCTCGTAATATGCCCAACGATCGCCCACGTGCAACCTTTGTCTAGGCCTATTGAAACAATGTTAAACCATACCGGTCTTCTTATGAGATGACTGCGATAACCTTAGGTCCAAGGATTAGTTACACCCATTTTGTATGAGAATTCCATCAACATATAACCAAAATGGATTCTCATGGCGAGTCATGTCTAGTAACACGTTCTCTAACATTATTGGTCACCTATGTACTTGTCTAGGCATCCCCATGCCTATGGTTGTGAGACCCCCATTGCTATCACACAGCACATACAAGTCTTACCGCAATTATCAATGTCCATTCTTGACATTGCTACGACTTGGGACATTTAATGATGTCTAGAAACTGTGATACATCTTCTCACATCTTTATAGATTAATCATAGTATACATCATATGGACTTCTATCTAGTTTCATCTAGTCATTACAATAATAACAAGAAACTAATAGAATGGTTTCTTGTAAAATTGAATAACTCTTTATTCAATCATAAATATGATTTCAATTATCAATGTATAACATGCCCAATCTGATTGGGTCTAGAGCACCTACACTAACAATTTCTATCTCTTTCCATAGGTAAATCCATTTTTTTGGAAAATTTTAATAAGTCAATCCTTTCGATGGTTGCTAAGATGTGAGATCGGGGCTCAGAGAGTGGGGCATAGTTCTTGTATTGTAACTTCAGAGGGCCATCACTTTTCCTCAACTTGTCTTCTTTCTTATCCTCATGGTCATCAGAGTCTCATCCCTTTCTTCTTCATTCTTTCGCTTCACTTGTCTCGACAGTTCTCATGACTTCTAATGAAAATATGTATTTGTTAGCCCTTATGAACAAATCTACTAGGGTAGTCTGCTATTCCAAGGCTAAAGATTTTTGTAATGGCGTGGACCGGGTTCCTTATAGCATGGCCACCATTGCTACCCCCACTTGAAAATCTCATACTTCTAATGTTGCATTGTGGAACCCATTAACATATTGTCGAAGGGTTTTTAAGGCGATGCATGACCATGACTTTAGGGTTAGGAACTTTATATTTGCCTCTATGACTAATGAGCTTCAGAGGCAGCATGAGAATATGCGTACTGCTGCTGACATAGTCTTAAATTTGAAGGAACTACATGGGGTACAGAGTAGGACTGTTAGGTATGAGGTTTCTATGTAATTGTTTCAGGCCTGGATGTCGGAGGGCACTAATGTTGGGGATCATGTGCTGTCCTGCATATGTTAGAGGCACTTGATTTCAGCATGGATGTGGATCTACAAATTGATTTGATCCTGCAGTCACTTCTTGAGTCATACTCTAGATTTATCGTGAACTTTAATATGAATAAAATCCAAACCACACTCCTGGATGTAATACCCGAGAAGTTATTAAAAGTATAAGTGATTTTTAAAGAAGGGTATAATTGGAATTAGCAAAAGAATAAGGCTATATGGCACATTAACGCGGTTTTAGACGATCAAATCAGACGAAGGGAGTAACCCGGACCTCAGATAGCTAAAGATAATTGTACAGTATCGACAAGCGATTTAAACTATGATTTTTAGTGATGAAAGAAATTGGATCAGGAACAGTTTTCGGTACAGCTATCGACCAAGCTGAGAAAACCGAATCGACGTAGGAGACATCCAAAAAGTCAACAGAGCGTGTCAAGGACCTATATTTAATGTGTAGAACAACCCTTAAGCGATTTCGGGTTGAATTAAATGGATTTAAGGTCAATTTGACCAGCCGGGCCTAAGTGCAGTTTTCTAATTTTGCCCGAGGGAGGTCAAAACGGTAATTTTTCAGGAATTTCGAGGGTCTAATGAGATGTACTAAACTTGAGGGACATGGTGATATAATTGGATTTATCAGGGGTGCTTGGGAAGGGGGCAGAAATGTCATTTGAAAAGTCAAGGGGGTAAAACTGCAATTTAACAAACTGCATAGTGTGAACACAATCGGCCGCCACAATCAACCGCACGTGGAGGCCGAATCCGGCGATGGGACGGCCGAGGGAGGTGCGGGGAAGGTTGTATCCGGCGTTGGGAACCTTGGTGGCCAAGGCTTGGCCTTTGATTGGCTGCAAAAGCGTCGGATCTCGCCTATAAATGGAAGTAAAAATGGCCGAGGGTTTCGTGAGATGGAGCTTCCAAATCAGAGGGGTTAGAGGATGAATCGATGAGAATGGATAAGGGGCTTTCGATCCTTATGAAACGGAGAAGATTTTGGGAGTGGTTTGAGGGAATTTGGTGTTCGTTTGAGGTTGTTTGGGGTTTGGCCGATCGAAGGTGGCGGACCGCCTTCCGCCACCTGCAACTGCCCGTTTGGGCCCTTTTCCGGTGTCCTTTCGACCGGAAAATGGTGCCAATAGGATCGAATCATCGAGGGCTTGAAGGGGGTGTGGTCAGATCGGTCATCGGAGGGGTCGTCGCCGGCCGGTCTTGAGGTAGAAGACGACGCGCGTGGCTGCACGCGCCAGCCTTCACGCACAGCCACGCGCATGGCGCGTGAGGGCGCGTGGATAAGGGCAATTTCGGTATTTTTCCTCCAGTATTTGTATTTAATTATTTTAGGAATTATGGTATTAAAATATTTTGAAAAATAGTTGAGGAAATAATTATTTTGGAATTATCGAGGTAAAAATTGGGAGAAAATGGAGAAAATTATGGAAAAAATGGAGGAAAATAGAGTTTAATACTTCTTTAATTAAATATGATGTTTAGGAAGTATCTTGGCTCGAGGTTGAATATAAGTTCAAAAGTTTGTGATTTGGCACGCAAATCGAGGCCGTGCACGAGGATCGAGGCGATCCAAATTCATTCGAGGTGAGTGGTCTGATCCTATCTTTACCTTATCTTGAAAACATGTTGAAAAGTGTGTAGTGGGTTCAGGTGGGCGGTGTTACCCTCTCGAACCTAGGTTAGACGCAAATGAGGCCAGTTCTAGTGAGCGGTTTTACCCTCCGGAACTTGGGTTGTTCTGCGAAAGCATTTCACTTATGTATTTATGTCATCATTTGCATATTGAACATGTGATATATTGCATCAACTGTTTTTACTTACAAAAAGTCGGTGCATGGCGTGTGATTTTCATATCATCGGCGTATGGATATTCGTGTCAATGTTGTTTTCTGTGTGGTCGGGATGGGGTCTACTTGGGATTGGGACAATGTTAATCCAGGTGAACGGGTGTCACACTGGGGCACTCGAGGGAATAATGTTAAACCAGGTGAACGGGTGTCACGACGGTGCACTCGAGGGATTAACGTTGGACCAGGTGAACGTGTGCCACAGTGGGACATTCGAGGGATTAAGTATGTCAAGGTGATATCTCAAGTTAGACGTGTCTTGCATGTTGTCGTTTGTCTGAGTATGCCATGCTCGTGTGTCTCTCATGCATTGTATTAACTGTTTCATACCGTCACTTAGATGTATTATCATCTAACCTGGGCTATGCCCCTGGAACGTTTAATGTTCCAGCCAGGGACTGCTGCGAGGGCAAGGATATGGCCGGTTAAGGGCCAATGGTGCTTGGTTTGTTAAGTTATTGTAACGTTTGGAGACTTTAGTATGTATTTCAGGTTGTAAATGAACTGTTGTATAATAGCAATGTTATCATTTGGTCTGTATTACGTATTTTGCTATGGAATCACAATGTAAGAACTATGGTGTTTTGATATTAATGTATCCGCTGCATTGTAATATGTCTCGTTTAGTTTAAGAATATTTATCTTGATAGTTAAACGGGCAAGGCTGGGGTTCTCGGGGTTTGTATCTGCATGTGAAGATTGTTCTTGATGCACCGCGCGTGTTGAACTTGGAGAAAAAAAAAAGAAATTCCGAGAATACCCTTATAGTGACACGCCTGGCGAGACGGGGTGTTACAATTGGTATCAGAGCCCTAGGTTAAAACCCTAGGACGATTTGGCTAGGTTGTTGAACTTAGTATGGTTAGAACTATTGAACAAGAACTTAGAACAGGATTATGGATTCTAAGAGACATTCGGAACATAGTTGAAAATGGTATGGAGACTCTAAAATGTGAAATTGGAGGTTTTCAATTTGAATATACTTTCAGAGTCAAGTGGAGATGAACAAGATCTATTCACATCTTTTGGGAATTAGGAAGCCAGTAATGAGGGTCATCGAAATAAAAGAAATATATGATCTCAAATCTTTGAGGAATAAATACTTTGATGATTCCAGTACAACTTGAGGTATTATATAAAATCTCTTTCGGAAGAATCTTAGTGAATTGTCTTAATACCCTCCCGATTGATACATGTTAAATGTTGGTGATAACATGCCCTAATAAAGATAAGTAAAGTGACAGAAGTTATTAGGAGGACCTGTCGAGGGCGTGAGAAAAAGAAATGACTTGAAGATCTTAAGGTTAGGTTGGATATCCGAATTAAGGACTTAAGAAGAACGAATTCAGTTAGGGTTAACTAGTGAAAATCCCGAATGGAGATTTAGGAGAAAGGAACTGGTAGATCATAAAGAAAAAAATCCCTGCTTAGAGATTTGGGGGTTTTTCGGTTGAAGTCTTTTGAAATTATTAATTGGAGAATACTAGATTTTGCTGAGTGACGAAACGTTGGATTGGAAGTTAGCATCGAACAATATGGGTCGAATGTAAGGTTGGTTCGATAAACCATAACTGAGGATTCGTAAGATTTAAAAACTATAAATTGGAGATCATTAGTCAAAATCCTTTACACTAAATGTTGGGATGTTTAGTTTGATATGACATAATCTGATGATAAATTAGGTTTGTGAACAGATGATATGAAAAAGCAAGGGTAAGAATGACTTGATATAAATCTCGAGAAACGATCTACAGTAAACAACCTAGGATGATTCGATAAGAGCTTGAGAATAAAAAAAAATTAGGAATCTAAAATTATGAATATGACTTTGATGTTGCTAAAAGAAAATTTACGCGTACTGTATATACCTGGAGATAAAATGGTATTTCAACCTATGGAGACGATTATATTATAAGCTTGAAATGATCCTAGCCGATTTAAGAAAATTCAAACTCAAAAGAAGATAGTTAGCATAATGATGATTGTCAAGGACCGAGGGGTAGTCATAAAAGTCTTGGCTTGAGTTCAAAGCACCAAGTAATGAGATAGGCTTGCTAAAGCTTGATTAAGCTCGTAAAGATATCTTGGGATTTGATTAGGTCTTAGCAAAATTGAAATTGGTCCTAATAGATTCAAAGAAATAGGAATGATTGACATAGTGACCTGTATAGTGAGTGTTAGTTGAAAGTCAATCGTGGAATAATCATAAAAGGAGAATGAAATTTCTAAGCCAATCTTGTGATAGATTAAGTATACGGCAGTGACGAGAATATAGTTGAACAATCTAGTATAAGTTTAGAAAATGATAAACTGGAAATACAATTGATATTGGAGTGTTTGATAAATTATGAACGTCTGCAAGAGCAGCAACAGGAGCGCGAGGTTCCGTCACATGCGTAACAAATTTGGAAAGTAAAGGAGATTAAGTTGTGAGAAAGAAATCCGAAGTTTAAGGAATGGTTAGGATAAGGATGCTCGATACGATTGAGTGTTACTCTGAAAAGGAACATTAGGAATCCAAAAGATCAGGGAGTTGGACCAATAGAACCACTGTAGCTCTCAGAGATGGAATGAGGAATTCTAGCATAACGATAACACCATTGGTGTTGGTCTGTAACAATGGATCTGAGCCTAGGGACCAAGGCAGAGGACTGGTGGTTGGCTCGCGGTTTGGGGTGTGATACCTACGAGTCGGAGCAACACAGTGAACTGTGGAGACGGTCAGGTGCCAAAGTTTGGGCGACACTGAGAATGTTATGTATGGTTTAGAGTCCAGGTTTCAAGGGACCAGAGCATCGTGGCAGGATTCTTAATTGTGGTGAAAAGATTGAAGGCTTGGATGGTGATCTAAGCAGGATAATTTCTATGTGGGTTATGATAGTCAATAACCAAAAGAGAATCAGAAGAAGGAAATGTAATATCGAGCGACAAAATAATGTTTGGTGAGCTGTTAATAGAGATTTGAAGGATTCTTCTAAGATAATTGCCTCCACGACAGAAATTCGTAAAGTGAAGGGAATTAAGAAGTGACGAGTGCGTTCGAGAAATTCGGGAGTTGTGGTGAAACAGGAATTGTGTTCACAGGTCGGGATAGGTTCTAACTAGGAATAGAACGAACCCTGATATAGGCATGTGTTACGAACTTGCTTAGGAAAAGGTGTTACTCGGATGTGGCATCTGAAAGAAATTTAACTCTAGTTATTGACTTAACTTTTAGTTTCGTGTGCCTATTAATACGCACCCCAAGAATTGTGAACAGTTGGCTCCGATTTAGTGGTCTCGAACCATGCTTTCGGTGACATAAAAAGATTGGAGTAATAGTAAGTATACCAAGGTACCCTTGAGATCATGAGTGGATTTTTCAAAGTGAAGACAAAGTCAACATAAAGAAATGGTAAGATATAAGTTGTTGAGTAAACAAAAGTGTTTATCTTTCCAAGAGGCGTGTTATGATTTGAGGAAACATAAGGTAAGCTGTTATAAAGGAAGAAGTGAGTTTTAGTTGCACTATGAGAATTTTATTTGGGTCGTAAGATAGTAGGCTAAGCTATTTAAGTTATACTAAGTGCTACCAAATAACCGGTAAGAATCAAAAGTTGTTCAATAAGGTTTTCATTTAAGGAAGTAGTATGGAAAGTAGATCGCCTAAGAGGGACGAAATTAAATCTGTTCCAAGAATCGAGGATAACAGGGATTTTGTTTAACTCCATAGAGAGACTATTTCCTCATGTGGAGAAATATGGAAAGCACCGTTTAGATAAAATAGAACATTTAGTAGTACTAAGTTGAGGAGCCACAACTGGAAGACAGGTATAAGTGTGGAAGGTTGTCGATAAATTGAAACGACATGGGAGTTCTATGTTGAGCTAAACTGATTTAGTTGGTGGATTGTGATTGAAAGAGAAATAGTACATGTCAGGATGTCATGCTGTTGTAAGAGAAATTGTGATTTTGGGAAACCTAAATGGAAAATTTGCATGACCAGTTGTAAAAGGCTAAGAAATTATCTCTAAAGCTAATATGCAATTAAGGTACCGATACTTGAAAGAAAGATATGCCAAGATAGTTTAATGTTATCAATTTCTGTGCCATCATGGCAGCTGAGTAGTTCAATCTTGGTGAGATCATTGGGTTGGGAGATTTAAGAGCCAGATAAAAAGTAGTTTGAGGACACAATTGGGAATGATATTAGGGTTTATAAATTATTTTGGGAGTTGAGTAGCCGCCAATATGGAGCTACAACGGGATGTTCTGAAAGATAAGAAACCGAGTTTGGTAAACTCAAACCATATGAAGATATAAATTATGAATGATTGTTAAAGACTAACAATGGTATTTAGGACATTGCAATCGAAAGTCAATCGCAATAGTGGTGATACAAGTATCGTGGATCAAATTTCGAGGACGAAATTTATTAAAGGGGGGGAGAATGTAATACCCGAGAAGTTATTAAAAGTATAAGTGATTTTTAAAGAAGGGTATAATTGGAATTAGCAAAAGAATAAGGCTATATGGCACATTAACGCGGTTTTAGACGATCAAATCAGACGAAGGGAGTAACCCGGACCTCAGATAGCTAAAGATAATTGTACAGTATCGACAAGCGATTTAAACTATGATTTTTAGTGATGAAAGAAATTGGATCAGGAACAGTTTTCGGTACAGCTATCGACCGAGCTGAGAAAACCGAATCGACGTAGGAGACATCCAAAAAGTCAACAGAGCGTGTCAAGGACCTATATTTAATGTGTAGAACAACCCTTAAGCGATTTCGGGTTGAATTAAATGGATTTAAGGTCAATTTGACCAGCCGGGCCTAAGTGCAGTTTTCTAATTTTGCCCGAGGGAGGTCAAAACGGTAATTTTTCAGGAATTTCGAGGGTCTAATGAGATGTACTAAACTTGAGGGACATGGTGATATAATTGGATTTATCAGGGGTGCTTGGGAAGGGGGCAGAAATGTCATTTGAAAAGTCAAGGGGGTAAAACTGCAATTTAACAAACTGCATAGTGTGAACACAATCGGCCGCCACAATCAACCGCACGTGGAGGCCGAATCCGGCGATGGGACGGCCGAGGGAGGTGCGGGGAAGGTTGTATCCGGCGTTGGGAACCTTGGTGGCCAAGGCTTGGCCTTTGATTGGCTGCAAAAGCGTCGGATCTCGCCTATAAATGGAAGTAAAAATGGCCGAGGGTTTCGTGAGATGGAGCTTCCAAATCAGAGGGGTTAGAGGATGAATCGATGAGAATGGATAAGGGGCTTTCGATCCTTATGAAACGGAGAAGATTTTGGGAGTGGTTTGAGGGAATTTGGTGTTCGTTTGAGGTTGTTTGGGGTTTGGCCGATCGAAGGTGGCGGACCGCCTTCCGCCACCTGCAACTGCCCGTTTGGGCCCTTTTCCGGTGTCCTTTCGACCGGAAAATGGTGCCAATAGGATCGAATCATCGAGGGCTTGAAGGGGGTGTGGTCAGATCGGTCATCGGAGGGGTCGTCGCCGGCCGGTCTTGAGGTAGAAGACGACGCGCGTGGCTGCACGCGCCAGCCTTCACGCACAGCCACGCGCATGGCGCGTGAGGGCGCGTGGATAAGGGCAATTTCGGTATTTTTCCTCCAGTATTTGTATTTAATTATTTTAGGAATTATGGTATTAAAATATTTTGAAAAATAGTTGAGGAAATAATTATTTTGGAATTATCGAGGTAAAAATTGGGAGAAAATGGAGAAAATTATGGAAAAAATGGAGGAAAATAGAGTTTAATACTTCTTTAATTAAATATGATGTTTAGGAAGTATCTTGGCTCGAGGTTGAATATAAGTTCAAAAGTTTGTGATTTGGCACGCAAATCGAGGCCGTGCACGAGGATCGAGGCGATCCAAATTCATTCGAGGTGAGTGGTCTGATCCTATCTTTACCTTATCTTGAAAACATGTTGAAAAGTGTGTAGTGGGTTCAGGTGGGCGGTGTTACCCTCTCGAACCTAGGTTAGACGCAAATGAGGCCAGTTCTAGTGAGCGGTTTTACCCTCCGGAACTTGGGTTGTTCTGCGAAAGCATTTCACTTATGTATTTATGTCATCATTTGCATATTGAACATGTGATATATTGCATCAACTGTTTTTACTTACAAAAAGTCGGTGCATGGCGTGTGATTTTCATATCATCGGCGTATGGATATTCGTGTCAATGTTGTTTTCTGTGTGGTCGGGATGGGGTCTACTTGGGATTGGGACAATGTTAATCCAGGTGAACGGGTGTCACACTGGGGCAATCGAGGGAATAATGTTAAACCAGGTGAACGGGTGTCACGACGGTGCACTCGAGGGATTAACGTTGGACCAGGTGAACGTGTGCCACAGTGGGACATTCGAGGGATTAAGTATGTCAAGGTGATATCTCAAGTTAGACGTGTCTTGCATGTTGTCGTTTGTCTGAGTATGCCATGCTCGTGTGTCTCTCATGCATTGTATTAACTGTTTCATACCGTCACTTAGATGTATTATCATCTAACCTGGGCTATGCCCCTGGAACGTTTAATGTTCCAGCCAGGGACTGCTGCGAGGGCAAGGATATGGCCGGTTAAGGGCCAATGGTGCTTGGTTTGTTAAGTTATTGTAACGTTTGGAGACTTTAGTATGTATTTCAGGTTGTAAATGAACTGTTGTATAATAGCAATGTTATCATTTGGTCTGTATTACGTATTTTGCTATGGAATCACAATGTAAGAACTATGGTGTTTTGATATTAATGTATCCGCTGCATTGTAATATGTCTCGTTTAGTTTAAGAATATTTATCTTGATAGTTAAACGGGCAAGGCTGGGGTTCTCGGGGTTTGTATCTGCATGTGAAGATTGTTCTTGATGCACCGCGCGTGTTGAACTTGGAGAAAAAAAAAAGAAATTCCGAGAATACCCTTATAGTGACACGCCTGGCGAGACGGGGTGTTACACTGGAGCTACTTAATATGTTAAGGTCAGCTTAGGCTTAGATAAAGGGGAAGGGCAAAGAGAGTCTTCTTGCCATTGCCTTGACTTCTAGATCTTCGAGGAGGTGATCTACCTCCAAGAAGAAGAAATTAGTAGGGCCCAGGAATGTGATCTCCAAGGGCAAGTCCAAAGCTCAAACACCCAAGGAAAAATGTTTCCTATTTGGGTAAGTAAGGCATTGATGAAGGCAAACGCCAACATTTGGTGTATCAATGCAGGGGTTTTTTCAATTTTCAAAACTTTTTTAAAAAACCATACAAATGTAATGAAAATAAAAGTGAGAATCACTTTGCAAGACTCGGCATCAAACGATCATATGCATTACAATTGAAACCATACCATAGGAGGTAAGAAGGTATACCTCACAACAATTTCAAATTTGATGTAAAGCTGGAATCCTCCTTGTGGTAGTAATGGCTTGCTCCCAAGTAGCTCCCAAACACTCCTTCGGATGGAAAACCCAACCCTTGAAACTACAAGGGCCCTAGTTGGTTTACGCTCTTAGTAAAGGATGAAACCAATAAGAATGCCCATGTGTTAGCCATGTTTCTTGTTCGTGATTCAAGCTGGAAATGGGTTCAAAGAAAGAATACCTAATCCAATAGAAAATCTATTTGGATTGGATTGCTACTCTAGCAATCAAGAAATGAGTGGAGTAATAAGGAGACCATTAGGAAGGGTTGAAGGCTCTAGAAGAAAGGGAAAATAAGCACTGACTGAAAGAATGGCCAAGCATCAAATGTAGTTGCAACCATCATTCTTTTCTTCTTCTTCTTCCCTTATATGTGAAGCCATAAAAACCCTAAAATGCTCAATAATTAGTCAATAGCAAAGGAGAGAGAGAGGGGGGGGATAAGTGGGAGGCAAGCCCACATCATAAAGAACATATTCTATCCCCTTAATCATTCTCGTTGCCAACCTTCTTTTCCATCCGAAGCAAAAATGACTAAACGGGTTGTGAGATTCACGACCCTATGCAACATAAACGATTGACAATTCCTTACTGCTTGGCACGAATCGGTTGACAATTTCTAAGGAATTGTTGACCAATTTTGTCAAGTTTCTACGAATTGTATCTAGTCCCGCCATTAACTCTTAGTGACCCTTTCATCATCTCATGATAAAACCGAGGCCCTCGTTAACTCTTAACGACATGCCTATTAACTCTTGACAATTATTCCTATTGGTTTAATCAATGAACCCAATCTGTTAACTCTTAACGGTGATATCATTAACTCTTAATGATGATTACAACTTTCATCACTTAGTTAACCACGACACCCGGATATATGCGTGACCTTCTAGGTTCACTACTAAGCAGCAATCGAGACACATCAAACTCTTTGATGCTAACCAAACACTTTGGTTTACAATGAGGATGTCTCCATCTCCTCGATGTATCTCGAAAGACCTTGAGTGACAACTGGCATTATGTCAGGGCGATCCTACTAGTAATGAAGTCTATCTTCTTTGAGAACCTATTTGGGTTTTCAATTCCCATGTACTATAATCCCTCCATCAACTAACATCCTGATCGATTGAGAGTCATGGACTGATCAAACTCACTAACTCGATAACTATGCCAAGTGTAGCACCCCCTCTCCTAGAAGTAACACCCCTTCTCCTAGAAGTAACACCCTTTCTCCTAGAACTGCCCGAGAAAAGGTGCTACGGGAAAAATAAAATAAACTAACTGATAATCTGAAATCTGATACCATAAATGAATATCTCAATCAATTGAAATAAAAACTCTGAGTCAATACAAACTGAAAAGCATAAACTCTGACTAAGGGATAATCCCTCAACTGAAATATAAAATAGATCTAAACTGAAAAAACACTACAAAACTCAACAGACTCCCATACATCTTTTATCTTGAGCGGCTCCAAGTACACACACTATAGACCACTGCTGTTAGGCCCCACTTCTGGTACTTCCATGCTAGGACCTGGAGGGGTGAAGAGTACAAGGTGAGCTACAGAGCTCAACAAGTAATAAGCTGGAAAGAATAATTGAAGCTGAATCGAAGAATATCGATACTGATAAATAACTCACTGAACTTGTGCTGTATAATCACTGTCTATTTGCATTCATAAAAATGTAATGCACATAAACTGTAAACTAAATGTAGGTATGCAACTTTGGTTCATAGGCCCACATAATCTGATAAAACATACTTGACTGATCTGAATCCTATAAACAGAAAAAATTGTAAGCACATACTGTGGGTAAAGCCCCTAGCCCCCTGATCGTCAATAGGCGAGCAACTCATAAACTGAGTTGTAATTGAAACTAATACTGGTGGGATCCCCACGGACTAAGCCACCTGTCGCGCATAATGCAATGCTCATATAAATGCTGGCACACGATATATAGTGCTCCATATAAAGTCATGCCCAATGCTCATACTGAGATGTATGCACATAATCTCATGAAATAATGCTAAACATGTCATAATAAACACTAAACATATAATCTCATCTTCAATATATTGGAATACAAAGATTCTATGAATTATGCATCATGGCATGGGCATGATTAACTTGTTATATTCTAGCAAAAAATTCAATAATTGGAGCTATTGAATATCTTTATTTGAATAAAATTTGAATTAAAACATCATTGGTAGTTCACTTTTGACTTTTGGAAAAAGCCATCCGGATATTAAGGAGGATATTCGGATATAAGGAAAGACATCCGGATAGAAAGAAGGCTCATCCGGAAACGCTGGTCTCCAAATAAGAAGCTATTCAGATATGATGGGATATATTCAGATAGAAGCTAGGACATCCGGATATGATTCTAGATATCTAGATATCTCACAAGGTACTCGGATATACATATATATCAGGAGAGTTAATTGAATATAAAATTCAATTTTGGAGAGAGGCATCCAGATATGGAAGGAGGCATCCGGATATGCTAGACCTATTCGGATAGAAGAAAGAACATCCAGATACGAGCTATCCAGATGTGCGAAGAACCATCAGGATATCATACGCAAGGAACTTGGAACTCATCCAGATATGGGAAGACCCATTCAAATATCTGCAATTAAATTTGACGAACATGAACACTAATAGAGACTAAAATCTGAAACAAGACTTAATGACTTTACACTGTTTTGAATAAAATCTTGGGAATCGAATCTCAATCGATATGAAACAATTTTAAGGATGATTCAAAGATAATATTTGATTGAATCGCTATAAAGATCATGCATGTTTGAGAGCTTGCCTTTAAAAGAAATGAACTTGCAATTCAAAAGAAAGAAGAAATAATAGGACTTGCAATTCAAATGGGAGAAAAAGTAACAGAACTCACAACCCAAAATAGAAAATGAGTAATAGAACTTGCAATCCAAAATGGATAAGAGGTAATAGAACTTGCAATCCAAAATAGATAAAGAGTAATAGAACTTGCAATCCAAAATTGATAAGGATTAATAGAACTTGCAATCTAAAATGAATAAGGAGTAATAGAACTTGCAATCCAAAATGGATAAGGAGTTATAGAACTGGCAATCCAAAATGGATAAGGATTAATAGAACTTGCAATCCAAAATAGATAAGGATTAATAGAACTTGCAATCCAAAATGGATAAGGAGTAATAGAACTTGCAATCCAAAATAGATAAGGAGTAATAGAACTTGCAATCCAAAATGGATAAGGATTAATAGAACTTGAAATCTATAATGGATAAGGATTAATAGAACAAGAAATCCAAAATGGATAAGGAGATAAGGATTAATAGAACTTGCAATCCAAAATGGATAAGGATTAATAGATTTTGCTCATAACTTCACTGTTATACTCATATATATATATATATATACGTCTCTTCTTACTGATATAAATCTTAAAACTATAACGAAGAACTCGAATAATCTGAAAACGAAACTAATATGAACCTGTAATATAAGGGATTACAGGGAAGATACTTGCCTCGATAACTCTTGATCGATTCACACGATCTCAACCAGAAATCTCCTATGCAAAGCAATTTCTGCAACTTACAGACTTCTTGGGTCTTTGCTCCCCACACGGCGTGAAGAAAACTATGGCTTATGTGCCTTTATATAGAGAAAGAAATAGACTTAGAAACCCATCTCTTTCTCCTTTTATAATTTGGAGTTCTTATTCTTAATTAACTTGGAATCCTCTTCCTACTTCAACTATGAGACTCTCAATCCAAATCCATCTCACGCATGGATTCTCACTCTCCCTTAAATACATAATCTCACTTAATTAATAATAATATAAAATTATTATTAAAACTCTCAAATAATAATAAAATTCTAGAATTACCTTCATGGTCTTGCATTTAATTTCCACAATATATAAATGCCATTAAATGCTATTTAAATACTATTCTCTCAATTAAAAATCTAAATTACCACCTTGGCAAATTCTTTTAACTCCAAAATTAAATAGAATTAAATGCTATTCTTTTCCTTCAAAATCTCTAAATTGCCACATTAAATAATTAATTGAAAAAATCTCTTAATCAAATACTTCAACAATTAATTAAATAATTCCTGAATAAATACTGGACCCTCTAACAGGTCATTACAATTTCTCCACTTCTTAAAAGAATTTGGTCCTCCAAATTCGTACCTGATTACTTGAATAACGAGGGGTAAGGATGCCTCATCTTTTCTTCTAATTCTCATGTCACCTCTTCTGACGAGTGTCGTTGCCATTGCACTTTTACAAGAGGAATTGATCGGTTCCTCAAAATCTTTTCTTTTCGCTCTAGAATACTAGTAGGTATCACTTCATAAGACACATCTTTTCTAACTTCAAGAGTCTGAAAATCAATTACGTGCTAAGCATCTGGCACATACTTCCTCAATATCGAAACGTGAAATACGTTATGAACATGGGACAACTGAGGTGGCAAAACTAACTCATATGCCAAAGTCTCTATCTGTCTTCAAAATCTCAAATGGACCAATGTAACGAGGACTAAGCTTCCCTGTTATACCAAATCTTCGCATACCTTTAATAGGTATGATTCTCGACCAAACATGGTCACCTACCTCAAACTCGAGGTCTCGTCATCGCTTATCTGCATAACTTTTCTATCTGTCTAGGGTTGTTTTTCATTCTTGTTTTGATAACTCGAATTTTTTCTAGCGTCTACTTGACAATTTCAGGACCTAATAAAGCCTATACAAAGCCTATACAAAGCCTATACAAAGCCTCATACGGTGACATTCCAATACTTGAATGGAAACTATTATTGTAGGCAAATTCCATCAAAAGTAAATGTTTATCCCAACTACTTTGGAAATCTAGAACACAAACTCTCAACATGTCCTCGAGAGTCTTGATAGTCTTTTCTGATTGACCATCTATCTGCAGATGAAATATCGTACTAAACTTCAGTTGAGATCCTAATGCATCATGCAAAGCTCCCTGAAAATGAGAAGTGAAACGAGGATCTCGATCTGATACAATGCTGGATGGAACACCGTGTAATTTCACGATCTCCTCAATATAAATTCTTGCAAATTTATTCAATGGGTAAGTCTTCTTAATAGGAAGAAAATGGGTTGATTTAGTTAAACGATCGACAATCACCCATATAACATCATAGCCTCTAGTCATCCTGGGTAACCTATCAAAAAAATCCATATCAACATTATTGTATTTCCACTCTAGAATAGGTAATGGAACTAATAAACCTACAGGTTTCTGATGTTCTCTTTAACTTGCTGGCATACTAAACCCTATGAAATATATTTGGCTACATCTTTCTTCATTTAAAATCTCTTGCTTAAAATTTTTATCATCGGGTATACAAATCTGTCTCCAAAATAAGGGTATTCCATCACTCCATATAGTATATCCCAAAGGAGAAAACTTCTCAATATTTGCTAAAATCCGTACCAACTTCTCATCTCTTGATTGCTGGTTTTTGATTCAATCAAATAACTCGGGTTACACCCTCATACAAGAACAACTCATCACTGATCTATCCTTTAGGGCTGAAATAAATAAAGAACTTAATTTCTCCAACAACTTCCATTCTTGAACCATCATCGTAGCCATAGAAGCTCCTTGCCGACTCAAAGCATCGGCTATTATGTTAGCCTTTTCTGGATGGTATAGAATCTCACAGTCGAAATCTTTAAATAACTTGACCCAACGTCTCTGCCTTATGTTCAATTCTTTCTGGGATAGAAGATAATGTAAACTCTTATGATCTGTATAAATCTCAACTTTCTAATCATATAAATAGGGTCGTCATATCTTTAATGCAAATACTACTGTTGCCAACTCCAAATCATTAATAGGGTAATTCACCTCGTGTTTCTTCAATTGTCTTGAGGCATAGGCATTAACTCGACACTCTTACATCAATACGCATCCCAATCCTAAGTGGGAGGGATCATTGTAAATGAAATATTTCTCTCCACTTCTTGGTATAGTTAAGACTTGTGCGATAGTCAACTTCTGCTTCAATTCTTGGAAAGCACATTCACACGTAACATTCCATTCAAACTTCTCTCCTTTTCTTGTTAGCTTAGTCATCGAAGAAGATAAACGAGCAAATCCTTCAATGAATCACTTATAATAGCCTGCAAGACCTAGAAAACTATGTATCTCTGTCACTGTCGTCGGCCTCGACCAATCCATAACTGCTTTAGTCTTGTATAGATCCACTGAAACACCATCTCCAAACACCACATGGCCTAGAAATCCAATCTGAGTGAGCTAAAATTCACACTTATTAAACTTGGTGTACAATTGCTCTTTTCCGAACCTCTGTAGTACCAAAGTAAAATGCTCTGTATACTCCTCTACATTAGGTGAGTAACTAGAATATTATCTATGAAGATAATAATGAAACAATCTAGGTACTCACACATAACTCGATTCATTAAATCCATGAAAATAGCTGGGACATTAGTCAACCCAAATGGCATCACCATAAACTCATAGTGTCCATAGCGAGTCTTGAAAGTAGTCTTTTTTAATATCATCATCTCTAACTTGCACCTGGTGGTATGTCTATCTCAAATCTATCTTGGATAAGACTTTAGCTCCTTGCAACTGGTCTAATAAATCATCCACTAGAGGTAAATGATACTTGTTCTTCACTGTCACCTGATTCAACTGACAATAATCTATGCACAACCTTAAAGATCCATCTTTCTTCCTCACGAATAATACTTGTACGCCCCACGAGGATGAACTGGGTCAGATGAAACCCTTATTTATTAATTCTTCTAATTAGGATGTCAACTCATTTAATTCATTAGGTGCCATTCGATATGGAGCTTTAGAGATAGGCTGTGTACTAAGCAATAACTCAATAGTAAACTCTACTTCTCTCCAAGGAGGTAATCCTAGTAATTCATCAAGAAAAACATCTAAGAAATCTCGTACAACTGGCACCTCAAACAACTTCCTCTTGGTTCCCTCATCTAAGGTAACAAAAGCTAGGTAAGCTTCACATTTATCACACAACAACTTCTCTACTTTCATCACTGAAATCATAGGAATTGTAGCCATAGGCTTGACTCCTCTATATATCTGAACCGGCTATCAAGGTAGATCAAAGTCTATAATCTTCCATCGATAATAACTCTTGCATAATGCCGTGACAACCAATCCATGCCAAGGATCAAATCAAAATCCCTAACATCAAGAATTTCTAAGTCTCCAAATAGTTTCTTATCATGTACCTTAATCTCACAATTCTCAACCATCTCTCTTGATAGCATATGTTTGTTGAACTACCATGATATAATCTACACTCTAAGCTCCTCCAAAAGCGTGGCAAATATCAGCACGCAATCCTCTTTGAAATTTAGAATCTTTCTTAACTTCAATTGACACCAACTCTAAGGCCTATCTAGTCAAGACTGTTAACATTGCCTCACATTGGGCCATTATCTTGGTACCTTACACCAACTCAAAAACTTTTTGGTCCTTGACCCATGCTGGGAAATAAGCGTCATTGAATACTTGCTGAAACTCAACCCAGGTGGGTTCTTGATTACCAAACCTTTGGCAGGCGGTCTCCCACCATCTCTCAGCGTCACCTCTGAATAAAAATGTGCTAAGTCGCACTTAGTGATCGTTTGTACCATCGATAGAACGGAGATGCTTCTCTATCGATAACATCCAATTCTCAACCACTATTGCATTTGTGCCTCCCAGGAATGCTAGTGGTCAGAAGGCCATGAAATCTTTTAATAGCTGACTCCTTGTATCTGTCTCCGCAACTGGAGCTGTTGGAGTGACTGGCTTATCGCCTCTACTATCTCTTACTTCTTAGGGAACTTGTGAGCCCCTTACCTAATTAGTAACTAGGGTATTTATCACCCTCTCATCAATCTTGCTAGAATACCTCGCATCTCAGCCATTCCTTACCGTAGATCACTTCTAGACTCCCATGGCAAGCTAGGCGTGGATATTGGAACTTCCACCAGAATAAAAACAGCCTGACTACGAGTCCGGGGTCGTCCACCACTATTACTCATCCTCCTGCATCACCACTTAAGGTTTAGAATATCGCTAATTTGGCCAACATATCTAACTGACGGACACAAGTCCTAACTCTACCCAACATCCTATGTGTGTATGGGAGACTCCTCAAAACACCACTCTGATACCAATACTGTAACACCCCCTTTCTTAGAAATGCCCGAGAAGAGGTGCTACGGGAAAAATAAAATAAACTAATTGATAATTTGAAATCTAATACCATAAATGAATATCTCAATCAACTGAAAAAGAAAAACTCTTAGTCAATACAAATTGAAAAACATAAACTCTGACTAAGGGATAATCCCTCAATTGAAATATAAAATAGATCTAAACTGACAAAACACTATAAAACTCAACAGACTCCCAGACATCTTTTATCTTAAGTGGCTTCATGTACACACACTATAGATCACTGTTGCTAGGCCCTACTTCTGGTACTACTCTGGTAGGACCTGGAGGGGTGAAGAGTACAAGGTGAGCTACAAAGCTCAACAAGTAATAAGCTGGAAAGAATAATTGAAGATAAATCGAAGAATATCGATATTGATAAATAACTTACTAAACTTGTACTATATGATCACTGTCTGTTTGCATTCATAAAAATATAATGCACATAAACTGTAAACTAAATGCAGATATGCAACTTTAGCTCATATGCCCACATAATCTGATAATACATATCTGACTTATCTGAATCCTGTAAACAGAAAAAACTATAAGCACATACTGTGGGTAAAGCCCCTAGCCCCCTGGTCGTTACCAAGTGAGCAACTCATAAATTGAGTTGTAATTGAAACTGATACTGGTGGGATCCCCGCCGACTAAGCCGCCTGGCGTGCATAATGCAATGCTCATATAAATGTTGGCACACAATATGTAGTGCTTCATATAAAGTCATGCTCAATGCTCATACTGAGATGTATGCACATAATCTCACGAAATAATGTTGAACATGTCATAATAAACACTAAACATGTAATCTCATCTTCAATATATCAGGAGATTTATTTGAATATAAAATTCAATTTTGGAGATAGGCATCTGGATACGGAAGAAGGCATCCAGATATGCTAGACCTATTCAGATAGAAGAAAGCGCATCCAGATATGAGCTATCCAGATGTGTGAAGAACCATCTGGATATCATATGTAAGGAACTTAGAACTCATCCAGATATGGGAAGACCCATTCAGATATCTGCAATTAAATTGGACGAACATGAACACTAACAGAGACTAAAATCTGAAACAAAACTTAATGATTCTACACTATTCTAAATAAAATCTTGGGAAACGAATCTCAATTGATATGAAACAACTTTAAGGATGATTCAACGATAATATTTGATTGAATCGCTATAAAGATCATGCATATATGAGAACTTACCTTTTAAAGAAATAAAAGGAGAAAGGAACTTGCAACTCAAAAGAAAGAAGAAATAATAGGACTTGCAATTCAAATGGGAAAAGGAGTAACAGAACTCACAATCCAAAATGGAGAATGAGTAATAGAACTTGCAATCCAAAATGGAGAAGGAGTAATAGAACTTGCAATCCAAAATGGATGAGGATTAACAGAACTTGCAATCCAAAATGGATAAGGAGTTATAGAACTTGTAATCCAAAATGGATAAGGATTAATAGAACTTGGAATTCAAAATGGATAAGGAGTAATAGAACTTGCAATCCAAAATGGATAAGGATTAATAGAACTTTCAATCCAAAATGGATAAGGATTAATAGAACTTGGAATCTAAAATGGATAAGGAGTAATAGAACTTGCAATCTAAAATGGATAAGCATTAATAGAACTTACAATCCAAAATAGATAAGGATTAATAGAATTTGCTCATAACTTCATTGTTATACGCATATATACATACATATACATTTATTCTTACTGATAGAAATCTGAAAACTACAAGGAAGAACTTGAATAATCTGAAAACGAAACTAATATGAATCTGTAATGGAAGGAATTACAGGGAAGATACTTGCCTCAATAACTCTTGATCAACTCACACAATCTCAACTAAAAATCTCCTATGCAAAGGAACTTCTGCAACTCACAGACTTCTTGGGTCTTTGCTCCCCACACGGCGTGAAGAAAACTATGGCTTATGTGCCTTTATATAGAGAAAGAAATAGCCTTAGAAGCCCATCTTCTTCTCCTTTTATAATTTGGAGTTCTTATTCTTAATTAACTTGGAATTCTCTTCCTACTTTAACTATGAGACTTTCAATCCAAATCTATCTCACGCATGGATTCTTATTCTCCCTTAAATACATAATCTCACTTTATTAATAATAATACAAAATTATTATTAAAACTCTCAAATAATAATAAAACTCTAGAATTACCTTCATGCCCTTGCATTTAATTTTCACAATAAATAAATACCATTAAATGCTATTTAAATACTATTATCTCAATTAAAAATCTAAATTACCACATTGGCAAATTCTTTTAACTCCAAAATTAAATAGAATTAAATGCTATTCTTTTTCTTTAAAATCTCTAAATTGCCACATTAAATAATTAATTGACAAAATCTCTTAATCAAATACTTCAATAATTAATTAAATAATTCCTAAATAAATACTAGGCCTTCTAACGGGTTGTTACACCAAGAATTAGTGTGATGTGATTGAGATGACACATTAAAACTCCTTCCGATATTGGAAACACTTTCCAACCAAGTGTATCATGGCCAGGGGTTTCTACAATTAAAACCACCATTAATTGCATAGGATGTTTACCTCATGTCGAAGGCCGACGAATTCCATTAGCAATCTCCTACGTCTATACGTCACTACACAGAGATCACATAGTGCATCTCCTACCTGGTAACTGGATGATTCTTAGCAACGACAAATCTCTAGCATTTACATACAAGACAATTGTGTTGTGTCCGGTCTAAGAACTAGTAACACAATCGAATCCTATGATAGATCACAGATCCTCTCAGCCATGTGATCTATCATGTGTATCACATTTGGTAGATATTCAATTAACATTTACCCACATGTCTACTATATCCATTGCATGGATTATGGCTTGCGACTAACCATCCTTTATCATTAGCTTCTCATACTAATCAAAGGTAGTAGCCCATATGTCAGTCCGTAATCAATTAATCATAACCCACTTCTGAGAAATCTAAGGACTGAGAATAAACCTTTAAGAAAACCTTAACTCGAAAGTCTTTGTCACATATTCTTAACACTTAAGAGTTCATTCATATGATTCATTGGAAATGTATGAATGAAGATATGACCTTAAAATATGAAAGCATATTTTATTATATTTGCAAGAATTACATCATTAGTCCCATAATTATATTTGTTAAATGTCATCTAAATCTAGCATAAGGGCATTAACACTAATAATTGGAAGAGGAATTGCTGAGAGCTTCAGCATGGCCCCAAGAGCAAGCGTGGGGAAACTCAAAGGGGGAAGTATTCCTTTTTTTTTTTCTTGTAGTTGAGATGATCAATTCTATTGGTCATTCTCCTATTACTTGGATATTGGATTCTGGTGCATCATCTCACATATGTGACGCCCCGCTCCCACTTACGAGTGTCACTCGTCAACAATCATTCGAATTACTCACACGTCCGATCAATTGTGAAGGGCGGGCTATGTTTCAACATGAAATGCCCTAGGTGGGAACTAGGCTTCTTCCTTCCCTTCCTTCATCCACAGAATCGACTAGCAAATTGGGCTTTACGAATTCCATACTTTCCAAATTAATGCCCAATTAACTTTCCCAATCTCCCTTTTTATTATTTTATTTCTTCTTCCTTTCCAATATTCCACCAGGCTCAATATAACCCATTGATTTTCCCAATTTTGAGAAAAAATTCATAAATTTTAAATTTTTAAAAATTCAGCATTTATCTCTAAAAATGCCCGAAAAATCCCTTTATTTCTAAAATTCTTCTGGGGCCCAAAATTAATCCAAACATGCCCCAAAAATCCCAAATTTTCCAAAAAATTGACCGACCGGGCCTGCTAGCGCACCCGGGGAAGGTAATATAAAAAATCTATCTTAATTTTATTGATTCATAATCAATTTAATAAGCTAAAATGTCAAAAAAAGTACTTGTTTGTAGGACTCAGTGGAAGGTAAGGATCAATGGTCAAGATAATTCATTTGGGGCATGATCGAGTATATTCAAATGAAGATAAGCAACTCAAGAGAGAGGAAGTAACCAAAGCAAAGTCATTCGAATGACTAGCTCACTGAGAAAGTAAACCATTTGAATGTCAAGATTATCAATAGCTCATCTGAATAAGGTTAGTCTAATTCGAATATAAGAACAGTGAAGCGAGAACTGGAGGTCATTCAAATAAGCCAAACACATTCAGATGAAAATGAACCCATGCATATGTTGTAAAACATATTCGAATACAGTGAAGAAATCAAGAGGCAAAGAGCAAAATTCATTCGTATGGAATCACTGTTGCATTCAAATGGTTAGAGCAAATCAACAAGGAAATGTACAGTAAATGTAAATTCATTCGAATGACTCATGCACTTATTTGATTGACATGAGCAACTCAAGGGAATTAAGCTTGCCATTCGAATTCCTTCCCCCACCCATTCGAATGACATTTCGAAGAAAGACTTGAAATGCACAAATGAACGTGGTGGCACGAGCGGTAAATTCAACCAACTTTTTGGGCAACTTTTCACCAAGTGGCCCCCCTCCTCCATGCGTGATAAGTTTAAAAAGGGATGATCCTCTAGAAAACTCTTTTTATGCTTAGAATCAGATAGAAATCAATAGAAAGTAGTCTTTTCCTTTACATTCTGCATGTTGGTTTATACTTTTAAACATGCACTTTGATTCTCGTTCATCATTTGTTCTTTTAGTTTACTGCAAGTTCATTACCAGTTGCAGTTTTTCTTTCTTTCAGCATTCAATACAACAGTACTTCATCTTACAACTATCGTTATTGTTTGTTTTCATTCTGTTCATTACCTATCTGTTGAGTTTAATTCAAGTTATTTATTTTCCATGAAGATGTGTGGCTAACTCTAAACTTAGGGCAAGGCTAGTGTCCAATGCCTCTGATTACCCAAGGTAGCCGAACTTCAAATATTCAATAATAGAAACTGAGAGAGCATGAGAACTATTATTCATTTAAACTTCAGACTTGAATTAGTTCGTATGCCTAACCTAGAGTCTCCATGCCATGTATGGAGGTTACTTAACCTGGGAATGTCCTCATACCCAAGCCCAAATGACCATTTTTGTTAAACGTTATTTACACACTGATTTATGATAGTTGCTTAACGTAGAGTCACTCATGCCATGTATGGGGATTGCTAGAACCGGAGTTATCATTATCTCAGTGGTGTATTTAATGACTAAATCTTAAGCAATCTGAACACTCTGTTATTCTTATGAAAGCTATATGGGAATTAGTTAAGCTTGGTACTCGAATTGTCTTCACCCAAGATTTCACCATATCCAGAGATTAGATAATTACTATTAGTTTAAACAATTCTCATATTCTTTAAGCTAATTGAGTTGGTGTGATTACCTCCTTCTATGAGTAATCTCCCTGTGAATCAACCCGAGCTTACTTGGAAAATATAAATTTTTGCTACGATTACACTCGTGCACTGGCAAGTCTAAACGCCTCACTCTTTTATTTTATTTTATGATTTGAGCAGCTAGATAATCTTCGTTATAATTGGAAAAAGGATAAAAGTGACAATATAGGGTGAGTGATGTAGCAAGGAATCACTTTAAGAAATCATTAATTCGAAAGTCTTTCTCACATATTCTTAACACTAAATAATAAGATTTTCATTAGGAAATCTAAGGGTTCATTCATATATATTGATTAGAGAGGAATGAATGAGGATATGATCATAAAACATAAAAATATATTTTATTATATTTGTAAGATTTACATCATTAGTCCCATAATACAACTGCTAGATGCCATTTAAATCCAACCTTAAGGGCACTAACACTAACACTAACATTGGTGTGACATAGCATCCTGGTATGGTTGATTTGTTTCATCGTTTGGTACATTTGGAGCATTAATTATATTTCGGGCTTTTGTCTTGATAATACATAAGCACCCTTGAAGGCATTCTGGATATGGTGTGTAATAAACTTGTTCTGCTTGTTCTACAAGTATAAACGGATCATACGACCTATATCGTCTGTTTGCTTCAACCTTAACAATCTCATAATTTTATCAATCTTTATCCCTTAATTGGAAGTTAGACTAGACCATTCACATTTGAATTAACTAATTTCTTTATAAGCCATCCAATATACTCCAATTCTACAACATCATGTAATATTCCATAAAAATCATTCTCTGATTGACCACAGTCAGAACCTCAAACACACACCATAATTAGAAGTAGATTTGCCTTTACTCTAGTCTTTTGCATGAAACTTATAGCCATTCACAAAGTAAATAGGCCATGCCTCAACCATATGTAAGGGCCCCCATACCAAACTCCTCAGAAGAGGGTCTTCAACTCTATGTTTTGGATTGAGAACCTTGTAACACCCCGTTATTCCAGGAGTGTTATAACTTAGGACAATTTTGGGATAATTATTTTTTTTTTCAAAACTAATTCTAAACCATATCATTCACTATATCTATCCCAAAATTTTCATTCTTCTATCTCAAATGAGAATCATCATAGACATCAAATGCGGAAGATAAGAATTGAACCTTAACTTTAGCATTAACCATAAATAAGGTTATACGTCATCATCCTTCAAAACGTTCAGAATTCAAAGTAGCAGAACTTAAATACATAGGCTACATATACATATAACCAATACATCATGTACTTTTACGAAGTACCATTACATGTCTCTTTCATCCTCGCTTCTATTATAATCTCCATCTGGAACGTTTGAATATTTTAGCGGCGTAGTTCAAGTTAGATGGTGAATCATCTAAGTGAGGTCTCATTTAATAAAATCTCATGTGTGACATGCAAGTGCAAAATGCATCATCCTTTCTTTCATGCTAATTATCATTTTGTGACTCTACTTCCAAGGGCATGATGTGCTTACAACATTCATGATAGATTAACGATATCATGATGCTAATTCCCATTTATGCGACCCTACTTCCAAGGGCGGGATGTACTTACAACATCCTTGTTAGCTTAGCGATATCATCATTCCACATGCAATACATGCCAAAGAAATATTATGAATGTACATATGCATCACAACACATCATATGAATGCATTTCTAAGTGTATTATGCATTTCAACACATGATAATATGATAAATAAAGCATTTTCGTATTTTTTTGGAAAATAACCCTTTAACTAAGAACACTCACCTCAAAACTCGTGTCGGGCTTCTAATGTACTTAGTTCAATATCTCAATGTACCCTGACCATTATATTTATTCAAGGATATCAATATTCTATTTTTTTCAATTTTCTTATAATTTTTCTCTATTTCTTCCAATTTTCCTCAATAATTCCACATTAAATAATTCCTTAACATTTTCCTAATTTTCTCACCACCAAAATTTATAAAATAATTTTTGAGAAAAATTATTCACCTTGACTCAGTCTCTTAGGCTTCCTCAATATGCATGCATTGACCTCGAAACCCATGCTTGGACAATTTTCTGGCTTTGAGCATCCTCTTCTACCCTCAAATTAATTCTTCAAATTTTCTAGAATTTCTTGAAAGTTTTTCCTAATTTTTCTCCATTTTTTCCCATTTTTCTTTCTTTTCTTTTTCTTTTCTTCCTTCTTCTTGCCCGCGCTACCACTCCAGCCGCCGGCCACCTCGCTACTACTCGAGGCCACTGCGTGCAGCCATGGCTGATGCTTGCTCTCTCTTTCCTTCTTCTTTCATTCTCTCTTCCCTCTCTCAACCAAGCTATATGTTTCTTCTTTTTCTTCTTCCACTTCAATCAATTTACAACCTCCTCCACCACTAGCTTCTCCAATTGATTCTGCTTCCATTTTCAATTCGATTATGACGCCTATATATGTATTATATATTATATAATATATTATTACATAGTATTATATTTGTTTGTAGCTTGGATGCCAAGTTCCTCTGCTTCTAGTCAAATCAATTTTTGCTTCCATCTTCTGCTTCATCACCTTGGCCATCATGCGTGTATATATATATATCTATATAATTTATATAATATACTATGATATAAGGAAAAATACACATTAAACCCCGAATTTCATCCTTATTTCATTTGGGTATTTCTCTAATTGCAATTACTCCCTCAAACATTGAATTAATTTGCATTAAGATACTTAAAATCCCAAATTAATTACTCAAAGCTACTCGATAAGTACAATTTCGTCTTTGCACCCTCACCGGTTCTTTGTTTCATCCCAAAACTACTTCAAGGTTGATCCTTACATAAAATCAGAGCCCCTTTCAGATTTTCGTTGGTTTTTTGAAAGTCCCTTACGATCATTCAGTTTTTCAAACTATATTTTAACTCTATCAAAACTATCTTTATTTTAATTTCTTTCAGCGTCATAAATCTCGTCTTGACATGTTCGTTAATATCATGTTTTTCTTCTAAGTATTTGAGTTCTGGGGTACTCCTTTCAGTGGATTCATCTTATTACATTGATTTCTAGTTCTCTAAATTGCTTCATAGTCACTTGAAAAATTTCTAAAAATTCTGAAATTACTTTCTTTTATTTTGGGGTGTTACAAACCTAATATCATAAAATACTTATAAATTATATCTACGTATTGAAATAGGGAGAAATAGAAACATATGAGAATAATGCAACTTACACATTCTTTTAACCAAAAGGTGAAGTTTGTTACAATCTCGTTGTTAAGTTGTGCATTAGAACTGTTAGGTATAAGTTCAGGAAACATATTTATGTACATACTATAGCGAAAAAATATAATGTTACTCCTTTTTAGATTTGTTTAGATAATATATGTATATATATATATATCACTAGTGAATTAACACCCTTAAAAATAACTTATGCGAGAAACAGTTGAACCTTAGGACAATTTAGAACAACGTGTAGTTTTGCAGTTGCCAATTCCATATTATATAATTGATGTTTGACACATTTTCCATATGGAGGACCTAGATGATTAAAAATTAACACAGGTGGATTAGACGTATTTCCTTCACCTCCATTATCATTACGTGGCACTCATGTTCTCTTGCATCTAATGTCTAGTGGATAATAATATGATGCAAATGTATCTCCTCGACTAAATATGCTTCACAAATAGAACCTTCCACTCAAGCCTTGTGCTTGACCTTACTTTTTAGAGTACGAAAGAACCTATATAATAAAGTTAAATGTAATAAATGAAACCAAATGATAGGGTATAATGAAATGACAGATACATTTTACACTAATAGAATTGAAATGCTATGGCACACACCCAAGAGAGAGGTGAATTGGCTAATTTAAAAAATAAGATAGAACTTAAAAATATTTTTGATACCAATTGTAACGACCCGCTCTCACTTACGGGCGCCACAGGTGAATAATTGACCGATTACTCACACGACAAACCAAACACTGAAGGGTTGGACTATGTTTCAACAAGAAATGCCCTAGATGGGAACTAGGTTTCGTCCTTCCCTTCGCTCCACTCGAGGAATCGCTCCATTCTCATATGATTTACTACCTGGACCAGCCGACCTCCATTCATCGACATGACATAAGCATAATCCCACATACCTATACATCATAGTGGGTCACTTCATGCTTCAGCCGATAACATACGCTACTCGAATCCACATCTCGAGCTTAGCGATGCACGCGCCATACCACTCTCCTAACTAGGCATTCTTTCCATGCTCAACAAAGATATTGGGGCTTTTTTTATTGGTCGATACCACTCGCCAACTGGGGTTACTTACCCACATTTGGAATCTCTCGTTGGCAACCCCTCTTAAATAGGTTTGCACCCATACCTCAGTTTTCCACCATCATAAACCATACCAGGCCTTATTCCAGTTGTTAAACCCTACAACGAGTAAGTGATCCTACCATTTTGCTTTAAGGTTGTGAAACTTTTAACCACAGCCCTTTCCATCCCTTACTGTGCATGCCACAGATCTTTGGCCCCTACCCACCGACATAATCACTGTGTTGCCTTGTGTATTAGGCGAGCCAACACCTAGTCCTCATGACCATGTTGCTCCCATACAGGCACATCAGGGCCGACATCAATTTCTAGCAGCATTGCCTAGGTCCGTCATTGATTGCATCACACTTGTAATATGACTCTGAGCCTTTAGGTCCCACCTCCATTACCTCAAGCCATCATGGTTACACCACCACCCATGTAACAGTTTTCTAGCTAAGTTTACTAGCCTATTTTCAATTCCATATGAATACTTCTATATTCCATAATTCCTCGATACAACCTCACCTTCACAGGGCACGAGATTTCATGGCCATCTCCTAATAGCTTACTTCTCAGTTCGCAACTGACACCTGACCTTGAGACTCTACCATGCACAATGGTGTATTCTTTGTCCTCTTCAACAATGCCATCAATGTCGGCTACGAATCTTTTCCCAAGGACATTGCATCTTAAATTTCACAGGTCGTCTTAACCTTTACGACCAAAATCTTGGATTAACCTTTTCCCCATTACTTTGCCATTCGTTAAATAACTTACAAATCCCCTAGAAGCTCTGACTTCTCCCGAATTCTTCTTATCAACCACACACCAAAAGCCAGCTTTTTCGGCCTCTCCTAGCTTCTACCGAGCTCACCTTATTTGGTTAGTAGCCACATTTACTCTAATGCCACCATTGCCAACCAGGATGACCTCCTATCGTCATTCGTCGCCTCATCTGACCGCAACCGCGACTTTAGAGTCACCAGCACCACTGACCAGCCACCCTTACAACGCCGCACAACCATGGCTGGCCGCTGCTTGTCGTTGTCGCTATCACCGGTCGGCGCCTTCGATAGCCACCGACCACCCCCAGCCGGTCACCGATTGGCTCTACTAGATGTTTTCTTTCACACCCATTAACCCTTACCACGAGGTTAATTTTCATCAGTTTCCCAAACACCAAGGCATCCCCCTAGCTATATCACTCACAACTTTCAGGTGATCTCATTAGCATCGAAACCTTATTCATAAGGACTAATGTCATCCCATATCATACTCATTCAAGCTCTCAATACCCATCGGCTAAATCTCAAATTCGCCTTCAACATCCATCTAATCCGCTCGATTACATCTAGTTGGATCGCCAGGCTAGCAACCAACACAACATTCCTCTAGGCACTACTCTAGTTGCAGAAACCCTCTCGAGCTTAGCAACTCAGCAGCTCGGCCATTAGCTTTGTAACTTAGCCTCCCGCCAGCTCGACAACTCGACCTCCCACAAGCTCAGCGGCTTAGCCCTCCACTAGCTGGGTAACTCGGCCTTCCAATAGCTCGGTAACTCAGCCTCCCACCATCTAGGCAGCTCGGCCTCCACCAGCTTTTCTTGGGAGAACATCTCAAGTTTCATCCCAGACCACACTTGAAACTTCCATCTTTAACCCTCGCTACAAAAAACACTCAATCGAGCTCATCCCTGCTCCAACCAACCACCTTCTAAAACTTCAGATCTCTTTCTCAAAATCGACCAATCTGACCACCAGATCTAGCTGAACCCTCATACCAACGGCACACATGGCAATCAACAAGCTTTTACTTCACAGTCATTGAGTCTCACGCTCCCATCATTGCCATTACAGGTGCTACCACCTGGCAAAGGATCCTGTGTCATCAACTGAAAATCTGTCCAATGTTACATGAGGATGCCTCCTCAGTATCACATCGACACATTCAGTTAACACTGGACTGTGCCACTGTGACTCTTCACAGATTCTACAACCATGCCATAGCCACATGTTCAGCCTATCTCAAGCCCACATCACTGGTTTAGAGATCCCTATACCTGAAACCCTCACTCGTTTCAATATTGTCATCTCATAGTTGGCTTCCACCTCGTAAGTCTCGCCCTCCACGGCACTTACTTCACATGATCTCACGGGGTTATTTGCTAACTCTTCTAGTCAACACTATATTCTCGCACTGCCACAAGTTCACATTGGGTCCACCATCCCAATTTACTAGACCACTCCCAATCACGATCAATTCTAGGCACAAATGCTCTAAGATCTTTTACTAAGGAGCATCATCATGCATCTTGTCCTCTTGCCACAAGACATCACTCAACCGCTTCACAAGTTTTCAAACTACCACGATAAGCTAGAAGCACTACCACTACACTTTAGTCCCCATGGAACTTAGGTTTAGCTCGGACATGACTTACAGTTCGCTTCAGGTCTTCGGCGTCTAATCGTCTCCACAATAGATTGGTTACCCCACATAAAGGGTCGCGGTCCCTCGTTATGAGCTAACCCATTGGCCACTAGCCATCTGCATTCAGTGGTCCATAACATTAAACCCGTCACTGGTAGGCATCGCCTGTTGCATTATTCCATGCTAGAGCCATTCCTTGTTCCTTGGGTTTCACTTTCTTTGGACATCTCGAGTCACCATACGACCTCAACATTCATCGAACCATTTCATCACCACTTCACTGAAGCTAAGGGCTTAACCCCCACTTGAGCCTTCATGCATTTTGCCCAACTGGGCCTCCATGCACTTACCCAACTCGCAATTCTCAGGTACTCAACTGAGCTCATCGTATGACACTAAACGACTAATCACCATGATACACGAGACATTATCGCTAACCATTGCTACCCTAATCCCTCGGTCACCTCGACCTTCACGGAAGACTAACGGTCTTACGAAACGTAGACCCTTACTCAACATAATCCCTATGGTGCTGCTCCAGCTCTTCGACATCTGATCATCACCTGCAGTTCACTATGTTGCTCCGGCCAATGGGCCACTTGCCCTAACCGTCAGCCAACACATTAGTCCTTTGCCACATGGTCCATAGCATCAAATTCGTCACAACGAGCCTTGAACCCATAGCAATAATGCCACGACGAAGCCTCCGCGAGCTGCGAGGGTTCCACCACCATCAAACAAAAGCCATCTTTCTTGGTTATCCTTGCGTTGATAACCTCAAGCTCACTCCATGAGCCTCGTTTTTCAAGACTTCATATCTCTTACAACTTAAGAGCATCACAAACAATCCAACTCTTAAGACCTCATGATCTTGCCCCACAAGATCATACTTTACGGCTTTCAACCATAATTAGAAAGATCAATCTTTCCACATTAATGGATCCAAGTCCATCTTGAATCTCTTGCCACCAAGCTCATCCCAACGCTTGACTACCTCAGGTTCCAGTACCCACCATCCGAAACACATACTGTCACCCTCTCGGTGAGTCGAGCCCTCACGTCTCACCTTGCATACCCACGTATGCATTCAGTCACTACGCCCAGCTCGACCTTCCAACACACCTTGCTCAGGATCCCATGACCTTAGAATCACCACTTGGGGCCTCCGCATTGCTTGACACACCCCAACCCACTTGGCATCCGTAGTTGGCATTTCCTGTGCGTGCATAGCCCATGGATGTCCCGTTGCCACAACTCACCCATCATTGCACTCGGACCACATAACCCGTTCACACCCTTCATTGGGTGACCTCATCATCACCCCAACAAGGAATTGCCGACCCCAAGCATCAAAATGAGGGTCAATTCACCTCTATCTCCCGACCTTAGGCGTCCCACCCAACCCCAAGCGTCACCATAAGAGTTTGATTGGCTCCTCATCCATTAATCACATCAACGGTCTCTTGGTCTTTCATAACATAGACTTTTAATCCTATGAATTTCGCACTCATATCAACACATGCCCAACTCATACATTCCCAAACTGGATCCCTCTGAGTCTCAACTCGATTCGCTAGGAATTTTCCATCTCATATAAATGCCAGCTAGGGTCCACTCATGCCCTAGGCACATCCCCTTCAGGATCATCATAACGATACGATCACATCGTACCATACATATATATCATGCATACATTACACAGGACTCCCTTCCTTGAGTCTCGAGCTAACTCCTACTTTAGCTCACTCTATCCCAAGCACACAAGCCTTACCACACCACCTTTAAGGGAAAAAAACACTATTCCCTCATACATGCTTAGCTAAATCCCCAACATAAGGACTGTCCACTAATCACCTCTGGATTAGTTATGCATGAGGCTCTCCTTGCCCCTTCATGACTCTTGTCATGATTCAGCTTCATGCCCCACACGAGCCTCAACACTTTAATATCAAGGAATTCTCATCCTTAGAACACCTAATATCACCTAAATTCCCACATTTGGGTTTCCCAACACCAACACTCACACTTGGGTTTTTAGTTCTTCATTACCCTGACTCGTATACCACTTACATGCAAATCATCTCAACCCATGGTATTTTCCTATTCCTAGAGCAGGAATATCCAAACATACCATTCAAACCATCGCCAACCTCCATGCCTCAACCCAGTCCCTAAGGTCTTCGGACCACATGTCCAACTTTCAAGGTCATCAGATCAATCCCACATTGCAACCTCGAAATCACAAACCAACTGTTCCCGACCCCAACTCAGCAGATAGGACATTCCGACTTACATCCAAATTCATGTCAAACATCCTCGACTCATAACTCTTATAATCACTCACCACAATCTCTTAACTAATCATATGTAACACCACTAACATGCTAGCTTCTCCCACTCATATTGCTAGCCACGCTCTGATACCAACTATAACGACTCGCTCCCACTTACGGGGGCCACCGGTGAATAATCGACCAATTATTCACCCGACTAACAAAACACTGAAAGGTTGGAATATATTTCAATAGAAAACGCCCTAGGTGGGAACTAGGCTTCATCCTTCCCTTCACTCCACTCGAGGAATAGGTCCCAAACACAGACATGGAAACACGGCAGAACGGGACCCGAAACTCGAGTGAGCTTCACCTTTCTTCAGCTCGCCTCACAGCAAACCAATGGTGACCCAGGTACAAAACTAGCACATCATACATTTACTGAGTACTAGGGATTTATGGGAACATTCCTTTTCTATCTTTACCTGATCCGAACTTGGTTCCACCAGCTAACGCCATATACATCAAGCAATCTCACAAGCACCTACCACATTGTGATGATTACAACTAGATACATCTAGCGCTCAACAATATATGCATTCACAAGAATACATACAGGAGATAATATAATTCACAAACTTGGGCAACTACGCTAGTTGCCACTTCAACCTCCCAACATCATCACCCCTGGCATTTAGACTTGCAACATCTACAACATGAGGTAAAACCTTATGAGTCATAAAGATTTAGTAAGGGTGCAATGCATAAGTAAATAAAGCATGAGAAAGCATGTAATGCAAAAAGGCAATGCAAAATGGGTAGTCTTCCATGCCCTCATAACCTCAATAGGTTAAGGCATCAACTAACCCCTCCCACAACACTAGTCCTCCATATGGCCATAGGTACACTAGAACACATATCATGCAAATGTTGACCACTACATGAAACTCATAAAAAAAAAACACTTACAAATGCAAGCAAGACCACCACCACTTGAGGTCATCCCATACCTAGCTCAAAGCTTCTCTTGCCTCGGCATGAGTCCAAGCTCTTCTAAGATTACCGCCTCCCCGGTCGAACCTAGATGCCACACAAATCCCAACCATACATCAGACATTAATCTAGGGCTTATATTTTTTGCCACACACAGCAAAAACCACCCATCGACAATCCAACTAACCCCAACTAAAGGTTTCATCCAACCATCGCCGCTGGAAGCCACTCGCCAGCAAAAGCTTTCCACCAGCCACCATTTGTTGAGCCAAATTACTCCAATCAACCTATTGTGTGTTTTGATGATTAACAAAATATAATTTTAGTAAAACTATTTTTTGTATATTTAAAACCTCTAATGTATTTTTGATATGTCTTAAGTATTATACTATTTTGTGTATCAAAATAAACCAAGTAATGATTTTTTTCTAAGTCTGGAATATTAGCAAGCTATAAGAGAACATATTAGAAAATGTTTTCATTTTGAAAAACTAACTCCCGGTATTTTCATATCTAATATTCAATAGTGTTAAAATAATTTTTAACGAATTTTTTAAGAAATAGAAGGTATATATTTTGGGGGTGGTAAAATCGCTAAATTTCGATTTTGTACTAAAACCCAAAATCTACTTTCTTATCTATTTGGATTTTAATTTTTTAGATATTTTTATTGAATCCAAATGGGGGGTACTTTGTTATTTACATTTATGTATTAAAGTAAATGGAAGGTAAAATATAAATAAAATAAAATGAGGACATTTACTTAAACTAAAGGAATGGAAATAACTTGTAGTGTATTCATGCTATATGGATTATGCCTTCAAAATCTGGCCCAAAAGTCTATTTTCTATAAAATGAGGACATTTATGTATTGCTATATGTTTAAAATCTATTTTCTATAAAATCTGGCCCAAAAGTCGACTCTTGTATATCTAGAGTCGACTCTCCTTCAACTGGAGTCGACTCTTGCAAAGTGAGAGGCGACCCAGCCGAGAGCAGTTGATGCAGAGTCGACCTAGCAGTATGGTGTTTTTCGAAGAGTCGACTCTAGCATTAGAGAAGTCGACTCTTGTATAACTAGAGTCGACTCCTACTTCAAATAGGAGTCGACTCCTGTTTTAGAGAAGTCGACTCTCGGCTCCAACGGTCGAAATTTTCCTAGCCGTTACAGATCCATTGGAGGCTCTAGTATAAATATGAAGATGAGATTTTTGGAGAAGGCTAATGCACAATTAAGATCTATCATCCTAAAGCACTTCCAAGCTCTCAAGCATTCATTTCAAAGCAATCCAAGGCTCAAGCTCAAAGATACATCCATTGGAGCCCAAGGCAAAGGAGAAGAAGATATTCTCTCCAAGTGTGGTAAAAATTGTATCATTGTTTTGTATATTTGCCTTGTATATTGTTCTTATATTGGTATCCTTTTTAGTCCAAGTGTGTTGGACATAGGATTGATTATTTGTATTTATTGTGGATTGTGAGTGGCCTCCTAGAGCCCAAGTAATCTAGGTGCATTTTTGTTGTATTAGTTTTCGAGGTGAGCTAAGGGGAAAAACTCGGTGTTGTGTAAAAAGTTCCCTAAGTGAGCTTGTTGAAAACCTAGGTGTGGTTTTAGTGGAACCTCAAGTGTCGGGTTGACCTTGAGAGAGTGGAGTAGGTGTTGGAGACACCAAACCACTATATTTCTTGTGTCGATTATTGTGGTTGTTTGTGTATTTATATTGCTATCATTTTCAAACAACATATATATTTATAACAAAGGTATTTTGTTTATAAGAAAATCTCAAGAGTTTTAAAAGGGAAGAATTTGATTCAATTAATTTTAATCACTCAATTCACCCCCCTTCTTGAGTGGCCATTGTGTGTGTCAAGGGACCAACACCATTAGTGGCTATCCCTCTCTTGAACTCTCTCTTTCTCGCTATGCCTCGGCCAGGCTCTCACGAGCTCTCCCTCTCTCTCTGCTTCTCATTCTCTTTACCCAGCTCTTAGATTCAAAATATCAATGGGAGGAAGCTTCCTCCTAATTTTGCGCACCCATATATATATAATACACATTTAACCCTCAATTTTCTCATAATATCACTTAGAAATTTGGGTAATTACATTTGAAGAATTATTAATTGCACTTGGACTCTCCAAGGCTTAAATTTAATTACCCTCAAGCCACAAAAAATCTTAATTCTCCAAAATTAATAATTAACATTTACTCAAAAATACCAATTTTGTCCCTACGCCTGCACAGGACCATTATTCCACCCAAAAACACCTCAGGGTTGCATTATTCGTAAAATTGGACCACCCCTAGGGTCCCCTCAACTTCCCAGAAGTCCCCTATGACCATTCGACACTGGCACTCATTTAGACTTATACAGAATTTATTCCAAAAATTATTCCCGATTGGACTGCTTCCAGTGTCATTAGGCTCACCACGAGATGCTTACTAATCTCATGCCCTCTTCCCTAGACATCCAAGTCTCGGGGTATTCCCTGTCATCTATTTGATAAATTTTATTAATTAATTTCTCAAAATCAATCTTTGGGCCTCCCGGACCACCCGAGGTCCTTTCCAAATCACTAGAAATTATTTCTTTTCCATCACCATGTAATATAGGGTATTACACAAATGAGGTTTTAATGATTTAAAACATAAAATTTATATAGAATTACAAATGAAATGCTTAAAGGATAAAAATCAAGAAAGATAAAGAATACAAAGGATTTATAGTGATTCGGCTTAAACTAAGCCTAATCCACTACTTTAGCTCCTCACTAAGGATTTTAAACTAATTTACTAAAATCTCTTACTTGATTCAAAATAGGCTTTCTAGTTCAAGAGTAAGAAACTACAAACCTCCTACTTATGCACAAGTAAGCCCTCTAGCTTACAAGGTAGGAAATACAAGAAATGTGCAATAAGAAAGAATCTAAAAGATGAATCTCTTAGTTACAAGGTCTCTCAAAATGATACAAGGCTTGAAACAAATAAATAAAAATGAAGATCAAAGCTTTTGAGAGAAAATTACGAAAACACAAATGCAATTGAGAAGTATGAAAATAATTTGTAAGCTCATCACTTCATTCCCATCCATTAATCTCTTGTAGATTATCCTTGATTTGCATTTATAGGTGTCCCACAAGCTTCAAATGAAAACTAGCCAATTTGAGCCATTGAAATTTGAAAAACTAATTGTTGGAAGCTTTCTAAGAATTAAATGATTGAAAAATGCAACACAAATATTATGTCGGTAGACAGATTAAAGAGGTTATGTCGATAGATGAAGAAAGCAGGTGTAACGACCCGTTATTGGGTCTATGTGATTATTAATATTTTATTTTATTTTGGTGCATTATATATCTTGGCATTATAAAAAAATAATAATAAATAAAAATAATTAAAGGGATGGAAATAATTTATGTGGCCCATGAGTCAAAAGTAATGAAAAGGAATATTATGTTTAAAAGTCTAGGTGATGGAAAATTAATTAAGGTGTAATTCTTAAAGTAAATTTAGAAGATATTATGGATTGAATATTTAAAGTATACATGTGTGTAAATTAGAGTTGAAAAGTTGGAGTTTATAATGTGTGAAAATGGAAATAAATGGGTAGGGCTAAGTGTTGAAAGGCTTAATGAAAGTGGAGGTTGATAATTAAATAAAATGGGTTGGGGCAATTTGAAAAGTAAATCCATTGGACCTAAATAATATGGGTTAGATTATTGAGTGGGCTTGAGCCCATGTGAAAATATTGTATTAAATTTAATAAAAAGGAAAAGAAAAAAAATTGGGGAAATGTCCAAAAGGGGTATGTTTTAAAGTGGGGTGTGTGTTATGTAGAGAGGAAAAATGGGAAAGCAAAGAGGTGGTGGGATGGTTGAAAAGTGGCGGCCAAGCCACTCTCCCCCCATTCCTCCTTCATTCCTCATTTTCTTCATTTTCATGCCTTCTGCTCTTTCTTTCCCTATTTCTTCTCTTCTTCTTCTTCTTTTCTTTTTTTCTCCCATCATGTTCTTGATTTGGAGCTCCAAGAGGTAAGGGTTCAGCTTCTAGTAGGTTGCTTCTTTTTTGGGATTCCATCAACAATGCAAGTTTCATTTATTCTTTCTTCATACTTTTGCAAATCTATTTCCATTCTATGAGAGATGTAAATCAAAATCTTAGGGGTTTTTGGGTGTCCTTGGATCATGAAATTTCTAGAGGTTGGCCTTGAAATCTTGGGGGTTTTTGTGGAAGGTTAAGGTTTTTGTAATAATATGGTCGATTGCGTTTCGTGTAATTTTTCGTGAAACTTTGATAAATTGTGGTTATGGTTTAAATGAGATTTTATTTCGCCTCATCTTTTCATAGAAATGGTGCATTTTTTGCTTCGAATTTGAGTAATGAAGATTTGGATTGGCTTTGGGTGCTTCTTGTTCGCCCATTTCATTTTGGGTCTCGTTAAGTTGACTATTTTTTCCCAAAGTCGACTATTTTTTACCCAAACTCTACTATTTCTGACCTAAAGTCAACTAATTAGAGTTCTAGTCTTGTAATCACTCTACCGAGTTGACTTTCTTAAGTCGACTTGTCTAAAGTCGACTATTTTCTTCCATAAGTTGACTATTTTCCAAGAATAGTTGACTAATCTCTCTCGAAAGGTTGACTATACTGTAATACCCGGTATTACATGGTGTTGGAAAAAAATAATTTTTGATTATTTTGAAAGAACCTCAGGTGGTCAAGGAAGCCCAAAGGTATGAGATTGGTGAGCGTCTCGAGATAAGACTAATGGCACTGGAAGCAGTTAGACCAAAAATAATTTTCGGAATAAATTTTGTATAAGCCTGAATGTGTGTTAGTACCGAATGGTCGTAAGAGACATTTGGAAAGCTAAGGGGACGTTAGGCGTGGTCTGGTTTTGTGAGTGGGGCATCCCTAAGGAGTTTTTCGGATGGAATAAAGGTCATGTACAAGCGTAAGGACGAAGTCGACCTTATCGAGTAAATACCGATTAATAATTTTCATAAATTCAAGGATTTGTTAGGCTTGATGGTTTAATTTAAATTCTTGGAGGGGTTAAAGTGAAATTAATAATCTCCTCAAGTGGAAGTGTGAGAATTAAATGGGGTTAATGTGTAATATGCATGTGTGTGTGTGTGTGCGCGCGCGCGTGCGCGCGCGAAATTTGGGAGGAAGCTTTTAGCGTCTTCCCTGATATTTTGAGACCAGATTGAGAGAATGAAAGTAGAGAAAGAAGGAGCATGGCCAAGAGAACGAGCTCGTGAGAGCCAAGGCCATGAGGGAGGTTGAGAGAAAGAGGCTAGGAGCCGATTATGGGCGGTTAAGGGCTAGCCCGCCTGAAGCAGTGACGATGGCAGCAATGAGGTTGGCAAAAATGGCTGAAGCAGGGGTCGGTGGTGGGAGGCTGCAGTGGCTCGCAATGTGGCGGTTGATGGTGGCGCACAAAAACGGCCGACAACGACTAGAAGTAGGCGCCAATGGTCGACCAACTGGTTGCAATGGCTAATAGCAGAAGCGGCATGGTGTTCACGGCGTCGGGTGGTGCTGCGTGCGGGAGACGGGTGGTGGCTCACAGCCGGTGCTGGAATCTGTGCGGTTATCGGAGTGCCAACCAGTGGCCTAAGGCAGGCGGTCGGTTGACGCCAAGCGGGGTGGCTGGCGATCTGGTGTGCGTGCAAGCAGTGCCCAGGGAGAAAAGAAATTTAAAAAAAAAAGGAGAAAATGGGAAAAATGTCAAAAAATTCTAGAAAAATTTTGAAAATTAATTTAGGTCTCAAAGAGCGTGCCAGAGGCTCGAAAATGAGAATTCGGGCGCGAAGTAGCAGTCAAGAAGGTAATGCTGGTGTGGGCGTTTGGTCGGTTTTCTCCCCCAAATTGGTCAAGGTAATAAATTATTTTTTCTTGAATTATTTACATTAAGTGAGATAATGTAGAATAATTATTGGTTGGATTAAACCCTCGATTGGGGTTGGTTGATAGTTGTTGTTGGGTGGTTTTGCGGTGTATGACCAAAGTGAAGGCCTTGGTTTAATTCTGATATTGTGGGGTTTTTGTGTGATAGTATCTAGGTTCTACCGAGGAGGCGGTGGTCCTAGAAGAATTGAGGTTCAGTCTGGAGTTCATGCCGAAGCAGAGATGAGACTTCAAGCCAAGTAAGGGATGTCCCCAAAGGAAAGCAGTTGTCGACGGGCTATGTCGAGAGCTCCAGGAAGGGAGTAAGGTTGCTTGCAATGAGGCTCTGAGGGGAGTGTGCATGTAATGTATATACATGTCATGGCCAGTGTAGGCATGATGTAAGTAGCATTCGAAATGACTACGAAGGGAGTCGTGTGTGATGAATGCATGCTAGATGTATGTGATATGATGCGATGTGATCGTATTATTATGATGATCCCAGAGGGGATGTGCCTAGGGTATGAGTGGACCCTAGTTGGTTTCATGATGAAACGAGGTCTATCATAGGGAATGATAGGTGTGTGGCAAATGGACCCTAGCAAGCATTTGTATGAGATGGAAAATCCCTAGCGAGTTGAGTTGAGACTCAAAGGGACCCAGTTTGGGAATGTATGAGTTGGGCATATATTGATATGCAAGTGAAAGCCATGGGATTAGAAGTCCATGTTGTGAAGGGCTAAAAGATCGTTCATGCGATTGATGGATGAGGGGCCAATCAAACTCTCATGGTAACGCTTGGGGTTAGGTGGGATGCCTAAGGTCGGGAGATGAGAGGTGAATAGATCCTCATTGTGATGCTTAGGGTCGGGGATGACACCTAAGGTCATGAGATCCTTGTTGGGGTGACAAGAAGGTTACCCGACGAGAGGTATGAACGGGTTGTGTGGTCCAAGTGCAGCGATTGATGTTGGAACCTAAGGTAGTCAAGCTTTGGGATAAGCTTGGCAATAAAGTGATTTATGAGGGACTTGGAACCATGGTTATGGAAAGATAGGTCATTCAAGTCTTAGATGAAAAGTAATGAAGTATAATCTTGTGGGGTAGGATCATACGGCTTTAAGAGTTGGATTAATTTGAGATTCTTGAGGGTTGTAAGAGATATAAAGTCTTGAGGAATGAGGATCATGGAGTGAGTCTGAGGTTAGTAAGGCAAGGACAACCTAATGCGGTTGCTTCTGTTTGATGGTGGTGGAACCATCGCAGCTCGCGGAGGCTTCATCGTGGCATTATTACTATGGGTGCAAGGCTTATAGTGACGGATATGATGATATGGACCATGTAGCTGAGGACTAATGAGTTGGCTCATGGTAAGGACAAGTGGCCAATTGGCCAGAGCAATAAAATGAACTGCAGGTGACAATTAGATACTGAAGATCTGGAGCAGCACCATAGGAATTGTGTTAGGTAAAGGTCTAGGTTCCATAGGACCAATAATCTTCCGTGAAGGTCAAGGTGATCGAGGGACTAGGGTAGCACAGTTAGCGATAATGTCTAGTGTATCTTGGTGATTAGTCACTTAGTGTCAGAAAGTAAGCTCAGTTGAGTAGCAGAGAATTACGAGTTGGGTGAGTGCATGGAGGCCAAGTTGGGCAAAGTGCACTAAGGCCTAAGTAGGGTTTAAACACTTTGCTTTAGTAAAGCGATGATGAAATGGTTCGTTGAATGTTGAGACCATGTGGTGTCTCGAGATGTCCAAATAGTGGAACCAGAGGAACGAGGAATGGCTCTAGCATAGAATAATGCTACATGTGATGCTTACCGGTGATGGGTTTAATGCTAGGGACCACTGAATACAGATGGCAAGTGGCCAATGGGTTATCTCATGGTAAGGGACCACAGCCTTTTATGGAGGATAACTAGTCTACTGTGGAGACGATTAAACGCTGAAGACCTAAAGCAAACTGTAGGTTATGTCCGGGCTAAGCCTAAGTTCCATGGAGACTGAAATGACATGGCAGTGTCGCTAGCTTGTCGTGGTGGTTTGGAAGCTTGTCAAGCTGTTGAGTGATGTCTTGTGGGATGATGACAAGACGCATGATGATGATCCTTGTTAATTGTGTTTGATCTTAGCGCATTTATGCCTAGAGTTAATCGTGTTTGATTTGGTAAATTGGGGTGATAGACCCAATGTGACCCGATGCGATGTGGAAATATAGGGTTGATTGGAAGAGTTGGCAAGTGACCCTAGGAGGTCATCTGAAGTAAATGCCGTGAAGGGCAAAACTTACAAGGTGGAAGCCAACCATGAGATGGGAATACTAAAACGTGTGAGGGTTTCAAGTATAGGGATCTCTAAACCTATGATGTGAGTTGCGATAGCTTGAACACGTGGCTATCGCATGGTTGCGGGATCTGTGAAGGGTCACAGTTGCACAGTCGAGTGTTAATCCTGAATGTGTCAATGTGATGATGAGGAGGCATCCTCATGTAACACTGGATGAGCTTCTAGTTGATGACACAGGATCAACTGCCAAGTGATAGCACCTGTAATGGAAATGATGGGAGCATGAGGCTCGAGGACTGTGAAGTAACACTTTGTTGATTGCCGAGTATGCCACTAGTATGAAGGTTCAACGAGGTCTAGTGATCAAATCGATCGGTTTGAGAAAGAGATCCAAAGTCTAGATGGTGGTTGGTCGAAGCAAGGATGAGCTCGAATGTCCGTTGCTCCATAACAAGGGTCAAAGATGGAAGTTTCAAGTGTTGTCTGGGATGAAACTTGAGATGTTCTCTAAAGAAAAGTTGGTGCAGGCCAAGTTACCGAGTTGGTGGGAGGCTGAGCCGCCGAGCTGGTGGAAGGCCAAGTTATCGAGCTGGTTGGAGGTCGAGCTACAGAGCTAATGGCCGAGCTGCCGAGCTACTAAGCTCGAGAGGATTTTTGCAGCTAGAGTAGTGCCTAGAGGAATGTTGCGTTGGTCGCGAGCCTCGTAACTTAGCATGATTTAATCGAGAGGATTAGATGGATGTCAAGGGAGAATTTGAGATTTTGCCAATGGGTAAAAAGAGCTCGAGTGAGAAGTTTATGGATGACATTGGTTCTCATGAATGAGGTTTTGGTGCTAATGAGATCACTTGATAGCTGTGAGGGATACAGCTAGGGGAATGCCCTGATGTTTAGGCAACTAATGAAAATTCACCTCATGGGTGGAGTTAATGAGTGTGAAAGAATGCAACCAATAGAGCCGATTAGTGATAGGTTGTAGGTGGCCGGTGGTGACCTAAGGCGTCAATGGGTGATAGCGGCAATGGCGAGCAGTGGCCAGCCATGGTCCCGCGATGTTGTAAAAGTGGTCAATCAGTGGCGCTAGTGGTGCTACAGCCACGGTTGTGGCTGGATGCGGTGACGAACAATGATAGAAGGTTGTCTTAGCCGACGATGGCTGCATTAGAGCCAATGTGGTTGCTAACAAAATGATGTGAGCTCGATGGAAGTGAAAGCTACAAGAGGAGTTCAGGAGATGTAATACCCGGTATTACATGGTATTAAAAATAAATAATTTTTTATTATTTTGGCAAGACCTCGGGTGGTCTGGGAAGCTCGAAAGGCGGTTTCAAGAAATTAATTAATGAAATTTACCGAGTTGGCGGTAGGGAGTGCCTTGGGATTTGGATGTCTAAGGAACAGGGCAAGAGATTGGTAAGTGTCTCAAGATGGGGATATGGATGCTAGAAGCGATCTGATCGAAAATAATTCTCGTAATAATTTCGGTATAAGCCCGAATAGGGGCTAGTCCCAAATGATCGTAGGGGACCTCCAGGAAGCTGAGAAGACCCTAAGGATGGTTCGATTTTGTGAGTAAGGCAACCCTTAAACGTTTTTTGGTGGAATAAAGGTCTCGTGCAGGTGCAGGGACGAGGTCGGTATAACTAAGTAGCGATTAGTTATTAATTTTTGATAAATCGAGATTTGGTATACCTTGGTGGTATAATTTAAAGTCTTAGGAGGGTCCAAGAACAATTATAGAAAATCCCTAAGTGTAATTATTTTATTCTTTAAGAGGAATTATGATAAAATAGGGGATTAAAAAACTTAAATATATGTATATATATATATATATAGGCGTGAGTTGCTTGCTGCCTTCCATTTTCAAATTCAAATTTTGAATTTAAGAACAGAGAGGGAGAGTGAGAAATCGTAAGGGAGAGAAAGCTCATGAGAGAGCTGCGGCCGAGCTTGAGAGAGATCGGGAAAGAGAAGCAAGGCCGAACGAAGGAGGAAGCTGGCCGCTCGTAGGCAACTTGAAGCAAGTAGCCTCGGCCATGGCTGCGGCTTGAAGCAGCTGCGATGGTGGCCATGGCCGAGTGGAGCAGCAACTCGAGCAGGGGTCGCGACCAGCAAGGCAGCTACGGGAGCACGTGCCGGTGCTCGGAAGCAATAGGGAGACCGGCTGGGCAACCTGCGCCAGTAGCAACGCCGAGCAGCGGCCATGGCTCCTCAGAGATGGAGGTCGGGTGACGTCCTGAGGCAGCAATGGCATAAGCGCGGGAGGCAGCATTGGCCGACGGTTGCATGGCTGAGAGAAGCGGCCGACCAGTGGCCGGAGTCAGGTAGTGGCAGCGGCGAGTGGCCGGCTGGTGCGCGCAGGTGCTGTGCGCGCCAAGGAAGAAGAAGGAGGAACAGTGGCCGAGCGTGGGAGAGAAGAAATGAACAATAAAAGAAAAAGAAAAAAAATAAAAAGAAATTTTGAAAAATAAGGGAAAAATGGAGAAAATGCCAAAAAATTCTAGAAAAATTGGAGAAAGTTCTGGAAATTAAATTGGGGCCCGAGGAGCGTGTCGGAAGTTCGAAAATGAGATTTTGGGTGCAAATGGCAACTCGGGAGGCAACGTCGGTGTGGGCGTTTTCGAATTTCTCTCCAGATGAGTCGAGGTAATTAAATTAATTCTTTTCAGAATATTTCCTTTATGTGAGATGTTGTGGAATATTATAATGTGAAGAATTGGTTGGATTTAAACCCATGGTTGGGGTTAGTTGTAGTTGTTGGCAGGTGGTTCTTGCGGTGAATAATAAACGCGTAGGCCCTAATGTGATGTTGATAGAATTGGGGTTTTGTGTGTTTGCCTCTAGGTTTGACCGGGAAGACGGTGATCCTAGAGGAACTTGAGGTTCAGGCTGGAGTTCGTGCCGAGGCAGAGATGAAGCTTCGAGCCAGGTAAGAGACGGCCCCATGTGGAGGTGGCCTTGCAAGTTGGTAAATGTGTTTGATAATGTTTTTATGTTGCATTTGCATGTAGTGGTTAACACTTGCGTGATGCGAGATCTAGTGGACCTATGGCCATAAGGAGGACTAGTGTTGTGAGGGCTAATAGGTTAATGCCTCAAACCTTGTAGGGTTGTGAGGATGAGTGGGCCTAGCCTCATTTGCATGCATTTGGCATTCATAAACATGGTTATATTCATATTTACATGCATTGCACCCTTACTGAGTCTTTATGACTCATGAGGTTTTACCTCGTGTTGTAGATGATGCAAGACCAAAAGCAAGCAAGGATGGTGCCAGGAGACTGTTGTGGCAACTAGCATCGTTGCCCGAGATGTGTGGATGTGTATTCTTCTGTATTTTCTTATATGTATTCATGTGTATGAATGTAAGCATATTGAGCACTTGAGGTATCTAATTGTTGTAATCATCAGTGTGATAAATGATTGTGAGTCTGCGTGATTTATATGTAGCTTGAGTTGTTGAAGCCAAACTTGGACCAAGTAAAGACCAGCGAGGTATGTTCTCATAAATCCCCAATACTCAGCGAAGTGTTTGTTATGCTAGCTTTGTGCCTGGGTCACCTCTGGCTTGTTATGGGGCGAGCTGAAGAGAGGTGAAGCTCACTCGGGTTTCGAGTCTCGGTCCACTGAGTTTTTCTTGTTTGAGTTGGGATCGATTCCACCTAGGGCATTTCAAATTGAAACATAGTCCAACCCTTCAGTTGTGGTTCGTCGGGTGAGTAATCCGGTCGATTATTTACCAGTGGCACCTGTAAGTGGGAGCGGGTCATTACAGGAGAAGCTGGAGTTTCTCGGGGAATAGTAAGATATTCAAGAATGGTAAGGTAATGAGGAAAAGGTTAATCCAAGAATGAGGTAGTGGTGATTGAAACGACCTATGAAAGTTAGGATGCAATGACCTTAGGAAGAGACTCGTTGTTATCAAGGTAATGTTATTGTCGAGGAGGACAAAGAGAACCATTGGGCATGGTAGACTTGAAAAGTCAGGTATTAGTTGCGAATTGGGAAGTAAGCTATTAGGGGATGGTTGTGAAGTCTCATGCTTTTGAGAGTGAGGCTATGGCGCGGAATTGTGGAATTTGAAAATGTTCAAATGGAATTGAAAATAGGCTAGTAAACTTGGCTAGAAAATCGTTACATGGGTGGTGGTGTAACCATGATGGCTTAAGGTAGTGGAGGTGGGACCCAAAGGCTCGAAGTCATACTACGGGTGCGATGCAATTAGTGACAGACTTGGGCCATGCTGCTGGAAACTAGTGTTGGGCCCAGGTGTGCCTGTATGGGAGTAACACGGTCATGAGGACTGGGTGTTGCCTCGCCTAATGCACAGGGCAACATAGTGATTATGCGGGTGGGTAGGAGTCGAAGATCTGTGGCATGCACAGTAGGAGATGACAAGGGGTATGGTTAAAAGTTCCATAACGTTAAAGCAAAATGGTAGGATCACTTACTCGTTATAGGGTTTGACAGCTGGAGTAAGGCTTGGTATGGGTCATGATGGTGGAAAACTGAGGTATGGGTGCAAACCTATTTAAGAGGGGTTGCCAACGAGAGATCCCAGATGTGGGTAAGTAACCCCAGTTGGCGAGTGGTATCGGCCAATAAGAAAAGCCCAATATCTTTGTTGAGTATGGAAAGAATGCCTAGTTAGGAGAGTGGTATGGCACGTGCATTGTTAAGCTCGAGGTGTGGACTCAAGTAGTGCATGTTATCGGCTGAAGCATGAACTTACCCACTATGATGTATGGGTATGTGGGATTATGCTTAAGTCATGGTGATCAATGGAGGTCAGTTGGTCCAAGTAGTAGACCATATGAGAATGGTCAAGTACGATTAAAGGAGCCAAATGGTTTCTTCTCATATAGTGCGAGCACAATTATAATCGATCGGTAATGAGATGTTACCATGAGGATCGACTCAAGCTATGGATGTATGTGGTCGATGAAGAAATGCCATGGTTGAATGGCTGCCGATGTGTCTAATGGGCATTCGGAGTGACATTGTTGTGATTGATCAGTGCTAAGACATTGTTGTGTTTGATCAACGTAAAATCGTGGTAGTGTATGATCGGCTAGGGAAACGTTGCCATGTGTGATCGGCTAAAAATCGTTGTTGACTGATCACTGATGCAATGTGTAGAGTTGATTGGCATTGTCGTGTTGATTTTGGTTTGATGTGGAAATGGGAAGTTGACTGCAATGTGATACTTTAAGGCAGAAGAAATCCATCAAGAGATGGACATCGTTGCAGTAGGCGTGACCAGCGACTAGTGGTGCGTTTTGGCGGCAATCCAAAGTAGCATCGGTTAATGAACCTCCTCGAGAGTCAAAGGACTAAAAGCCAAGGCGGAACCTCGAGAAGGGGACAGCCTGAGGGAAAGGTAAGCAATGGCAGAGCTATGAGAATCTCGAGTATGGGAATTCGAGAAATGGCTCAAGAATGTGTTTTCATGAGTAGATGAGTAAGGTAAAGTGAATTTCGAGGACAAATTTTTTTTAAGAATGGTGGAATGTAATACCCGGTATTACATGGTGTTGGAAAAAAATAATTTCTAATTATTTTGAAAGGACCTCAGGTGGTTCGGGAAGCCCAAAGGTCGATTTCGAGAAATTAATTAATAAAATTATTGAATCGACGGTAGAGACTGCCCCGGAACTTGGATGTCTAAGGAAGAAGGCATGAGATTGGTAAGCGTCTCAAGGTGAGACTAATGGCTCTGGAAGCAGTCAGACTGGAAATAATTTTTGGAATAAATTCTATATAAACCTAAATGAGTGCTAGTACCGAATGGTCGTAGGGGACCTCTGGGAAGTTGAGGGGATGTTAGGGGTGGTCCGATTTTGTGAGTGAGGCAACCCTAAAGATTTTTCGGGTGAAATGAAGGTCCCTTGCAAGCGTAGGGATGAAGTCAGCCTTATCGAGTAAATATCGATTAATAATTTTCAGAAAATCAAGGATTTGTTAGGCTTAGTGGTTTAATTTAAATTCTTAGAGGGGTTAAAGTGGAAATAATAATCTCCTCAAGTGGAAGTGTGAGAATTAAGTGGGGTTAATGTGTAATATGCACACATATATACATATATGTATGTATATATGTACGCACGAAATTGGGGAGGAAGCTTCCTAGCTTTTTCCTTGATATTTTGAGAGCAGATTGAGAGAATGAGAGCAGAGAGAGATGGAGCATGGCTGAGAGAAAGCAAGCTCGTGAGAGCCAAGGCCATGAGAGAGAAAGAGGATGGGAGCTAATCATGGGTGGCCAAGGGCTGGCCCATTTGAAGCAACGGTGATGGCACCGATGAGGCTGGAAAAAATGGCTAAAGTAGGGGTTGGCGGCGGGAGGCCGTGGTGCGGCTGTCGTTGGTGGCGCACGAAAGTGGCCGACGAAAACAAGAAGCAGGGGCCAATTATCGACCCGCTAGTTAAAACGGCCAGTAGCAGAAGCGGCCATGGCGTTCGCGACGTCAGGAGGTGCTACGTGCAAGAGGCGGGTGGTGGCTCGCAGTCGGTGCTGGAAGTCGTGCAGCAGTCCGAGTGTCAGCTAGTAGCCTAAGCCAGGCAGTCGGCTGAGGCCAAGTAGGGTGGCCGAGAGTCTGGTGAGCGCGCAGGTAGTGGGTAGGGAGGAAGAAGACGCGCGAGAGAGAAGAGGAAGAAGAAGATGGAGGAGGAAGAGAAAGAAAGAAAAGAATAAGAAAAGAAAATCTGGAAAAAAAAAAGGAGAAAATGGGAAAAATGTCAAAAAATTTCAAAAAATTATAGAAAAATTCTGAAAATTAATTTAGGGCTCGATGAGCGTGTCAGAGGCTCGAAAATAGGAATTCGGGCCCGAAGTGGCAGTCAAGAAGGCAACACCGGTGTGGGCGTTTAGCTAGTTTTCTCCCCCAAATTGGTCGAGGTAAATAAATTATTTCTTCTTGAATTATTTGCATTAAGCGAGATAATGTAGAATAATTATTTGTTGGATTAAACCCTCAGTTGGGGTTGGTTGATAGTTGTTGTCGGTTGGTTTTGTTGTGTATGGAGAAAGTAAAGGCCTTGGTTTAATTTTTGATATTGTGGGGTTTTTGTGTGATGGTATCTAGGTTCTACCAAGGAGGCGATGGTCCTAAAAGAGTTGAGGTTCAGTCTGGAGTTCGTACCGAGGCAGAGATGAGACTTTAAGCTAAGCAAGAGATGTCCCCTAAGGTTGGTACTCTTGCATGCATTTGTAAATGTTTTTCTTTATGAGTTGCATGTAGTGGTTAACACTTACATGATATGAGTTCTAGTGTACCTATGGCCATATGGAGGACTAATGTTTTGGGAAGGGTTGGTCGATGTCTTAATCTATGGAGGTTATGAGGGCATAGAAGACTACCCATTTTGCATTGCATTTTTGCATTACATGCTCTCTCATGCTTATGCATTTGCACCCTTACTAAGTCTTTACGACTCATGAGGTTTTACCTCATGTTGTAGATGTTGCAAGTCTAGAGGCAAGTAGGGATGGCATAGGGAGGATGATGTGGCAAGTAGCATTGTTGCCCGAGATGTTGGTTGTATATTCTCCTATAATTGTATGTGGTATATTCATGTATGTAATATTGTGATTGAATGTAATTGTTGATTAACGCTAAATGTATCTTGTTGTTGTATTCATCGTAGTGTGAGAGGTGTTTGCGAGATTGCGTGATATATATGGCTTCAGTTGGTGGAGCCAAGTTTAGGATCGAGTAAAGATCGAAAAGATATATTCCCATAAATCCCTAGAACTCAGTGGATGTTTGATGTGCTAGCTTTGTACCTGGGTCTCATTTGGCTTGCTGTGAGGCGAGCTGAAGAAAGGTGAAGCTCACTCAGGTTTCGAGTTCCGTTCTGCTGTGTTTTTGTGTCTGTGTTTGGAGACCGATTCTTCTTGTGGAGCGAAGGAAAGGATGAAGTCTAGTGCCCACATAGAGTGTTTTCTATTGAAACATAGTCTGACCTTTTAGTTGTTGGTTTGTCAAGTGAGTAACCCGACCGATTATTCATCGATGGCGCCCGTAAGTGGGAGCGGGTCGTTACATTTATTGTTCAGCTAGATTGTGCAGATTGTACTCTTTCAATTATAACTTTTTGTGGTTATATCCGATTTGAGATTCAATTTTTGCATTGTAATCTAGACTTGATAAGATTCAATTTGATATATTATTTGAACAATTTGGCTAATTCTTGGATTTGTAAGTTTTCCTTGAAATGCATGCTTGAATATGAGATATTTGCTCCCTTCTAATCTGACTATACTTCGATTTTGGAACATAATCTTCTATGGCGATATCCAAATTGAAATCTGTATTTTGTTCCGTAAAGTAGAACTAACAAGCTTTGTTTTGAAATATTACTTGAATTATTTGGATTCGAATTGAGTTGTATCAGTTGGTTAATCTTCGCTTAAACTCCAATTCTCGACCGATTTTGTTCTCTATTCTGCTTTCATCTCCTTGCTCCAATTGCTTCTTGAATATTCTATAATTTCTTCTAGATCATTAATGGATGTTCTTGGGAAATAAATGACCATCTTTGGGAAGTGTAGTGTCGCATTTTGTATTCTATAGCCAAGTAAGGCTTGTTTCTCCCTACATTTCTTTATGGAATGATGTTAAACCTTAATGGGATAAGATCTAGATGATTGTCCTTGAGTGGTGTTGTACTTCAATTTGTTGTTATATTGCATTGCATGATGATGTTAGACCATGGGTTGCATTCATTGAGGGTCATGCTTTGTACGTGTTTGGAGCGTGAGCATTGGCATGACACAACTGGCCTATAAGTGCTGACTTGTGTATGATAGGAGAACATATGCATATAGAGCATTCGCATGTGTGAATTACTATGTAGACATTGCATAGCCTGATGCTTGGTTTATAGGGGCCTTGACATCACATTAATGCTATAAGAGCTATTGAATTCCTTATATGTTGTAGGTAATGATGGAAAGGAAGTGTGGTTTTCGTTGAAGCAACTTCTCATACGACAACCTAACTTCACCCGACACCAAGCTCGAGTGGACCCCATATCATAAATTTTAATTGTTGTATTTTTCGCAACAATAATTTGGCTCCGTCTGTGGGAAACACAACAAAAAGCCAATCTTAACACAAGATGACAAGAGAGACAAGATCAACCAATTTGGTGAACCCGCCTAACCCCACTCAAAGGAGCGCTCGTACCAAGATGGGAGCCACAATAAGCCCCAGTCAAGTGCACCCTACAGTACCATAATTTTCAAAAGATCACCTTGACAACGAAGTGCATTTAGGGAACTTTCCTACACTCGAAGGCGACCAAACCGCCAGACTGGGGGGCATGGAGCGTTCAGAACAAGTAGAAGTACACGTAGTTGAATTGAGGAGACATGCGACAGGGCGAGGGAAACAAGTCCCACATACAGTGCCCTCTAGTCAGGAACAACACTCTTTTGGGCAATCTTCAATTCTAAATAAAAACCTCGTGATGACCTCAAGGATAGCTCCATCCACAGTCCTGCTCTCAGATTATGAACAATTGCAGAAGGATTTTGAGGAGCTGAAACACCAGAATGATGAACTCAGGATGAACAATGAGGATAATATGAGAAGACTGTGGGAAATTACTACTCTGCTACATGAACTAATGTTGAACATTCACATTCCCCACTTGGACAAATCAGTATGGGGGGAGAACACCGGAGACTCCAAGATAACCCTCCGAAGACCACATGACAGGGGATAAGAATCGAAACTCCAGGGCCGAATAACCAAGTCCCTGAAAGGACAAACTCAAGAAGGAAACATGAGAGAAGGGTAAGAAAAGCTCCCATGTATAAAGAGACAACAAAAAGCACCTACTCAAGAGCTCTTTATATCCCACCTCTTTGCAAAAATATTGCAGAAAAGGAAACATTAAGGGCATCTGACATCAAACGCCTCAAAGAAGAAGAGTTAGAGCAAAATCAGGTAATGATGGTGCCAAAAGAAACGCCACCGAAGAGGTTTCCTCTATCTGAGGAACTCCAAAGGCAACCAGTGCAACCAGGGTTTGAACTACTTCAGCTTTCAGTATACTTGGGAAAGGAGGACTCAGAGAAGCACCTACAACACTTTGTCGCAGTGGCCATGTTACATGGATGGAATGAGGTCACTAGGTGCAGGGCTTTCCCGCTCTCCCTGGCAGGACAGGCTTAAGAGTGGTTCACTGAATTACCAGCAGGACATATACAATCATTCGAACAGTTGAAGAAAGAATTCCTGGAGGCATTCTCCATCTATCACCCGAAGAAGAAGAGTGTTACATATCTGATGAGCTTGCAACAGAAGCCTAATGAATCCCTAAAGCAATATCTCAGGCGATTCAGAGCCGCGACACAGGAAGTAAGGGATCTCTCAGTTGGGTTGGTAGCATCAGCCTTGCTTAACGGAACTACATACGCCCTACTTAGAAGATCCTTGGCCTTCTCCGAGCCGAATTCTATGACTGAATTATTTGACCAAGTAGAATAGTTTATCGTCCAAATGAAAATTTTGGACGCAAGGGAAAGTAATAGAAGAGGAAGGGAAACCCAGCCCAAATTGCGAAGGACCCTACGAAACTCAGAAGATGTTAGGCCCCAAGATATGCACACTACAGACGCTACAAGGCGAGGGGATAGGAAAAGCTTGGAACACCATGCACCCCAAGAGATACTTCTCAGCTTCACCAATCATTAACCCCAGGGAAAGGGACGAAGTGCGAGACACAGAGCCAAGCCTGTCACCAGAAGCGTTACTTGACCCGACTGGGGGCCGGGATTGTCTTTAATTTTCCATTGTAATAAAATCCCCCAGTAAATAAAAGAATACGCCCCATGTATTCCCGTGGAGTAGGAAAAACAATAAGCCAAATCATGTAAAATCTCTATGGGCCTAGATTATTTGTATGTGGCATAGAATGTGATGTAGGTACGGCAGCTTAGGCACAACCCGCTCCTGAAAGTCTAGTCGCCTAGTGGAAATCTGGTACTGATGACCACAAGCTGGCCCGAGATCATTAGAACATCTGATGCCTATGCCCAAAAACTCACCTAGATCCCTCGTTTGAGTTAGGTACTATGCATTTTTGGCTAGACTCAACTCCTTAGTTGATTTGGCGGCTAGGTCTCCCAGCAAACTTAGATGTCTGGTAGGAATCTTGCGCCGGACCACTAGCCAAACCCAGATTCCTTGAGGTAAACTGGCCCTAAGAAGGCGCAAAAAAGGTGAATCAATCTCATGACAGCTCTGACATGAGCTCGCTCCTGAAGGTCAAATCTCCTAGTGGCAATCTAGTGCCGATGACCATGGGTCGGCCCGAGATCACCAGAACATTTGATGCTTATGCCTGCAAACTCACCTAGATCCTTCGTTTGAGTTAGGTCCTATACCTTTTCGACTAGACCCAACTCCTTGGTTGATCTGGCGCCTAGGTCTCCCGGCAAACTCGGATGTCTGGTAGGAATCCCACGCTGGTGTAACACCCTCTTCTCCTAGAACTTCCTGAGAAGAGGTGCTACGGGAAAATAAAATAAAACTAACTAATAAACTGTAATCTGATGTCACAAATTAATATCTCAATCAACTGAAATAAGAACTTCAAGTCAACATAAACTGAAAACCATAAATTCTAACTAAGGGGCAATCCCTCAACTGAAATATAAACTAAACCTAAACTGATAAGACACAATGAACCAACAAACTAATAAAACTCATAAACAATCTTTGGTCTTGAGTAGCTCCACGTACACACACTATAGACCACTGTTGCTAGGCCCCACATCTAGAACTCCCCCGCTAAGACCTGGAATGGTGAAGAGGACAAGGTGAGCTACAAAGTTCAACAAGTATAAGTTGGAAAGAATAACTAAAGTTGAATCGAGAAATATTGATACTCATAAAAATACTAAATGTTCTTGCACTGAGAGATATAATAATCACTGTAAGGTTGCATTTACGAAATGTAATGCACATAAATTGTAAAATAAATGCAGGTATGTAACTTTGACTCATAGGTCCACGTAACCATAATACATACTTGACTGATTTGAATCCTGCAAACATAAAAGTTGTAAGCACATATTGTGGGAAATAAGCCCTTGGCCCCCTGGTCGTTACCAGGTGAGCAATCTCATAAACTGAGCTGAAATTGAAATTGGTGGGATCCCCGCGGACTATTCGCCTAGTGCGCATAACGCAATGCAATGCTTATAAACATACTGGCACACGATATGTAGTGCTCCATATAAAGTCATGCTCAATGCTCATACCAAAATGTATGCACATAAATGCCACATAATAATGCTAAACGTGTTATAAGAATTACCAAACATGTTAACTAATCTTTAATATATTGAAATACAAGATTCTATGAATTATGTATTTTGGTATGGGCATATTAGTTTTTTTTTTATCATACTTGGCATGTGAATTCAATATTTGGAAGTATTGAAGATTTAGTTAAAAGCTTGGATTTAGCTCACTGGTAGACTCAATACTGAAGATTAAGTCTGGTTCTGTAGGTTAAACAATACTTAAAGACTGGCTAGACATATTGGAGGGTGATACAGCACTTAAAGTCTGCTGGAGGGTCTTTACGACACTTAAAGTCCCCTGGAGGATTATACGGTACTTAAAGTCCACTGGAGGGTCTTATGGCACTTAAAGTCGACTAGAGGGTCTTATGGCACTTAAAGTCCGCTGGCGGGTCTTACGGCACTTAAAGTCTGCTAGCGGGTCTTACAGCACTTAAAGTCTTCCCATGAAGAACAATTCACGAATGAAAATAGTAGACTCAATCTAAAGCAAATTTATTACCACTACACCATTCCGAAAGGAATATTGAGAAAACAAATCCCAATCGACAAGAAACAATATCAATGATGATTCAAAGATTATTTTTGATTGAATCGCTTTAAAGAAATCATGCATATCTTCTTCATACACTCACTGTTATACGCATATATGTATATAACGTATCTGCTAAATGATATAAAATTGTAAACTCAATAAGAACTTCTGAATAATAAAATTATAAACTCAATAAGAGTTTTTGAATAATCTGAAAACAGAACTAAGAAGGACCTGTAATGGAAGGAATTACAGGGAAGATACTTGCCTTAATAATTCTAATCGACTCAAACGATTGCAACTAGAAATCTCCTAAGCAAAACTTGAACCCACTGTTGCTTCTCCTGCTCTCTGTTCTTGCGGCATGAAGAACTGACCAATGGGATTATATATATATATATAGAGAGAGAGAGAGAGAGAGAGAGAGAGAGAGAGAGAAACCCTAAAAGCCCTCACAATCTCCTTATACAATTAGGAGTCTTTCAATCCAAATCCTCCTCGCGTATGGAAATCTCAATCCCTTATCATAATAAATCTCACTAATTATTTAAATTCTAATAACAACTTATTAAATGACCCTCGTGTCCTTGCATTAATTTCCATAATAAATAACTAGAATTAAATGCTATTTAAATGTTATTCTCTCAATTAAAAATTGAAATTGTCACATTAAATAATTAATTGGCAAAATCATTTAAACAAAAACTTAAATAAATCATTAAGTAATTCTAAATAAATTGTGGGCCCTCTAATGGGTCGTTACAGTTGGACCACTGGCCAAACCCAGATCCCCTGAGATAGAGTGACCCAAGAAAGGCGTGAAGAGAGATGAAATAACCCTATGAGAGTTCTTCCATGACCCTGCTTATCGAAGTTGAGTCACCCAGTTGCAATCTAGTGCCGACGACCACGAGTTGGCCCGGGATCACCAGAACATCTGATGCCTATGCCCGCAAACTCACCCAGATCCCTCGTTTGAGTTCAGTGCTATACCTCTTTGGCTACACCCAACTCCTTGGTTAATATGGCGCTTAGGTCTCCCGACAAACTAGAATGTCTGGTAGGAATCCTGCGCAAAACTACTGGCTAGACCCAAATTCCCTAGGGTAGACTAACCTTGAAAAATGGACGTGGAGGACATAATAGCCAGTGCGCTATGATCTGCGCCTGGGATTATCTAGTGCACCGAAGCCTGAGCCCATAGGCTCACTGGGATCCCTTGGTTGAGTCTGGTGCTATGCTCCCAAGCTAGACCCGACTCCTTGACTGATCCAGTGCCTAAGCCTCGCAGCAAGCTCCGACACCCGGCAAGAATCCTACAACCGAACCTATCTCTCAAGGGCCTGGTTGCCTAGAGATAATCTAGTACCTAAGCCCCGATCGACGTAAGATCTTCGGGTATCCTAGAACTCTTGATTGAGTTTAGGTGCTAGACCCAGTTCCTTGGCTGATATTTTACTCTTCAATTTTGTCTAAAGACAAAACAGAAGAATAGGGGGCAATTGTTGTGCCATAAAAAATAGGTTGAGAAAAAATTAAAATTTTTAAAGAAAAAATAAAAAGGCTCACAGCAATGTGCCACAAGCCCACTTGCGGCAAAGAGCTTGCCACAAGAGCCTTGCGGTAGTGTGTCACGAGCCTCCTTTACGGCAATGGCAAGCCCTATGGCAAGGCCTCGCGGTAGTGTGTCGCAAGGCCTTGTGGCAAAGACTTGATTGCAACCACACACCTTAAACATGGTTCATTTAACAAGCGACATGTGTCAGTACCAAGCATCCTTGAGAATTGTGCCCTATAAATACCCAGCTACAGGACATTAAAAAGGACTTCCAATTTCGATAAAATTTAGACACTTTGATTGCATTTTTATTGTTTTGATGAATAGTCATTAGGATCCGGCACTAACTTTGGCATCGGAGGGTCTTCACGAGGGAAGATTCTCGCAATCCTTCTAACCTATTTTTTGAGCATCAATAGGGTCAAATCCTTGCGACGAGAAAAAATCCTTGTGATGAAACTAAATCCTTGCCGCGAGACCTAACGGCGAAGGCAAAACCTTGCGGCGAGGCCTAGCAGTGAAGGCAAAACCTTGCTGCGAGACCTTGTGGCGAAGGCAAAATCTTATGGCAAAAACCTTGTGGCGAAAGAGCTAGTAGCAAAGCCTTGTGGCGAAGCCTTGTGGTGAAAGAGCTAATGGTGAAACCTTGTGGCAAAAAGGCTAATGGCGAAGCCTTGTGGCGAAAGAGCTAATGGCCAAACCGTGTGGCGAAAGAGCTAGTGGCGAAACCTTGTGGAGAAAGAGCTAGTGGCTAAACTTTGTCGCGAAAGAGTTAGTGGCGAAGCCTTATGGTGAAAGAGCCAATGGTGAAGTCTTGTGGCGAAACCTTATGGCAAGAGAGTTAGTGGCGAAAGAGCGAAGGCAAAACCTTGTGGAAAAATCTTGCGGTGAGACCTTGTGGCGAAGGAAAATACTTGCAACTAGACCTAGCGGCAAAGTTAAAGCCTTTCAGTGAAACCTTATGGCGAGGGAGCTTGTGGCAAAAAAGCTTGCGGCGAGACCTAGCAACGAAGTTAAAGCCTTATGGCGAAACCTTGTGGCGAATGTGCTTGTGGCAAAAAAGCTTGCGGTGAGACCTAGCGGCGAAGTTAAAGCTTTGTGGCGAAGGAGCTTGTGGCAAAAAATCTTGTGGCGAGACCTAGCGACAAAGTTAAAGCCTTGTGGCAAAACCTTGTGGTGAAGGAGCTTGTAATGAAAGAGCTTGTGGCGAAATAGCTTGTTGTGGAGACCTTGTGGCGAAGAAAGATCTTTGTGGCAAAGGAGCTTGTGGTAAAATCCTTGCGACAAACTCCCTTGAAGCAACTTCTCGTACGACAACCTAACTTCACCCGACACCAAGCTCGAGTAGACCCCACATTATAAATTTTAATTGTTGTATTTTTTGTAATAACAACATGGCATAGTGTGTAATATGGCATATGACATAGCATGGATTGTGTGTCATTTATGTAAATGAGAATGACATGTGTTTTCAAGGTATAACATGATATGCAAGATATTTTGGGGAAGTCCACCCGTATCCATTTTCCATTATTTCTATATACTTGTTGAGTCTTGAGGCTCACCTTGGTTTAACATCATTCCAAGTTAGGAGGAAAGGCGAAATTCGAGGTTATTTCTAGTGGCGTAGATCTTTTAGTGTAGTTATGTGTATAGAGGCAATTCCGACCGGAAAGATCTTTGAGGGTTTTTGCTTTTGAGGTGCAGAGGAATATATGTTATGTTTTTGTAAACCTAAAGTGCACCTACTATGTATTTTGGACAACTAAGCCCTAGTGGATATAATAAATGTGTTTCATATGTAACTTGTTACTACTGTCTATATATATATATATATATATATAAAAGGGCTTAAGGAGAATTTGGAAATTTTTTTATTTAAATTTTTAAATCATGGCCTCCTGATTTTGGGGCATGACAGTAGGAATTTAGATTTATTATAAATATAACTTTGTGCACATAAAGAAGCAATGGAACAAGCAGGAGTGGTAGCGTGCGAGTACACAAGTGCTTGGGTGTTGTTTTGCATGGGTTCGAGTCTTGGTAGCTGCGCTCTTGAATCAATTTTCTTTTGTAATAAAATATATAAGCTTGTATATATATATATATATAATTTCGTGCGCCTTAATGTACAAAGAAAGTTGTAGCTAGAATGGGTTGGGCATGCACCTTTAGGTGCTTGTTGTGGCAGCTAGTGTAGGTTTGATTCCTTGCATCAATGCCACTTGAATTTTGTTTTTATTATTTTATATAATTAATTTTTAAGCTCTTTGAAATATATATTTTATATAGTACTTTAATCAAATAAAAATATAACATTCCAAATATCATCAAGAAATTTTACCACAAGATTTTTTATATTAGATTGTTAAAACTAATTTTCATTCAACATCAATTTAAAACATAATATTCCAAATGCCATTAAAAATTTATCACAAGATATTTTGGTATTAGATTTAATTTTTACTAAACAATTTTGATCAAATAGAAACATAATGTTTCAAATGTCATCAAGAAATTTATAATAAGATTTTTAACATTCAATTATGAAATTAGTTTTTATTTTGGCTTGATCATATAAAAATAATTTCGTGCACCAAGTTAATAAACTGAAATAAAATACAATTGATTTGTATTATCAAAACCATATCAAAGACAGAACATTAATATATTAAAATCATATATTCCGTTGGTTGATAGTTTACAATGGAACAGTCGACAAATGCAAGCATCAGTCAACAGATCATAAAGAGTTGGTTGATAGATTAAAACAATTTTCAAAACACAAGAAACTAGCATTTTGTTGGTCGACAGATCATGAAGGATAGGTTGACAGATCAACCCTTTCTCAAGCATTCAATTGATAGATCATTTATGATCAGTTGATAGATGACTCTTTTGCCTTTAAAAAAATTTAGCTTCACTTATCCAATAGTTCAAAAACAATTTATGAAAATCATTTAGGAGATTTATCATAATACTTATTTGTGCAAATCTCCATCTATAGAAAATTATATGTCATTTGGTTTACATTTTAACAAAGCACTTGAAATTAATTTTTGTTTCCAAATCATATACTTTGATTTAGAGTATAAAATCATTTGATGTTTTTCATCATCAAAACTAAACAAAAGAGTAAAATATCATACACAAATCTTTCAAATGGATACATCCATCGATATTGAACTAGTCCACCAACCCTTGCTTCATATGGTAGGTGAATGGGAAGGTGTTCTATTGAGGTAAAGAAGGTAGAGGGGAATATTTGTTCCAATTTACAAAAAATGAGAGGAAAATTTGTTTCCATAACTGACAATTGCTTCACTTTCAATGATATTGAACACAATTCTTTGAAAAATTGACTTAGCTTAGTAAGTGTATTACAGATGGGCTTTGGTAAGTACTTAGATGCTACTGGGAGCAATCGTTGCATGAATACATGGCAGTTATGACTTTTCATACCATGAAACTTTGCTTCCCTCATGTCAACACACCTAGCCAAATTGGAAACATATCCATTGGGTAAGCTAAGTTGTTTAACCCATTCACAAATAACCAATCTTTATTGCTTAGTCTTTGTGTACTTTACTTTGGGTTTTATTAGCTTACCACCTCCTATCTTGAAGATGTAATTCTTTTCGTGTATAATACTTGGCTAAGTTCAATCTAGCATTTGTTATGTCTTTTATCTTACCCTTAATGTCCAAAATTGTATCGAGTAGTGTTCTGGGGTGCCCTAAAATTTCCTAAGTCTTAAGCTTCTTCTCAATGAGTCCTTAGCTGAAGAGTCTCCGAGACGATAGCCTCCTAAGCCCTCAAAGGGTCCACTCGGGACGGTTTAGCCTATCCATTTTGCATAAGTCTGGAGATATCCTTCGAGTCTCTCAGACTAAAGCCAACAGGTGACCCCGAAGCCCTCTTTGAGACCACTTGGAGATAAAGATCGAGGCCTTACCCTGAAGATGTCTCCAAGCCCTCCGACCTCTCTAGTCATACTCCCCAGAAGAGTCTTTGGACTCGACCGTGGGCTATACCTATTGTCTATAAATATTTTTCTTTTCCATGGCAAACAGATTTTTCTGGAATCATTAGGACCTAACTATTTTCCTCCCTAAAAAACACCGAAACCTACTCTTATCTTTGGGACACCTGAACACTTACATGCCACATATACTAGACATGCATTCACATATTTTTGGACATACATCTCGAACTATTGTCTGACTTAGGCATCGGAGGGCCCACGTGGGGGAGTATCTCGTGCTACTTTCTAACATCCTTTGTGCTCATAGGTTAAGGCAAAGTCGTGCTCCCTAAAAACCCAAAAGGTTCACCTTCCTGAAGACTCATCGAGTCCCCCATCCGTTACCACCGCGAAGGCTCTTCCAAGTGCACAGTCCCGAAGGCCCTAAAGATCCCTCATCCAAGTTCTTGCATATCCAACCTTCTAAGACTACAGCTCCAACCTGATCTAAATTCAGTTAACCTTGCTAATGACATCTTAAACCCTTTGCTCTAACAAAGGACTTTCCTTTGGCTGATTCCAAGACAAATAAATGTAATTATTGTAGCCTGATAAGAACAAGTAGGGTAACAAATGCATTCCTCTCAATGTGCATCACAATAGCATTATATGGTAACAAATCCATTCTAGTATGAAACTCCCAAAATATAGTTTGTCTTGTCTAGTTGTGTCAACCCCATATCTAGACAGATGTGCACATTGAAACTCAAATATGGTAGGTATAAAATCAAAAAATGAAACTTTCCTGCTATGTTTTAAGTGTGAAAGCCGTAAATCGCTCCATACAATATGGGAAAACAAGTTTCCTAGTAGTCATCCAACCAGATAACATCCCATAAGCAAGAAAGTCATTCACAGTCCACATCAAAGCTGCCATCATCATAAAGTTTTATCTTAGAGATACATCATAAGTTAAAGCACATTCATTCCACAACAATTTTAAGTCATAGATCAGTGGCTACAAATACACATCAATCTTACTTTTGGGATTGGATAGATAGAGAATAATGATGGCTAGGAACATTACTTCTCCTTTCATGCACATCCAAGGAGGAAGATTGTAAGGAGTAATGATGATAGTCCAACAAGAATTAGCATGCCCAAATAAGTCATATGGAGAAAAACGATCGGCACATAACCCTAATCTCACATTTAAGGGGTCGACTGCAAAATCAAGATAGGTTTCATCAAAATGTTTCCATGCCTCTCCATCTGATGGATGAGATAAAATATTAGGCTCTCTTGGGTTATCACAATCCCATCTCATGTGACTTACAATAGCCAATGAATAATAAAATCTTTGTAGCCTAGGCACAAGTGGGAAATACCACATCTTCTTAAGGGCCATGTCTTTGCTTGAACCCCTTCTAGTGATTCATTTAAAACGCTCATGCCCACAAAATTTACAACTTCTCTCATACTTACCATCTTTATAATACAACATGCAACCCTTAGGGTAACAATCAACCTTTATACACCCTAACCCTAAATTTTCTATTGATTTTTTTACACAGTATAAATTAGTGGGCATACGGTTACCACTAGGGAATGCATCACCCATTATTTGCACCGTGAGATTAAAGTAGCCCTTAGGCATATTCTAATCTCTCTTGAGACTTAAACTCTTAATTGCCATAGATAACTCGAAATAATTTTTCCATCCATCTCACAATGGAGCTTGTGTAGTTGACAACATCTCAAAAAATTATTGTGCACTTGGATTGGGATCTTCAGTGACATTATGTTCATACCCAAAGCCTTATTGCTCAATATGCTGACCCATACTAGGTCATGTAGTATCCATCACCATTTACTCATACGGATTGAATTCTTCTCTTTGTCCGCCATGACCATGGTATGTATTTTTCCAAATGGCTAGCAGAAAAAGGGGCATCAATTTTCCATGATTAGTCCAATAATAATAATTTTCCATAAATCCCTTCCTACATAAATCTTCCTTCACCTTGTCAACTAATTTAAATTTCTTACATTTAGATTTCTTGCAAGGACATCTCAACTTTCCTACACTCTGAAATTGATCTTGAGCACATACGAAGTCTATAAACTCTCTAGCCCCCTCATTAAATGCATCAATCAAATGTTGATTAATAGTTAACCTATTATCCATCCATCTTCGATGCTTAGGGATTTCCATTATATTTTATTCCAAACAAAAAAAAATGTCATCAACAACCATAGTGTTGTAATTGTGCATGGTTAACTAACCAAGTGTAATGGCAGTAATTCACAGATACACATGGTTAAATCTTCCTAAATTTACACTTTGAGATGGTTTAAAATTCAATTATTCACACATACAAATGGCCATTGGAAACCAGTGATTCCATATGCGATTATAGAATATAACAAATTTTGTTATCTCTAGATAGTCAACAGAGCGATTCTATTTTATCTTATTCATTGGTATGCTATAAGTTTTTGTTTTTTCTTTTGGGGTTATCAATGGCAGTAAGCCAATGGCATTTGATTGAGTTCTTTAGCTTGAGTTCTTCCTATTATGTGTTTCTTGGTCATTAACAACCCAAATCACCTTCCTAGAAAATAATTAAAAGGAAAATACAATGGTCTACCTAGATCACCTTCCTAGATTTAATAGCATATAAAGAAAAGTTTTGATCTTATTTTATCATTACACGAGGTTTATTGAAGAAAGACACAACACATAATATATATATATATTACCACCTCAACCAAAATTCATAGGATAAAATAACCAAAAGGTACTATAATAAGCATTCTAAACTAGCATGTTAATTAGATGGTAGAGACAAGCTTGAATTCAAGTGTTGTGTTGGTTTCATGGAATCACCCAAGGAACAGAGGAGCTAGAGCTAGCCAACAACAAGCTCCAGAAGCTATAAGTGAAGGTAGAGAATGTTGAGCCAATAGTTAGTGGATGCAAATGCAATGTGCAAGAGAGTTATTAAGAAATACACAATCGCTTAGAGTTGTTGAGAGCGAGAATGTGTTATGGGTGGTTTCAAACATGGATCTTGTTTAGCTCATAGCTTTTTTGAGGAAAAAACATTTTAGGGGGTTGCTCCCTAGACTTGATATTCTACGACAAGGTGCATTGGCAGGAGGATGATCTGTCCTACCTAGCAGGTCATAGGACCTTGAATAATGTCGAGATTGGAGCACGGGGTGCAAAGTGGATTTGAACATCCACACATACGAAATGGACTGAGGTGTCCACAAATGTGAAGTGGACCAAAGCATCCATGAATGCGAAGTGGACTGAAGCGTCAACGAATGTAGAGTGGATTGAGGCATCCACAAATGCAAAGTGGTCTAGGGCATCCACAAACGTCGAAGGCGTTCTAGAGGTTTAAGAGAAAGGACCAGGCAGAGGAAAGACCCCAGACTTTGGCAACGATTGTCAAGCAGTCTAAGGCACTTTCTCGACCACTTATGGACTAGACATGTAGGCCTCTTAATTTTTAGGGTGAGCTCTTAATCCCCCATTTTCTTACTTGGAACTTGCGTTAAAGACAATTGGGTGACAATGAATTAAGACTCTTTTAGGAGACTGGCCAATTATGCCTATTTCTTAAGACTTGTGCTTGCATGTGAGTTTTCATGTCTATATAGCTGGCATATATAATTATGCAAGTAGCATAATAGAAAAGTAAGCAATGCAAGGCACGAAGTAGGATAACTATACCTGGCTACCGATAATTACCCATATAAGAATGCACATAGGGCTTGATTGTCTCAAAAGAGACCTGTATGTTTTTGTGAGTACTTGCTCACTTGTGTACACATATGTGCACAAAGAAAACCTGGCTCCCAAGTGTAACTATTATGGGGATGTCGGTTCACCCCAACTTGTGGGGGGTAAAGCAATTGCATATATAAAGTTATGGAAATTATGAAAGTATGAAATGTTGCATAAGTAATGATGTACTTGTCAAGGTACCCTGAGATAAATAGACCCAATAAACGTCTAGAGTGCACATAAGATGTAGGATATATAGTTCCATTAAGCATCTAGAGTGCGAATAAGATGTCAAGCTCCAATAAGCATCCAAAGTGCGAATAAGATATAGAACTTTGTTAATCATCCAGCATGTGAAGCCAACGGTGGTACCACTACTGCCACCTACAACTAGGGATTATGAACGTGCCCGAGTCCCTTGACCACCTTAAACTCGCAAGTCCAATCTGTAGCCTAGTCATCATTGTTGTTCCTTAATCTATTTGACACTCTTTTCGAAACCAAGAGAGAGGACGTTAAAGCCCATAGAGTTCCCTTGTAGAAATGTCTAGTTGATAAGGAGTAGAAACACGACATTGGCACCCTAGTGTAGTGAACGGGGTGACTACCAATGGACCTGTATAAAAGAAATGTTTCCACCTTATTCCTTCCACCAATATACATATATATGCAGGGTAGAAATCAATAATTTAGAGGGGGCACCACCTTGGCCTTTGCATCCAAAGACAAATTGAACTGTCTCGCTAGTGTTGATCGATGGCCCAAATGAAAGATAATTCATGGTGGAAGGATGTGAGCCCTACCTAATGGCACAGGCCACGTGTTTGAGCATAAATGAAAAATTGAGCTAATTTGGCGATTCTAAATAGTTTCGACATTGCTTCGTAATCTAGGCATAGCTCTCTCGTTTGAGCTCCGATTGAGATGATTCAAGATGATATGGAATGAAAGAAAAAGATCTATAACTTTCATGTTTTGAGTTTTGAGAGATTATGGCTTTATCAAGGTCAAAATCGAGCTGCAAAGGAGGTAACCGAATACATGAAAGCATAGGGTATCCGAATACATGGCATTGTATTCAAATATCATGCCATTTCCAAGGGGGGGTATCCAAATACCTAGCCTCCTTATTCGAATACCACACTCAAGAAATCAAGGAGGACATCCAAAGAAGCCTCAAGCTATCCGGATATCCCTCCAAATCTAGTATATCCGAATACACCTTGCCCTATTCGAATACCATGGCCCAAAACCAACACCATATTCGGATATCTCTTGCCTTATTCAAATACAAAGCCCCCCATTCGGATATATCACACCCCTATTTCAATATCCATGCTCCATATTCAAATACTTCATGCCTAAAACCAAGCATGCATTCAAATACCATGATTTAACCCTTAAACCCAAAACACGACCACTCACGTGCTCTAGCAATTGAATACCATATAAGCTAATTAAATCCCAACCTCAACAATGGGTCATTACAACTTGGCTGAACTATAGGTTAGGTTGAAGGCCATTTTCCCCGATACAGACTTGAAAGTTGTGCTGCATATCACTTCAAATATGGATACTTGGAATAGGTTCTACAATTGTCTTCAAACTTTGAAAAATAAAAATAGATTTGGCTGCAATGATAGGCTTAAGATAATTGAGTGCGATAGTGAAGAGCTATGGATCAAGTTTGAGAAGGTAATAATTAATTTATTGAATTTTATTTTACTAATTTTGTTATTATTTATTTGATTTAGAAAAAAAATCATATTTTGTTAAAATATTTAATTTTAAATTTGTAGAAAGACAAATATGTAAAGTATGTGATAGATAAATCCATGCCATACTATGATAATTGGGTGAAAATTTGGGGAAAAGATAAAGCCACCGGGGAGTATGCTCAGTCACCTTCTGAAATACTTCAAGATTTAAACAATCATCATGAACAACAACTAGAGTATGAGGAGGTTAACAATCTAGAGGAGCAAGGAGAGAAAGTTGCATCAACTGAGACTACCCCTAATTCTAGCAAGAGATAGAGTAAGAAGAAAAGGAGGATGGGAGTAGATAGCTCTTCAAATAAACTTTCAATTGTCAATGATTCTATTAATTAACAAGTAGTTAGAGAGAATGGAGAAAAGTTCATGCTCAATTAGTGACAAATTAGGAAAGAGATCACAACAGAGGGAAGAATTAGCTAAATTTCTGGATGATATCTCATTTGCAAACATAAATGAGAGGTTCATGGTTGCTAGTGAAATTGGAAGATAGCTAGAGTCACTTGATCATTTCTACATTATTGCTCCTGTTGCAAGAATTGATATGATTAACTATGTTTTTAGTTATTTGCGATAGGATTGGGATATTAACTGTTTGGTAAAGGCATGTAATGGCAAGTTTGGTTTATTGTTAAACATTAAATTTTTAATACAAAAATTTATTTTATATTTCAATTTTATTTGCTTATTGTTGAATTTGTTACATTATTATAACAGAGTATGATATTTATTCTTGAAAAAGAATTTAGTTTGCCAATTGGGTCACAAATAGTTGTGTAGTTAATTTTAATCATAAACTTGTTTTGTTGATGTTAACAAACAATTTTGAATGAATTTGGTAATAGGGATATTTTGGTGTGAAACCCTTATCTCAGTACTTATCATATGCATTTAACAAACATATGGAAAGAAAAAGTACAATTCTAAGTGGATTCCAAAACATTTAACAAACAATCTGATATAAATCTTAAAATGCTTCACAGCCTTATCTCGACCATTCTATATTTCAGTCCGGAAAGTATTTCAATCTTATTTTGATATAATCTTATTTTGCTCATTCTAACAAATGCTATCTTAGTATTTATGAGATGATAATATAAGAAAGTTTTTCATTATCTATGTTTTCTTGTTTGCATTACCTGTTTCTACTAAACTATAAAGCCTACATACATGCAACAAAAGATAATTGTCGACCATCATAGGGGGATAAATTCGACGATGGGAGCAACCATTGGCATCACCTCACCATGGTGACAAATATACCCAAAAATTAGTTAGATCCGACGGTTAGATCTTTAAGGATCTATCTTTAATTTTTTTTCAACACACATTCACTAATATACATACATATATACATGCATGCATGTTGGATATGAGCCCTTAAAACCAATTTTAGTGACATAAAAGGGACTCGATCTTATAATTCTTTAAATATTATTTAAATGACAAGTTTATGCTTTTATTTAAATTGCAATATGATTTAAATTAAACATGCATCCATTAGTATAATAATGAGTGGATACCATGTTTAAGTGCTAAGACTATGAGTAACAGTTAATCCACGATTCATTATGCTATAAACAAGTTTCTAGTTGTAGAGTTCCTAACCTAGATAGTAGCAACTCGTAAAGGCTAGTATATCATCTTCCTCCTTATTCAGTATGAGATACTGAAAAATAAGGTTGGTGAGTCTCATGCCATTCTATATGAGATATAGAAGAAAGATGGGTGGGTGTTTTTTATAGGAACGAGTTCACTAAACGGGACTGTTAACATTGAATCACATGGGTTCTTTCTTAAGTGTCAATGATTTAATGTTACCTGCGAATTTGCAACTAGTTCTTAAATCAGAGATGACATAGATATCTGTGAATTAGTGGATTAGGATATCAACGATACTATATGGTTGTTCTAACCAGGAACGATTATACGTATCTATGTGCCTAATTCAATGGTGCATAAGGTATGTGTGCATCAGACATGAAATCTATCATCTCGAGGTTTGCGATGAGGATATCTTATGCGATCCAATAATCACTTGATGGTAAATCCTTGGCCAAGGTAATATAACAATGGAATGTGTGTTCTTTATGTTGTGTCATATTAGTTAAGATTGATTTTAGATTTAGTCATATGACGAGATTAAGAGATTTGACATGTTGTCCATGATTTTGTATCTTGTCAAAGTATAGGATGATAGAAAGATCGTATTGTAAGGTATCATAGTAAAATATTCACTATTATTGATTCACAATAACTTGGGTAATTATGACATATTATTAAATGTCACTCATGATTTAAGAGAATTAATAATTAATTATTTTTATTGTCAATTTAATTGTGAATCTAGAAAGTCTTACCCAATAAGAAAAATGATAAATTAGTAATTTCAAAAATTACTAATTTTGATGCATTTATTTATTAAATAAATAAGAATAATTAAATAATTATATTATGAATATAATTATTTAATTATTAATAATTGGATTGGACTTTATGCTAGCATATTTAGCCCGACCCAATAAGCGCCTAGGGTTTCCATATGGTTCTCTATAAATAGAACCATAAACCCTAAATCAATTAGTGTGTGAATTTAGATTTAGTCAAAAAATTTTAGAAAATTTCTGCTTCTTCTTTCAAGACGCTCTTGGATCAAAAGTAATTTCAAGTGAACCGACTTGACATCCTACAAGTGGAGAATTTAACGGCAAATGACCCAAAATAGAAATCAAATTTTGTTAACAAATATTCTTTAGTTTATTCTTCGATTTTGTAAATCGTAAATTCTGAAAAACGTGATATCTGAAAACTAATTTTTATTTTGCTACGTATGATCAAATCTAAGTTTTTTAACATACATACATATATATATTTATGTGAATAGAAATAGAGCACATTTGGACAAAAAATGCAGAGAAGATGAAGAGACTAGCTAGAAACATGCAAAGAAGACGGAGCTCCGATAGTCATGGCGCTTCACAAGAGAAGAGACAGTGGTGGTTTGGTCGAAAATTGATGTCAAAAGCTCTAATGTTTTCTATACAATGGCATCTTCTTTTGTCATGAAATGGTTAGATTCGATTCATAACTGTTTGCTCAAAATTTTAGTTCAAAGTGGTTTATTCAAGTTGTTTATCGTGTTTTAGACAATTTTTTTTGAAATCTTCCAAGTTCAATTATTTCTAATTCAATAGTTGATTATGAAATCTGGATGTACTTTTGTGTTCTTACTTATGCCTACTTTGACGCTCATCTTTCAGTTCATTTCATTTTTTTGAGTTAATCAACCCAATTTGATTCAATTTAATCAAATTTAGAACTCAAAGTCAACTACTTAAGCTAGCAAAATTGACATATTTTACAATTTTTATTAATAGATTACACTTTAACCCATTTATTTGTAAATTCATGTTTGGTTTCTCCTCATTCTTCTTGAGGATAATTTGTCAAATTGCCACTAGGCCCCATTTCAATATAATTTTAATTAATTTAAATTAAATTTTTAAAATGTTTTAGGTACTTCACATCTGAGTAATAGTTTTAACTCTCTAAAACGGTTTGGATGCCTGAATAGAGTCTACAACATAAAAGGGTATTTTGGACATATTATCATGTCTGAGATCAAATATTCCTCAAACATCTGTCAACATTCAGACTTTTGAATGCATAAATATGAGCGTCCAAATGTCTATATATAGTTAAGCACAATCAAAACTATGGAGCACAAATACATATTTGAGGATTTGATGTTATTCCTATAATAATTGGAGTCAAATTGAGTATGGATAGTCTAACTTAAACTCAATTCAATATTAATAGAGTAAAAAAAATAGAACAAAAATCAAATCAAATTGAAAAAGTATTCCAACTAAATCGACCCGATTATATTAGTTTAAATCATCCATTTGGGATGATATTTTATATTAATTTTTTTATATTTTATATTATATTAATATAAATTTATAAAATATTAATACAAAATATCAATTAAAATATTTAAATGGTATTTCCGTTTTGGTATCATTGCCACAATGATAATGGGCCAAATCACAAAGAAGAAGCAAAGTCGGCGTCGCGTGCCGAGGTGGCAACAAACAGCCTACGTTTTGCTGACACGTGAGCGTTCCGTTACGGCAACCGTCGGTTGGGTTCTCCAGTCGCTTTCACCGACCTACCACGTCAAAGGTTTTGTTTGGATTAAAGAAATTAAGCCGTAAGCAAAAATAGGTGGAAGAACGCCTAGAGAAATTGACAATGAGGAACCTCTTGAGTGATAAGAAACACAAGTACACCATCAATTTTGTAATAGATATGATGGTTTTAATGTTAATATGACTGTAGAACATAAAAATTAACCAGCAAGGCTAATTCGCATGGTGATGCTAAATATGATTCGGGTCAAATTTTTTTATCTCCATTAATAGGTAGCCATCCCTCCGGACTTATTTGGTATTAATTTTTTACCTAACTTTTGTTGTTGGAAGTCCACTAAGAGGGTGTTTGGCTAAGCGTTTAAGTTATGTAGCATTTTTCTTTAAGTATTTAGCAACACCAATTAGTTTAAAAATTAAGTAACTTAATCATTATTACAATAGCAATTGAAAAAAGCTTGTGCACCTAGCTTTTGCAAAAACGCTATCACCAACATATTGCGTTGAACGACTTATTTACTATTTTGCCCTCAAATATTTTCAATATTTACGCCCCTTGTCCCTACTACCTCTTTTCCCCAATTCCTCTTTTCTCCCATCTTCCCTTTGCTTTTTCCATTACCGTCACTACTGCCGTCGCCCCTTCTCCAGATCCGTCATTGCCGTCGTCTAGCTAAGGTGTGGCAAGTCATCGTCGGGTTGGTGAGTTGTGCAATCGTCACAAGCCGCCGTCGGGTTCCATTTCAACCTCTGCCTCCCACCGCCTGTTGCCCCAGCTTTTCTGTCCGCCACCATCGTCCATCGTCGTCGCCTTCACCGACCGCTTCCCGTCAACCATTGGCCACTGTGCTTCTCCTCGCTGCGTGTATATATATATATAATAACAATAAACATAATAGTATATATTATTGTTATATATAACGTATATAATACATATAGTAATATTGTATTAATATATTTTTAATAATTATGTGTAATTTATCAACATTTAATAGAAAAATTTTACATCATTCAACATCATATCTATTTTTGTAACGACCTGATCAAGCGATGAGAATGACCGGAACAACTTACCCTGATGGGCCTACGCGAATTTCGCAGAGGGGTCACCCATCCCTGGATTACTCCAGGTTAAGCACGTTTAACTTGGAAGTGTTTTGCCAACATTCAACCCAAAAAGTATCATGTTAGTATTATTTCTTTTCTTACACTATCCTCGATATATACTAATTTCTCTAGACTCTCGGGATATTACATTCTTCCCTCCTAAAGCATATGACGTCCTCGTCATGCGACCTTACAACCGGTCTCAGATCTCTCCCTCTTTGCATAACCGAGTAGGATTCGCCTAAGATGCCTACACGCACCTCCCATAGGGGCCTACACACCCTCCTCGAGAGTCAGCCTCCTTGCTGAAATTTGCCCCACCACTGCACTCAGAAGCTCGGGGGTCAACTCTGATACCACCTGTAACGACCCGATCGAGCGATAGGAAGGATCGAAACAACTTACCCTGATGGACCTACGCGAACTTCGCAAGGAGGTCACCCATCCCTGGATTACCTCAGGTTAAGCACGCTTAACTTGGGAGTTCTTTGACAACATTCAGCTCAAAAAGTATCCAGGTGGTGTTGTTTCTTTTCTTACACTATCCTCGATATATACTAACTTTTTTGGACTCTCAGGGTATTACAATTTTGATCTTTTTGTTAAGTTTTGATAACTTATTAGCTTTTTCAAATCAAACACATAACTATTATAACTTATTAGCTCTTTCAAATCAAACACATAACTATTAATTAATAGGTTAAAAATACATTTATTTAAATATATTATCATTTTAAACGCTACTTAACTTTTAACTTAAAATCTTAATAGCTTAAAATTTATAAAAAAAAAATAAATAAATAAATAAGCCAAACACCCCCCTAAAAAGTTTTAGTGTTTGGCTGTAAAATTATATGTAGCTTTTTGAGTGAAAAGCTCAAATTATTCTTTAGGTTTCTAGTAACACTTTAAAAAGAGTTTTTGAGTTGTCAAGAAGCCGAAGTTGATTAATAAGCACTTCATGTTTTATACCAAATTATCTGCAAACTTTTCATAGGTTTGCTTCTTAAAAACATCCATAAATTTAAGTTTAAATTCTTTCCTAAGCTACACCAAGCAAACCTTTCATAAATAGGTTTATCTTTGCTTGGTAGGACAATGGGCTAACTAAAAGGCAAACTCATATTTTTGTTCTTATATTATTACGTTTGCTTTTATGTGGTCATTTGAATTTTTTATTATTTTAATTATATTTCTTGATTTATATTTTTTATTCAATTTAAATTTTATACTTTGATATTTTTTAAATGATAATTTAAATTTTTTATTGTTTCAATTATATTTATATACCTATATTTTTTAGTCAATTTAACTTCTATATTTTGATATAAAAAAATAAAATGAATTTATATAAAAATAAAACGTCAAATAATGGAAATAATAATAAAAATATAAATAGTTCAAATGTCAACACAAAAAAATATAAAAATACAACAACAACAAATATCCAAAAAATTTTCTAACTTGGCAGAGGAAGAGGATGAAAGCTTAAGCACCCTTCTTGGAAAAAAGAAAAAAAGAAGTGAAAAAAATAAAGTTATTTGTATTAAGATCTTCACAACTAACCAGTTCCTATTTCTTTTTTTTTTTTTTCTTTTTTTTTTTTTTGGTCCGTTTCTGAACACGGCGTTAACTCAAAGACCTCCGTTTCGTTTATATGAAATCGGCTGTCGAACACAGAGTTGGCAGAGGATCGGACGGTGAGAATCAAAGGCTGGTTTCCTTAAATAGAGTCGAGTAGGTTTCAACTTGAGGAACGGTAGCTGAGCCTGCTGATGTGATGGTGGGCCTTGAATGAAGAAGGTATTCTCTCTCATGACTTCAACTTCAAATCAAATGTGTACGTTTACGTTCGTATTCTTGTTTGTTTTTTTTTATTCATTGAATTTTCTTCTCGTTTATTCTCTGAATTCATGCTCGCGATGGTGAGAAATCAATGCCTTTGAGCAATGCGTCACAATTGCATTGTTTTCTGTTTCCTTTCCATTTATGCATCTTGTGTGTTCAAACCAAACTATTTTCTCTTCATTCACGCACTAATCGCTGTTGCATTGGTCGGTTCTTCTTAGAAATGCATATGTCAATTTATCTGCAAGACTTTCGAATTCGGTGTTGTGTTCATGTTTATTTATTCGTCTGTTATTTATTTATTTCGGGGCTCTGCCGCTATGGATTTCGTTTCTGATTCTGGTAGCAGTATGTTTATGCTGTTGTTTACTTATTCTCGACATGCATCGGAGGATCCTGGCTCAAATTTGAGTTTGGATTTTGCTTCTTGAATTTTTTGGACTAATACTTTCATCTATTTCCTTTTCCTTTTTTTCTTGTCTTAGTTTGCTAACTTCCCCCTGGGAACATCGGAAGTTAATTGAAGTTTATGATTAAACCAACAGTGACTAAGATATTGACATCAGAAAGCGAAAGTAAGATTTCTGGTAAACTGAGCACAAAGCTCACAGGCTTCTGAGTATTAATGGTCTGGTTGTTTGCCTTTATTGTTATGCACTTTACTTGGCTTATTTGTTTTTATATCACTCAGTTTCTGATGCATAACCATTGTTTTGGGTAACCTGGGGTTCAATGTCCTGTTTTCCTTTTAATGTTTGGTTGGTTGGATGAGTATGAAACATTCAGTTGTTCCAGTATATTTGAAATTGAATTTGCCCTTTCAGGTCAATATGGGAACCAAATTCAGAGCTGTTTTGGCATTCCTGTTTGTATGGTCCCTGCTTTTCCCTGTGGCATTTTGTGCATCCAGTGATGGATTGGTTAGAATTGGATTGAAAAAGATTAAGTTTGATAAGGACAACCGACTTGCTGCTCAGCATGAGTCAAGGGAGAAGGAGGCCTTGAAAGCTTCGATTAAGAAGTATAATCTCCCCGGCAGTCTAGGAGCTGCGGATACAGATATTGTAGCACTGAAGAACTACATGGATGCTCAGTACTTTGGTGAGATTGGTATTGGTACTCCCCCACAAAAATTCACTGTGATTTTCGACACTGGAAGCTCTAATTTGTGGGTGCCATCATCGAAGTGTTATTTCTCGGTATTGTACTACATATCTTTCTTTATATATATTTTATGTAGCCTTATAGATGGAATATTTTGGAGCCATTAATTAGCATGACATGCAATTTTGCAGGTTCCATGCTTTTTCCATGCAAAATACAAGTCAAGCCAGTCGAGTTCCTACAGGAAGAATGGTGTGTAATCTCCCTATTTATGGAAAGTTATGTTGACCTGTATACTTATGTTTCTGGTTTGTTTTTGTTCTTTTGCCCCATTCAATTCAGTAGTTCAGATTGTTAGTACTGGTTATGTTTCTTTTTCTAAATTTTTGAAGTCCTATTAAGTGCTTACATAGAGTGGTTTGTCATTTGTAAGCTGTAACCTAATGTTCCTCCTAATCCCATAGGTGCATATTGAACTCTGAAAAGCTAGTTTTATAATTAAGTTTAAACATCTTTTTTGCTAGTGTTATAATTAAGTTTAATCATCTTTTTTGTTTTGGTTTACTATTATCCACTAAAATATTATTTTAAAGAATTTCCACCATAATATATATGCAAGTGAAATCCGCCAAGCCTCAATATTAAGTGTTCCTCTAGCCTTTCAGCCAATTTTTAGGGACTGCCAGAAATGTTTTCTTGAAAGAATTTCCACTATACTTAAGAAATATCTGCAAGCAAAATCCATTAAGCCCCAATAGGTTTATTATCCCTCAAGGCCTTCATGCCTGTTCTTAGAGAATCAACAGGTAGTCCTGTAGTGTTATGGTTCTCTCCGGCTAGAATTATCTTTCTGCATCCTTGTCACCATATCTTGTAGATACCAAAACATAGAACTTAGGCAGCCTTTAACGTGTTTGTGAAGCTTGGTCTTGTGCACATCTTTTGTTAGATATGACAGTCACGATTTGTTGAATATTTAGGGAATATGAAGAGAGAGTTGAATGTGGAATTATTACTGGATAGTTGGCATCCTCTTGGGGTTGAAGTAAGTGGCTTGTTAGAAATTCTTAGGCTTTAATTTACTTATCATAAAGGAGATTAATCATGTACCCTGGATGTAGTTCATTACATGTCTCGTTGGGTGGTTATTTTCAATAAGGCTAGTGGCCTTCTAATACCTGCATACCTTGCAAATGATCAATCATCTATGAAGACTTTTTGAGAAATTTCTATATTCATCTTCCATGCAGGGAAATCTGCTGAAATTCAATATGGCTCTGGGGCAATATCTGGATTCTTCAGTGAAGACAATGTCAAAGTTGGTGACCTAATTGTCAAGAATCAGGTAACTTTTAGCACCCCTACTATCTGGCATGTTAATTTATTTGGATCCCTTTGTAGTTTGTACTCAATATTTCTTGTTGGCAGGAATTCATCGAGGCAACCAAGGAGCCCAGTATCTCATTTTTGGTTGCAAAGTTTGATGGTATTCTTGGACTCGGATTCCGTGAAATCTCAGTTGGAAATGCTGTCCCAGTATGGTGTGTGTTTTGTATTGGTCAAACTTGTTGAACTAAACAAAGAAAATTGTCTTTCACATTGCTCCTCTTTCTCTTATGTCTTTATTTCTACTCTATGTGATACAAGCATGGAATTACATTTCGCTCCAGTCACTAATCTGCTTCTGGCAATTGCTAGAAGTTTTCAATTTCCATTTGAGATTGGCTGTTCCTTATTTTACAGGTACAACATGGTCAAACAAGGTGTTGTCAAGAAGCCAGTCTTTTCATTTTGGCTTAATCGGAATGCAGAAGAAGATGAAGGGGGTGAAATTGTTTTTGGCGGGTTTGATCCAAATCACTACAAGGGCGAGCACACATATGTCCCCGTGACACAGAAAGGTTATTGGGAGGTTGGTCATTTATATCTTTATACTTTTTACACATGTCCACCTTATTTTTAGGCTTTATCATATTCAGTTTCCTTACTTCATCTTTTTATTCTGGTGTTTATCTTGTTGATGGTTCAATATGGGTGACGTTCTCATTGGGGGTGAACCAACTGGTATGCTCAGTCTTGGTGCTTAATTCTAGTCTTCTTGACCCAAAATGGGCCAAATGACAAGGAATCTCACGTATAATTTTGTGGTGATTATGTGCTTGGTGCTGACATGTGGTTGAACATTTTCTTCTCCCTGCCTTCCTCACAAAAACAGGTTACTGCGGTGCTGGTTGTTCTGCCATTGCTGATTCTGGAACTTCTCTAATAGCTGGTCCAACGGTATAGGTTCCTCAAATCTTAATATTTTGAGTGTCTTTTTCCCTTCAAAGATTCTTGTAAGATAGGTTTTTGCTTTCCTTCAGATGGTGCATTTTCAACATTCCATATTTTTGGTAGTTTTTGCTACGTCCTTACTTTGTTTGATATTATTTATAGATTTATCTCATATATTTTGAGGTGCCTGGCGTGCTGTTTTACTTTGTTTGCTATCCACTTATATCAGTTATGTGAAAATTAGGACAAAGTTTAATTGTATAGGAGATTTCTTTGGTTTCTAAGGAGTTAAACATATAAATCATCTTCAATCAGGTATGGTATATGTAAAAGCCTGCTGGAGTTGGAACATCCTTTTCGTGCTTCTCTAGTTCCATTATGGGGTTTTTGTTGGATGACCCAGAACCCCATGGAACTGACATGCTTAAAGACCGTAATAGTTTCACTTACTATTTTAGCTGGCATACTCTTATAATGAAAGATGACAAGCTTGACTGCATGGGTTGAAGACTGCTGTCAATATGCTTCTCTAACAGCCTGCTTTGATCTATCTCTTTCTCTCATTTACAGCCTTTGATCACCATGATAAATCATGCCATTGGAGCCTCTGGAGTTGTTAGCCAGGAATGCAAGGCGGTAGTTAAGCAGTATGGACAATCAATCATGGACTTGCTTTTGGCAGAGGTATTGCTAGTTGCTATCATGTTTATCTATTAGTGGAGATGCATGTTGTTATTTTATGCGTTATCTGTTCTTCCATCCTAAAAATGAGTTTAGTAATGGTTAACAATGAACCTGACTTCTGTCACTGAACCACTTTTAACAGGCACAACCAAAAAAGATATGCTCTCAAATTGGGTTGTGCAGCTTCGATGGAACTCAGAGTGTCAGGTAAGGCTTAAGGCTGAAGCTGCTATATCTTAACTGTAAATTTATTAACTGCTCTAGGCTGATTTTTGAAAGATGTTTTATGCATTTGGTATTCTAACAATCACTTTACCCGGGAGAAGTGTTATTGTTATGCAACTGCTGTGGTCAGTGCATTGGTTTTTGCCCTCGTTTCGAACTCTCTAATCCACCAATACTTTATATACAGCATGGGCATTGAGACTGTAGTGGATGAGAAGAATGGTGGCGGGCCAGCTGGTCTACATGATTCCATGTGCTCTGCTTGTGAAATGGCAGTTGTATGGATGGAAAACCAGCTTAAGCAGAACCAGACAGAAGAACGAATATTGCAATATATTAATGAGGTGGAATAACTAGTATAATCCATTTGTGTTGATCAGCTTCCTTCTGTTATTGACTCTGTCCAATATCCTTGTAGCTTTGCGATCGACTTCCTAGTCCCATGGGAGAATCAGCTGTTGATTGTGGAAGCATTTCTTCCATGCCTTGTGTTTCCTTCACTATTGGCGGGAAAGTTTTCCATCTGTCACCAAATGAGGTAAGTGGGAAGTTTGTAACTTCTCCTGCAGCTGGTATTCCCATATTTCACTTGTATTGCCTTGGGGAAGTAAAAGTTGATAAATGATTTTCCCTCCCCTGGGGGTTTGATCAGTACATACTCAAGGAGGGCGAAGGTGCTGCAGCACAATGCATTAGTGGCTTTACTGCTTTGGATGTTCCTCCTCCTCGTGGCCCCCTCTGGTATTTTCATTTCCAATCTGTTCCAACTTCACAAGTGCCTTACTGTGTTTCCCCTTCTCTCTTCAAAATGTGCATCGAGTAGGGGATAGAATGGAAATAGATAAAAAGAGAGTTCTCCTCGTTTGAGAGAGAAGATAATAATGGAATGAAATAGGAATTAATTGAAACGCGTTTCATTGATTTTTATTCAAAGACTTACCTTTTTATCTCCCTTGAGTTGGGAGAAAATGGATGGAAAATTAACTATATTTTTGACAACATTAAGCTTAATTGCTTTTTAAAAAGTTCAAATTCACCATTGACTTCATAACACTCCATCTTTTCACTAAAAGGGTATAATGGTCGTTTGCTGTTTAATATCCTTCCATTCAATCCATTTCCATTATGCTCCCAAATAAGGAGAAACATTTTCAATTACTTTTCATCTCCTACTCTCCCAATCGAGAAGAAAAAATATTTCACATTCCATTCCCCTTTTTTTCAGTGCACTCATTTCCATTCCATTACAAAATATCTTCCAATTGTATCATGCAGGATCCTGGGAGATATCTTCATGGGTCGCTACCACACAGTATTTGATTATGGGAATCTGAGAGTTGGATTTGCTGATGCGGCATAGGCGGAGCTCATCCGTGTTGCTCCTTGTTTCCCGCCTTTCCAAGTGTTACTGGGCTTTGAGTTACATCTACAGACATAGAGATGTGTTCAAATGGTGGTGAAATGTGAATTGGCCTTTCACAGTGCTTGTTTGTGTAAATATTCCAGTTTGCTCCTTTACACAACCCATATGGGAATCAAAGTGAATCTTCTTAGTGCTTGCTTGCTCTACTATGAGCAAATTGAGTTGTTTTCTATTTGAGACGTAGTGAATGTTACTCTCTGGTTGTGAGGTGGCTCTCTCTTTGTGAAAATATCTATTATTGTAAGAGATATATGGGTTTGTTGCAACAAATACGAGTTCATTGGACAGCTTAAAAGACGAGCTTCCCCGTACAACTTATCTTGCATTTACATCCATTATATTTTTTCACTTTTGGAACAGGCTAATTTTTCCTCTTTTGACATTTGGTATTATCCATGTTTTATTTTTCTTCAGTGTTCTAAAATGAGCTAGGCACTAATCAGGCTCCAGACTGGGGGCCTAGCGCCTAGGATGCCTTGCCAGCATATTGCCATTTTTTTTTTTTAAGTTTTTAATATAATTTTATATTATTTTCAAAAAAATTAAAGTTAAAAAAATAAATAAAACTTATATCTATATAAATCAGAAACTTATATATATATATTTATATATAAACAATATTTATATAAGTAAAGCATTCCTCCCGATGCCCAAGGCAACAGCAGCAATGCTTGTTACTTGTTGCTTACTTACCGGAGGTTGAGGAAAACGAGATAGAGAACCGGAAACCAGAGAGTGGAAAGACGGTTGGCGGTGATGAGTCCACCGTCCACAAGAGACTATGGTGCCATGCAATGAGAGAGGCTAAGACAAAAATGAAAAACGACGATGACGACTCTGCAAGAGACGGCGACGACGTGAGACAAGAGAGGCTAGGACAAAAAGGGCAAGTGGCCACGGTGACTCCGCAAGAGACAATTAGCGGCAATGCACAAGAGAGAGAAGGGGATAGTGACGAGAGAGAGAGAGAAAGAGAGAGAGAGAGAGCGACAAGGGGAAACAAAAAACCTAACTTACAAAATGGATTAAGCAACCGATTAGGCCATGATTAGCCCAGGTGATTCATGTGGCTAGGCGGCCTCCTTGGCCAATTAGGCATCACCCGGTATCGATTAGTTGGGAGCACAAGGGGGCCGATTAGGCTATAATCAGGCGGCCGCCTAGCCTAATTTTTAGATCATTGTTTTCCTTCTTTTTTTTTATAGTGCAAGCATTCTGGACTTTACCTGAGTTGTTTTTTTCAGATTTATTCACACTAATCTGCACATATAGACCGGAGAAAACTTCACCTTAAAGTATGACTGTCGTAACTCTAAGAAATAGCCTCACTTAGTGCTCTCATAGTTTGAACCTTAATTCGACTCCAAGTTTTATTTACTTTAGCATCACTTGATGTACTCTTTAGAGGGCCTTTTGGGTTCCTTTTTCTTATACTCTGTTCTTTCAACTCTAACCGTGGACACATGTTGACCATAGGGTTTCAAGTTTGCGTTATTAGATAACCAATAATTAGCATAAAACTATTAGAGAAAGTATGGATTCTATACAAAAAAGAGTGTTCGTTCAAATTGGAGAAGTTTTCTGTTGGAGTCGCTCATCACATTTAGCCCCTGGGCTCTCAGTCCACAGTAGGGACCGAAAGCACAATGTATACATACATCAAACACAGAACAAGAAATCACCTAAAAGAAACAAATATGCAAACATAATCTCAAAAGAAACAAGGAAACATTAACGAGATAGTTAACATAATCTCAAAGCAAGTCATTTTCAAAATTACCACGACTACTGACGTTCCCTTGCTGCTCTCAACACATCATTAATCAATAAGAGAGGAGCCATCATTAAGTGAGAAGCCAATGCTAATGCTGGATTCTTCTCTATTACTTCATCACTTGTTTCTCAAAACAGTCAACACATGGCAACAAACTTTACCTCATTTTTCCATCCTAATGTATTCTTTCTCCACAAACTCAAAATGGTGCATTGTTAAACCAGCCATAATCAACACCATACTCAAATTAAAGTTACTAATAAAGAAGAAAATTCTGTATATGTCTGTGCAAGGTGATGGTCCCTTACATGGACTTCTTGCTTTCTGAATGTGATACTCTGCGATCTAGTGACTGCAACTGGCTACGAAGGTTTTGGTTTTCCTCAAGCAAGCGATCATATTCAAGGAGAAACCCTTCAGATTGCTTTTTCAGGGCGAGTGCATTGGCTTCACCATTGTTTGCCTCTTTTGTCTTTGCCTCAAGTTCTGATTCTAGCTGGGTAACCTTTGCCCTTAATGCGGCCATCTCTTCCTCCAAGGCTTTTATTTCGTTTGCATTTCCAATTTTTCCATCTTCAAAGAGGTGGTTCTGTTTCTTTACGGCCTCCATGCTCTTCCTCCGTATACGCAGTTCTCTGATGTAGTGATGAAGTCTGTCGATCATTAGTGCAAGAAACAGGGAGAATCCTGCACTCAGTTATCCAACTATCAGTGTGGTAGAACAAGCTAGAACAAATTGCTACTGCGATGGTAATTCTATCTTGATATTAGATAGAAGAGAATTCACATTTAATAATAGAACTTTAACTTTTCACAAACAATTAAAATTATGACTGGCTAGTTAAATCCTATAATTAGAGAAAGGAGGAGGGAAGGAATGATAACTGGAGATAAATAAAGAAATTAATTTTAAGTTGATTGATATCATAAAATTATGCTAAAACCAACCTGGATATGGCAACTTCAAAAGAAGGAAGATCAGTGGTAGAATGTATATTACAACAGCAGTAGTAACTGTTGTTCTTGATGGGCCGAACCATGTCAGCTAGCTTAGTTTAGTCCCACATCCCTAGGAAATAGAATATCCCTCAAAGGTCCTACGCTCCTTTGCGTGTATTCTACATGATCTGAGACTCAAATAAACACCATTTGGGAAAATTGCAAGCCATGGACTGGTTTATAACTCCATTATTCTTTTCCAGTTGTCCTCAGTAAAAATTAAAGCTTCATGTTATATTGATAGATTCTTAAACTCGGACTTTTTGTGAGGCCATTCTAAGAACTAGTTCAATGCTTGCATATCACTGAATGCATATTGATATAAGGACTTCAACAAGCTAGCAGACCAGCATCACACTCCCAATGACACTTTACTGTTAGAGACAACATCTCTATCCTTATGAGAAAGTAATGTACTGATAGACCCCCGATTCACTAGACATACCAAAGGCGTCCAAGGAATCGGGGATAGTTTAGGAATTAGTCTGGTAGTTGTAACAGCCAGCCAGGTGGAGGTGGGGTAGAACAAGAATTACAAGATTGTGTAACAACCTGCATGTGCGGATTCCAATTCTGTTAGAGGAGGAATAAAAGAGAGGTGGCGGCAGGTGAGGAGGGTGTGAAGAATTTTCTAGTAGTGTAGGAGAGATTAAGGGCCTCTCGAATTGCCCTGTTTTCTGTACTTTTCAACTGTAATTGAATTGGAAATCTTCCCTATTGAATCGAGTCATCTTACAATTCTTGGGAGTCTTACCATTTTGGTATCAGAGTATTGCGATCCTAATGGTGAACTTAACAGATCAAGTGAGAGATTTAGAGAAGAGATTGTATAGCGTACAACTAGGCGTGGACGCCATGAAGAGAGAATTGAACGCCATGAGAAGTGAGGTTCGATCGGTGGAGAAGAACGTTACTTCCTTGCTGGAACAGTTTGAATGGATGAGAGCGAGGTGGGAGGAACAACAGCGAGAGAGGAAGAACAAGGAGAAGTTGGGAGAACACTCAGCGGGGGCAGGTGATTCGGAGGCGACACCCGAGGCGGGTGGGAGGCGAGCTGAAACAGAGGGGTTCGAGGGAGGCTGGCGACCAGAATCTCGCAAATGCCGGCTGGAAATGCCGCTCTTCAATGGAGGTGACCTAGATGGTTGGATTTTCAAGGCCAAGAGATATTTCTCGATGAATGGGTTGACGGATGTGGAGAAGGTGGATACAGCAGCTCTATGTTTGGAAGGACCTGCCCTCTCATGGTTCCAGTGGGAAGAAAAACGACGAAAAATGAGGACTTGGGAGGATTTCAAGCTATTGTTGCAAAGCCGATTCTGACCCACTCAAGAAGGGTCGGTAGAAGAGCGTTTTTTAGCTCTTCAACAAAGAGGTTCTGTCTCGGAGTACTGCCAGAACTTTGAGACGTTGGCATCACCTCTGGAAAATTTGCCAGAAGCCATGCTAGAAAGGCACTTCATCAACGGTCTCAGTTCGGAGATCAAGGCCGAGTTGAGGGTGTTGAGGCCAAGGAGCTTGGAGCAAATGATGGACTTGGCGCAACATATAGAAGAGAGGAACCTTGTGCTTCGGGGAAATGTAGCTGGCTCGGCCTCTAACAGATAAATTATAAAAGAACAACTTCTTTTGGGATGTGGCTGTTGAATAGGTGTCACGAACCTAAGGTTCGTGATAGGTTAGAAGAGGAATTGGGGAAGAATAAAGAAGAAATGAAGGGGGAGATTGCAGAGAATTTGGGAGAGAAGGAATGGGATAGTGCTAAACGAGAGAGAGAGAGAGAGAAAGAAAGGGAAAAGAGAGAGAAAATAGAGATCAATTATCAATTCAATTTCAGCATACCTCCCCTCCATTTACATCAGCCTTATATAGGCATATTTGTCCCCTAACAATCTTGCACATGCACCCATGTGCACCTAACTAATTGCTAGAATATCCCTAACAAACTATTTATGAACCTATTACAATATTACCCCTTATATTATATCTCTACCCAATATTATCCTTCTACTACTCTAGGAACATGACAATTTCCCCGCCTTGAAACATGTCTTGTCCCCAAGACATGCCAAACTTTCATAGCTTCCAATATGCTTCCTTTTTCCTTTTCTTCCACAGCTCTGCTGGAGAAATTTTGAAGCTATCTTTCACTGCCAATGGAAGGATCTCAGGTGACTTTTGCTCTCCATGCATGGTATGAGTCTTCCCACTGCTAGTAGCACCATAAGCAAACATTATACCATCAATTCCTTGCATGGCACCACTTACAACTTGCTGGGCTGCTTCATCAATTCCGGTCTTCATTCCTCCCTTCAACAAGGGTGATAAAAATTCTAATCGGCCAGCTGTAGTAACAACGAATATAATGGAATGAGACTTATTCTTTCTAGCCAAACTCTCGACATTTTTCTCCTCCCAATCAGCAACATTTTTTTCCTTTTGTTGGCTGCAATTCCCCTCTATTTGGACTTCTTTTTCAGCAATATCAAATGATCCCTCTGCATTGGCTGCACTATCAATTTGTTCATTACAAAAGGATGTAATCCATCACCAATATCATCTCCAACATTGGCAGCAATATGGTGGCATTGTTTAGGATCAGCAAGTCTTCCTTCTGTTGGGGCTGTCTCCTTCTTATCATTTGATAAAAATCCCTCCACGTTATCTAATCCTTCAACCTTCCATTGTTGTTGCTCCTCAACCTCTTCCATAAAATGATCAATGCTCCTTGCTTCCTTGTTTGCTTTTTCTTTCAGCTTCTCCTCCTGCTGTTCCATTCCAAGGAATTCCTCCTTGTTAAAGCTTCCATGATAATCATCAAAATATTCCACCGGAAAATTGTAATGATACTTCTTAGATAGTATCATTGCAAACTCTTGCAACTTCTCGCGAAACATTCGAACGAATTCCTTGCACTCTTCATCCAACCCACTGCTGGTTCCTTTGTCCCTTCGGCTAGCTTCATTCTCAAACTCCTTTCCCCATGTTTGATGCTGCTGGTCAACTGAAAATGCAGCCTCCTTTGGCTGCCCTCGAGGCTTCATTCCAGCTACAAAGGAGGCTTTCTTCTGCGGCAATTGAAGGCTCATCTGCTCCATGTATGCACTGCCTCCCCTAGTTTCATGAGTAGGACACCCCATTGAAAATACAGCCTTCTTTGGCTGCCATTGATGCTTCATTCCTACTGAAAATGAAGAATTCTCCTGCTGCAACTGAGACTCCAATGGTCTCAGATATGCACTGCTACCCATGGCCAATTTTTCAGCAACAACAAACTTCGACGGCGAAGGAATAGGAGTTCTATACATTCTGGATCCAACCCTCTGCAAGCTAATCGGTTCTGAATTTGAATTGTCTCAAACTACATGGAATTACCGTCGGAAGCACCGGCCTACTCTCCTCCAAAAATTAGACAGAAATTCTGATCACTGGTCCCTTACAGCCACGAAGATAACTTGGCTCTGTTGCGCCTACCCGTTCACAATCGCTTGGCCTCAAATTCGTTGTTGGGAGTTGTTGAATTCACAACCAGGAAGCGTGGGTCATTGGATTACAGTGACCTAACTTAGATCAACTCCCCTTATGCCTCCAATCCTCACCCAATCGAATTGAACCCACAGAATTCCGAACGGGATGGCCGATCCAAACTGCAACACCAAAGCCGCACCTGTATGAATCTTATTGGTCTGGGTCGGAACGGTCTTCCGACCTGGTCGCAACGGTCTTCCGACCTGGTCGCACTCGCTGGCCCGTCCGCTTCACCTCTAACGGACTCAATCTCGCCTTGGACAATCGCACCCCTCTGGGCCGTCCGCTTCACCTCTGGTCACCCACTCCAGTCGCGACCTTCTGGGCCGAGGACCACTAGCAGATGGCAGCTCTTCTCAACCCAATCACCGTCCAATGGTCGGAGGACCACTGGCTTTGTTGTAATATTCTTGGAATCACAGTGAAGCTCACCTGATAGAATTCGCCAAGACACAGCTATCGTTGATGATCAACGATCACCAAAATTCCTACCACGCTTCCGCTGCGCCTTCAATTCCGAGTCTCTATTTGATCGAAGGAACTCGCCTTTTGGATTAATTGGCTCTGGATGTGCTTCAGCTCTGGATCGCCTTAATCGCAACCAGTAGCTGAGATCCAGCCCCTTCGTTCCGTTTAATCAGCTGCTAAAATTTTCGAAATCACAGCTGAGACTTGATCGGCTCACCTCTGAGTTTGCCTTCCAAAACTCCAAACCGAACTGCAACTAGTTTTCCAGAATCACCGCAGAAAATCGCATTGCTCTGCTTCGAATTGGCTTGATTAATTCATAACCGGATCGGACAAGGACAACCACCCAATTTCAGAACTCACAGCCGAGGAACATGCTCTGATACCATTTGTCACGAACCTAGGGTTCGTGATAGGTTATAAGAGGAATTGGGGAAGAATAAAGAAGAAATGAAGGGGGAGATTGCAGAGAATTTGGGAGAGAAGGAATGGGATAGTGCTAAACGAGAGAGAGAGAGAGAGAGAAAGAGAGGGAAAAGAGAGAGAAAATAGAGATCAATTATCAATTCAATTTCAGCATACCTCCCCTCCATTTACATTAGCCTTATATAGGCATATTTGTCCCCTAACAATCTTGCACATGCACCCATGTGCACCTAACTAATTGCTAGAATATCCCTAACAAACTATTTATGAGCCTATTACAATATTACCCCTTATATTATATCTCTACCCAATATTATCCTTCTACTACTCTAGGGACATGACAATAGGCCTTCCAGCAACTCAAGGCTAAAATTCTATCCTTACCCGTTTTAGCCTTGCTCGACTTTGAGAAGCCCTTCATCATTGAAGCTAATGCCTCAGGGCATGGAATGGGGGTTGATTTGATGCAAGAACAGAGGTCAATCGCTTATTTCAGACTAGCGTTCAGTCAGTTGGGGAGGAAGAAATCAGTTTATGAAAGAGAACTCATGGCCATGGTGTTTGCGGTGCAAAAATGGAGGCATTACTTGTTAGGAAAAAAAAAATTCATTAGAACAAATCAAAAAAACCTCAAGTACTTGATGGAGCAACGGAAGGTAAATCCTGAATATTTGAAATTGACGGTAAAGTTGATGGGGTACCAATTTGAGATATATTATCGGGCTGGGATGGAAAATAAGGCAGTTGATGTGCTGTCCAGGATCTATCACACAACAGCTTTGATGGCTTTGACAATGCCTAGGGTGGTCCAATTGGAGAAGGTGGCAAGTGAGGTAGACGCTAATGAAGGACTGCAAAAAATTATCCAGGAGTTACAAACTGACCCCTCCTCCCATCCTAATTTTCAGCTAGTGGACAAACATCTCGTCTACAAGGGATGACTTTACTTACCCAAGGGATCCGCACTAATTTCGTTGATACTCCAGGAAGGGCATGATGGAAGCGTGGGAGGTCATTCAGGATTCTTAAAAACTTACAAGAGGGTGTCGGTGAATGTCTATTGGCCGGGTATGAAGAAAGACATGCATCGGTATGTAAGTGAGTGTTCGACTTGTCAACGAAACAAATATATAACCCTAGCACCGGGGGGATTGTTATAGCCACTACCGATTCCTAATTAGATTTGGGACGACATCGCCATGGACTTTATTGAAGGACTACAAAAATCTAACAAGGTGGACTCAACTTGGTCGTGATGGATCGACTTAGCAAGTATGAGCATTTTATTGGCCTTAAATATCCATTTACACCTGGGGATGTGGCAAGAACTTTTATCAAGGAAGTGGTGAGGCTCCATGGAGTTCCTAGGTCTATTGTGTCAGATAGAGACAAAATTTTTATGAGCAAATTTTGGGAGGAGATTTTTCGACTACAGGGCACCAAAATCAAAAGAAGTACAGCTTATCATCCACAAACGAATAGAAAAACCGAGGTACTCAACCGTACTTTGGAGACCTACTTGAGATGTTTTGCTTCCTCCAAACCAAAGGCATGGTTCACTTGGTTACCTTGGGCTGAATTATGATACAATACCTCCTATCACACAGCTGCCGAAGGACTTAGTTTATTTGAAACTAAGACCATATCGACGAAGGTCTTTGGCTGCCCGCGCAAATGAGAAACTAGCGGCCTGCTATTACGGCCATTTGAGATTGAGAAAGAGGTAGGTCCTGTAGCTTACCAACTGAAACTGTCACTACATTGCCAAATCCACCCTACATTTCACGTGTCCCAACTACGGGAGGCTAAGGGTGCAATGAAGGCCACGATGGAGCTGCCCAAATAGCTTAATGAAGACTTGGAAATGGTGGTGGAACCATCAGCAATTGGGGGATGGCTGGAACGTGTGAGGAGCAGAGGTGTTGATTCAATGGAAAGGCCTTCCACCATTGGAAGCCACTTGGGAGCCCTACTCAGTGATCCAGCAACAGTTTCCATTTTTCCACCTTGAGGACAAGGTGAAAGTTGGGGGAGGGAGTATTGATAGACCCCCAATTCACTAGACATACCAAAAGCGTCCAAGGAATCAAGGATAGTTTGGGAATTAGTCTGGTGGTTGTAATACCTAGCCAAGTGGAGGAGGGGGTAGAACAGGAATTACAAGGTTGTGTAACAACCTGCATGTGCGGATTCCAATTCCGTTAGAGGAGGAATAAAAAAGAGGTGGTGGCAGGTGAGGGGGGTGTGAAGAATTTTCCAGTAGAGTAGGAGAGATTAAGGGCCTCTCGAATTGCCCTGTTTTCTGTTCTTTTTGGCTGTAATTGAATTGGAAATCTTCCCTATTGAATCGAGTCATCTTATAATTCCTGGGAGTCTACCATGTACCTAAGGGATTCACTCACAATGACATTGGTTGAAAATAAAGAGCCCACCTAGTTATGTCTATCTGAATCCAGAAATGGAATTAAGAGGTTTCACCAAGAAGTTGCTCAAAGTAATGCAATTCAGAATTTCCAATTCTAAGATAAAAAGCTGTTCAAAGAAAGATACAACCTTGTACATTAATGAAAACTGAAATATTGCAAACATTGAAGTAGAATTGCAGACATGATGAAAACTAGATTAAATGCCCAAACAGCATTGCATCATAAACAGATATTTGACACATCAATTAAGCATCTTTCTCTCTCAGCAGTTACTAAAGCACTAGAAATTGGAGCAAATGTTTTGGCATTCATGGCTTCAACAATATTCATCAAGGTTCTCTCTCTTTTTCTCCATTCCAAAATCCTTCACATTTGCGTCTCCTGAACAAAAATGTCTTTAACTAGAAAGCAATTTCTTGGCATTACAACTACAGCCACATAGATAGAAGTTATGACTGCAACACAACCTCTTCAGTTAACACCTTAATTTTAACTAGTTAGCCCAGAAAATATGTTTTCAACTAGCAATTTACTTAAAACAACCCAACTCAATTCAAATTAGACCTTCTCCCAATCAATAATATCCTTCTTGGATGAGAATAAATAAGAAAAAAAAGAAGTTACTCCTAATCAATTAAGGCTTCTCAGGCTGCTAAAACGTATTCACTTCATCTAGGGTTTACATTACTGAAATCTAAAATCTGCACCCAAACTGATAAAAAATTTTACAAAAATTTATGAATCCATCTGCAACAGCATCCAGAGCAAGTAAGAAAACGAAAACAACATTGAGTAATAAAAAAGTTAACGAATCAACATTCCAATTATGAAAACAAAATACACTCAGAGAATTAGCCTCAAACAAGACACTGAATATAAATGCGAGAAAAGTTGAAGAGTTCGTATTCGAATACCCATAAGGGAGGCCTCGAGGATGAGCCTGGACATGAGAACCTGATCCGTGGGATTAAGATCTCCATCCTCGATCCACCGCTTCTGGATCTTCACTATAGAGTACACGCTCGACATCATAACGACGAACAACGTCCCGGACACGGTCTTGACGATGATTGGGCCACTACCGCGCTTCACCCGATCCAGGCCCATGATCACCAGCTTCCTCAGCGGAGTCTTGAACACGAAGATCACAATCAACGCCATCTCGGCGAATATCAGTGTAAAGAGAAGTTGAATCATGGCGGTGAACCGGTGGGTGACTCAGATCAATGGCTTTGCCTTGACTGTGGATTTGGACAGCACTGATTTGCTGTGTTGAAGGGGGAAGGGGAGAGAGAGAGAGCTGAGATGAGGAATGAAGAGGAGGAAGGAGGTTGCCTGCCCGCTGCCCCTCTATACATCGGAAGACGACATTTTGTACATTTTCATAGCAAGGTCCTTCAACTGTGTTTTAACTCCACTTGATCCCCTGTACTTTCTGAAATTTCATAGAAGTCCCTACCACTACTGGCCGTCCCCCTCGTCAAAACCGTCAATTGCCGACATGAAATTCAGTGATGATTTAAATTAAATATAAACGATAATATGTTACATATTATTATAAGGATGTGTTTGGCAGTTAGAGTATGACTTGAATATTCTTTAAAATTTAATTAAGAAAAAGTGAATTGGACGTTTAGTATTTCGTTGGGAATCAATTTCCCATCACAAGACTTGAAAAAGTTACTTTAGTAAGTGATCATGAGAATGTAACATAATTTATTTTAGACAAATTTATCCTCAGCCAATAACATAAAACCCCAAGCGTTGTATCTTCTACTCTCTCACTTGAGTGTGTTGAATTGGAGGCAGTGCAGTGGGGCAGCAAGGCGTTGGAAGCAGATGACTGTTAGTTGGGGTAGTTAGTTAGGTTTGTTTAATTATTACTTACAGGGCCGGGCCTTGATTGCAACTACAGAGGACCCGTAGAGAGTGGAGGGTGGACACCCATAATTAATTAATTGATTAATTTCTCACAAATCACGCGTAAACTAATACTAAAGAAGGTAAACTAATACTAAAAAAAGGTAAAATGTCAATTGGGATGAAATATTATATTTTTGAAGACTAAAAATGAAGTTATAATCCAATTGAGTCTAGTCATTTTGAAAAATATCAAGCTCAAGCTTGAGCTCAATTTACATTAATCACGCTCATTTAGTTTTTGGTAAGTTGAGATTGCATTTGAACTAATGACAAGGTTTTGGTGAGTTAAGATAAAATTTGATCTCGCGATAAGATTTTAAAAACTGTGAGAACAACAAGAGAATGAGACAATATTGATAGTGCTAACCCAAGGCACATGGCAAAGGCGGCAATAGTAGTATCAGTGACAGAGTCATGAAAACATTGATGGATTGTGGATTGTGGAGATAATGAATGTGATGACAGCGATGAAAAATGATAGCAGAATAGATGAAGGCAACAGAGACAAAACTGATTGATAACATCCACAAGAAGTAAGATCGAGAAAAATAGCTATGGTGAGATTCAAAAAAAATAGAGAAGTAAGGAAGAGACGAGGGATTAAATCTCAATTTTATTTAGAGATAGTATATCTGTGTCGGAAATAGAATTTTAAATTAGAAATAAAAATATTTCATCTCTATTAAAAAATAAATTTAAAATTAGATAATTTTATATTAAATAATATATTTATAAAATTATAAATACATTTATTAATATATTTATAAAAGAGCATGTTAACAAACTTATTTGCAAGTTTCTAATCGACTCTGTTCATAAATTTTAACGAGACAAACTTTACTGAGATCAAACTCAGTTTATTTATAAATCAAATTTTTAGTTTAAGATAAACTCATTTATTTTAATAAAAGAATTCAAACGAATTTACAAATAACTAGATTAACTCAAAATAAGAAGAAAATTCTTAAAATGACTGAAAAGGAACGGTCAAGGTGAGGCAATACAATATGATTACATTACATGGAATGATTGTGGTGGGTGGGAGCCCATCATTCTTTCTTCCCTCCTCTTTTGGCGATACTAACTCAAACCAACTAATCCCATTCATTATGTTTACAAAATTAATGTTAAAAACTGCTACCGTATGTACAAGTATTTGGTACCTTAAAATGCGAAAGAGATGTGATAATATATAATGTGGAGGAGGAGGATGTGGTATGCCGACAAGTGTCCAACCCGCCGGCTGCCGGCTTTTGTGGATCTAATGGTGGTGGTACGGCGAGGCAAACACTAGTATGAAGCTTCATATGCTCGACGACGCTGCCGTACGCTACGCTGGCACTGGCAGCTCAATAGCACGAAGCTGACTTCCTGAACATGAAGCCCATTTCCATCTAAATATTTGGGGTAAATTTCACGTCTTCCCAAAAATTTAATAAAAATGCACAAATTATCCTTGTAGTTTTTAAAATGACACGTCCCTTTCTTGATTTTTTAAATTGTATAGCTACTGTTAAACAATGACTAATAAAATACCCCTCTATAGATCTCTACGTTTAATATACAAAAACAAAATAATTAAAAAAATTTATGGTCAACAGATCTAGAGTGCCCATCACCACCAATGAGTTCTTCTAACTGGTCAATGGGTCATTCCAGTTCTAGAGAATCCATTGTGCCTCATCGACTAGTAGGGGTGTACAACTAGTTTTGATGGCACTAAACTGGGACTTAAAAATCTACAAAAATACGGACTGAAGGCTAGACTAGCTTGGTCCAAATCAGTCCAACCTTGTAGTTTTTGTCCAAAGCTTAGTTAAAGGCGCAAGAAGTGCCCCACAATAACGATGGCCTATAGCAACACAAGCACAGCGAGATGGTTGGTAGGCAACGAAGATAAGAAGTGTATAGTAGAGCAAGTAAGCCGTGAACGACACAGTAGTGTAGGGCACAACCGACAACGATGATGGTTCGATGGATGACAATAGTGGCATGAGGAACTTGCTGCTGATGCTAGCACAGGTCGACGGTGAGCACGCACGAGGTCGGCCAACAGTAGTAATCTGAGGAAGAGAAAAACAGAGAGACAAAAAACAGAAGAAAATAATTAAAGAATTGAGTTGCTAGTTGTGTGCATAAGTAGCTAAAGGGAAGTTTTTTTATATTAAAATTTTGATTTCTGGTTTGCGGCCAGGACTAGATCAGAAACTAGAATTATGCATCTTCCAACTAGATTGCGGTGGCTCAATCTTTAGACCAGAACTGGTAGACTCCTATCATCGATAATGGGTTCTTTAGAAGAACTTGTTGAGTTAATATATTAATGATGTTTTGATATTGATGTTAATGATATAATACTTATACAAAACTTTAATTAATAATCAAGTATATGTATGTTTGCAATCGAGTAATCAAATATTTGAGTTTATTATAATCGAGTATTCAAACAGATTTGGTAAGACTCAGTCAAATATTAAATTGTTAATCTCAAATGTAAATATCAAATTGAGTGTTCATATTGTTTTCAAGTATCTAAGACATCAATTGAGTGAGTTGTTTTAACAAATCAAGTAGAGATAATGTGCTAAAATATCAAGCATTTGTGCTTGTATCTAAATCAATTAAAATATTCTTCCAATCAAGTAATAAATAAGTTACATAATGTCAGGTTTTAGAACCTTAACAACAATCGATTAGAATTTATTATCAATCGAATATAATTATTCTTAGTCAAATAGACTTAATATCATAGTTGAATACTTTGAAATGAAAAAAGCATGTATTTATATCTTATCTTTCAAATCAACTATTAGTTATGTAATACTAAAATGATAATATGACCAATTGAATACCAAAAATATTCAATCAAGTGGCCTTTCTAAAGCATACTTGATAATTAATTGTAAGTTATTTGGTATTCAAATAGTATTATTTATGCAATCAAGTATGTAGTATAACTTAGCCGAGTGAATTCATTTCAACAAGAAGTGATTCTCTATATTCCAAATATAGAGAATAACTCGAGTGAAGTTTATATTTAATCGATTATATCAAATATTAACTTGAGTATGTGCTAATCCAATCGACTATCCTTATTTTTTAACTTGAGAATCTATATGCTAAAATTTGAAATTATAATCGTTACTAGCCATTATCTGAGCATTTAATGCTCGCTGAATTATTTTTTCGGATAATGATTGGTGCATAAAATGCAGTCTGAAGATTAATTGATAAAAATAGAATGAAGATTGAATTTATGATGCATTTGTAATAATTGGAATAAGAATGTCTCTGTAGAAAATAAGTTTATTTTTTTTGACCATTGGACAAGAACAGAAGAACATTCAAGACAGGAAGCTATAAAAGGGGAAGAAGTGAACAAGAATTATAGACATTCATATAAGCTACAACTTGATCATTCTCCAAGCCATCCTCAAAAGAGTTCAAAGAGTCATTATAATATACATCAATTGTAAAAGGCAGAGAGAGTAGGTTGAGTTCCTATTCTCAACCCTCTGTAAATTGAGACAAGCCCCATTCTTTTGTGAGCCTTATTGATAGCTTCTCTTCTTGTTACAAACCTTCACTTATTGTAAAGTGTTGTTGGTTTTGCTTGATCCAAGAAAAGATAGTGGTTCAGATTGGTCTTTAAAAAACTGTATAATTAAGGGATTTTAGCTTATCACATTCAAAAATTATTTAGTAAGTTGGTTAAAATCCTTAATGAACAATTAAGGTAGTGGACATAAGTAGTGGGGCCAAACCACTCTGAAATTTAATGTGCTGCAATCTACTTCATTTACTTATTTATTTTCAGCAAGTTTTTAAATTTACAATTTGTTTTCAGCAAGTTTTTAAATTTACAATTTGTTGAGTGAAGCATAGTTCACCACCGCGCCCCCCCCCCCCCCAACACACACACATTTAATGACTACACAATCGTCTCTCCCTCCTACAAAGAGATTATTTTTGCGACTCAAACCTTAACTTTTTCGATTATAAAAGTCACTGTTATCATTGTTATTGTTGAGAAGATGCACCCCACTAAATAATATTCAAGTCTCAGCTGGCCTTTATGGCATGCTACTGAGCTATATAACCAAACTGGGTCATTGTCTCTTCTGCTTGACAGTGCTCTTTTGCCTTGTCCACTGCTCAGAATCAACTAGAAATCGACAGGCCACCAAAGCAGTTTTGGGCAAGAAGTCTTCGTTGACGAGCCACAATTTATACAACCAATCTCTACTGGAAGGGGTAGATGCTTGGTGAGTTGTGTGCCCTCACATGGATCGGAGAACAAAGATGGCATATTATTATATACTTGCACATGTTATCACATTAGTTCTGCCGGCAATGTATTGACTTCTGAATTCTTGCATTCTATAACAAAACTAGATCCTAAACTACCTTCCCAGCTATCTAGCTCTAATCAAATATCTGTTCCAAGTCAACCGAATTCTCAAAGTGCATTCTCATGACTTACTGACTCTACATCAACTCTGATATCACATGTATTTGGCAATCCTTCAAATTTAAACCATATAGAAATAGGGGTGAACTCATCTCATAAAATCCAATTCGACGTTGAATAGAGATTATAGAGGTAGAACATCCAATCTGACCAAGGTAGATGCATATAAATAATAGGTGCAACTTCTAGTAGAGATCATCACATTGAGAGTGTGCGCGCCACAACTCAATAACCCAAGTCATCTAGTAGTGATTAACCAACTAGCTATTTAGAATTGTGAAGATTGAGAAAGTTCATAATTTTTCCACTCAAAATCTGTGTTATCATTGATTGAGTGAGAAGTTTGTTGAGACTGAATCACGTTAAATTTTTTGTGTCCTCTTTCTCTTGATTTGTGCGGGTGGCCTGTGATCCAATCTTAAAGAACTTGAAAGATAATGAACTTGATCCGGAACTGTAAGTTGAAGTTGATTTTTGGGCTCAATAAGACCAACTAATGAACAAAAAACTTCCCTAATACAAAATCGATGAGAGATTGAGTCGTGACAAATGGAACGACTAAATTAATATAACAGAAACTTGTGTACTTTCAATTTTTTTTTGGTTGTACATGGTACATACAACATACATGAAGTTAACAATCCAGATAAGCAAAAAGTTGCTAATAAATCCAAGAGAAAGGGAAGGCAACAGTTTTCAACCAAATGAGAGTTACATAGAATAGGCTGATAACCATAAAACACTAATCTCCGATCTGAGGCAGAGTCTAATTGATAAAATCCTTTAGATCACTTAACTTTTGGTGATGGACCTTGCTCTTAGATTCAAAAATATTCCCCTAGAAGATAGACGGATAAAACAGATTGAAGCGCCATTTCACTTGAAAATGATAGCAATGGAACTAAAAAAGAGAAATACATCAATTTTTAAAGGGGAACCCAAAAAATGGGAGATAAAAGTACATACCAAAAACATGCAACAACGCTGTGGAAGATGACGCGGAACTGCAGCGGCATGTATTGGTGGTTCACCCATCCCACGACCGGCCAGAACTGTATGTTTATCATAGAGATAGTTCATGAAATGCATATATTATTTTGTAGCAGAAGATGGTAATTAAGTTGATTATAGATAGCATTCACATATCAGTATAAGATGGCTATTTCATAACAGATGAGAAAAATGAAATACCGTCCAAGCCGTATACTGCACTTTCGGATAATCCACTTTGATCTTAGACTTCACATGGATCCATGGCCTTTCTGTGCATTTTACAAAGTTATATTCAGATGAGATCTGACTTGATCTTTGTTACCGCAAGTGCTGAAGGCTAGAAATTAATTTAATTTCTTTCTTTTCTTTTTCTTTCAAGCTGGCTACCTCCCTGAAGTGGAGAATGTTGAACTATGAACTATCAAATATTCTTTGCAGAATGTTGGATGCATAACATATCCAAAGACAAGGCTAAGGGTTCATAAGGAACAATTTGGTATTCTTACTTCCTTGCACATAGTTTGGCCTTCAAATGCTGAAAATCAGTTGCAAATTGTGCATAAAAAGTTCATCCTTGATCAGAGATAGCCAGGCAGTGTTCCCAAGGGAAGTAATGAACATTCAATCACTCTCATACTTATCTTTTAGAAAATAATAACTAAACATAAACCTAAGCATTTCAAGTTCTGATGTAAAACGTACCCTCGACAACCAATCCATAGTAAATCATGAAAAGCAAGTTGTTCCATGGAGAAGAAGTCAATTGTTCCAGCACCACCTGAAATATAACAGCTCAAGTGACACCAGCAATGTTGATTTATCCTTAGTGTACTAAAATTCAAGAAAAACTAGAGGGGGAGCCCCAGTAACAATATTAAGGTTAAGGTTTGAGTTGTGGAAACAGCCTCTTTGCGAATTAAGGATAAGATGCCAGTAGAGAGCCTTGTGCACTAGGGAAACCCAGCAATTTTTAAATCCCAAACTTAATAACAGCTGCCTTCAGCATGCATGCCAAGAGCAAGGTATACCTTCTTAGCTACTGTTTGGGAATCCTTCTTGCCTTTGAAGAGTTTATCCAGCAATATGTGTAGAAAATGCCCAAATGGCCCAAGATATGCAAATCCAAAAACCTGCATTCATCCTTGTTAGTATTGATGAATCATGGAGACAAACTTATGCAACCTCAGATTCAACAAATGACCATGTGTAAGCCTACATTGACTCAGATTCGCTTGATGATAAGAATGCCATATCAGTACTAAAAAGAGGAAACCAGTAAAACACACCTAATTAAGTGCATGGAGGCAATCAAAACTAGGATTTATCATAAAATAATGACGAAGATATCAGTATACTATACAATTTTCCTTCAAAATTGCATATTGAATTTTGTTTCACATCATTGAAAGAGGAATTTCCATATTGAAAGTTATTTGGACATTTTATACGATTTGTAGAAACGGTAATCACCTCAAAGATTGCAAAAAATTTTAAAACAAAAGATCCATTTCCAAGAAATTGCATTTTCAAGCACTGTAATAAAGATTAGCAGTACTAGAAGTTAAAAGAGGCAACACTTTGAGAAAAAAAAGCATCATCACATAACCTAAAAAGTAAGTGATTTTAAACTAATTTAGCATGGAGGGATTGGTAATTTCAAAGATTAATATTGTAGTGCCACTCAAAGCAAGGTTACCGTTAATTGTAGAAGTAAGGATCAGAAAAATTTAAGGCCCTTCCTACAAGGCATGGGCTGATCACATAGTTGCAGTTTGTTTGCCGATCTCAATGTTCACAATTTTGATAAACAAAAAAGTTATCAAAACTTTAAAAATCGAATAAATAAATATCTCCTATTAAATTGCTTTTTTGCTCGTGCAATGATGTGGCAAGCGGTGAATGTCTCATCGGAGGCAAATGTAGTTGGGAACATTAGGGGTTTTTCAGTCGCGGAAAATTGCCCAATTTTTCCAGAAAATTACTCCACAAAAAATGAAAAACTAGAAAACTTATTTAAATTTAAAAATTTTCCAAATGAAAAGTGGAGATTTGTAAAAACACAGTTTTCAAAATTGAACTAAACTTGGAAAACTACTAAAATGAATTTTCTAAGTTTTTCTTACTAATTTGCAGATTTGGAAAATTCAGTCTTTCAAAAATTTTCCACAAATCATCTTCATCTCATTCTTTAACACAAGTTACATAGAAAATAAATTAAACAACTCGCTTTTTTTGAATATTCTAACTTTCGAAATTGAAAATTAGTTTCTATATTTCTAACGTTTGAACCCCTTTTTCCAAATTTTCTAGAAAATGAAAACTAAAGATATTATAGAAAATTGGAGCTAGAATCATTCTATACAACTAAAGGACCCCTTAATTTGCCTAAAACATCCCATATGCATCTGCCCCCATGAGCTTATCACCGGTTGCCACGTCATCTCACGAACAAAGAGCAATTTAATAGGAGATATTAAATGGTTCTTATACTGTGTCCTAAGTGCAAGTGACAAGAAAATCCCATCACATATGATAGATAATATTAACATGCATATATCTTGTATGCTTGTCCATGAATCTAGACAAAGAAACCTGAGAAGGAAAATGATAAGACTCAAATTTTCCAAACCCTAACAGGATAGGGCTCTTAGCAAAGATCATATTACAATTTGAACAAGCAGACAATATCAAACAAATATTGTACGTCCTTTTGCTTGTTTACCACTTTGAGAAGAAGGCGTCGGATCTGAAGTTTCTGCATGCCGGAGAGCTTCTGAGCCACAATATCACTGATCGCCGACAACACCCCAGCTGTAATCGCCTGGCCCAAGTACAAATAAAAACCCCAATTGGCAAACAAGCAAACCAGTCAAACAAGAAAACGTAAATGGAACGGCACCCAGTTCAGGAAATCAAGAAGAAACCTTAGTTCTGAGGGGATGGCGCTGGAGCTGGAACAAGTAGTGTTGCAATCCCTTCTTCGCAATCGACCCCATCAATGATTTCGATCTATTCAAAGCTCTCCCTTTGTTGGTGAGTTCTCTTCAGTTCAGTCTTCACCGTGTCCATGAATGAGTTTGGTGAAGCTTTTGTACCAGATGTCCTTCCCTCCCTGTGCAGGTCCGAAATATCTACGGCGATGGTGACGTGGAAAACAGTTCGGGTTGCCGGCGGATTCCCCAATCGGTTTGAGTCATATCCAATCGTATATTCCCTATTCGGGCCATCGGGAATTCAGAATTGTTCAAACTTCAATCAAATGGGCTGGGTTAGGCCCGACCCGTTTTTCCATCTCTTCCTTCGTTGCCACCTCTTGTCCTTCCCCTTTTTCATCCATTTTAACCCACCCGACAAAATGATTTCGCAATGAAAATTTGTCAAAAAAAAAAATCTACATATAATAAAATTAAAATTTCAAACCAAATAAAAGAACTTAATGCAAATAGTGTCACTGTAAAATATAATAAGTTCTGAAACTTCAATTTTACACCAATGAGCTCTCATTTGGCTCTCGAGGTTTAATTTTATCTTTAGACAAACTTTAATAAAGATCACTATCATGTTATTTATTATATTATAAATAATTTATTTCTTATTTTGATTTTATCTCAAAAATTATTTATACTCCAAGAACATTCTTTCTTCTCCTCTCTATTGGACTCTATATTTTATTTATTTATTAATAAACTTCAATTTTATTTATTTTACCTTATATATAAATTTTACTACTATAAAAATTTATTATTTATTTTAAAATTTAATAATAAATATTACCATATTAAATATTAATGATATTTAATATATTTTAAATTTAATTTACTAATAATTTTTTAAAATAATTATTTAATAAAATTATTTAAAATATAAAAAATAATCAAATACACATATACATAAACACATAATCAATAATCAAATATACAAAATAATCAGATACACACATACATATAATCAATAATCAAATATGTAAAATAATCAAATACACGCATATACAAAATTAATAATCAAATACACAAATCAGTGATCAAATAAATAAATATACAATATCAATCCCCCAATACAAAAATAAATACAAAATCACAAAGGCATTGAACTATGAAGACACTAAAAAATATGACGATGTCGCCATTGCTGTTGCTCTCCGTCATCATTGCTAGTTTTGCTCGTCGCCACCTCCGTTGTTGTTGCTCATCTCTGCCATCACCAGATCTGGTGTCTACAACTCATCCATCGCGTCTACAACTCCATCTACTCCGATTTCGCCTACGCCGCTGTTGCTGCTGCTGCTCGTCTAGTGCTACTGGCCATTTGTAGGAGGGCAGGAAGGAGAGGGATGAGTGGATTTTGCTGGCCAACATTGGCGAGCCTTTTCAATTTTGTCAAAATTTTGATATGAGAAAATAGGTATGACAAGCCTTGTTGAAGCTGATTCTCTCACCTTGGCTCCCCAATTTTTGGCCTTGGTGAGCAAAAAATGACATTGTTGGAGTCAGCCTTAGTCATGCAATATCGAGACTTAAATTGTTTACAAAATTTTTTAAAAATTGTAAAAATTGTTATTGAGACTTAGTCGTGCAATATTTTTTTACAAAATTGTTATTTAGAAACTTAAATTTAACACTTGTGATGATATTTTATAATGTTGATATTTTATATCATATATCATATTAATATAAATATATACAATATAGAGTGTCACCGTATCTATTAAACTTCAAATGTCTTAATAATGTTTTTGTATTTTTATGACTCAACTGCAACTTTAGGTTTCATCATGAATTGTGCGTATTTTGATTAGTTTACCTTGAAATTCAGTATCAAAAGTCAAGGTTATGTTGTACAAGGACTCAAGAATATATATGACATGTTTAATTAGAATTGAACACTAACATTTGATCACATTTTAAATCAACTATCATTATTATTTATATGAATTTTAGATTGTTAATAATCTTTGTTGTTGTGGAGTGTTCTAAAAATTTTACTGAAGTCATAAGCAGTTTCTCGTTGAAACCAAAGTCTCCGGGACAAGAGTCACCTAGGGCCCAGAGTCCCCCAAGTTGGTCTAGCTTTCTCATTCTACATAGTCCAAAGGCTCTTTCAAAGTCTCTCAGGCACAAGATACCCAATGGCCCCGAACTCTTTGGGATAACTTAGAGACATTCATCGAGGCGTCTTGACCCCAAAAATATCTTCAGACCCTCCGGCCTTACCCGATACATCTCTCGGAAGAGTCTGTGAACTCATCTATGGACCCCACCATTCTTCTATAAATACTAGTTGTCTTCATGGCAAACGGATCATTTTGAATCTTTGGGGCCCATACTCTCTCTCTCTCTCTAAAACTTACCCAAAAAACCTCTACCTTATATTACTTTTCAGGATACCTAAAAATGCCTTAAGACACACATCATCATACATACATTTGCATCCTCTTACATCTCGGACAATATTGTCTAACTTAGGCATTAGAGGCCCGCGTGGGGAAGATCCTCGCATGCCTTTTTTATGTCTTTTATGGTTGCAGATTTAGCCAAGTCTTTGATTCCTGAAGATTTTAGTGTTATGTGCCTTGATACTAGATTTGAATGACATCTAGCAGGCTTATTTTTAATGCATTAATTGTATTTTTGTATAAATAAATAAAAGGCAATGTTTTCTTCATTCATATTTTCTCAAATCAATTATATGAATGAGTCTCTAGATTTTCTGTTTGAAAATTTTATTCTCAATGTGTTGAGACTATATGACAAGATTCTTTAATAACAGAACTTCTTAAATTATTCTTAGTCCTTAAATTCTTTGGATATGGACTCCAATTAATCGAGTATGGACTAATACATGGGTTACACCTCGTTCAGTATGGAGATATTGATGAGAAGATGGTGTGTCGCACGCCATATGACATGAGATCTCATTAGTAGACCTATAGGTGGTCATTAGGGAATGATCAATTGAATGTGATGCCAATAACTGACCACATAGCATGGTGGATGTAACGACCCGATCGAGCGATAGGAAGGACCGGAACAACTTACCCTGATAGGCCTACGCGAACTTCCCAGAAGAGTCACCCATCCTTGAATTACCCCAGGTTAAGCACGCTTAACTTGGGAGCTCTTTGCCAACATTCGCCCAAAAGGTATCCAACTGGTGTTGTTTCCTTTCTTATACTATCATCGATATATATACTAACTTTTCTGGGCTCTCAGGGTATTACATTCTTCCCCTCCCTTAAGCACATGACGTCCTTGTCATGCGACCTTACAACCGGTCCCAGATCTCTCCCCCCTTGCATGGCCGATGTGGGATTCGCTTAAGGTGCCTACACGCACCCCCTATAGAGGCCTACACGCCCCCCTCGGGACTCAGCCTCCTCACTGAGGTTTGCCCCACCAACGCGCTCAGAGGTTTGGGGGTCAGCTCTGATACCACCTGTAACGACCTGATCGACCGATAGGAAAGACCGAAACAATTTATCTTTATGGGCCTACGCGAACTTCCTAGGGGGGTCACCCATCCTTGGATTACCCCAAGTTAAGCACGCTTAACTTGAGAGTTCTTTCCCAACATTCAGCCCAAAAGGTATCCAATTGATGTTGTTTCCTTTCTTACACTATTCTTGATATATACTAACTTCTCTGGGTTCTCGAGGTATTACAGTGGATAATGGTTGAGTTATAAGGTTGTGATGGTGTGTTGATCCTTAGACTTGAACTGGCATTGTTATTTTGTGTATTGGTGTGCAGGATTTTCTAATGAGTTTAACCATCTAATTGGGAGGTGGGAATGTTTATCTTTGTGGTTTTGTATTGATAGTATATGGAGACAGGTGTTAGGACTAAGATTTGTTGCTCGTCGGTATTTGATAAGGTGAACGTCCTAGGTGATCTACTATTGATGTGACAAGACAGTCATTGGCTAAGGCATATTGAAAGTCAGGAAAGATATTTTATTAGGTGTCATCTAATCACATTAATGAGGTTTGACACATAATTATTGAGTTTTGAGTTTGTTAACTTTATGACTCTCGTTCAGTCAGGACGTTAGGTGATGAAAGGATTATAACACACAGTTATCATCAACTGTAATAGGTTCACTTGAAGTGAGACTTCACTACCACCCATATTGTCCTAAAATGCTGTTAGGCGCTATTCATGAACTCTTAAAATGTCATTGGGATTTGAAGAAGTTTTGGTGATAGGTCAAAGGGTTGACTGATATCGAAAAATGTTTCAGTATTATCTAATTACTAGCGAGTAGTGAACCTACAAAGTCACACACCATATAATGTTATGTTTAGTATCGATATTGTATGCCCAAAATGTCTTTGGAAGAAATTGGTCAAAAGTTAACCCTTGGCCCTCTACCAATAGTGCATAATGCATAGTAATAGACTAATAGTGCATTATTATTGCACTACATTATTAAAAGAGGGTGGCGGATTTGTGAAGAGATTTTAATTTGGGAGAAGAAGAAAATAAATAAGAGGAATTGTTTAAATAAGTAGATACAGGGCCTCTGCCTTTTCTCTGGCATTCTCTCCCACGATGTTTTTTTTCTTCTTCTCATTTTTTCTCTCTACTTCCTTTGAAAATATTCTCCTGCCATAGAAATTATACATATGAAGGTCATGCGTATAATTTTAAGACATAGACACTAGTGATACGCAAAACCTCTATGCCTAGCATATGAAGAGAAACGATATCATTCGGCATACTAGGTGTGGATCGACTAGGACCACCACATCTTGAGGTGGAATCAGTCTCAGTATAGAAACTATTTCTGTACTTCATCCTTACATCGGGCAGTAGGTATGAATTTATTTATGTATTCATTTGATGAATATGCATATTGCTTAAATACTTAAGATATATATGAGGTGTATATTATATTTTACTGTGTGTATCTGATATATGGTAAAAATTTTATTTTTACCCGTACCGCCGTTCAAGTGATTCCTTTCAACAAACCCATCAGAAGCCTTTCTCGGAGGCCTTTCAAGACCTCTCTATCCTTGGATCCCTAAAGACTCTCCTAGGTTGACAATCTTGAAGGCCTTATCTAGTCTCCTGAAGCTCCAACCTTCTAGGACTGCTAATCCGCTTCAAACCCAGTGGACTTTGCTTACGACATCTTGGATCCTTTGTCTTGTTGTTGAAATTTACTTTAGCTATTTCCAAGAAAAATAAATTTAATTGTTGTAGTTTAGTAATAATAATTTGGCGTCGTCTGTGAGAAACGAGCAAAAAGTCATCCTTAATTGCAGAAACTATAAGGTTCATTTGTGTGAAAGACGTCACCTCAACGCTCCCACTCCAGCCTACAGTGCCTTTTGATAAATCATGCTCCAATTCCTCTAGAGGGGCACTAGGAAGCTTTTTATGAGGTTTTTCTCTTACTATTATGAGGCTGCCAAGGTTTTTCCCCTACTATTATGCCTACCCTAAGGGGAAAAGCACACCTCCCAACCCTGTGTCTTAGTTGTTCTTTAAAGTAAGGCACCAAGCTAAGAAAGTGGGAACGTTGCGAGATGTGCCTTTCATGCATACCTTTCTTAAGCTGGTATGTGATGACGAGGCTAATAACTCCCTAATCATGTCGACCCCTGAGGGAGAACGAGCCCTAAAGTCATTCAGAAGTGGAGCGATTTCTTTCTTAGGGATACTTGGGTCGGTCAACTTCGTAGGTCCATCCTATCCCAACCCATGTATGTTGCAATACCTCAAGCTGGCCAAGTTTCCTCATATATGCCTTTCCCCATGCTAGAGAGAACTCTACAGCAAATGGTGGCCTTCCCACTCAAGTGGAGGTAGGAGTTGGGGAGCTGCATGAGGTCAAATTGTTGATCCAAGAAGACAATTCTCTGTAGCTTTTTCTACTACCACTCATGTCGTAACCTCTATCCCCTCTGCCGGAAGATGTTAAGCGCTCAGAGTCCTCTTTAGCCTTGTGACGGTATCATGCAATCAACTGCGACGAGAGTTTCTCATGACCTTGGCCATGGATATTTCAAAGGCATGAGACTGCATGGCATTATATTGATTGCTTCATGAGCATTATTCTCAAGCAATTCGTAACTTTTTAGAAGACTATGAGTCCAAAAGACAAGCAAGAAGAACCCTCAGGCCTCAGACGAAGATGTTACTAACTTAAAATTAACTTATTGTAATTCATAGATATAAGTGTTTGTACTGAACCATGTAAACAAAATGCTCTTGTAATATGAAGAGGGAAAGTATATGATTACATATATATGTGCATGCTTTGTTTTGCAGTGTTTAGAAGAAGACTGAGAGTCTGACATAGTTCATACAAAGAGTTAAGGGATGGAAACCCTTAAGCCCTTTTTGAATCGATCTTTTGTAATTCAGAACTTAAAGGCTAGATGATTATGAATAAACAAGATTCTAGATGGAAGTAATTAAGAAGATACATCCTAACTACTGGATCTTTACATTTGCAAGAAATTAACCAGTATTATGATATTTTGGGGGAAGACAACAGTTGTATTGAGGCTTCTCTACTTTAAAAGATTAACTTGATATGATTAATAGGGTAGCTCCTATAATGGTAAACATAGGTGAAGGGCCAAATCACCAAAACAAAAATACATAGCTATAATGATGGTGTGATCGTGATAAAAGGCATTCTACCAAACCATTACAATGAGAGCATTACTGTCATCATGAGCCACAGACTACGCTGCCAAAATCCAAGCATTTATTACTCAATTCTTACAATCGTGGAAGTAGGCACCTCGTCGAACCATTATAACAAAATATTGATATTACAGAAGAAGGCACTCCATCAAACCACCAGGACAAAAATATTGTCCCTCTTATCTGGTTGCAGAAGTAAACGTCTCGTCGAACTACCATAACAAAATATTGATTGCGGATGTAAGCATAACACTAGGCTGCTAAACTGCTAAAACAAAATAGATCCACAGACGTAGATTAGCGAATTGCGTTAAAAAGTTAGAGTACCTTTGAGTTCGCTCTATGCTAGTAGGTAAATGAGCCCCTCTCCTCTCCACTTGGTATTCTTTTTCATATGGGCCCAAGACACAACCTGTGAGACATTTCCATTATCTTTGAACTCAAGGACGAGGGTCACCCCCTATAATGACTACATCTCTTGCCCTGCAGATTTGTGCACCAATTGGTGGAAGGAGCAGAGTTTAGGAAATATTCTTTTATGCCATGCAAGTCCATTGGTACTCACCCCCTTCATTACACTAGGGCATCTAGGATCATGTACCGCTCCTTGGGACCAAACCTTTCCACAAAGAAACTCTATGGATCGGTGTCCTCTTTTCTGCATGACCCTAGGGAAATAGCGACGACATTCCTGCTACAGATGAAACTTGTAGGTCTAAGGTGATCAGGGGACTCGGGCATGCTTCTTACCCCTAGTTGCAAGTGGCGGCAGTGAACCCCTTGTTCATGCCAGATGAGGGATGTTATATACTCTGGATTTCTATTAGGATTCTAGATTATATAAATATGTATATCAGGGTAGGGTATTTCATAGTGCCCTGATAGGTATATTGATACCCTTGAAATTATTTTACTCCTTCCACAAGTTTATATATACAATTGTTTTACCCTCCACAAGCTGGAAGAGGTCAATATCCCTATTACACCCGGAAGTTGGATTATTTTGGTGCGTCCATGAATATGTAGGTAGGTATTTATAAAATGCGCGATCCTTACTCAAAGTAAAGACATGCCTCTACGAGTTACTAAATATTATTTTTACTTATGATTCTTGTTCCATTTTCATTTATGCTTTATCCAATCATAAGGCTCACGCATGTATCAAACCTATGCCTAATCAATCGAGCGCCAATTTATTCTTCAAAAGAATGCTCATTCTATTGATATCTGTGTAGTTCTCAAAAATACAAAAGATGAGATGAGCCAAAAGAGGTGAAAAGAAATCTATTCTAAATTAGGGCCCTAAGAAATCCATCCTCTAGAGTAGAGACCTCTCCTAAAAAGTCCAAATCTGTAAATTCAATATTTGTCAAGGCATCAATCGTCTATGTTCCTTACGGTGCTCTATGGTCAGCTGGCGTTAGAGGATCTGAATCCAGTTGATACGTATGAACTCTACGAACCTGCGAGGTTGGGGAGATTCCCCACCTCAGTATTCAAATATTCTTTCGGCACCTTAGGGTCAAGATCCCCATATTCCCACTAATCGTGGATGCCTTCTCTAATCTTTTCAGTCGTGAAAACTACGTCAAAATGGTCGGCATCCGAGTGTGTTCTCTCGAGATACCCTGGGCTAAATAAAATCCATACTTAGCAAAGCCCAAGGCATATCTCTCATTTTCCTTCTGGCATATCTGAGAAAGTTGATATTCTTTCATTGCCTCTGCTCAGTGGCATCAATATTGATCCTCTTATGCTAGCTAGACAACTCCTAAAATTGAGTGTGTGTGCTTCTCCTTTCCTCCAAGGCCTGATTAAGTTTAACAGTTATGGCAAAGTTGGCTCCCATGAGTACTAGTTCAGCCTCACGTTGTTTCCTCATTTCTTCCTTTAGTTGCTTAACTTCACCCTTTAGGAAGTTTTTCTCGTTCTTGACTTCCTTAGCCTCATGCTTATGATAAAGGGCTTGGTCCCTATATTCCCTAAGGTCCCAAACTTCGTGCTTTAAGCAACTCGTCTCATCCCTTTGGTTGAGAAAGTTGCAAGTCATCCTAGCCTTGTCAGCCTTAACTTTAGCTAGGTCTACCTGAGCATTAGTCGTCACAATCACTTGACGTTGCACTCCTTGTCAGCCAAGTAAAAAGTTTAAATATTAGAAGTTATAATATGAATGGGAGATGACACTCAAAAAGGAAAAAAATTCAAAATATTTCATACCTTAGCAAAATATTGTTCCACTATTTCCAACTGACTCCGAGTTCTCCCCGAACATCTCAATTCATCGCACGACATTATAGTGGCATACATCAATCTTGTCGCAACGCCCGACTGTGCAATAGAGTCTGTGTCTAGGAGTTTTGGGCGTACCATAAATTCACGCCCTCTAAGTTGCTAACGCCGCACGAGCACCAATTCCTAGTGGATAGAGCCCAAATCTAGGAATTAGGACGAGTGTTCCCTGGACTCCATATCTAGCTCCCTATGCCTTGGGCATTCTATAAGCTGCGAAAATGGTAAACTGCTAATGGCCCAATTTCGACCATGATACCTCTCTAGTTTAGCCTGAGCCTCAACCTTCTCTCTCGTTTCCCAAGCAACCCTATCATCCTTCAAAGCAGCCTTGGGCTTAGTGGCAATGGTGTTGGTGGTGGTATTTCTCCATCTTCAATAAATTTAACTGTTGTGGGAGAAGATGGAAAAAGATCCCATAAAAGGAAGTTGAAAAAATCATCAAATGGGTCTGTAGTAACCTCTACACTCGTTCCTACTCTATCAATCTTGGCTTTTTTGTTTATGTGAGCCAAGGTGATCTCTCCCTCTTCAATCTCTCCCATAAAAGAAGAGGCTTGGCCAAGTTGTAGTTGCATCCCCTAGTAGGCCTTCTACATTTCTTGGTCCAACTTCTCTTACCTACCCAGCGTTATCCTCTGAAACTATCGCATCTCTACACACCCAAAAACAATCAAACAATCAGTGCAACCATCATAATATTTGAAAAGGCAAAATAAAAGAAAAGGCTTAAGATGAGCATCTTCGAGGTCTACCTCCCCTTCGTACCCATCCTCTTCTTTTTCTCTCATTGCGTCCTCATCTCCTATTACATCTACCTTTTCATCATCATCCTCATCTTTCTCACTTTCTTTGCTATTATCCAACAAAGAGGACGATGAGGATGCAGCCTCTGGGACTTAATTGTCCTCGAAGAACCAGCATCATTGTCCTCTACTACAACCATCCATCCTGCTTCAATAAGGCACTCATTGATTGCTAAGTCCAACAAGAGCACTGGACCCCCTTAGGTCAAATTATTAATTTCATCCTAGTGTTCCTTTACCAGTGAATTCACGTTCAGCCACTCACACGTTATGCTTCTCATCTCTTTAGTGCACTAAGATCAAGACGACCTCCAACATCCTAGGGGCGACGTCACTACCAGCCACTTAGTTTTAAAGTTGTCTATCTTTTAAGGTCTGCTTTTAAATAGCCTAACCCTATTGGGCATCCTCTAAAGGGACACAAATTCTTTTTCTCTCCTTATGGTCAGGGCGCAATAAAAGCAGTGCAATAAGGAGGTGGTTGGTTCCATCCCACATTCCTTGTACAAAACAAAAAATCCAACCAGCACAACCCAGCCATTTGGATGTAACTTGGTTGACACCAGCATTTCTTTCTCCAAAAATTATATCCCAAAAAGATGCAGTGGAATCCTAAGTCCTGCTTGCAAACTATCTAAGTGTATCACTACCCCTTCTCTTTCAATAGTACTCATAAGTTCCCTGGCCTTAGGACCCCTTGGTTTCCACGATTGAGGAATGCAATAAGATCGCACAAGGCTTTTCGACAATTTTGCCTCTTAGAACTCAGGATTGCATCCGTGGGAAGATAGTAGAGATGGGAACTGGGCCGAGCGGCCCATGGGCCTGCCCGCCTCATAGCCCGGTCCGGCCCGACCCGACCCGTTACTGTAGCAAACGGGCCAGGCCGACCCACTTAAGAAAATAAGGGTCCTGCCGGGCCAGCAATACGCGGCCCGCGGCTCAGCCCGGCCCATCAAACTGGCCCGTGGGCCGGCCCATCAACTGGCCCGCTAAAATGGCCCGGCCCGACCCACTAAAAAATAAAAAATTATTTAAAAAATTATGTTTGTATTTAATAATTATAAACATAATGATTAAAAATTATGTTTTTTGTAAATATAATTTTATTGTAATGTTTGTAAACATAATTATGTTTGTAAACATAATTTTAGTGTAATTTTTATAAACATAATGTTTACTATAAATATCATAATTTTACAAACATCAAAATTATAAGTAAACATTAATATTAGTTACATTAATATGTTTATTAATATTTACTAAACATATTTTAAACATTAATATGTTTATTAAACATATTTTAAAAAATATTAGTTACATTTGGGAAAAAATAAAAAAAATATATTTAAAAAATTATATATAAAAAATTAAAATTAAATGGCCCATGGGCCGGCCCAAATAGCCAAGCCCACGGGTCGGCCCTACCAAATAGGCCCACGGGCCGGCCCAGCAGGCCCGTGGCCCGGCCCGGCCCGGCCCACTTATTAAGGGCCACAGGGCCGTGCCGGGCCTTAGTTTCCATTTCCTTGGCCCGGCCTGGCCCAGCCCGTTTCCTTCGTGGGCCAAATTCGGCCCGGCCCACCAAATGGGCGGGCCAAGCGGGATGCGGGCCGGACCGGCCCGGCCCGCCCATTTCCCATCACTAGGAGATAGGAATTTTAGTATGAGGCTATGACGAAGCCATTTTTACCTCAAAGTATGTATTTTTTATGAGCAAGAGTCTTTCAGAGGTTCTGAATCTCCGAGGAGCCAAGACCAGCAAGGAGTCTTCAGGATGATCAAGAGTCTTTGGGTGCTTCAAATGACATTGGCTCTTTAGGGGAAATATGGCCTATTAGGGACCACTGCATATTTATAGTCCGAGTCCTCAGCAGTCTAAGAGTCTCCAATTCCTCGGAGACTCTCCCCTGATAAGTCATACTCGGCACCCACATTTTTTACTTTTTCCTTCGCCTTTCAGTCCAAGGTAAGAGTGGGGAGTTATTATTGTGGGGTGCCCCTATAAATTTTACGTAAATCATAAGCAATTTCCCGTTGAGACCAAAGTCCCCAGAGAGTCTCTAAGATAAGAGTCACCCGAGGCTCCAGAGTCCCCCAGGTTGGTCTAGCCTTCTCATTCTGCATAGTCCAAAGGCTCATTCAGAGTCTTCCAAGTAAAAGATACCCAATGGCCCCAAACTCTTTTGGACCACCTAAAGACATTCATCGAGGCATCTTGACCCCCAAGATATCTCTAAGCCCTTCGGCCTCACCCGATGCATCTCTAGGAAGAGTTTACAAACTCATCTGTGAACCCCACCAATCATCTATAAATACTAGTTGCCTTCATGGCAAACATATATTTTTGAATCTTTGGGACCCCTATTCTCTCTCTCTCTCTCTCTCTAAGACTTACTCAAAAAACCTCTACCCTATATTACTCTTCAGGATATCAGAAGACATCTTAAACCACATATCATCATACATATATTTGCATACTCTTACACGAACTTCTTGGACTTTATTGTTTGACTTAGGCATCGAAGGGCCCATGTGGGAAAAATTCTCGTGTGCCTTTCTGATGTCCTTTGTGGTTGCAGATTCAGCCAGGTCTTTGATCCCATTAGAAGCCTTCATCAAAGACCCTTCATGATCCTCTATCCTCGGATCCTCGAAAACTCTCCCGAATTGACAATCTTGAAGGCTCCATTCTGTCTCCTGAAGCTTCGACTTTCTAGGACTGTCGATCCAGTTCAAACCCAGTGGACCTCGCTTGCAACATCTTAGATCCTTTGTCTAGCTGTGGAACTCTACTTAGGTTGTTTTTAAGATAAATAAATTTAATTATTATAATTTGACAATAACATTTATGGTCATATATTCTATAATAACATTATATCTTATGTTAAGTTTAAAGATGTTTTTCTGATTACATTTGAAAGTTCTTCAAAAGAATTTTAAATCTCCAATCATCTCTAAGGTATATCTTCAATAATGACCTTATGTTTTATGTCATGTTTAAGGAACATTTTTCCCCCCTTAATAAATTTAAGAGTTTTTCATTAAGTTTTTATTAATTTTCACTCCATCTTTTGCTACAAGTAAATTTTACTTATAGATCGAATAATTCCTCGATCCCAAACTTGAATAAAAGAACATGGATATGTGTTATATAACCAACAATTAAGGTAAAACCCATAAAATCAAAACATGAAAAACTCTAAACAGATGAGAAACCATCAAACAAGTCATGATCTGAAAAAAGTTAATTATTTTTAGTTTGCACGCTTTATTTCAAAGGCTTTGTGATATCTGCTTTTGCTCTCCATAGGATCTCTCAAGCATCAGCTAATGATTTAACGCTCCATGTGTTTTTGCAAATTCATCTCCAGTACCAGAAACAAAGGCTGAGACTTGTGATTAGGAAGCTGTTTTTGTTCCCCCCACCCACCAAAAAAAAAAGAGATGTAAATAAGCTTAAATGCTGAAATGCCACTAGAGTTGTAGACAGTCGAGTTGAATCGAGCCAAGCCGAGCCGATCTGATCCAATTGCACAAAAAGCCCAAATTAACCAGATGTTTCCAGCCCGGAAAACTACAGAGTCAGCCGGAATCATCAGCAATTCCAACTTGAAAGTATGAAGGAATAGAAGAAGCAGAAGCAGCCGTATGACCATTGCATAACAATCAAAAGAAGATTATTAAACCAAATGACCATTGTATGACAATCAAAAGAAGATTATTAAACCAAATGACCATTGTATGACAATCAAAAGAAGATTATTAAACCAAATGACCATTGTATGACAATCAAAAGAAGATTTAGTATTTCTAGAAGCATTAAGCTCATGGAAACAAAGTCAAACTGAGGAACCGACATGCAAAGCTCAGACCGCACAGAGATTATTAAGATGGCTTGTAGTATTTTGTTGGTACAAAAGGCATTTTCGTGACGTTTCCATCGTAGGGCTTTCCTCGAACCAGGATCTTAACCTTGGTTCCGGGTTTGTGGGAGCCAGATTTCACGTATCCCATTGCTATGTTCTTCTTGAGGCAGGGGCTAAATCCTCCGCTGGTGACTTCCCCGATGCTACTCCCCTTCTCGTCCTGAATCTCACTGTGGCTTCTAGCAGGTGGACCTGCAGAGAAAAAGCCAACGCGCCTGATCGACGGACCCTCTTCAAGTTGTTTGAGGATTACCTCGGCTCCAAGAAAGCCGCCTTCTGCCCTCCTCCTCTTCCCGATGGCCCATGTGAGTCCGGCCTCTACTGGTGTTGTGTGCTGTTCCATGTCATTGCCATACAAACACAGACCGGCCTCGAGCCGAAGACTGTCTCTAGCACCCAGCCCGGTCAATCTTATCTTCCCTTCAGATTTCTCTAAGATTGCTTTGGTAAGATCCACTGCATGCTCTGAAGGAACTGAGATTTCAAATCCATCTTCACCGGTGTACCTGAATACAAATACACATAGCCAGAGATAATGATCTAAATTCACAGCTTTCTCCAAGTAGAGTGACAAGACGAAAACTTCAATGAACTGAACAGGGAAAATTTGGGAGGATATTAATCTTTTGCTGTCTTGGTGAGTCAGAGATTCTAATTTGTCAGTTTAGGCAAGTCCATTCAGTCCGGGATTCAGAAACACAAGATACAATGAAATTATTCAATCAAATTCATTAATGGACAAAGCAACGGATCACTAAACTTCTTTTGGAGCCTAGCATCTAGTATACCGAGAGAGAGAGAGAGAGAGAGCCCCGGGGGGGGGGGGGGTGTCAGTGTAAGAAGTAGCTGTCCTCATTTCAACATTCTAACTGAATCTTCCAGCAAAACATATATAGATGCATTGAGCTAGCGCGAAATCTCTTAATAGTGGGAAATCAGATCAAATTAAGACTGGTATCCAACGACCAAAGAACAGGAAAATCAAAGTAGTGGCGTGAATTTTTCAAAAGTCCATTCCAAAATTTTAAACACTGTCAGAAACCAGGAAACAATGTTATACATCATTCTGGGACTTGAACAGGCTCGAGAATGTGGCGTCATATCTTCAAGCATATAATGCAGCTAATAGCTATCAGAGTGATTTGAGTTTATCTTCTATGTACAAACTCCAAGGTTGAAAGAGGAATCATATACATAAACTTTTTGAATATAACACAGGTGATGAGCACATAGCACATGGAATCCACCCATGTAGTGGGAGAATAGGAGGCAGGAACAAGAAATGATCAAACACTGTTAGCACAACCGGGTTGAAGCAACTGGATCAACCGGGAACCAGCCAATGGACTTGTCTGGCTGGAAGCAAAGACCCAGCTTGTTGAATCAGGTGAACTGGTTCAGTTCAACCGGGCAGTTTCTTTTTTTAATTTCATTTTTAACTGTTAAATAATAATAATAGAAAAGCAATTGATGTCAACTCATTAGATAGCATCAGTAACTTTGATGGTTCAAATCTTATTCAAAATAAAGGACAACACAATGGAAATATTTATAATGAAATGTAATTTGGATATTGTTGATGTATCAACTTTTTTTGTACTTGTTGATTTTGTAATTTTGATTTTTTTTTTTTTATTTTCATCCTAAACTTGTGTTAACATCGTTTATGGTTTTTTTCCCATTGTACTATAATGTTAATAAATTTAAGTCCATTATAGTATTTTTGTGATGAATTTTATTATTTATTATTTTCTATATCTAAGTTATAATTATTATGTCTTTATTTATTTAACAAAAATAAATCCCATTTTGACCCTTGACCCTCTCCGATTTTAAGTTTAATACCCGATTCCAGGTCTCAAAACATTGTGATCAAACTTAAGGCAATGGCCAACCAGGAAAGGGCTCAAGGAGCCTTAGGTCTCTTAAGGAACTTAATCGACCCAATAAGAAGCAATCATATAAATGATTTTATAAATAAGCTCATAGTAAGAAAAAGAAAGGGAAAATAAAATAACTTAAAGAAGTATGGACCTATAAATTGTTAAAATAAACATCATTCAGAATAAGTGAGATTGATAAATTGCTATTAGGTCCTAATACATCAGGGTTTTCTGCTTGCTTTTGGCATTATCCCACTGATAGGAACAGGAGTAAGCAAGATCCATCTAACTACATTGTAGAGTCATTTTCTCAATGACCGGAGGACAGAAGCCACAAAAGATAGTTTCAGTAAATCAGTGAACTCATAAATGAAAAATGGTCATTGCTTGAAGAATAGTTAAATAATCTGACAGAGCAGTCATGTAACCAACATACCCTGTCCTGGTAAGAAAGCAATGCACCCCATTAATATCCAACATCCGAAACTCTCCAAAGTATACCTTGCTCAAATTGTCCTTTGTCAGGTGTTGAAGAGCAGGCGCTGCAAGAGGACCCTGCACCAGACACACCCAAAAACTTCTTAATTTAGGTAACAGGGTTGTTCATTGCCTGTTCATCAGCCTGTTTGAAACTGCAGAGAAGCTTCTCACAAAAAAAACATTGCCAGTGAGATGAAATTAAGCCAAACATAGTGCCAGCAAATTTTACTGAAAGTCATAAACCCTATTCGATCCTCATCCGTTGAAAAAAAAAATGTTACAATGTAGAGACAAAAGATAGATGAGGCAAGAACATGACCATGATAAGGTAAAAAGAACAGCAGCTTAAATGATACAGAGTATTAGATCTGTACATAAGCAGCCCATAAGTTTGTGCAGACAAATAGCATATTTGGAGAGACAAAGGCAAAGTCCCAGCTTACCTAAATATCTCATGATAAATTAAGAAAACTTTGAAGGAGAAAGCCCCATGTACATCAGAACTCAAAAGAAAGAAATGAAAACAGGGGAAAAAAATACCACCAACATAAGCACGTGGAAAAAATGCGGTATCAACTGAAGATACTAGATGACTAACAATGAGACATAGAAGCAGAAAAGGATACAAGAGCTGGTTCTTAAATCAAATTGAAAATGAATTATCACTGTATCTCATATGAAATACTAAAATTGTCTCCAGTGTTAATGTAAAGACTACTGAAGAATGCAGCCAAAAGAATTAGACTAATGATGAAGATGCTCATAGTTGAATTTCATGAAAAATTGAATTTTGATCCACACAAACAGTTATTCACGTGGGTGTAGTAATAGATATGAAATTATAAATCCAGTAATACAGAAAGATATTTCCTAATTTAATATTCCAAAAGGAGACAAAGAGGTCACTAATATTGTTGAAATATCCAAGCAACATAACTTGGCACAATTTACCTGGAGAGCTAGCAGAGATCTCTCATCATGAATGTGCCAAGTGACATCTCCACCTTTGGCCTTGAATGCCTTCATATGTGCCTCAATGTGTGCAAGATCCTTATCTCTGCACCCCGCATTCACAACCAGGTATATGTAGTCATCCTTGACCTTTGTGATAACCGAATCATCAATTGCCCCTCCCTTCTCATTTGTGAAGACAGTAAGAGTCCCTGTTCCAGGGGCAAGCCCGGCAACATCAGCAATAACAAGTGTCTCAAGAAATGGGATACAGTCCTTCCCCTTGAGGCTCAGCCCACACATGTGAGAGACATCAAAAAGCCCACCATTTTCTCTACAGTTCACAGTGGAATCCATGATTGAGTCCTTGTATTGAATCGGCATACTCCAACCAGCAAATGGAACCATCTTGCCACCATTTGAGACATGGAAGTCATATAAAACTGTCTTCTTAAGTTCAGCTTCTGTGCCAAAGCATCGCCGACCTATGACCTTCTTATCAGCTTGAGAAAGTCGGCGAGTGATTGATTGCCCAAGTTGCCACAAAGCTCCTCCCCTCATTTTCTTGTAGGCTTGCGTCTAATTGCCACTCATCAAAATAGACATAATACTCAGATACCGTGCATAACCAAGAACTAACAAACAATTGCATTCAACGTTCGGCCAAAACTAAAATTAAGCATGATCACAGCCAACAAATGGATAGCACAAACCAATCACATAGAAACCTAAAGAAATTGAGAGTTGATTTAAAATAATGGAAACCTCGAGAAGGAGCTTTAGACATCACAATGACCAACCAAGCTAGTACATTGAGATTTACACTGCATTTCAGGGCAGTGCCTCTTATGCAATAGAGACAATAAACAAGATAATCAACATGGACAAAACAAATACTAATCATTTCACTCTGAAGCATCCTAATGCATCTCCGAATTTCCAGGGCATTAATGGCCAGCAATCTACTCGAAACAGATTGACCAAAATACGAATTCAAACTTCAACAGTACGCGATATTAAGGGCTCGGCATTCGTTTAACATGCTATCAAGAACAGAATCAGCCGAATTGACAAAATATGCTGAAACAGACTAGAATCAGTCATTTCAGGAGAATCAAGAAAAAGTAGAGGCAAAACACCAGTCACTAGAAACGATCTTGAAATGGGTACCAAGAAATTCTTGGAAAAATTTAAAAAAATCAGAGAGAAAGCGGATCGCAGCAATGACAGATGCCTACCTGGCAGAAGAAATAACCCACAAACAAAATTGATTTGAGATCAGAAAACATCATTAAGACACAATCTCAATTACACCACCCAACTCATGCATTGAAACACATCTATATATATATATAGAGAGAGAGAGAGAGAGATTACAGAACCGGCTGTTCGTTGGTGGAGGTCTTCTTCTCTTTCTTCTTCAAAGGGTGAGCAAATCCGTGCGGCTAAGTGAGCATTTGGGAAGAACGGAAGAGAAAAGAGATAGAGAGGGAGAAAAGAGTGGCCTTTTTAATATATATATATGTCCAATTATAATATATTTATAAATTATAAAAGGAAAGGAAAATGCAAAGGGTTGGTGGAATGCAGTGGGTGGCGGAGAGATCCTCAATCTTTCTCGGCCAAATCGAGACAACCATACCACATCCCCACCGGGTGGTGCTCGTCGTAGCAAACCAGCAAGCACTCTCTCTCCCTCTCTCTTGCCGTTGGTAGGATGGCGATCGATTGTGGATGAGATGATGAGATTGTAATTTCACTTCAATTTGGAAATTTGCTTATTAACTGCTTGCAATTTTTTTTATTATAATCAAATAAAGAATAATTTAAGATTCTTATAAGATTGAGTGCATTTATTTAATAGGAAGGATTAAATGAAGAAAATGAATAGATAAATGTCAGTAACATTTTCATTAATAACTTTTTAGAAAAGTTTATATAAAGAAAAATATTTTTTAATTATTAACTCTCAACCAAACAAAGCCAAGAATTTGTTGGTCACGGTCAAATGGTGGAATGCAACACCTTGCATCATATTTATGCCATACATTCAATCTATAATACTATATTATCATTATCAAATATAATAAGAAATTCATAGTCATTTTTGTGTTCTCATCAACCTCCTCTCTCTCTCTCTCTCTCTCTCTAAAAGTAAATATCAAGTTTGGTGAATTTTGTATTATGGCGTTCAAAGTTCAAACTCAACTCGTCTTACCATAGTTGTAGCCAAAAATGAAATGAAATGAAAATATTCAACTCGAAACAAATACAAGATGGAGGACTTCAACTCATTACATGTATACGACATGACGCATACGTCCGAGAAGGTTGCCTTCGGCCGAGAGCACCACAAAAGCACATCAATATCGAACTACATCAGAAGGTTGTCAATCAACAACAACAGTAATCAAAAAGCCTTAAACCTCTGCGTAGGCGGATTGAGCGGCAGAGCTGGCTATATGAATTCTGAAACTACGTGAACATCATAACCTCAAGGAGTTCAGAGAAAAAGGCGCCATCTTTGTCTAGAACTAACCACCCAGTCCTCACAAACTTTGTTCCTCTCTAGTTATCTATATCCGGACTATATAGCCAATTCGAACCCTTCCTGCTTAATGGCATGAATAGCACACATTGCATCGCTCCATTCTTGCAGTAAGAATCAACTCAACGTTCACTCTTGTTGCCTGGTGTGGTATATACAAGGGATCCATCACAAATGTGCAGATGACAGAAGTGCAACCTTGTCTTTCAGAGACTTTCGTGCGCGCCAATAGACGGCGTTAGCTGTTTCTGAGGTTCCCATCTGTAGAATTTATCAGAAAGCCAAATCAGTTCAGTTGAGTTCAGTTCAGTGTGGTATAAGATAGCTAGCTGACTAAATCATGAATTAAATATGTGGATCTAAGCAATCAAATATCAATCAGAGATAGACCAAACTGAAACTATCTGTAGGAGTACAAAAACAAGAGGCCGGCTAATCAGAGAGGCTTGATTCTCTAATTATTTTGAGTTCAAAAGCATAACAATATTCAAGTTCTGCAGCTCCGATGAATAACGAGAGACTATGGATCCATTCATATTTTTGTTTGTTTGGTTTTTTTTTAAATTCAGGTGTAGAGTAATCTATTCACTATTCCTAAAAATATATTCTCAAAATCACAAACCATCATATATGCTTATGTTTTTTATTAGTCAGAGTCCATTCATATTTACCTTGCTCTCCATAGAATAATAATTTTGCCACAAGCTCACATCTTGCTTGTAGGTTGCAAGCGCAGACTCATATAATTTCCGGGCTTCTAGAAGACCATCTCTATCACCAGCAGATGCAAGGTTTGCTTCCAACTCAATGCAGTGTTGATATATCACGAGACCAGGACGGGGTAAAGCAAGAAACCTGAAGGGAAACAGGAATACGGCTTGTGACTTACAGTCATCCCCAAATTAGCACATAAGAAAATTTAAAAATGTGAAAAGTATAGCAAAGCAGTGCAACTGTACAACAAGCCCATCTTAGATTATGTGCATAGCATAATGAAGCATTCAAAAATAGGTGAGTTGTCCTGCTTCAGCATTCAGATGACTGTCTAAAATTGCTGGCTGTGTTCCACCATTGAAATTGAATAGAATGCAAAATGAGTAAGAGAAAGCAGGCCATATTCATGCTCCTTGGAGCCTGACATGGTATATTTATAAGATGGAATTACTACCTGCTTTAATAGTGTTGAGGGTCCATAGCATCTTACAAAAAAAAAAATGTTTTCCAGTCTGCCTTAAAGATTGCATTCAATTAGTCTTTCTCAAGACTGTTCTTGCAATTTTATAGGCACTGATGATCGTATAGGAGTAGAACTTTCGTTTGTGTGCATAATGGGCTTAAGCACTACTATAAATCATTTTACTTGGTAAAATAATTTCTGCTAAAAGATGAAGGAGACATTTCAGAGAAGGGATGACAGAATAAAAATTAAAAAAGGAAGTAGACAAATAATAGAGAGAGGAAGCCCCAATCACCTCTATCTTGAAAATATTCAACAAAATCTAAGGACACACAGCAAGCGATCCATCCTCCTGGACAACCTAGAAACGGGTACACATTTTTTGCTCTTCTTTACTTTCCTTTTCTTTTTCTTTTTCTTTTTTTGATATGAAAAAAACAAGAAACAAACTGGACACCCAAAAAGGCCAAAAGAAAATATTACTCTAAATCTTCAAGCGATCGCAGTTCCTGTCAAGGACTTTATTTTCCTAATAAAAAAATGAAACAGAAAAGACGTCTGATATGTAGTGAAAATTTAAGCATGGACTGCAATTTGCCAGCAGTGTGAAATGCAGATAAAACTTTCAGAACATTCATTAAAACAAAGTTCAGAGGTCCAAGATCTAGTGAATTACCGTTTATACATATCCCTTGAATACTGAATTCCATCCTTCTGAAGAACAAAGTTTATTACAGTAGAAGATAAGGAAAATCCATTGTCACTGCCCCCATCTTTAGTTAACGAAACCAGGGCAAGTTCCACCAGCTTGTCAAAATAATGTTTTTGATTTGCAAAATACTTTAGGCCCTGCAGGAAAAATAATGTTAATTGGCTTAAACAACAAAGTTTTCTTTCATCTAATTGTGTATCATATAGTAGGGATTGAGGAGAAGAAAAATAAACATCAAAGCATAAAGATGATAATAGTAAGGTCTGAAGCAAACAACACAACTCAGTGATATCATCCAAGCAGACATAGGAACCCAGCAACAGCTTACAATTGTAAAAGCAAGGGAAACTTATTTATCCATCATTCCTATTTTCAGCGCTTTCACAAAATTATTCAATGATGGTGGGAACACAAGAGTTAGGTTGGGACATCTTAATAACTCCAAAGGGAACGTGAACTATACATTTTATCGACGCATAAGTTCAAAAGAAATAAGGCAAGCATTCAAAAAGATGAAAAATCAAAAGGCGGTGGGACTAGATAATATACCAATAGAAGCATGGAAATACATGGGAGAAGAGGGCATCTCCTAACTAACGAAATTATTTAACGCGATCCTTAAATCAAAAAAGATGCTGGAGGAAGCGTACTTTGGTTCCTATATACAAGAACAAATGAGATGTTCAAAACTATGAAAGTTACAGAGAAATTAACTTAATGAGCTATACCATGAAACTCTGGGAGAGAGTAATAAAGCAGAGGTTCAGAAAAGAAACACACGTCTTGGAAAATCAGTTTGATTTCATGCCTGATAGGTCAACAATGGAAGCTATATACCTACTGAGACACCTAATGGAAAAGTATCGGGATCATCAGAAGCACCTGCATATGATTTTTATAGATCTAGAAAATGCCTATGATAAGATCTCTAGAGAAGTGTTATGGAGGGTTTTAGAGAAGAAATGAGTCCGAATAGCCTATATACAAGCCCTTAAGGACATGTATCACGGTACAGAGACAAGGGTCAAAACATGTGAAGGGGATACTAAATCGTTTAAAATTACAATGGAACTGCATCAAGGTTCTGCACTAAGTCCATACTTATTTGCTTTAGTAATTGATGAACTCACTAAACACATTCAAACAAAGATGCCATGGTATATGCTATTTGCAAATGACATAGTATTGGTGGATGAAACAAAAGAGGGAGTGAACACTAAACTTGAGTTGTGGAGAAACAATTTAGAATCTAAGGAATTTAAATTAAGTAGAAGGAAAACAGAATATATGGAATGTAAATTTAATAAGAATGCAAGAGTGAAGGATGTTATAATAAAATTGGAAGACCAAATTATACAAAAAAGAAACCATTTTCGATATTTGGGATCAGTGATTCAAAAAGATGAAGAAATTCACGAGGATGTCACGCATAGAATTAAGGGAGGTTGGCTAAAATAGGTAAATGCATCGGAAGTGTTATGTGATGGTAAAATTCCATTAAAATTGAAAGGAAAATTCTATAGGACAACTATAAGACTAGTTTTGTTCTATAGCTCAGAATATTAGGCAGTCAAATATCAGCATAAGCAAAAGACAAGCGTAGCGGAGATGAGAATGCTAAGATGGATGTGCAGCCATACAAGAAAATATAAAATTAGAAATGAGGTTATTCGTAACAAGGTAGGAGTAGTGTCAATTGAGGAGAAGATGAGAGAAACTAGACTAAGATGATTTAGTCATGTGAGAAGAAGACCAAGAGACGCTCCTGTAAGGAGAGTTGATGAAATGAAACAATTAGTCAAAAAAAGAGGTAGAGGTAGACCCAAGAAGACTTTGGGAGAGACATTAAAATTTGATATGAAGTGTATGGGCCTAAATGAATATATGACAAAAGATAGAAATACATGAAAATCTAGAATTCATGTAGCCGACCCCACATAGTGGGATAAAGGCTGGATATGTTGTTATTGTTGTCCTGTTTTCAGCGTAGAAAAAGATAGATACTTATAACCACAGAAAATTTAGCACATCAAATGAGAAGGGAGAAAAGGTGTAAATAAGTATATTGTCTTCAACCAAGGTTCAGCGTGCAACATGTCTATTGTAAACCCCCCCGCCAATCCTCCAAGTGTAGCATGACTACTTTAACCTTGGATGCTCCAGGGAGAAGAGAGGTGGTTCCCCCTTTCACTCTCCAATGAAACATGTCTATTGTAAACCTTGGATGCACCCCCAGAAGAAAAAGATAGATCAATTTGTTTGGTGAACGGAAATGAATTTGGCACCTTAAAAATGCATAAGTTGGTCATGGTTGAAGGGATGATCCCAACATTTTGAGGCTTCATTTGGGAATGCAATACTTTGTGGCAAACAGTGTCCCATTCAAATATTGGTGATCCTAATATAGGGCAGGTCCAATTCCCTTCTTAAATTTTTAATTTCCATAAGGATGTCTTGGTAGCAGTAGTAAGGTTGCATATTTGTGACTAGAACACTATGGGCTTGAGTTGTGAAAATGACCTCTTTGTAAAACAAGGGTAGGTCTATGTACGAAAACAACCATTCCCCAACCTTTGAAATTGGGAAACCTGGAGCACTGGAGGCCCACTCTTTATTCATTTGACCAAGCCCTATTCATCTCTGATGTTTGCTCAATATTTTTTTAGAGCTTAGTGCACATTCTATTGATAGAAATGATTGCTGATCCCACCTAGTGGGATTAAGGCTTGATATGTTGTTGCTAGTTGCAGATTCTTTTATATCACAATGTAGTTATTATAGTAACTTCAGCTATAGGCAACTGTAAAGGTGTTGAGATGAGGAACTACCCAGTCTTCTCCCTTTAATCAAAGACAAATATCCCTTAGAGTACTACTTTGATTATCATACTAAAAGGCAAACTATATTAATAGTTTCAAATTAAGGGGAAAAAAGAGTAGTCACAGAATAATATGGCTGATTAAGCATATTTTGGAGACAGGAAAGTCAAAAGACCATAGATTAGGGTGCACAGAAGTATAGTTTCAGGTCAGTCATAAAAGAAATTACAGATCACTGAGTTCTGAAACAAACACAGGCAAAATATGGGAGTATTGCTCATACCATAAGCCACAAGCTCTTGGCTTTCCAAACAGCCATTTCTCTAAGAACACTTTTGAGAAGCTCAAAGACAGACATAAGATCAGCTTTACTTGGGAAACCAGATCTCTCTGTAACACATCTCATCTCTAGTGAAAGCCTCAGTACCCACAACTCTACTGCATTAGAAAGTTTTCCATTACATAGCTTTTCTGCCAGCTTCCTAGCTTCCTCCAATCTCCTTGCTTGCATATAAAATGAAACATATTGGCAAGCAAGATCTTCAGTAATGCACCCCTCACTCTCTGCCCTTTCATATACCACCAGAGTATGTGAAATAAGATCTAAAGCATGACCAGAAGGACAGATAGCCCCAGGACTTTGAGCATCTCCATTTTTTTGAACAATAACCTCCCTCAAAAACCTTGTATAGCGACTAAACATCTCATCTGAAGGCAGAACTTCTATAGCCTCTTCATAAACCTGCAGGTGGCAGATATGCAAGCTGATCATCAAGATTATAAACAGGCATACAGTCGACACAGAGAAAAATGCTTGACAGAAAAACTTCATTACCTCTTAGCATGACATTCTTGGTATTCAGCAACACAAGAAAGAAGATGTTGATATAATTAGTAGGCTAATACTATTGCAAAAGGGCATAATGGAAATGTCTTGAAAGTCAACTGAATGGACCATTTAATTCATATCCTAATGGTCCTTCGAAAGTAAAGCATTCAGAAATCATAAGCAGAAAAGCATCTGCTTCATCCTGCTGCCCCCTATTGTGATTCGAAATTCCATGAATCATGTATCACAACAATAAGAAATAGAGATGCCTTTGTTTTCCATTGTTTATCAAGCATACTAAAGACCAATAGCTAGTTATTGTCTTTCTACACTTAAAATAGATGTGAAGTTGCATTTCCAGTGGACAGAGAAAAAGGCATCCAAAATGGTTGTCATGGGGAGGGGAACTGAAGAGAGAACACAAAAAATATGGTTGCTAAGGGGCCATGAACTTTGCTGCAGATACAAATAAATATACTTGGCCTGCAAATACGAGCCAAAAGTATAATTTGCTTGTGAGGTGCAGTAATATCTTGTGCATGCAATGCCGTGCAGCAAAAGCACCACAATGAGCCAAAAAGACCTATGCATTGATGAAAGCAGTCTTACTTTCTTCCTGGAATCTAAAGACTTGCTGAGTAAACACATCTGTCTATAGGACTACCTATCAGGACTCAATTGAAGCGGCCAGTTCACATGGTATTGTACCTGAATTGCTTTATCTAACCGAGCAGGTGTGATTTCTTTATTCAACACCTGTGTGCTTTTAGAATTAGTAATTTCTAGTCTTGCAAGCCAGTCCCAATACTCTGGATCCTTCGCAAAATCTCTTTTCATGTCAGCCAGTATCTCTTTTCGCATTTCTTCAGAACGACCTAAGTTTATTGCTTCCAGTATCTCAACAAACTGCTTTCTAAGGCTCAAAGAAGAAGGCAGGGCTTCAACAGCACCACCATAAACAGTTTGAAGAATGCTCAAACCTTGTTCCTGAAACAAATCTAACTTCTTGGATTCTTCATTTTGGAGAGCTGTAGATTCATCATTATCTCCACTCTCGTCAAGGGCCACAAACAATTCTTTGTTTTCATCTCTCCATTGGTTCTGCTCAGCATCTTCATAATTCCGAGTAAGTGTTCCCTCATCTTCTCCAAGAGCAACCTTTCTTGCCTTTAACTTATTAAGGTAAGTAAGCTCCATTCGAAGATACTCCACCCAAAGATCCTCTGAAGTTGGACAAGCTCTCAACCCACTTTGCATGATAGAACGAGCAGCTGCAGCATTTAAGTTTTGGTCAAACTCCCAAGCTGCAGCATATATCCAGACCCCTGGCACTTTGGGATGAAATCTAATCACCTGAGCCAGGACCTATAAAAAAGTATAATGGCACAAACATTTAAAAAGTTATGTTAAAACCTGATATTCTACAGAATCAAATGGTGGTCTTGAAGACCAAAAGAAAAAAAAAACAAGGAAAAAAAAAAAAAAAACAGAACCAAAAGATCAATGCGCAACGAACAAAGTCAGTTGAGCTATTTTCAGGATTATGCATTAGTTTGAGCAGTACATTAAAAACATATGAAAAAGTAGTCGTTTAGGCTATTAGCAATTTATCAGTGAACAGATTTTATTCCCCCAAATGCAGGGCAATTCAATATTCACACCAATTCACAACTTAGCAGAATAAATCCCACTAGAAGGATCAGCTACATGAACGAGCTCATCAATAATTTCTATTTATGGACATATCTTATGGAACCCCTCGTAACTTGGCAGAATACTTAGCAAGAAAATGCTAAACACAATCTGAACTATGCTCGAGAAAGCCTTTTATCGTTATTAGATGCCAATATGTAATAACAAATTTCAGCTTTCCTCTCTTTGTTGATACCATGTCCGGTTAACCAACAAAGCATATAAGACCCAAATCTGTCAGTACAATACTAAACACGCGGCTTCAATCAGCTAACCGCGTAAAAATATTCACCATTAAACAAATGCAGTTTCTACCATTGCTATATATGAATTTATATGCGTGTATGTATTCATTACCTTCTTCATCCGTCCATTCTTGCGTTGCCTACAGAACTCCAGATACTGAAACCAGAGCTCAAGATCGCCCTTAAACCGCGTCGTGGCGAGGCGATAAATCTCGAGAATCCTCGAAACTCCAGCAAAGTCGGAGACCGATTTCTTCTTCTTAATCTTCTTCTTGTTTTCGACGTCTTGCTGATCCTGGAGCTGGCGTGCCACCGCCTTCTTGCGCAGCAGGCGAAGCGCGTCGAGGCTCTTCTCATAGTCGATGTAGGCGAGGAAGTCGTGCTTGAGAGGGCTCGGACGCTTCAGCCTGTACTCAAACTTCCTCCTCTGCTTCACGATCTCCGATATCTCGCGGCGCGTGAAAAGGCCTCGCCGCTCGAGGTCGTCGAGCTCGTCGACCATGCGCTCCAGCTTGTACTGCACCACGTCCGCCATCGCCGCCGGCTGCCCGTGCGTGAGGGCTCGCTCGCCGTCTGGTTTGTCTCTTCGCCGGGAGAGGGAGAGGGAGAGGGAGAGAGGGCTACAGCATCGTCTAGAGTATGAGCCTCGTGTCAACTAATCAAGGCCAAGACCAAGCCCAAGCCCGGTCACAACTTGGGCTCCTAGTAGCCCAAAATTGAGAGGAATAAACTTTATCAATACTTTTATTAAATAAATTATGAGTGTGTTTGATTGTATATATTTTTTATAAAAAATATGTAATTATTATATATTTTTTATAAAAAATAATTAAACACTCTTAACTTTTTTATGAAAAAATATGTATGGTACAAACATTTAAAACTTCTTTCTATAAAATTCATTTTTTAAGGAAGTGGGGTGATTTTTATTTTCTAGCCAATAATACTTAGAATTAAATTCTAAGTAATACAACCAAACATACCCTACATTTCATGCAGGTGGGGTTTACATTTGGTTACTTACTGCCCCAAATATTCAAAATAATCAAATCTCATAAGAATTTGACAACCTAATGGCATTTTTATAAATAAACTATATTTTAATAGTATTTTTAAAACACTTACATCTAGGAGTAGGAGATCAAATACCCACTTATTATATTCTTAAAATTATATATAAAATTATTTTAATAATACAATATGTTTTATGCTTGTCTATTTTCACGTTTTTTTTGCAGCACATCTCAGTCTCATGTGAGGCTATGATTTTTTATAGCCAAAATCAGACCTCTATTAAAATTGTTGCCACTTTGATTTACGCTTCAAATTATGTTGCCATAAATCTTTATTATTGCAAACAAAAGGAGGACACTACAATGAAACAATTGATTTTAGATGATTATATATATATATATATATGTAAGATGGATTTGAGTTTTGTTTTAGATAAATTTGAGATGGATTTTGAGATAGAAAAGAAATTTATAGCAAATTTGAGATATATTTTGAGATGAATTAAAATCTATCTCAAATTTGAGTTGAATTCTATGATGAAAAAATATTCATCTCAAATTTGAAACAAGTTCTAATTAAATGGACTTTAATCCATTTAAATCTGAGATCAAAATTTTATGTCACAATTTTGAATGGATTGTTTTTGTCCTAGATTTGAGATGAATTTTCAAACAAAATGAAATTATCTAAAATTGGAGATGAAATTTGAAACAAAAAAGATTTGTCTCAAATCTAAGACGGGATTATAGATGGGTTTTATCAATCTCATATTTGAGACGGACTTTAAAAGGAAGAATAATTGTCTCAGTGTTGAGATGAAATCCTAAACCTTAAATTTGTCTTAAATTTATGTCATATTTTAGAACATAAATATTTTGTTAATTTGAGATAGATTTTGAAACTAAGTATCCATCTCAAATTTGAGATAGATCTTCATATCCGTCTTAAATCTAAGAAAATAAGTTAAATAACATTCGAAACATATTTTAAAATGAACTTTATATTCGTTTCAAAAGTGAGACACTTTTTGAGACAAATAAATACATAATCCATCTTAAAGTTGAGAGGAACTTTGAGAGGAAAAAATATTATTTTCAAATTTGAGATGTATTTTGAAATAGATATGTAATCGGTGCTAAAAAAAATTAAAAATTATTGAATCCTTGATTTTGAAATAGATACTTAGTTCAAAATATATGCTCTCAACTAAAATTAAATTATTAATCGAGTGATAGTGCTAATTAATCGTTAACATACCTTTTACTCGAGTAAAATTCATTATCAATCTAGTATATATGTTTGGGAAAGTTAGTTGTAACTAATTTTTACTTGAGTAATTGCATATATGTAATTGAGTAAGATATGCTAGGATTTGAAAGTTAATCAATTAACACTTGATCTTAATAGAGTAATATATATTCTTCCAATCAAATAAGAAAATATTTTAATTAATTAACAAATGTTGTACTCGACTGATTAACCTTTTAATCAAATAAGAGTAGAAAATTGCAAAGCTGTAAAGTGATGATATAATCTTAGTTGAGTAACCAAAGAGTTAATTAATTGGCTAATTGATTTTTTTAGTCGAGTAATTATATTTTTTAATCGAGTAATATATCTAGAACAAAAATAACAAATCTTTGTACTCGAATTCTTAATCAACTAAGAAAATATTTTAATCAAGTAACATATATCTTAGTTGAGTAACAATATTTTTTAATTGAGTAATAATTAATGAGCAAAATGTCATGTCTATGTGCTTAAATTTTTAGTCAACTAAGTTAATCTTAACCTCATAACTTCATATATAATTGAGTAACCATATTCAAGATTGTAGCCATTGTAGACAACATTAAATATGTATAGTCTTCAGATTTGAGACTATCATAACTTCATTTAATGCACTCTGATTATTCTTTCATGCAAATTGTTTGTGATTTAAATTTGAAATTTAATTCTAATTGTTACTTTTGTAAGAAGAAATTAATGTTTGCTGCTCTTTTATCCATTGGACAACAACTCAACAACATTGAAGAGGAAAAAACTATAAATACTAGAAGATACTCAACATAAATAGAATGCTGATATGAAAATATTGAACAAAAAGTCTTGAGCTGAAACATTCAAAGCCACATTTTTATTCACTATTATTAGAGAGAATGCTCTTGTATTTGATATATCATTTGAATCTATCCTTTGTGAGACGCCTTTCTTAGTTGAGTGCTAAATTATATTAGCTTCTTCGAGTATTCATCAGAATCATTTTTTAGCTTGTTTGAGCTGCAAGGGTTAAGTGCTTGAGTCATAAAAAGTATATTGTAAAGGTTTCAGCAATGTCGGTGAAAAGTTGTGTAAAAATTTCTAAGTATGGTAAAAGTTAAATAATAAGTGATTGAAAAATCCTTAACAAGGAATTAAGATAGCGGATGTAGACAATTTGGGTCAAACCACTATATATCTTGTATGTTGAATTTTTTATTTTAATTTATTTTAGCATTTTTTTAAATGTAGAGTGAGCTTAATTCACACATCTTATGGTAACTCTTCTTCAAAAACAATATTTTTAATTAAAAATATATAAAAATTAAATATAACATTAAATACTATTTTTATAGAAAATATAGTTATATACCGATGTAACAATATATTTATAAACTTGATCCATATAAAAATGTTTTTACGCAAATATACTGAAATATATTTACAAAATATATTTATTTAAAGTAAATAAAACGTAAAAATATAAATAAATATATTTTCTATGCGCATAAAATATAAAGTTAAATATATGTAAATCCCGGTTTTTTTTTTTATATTTTTTTGGATAATCTTCATATAAGGAAATTAATTATGCTTTGTATGATTTTCTAGCTTTTTCCAATATTGGGTTAAAAATGGTATTCTATTACAAAATGGTATAAGAAAATTGATTTCCTCAAGATTTCTTGCGAAAAAAATACTCAAATTTGACATTTTAACGGACATTTTGCATTGATGTTTTATATATTTATATTAATAATATTAATATAGAATATCATTATAAATGTTAAATTTAAGTGTGCATAAAATAATACTATTGAAATGATAATTAATTAGTTAATTAATGAAGAAGAAGAAGGAAGCCAGGAAGAATGTCTTGAAGATATGGTGGCATGGTACAGTGAAAAGTGATTGATTGCATGATCATCAGCTGATACTAGAAATGGAAGACAATAAGGAATTCTCTTAATTTGATGATCATATGATATATAGCCATTTTCCTAGCTTTGCAACATTGGTGATGGTGGTGTCAAGCGTGTGTGAACTAGCTAGGGTTTATTACCATTGATGTAGGTGTCTCCTACACCAATATTACCACTGTCATCGCCACCGGCTCCTATGCCAAACCCGAATCCCATGCCCATCCCAAATCCCATCCCAGCTCCATGATTGCCACCAGAACCCTTGCCTTCACCATATCCTGATCCTTCATTGGAAGTTTTATTGTCATTGTTGCCGTCCTCGCCGCCTCCGCCTCCACCACCGCCACCGCCACCTCCCAAACTACCACCCATTCCAAAGCCACTTCCATACCCAGATCCTCCGTTATAAGTGGCACCACCACCTCCTCTGCCGCCTCCTCCCCCTTCGCCAATGCCACCTATGCCGACTCCAGCACCAAAGCCACTACCATGACCAAAACCACTATTGCCGCCGCCGCTACCCCCACCTCCTCCTCCTCCAAAGCCACCACCACCTTTGCTTCCACCTTCACCACTCCCGCCAAAACCAGCACCAGCACCATACCCGCTACCATGTCCATAACTTCCATCCATATTGCTACCACCGCCACCACCTCCGTGGCCCCCACCGCCGCCGCCTCCTCCGCCTATGCCATCACCGCCTACACCAAAACCAGCACCAGCACCATACCCGCTACCATGTCCATGACTTCCATCCATATTGCTACCACCGCCACCACCTCCGTGGCCCCCACCGCCGCCGCCTCCTCCACCTATGCCATCACCACCTACACCAAAACCAGCTCCAAAACCTTCGCCATAACCAGCCCCACCATCCGCATTACCCCCTCCACCACCATGCCCTCCGCCGCCTCCTCCTCCTCCATCACCGCCACCACCAGCACCACTTCCTAGACCAAAAAAGCTCTTGCAACCCCGCCAACCTCCATAATTACAATATTCACGATCATCAACACTTGGAACATTCTCACCAGAGCTTGCCCCACTCCATGAAACAAAAATGGTAAGAAGAAGAGCCATACAAACAGAACTAGGTGGAGTTCCCATGGCAATTTGAACAAGCAAGGATCAGCACTTGAAGACCCAGTTTCTTGCTCGGTCCTCTCTTCTCCAAGACCCCTTCTATTTATAGCCATTAGAACAATCATTTACTGATAGAGATGTATCTCCTGCAGTCAACGCATCCTACAAAAAAGAAAAATTAAAAAAGACAGCCCATATAATTGCATATATATATATATGTTAAAATGTGTAGGTTATACAAATTCGATATTGCAATGAGCAGGAGATGGTGGAGTGGGTGTGGCTGTACCTTCAAGAACGATCCATGGAAGAAAGAAATCAGGGAAGCTAGGTAGCGGCTAGTGGTATCCATCTTTCATATTAATTATTTTTAGACTATAAGAATGTGACATGTGTTAATATATAATATATATATATATATAATAGAATATGGAGGTCCTGTTTAATTTAGTTATGTATGTCTGGAAGCCACCATGCACCAGTGGGAGGCTAAAATGGCAAGTAATTAATGTGCAAGCCATGTGAGCCTAATTATGCACAAGTATCTAGCAACAGGATATTGGTTGAGGATAAGTACAGGACCAAACTTCACATGGCAGCCACCCAAGCAAAAGCAAGCATTGGGTCGGATCCAACTGATGATGATGAAGCTAAAGCCCTTGTATCTAGCTATATATATACTTGGTGGGTTTGGTCCATTGGGGTGCCATTTCTCAGGGGGACAGGTCCCCAGCTTTGGGGCCAATGACCCTACGCCAGTGGCGCGCGCACACACACACACACACACATATATACAGCTTTTATGGATCTCCATGCTGAATTACGAGTGCCTGTCTTTACCTTGATAAGATTAATACAAGTGTTTGATTATTAATTAACAACTTCTCATCATTCATGCCCATGTCCTTAAAGAGGTAGAAAAATTTCAGAGTAATATGATTATGAAGATTAAATATCTTGGAGGGTAGGTAAACAAATCCCCCATAAAGTCAGTTACTCATGCTTACACTTTTGTTGGTCTCGCGTGGGCTCAAATATTTTCTATTCAAGAAAAATAAATAAATAAATAAACAAATTGACAAGACTCTTAAGTCTTAAAACATAAGGTAACCCACAATGTGAGAAGGATTTCATTCAAAGCAACAAGCCAATATTGCACGAAGAGAATATTGAAAGATTTCATTAAAATTTATAGAATATCATTAGCTTTATTAAATTCAACAATCTACCAGATCATCCACATGTTGTATATTAACTCAAGATTTGCCACGTCACCCACAAATATTAAAATCTAAAATATTACACACATATATATATATATATTTTATCTTTTACCACAAATTTTTATGTAACATACTTAGTCTTTGAAAATAGGGTAATTATAGCCAAATCTCATGAAGATCTCTTGTGATTTTAAAGAAAATTTCTTAGTTTACTTTTTGGTTTGTACACCCCATTGGCACATTTTTAAACTAACAAGTGGGTTGTTAATTTGAGCAAAATAAATAAATCATAAGAATCTCTAGAGATATTTTTAATATATAAAAAAAACTTAAATTATAAGAAATTTGAATGTAATTTATCCCATAATTTAGAGTACAATAATGCATGCTTTTCCTATATTCTTTAATTTTGGACTCTACTCTATAATTTGTCTCTTTGTCATAATTGTTTGATGAAGCTTCTATATATTCTAATTAATGGACTAGTCTAGTCCACACCAACCACTCCACTTCTTCAGTACAATTTGCAATTGGAATCCAGTACCATCTCTTAAGCCTTACCCTTTTGCCAATTATTAATTATTATCTACACCAACTCAGATTATAATTAAATAGTTGGAGCATGATTAAACAACTCAAAATAGTTCACAGTGCTAGAGAAGGCAATTAATTAACAGATGAAATGATTAATTATTCTAATTTTCACGAGTCTGCTATAATTTTACTTATCAAAAAGAAGAAATGATTGTTCTAATTAAGATGGAATAACCACTGTTTGTTCCTTAATCGATACTTTAACAATGGCGAGCTTGAATAGCATGAAGAGTTTTGCTAAGATCCACTAGCTAGCTAGAGGGACTGCCACTGCACTACTGATCGGAAATTAAGACATTTGGTTTGCGTATATATTGAGATTACAGTTATGGAAGTCCATCTCCAGCAGCTCCACCACCGGAAACAGACGCATCCTTCCCGTCTCCGCCCACGACGCCGCCGCCAAAGCCACCGCCTATGCCGCCGCCAAGTCGGCCGGGGTCACCGCCAAAGCCAAAGCCCCCACCCAGCCCCACTCCGCCTCCCAAGCCAGCCCGCGGGCCATGGCCCAGTCCGCCGCCGTAGGGGGGAAAGTGGCTCCAGAATTTCTTGTCGGCGTAAAGGGCAGTAGCCTTGTCCATTTCAAGTTTCCTGGCATTAGTAAGAGACCTGCAAGCAAGTTCAGCAAGGATGATCAGAAGAAGAAACTTAATGCCCATAGTTGAGCTTTGTGGATCTATGTGATGATTGGGAAGAAGAGAATAGATACATATACACCCCCCCCCCCCACACACACACATCTACTTATCTCCACACTTTTCTGATGATCTACCTAGTTGTCATATAAACTAGACCTTACAACAACACTCATGCACGGCTTGCTTCCCGTTTCATTTGTCATGGAAGGTTTGATTTTGTTGTGGCTTTTCTTTCTTTGTTTTATTGGATAGAGGGTAATTAAAGTGATCCAGGCTCAAATATTACTTAAGACACTAATGACACATAGATTAGAGTAATCGGATACTAGCTAGTTAGTATTGAATAGGGAAATTAAATGAGAAAATAACAAGATACAAAAAAAGTTAACCCACTAATTTGTCTCAACAATTCGCTTCTATAATAGACACCGAATCAAAACTTAAACCAACTAATTTTACGGCTTTAGCTAATTAGTTACTATATGCATCAAAAATCTAATCACACGGTCGCTCGAGACACACAATTATGATAATCTGATTATATCATTCTATAAATTAGTAGGGTGTGGTCCATTAATAATTAAATCACAACCCATTAAATCTTTCAATAATCCTCACTATTAGATAAAATGATTTGAATGACTTGTCCTACCTTACATTAACCAAATTAAAAATTTAATAATTCATCTAACACGGTACACACAAGCCTATACCACGTACGTCCACCCATCTACCAGGTGAGCTCTTGTTTTAGTTTTCATGTTTCGATTGATTTTCACTTTTATTTTCAATTGAAAAGTGAAAATGGAATTTGTGGGTTAATTTTTGCTACCATCTTCAGAAATTTGAAAATAAAAACAAAGTCATTTTATTTATGTTATTTGTTCTCAATATTGATAGAACATTTGAAACAACCTACTCTATTTATGTTTGGTTTTGATAATTTGAAAAGTGTTTCTTAAACCAAACTAGAACGATAAATTATCTATTTTTCAAACAATCGTATATTTGAAACTATCGAAATATTGGTGACTCAGCTGTTTGGACAATTTAGGCTATTTCAACTATAACAATCGGTAACAATTAACTAAAATAATAATAATAATAATAATAATAATAATAATAATAATAATAATAATAATAATAATAATCAAACATAACAACAATGACATTTTTATTTTTGTTTTTAAAATAAAAAAAACTGGGGAGTTAACCCATCCAAGTTATCAATTATTATGGTTGAGCGGGAGATAAAAAAAAAGTTATTTCAACCCAATCAAATTGGCTTCTCTTCGAGTTCTCATAAAATTAAAGAACCCCGAGTATATATTATGAAAGAAAACCTCTAAGAGTTGACCAGACTGATTTGAGTCAACTTATTTGCCCTTTCTTATTAGTTGCCTTGTGCCTGGGCCCTATGGTCCACTAGGTTTGGGTCAGGTTATTTGCCCTTCCTTTAATATTGGGTCCAATTAGGTTTCATGTTGGGCCCATTTTTAACATTCATTTTGCGCTGTTACTTTAGAATTTTAGCCAAAATTTTAGGTCCATTTATATGGGACTCTCTTTTTTAAGCCCACTAAATAGTCCTAGTTTGGGACAATTTTTAAGCCCATTTTCACTGTTGTGTTGGATACATACGTTAACGTACATTAGGCCACCATTTACACTTAGCAGACCATATTTATCCCCTTGGCCTCGTTGGGCTCATTTTGGGTTAAAATTTGTGTGTGTGTGTGTATAACTTTAGGGTTATTTTGGATCTGCATTATTACCACCTAAAATGGCAACATTTACTAATAAACTAGTACACATCAGCATAATGGCATATATGCTCCGTGCTCATAAGGCAGGCTTATCACTTTTAAACATGCCCTTCGCGGGACATATGTTGGTAATATGTCATAAAACAAAATTTAGATGATATCTAAAAAAGATAAATTTTTTTATGTATCTTTGTATTTAATAAATGAAAATTTTATTTTCATTCGCGACTTTCTAATTTTATATGAATGTCTCGATTTCTTGTTGAACATCTCATTCTTAAGTTATTAATAATATGATGATGGGATTTTTCAGTACATGAAATTTTAAATTATTCCTAATCCTTAACTTTATTGAATGGGGACTTTAAGAAGCAAATATGGACTAATATGGAAGTTTATTACTTATACGATATTATTGATAAAAAGTGGTGAGTCACATACCACAAAGCATAAGATGCTTATAGTAAATGAGTGGGTCGTTGTTGGTTGAAATAACACACTGAACATGATCATATGGTTGAGAGGATTAATAATTTGTTATCAGTTGCGATTGAGTAATTAATCCTGTAATGACCCGGATTTTTTGGGAAAATAATAGTAATTTATATTTGTGTTTGAAATGATCTACTTATTGGAGATTTGTGTATTGGGGGGAACATTATGTGTATGTCTAAGAGGTCAAAGTAGGTAAAATTTGATTTATATTGGAGAGAAAAAATAAATGAGGTGTTAGATATGGAAAATAGAAGCTAATGAAGGGGCAAATGAAATAGAAATAAAAGAAATGAAAAAATATACGTGGGGGTTATGTTGTATTTTAAAAGAAAATAAAGAAAGAAAGGAATTATATATATTTATATTTATTTAAAAGGGTTATAGGAAGGACATGTGGGGGATTTATTGATTTGTGAAAGGGTAAATGTGGAAATGGGAAAAGAGAAAAAGAAAATAAAATGTATATATATATATATAAGGAAAGAGAAGCTATGAGAGCTTCTCCTCATTCTTCCTCTTTTGTTCTTTTTTTTCTTCCTTCTCCTTCCACCGTCTCTTTTCCTCTTATTTCTTCTTCGATCTTCTTTCTTTTATACTTGATCTTGAGGATTGGAGGTGAGGATAGTAGCTTTGGCGGCTTCGGATTTCGGTTAAGGCAAGTTCTCCTCCCTCTCGTATTATGTAATTACTTTCCCTTTTCTTCATGGGAATGGTTGAAACGAGTCTCGTGGGGAGTTTTGTGAGCCTTGTAAATGAATTTTGTTGGGTTGAAATCTAAAAATTTGGTGTATTTTGGATTGGGTTGATTTTTATGTAAAAATCTGGTTGTATGTAAATCATTCATTTGTTATACGATTTTGAGTGTCTAAGCTTGTGGTTTTGTTGGGGTATTGATCTACCCCATATTTCATAAGGATTGACACTAGTTTTGAGCCAAAATTGAGTTTAAATGAGTTGGAAATTGGAAAATTGGGTTAAGGTCTCATTCTGTCGATTTTGTTCTGTTTTTGCTTGCAAAAGTTGACTCCCAATATGTAAAAAGTTGACTCTCCTTCAAAAGTCGACTTCCAATATGTCAAAAGTCGACTCTCGTGATGGACTATACTGTGTACCTTGTACTCTTTTGGCTATAACTTTTTGCCTCGATATCAAAATTGAGATCCATTTTTTGGGTTGTAAACTAGACATCAAGGGCTTTGATTTGATATATAATATGATATATTTTGGTTGTAAAATGAATCAAAAAAGTCCTATTGTAATGTGATATGCTATGCAAGAAGGATGAATTATCGAGTATGTGCCCACAAAGAGTACACAATTGTAAGAGAAGTGATGACATGATTAAAATGGGAATGGAATTGTTTTTGGAACTTGATCATATGCCCAAAAATAGGGCACATTTGTGAATGAAATGATGAAACTATGAAATAAGAAAACATGTTTATATGAGGCGTGATGTGATTACGTACATGTTGCACATGCATGATGCACTTATACTTACATTAGTGCACCTACTATTTTGTATGGAGGAAAAAAGGGAAATAATATTCTATAAAGGGAAAAGTGTAAGACTGTGGGTTAGAGTCCCCCAACATCTATCACTGTAATGTGTAAGACTGTGGGTTAGAGTCCCACTACATCCTTACCCTGTGACGTGTAAGACTATGGGTTAGAGTTCCCCAGCATCCTTACCTCGTGACGTGTAAAACTGTGGGTTAGAGTCCCCTAGCATCTGTCACCATAATGCATAAGACAGTGGGTTAGAGTCCCACTGCGGTTGTACAAACTCACTTGAATTGAAGTCAGGACGATGATGGATAACGATCCACGATGTGATGATGGAATTACTTTATTTTGGCATATGATATATATATATATATATTGATGCATGTGGCATACATGACTTTTAGCATATGACGTTTATATTATTGCGTGTGACATGCATGGCCATGGTATGGCTAAAATATTTATATTTGCATAAAACTTGCAAAGGTGGACAATGGACCATAATATGATTATGACACTTTTATATATATGCATGTGGAAGTACATGAATGCATGTGGCAAATATGAATGGATAAAGTGGAGAAAGGAATAAAAATACATGTGCCAGATATGAATGAATAAAGTGGAAAAAGAATAAAAACAACATGACATGGCTAGGCATGGCTATGAAGTTATATATCTGCCGAAGTGAACTTAAATTGTTTCATGTATTGTTCTTCTAGCTTTGCCTAGTTTCTGATTCTTGATTTCATTCATATTACATATTTGCTGAGTCTTGTGGCTCACTTTGCTTACTCCATGTCAATCTAGATAAAAGCAAAGTAGTAATGGGCGGTGAGTCTAGCCACACCTGATGTTGGGAGATGCGTAGTGTGTATAGAGTCTCCTCAGGCAAAAGATCATGGGAAGTGTTTTATCTTCTTTTAAGTCAGGGCATGGGAAAATAGATAGTGGATGTAATTTTGATTCACGCCATTGTGATTTTGTATTGTATGGGTAGTTAAGCCCAGACTAGACATATTACTAGATGATGTCGTATGAATGTCACGTTCTATGTTTTTTTTTCTTTTCCTAAATGTTAGTAAAATGTCATGAAAGTACTGTTGGGATGCTTTGTTTTCATTTCTTAGCAACCTTCTCACGGATTGCCTATGCTAGCTGGGTACTCCAAGAGGTGGGCCATTACAAATCCTTTGACTTAAAGTAACACAATTATTTTGTGCATTGGTGTGTGATATTTACTAGTGATGAAAACTCATCCAAATATGAGATAGGAATGTTCATTGTGTGGTCTTATTTGATTGATATTCGGAGGCAATTGTTTGCCAAAAAAGATTCATTCCCTCTATTGTGAAGTGAATGTTCTATGCGGTCTTTTGTTAGTTTGTGATAGGAAAAGTCCTTGGGCAAGGCATGAAAGGAATTTTCAATGTGTCATCTCATTACTCCACCTGAGGTTTATTGCATAGAATTGAGTTAGTGAGTTTATCAGTCTATGACTCTTGTTGAACCTTTAATTTTGATGATTATTCCTAAACATATGTTTAAGAATAGTAAAACAAACTGTTGAAATCAAATTTGAAAACAAAATTTTAATTGAGCAACACACATAATTAATTGAGAAATATGATTTTTACACGAGTAACATCTTATGAGAAAGATGTTACTCGAGTATTTATCTCCAGAAAGTTTAGCTTAAACTGACATTCAAAAGTTACTCGAGTAATAAGAATTAATTAGCTGAGTAAAATATACTAGGAATTTAAGATCCAAAATCTTAATTGATTGATCATCTGACTTAATCGAGTAATCATACTATTAATCGAGTAGAATAGTTGAAAAATAATGTCATATGACTTAAGTAGAAGATTTCAAGCTTTAATTGAGTAAGCAAACTTATCAATCTAGTACTCAAAAAGATTAATCGACTAAGAGTTACTTTTAGTTGAGTATTATTCCTTGAATATTTTTAAAGTCAAAAGATTAATCGACTAAGATTTAATTTTAGTTAAGTATTATTCTTTGAATAGTTTTGGTTTGAAAAGATTAATTGATTAAGAGTTAATTTTACTCAAGTATTATTCTTCAAACGTTTTTGGACAATAAGGTACTCAAAAGATTAATCGACTAAGAGTTAGTTTTAATTGAGTATTATCTTTTTTAGTCAAGTAATAAAACTGTTTAATTGAGTAATTATTCTTCAAACGTTTTTTGATAGTAAGGTTAATCAACTAAGAGTTAGTTTTAATTGAGTATTATTTTCTTTAGTCTAGTAACATAATTGCATAATTGAATAATGACATATTTGTAACAACCTGCCATCTCAAGGCATGTCACTATTTCGAGATTTTTTTTTGAATATATATATTTTTTCTCACAATATCATCTTGAAATTCCCAAAATATCATATTTAAAAATCCCTAAACATTTATGTAATGACCCAAATTTTTGGAAAAGTAATATAGTAAATAATATATGTATTTAAGGTGATTCGTGGCATTGAGGAATTAATGAAAAAATGTTAAATTTATTATCTTTGTGTATGAAAGGAATAATTGAGAGTTGGTGAAATTTATTGAGTTTAAATGTAAGTTGAAAAATAGACATTTATTTAGTATAAAATTAAATATAGTGCTAAGTTATAGCAAGGAAAAGGAGTAGCTGGGTGGCTGAGTGTGCAAGTATTTTGTGTTTTTAAATTAAATAGGAGAGAAAATGGTTAAATGACCTGTAATGACCCGTTAGTGGGTCTAGGCGCTTATTAATTTTATTTTTATTTTTGGGCATTGGAATTTTTTCCTCTATGAAATTAAATGTTGGAAATATTTTGAGTATTGATTAAGAGGCAAAACTAAGGAAAACATTTTTATGAGGGAAAAATATTTAATGATAATGAAAGGTATTGTCAATTGGGCCTAGCCATATGTTATTGTGATGACCCTAAATTAAGGGATTGGGATTTTAAAATTTTTGGTTGAGGCCAAGTGTATTGGGTTGTGTTTTAATTAAGATAAAGTTGTAAAGCCCATTGGGCCTAAAGATATGTTGGGTTATTAAGTTGGGCTAGTAAAATGAGCATTGGGCCTGTGTGCATAAAAATTTGTGTATCTTATTTAGGGGGCGTTTGTTAAAATGAGTAAGATAAGAGGTATCAAGATAAGGTTATAATGCATTCCAGATCAAGATATGAAATGATCAAGATAAGACTGGAAAATATTTTAAGATTTCTATCAAAATGTTTGTTAAATTTTTTGGAATCCACTGATACTTGTATTTTTTCTTTTTATGTGTTTGTTAATACATATGATAAATACCAAGATAAGAATTTTTTTTTAGCAAAATATCCCTATTATTAAATTTATAATTAAAATACTATTTTATGATTAATATCAATTGTCAAAAAAATAAAAATAAAAATTAATATTTTATTTTCTAAATTCATGTTCAAAAATAAATTTAAAAAGAATTGAAAAGTAGAAATAATTATTATTAAAATTACAATTGTCGACTGTGGGTCGTGGCAGTCGATGGATAAATGTATGGGCACCAGTCATCAGCTGTTACAATAAGTGTTAGATGGGCTAGAAGAGTTAGTACTACTAGATTCTTGCCTTGACTTGGTGCATATCATGATGGGTATGCTGCATGAGGATTGGGTTGCATTCATTAGGGGGACATACTTTGTGTGTGATGGGATGGGTATGCATTTGCATGACCCGATTGGTCTAAGAGACAACTTGGGTACCCTAGGTGAGCAGGTACATTTTGAACATTTCACATGTGCATATTCCTATGTGAGTGTAGCATGGCTTGATGCTTAGTTTATGGGGGCCTTGCCATCACGTTTATGCTACAAAAGCCATTACATTTCCTATTTGTTCATTACATGGTGAGAATGAGTGTTAGACTATGGGTAATGGGTGTGGTCCACCACGGAACGTAAGCCTTGGAAGTGGACCATGAGTTGGTGTGGCCCACCACAGAGCATATGCCGTGGAAGTGGCCTACAACTGCAGTAGGATATGATGTTAGGTTATGATGAATGACAAGAAAAAGGCATGATATGACAGGTTATGAATGACTTTATGGTAGCCTATAGTAGGTTACTAGCAAGTTTGTGTGTGGGTCTTAGGCTCTAGTGTGTGTTTTATGTGGGCCCCAAAGACCGTTTATGTGCAATTTACTATACGTGCATCTAGAAATAAAGCAAGTATTGAACATGGCATGGTATAATGTTACATTGACATGAATTGCATGGGGTGTTATGGGAAGAGTCTCTCGTTAACCTAATGCCTTTCTTTCTAGAGCTTGTTAAGTCTTGTGACTCACGTTTGCTTTCCATCATTCCAAGTAAGAGAGTCTTGAGATAGTAGGTACGTTCGACGGGGTTGGGTCCAGATCATCGAGCTGTGATAGTAGATGTAGAGTTCTCTCAAAACTATGGTCCTGGGTGTCACTTGGTTCTATCTGGCTAAGATGCTTTTGTTATTGGGGTTGATGTATGTTATGTAGGCCTAGATGGGCTCATGTTGTGAATGACTATGATCACAGAGGTATGGTTTTTAATGTGGGGTGTAGGTGTGAGTTTTTGATTATCATCTAAGTAATGACCCTTTCACAAATCCTCTTTGTGCACAGGAGCTCTGGGAGGTGGGCCGTTACAATATTAATGAGTAAAAAGGAAAACAGAAAAAAGAGAGAGGTAAAAGACCAAAATGGGTTTAATGAAGGCCTTGTGTGTGTTTAAGAGAAAGGGGCAACATGGTAATTTAGCCAAGGGGGTGGTTGGAGAGCTGATGACAGCCTATACCTCTCCCATGCCTTTCTTTTTTCTTATCTCCTTTCTCTCTCCTTTCCCTCATATCTCGATCAACCATCTTTTGCCTTCTCTTCATCTTCTCAATTACTTTCTTCCTTTGTTCTTGTGTTGGAGATTCAAGAGGTGGATTGCTGCTCAAGAGGTGTTTCTTCTTCTTATTTTGGATTCAACAAAAGGGCAAGTTCTTATTCTTTTGATATAATAAGATCCTTTCATTGATTTCCATTTGTATAGCTCGATTTCCTTTGAATCCGGTGCCTCGAATTAGTCTATTGTGGGTTTTTGGATCCTGGAATTTCTATCTTATCGTTGGGGAGTATGTTAGCCATTTCTTTGTATTTTTTATAGATATCCTTGGAAAATTGTGAATAAACGTTTAAACGCTCGAATGGAGTTTTGGTTCACTCCATGATTTTATGGATCGACGAGTTGTTTGTCAATGTTTAGTGGTGTACAAGAATTTGGACTTGCATACATTTTTGCTGTAATCTTAGCTTTTTCGTTGAGACTTGTCAACTGGTTTGGTGATACTTGTTGATCGTTTGGGGTTTTTGTATTCTGGTAGTCGACAGATTCCTTCTAGCTGTCGACCGATCTGGTTTTGCTATTCTGTCGGTCGATAGTTTTCTATCAGCTAGTGACTGATGTTTATTCCAAAATCTACCAGTCAATAGATTGCAGACCATCTGTCGATCATTGGGTTGTTTCGAGGGCTAGTTGTTAACAGATCTCCTTCATCTGTCAATCGATTGAGTTATCTTTGTTGTCTGCTTGAGGAATATAATTCTGTCGGTTGACAGATTCATTTCATTTGTCAACCGATCTTGGTTTGGCATTCTGGCTGTCGATAGACTCTTTCCAATTGTTGACGGGTTCTCAGATTTTGTTCTACTAGTCGATAGATTGTGGATCATCTGTTGATCGATGGATTGTGCTGGCCTCTGGCAGTTGACAAATAACCCTCATCTGTCGACTGATTGTTACCATCGATGGCTTAGTCTTTCTTTTAATGCTTTGATTTCCTTCCCAATTTTCATGTGAGCCCTATATAAGATGATACACCAACTCATAATCTTAAAAGATACACTTGAAGGGTGGGAAAATCTACTCAATGGGAGTGTTGGAATAACGTTGAATGAATGTTAAATGTGAATTATTAATGAGTGCATTGTGTAATCTATAATTCCAATAATGTCAACAAATGTTTAATTTGGCATTAACTAATACTTGTGGCGTGTAATGTTGGCATATGCATGAAATTTTATGTATGTGAGAAAGAGGATATCCTAGCAAGCCGATGGACTTTTGTCTATTGTGGGAGCTTTGGCTCATAAGGCGCGCCTAATATAAGATTAGAGCGCGAGTGGATAATGGTCCACAAAATGATGTGTGATACTTCTAAGCATTGCATGGCATGTAATAATGGTGATCATGAGGCATGATGAATCAAATATATGAATCATGAAGATAATTCTATATTCCATGCTAAAATAGTTATTCATGTCTCAATTCTTTATCATTCATTACTTGCTACATATTGTATACTTGCTGAGCCTTGTGGCTCACTCTTTCTTTTTATCATCATTCTAGATAAAGGTAAGGCCAAAAAAGGGGCTGGTCTAAGCAGGGAGTGATTAGGCGTGCATAAGGCTCTCCCTAACTAAAAAAGTCTTGGGTTATTTTGAGGGCAAAGTCATATTAGTTTATGTTGTAAATTTTCATTATTGCCCTTTTATTTTGTGATGTATGGGCACCTTAGCCCTATGGAGTTGTTAAGGAGTGTTGATTGTCCAAGGAATGTATATGATCTTTTGTGATTAAGTTGTTTTATCTTCTAAGTGGATGATTTTAAAATGAGATTTGCTAGTAGCTATACTTTTAACTACCTCCTTTTGGATTTGCTATGCTAGCAGGATTATCCGGCAGAGGGCCGTTATATGACCAAAATGGATTTAATAAGGGTATTAGGAATGGAAAAAGGTAAAGGGAAAATGTGGGATTTGAAGGTTGTGGATGTGAGCCTTCATTTAAATTTAATTTTGGATTTCAAATCTCATTTCAATTTAGTTTTGGATGGAATTTCAAGTCCATAGCTATATATATTCTTCTTTCTTCCTTTTCTCCTCCACTTTCTTCTTCTATTCTTTTTCTTCTCCTTATTAAATTAGAGCTGCAAGTTGGGGTAGATTTTTCCAGCATTTTGGCAAACTCTTCTATTGGTTGCTCTTCATAAAGGCAAGTTCTCTTCCTTCCTTAGTTTATTTTGGAGGTAAGTCTTTAACCGTATTTGTAAGTTCTTTCCATCATGCAAGTTCTTTTCCTCTTTGCTTTATTTGCAAACTCCTTAATCTTTTCCTTCAATTGAGCGATGCATCTCTTGCACTTTGGTTGTTTCATGAAACCTAGTATTTATTTTTGGTAGAAGGGTTTCAATTCTATTAGTTGTAATTCATGTAGTTTTTCTTCCTATTTGGTAAATCGAGCCTATGGGTTACATGAGGTCTTGTTTCACCTTATCTTTGCGAAGGAAAGATGCTTTATTGGTTCGAGTTTGGATTTGTGCAAGAATTTTGGTGAGCTATTTGGTGAGATGGGATTCATGAGAGACTTATGTTTGAAAGGTTGAGTTTGGGGTGAATTATTTGAGCATTATTGGGTATGGTTTGGGGTTACACAAGTTGGGTAATTTGGTGTGGTATTATAAGTTTGTTTATATATGTTGGTTTAGGTATGTTATATGGATGCATCAAGGTATTGAGTGGAGTTGATTAGCCTCTAGGGTTGCGTGCGTATGGGAGATGCTCCTAGGTGTTGAGCTATCTGGCCTCAATGACCTCGTGGCATAAGTGGTGTGTAGACCTTAGGTGGAGCTGGCTGGCCTCAGGTGTTAACCTAGAGTTGAGTTGTTTGGCCCCAAGTGTTAGTTGATGTGTATATAGACCTTGGGTGGAGTTGACTAGCGTCGGACATTGCCTTGGGAGTGGAGCTATTTGGCCCTGAGTGTCTGATATTATCTGGGTATATAGTGCCAATGTAATACCCGAGATTTTTGGGTTCAGATACTTGAGGAAATATGACATTTTAAGGGATTATGGAAGCCTTAAGAGAAATGTTCATTTTCTAAGCTAAGGGCAAAATCGTAATTACTGAAGTTTGGGTAAAAGTGCAATTGACCAAAAGTCTTGGGAATTGGTGGAAAAGATACGAACCTTAAAATATCTTTAGATTTCAAATTTCAATCAATTGTAGCTTTGGATTCTAAATTACATTTCAATATAACTTTGGATTCGAAATACTAATTCAATTTAGTTTGGGACATGTGGCATATGGCAATTTGGCCACACATGAAAGGTCATTATGAAGCATTATAATGGCAAGACAAGTGGCACATTTTGGTTGGAAGCACATGGGTGGAAATGATGTCGCAACATGTGTTGCAATATTATTCGCCGAAGAACTTTGTAAATAAAGCCTTTGGGGGAAAGGATTAGGGCATTCCAAAGGAGAGTGAAGTGAGGATATTGTGAGAGATACTTTGCACACAAAAAAAAAAAAAAAAAGAGGGAGGTTCTGCCAAAAATGAGAGAGAAACGGGCTTTGCCAGAATTTTTGGGCCTTCCTCGAAGATCGTGACAAAACAACCCAAAAAAAAGACAAGGTAAGTTCCGATCTAACTTGATATTCTTGTAGAGGATGAAAGAGGAGCATGTAGGAAAAAACGGGGGTCCAATTGGAGCTAAAATGAGGGAGTTATGGCCGAAATACGAAAACTACCCAAGGTTGGCTGAAAATTATGTGCGGCGTGTGAACTCCACGCGCTGGGAAGGGCTGCGCGTGAAGGTGCGTAGGACACCTTCCCAGGGTGCGTGAGATATTATTTTTTCATGAAATTTTGTAGCTTTACCCCTAATTTAATGCTCTACAACAATATGTAAAAATATTTGGGTTTTGGTTTATGAAAATACATGTTTTCTGTGGAAAACCTAACCCAACGAGCGTGAACAGTATACCCAAAAGGTAAACAACCAAGGTGAGTGGTTCTTATACATGTAAACTATTCTTGCATGTGCTTTTGTTTTTCTTGATCGCTTTTTCATTTTATGTGTGGTATGTGCCTTACATCTCGTGATTTCCTTGTTTGAAGCATGCCTTTCTACATTCTATGTTTTCCTTGGTTGAGCATATTGTTTCTATTATTATAGAGACTGTGGCTAGTTAATGGGTTATCATGAGTGACTGAGGTCACATGCCCCCGTAATGGGGTTGAGCCTGCGTAATGGGGCCAAAGAATATAGACATGATAACTAGCAAGGATGATTGCAATGTCTTGGCATGGCTACCACAGGGGAGGTTTCATGATATTAGGGAGATTTCATACTTGAATTTACATATTTTATGGCATATTGTGTATTGCTTTGGCATGCATGAACTTCCTTTTCTTATACCACTCACTTGGATGTAACAATCTAACTTGGGTGTTTCATGCCTTTGGAACATTCAACGTTCCAGGTATGTCAGATGTGACAGGTATCCTAGGTTAAGTTCGGGTAAGGTGAGGAGGTTGTGCTTGGCTAGCTTTGCAATTTTAGGTTTTTTTTAGTTTACAAAATCGTCATTTATGCCTGCAATCCAAGTGTTATACTTATATTAAACATTTTGTAGTGGGAACCCTATTCACTAAAATTTATATTCCCAATCTTGTATTGTAAATAATAGTTAGGATACTTAAGGATGTATGGTGTATGTGTGTGATTCTACGACTGTACTACAAATTCATATATTCGTTAGGCTACTATAGTTCTTGACATCTTGGTGCGTGACAGGTTTTATTAAATTTGTGGAAATCCTAGCTATTCAGTATACTCAGGTTCGATCATTGCTTCCGTTGATAAAGGATTCCCAATAATGCCCGAGGTTATTATTAGCATATAATGAATACTATATTAGCTTGTATTCAACATCATTATATATTAGAAAAGTGGGGTGTGTGTGCATGGTATGGTTGGGTTAGTGTTTCACCTTCTGGTAGGTGTACCTTGTATGGGGTGTTATGGCTTACTCATATTGGGTTATATTTCTTTTGTGACTTTTTCTTATTGATCATACTTTTCATATCCTATTGTAATACTTGTTGGGCCTTGTGGCTCATTTTCTTATTGACGTCATTTTAGGTAAAGGCAAAACTAAGGTAGAGGGCAAGCCTAGCAGGGGCGGATCTTTGGGGGATTAGATGTGTATAGAGCTCACCAAAAGACTCCCAAGCAGGTCTTGGGAGTCTTTTGTTTGTGTGTCCAGCTCTAGTTGGACTCATGTTTTTTGGGGAATTGTATATATTTTGTGGTCATGGCTTAGTATGTTGTAATTAATGGAAACCTAACTCTTGTGTATCTTTTGTCTTGAATGGCTATTTATGTTGGCGATGGAAACAAAGAATTATGTGGTTTGTTGAGTTGTGTTATTCCTATATGTTATCTTGTGACTCAAGGTTGGATGTGCTTGTTCAAGATACTTTTGCACTATTACTTATGATGTCTTTTTCACGGATCCTCTACGCTAGTAGGGGCTATGGGAGGTGGGCCGTTACATTTTGGTATCAGAGTAATGGTTGAGGGAATAAGATGAGTCTTTGTACACGTAGGTATTGTTGGTTCTTTAAGGTATGGCTACTCAAGAGGGGGGGTGAATTGAGTAATTAAAATTTTTATCTATTTTAATAAATATTCTTGATTAATAATTTTATTTAAAAAAATATATTTGATAAATATAATAAATTATGTTTGAGATTAATAATTAATGCAATCCACAAGATATAACAAGAATAAATAAAATGAAGCATAACACAATTTATTGTGGTTCGGTGTTTCCACACACACTTAGTCCACTCTTCTGAGGTTTAACCACTCTTGGGTTTTAACTAAATCAATTTCACCAAGATTTCCACATTAACTCACATTGAAAACTAAATATACACCTAGATTACAACGGGTTCTAGACAACTATTACACCAAGATTTTCACTCTAACTTACCTTGAAAATTAAATTTATTTAGATTTTAATGGTTCTAGGAAACCTATACAATACTCAATTATAATTTAAATGTTTACAAATAATTTGTCCAAACTTGGACACAAATAAGCAATTAAGCACACAAATATATAAGATAATAATAAATAAATAAATAAATTAGTGACCTATGAGAAATTCGGTGTAGACTTGAAAATAATTTCGTTTTCTTATCTTGTGGCTCTACGATTGATGTGCAATAATATTTCATAAGCCTCAGATTGCTTAGATGATAGCTTGAAAGTGTTTGGGATCTTTTGGGTCATTTGAATTTGTAATGGAAGCACTTGATATCTGAAAAATGACATTGGGGGGTATTTATAAGCATTTGGGATATTTTTCTAATGGTAAAAAATTTGAGTGTTATGGCAAGAGTAACTTAGAATTTAATTTAAAATTAATATGTTCACTCATATAATTAAGAAATCTTGTAGATTAGTTAGCATGTGGGCGCAAGAAAAGACTTGGGCTAGCTGGAGATTGTGAGTTCGATTGAAGGGGCATGCGCGCATAGGGAGAAAATGCTAGAATTAATTCTAGTCAAGGGACACCAAAACAACGTCATTTTGGAGGCACATATCCCTTTCTAAATATATATGTTATAAAAATATTTAATAAATTAATCTAAACAATATTTTAAAAAATATTTTTAATAAAAAATAATATTTTTGGTAATACTTATGCTATGAAAATATTTTATAAATTAATCTAAAAAATATTTAAAAAATGTTTTTATTTGAAAATAATATTTTTGATAATACATATGTTATAAAAATATTTATAATTTAATCTAAAAAATATATAAAAATATTTTTGATAGAAAATAATATTTTTGGTAATACATATGCTATGAAAAATATTTTATAAATTAATAAAAAATAATTCGTTACTATAATTAATATATTTAAGAAAAATACTCTTTTTGTTAATCACTAAAAATACTATAATTTGTATATTGAAAATTCTCTTTTTGTTAATTATCAAAACTTAATTAATATGAGCAAGTTAGCCTAATATTCTCCCCATTTTTTATGATGACAAAAACATGATTCATAAGATGATTAATTTGATAAAATATTTTTGAACTTTCTCTTAATTTTATACTATAAGCTCTCCCTTTCAAAAATACTAATAGCATGTATAAAAATATTTTGAATATAACTTAATAGATAAATTTTTTTGTAAAGTATTTTAAGGACCAAACTTGATTGCCAAATTTGATTGTCTTGATTGCATCTGCTTGCCTTGAATGCCTAGCCTGATTGCTTATCTCTCAGATATAGAATTTCATCACATACAAGATCTCTTAATAAAAAAAAAAAAAAAATCATACATTCTTCTCCCCCATACAAAAATATTTACAACTTAAAAATTACAACTCACTCTCATACATATAATGTCACATCTCATAAGATCTCATTTTTCTCCCCTTTTTGTGACGACTGGCCTCCTAGAGCCCCCGGTAGCATAGAGAATATGTGAGAAAGTCATCATAAGTAATGGTGTAGAAGCATCCTGAACAACAACTAACCATGAATCACAAGTTCACATATGGGGACAAGACAACTCAACAAAACACATAATTCTCCGTTCTCGTTGCCAACATATGCAACCATTCAAGATAAAAGTTACACAAGAGTTGGGCTCCCATTTATTACAACATACCAGGCCATGATCACAAAATATATACAAGTCCCCAAAATATAAGAGTCCAACCAGAATTGGACACAGAAACAAAAGACTCCCAAGACTTTGTATTTATGTGAGTTTTGTACACATCTATCCCATGGACCTAGCCCCGCTGGACTCACCTACAACTTTAGTTTTGCCTTTTCTTGGAATGACGCAGAGTAGGAGAATGAGTCACATGGCCTAGTAAGTATAACAACGAAGAAAAAATGGAGGACATGATATAGCATGAATAAATTACAACAAACCCACCAAGTCTAAGAATAGGGGAATCAAGCCTAATGAATCATGTCCATGGCTTGCACTCAGGACCCACAAGCAAAAGAATATGCAAGCATACATTTAAATCTCATTAAACTTTCACAAATAATAATGACGGACACTTGAGGCCAGACAACTCAACTCCAAGGTCATAACCATACCATATGCCACGAGCTCATTGGGGCCTTGATAACTCCATTCCAAGGGTTAGGTTCGTGAATATGTATTACCCTTGAGGCCAATCAGCTCCATTCAATACCTTAACTCACAACATATAATTCATAAAATATGAAAACATGCACATTTATTGCGCAAGAACATTTAACCAAGAGGTGGAATATACAACACTGAAAAATAGATTAATTAAGCAACACTCCAAAAAATTCCAGATTCTAGACCGATATTAAGGAGGCTGTTTCGGGCTCAATTCACAACCAAAAATTTCAAGTCTTATACCAAAACGAAGCCTATGATGTCTAGTTTATAGAGAAACAAACGGTTTACAAATTAGATATAACCACAAAGAGTTATATCCCAAAAATCAAAACAAGGCAAACTATGTGCTACAGTAAATTATGGAATTCCTGACAGAGTTTAATAAGGACACTACGGTTTCAAATCAAAGCCAAATAATTTGAACCATATATCAAAACGAAGCCCATTAAGTCTACTTTCGAATAAAAAAAGTGGATTGTAGTTTGGATATATGTACAAAAATTTATATACAAAAGAACACAATAATGTCAAATCTGAAAAACAGAGTTCCAACAGCGACAATACCAAAATTGAGAGAATAACTTTTTGAAATTGCAGAGAAATTAAGGATCTTGCCATCAAACAGCAAGATAGAGATAGGAATTTCTATTTGAAAGGAGAAGAGGAAAGAAATCTCACAGGAATTCAAAAATTTTCCATGGGAAGAGATCTTACAACAACTTGCATCATATGAGAAATAGGAAGAGAGGATCTTACCTTAAGCCGATCTTAGACGGTTAACCCCAACAAGCAAGTTTCTAGGACCACAACTCCAACTTTCTCGAGCATAAAATCAAGGAGAAGAAGAAGAAGAAGAAGAAGAAGAAGAAGCAAGGAACAAGAAGTCAAGAGAAGAAGAACGAGAGAAGAGAAAGAAGAAATGGTGACCTATTCTCTAAGGTTATATATATATACCCTCCATTTTTCTCACTTTGCCCATATACAAGTAAAGAAATGCCACACATATCCCATCTTTAATTCATTTAAATAAATATAAAACTTATATATAATCTCATACAAAATCATACTTTGACTCTTCTACAATTCTCCGTCATATCAAAATTTTCAACCATTTTCCTTAACTTCCCCACACATATAAATCTCATTCATCTTGAATTTTCACAACACATTAAATGGCTCAAACTTCTAAATAATATAATATCGAAACATAATGCACATCAAAATAATATCAAAATAATCTAGACCCACTAACAGTTCGTTATAGTTTCTCCCCCTCTTAAAAGAATTTGGTCCCTCAAATTCGTGCCTGATTACGCGAATAATTGATGGAATGAACACTTCATGTCGTCCTCAAGCTCCCATGTGGCTTCCTCAGGGCCATGTTGTTGCCATTGAACTTTCACATACAGAATAGTCTGATTCCTTAATACGTTTTGCTTTCAGTCTAGGATATCTATGGGAAACTCCTCATATGTTGCATGTTTGTGAATCTCAAGAGTATAATAATCAATAATGTGTTGAGGATCCGGAACGTTCTTGCGCAACATTGATAGATGAAAAACATCGTGCACACCTGCTAACTGCGGCGGCAAAGCTAAACGGTAGGCTAAAGACCTTACCCGCTCCAAAATCTCGAAGGGTCCAACATATCGTGGGCTAATTTTCCCTGCAACTACAAATCTTTGCACACCCTTCGTAGGCATAACCCTTAGCCACACATGATTTCCAACATCAAATTCCAAAGCATGGTGCCGCCTATAACCATAACTCTTCTGAACGTCCTGGGCTATTCTTATTCGAGCCCTGATAATATGAACCTTCTTGGTGGTCTGTTCTATCACCTCAGGCCCTTGTAACACTCTGTTTCTAGCCTTCTCTCAACAAATGGGTGACCTACATGGTCTACCATATAATGCCTCATAAGGAAACATCCCAATGCAATGCTGGAATGAAAACTATTATTGTATGCAAATTCTACCAATGACAAGTAGTCATCCCAGTTCTCACGAAAGTCAAGCACATAGGCTCTCAACATATCCTCCAGGGTTTGTATAGTTCGCTTCGTTTGACAGACGCCTATGAATGGAATGCAGTACTAAATCTTAACTGGGTCCCCAATGCCTCATGCAAGGCTCCCCAAAAATGAGACGTGAATCTACTATCTCTATCTGACACAATACTGACTGGAACTCCATGTAGCCTTACAATCTCCTCAATATACAATTTAGCCAGATGAGTCAAGGAAAAGGTCTTCTTAACTAGTAAGAAATGGGCTAACTTTGTCAATCGATCCACTATCACCCATATCGCATCGTATCCCTGTTGAGTCCTAGGCAAACCCATAACAAAATCCATAGAGATGTGATCTCATTTCTATTTTGGGATTGGTAACGATTATAACAATCCAGCAAGCTTCTGATGTTCTACTTTTATTTGTTGGCACACTACACATTGGGACACAAATTTAGCCACATCCCTTTTCAATCCGTCCCACCAAAACTGGCGCCGCAAATTCTAATACATTTTGGTCGTGCCCGGGTGGATAGTATAGCGAGTTTTATAAGCTTCTATCAAAATTCCCCACCTTAGTAATAATCCATTATCCCTTTTACTAAATCCCAAGGCATCAAATTTCTCCATTTCAGACAATATCATAGCTAATTTCTCATCAGTAGGTTGAGTCACCCGAATTTGTTCAACCGAATCACAATGTATTATCATGTGGCCACAAAACATAATAGGTCTCATTTCGAAAGGTGAAATGGATAAGCAGCTCAACTGTTGCAACAATCGCCACTCATGTACCATCATAGCTGCAATAGAAGCTCCCCGTCTACTCAAGGCATTTGCTACCACATTAGCCTTCCCTGGATGATATATGATGTCACAGTCATAGTCCTTGAACAATTCAATCCACCACTGCTGTCTCATGTTCAATTCTTTTTGGGAGAAGAGATATTTTAAACTCTTGTGGTCTGTATAAACTTCCACCTTCTCGCCATATAGATAATATCTCCAAATCTTCAACGCAAATACCATCACTGCCAATTCCAAATCATGTGTCGGGTAGTACATTTCATGCTTTTTCAATTGTCAAGAAGCATAAGCAATTACACGACCATCCTGCATCAAAACATAACCTAACCCCAAATAAGATGCATCACTACACATAGTGAATTTCTCCCCATTTTTAGGAATAGCTAACACTAGGGTGGTAGTCAGCCTCTGCTTCAATTCTTGGAAACATTTCTCACACGCCTTGGTCCATTCAAATTTTGCTCCCTTTCAAGTTAATTTCGTCAATGGAGAAGATAAACTGGCAAACCCCTCAATAAAATGCTGGTAGTATCCTGCTAACCTAAGGAAACTACGAATCTCTATCACTATCATGGGCTATGGCCAATCTACCAGTGCCTTAATCTTTTCGGGGTCAACAGATAGATCTTCTTTTGAGACCACATGTCCCAAAAATCCCACATGTGACTGCCAAAAATCACACTTACTGAGTTTGGCATACTACTGTTCCTCCCTGAGTCTCTGTAAGGCAAGTCTAAGATGCTCCTCATGGTCCTTACTTGGGGAATAAACCAAGATATCATCTATGAAGACAGTTACAAAGCTGTCCAAGTACTCCTTGAACACCCTATTCATTAGATCCATAAAAATAGCTAGAGCATTAGTTAATCTGGATGGCATAACTAAGAATTCATAATGTCCATAGTGGGTCCTAAAGGTCGTCTTCTGCACATCTTCTCTAACACATACCTGGTGATAGCCAGATTTCAAATCAATTTTGGAAAATACAAACACTCCATGAAGCTGGTCTAACAAGTCATCCACCCGTGGCAATGGATACTTTTTCTTCACTGTCACTTGATTCAGCTAGTGGTAATCAATACATAGCTGCATGGATCCATCCTTATTCTGCACAAACAACATTGGAGCACCCCACGGAGATGCACTAGGTCGAATGAACCCTTTATCAATTAGTTCTTGTAATTGAGTCTTTAATTCCTTTAACTCATTTAGGGTCATTCTATAGGGAGCTTTTGAAATAGGTTGGGTGCTTGACACCAAATTAACAGCGAACTCAACTTCCCTTTGAGGCGGTAGTCCTGAAAACTCATCTGGAAACACATCTAGAAATTTACACACCACAAGAATTTCAGATAATTTTACCTTACTACCCACGCTAGAAGTTACAAAGGCTATGTACGCCTCACATTTGTGTTGCATCAATTGCTCAGCTTTCATTATTGAAATCATTGGGGTTGAACTCATCAGTTTAATAGCCCTATATACAATCCCTAGTTGCTATGGAGGCCCAAAATAAACTATCTTCTTACCACAATCCACTTTAATGTAATGGCGGAATAACGAAGCCATGCCCAAAATCAAGTCAAAATCCTAAATGTCTAACACTGCTAGATCACTCAACAAATCTCTATCATGCACCCTAATCTCACAATCTCGGAGTACATCACTACTCACCAACACCACATCCCCAGGTGTAGACACAAGAAAATAGTATGGTAATGCAATTCTAGGGATAGGGACATGGCACAAAACGTGCGGTGCAATAAATGAATGTGTGGAACTCGTATCAAAAAGCACATGTACATCCATACCATATAAGGAGAGTATACCTTGAACAATCTCATTGCTCCTCTTAGCATTAGCGGCTGTCAGGGTGAATACCCGACCCTGCGTGATGTTGATCTATAATGGTAGGTCTCTGGGTTAATGGTGCTATCATCTAAGGAATTGCTCCCTATATCCTAGGCCATCCTGATCTTTGAATAGTCCTCTAACCTTGACCTCCCGACCTTTGATCCCTGAACTGAGGTGGTTGTGGGTAATTGATGGCTATGTGTCATCTCCTGCCACACCTATAACATATCACATCCTGAGAAACTACCGCCCGCTGGTGCTGAGGATAATCCCTTACAAACTCGGAGGAATAAGAGGGCTAAGATAGATAGAGAGGGTCCTAACTCAGTAGGAGTTTCTATGGACCTGCTTTCAAAGGATTTTTTCAATTTCTCTACGACAGACCTTCTGCCATCCCCCCCCCAGATTGACAAGGCTACTGAGGAAGAAAAGATTCCAGAGAAGTCATCATTGAGCCTAGGGGCCCAAGTGGCTATAACAACTGCCTAAGATGAATGGGAGTTTAGGGAGAATTCCGAGGCTCAAGCAAAGTTGGAGAGACATCATGGCCAAAATTGGGCCATCAGCAACTTACCTTTTCCATAGCAAACGAAGCGACCGGGAATGAGAATGCTGGTGTAACGACTCGTTAGTGGATCTAGGAGTTTATTAATATTTTATTTATGGGAATTTAAAATTTTACCCCTGTTAAATTAAATGTTGGGGAAATATTTTTCTTATGTGAATAAAATTATAAATGTTATTATCATATTTGATGAAAGGAGGAGAAATAAAGAAAATGAAAATGTTTGAAAAGTCCAACTTAGTGGGCTAACATGGATTAGGCTACAAAAATTGGGTTAAGCCCAAGTGCAAGTTGTGTGGTATTCTATTTAAGTAAATGAAATGTATTGGGTTACCCATTGTGTAATGACCCATTAGAGGGTTTAGATTTTATTTAGAAATCTTTTAATTTCTTATTTAAGTTTTGTTTAAGTAATTTTTGCCAATTAATTATTTAATGAGGCAATTTAGAGATTTTAATTGTGAGATTAGCATTTAATTCTTTTCAATTAGTGTGGAAATTAAATGCAACGACTTGAGGGTCAATTGAGGATTTGATATTAGCATTTAATTAATTAATTAGAGTTATTAAGAGATTGATTAAATCCATCCGTGAGAGAAGCTTTGGGTTTAAGAGTCTCCTAGTCCAAATAGGAAAAGGTTTTAAGAGTCTCCAAGTTCAGGTGGGAGATTGAGAGATGGCTTCTAGGGCTTCTCATGCCATTATATATAGATCATAAGTCTTATTTTATTTTCACGCCGCTTAGAAAAAGATCAGAGAGAGAAAGAGCCTAAGTGAGAGAGCAGTTGTAACACCTCACCTCGCTAAGCAATTTCCGGGATTTCTTTTTTTTTTTTTTTTCTTCCAAGTGCAACATGTGCGGTATGTCAAAAACAATCTTCACATGCAGATACAAACCCCGAGAACCACAGTCTTGCCCATTTAACTAACAAGATCAATAATCTCAAACTAAACAAGACATTATAATGCAACAGAATAAATATCATCAAAATGTCGTGGCCTACCTTGAGTTTCATACATAGTGTTCCCACACCGGAATACATATTACAACACTACCAAATGATAACAACATTATCATACAGCCATTCATACATATATCAAAGTAGATACTATCGCCTCAATATGCTACAACACTATCATACTAAGCACCGTTGGCCTTCAACTGGCCACGTCTTTGCCTTCGCAACTGTCCCTAGCTGGAACATTGAAGATTCCAGGGGCATAACCCATGTTAGATGATAAAACATCTAAGTGACGGCATGAAACAGTTTACAAAATGCATGATAGACATACAAGCATGGCATATACACACACAACAACATGCAACACGTCTAACTTTAGAAATCTCCCTGACATACTCAACCTCCCGTGGAAAATCCATTCCACACACTATTGGGGTTGACCTTGTCGCGACATACTTTATCCCTCGAGTGCCCTACCGTGTCACTCATTCTCCTGGATTAACATTACCCCATTCTCAAATAGACCCCATCCCATCCCACACGGACACAACACCGACACGAATATTAATACTCTGATAATATGAAAGTCACACTCTATGCACCGACTCTTTTATAAGTAAAAATAGTTGATGCAATATACCACATGTTCAATATACAAATGATGCCACAAGTACATAGTAAAACACCTTTGCAAAACAACCTAAGTTCCGGAGTGTAAAACCGCTCACTAGAACTGGTCCATTCGCGTGTAACCTAAGTTCGGGAGGGTAGAACTGCTCACCTGAACCCATTACACACACTTCAACACATTTTCAACAAGGTAAAGCTAGAATCAGACCACTCACCTCGAACGTATTCAGATCGCCTTGATCCTTGTGCACTACCTCGATTTGCGTGCCAAATCCCAAATACTTGAACTTATATTCAACCTCGAGCCACGATACTCTCTAAACATCATATTTAATTAAGGAAGCATCAAAAATCCATTTTCCTCAATTTTTCCATAATTTTCTCTATTTTCTCCCAATTTTCACCTCGATAATTCCAAAATAATTATCTCCTCAAATGTTTTCCCAAATATTTCAACATGGAAAATCCTAAAATAATTAAATAAAAATACTAGAAGAAAAATACCAAATTGCCCCTATCACACGAGCCCTCACGTGCCTAGCATGTGCAGCCACGTGCCACCGTCTTCTTTCTTAGATCCAGCTTTCAAGTGCAGCCACGTGCCACTGTCTTCTTCCTTAGATCCAACCGCTGACGGTTGCTCTGATAGACAAAAAAACAATGCCACCTTGAAGCCCTTGAAGAATCGATCACAATGCCACCGGTTTCAGGCCGAAAGGCCACCGAAAAGGCCACCAAACAACCAGTTGCAGGTGGCTCGTGGCGGACCGCTTCAGCTTTTCTAGGCTTGCTTAAATAGCCTTCAAATGTGCTCATTTCAATCCGAAATTCTCCAGAAACAAAGCCCACACACCAACGAGTAAAAGCCCTCTATCCACTCTCCTCGATTCACACTAAAACGTGGTAAATTTTTGTGTGTAGTTTTGACCGAAACCCTCGTTATTTATAGGCGATTTCAGGCCATTTTTCCACCAATCAACGGCCAAGGCTTGTCCTCCAAGCTTCCTAGCGCCATATACAGCCTCCCCCGAACCTCCCTCGACCGTTCCATCGCCGGATTCGGCCTCCACGTGTGCGGATTTACGGCAACCAATTTTCAGGTGCTGTGTTCACATTGCAACTTTCATTAATTACACTTTAACCCCCATACTTTCTTCCAATCTCGTTTTGGTCTTTCCCAAGCACCCCTGAACTATCCAATACCACTATTAAGGACCACAAGTTTAGAACTCTTCATTTGATCCTTGAAACTCTCAAAAAATTACCATTTTGACCTTCATTGGGCAAAAAATTACACTTAGGCCTAGTTGACTATTTTGACCTTAAATCCATTTGTTTTAACCCGAAATCACTTAAGGATTGTTCTACACATAAAATATTGGTCCTTAACATGCTTCGTTGACTTTTCGAATGTTCCTTTCGTCGATTCGATTTTCTCAGCCTGGTTCATAGCTGTACCGAAAACTATTCCCGATGCAACTTCTTTCGTCACCTAAAATCATAATTTGTATTACTTGTTGATACCATTACATTTTCCTTGGTTGTTTAAGGTCCGAGATTCTCCCTTTGATCGATTCGGTCACTTAAGACTGCGATAGTGTACCCTAAAGCCTCATTTTTTCAAAAATTCCAGTTATACCCTTCATAGAATTCCATTTATATCCTTAAAAAATTCCTGGGTATTGCATTCTCCTCCCCTTAATAAATTTCGTCCTCGAAATTTGGCCCGTGATAATTGAATCACTACTATTGCTAATGACTCCCAATTGAAATGTCATAGATACCACTCCTAATCCTTAGCAATCATTCATAACTTACATCCTAACACGATCCATGCTTACCAAACATCTTACTTATTTTCCAGAATATCCCGTTGTAGCTCTATACCGGTGGCTACACGAATCCTAAAATAATTTATAAAACCTAATATCATTCCCAATCGTGTCCTCAAAATACATTTTACTTGGCTCCTAAATCTCCCAACCCACTCTTATGCTAATGCATATGTCATGATCACACAAAAATTGAGCTAACTTGGCTGCCATGATTGCACAGAAATTGATAACATTGAACTAACTCGGCTGCCATGATTGCACATAAATTGATAACATTGAACTAACTTGGTGTACCTTTTTCTCAATTATTAGTACCTCGATTGCACATTAACTTTAGAGATAATTTCTTAGCCTCTTGCGGCTGGTCACTCAAATCATCAATTTAGGTCTATCAAGAACTCAATTTCTCTTATGGCAACCTAACATCCTGGCATGCTTACTATTTCTCTTCCAAACACTATCCATCAATCAGATCAATTTGTCTCCACATAGAACTCTTGTGTTGTTTCAATTCAACATTCATAAAACAACATTCCATCATTATACTATCAACTAGAGCACCCAAACCTATAAGTCATTCGTAGCACCTCACCGTAGTACTACCAAATGTTCTATCTCAACTAAGCGATGCTTTTCATAGCCCTCTCATGTGAGAAAAATCTCAGTATGAAGTCTGTTAGAATGGGAGGCACTATGGCACACACTAAGAGAGGGGGTGAATTGGATATTTTAAAAATCTTGATAGAAGTTGAAAACTTTTTGACCCAATTGAGGTTTTAGTGATTTAAAACATAGAACATATGAAATGACAAATGTAAAGCAAGAAGAATAAATGACACAAAGGATTTATAGTGGTTTGGCTTAAACCAAGCCTAATCCACAACCTTATCTCCCACTAAGGATTTTGAACCAATTCACTAAAACCTCCTACTTACACAAGTAGGCCCTCTAGCTACACAAGCTAGGAAATAGAACCTCCTACTTAAACCAAGTTGGCCCTCTAGCTACACAAGCTAGGAAATATAAGAAGTGTACAATTGGAGATAATCTAAGACATGAATCTCTTAGTTACAATGTTTCTCAAAAATGATACAAGGTTTGAAGTAAATAATTACAAGTGAAGATCAAAGCCTTGAAGAGAGAAAATTAAAGCACAGACGATTTTAAATACAAATGAGAATAACAGTAAGCTCAAATAATTTCATTCCCATCCATTAGTCTTCTCTTGATCTCCTTGATATGCATATATAAGCATCCCAAGAGTTTTGCCCAAAATTAACCGTTATTGAGCCGTTAGAGATTGAAAAACTAGCTGTTACAAGTTTCTGAGAAACACATAGTCGACAGATAAAATAGGTTAGTTGACTATTTCTTCAAATAAAACTAGGCATAGTCGACAGACAGTAAGTCATAGTCGACTATCTTCCAACACAAATTACCCATAGTCGACAGATGCAAAAATGTGAAGAAAATTTTAAAACTTATGTACAAATATAGTCGACACAAGAAAAGTCATAGTTGACTATCCTTACATGATAGTCGACAGAAGCCTTAAATAGTCGACAGATCAAACCAGCATAGTCGACTATCCTTATAACATAGTCGACTATTTTTAGGCATAGTCAACAGAAATAAACCATATAGTCGACTATCCATTTGAAAAGATTTAAAACTTAACAACTCCTCATTTTGATTCTTTTGAAAGTAAGTTGAGATTATCAAAAATATATTTATTTTGAATCTAAACACACTCAATCACACTTCAACATTTCTCCTATATATATTTTTCATAACTTTGCTTCAAGGAGATTTAAAGATTGATTTTCTCATACATATAATCCATATAATAAATATTGATTTTCATATAGTCATTATCAAAACTATTTTATTACCAAGAGTAAAATATCAAAGTCAAACACGTCTCCATTATCCCCGACTTCTAGGAGCAGATTTTTACTCGTTCTCTACTAGTCGATTTAGTTCCCACACAACTATCTTAAATGGAAACCCTTATGGGACAACTTCTGATTTCCACTGGGTCTTCGACAACACCTAGCATAGCTTTAATAATTTAGCCTACTGTCTTACAACCCAAATAAAATTTTCATAGTGGAAACAACTCATTCATATGCTTCGTTAAATCAAAGCATATCTCTCGGAAAGAAAAACACTTCGGTTTACCTATCATCATATAGCTTACCATATCTTCATGTTGACTTTGTATCATTCTATAGATCAACTTATGTTTTCAAGAGTAGCAAGATATACCTACTATTGCTCCAACCTTTTTATATCATCGAAAGTATGGTTCGAGACAACTAAATCAAACCCAATTGCTCACGATTCTTGGGGGTGCGTAATATTAGATCCAAAAGCCAAGTCAATAATCGTAATTAAATTGCTCCCAAAGCTATATGCAGAAAACGATCGTCTTTCCCCTTGCTTAATCTAGAAACATATTTCCTAAGCAACTCCACAACACATGTCTATACCAACGATTATTCCTATGAACACAATTACTTTTTCACCACAACTTTTAAATTCTCAGGCCTACTCATCAATTCTGAGTAACCATAACTTCATGAGTTTCTATTGTGAATGCAATTATCCTAGAAGAATCCTTTCGTAAACCTTTGGTAAAAGTCTATCTAACACTGTTTCTTCACTTGAGATTACATTTTTTTCTCGATTCTCTCTTTTGACAACCATAGCCCACAAGAAAAATATCCAGGTTAAGTCATCTTCCAAGCCCTCAACCATTTCATAAACGAGTAGGGATTCTACCACAGTGCTCCGGCCCATAGGAACTTGGACTCTAAACCATACAAAACATCCTCAGTGTTGCCCAAACGTTGGCACCTGACCGTCTCCACAGTTCATTGTGTTGCTCCGATTCATGGGAATCACACCCCGAACCGCGAGCCAACCACCAGTCCTCTGCCTTGGTCCCTAAGCTCAGATCCGTTGTTATAGGCCAAACACCAATGGTGTTATCGTTACGCTAGAATTCCTCATTCCATCTCCGAGAGCTACAGTAGTCTATTAGTACTAATCCAAATCCCTTATCTCTTAGTTTCTTAATTTTCTTTCCCAAAGAAGATATCACCCAATTTGTGTGGGGCACCCTGTCCTAACCATTCCCCGTACCTCGGATTTTCTTCTATAAGCAAATCTTCTTTAGTTTCCAACTTACCATAGAACTTCACATTCTTACTGCTACCCTTGTAGGTGCTATAGTTATTTCTTCCAAAATTACTAGAAATCCACCCAGCATTATTATCGTATTCAAAAGTTATACTAGGTTGCGTAACCCTACTTTCCTATAGACTTATGTCATAATCATAGGCTCCGTCTATCACAAATCTTGTTCTAAAAGCTCTGTCCTCCTGTATATGTTTCTAACATCCCATTTCCACTTGACACCTCACCTTATGGATCATCAATCCTATTTCTCTCTTTGAATCTATTAGGATCAACTTCAACTTGTTAGGATCTAATCATGTCTCAAGATATCTTTACGAGCTCTACCAAGCTTTAGCAAGTCCTATCTCACTGCTTGGTGCCTTAAAACTCAAGACAAGACTTTTATGATTACCCTTCAATTGGTCCTTGACCATCGTTATGCTAACTATTTTCTTTTGAGTTTGAACCTTCCTAAATCAACTAAGGTCATTTCAAGCTTAAGATGTAATTGTTTCCTTAGGTTGAAATATCATTTTATCTCCAAATCTATACCATATGCGTAAATTCCCTTTAGAAACATCAAAGTCAAACTCGAAATTCTCTTATCCTAAAATCTTTCTAATCTCCAAGGTTCGTCCTAAATCACAAATCTCTAGATTATCATTGACTTTTATATTATTTACAATCCCAAAATCATCAAGTACGGTTCATTTTGCAAATCCTCTATGCGCCAAAAAATTCTTTCAAATTTCCAATTTAAAGAAAAAGTTCTAATCTTCAAAACATGCGGATCTTGCGTTTGATATCCAAGTAACTTTTCGATCACAACTTGACCCTAACTATAACCAATTTATGGCCGTTTTCTCTTTGTCTAGCAGTGATCATTAATAAGGGGAAATAAATTGGAAGCACACTTAAAGATTTCACTTAAAGGGAAAATTTTTATTGATACTCAGAACATGTTTACACAATTACTACCAGGATAAACTTTCAGAACCCCAAAACAGGAATTCGATCCTCAATTATTTCCGATTTGTTTTCCTCGTCTGACTCTAACTAATATCCTCAATATAGCTCTTTCTTCTATTATTTCCCAAAACTTCCACAAGACTCAAATTTATACCTTGACTCTCTTTGTCCTTGAATAACATATGAAACCAAATACATATGACTCGTTCCTATGAGTCATTTTCTTAAGGTAATATTTCCTTATCAATTCTAGATCCTTTATCTCAATATCAACAATTTTGGATTCTTAAAACCCTCAAATTCTATTTTCTAAAGCACTCATCGAATCATCCTGGGTTACTTACTTGGATCATTCCTTAGGATCCTTGATCTTTATTGAGTCATTCCTACCCTCGAATCTTAATGATCTGTTCAAAAACCTGTTTTACCATTGGGTTACGTCATCCATAACTCGCCCATACCTAGTAACCACCAGTTATCCCAAAATTCTGCAAAAGGATTTTGACTAATGATCTCTAATTTACAATTCCCAAATCTCATGGATCCTCAGTTGTGGTTATCGAACCAACCTTACATTCGAACCGCATTGTTGATCTCTAACTCTTATGGCTAAGTCTTTCCAATCCGTTAACACCTAGCACGGTTTAGTATTCTCCAATTAATAACCCCAGGGACCTCAACCGACAAACCCCAAATCTCTAAATAGGGATTTTGTCTTTACGATCCACCAATTTCTTTTCCCCTAAGTCCCCATTCAGAATTTTCACTAATTGGTTCTAACTGAATCCGTTCTTCTTAAGTCTCCGCTTCGGGTATCTAACTTAATTTCGGGTGGCTAACTTAACCTTAGGATTTATTTTAGCTGCAAGCCATTGTTATTCTCCCACGTCCTTTGATGAGTTCTCCTAGTAACCTCAGTCGTTTCACTTATCTCAGTAGGGCACGACATTATCACATATCCGAATCGGGAGGTAACTAAGATTTTCTAAAATTCTTTAAAGAGGTTATACTATGCTTCAAGCTATACCAACACCACAAAATATTCACATTCTGTTAATCATATGTTTATGTCATTTTGACAATTCTCATTACTGGCTTCCTCACTCCTAAAAGATGTGACTAGAACTTGTCCGACTCCTCGTGTTGCTGAAAGTATATTCAAATTAAAAATCTCAAATTTCACCTCTCTAGAGTCTCCATATTATTTTCATCTATGTTCCGAATGTCTCTTAGAATCCATAACCCTGTTTTAAGTTCTCGTTCAACAGTTCTAACCATGCTAAGTTCAACAACCTAGCTTAATCATCCTAAAGTTTTAACCTAGGGCTCTGATACCAAATGTAACACCCCGCCTCACTAGGCATGTCACTATAAGGCAATTCCCGGGATTTCTTTTTTTTTTTTCTTCCTTGTGCAACACGTGCGGTATGTCAAGAACAATCTTCACATGCAGATACAAACCCCGAGAACCACAGTTTTGCCCGTTTAACTAACAAGATCAATAATCTCAAACTAAACGAGACATATTAGAACGCAGCGGAATAAATGTCATCAAAATGTCGTGGCCTACCTTGAGTTTCATACATAGTGTTCCCACACTGGAATACATATTACAACACTACCAAATGATAAAAACATTATCATACAACCATTCATACATATATCAAAGTAGATACTATCGCCTCAATATGCTACAACACTATCATACTAAGCACCGTTGGCCTTCAACTGGCCACGTCTTTGCCTTCGCAATAGTCCCTAGCTGGAACATTGAATGTTCCAGGGGCATAACCCATGTTAGATGATAAAACATCTAAGTGACAGCATGAAACAGTTTACAAAATGCATGATAGACATACGAGCATGGCATATACACACACAACAACATGCAATACGTCTAACTTGAGAAATCTCCCTGACATACTCAACCCCCTATGGAAAATCCATTCCACACACCATTGGGGTTGACCTTGCTGTGACATACTTTATCCCTCGAGTGCCCTACCGTGTCACTCGTTCACCTGGATTAACATTCCCCCATTCTCAAATAGACCCCATCCCGTCCCACACGGACACAACACCGACACGAATATCAATACCCCGATAATATGAAAATCACATGCCATGCACCGACTCTTTTATAAGTAAAAATAGTTGATGCAATATACCATATGTTCAATATGCAAATGATGCCACAAGTACATAGTAAAACGCCTTTTCAAAACAACCCAAGTTCTGGAGGGTAAAACAGCTCACTAGAATTGATTCATTCGCGTGTAACCTCAGTTCGGGAGGGTAGAACCGCTCACCTGAACCCACTACACACACTTTAACACATTTTCAAACAAGGTAAAGCTAGAATCAGACCACTCACCTTGAACGTATTCAAATTGCCTCGATCCTCGTGTACTACCTCAATTTATGTGTCAAATCCCAAATACTTGAACTTATATTCAACCTCGAGCCACAATACTCCCTAAACATCATATTTAATTAAGGAAACATCAAATCCATTTTCCTCAATTTTCCCATAATTTTCTCTATTTTCTCCCAATTTTCACCTCGATAAATCCAAAAATAATTATCTCCTCAAATATTTTTCCAAATATTTCAACATGAAAAATCTTTAAATAATTAAATAAAAATACTGGAAGAAAAATACCAAATTACCCCTATCACACGATCCCTCACGAGCCTGGCGCGTGTCTGCGCATGAAAGTTGACGTGTGCAGCCACGCGTCACTGTCTTCTTCCTTAGATCCGGCCACCGACGGTTGCTCTGATGGACAAAACAACGACACCTCCTTGAAGCCCTTGAAGAATCGTTCCCGATGCCACTGGTTTCAGGTCGAAAGGCCATCGGGAGACCAGTAAACGGCCAGTTACAGATGGCTCGTGGTGAACTGTTTCAGCTTTTCCAGCCTTGCTCAAACAGCCTTCAAACGTGCTCATTTCAACCCGAAATTCTCCAGAAACAATGCCTACACACCAAAGAGAAAAAGCCCTTTATTCATTCCCCTCGATTCACACCAAAACGCAGCTAATTTTTGTGTGAAGTTTTGGCCAAAACCCTTACTATTTATAGGCGATTTCCGGCCATTTTTCCACCAATCAATGGCCAAGGCTTGGCCTCCAAGCTTCCTAGCGTTGTATATAACCTCCCCTGAACCTCTCTTGGTCGTCCCATCGCTGGATTCAGCCTCCACGTGCGTGGATTTGCAGCGGCCGATTTTCAGGTGCTGTGTTCACATTGTAACTTTCATTAATTAGACTTTGACCCCCATACTTTCTTCCAATCTCGTTTTGGTCTTTCCCAAGCACCCCTGAACTATCCAATACCACCATTAAGGCCCACAAGTTTAGGACTCTTCATTTGACCCTTGAAACTCCTAAAAAATTACCGTTTTGACATCCCTCGGGTAAAATTAGGAAATTACACTTAGGCTCGGTTGATTGTTTTGACCTTAAATCCATTTGTTTTAACCCGAAATCACTTAAGGGTTGTTCTACACATAAAATATTGGTCCTTAACATGCTCCATTGACTTTCTGGATGTTCCCTTCGTCGATTCAGTTTTCTTAGTCTGGTTAACAGTTGTACCAAAAACTATTCCCGATGCAACTTCTTTCATCACCTAAAATCATAATTTGTATTACTTTTTAATACCATTACATTTTCCTTGGCTTTCTAAGGTTCGAGGTTCTCCCTCTGATCGATTCGGTCGCTTAAGACTGCGATAGTGTACCCTAAAGCCTCATTTTTCTAAAAATTCCAATTATACCCTTCACAGAATTCAATTTATATCCTTAAGATATTCCTGGTATTACAACAGTGTGTTGCGTTGGATAAGCACTGAAAATCATCCAATCCGATCAAAAAAGATTATCAAGGCAAGTTCTTCTCCTTGTAAACCTTCCTTACAGGAGTATGTTTAGCATTCGATCTCAATTTTCCAATAGCTCTTTATTGAATTCTCAGAATTCTTTTACAGTCAGTATACACACATATATATATATATATGCAATTACAATGAGATATACCAGTTCATGCAAGTTTCTTTTACAGCGATTCAATTAGATATCTTCATTTAATCATTCCTAGAATTGTTTCATATCAGTTGGGACTTGTTTTTCCAAGTTTTAATTTGGAATGATGTAGTTTTATTAAGATTTGTTGAAGAAAATAGTCTCTGTGAGCGTTCATTTATGGGTTTAAAAGTTACAGACATCAGGATAGGTTCCCTCATATCTGGATAGATTTTTCAGACCACGTGAGTAGCATCCGGATAGGTTAGAGGCTATCCGGATGGGTCAAAAAGTTTTATGTGAGTGACATCTGGATAACTCTTATTCATATCCGGATGGTCCAGTGATATCCGGATGCGTTGTTTTCATATTCGGATGTGTCCAGCAGTGATTGTGAGTCGTATTTGGATGTGTCTAAGTTCTCTGTGAGTGATATTCCTTTGTGTCGTATTCGGATGAGTCTAAGGCTTTTTGAGAGTGATATCTGGATACCTTGTGTTGTATCTGGATGTGTCCATATATGTTTGTGTCTCGTATCCGAATGAGACCTTTCTCATCTGGATGTCTCTCACAACTTATCTAAAGCTCATGTGTCTTGTATTCGGATGAGACCTTACTTATCTGCATGTCTCTCACAATTCAATTCAAACTCATGTGTCTTTTATCCGGATGGGTGAAATTCATATCCCAATGGGCCTAGGGTGTATAACACTCACACAGAAATTTCATCTTTTCTTATATTGGTTCCAATATCTTTAAAAACCCCAAAGTTAAGCGTGCTCAGGTGGGAGTAATTCTATGATGGGTGATCCCCTTGGGAAGTCTTTATGTTACAATAAATAAATAATTAAATAATTAAATAAATGTCAAAAAAATATTGCAAATCAAGGAAAAATACGAGAAAATCTTTGTATTCCAATATATTAGATCAAATTACATGTTTAGCATTTAATTTGACATGATCAACATTATTTTGTGAGTTTATGTGCATACATCTTGGTATGAGTAATGAGCATGACTTTCTACGAAGCACTACATATTGTGTGCTAGCATGTATATGAGCATTGCATTATGTGCGCCAGGCGGTTAGTCCGTGGGGATCCCGCCAGTTTCAGTTTCAGTTTGTGTGTCGCTCACCTGATGTCGACTAGGGAGCTAGGGGCATATTGCCTATAGTATGTGTTTACAACTTTTATGTTTGCAGGTTTCAGATCAGATAGGTATGTGTTACAGTTATTTGGGCCTATGTGCCAAAGTTGCATACCTGCATTTAGTTTACAGTTTACGTGCATTACATCTTGTAAATGCAATCCAGTGATTATTATATCTTTCAGTACAAGTTGAGTAAGTATTTTATCAGTATCAATATTCTTCGATTCAGCTTTAATTATTCTTTCCAGCTTATTACTTGCTGAGCTTTGTAGTTCACCTTGTACTTTTCACCATTCCAGGTTCTGGCAGGGGAGTACCAGATGTGGGGCCCAACAGTAGTGTCCAGTAGTGTGTGTGCGTGGAGCCGCTCAAAACCAAAGATGTCTGGGAGTTTTATCAATTTGTTAGTTTAGAGCATTTGTCAGTTTAGTATTAGTTTATTTTTCAGTTGAGAGATTTTCCCTTAGATGTAGTTTATGGTTTTCAGTTTGTGTTGACTCAGAGTTTTATTTCAGTTGATTGAGATACTCATTATGGTATCGGATTTTAGGTTATTAGTTAGTTTTGTTTTATTTCCCCTTAGCACCTCTTCTCGGGCAGTTCTAGGAGAGGGGGTGTTACACATTGGGCCATTATGAATTGGGCTAGTGAGTGGGCTTGAGCCCATGTATTTAAGTAAGTTGAATTGAATAAATGGGAAAAGAAATGAGAAAATGCAAATGACCATAAGGGGTATGAGATATTTGTGTGTGTGTGTTTTATGTGGAGGGTAATATGGTAAAAGTAAAGGGGAGAGTGGTTGGTAGACCATTCCCTCCCCCTCACCTCTTCATGGCTTGTTTAATTTTTCATTTCCTCTTTTCTCAATCTCTCTTTCCTGTGGCATTCTTCTTCTTCTTCTTCTTCTTCTTCTTCTTCTTCTTCTTCTTCTTCTTCCATATTTTTCTTATTGTTGGGAGCTTTAAGGTTGCAGTTGATAAGGCTTCTTTTTCTTTTCTTCGGTTCAAGCATCTTCAAGGCAAGTTCTTCTTGCACTCTTATTTTATTTTGTGCAAGATTTCCTTATTTTCCATGGTGATGTTGAAAGGTTTCATGGTTCACGGTTCCCTCATCGATAAAAATGATTTTTGGTATCAGTTATATATTTTCTTCAAACCGTATGTTATGTCAAAGCTTGTTTTGGGTCTTTGTGTTAGTCTCGTTGGGGCTTGTTCACCTCATTTTTCATTCAAGGAATGACATTTATGGGTTAGGAAGCTGGTGGTGATTGTTTTGGGGTGTTTTGGTGTCATTTCTTGTGTTTGTGTGCGTTAAGTCGACTATTTTTGGGGTTTAGTTGACTCAACAAAAACCTATTTTCTCAGATTTTGGTGCCAGCCCTCGGCCCAATCGACTAATTAGGGTTGATCAGTCGACTAAGCTTTAGTCGACTATTCACTTTTTTTCAACACTGTGTGTGTTGCGCTATTTTGACCATAACTTTTGATGTAGAACTTGGAATTGCGATCCATTTAAAGCCTCATAAACTAGAATTAGAGGGCTTTGATTTGATATATATTATCATATACTTTGATTATGATTTGAGTTGGTTAAGGCTTTCCTTAATACAGATTAAGCATGATTGTTGATCTAAGTTGCTATTAATTGCTTCCTCTAGCATCACTTAACCCTCCAAAATGCTAGGATGTGATTGAAGATATGCATATGTGCATGCATGGGCTCATGAGTGAATATGTTATTGAAATGTTTAAATGTGCATGATGTATACACTTTTATAATGGAGCATATGTGTTATATTTATGTGAGATCTCATGAACATTGCATGGCATTACTATTTACGCACCTATTACTTTGCGCAGCGGCTATGTATTGTAGGGTAAGAAAAGGATATCCTAAAGAGCGCCTGACGCGGGTGAGGTGGTTATATACCCGGTAGGCAATGCTCAAGCCAATGGGTGGCAAATTGATTATATATATATATATGTATGCATTCATGCATGTGAATAAAGGGCTTTGAGAACCAATGTGATCCATGTATATGGAAGGCTGTATGAGCCAATACGATGTATGAAGATCTATGTATTCATGAGAAATGAAATGATGCATAAAATGCATAATGGTAATGGCATGGGAATGATTTGAATGATGGAAATAATGGGGAATGCTACTCGTACTTGAGAAGTCGGGTCTATTCCACTTTGATTTATCCATGCCTTAACTCTATCGCTCCATTTGTTGTAATATATTCTTGCTTATGGAATGGTATTATTAATGAGCATTGAAGGATGGGTTTAAATTGTATTGGGGAGTCGGGTGTACTGTATTTGGTTATCCATCCCCTCATTCTTGTTTCCGTTGTTATATATGTAAACTTGTCAAGCCTTATGGCTCACTTTGAAATATAGTTTTGATGGAACATAAGAAAGTGAATTTCTTTGAGGATGTTGTTGTCCAGTCTAGAAGGCATGAACCCAATGGGTGTCTAGATGTAGGGTAATGATTTTCACTAATTTTGAATATGCTTTCGTGTATCGTTTTATGGGTGCTTCCATTTGCTATATATTTGCTGAGCCTTGTGGCTCACGTTGTTTCTTTTATCGTTCCAAGTAATGGAAGATAGATATTTTGGGGCGAGTTCTAGTTAGATATGTACAGAGATATCCCGGCCTCAAAGATTCATGGGTGTATGTTGAGGGCAAGAAATAGAGGGTTCATGTTATTTTTAAAACCTTAGTGCCCTTTTATTTTGAAAATATATGGGCGGTAAGCCCAAGATGATGATGTAATGAATGTTATATAATTTATTTTGGCTCCTATTATTAATGAGCAAATTTAGAAAAGCAATCTCTTTGAAAATTTTGAGTATCTGTATCTATCTTTAATGAACCTTCTCTTAGACTTCCTGTGCTAGTGGGAAAATTCGAGAGTGGGCCCTGACAGCTTGGTATCAGCGCAAGGGTTGGGACGAGAGAAGTCTCTGTACACATAGGAATGTCGGGTAGAGTTAGGACTAAGTTTACTATTCCAAAGTAAGGATTTAATTTAAGATTGTGCTCTATATTAGCTATGCAAGAAGAGATAAATTAGTTTGAAAGGAACAAGGTATGGACCTTGGTACCTAAGCCAAAAGATAAGCAAGCCATTAGAACAAAATGGGTCTTTAGGAACAAGATGGATGAAAATGAAACTATAGTAAAATATAAGGCTAGAGTAGTGGCTCAAGGCTACAACCAATAAGAGGGAATAGATTTTGATGAGGCTTATGCTTCTGTAGCAAGACTAAAAGCTATTTGATTATTGCTAGCTTATGCTTGTAACAAAGGTTTCAAACTATATCAAATGGATGTTAAAAGTGCATTTCTGAATGGGTATATTAAGGAGGGAGTTTATGTTAAGCAACCTCCAGGTTTTGAGGATCCAATGCACGAGGATTATGTATTCAAGCTTCCCAAAGCCTTATATGGACTTAAGTAAGCTCGTAGGGCCGAATATAAAACCTTTAATAATTTCTTCATTAAGAATGATTTTAAGGGAGGGAATGTAGACACCACTTTCTATTTCAAGAAGGATAAAAAGGACATTCTTTTTGTTGGGTCCTAATGATGGTAAAATATCCCAAGAGGGGGGGTGAATTGGGATTAGGAAAGTTTTTCGAAGATTTAAAACTTTGATCAATGAAATAGTGCTAGGTTTCGAAACCTGAAGGAGAGAGTTTCGAAACTAGCCTTTCTGTTTAGTATGTTTCGAAACACATGAGAGGAAGTTTCGAAACTTTACTTACTGGATGACAAGTTTCGAAACTAACTATGGTAGGTTTCAAAACTTTGTTCACTGTTTTGCTGAAAATGAAACTTTTGACTTGATTCGAAATCCTTTACCTTGTATTTCAAAATAATGATCTTTGGCAATGATGATTTATATGAGAAGAGTATACCAAAGATGTTTGTATATCAAAGATAGGTTTTCTATGTATATGTATAAGTTTATGCACAAGAAAACTATTTTAGCCTTTGATATCAAAACATATGAAAACATGTGCAATAGGCAATAATGAGAAGCAAAATCTAAAGAACACTTGCACACAAGATTTATAGTGGTTCGGCACTTGCCTACTCCACTACCTTCAAGCTTCCCACTTGAAGGATTTTGCAATCCCAATCACTTTTTACTTAGTGATCACACAACAAGGGTTTTACAATGGTTCACCCAAAAACCTTACAATGTGAGTTTTTACGGGCTCAACTCAAACCTAGCACCAAGTGAGTTTTAGGCTCAACTCAAACCTTACACCAAGTGAGTTTTATGGCTAAACTCAAACCACAATGAGTTTTAGGCTCAACTCAAACCTTTACACCAAATGAGTTTTTAGGCTCAACTCAAACCTTACAATGTTTACAAGATAATCAAATTTATCTTTACAACCCAAAGAGCAATAAATGCCTTACCACATGGTTGTACAAACCTCTTAACTTGAGGTGAGGAGAGCTAAAGGATGATGCTCGTTGATTGCACTTGCTTCTCCTTTTTCACATCACAATGCACATCTTGGAATGGATGAATGGATCCTCTTTGAAAACTTTGTCAAAAGAGTGGATTTAGATCATTTGTGCTTGTGTGTGTGTCTCTAGTGTGTGTACTCTCTTTGTATCTTGTTCTTGCTCTATCTTCTTGTTCTTGTCTTCAAATACCTGCTATTTATACCAAGAAACAGAAATCTGGCCGTTTATAGCCGTTAGAGACAAGACAGCAAAGTAGGTTTCGAAACATGCAAAGTGTGTTTCGAAACATCACATAAATAGACCAAGGTTTCGAAACATGATCCTCAGGTTTCGAAACATGAAAGCTTCCAGCTAGACAAATCACTTAGAGACAGCAGACAAGTGGGAGACAGAATCTTACACCCACTTTGAATATTTTATAAGCACTCACATTTAAATTCAAATTTGAATCTCTTAAGCATGGAGAATGCATTAAATAAATGATAGAGAAGCATTTTAATAAATACAAAGTTGCAAAACAAATGCATCTCAGTTTTCAAATAAATCTGCTGACAGAATGTCAGAGGTTTCGAAACATGACATGATAGGTTTCGAAACATTCCTCTCTGGAGATGAGGTTTCGAAACATGATGCATATAGGTTTCGAAACATGCCTCTCTGGCAATGAGGTTTCGAAACATGATATGGAGGTTTCGAAACATAGTCCGAAACCTGTTTTGAAAACACATGCAATTCATAGATGTTTCGAAATAGCATACATGAAAACATTGAAAACCATTTCAAAGGGATTTCGAAACATGCATAGAAACATGACACAGTTTCAGAAATATTTGCTTGACAGCACAATCCACAGCATGTTTACATCACAGGTTATTTCCATTTCTTTAGTTTAAGTAAATGTCCACATTTTAATTTATTTATATTTTACCTCCATTTACTTTAATACATAAATGTAAATAACGAAGTACCCCCTATTTGGATTCAATAAAAATACTTAGAAAATCAAAATCCAAATATATAAGAAAGTAGATTTTGGGTTTTAGTACAAACTCAAGTTTTAGCAATAAACCCACCTCCAAAATATATACTTTCTATTTAATGAAAAATTCATTAAAAATCGTTTTAGCACTAATGAATGATAGATATCAAATTACCGGGAGTTTGTTTTCTAAAAAGAAAACTATTTCTTATACTTCTCCTTATAAGGTGCTAATCTCCCAGACTTAGCCAAAAACAGGGTTTTCAGTTTCAGACAATGAAACTTGATATTGAAATTGATATATGTTGAAAACCACATACTTGACTCATGACTTAGGGATTAAACCAATATATGTTTTTCATCATTAAAACTATTGTACAAAAAAGTACAACAACACTTTTAGTCCAAATATATGTTGATGATATAATTTTTTGATCAACTAATGATAGCTGGTGTAATTTCAAGCTATGATGCAAGCTAAGTTTGAAATGAGCATAATAGGAGAGTTAAATTATTTCCTAGGATTGAAAATAAAGCAATTAAAAGATGGTATATTTATTAGTTAATCTAATTATATTAGAGATATCCTAAAGAAATTCAATATATTTGAGGCAAAAACCATGGATACCCCAATGAGCACATCTGTAAAAATGGATAAGGATGAATGTGGTAAATCTATGGATCAAAAGAAGTATATGTTAGGTCCAAATGATGGAAAATATATCCCAAGAGGGGGGGTGAATTTGAATTAAGGTAAATTTTTCGATAGTTTAAAGACCTATTGATTGCAAAACACTATGTTTCGAAATATCAAGAAGTTTGTTTCGAAATCAACCTTTCTGTTAAGTATGTTTCGAAACCTATTATGATATGTTTCAAAACCTTGTTATCTGTTTTGCTTATTTTGAAACTTTTGGCTTTTGAAAACGTTTCTTTTGAAAGTATGAACAATGAGAATAAGTAAGTAAAATAGTAAAACAAATGCACATGAGATTTATAGTTGGTCGGCACCCCGCCTAGTCCACTACCTTCAAGCTTACCCACTTGAAGGATTTTCAAGCACAATCACTTTCACTAGTGATCAACCATAATAAGGGTTTAACATGGTTTACCCTAAAACCTTGTACACGATGATTTTTTATGGCTAAACTCAAACCTTTTGTCACAATGAGTTTTACGGTTAAACTCAAACCTTACAATCATTAACAAGATAAATAAAACTTATCTTTTACAACCCAACATATTTAATGTAATGAAATACCTTACCAAATGGTTGTACAAATCTCTTGGTGTAAGGTGAGGAGAGCTTAGAATAATGAACCATCAGTTTCAGTTTGCTTCTCCTTTTCACATCACAATGTGTAATACCCGAGATTTCTAAGTTCAAATGTTTGAGAAAATATGACGTTTCAAGAGATTGAGGAAGCCTTGAGGAAAAAGTTTATTTTCTAAGCCAAGGGTAAAATTGTAGTTATTGAAGTTCGAGTAAAAGTGTAATTGGCCAAAAGTCTTGGGAATTGGTGTAAAAAGTGAGAACTTCAAAATATCTTGGATTTCAAATAACATTTAAACTTGGTTTTGGATTCCAAATGGAATTCCAATATAATTTTGGGACAAGTGGCAAGAGACTATTGGGCCACTTGGGAGTCATGATGACGCCTCATAATGACGGGACACACGGTGACACAAGACTGGCCCGGGGTTTTTATAAATAGGAACCTTGGGTGTTCAAAAAGCGTGCCATTAGAGTTTGAGCCAAAACTATACCAAATTGAGAGGAAGTGTGTGAGGAACAAGATCTTGAGAGTAAGGGGACTATTATGTAAAAAATGGAAGCGAAAAAGGTAAAGAAACGAAGGAGATACGAAGGTTCGATGAAAAATCACACCTTGCAGGAGTTTTGGCAAAAAATAGTCAGCAAACAGCAAGGTATGTCCCTTTTTTGTTATAATCCTATAGAGCACGGAAAAAGGAAGCTATAGGAAAAAATGAGGGTTAAATTGGAGTTAAAACCACTGAGTTATTGCCGAAAAACGAAGGAAACTAAAAGCTAGTCGTGAGGTAGGGGTGGCGCGTGAGCTTCACGCACCGGGAGGGATTGCTCGTGGGGCCCCTTCCTGGGATGCGTGAGGGTGCATGCGACCTTATTTTTCCTTGAAGTTTTGTAGTAATGACCCTTGATTCAATATCCACACTTTCATATAAAATTTTTTAACATTTACCTTACGAAAACTCATGTTTTGACAATAAACAACCTTAATTTGCATGAAAATGGTACTTTCTGATGAACTTGATGGTGAGTGGTTCTTGTGCATGCTCCTTGCTTCCTCTTGATCACTCTTGGGTTCATTGTGGATGGTTTGTTGCCTACGTCTTATGTTTTCATTTTTTGAGCATATCCTTTCTACTTTGTTGCATCTGGTTTGAACACGATGGCTTTGGTGCTTGGTTTGTGGCTTGCACATCATATTCTTTCTACTTTGCCATACAATATGTCATGGTTGGTGGCTTACATCTTGTAATACCCCGTATTATATGGTTTTGGAAAATAAATAATTTCTACTGATTTGGAAGGGACCTTGGGTGGTTTAGGAAGCCCAAAGGTCGATTTCAAGAAATTAATTAGTAAACATTACCGAATAGACGACAGGGAATGCCCCGGTACATGGATGTCCAGGAAAGAAGGCATCAGATTGGTAAGCATCTCGAGGTGAGGTTAATGACGCTGAAAGCAGTCCGACTGGGTATAATTTTTGGAATAATTTCTATATAAACCCGAATGGGTGCCGATATCGAATGGTCGTAGGGGACCTCTAAGAAGCTGAGAGAACTCTAGGAGTGGTCCGATTTTGCGAGTGAGGTAACCCTGAGGCGTTTTCGGGTAGAATAAAGGTCCTGTGCAGGCGCAGGGACGAAATCGATATTCCCGGGTATGTGTCAATAATTAATTTTTGGGAAAATCAAAAATTTAAGTGGCTTGATGAGAATTAATTAAGCCTTTGAGGGTCTAATGACAATTATTAAATTCCTCTAGTGGAATTAATAAGAGTTTGGAGGGGCTAATACGTAATTAGTACATGTATATATATATATGAAGCTTGGAGGCCAAGTGTGTAACACTGGTAAAAATATGATATTTTGTCTCTCATTGAAGCATTTGACCGAGATTGAAGAACAAAGAAGAGAGAGGTAGAGCTGGGCCGAGGCATTGCGAGAGAGAGATGGAGAGAGATTGTGAGGGAGAGATGGCCGGCTAGAGGCAGCGAGCTTCGGCCTGAAGCAAGGGCGACAGCGAGGGAAGCCGCTGTGGTTGGCGATGGCAGCGCTGGTTGCAGCGGCCAATAGCGGAGGCGCTATGGAGGTCGGGCAGAGCTGGAGTGGCTATAGAGGCCGGTGATGGTCGAACGGGTAGCAGCTGGCAGCAGCAGTCGTGGCTGGAAGTAGCAAGGTGGATGGCCATGGTGGTTGTGGCGTCGGGCGGTGCTTCGAACGACAGGGAAGGGGCTAATGGCAGTCTCGACGTGCAGCAGTTGAGGCGACACTTGAGGTGGTGGCCGGCGATGGCAGAAGTGGCGGTAGCGACAGGTTGAAGCAGAGATGTCGGCGATGGCAGCAGTGCGCGCAGGCAGTGCGTGGGAGAAGAAGAAAAAGGTGAATAGGAGAGAAAGAGAAGAAAATAAAGAAAAAAAAAGAGAAATAGAAAATAAAGGACAAATCTAGAGAAAAAATAGGAGAAAATGTTGTAAAATTCCAGAAAATTTTGGAAAAGTCTAAAAATTATTTTGGGGATCGAGGAATGTGCCAAAAGCTCAAAAATAGAAATTTTAGTGCAAAGTGGCCGCCCAAGAGGCAATGCTAGTATGGGTGTTTTTATGATTTCTCCTCTAGATGACTGAGGTAAATTTATTTAATTCTTTTTGAGTTAATAACATTATGTGGAATAGTGTAAGGTGAAGTGATGGTTAGATTGTGCCTGTAGTTTGGGTTGTTTGGAAGTTGTTATCAGGTGGTTATACGATGTGTGACAAAAATCTAAGCCCAGGATTAATGTTTGATGTGATTGGGTTGTGTGGTTGCATCTAGGTTTGACTGAGGAGGTAGTGATCCTAGAAGAGCTCAGAGTTCTAGTGGAGTTTGTGCTGAGGTAGAGATGAGGCTTCGAGCTAGGTAAGGGATGGCCCCATGTGGGAGGGGGGGTGAAGTTGTAAGTTGGTAAATATGGTTTATAAGCTTCTTATGTAGAATTTGCATGTAGGGGTTAATGACTGTTACGCTACCCTGCACATTTATTCATCAAAATTACAACCAAATTCATCAAACATTAATCCTCTTATTAAAGGAGGTGTAGGGTGATTATACTCGCCAGTGTGTGAGTGTACGTGTAGTACAATTTTAAATTTTTATTTCGGTGAGTCCGAGTCGGTTCACAGGGAAATTATTTATGGATAAAAATAAAAATCACATAATATTTTGTTTTAGGAGGTGATTAAGATTAAAGATAAGAATTAAAACTAAACTAATACCAAATTTAAGCAGCCTTGGGTCAAAACAACTTCAGTGTCCAAGCTGAGATTCCCTAAATAGTAAAAAAAATAGTAACATTAGTCTGAAATGAAGCTGAGGTTTTGATATTAGTTTCGGTCTGTGATGATGATAATTATAGATCTAGCAACCTCCATACATGGCATGGAGACGCTAAGTAATTATTATAAATCTAACTGTGATTAATACAAAATATTTTATAAATTGAGATTTTCCTATTAAGTCCAATTCAAGATGATGATAATTCTAGGTCTAGCAACCTCCATACATGGCATAGAGACGTTAATTTAAGTAATTATCATAAATCAAACTGTGATTAATACAAAACATTCTATAAATTGAGATTTTGCTATTAAGTCCAATTTAAGATGATAATAATTCTAGGTCTAACAACCTCCATACATGGCATGAAGACTCTAAGTTAAGTAATTACCATAAATTGAATGATAAATAATAGATAAAATATTGTCTCATTTGAGTTTGGATATGATAGTGTTTCTAAGTCTAGTAACCTCCATACATGGCATGAAGACTCTAAGTTAGGCTTACGCTATAATCCAAATCCAAAGAGTATATATACAAGCATAACTTAGTTCAATTCAGACCAATATTATCAGGGGCATTGGACACTGTCCTTGCCTTGGCCAAGTCTTATTTTAGCCACATATCTTCATATAAAAATTAATTAATAGAAATTTAAATGACAGAAATTAAATAATGAGAATTAAAATTACAAAAATTAAAAGACAATATTTAACCAGTCATATTAGACGGGGGATAATAAAGAGGAGAATTAAAATTGTAGAAGTTAAAAACAATATTTAATTGGCCATATCAGGCGGTGGATAATAAAGATAAAAAAAATAACAGAACACAACAATATAAAAACTAAAGTTGAAGAATTGAGAGAGAAATTCTAAGAACACAACTATGCTTTTATTTTGAAAAAATTGGATAGTTACAAGTGCAACCAAGTGAACTATTTATAGCCCACAAGATGCAATGGAGATCACACAATTATCTAATTTAATAATACAAAGATAAACAAAATATCTAATTTAATAATACAAAGATAAGTAAAATATCTAAGAAGCTTCCACAAGTTGGGCCTTCCTTGTATTGGATTTGGGCCTTCTTTGTATTGGACTTGGGCCTTCAATTTGATCTTCATTTTCTACATTCAATTTGGGCTTGTGGCTGGGTTGTTATTTGGGCTTGATTTGTATTCCAATTGCATATATGGCCAAACCATTGCTAGGTCTTCAAGTGCTGTTTCACGTATGTGGCTGGGCTTCAATTGATTTGAGCCTCCTTGCGTCAAGCATGCAATCCATATATTATATGTATGTTTATATGGCACACATGACAAATATATAGATATGTATTATATTCATTTCTTTATTATTATTATAATTTTTATTTTATATATTTTTATAATAATATTTTTAAACTTGTATGCAATCACAAAATGCATATTAATATTCAATTTAAACCAATTTTAAGACCAAAATAAGGGTGAAATTATAACAAAAGTTTTACAAAATTGACCACTAATCAGTTAACACTTACATGATATGAGTTCTAATGTACCTATGTTCATATAGAGGACTAGTGTTGCAGAAAGAGGTAAGTTGATACCTCAAACCTCGGTGGGTTATGAGGACGAAAGGACTTAGCCCAGTTGCATGCACTTGGCATACATAATCATATTTATATTCATATTTACATGCATTGTACCCTTACTGAGTCTTTATAACTCACGAGGTTTTACCTCATGTTGTAGATGTTGCATGTTCGGATGCCAGCAGTGATGATGTGAGGAGGTCGATGTGGCGACTAGCATTGTTACCTGAGTTTGCAAATTGTATCATCCCTTGTATGTATTCAAGTGGTGGTATGTGTATATACCCTTGTGTGTGAATGTATATGTTGTTGGGCTCAAGATGGTATCTAGTTGTTGTAATCATCATAGGGTGATAGGTTTTGGTGAGATCGCTGGTTGTATATAGCTTAGTAGGTGGAGTCGTGTTCGGATCAGGTAAGGACCAAAATGTACGTTCCCATAATTCTGCAGTACTCAATGGATGTTTGATGTGCTAGCTTTGTGCCTGGGTCACCCTTGGTTTGTTGTGGCGAGTTGAAGAATGGTGAAGCTCACTCAGGTTTTGGGTTCCGCCCGCTATGTTTCTTTATATGTTTTGGGGATCGATTCCTCGAGTGAAGCAAAGAGAAAGACAAAGCCTAGTGCCCACATGTAACACTCTAGATGTGAGTGTGAATTTAATTAAATAAATTACGAAAATAGGGGTATGTAGCGTTTCAGAATTTGCCTCGATTGGCTGATGGAAGTTTATAAATTTGAGATGTCTCTAGAAGGGCAATATGGTAATTTGGATATTATCCCATTAAAAGATAATTATTATGGGTGAAAATATATAAATAAATCCTATGTTAAGGATTTAATTTAGATTAAATTATAGAGAAATATTGGATGGCCAAGATTGTAAATTGGGGGCTAAGGTGTCAAATAGTGACACTTGGCAAGCTCTCAATGAAGAAGATGAGATATTAAAGAAATAAGAAATGGCCAAATTAAGAGTATAGGTGACACTTCGTAAGATCTCATTAAAAGAGAAGTGAGATTTACTTAAAAGAAAAAGAAAAAGAAAATGGGTCATTCTTGTCTTTAATGAGAGCCATCATTATATTGCATAAAGAAAATGCAAAGGAAAATAGAAGGGGGCCATGCAATTATTGTTGAAAATGGGAAAAATTAAAATAAATGGGAGAAATTAAAAGTTCAAAATGGATTCAATGGATGAGATGTGGTCTTGGAATTTGAGTTGATCCAAGGGCCACAAATGAATCTTGAAAATTGGCATGGATTGCCAATATAATTAAAAATTTATTTTTAAGGGATTAGAATGGATGGTAGGGATAACTCTTGGGTAGGAATCAAGGGCTAAGATGGTGTTCTCTTTAAGCACATGGATTGTGCTTCTTTGAATGGTAGAGATTCAATCTCTATTTTAAATTCATGGCTAAGATTAAAGCTTTTTTAACTAAGGATTGTGATTCTTCTCAAGGGTAGAGATTGAATCCTATGTGATCAAATGATGAGATTAAAAGTTCATTAAACACATGGATTGTGCTTGTAGTGAAGAGTGGAGATTAGTTCTCTCAAACCAATAAGATCCAAGGGTTTAGATTAAATCTTGGAATGAAAATAATTAAAGAATAAGGAAAATATAAGTAATATAAAGAGGAAGAAGGAATAGAAGGCCAAATTTCTTAGCCAAGAGTACAATTAGAAGAAGAGAAATGAATGTAAGATTCTTGTACATGATTTTTCTTAGAAAAGAAAAGAAGAAGTCCTCTTAATCATTCTCATGTCTTAATCTTAGAGATTTTCTAATGTTCGAAGAAATTCTTTTTAGGCTATTAGAAGCAATGAAGTTCTTGGAAGCAAAGGTTTGGCAAGCATCTAAGAGTTGAAGGTAAGAGATGACCCCATGGGTGGCAGCCTTGCATGCTTAGTAAATGTCTGTTATGAGTTTCATGTGATTTGCAAGTATATATGCATTTGTGTGCTCTAGTGGACCTTTGGCCATAAAGAAGACTAGGATTTGAGAAAAAGGGTTGGTTGAAGTCTCTACCTTGAAAGGTTGTGAAGGCTAGGAAGACTACCCATATTTGCATTACATCTTGCATTACATGGTTACTTATGCTCTCATTTGCTTTGCATTGCACCCTTACTGAGCAATAGCTCATAGGGTCATTTTGGACCTCTTTGTAGGTGGTGAAAGTTCAAAGGGAAAGGGCATCTTGGAAGGGGTAAAGGCTATGAGTATGGAATACTAGTTGTGTAGCCTTTATATTTTGTAATGGTGTTTAAAGTATGATGGAGTTTAAACTTGAATATGTATCCTAATTTGGTATGTGTTGTGTAAGTACCTTATGGTTGTATGACCTTATTTTGGGGTGAATGTGAGAGATTTATGTTTTATTTATGTAAATTAAATTCTGGAAAGTATGGGATAATTAAAAAAAAAAAAAGAGGCTAGCAGGCTAGTGCTGCCAGCAGGCGCGCGCGGCTGGCATGCTGCATATGCTGTTGCCCCTCCTTTGCTACTGTTTTTAGTTATTTGATTTTATTTCTGAAATTTCTTGAATAAAAGCATGCTTATAAAAAATAAATAAATGTGGATTTGAGCCTCCAAAATATTTATTAAATTAATGTAAATTTTGAGGCATTTTTCAAAAAATTTCCTATATTTTGGATAATAAAATAAATGAGTATTTTCCTTGAATTTGGGAAAAATGAGGGAAAAATTGGTGTTTGAGTCCCAAAAAGTTACTTATTAAATGATGAAAGTTTGATGTATTTTGGGAAAAATAAATGGAGGATTGGTTAAGAAAAAATTTATTAAATTTTTCAAAGGGAGATTAACCCAAATATTTTCTAAGAGATTTTGGAAGCGAGAAAAATAGGTTAATAATTGAGCCAAATTTATTTTCTAATAATTAAGGCCTTGTGCCATAGTTAAATAAAGTGTGTGTGGCTGCTAATTTTTGTTGAATCTTGAAAAAGGTCATTCCTTGGTGCTTCATTGAGAGCTAGAGAAGAGTGACGCTTCACCAAGGTTTCAAGTTTTATTTACGCAAGATCTTTTTTGGTATTTTTCCTGAATCCTTGAGTGGAGTGAAGGAAGGAGCGAAGCCTAGTTCCCACCTACGACGTTTCTTATTGAAACATAGTCCATTTATTCATTATTGCCTTAGCGAGTGAATAATTAGTTGATTATTCACTAGTAACACCCGTGGTAGGAGCGAGGCGTTACAGTTGGTATCAGAGCGTTATGATTTATGTGATTAGTTAAGGACTTATGGGAGTTCGTTAGATTTGGGTGATACATGATGAGAGTTATTCTCGTTGTTTTATTGATTATGGTTGGACTCTTATATGGTTTTGGTGGAGGAGTGATTATCTTGTGGCTTTTCCTATCTTTAGGTATGGAGAGACCTCAATCGTTTTGCTCGATTTGGCTCGTGAGGGACTACATACGGAGGCTAAAGGCCCAGTGAACTTTAGCGTTCCCTACGATGAGAGTTGGTGAGCCCATTCAGCGGTACCTGAACAAGGTTGAGGATTTGATGGCTGAGCACCCGGGTACGGCTTTAAATTGAGAGTTGTTAGAAGAGGTTAAAGTACATTATGTAGCGGGAGTATTGCACGGTAATTGGAAATGTCATGCTCGAAAGATCTCTAGGAGGGCACATGTGATGCAGAACTTTGTCCTATTTATCGAGGTGCTTCAAGAGACTGACGTGTGGCGGTCCAAGAAGATGGAGTGCAAGCCTGTGAATCCAGATAAGGAAAGCATTGGAAGCAACGACAGGATACCACTGAAGGTTTGGAGAACGAGGTGAACTCTCTTAAGGACCCTTATGAGGAGCTCATTGAAGAGTCTGATACCTAGACTGTTGAATTGCCATACTTCAGTGACCCAGCTGGTATGAGCCGGCAGGGTGAGGCAGGTTTGGGAGAACCTCAGGGTAGCTTTGAGGTTGATGGGCCGGGGAAGCCTTGCGATGGGGGTCGAGATATGGTAACTGTGGGTGAGGCAAGAACGTGTTAAGAATGTAAGGGGCTTTGAGGGTCGGGTTTTGGGTGTTCTAAGAATGTTGTAACTTGTTTTGTACTTAGCTAGTGGCCAAGAATAATTATAGGCAAACCCCATCTTTTGTGGTGTGTGTAATTTGGGAGTCTTCTAATGTAATCATGATTATTCATAAATGAAATGAATGTGTTGAAAGAAAAAAATTTGTGATTGCATGAGACTATGGATGATGATAAATTATGTATGGTATAGTATGTATAAGTTGTCTGGTAGCGAGAATGAATGTTATTCATTGTAATGTACAGATGAATCGTGAGGAGCGATTAAATAGAAGAAGGAATCTAAGCCAGCCACTAGCTCAAGAGGTCTCCGAGGGTAGTGGCTCGGGACTGCCGAGTGGCAAAAGGTCGTTTGAAAGATTTGTGGAAGTTATGTTAAATTCGATGAATTGACAAGAAGCCCGAGTGTCCGGGATATGTGTCCACCTAGTTTTAAAGGAAATCCCGAGGCAGACCCTAGTGTGGGGGAGTATTGGTTGGAACAGACTGAGAAGCTGTTAGAGCACCTAGAGTGTCCGACGGAGCATTAGGTGTGGTGTGCGACCTTCATGCTTGAAAATGAGGCCAGTATATGGTGGAAATGAATGGTAAGAATTTTGAGAACCCGGAACAAAATCCAAGAGGGAGATGAGATGCGGGTTGTAACACTCATTCTCTTAGAACTACCCAAGAAGAGGTGCTACGGGAAAAACAAATTAAACTAACTAATAATCTGAAGTCTGATACCATAAATGAATATCTCAATCAACTGAAATAAAAACTCTGAGTTAATACAAACTGAAAAGCATAAACTCTAATTAAGGGACAATCCCTCAACTGAAATGTAAAATAGATCTAAACTGACAAAATACTACAAAACTCAACAGACTCCCAGACATCTTTTATCTCAAGTGGCTCCACGTACACACATTATAGACCACTGCTGCTAGGCCCCACTTTTGGTACTCCCCCGCTAGGACCTGGAGGGGTGAAGAGTACAAGGTGAGCTACAAAGCTGAACAAGTAATAAGTTGGAAAGAATAATTAAAGCTTAATCGAAGAATATCGATACTGATAAATAACTCACTGAACTTGTACTGTATAATCACTGTCTGTTTGCATTCATAAAAATGTAATGCACATAAACTGTAAACTAAATGCAGGTATGCAACTTTGGCTCATAGGCCTACATAATCTGATAAAACATACATGACTGATCTGAATCCTGTAAACAGAAAAAAACTGTAAGCACATACTGTGGGCAAAACCCTTAGCCCCCCGGTCGTCACCAGGTGAGCAACTCATAAATTGAGTTGTAACTAAAATTGATACTGGTGGGATCCCCGCGGACTAAGTTGCCTAGCGCACATAATGTAATGCTCATATAAATGCTGGCAAATGATATGTAGTACTCCATATAAAGTCACGTTCAATGCTCATACCAAGATGTATGCACATAATCTCACGAAATAATGTTGAACATGTCAGAATAAACACTAAACATGTAATCTCATCTTCAATATATTGGAATACAAAGATTCTATGAATTATGCATTATGGTATGGGCATGATTAACTTGTTATATTCTGGCATAAAATTCAATATTTGCAGGTATTGAATATCTTTATTTGAATAAAACTTGAATTAAAACATTACTGAAAGTTCACTTGGATTTCTAGAAAAGCCATTCGGATATTAGAAAGGATATCCAGATATGAGGAAAGACAACCGGATAAAAAGAAGGCTCATTCGGATACGCTGACCCTCAAATAAGAAGCTATTCAGATATGGTGGGATATATTCAGATAGAAACTAGGACATCCGGATATGATTCTGGACATTCAGATATCTCACAAGGCATTCGAATATATATATATATATATCAGGAGACTTATTTGAATATAAAATTCAACTTTGGAGAGAGGCATCCGGATACGGAAGGAGGCATCCGGATATGCTAGACCTATCCAAATAGAAGAAAGGGCATCCAGATATGAGCTATCCGGATGTGCGAAGAACCATCCGGATATCATACGCAATGAACTGGAAACTCATCCGGATATGAGAAGACCTATTCGGATATCTACAATTAAATTTGACGAACATGAACACTAACAAAGACTGAAATCTGAAACAAAACTTAATGATTCTATACCATTCAGAATAAAATCTGGGGAAAACGAATCCCAATCGATATGAAACAACTTTAAGGATGATTCAAAGATAATATTTGATTGAATTGCTATAAAGATCATGCATATATGAGAACTTGACTCTAAAAGAAATAAAAAGAGGAAGGAACTTGCAACTCAAGAGAAAAAAGAAATAATAGGACTTGTACTCCAAATGGGAAAATGAGTAATAGAACTCACAATCCAAAATAGAGAAGGAGTAATAGAACTTGCAATCCAAAATGGATAAGGATTAATAGAACTTGTAATCCAAAATGGATAAGGAATAATAGAACTTGCAATCCAAAATAGATAAGGATTAATAGAACTTGCTCATAACTTCACTGTTATACACACACATATACACACATATATGTCTTTTCTTATTGATATAAATCTGAAAACTACAACGAAAAACTAAAATAATCTGAAAATGAAACTAATATGAACCTGTAATGGAAGGAATTACAGGAAATATACTTACCTCGATAACTCTTGATCGACTCACACGATCTCAACCAGAAATCTCCTATGCAAAGCAACTTCTGCAACTCACAGACTTCTTGGGTCTCTGCTCCTCACGCGACGTGAAGAAAACTATGGCTTATGTGCCTTTATATAGAGAAAGAAATAGCCTTAGAAGTACATCTCTTTCTCCTTTTATAATTTGGAGTCCTTATTCTTAATTAACTTGGAATCCTCTTCCTACTTCAACTAGGAGACTCTCAATCCAAATCCATCTCACTCATGGATTCTCACTCTCCCTTAAATACATAATCTCACTTAATTAATAATAATACAAAAATTATTATTAAAACTATCAAATAATAACAAAACTCTAGAATTACCTTCATGCCCTTGCATTTAATTTTCACAATAAATAAATGTCATTAAATACTATTTAAATATTATTCTCTCAATTAAAAATCTAAATTACCACCTTGGAAAATTCTTTTAACTCCAAAATTAAATAGAATTAAATGTTATTCTTTTCCTTCAAAATCTCTAAATTGCCACATTAAATAATTAATTTGTAAAATCTCTTAATCAAATATTTTAACAATTAATTAAATAATTCCTAAATAAATTCTGGGCCTTCTAATAGGTTGTTACACGGGTGATGCCAACCACTTGGGAGCAGTTTAGGACTGCGTTTAATGACAAGTAATTTTCAGAGTATTGGCGGGAGGTGAAAAAGCAAGAATTCTTGAATTTTACTCAGATAGATGCAATGTCAGTGGTACAATATGAGGCCCAATTTTCAAAGCTGATAAAGTATGTGCCGATGTATACGACAGATGATTAGGAGAAGGCTCAGAAGTTCCTGCAGGGGCTAAGGAAGGAGGTCAAGAAAAAACTATATGCGTGGAATATATGCACATATGAAGATGTTGTTGAGAAGGCTACTACTATTGAGAGAAATATGGTATCTCAAGGGGAGTTGAAACTTGGTGGCAATGCTAAAGTGGAAAAGAGGAACAAGGACAAGTCTGCAAACCCTTCGACTGTTCAACTCAAGCGACTGAAAATTGGCATGGATTGCCAATATAATTAAAAATTTATTTTTAAAGGATTAGAATGGATGGTAGGGATAACTCTTGGGTAGGAATCAAGGGCTAAGATGGTGTTCTCTTTAAGCACATAGATTGTGCTTCTTTGAATGGTAGCGATTCAATTTCCATTTTAAATTCATGGCTAAAATTAAAGCTTTTTTAACCAAGGATTGTGTTTCTTGTCAAGGGTAGAGATTGAATCCTATGTGATCAAAGGATGAGATTACAAGTTTATCAAGCACATAGATTGTGCTTGTAGTGAAGAGTGGAGATTAGTTCTCTCAAACCAATAAGATCCAAGGGTTTAGATTAAATCTTGTAATGGAGACAATTAAAGAATAAGAAAAGAGAAGTAATAAAAAGAGGAAGAAGGAATAGAAGGCTAAATTTCTTGGCCAAGAGTACAATTGAAAGAAGAAGAAGAAGAAGAATAAGAGGAAAGAATCTCTAGTTGGGGAAAGAGTACGGCACGTGCATCGTTAAGCTTGAGGTGGACTCGGGTAGTGCATGTTATTGACTAAAGCATGGAAGTACCCATTATGATGTATGGGTATGTAGGTTATGCTTAAGTCATAGCAATAAGTGAAGGTCGGTTGGTCAAGGTAGTAAACCATATGAGGAATGGTCTAGTACAGCTAAAGGAGCCAGATGGTTGCTTCCCATATTGTGCTAGTGTGGTTATAGTCGATCGGTAATGAGAAGTTTCCATGAGGATTGATTCAAGCAATGCATGTGTGTGATTGTCGACGAAATTCCATGGATGCATGGGTGTCAGCGTGCCTGATGGGCATTAGAAATGACATTGCTGTGTTTGATCAGCGTAAAATTGTGGCCATATGTGATTGGCAAGGGAAACGCTGCCGTGTGATCGACGTAAAATCGTTGTTGAATGATCTGTGATGCAATGTTGTTGAGTGTGATAGGCATTGTCGTGTTTGGTTTGGGTTTGATGTGCAAAATGGGAAGTGGACTGCAAAGTGATGCTGTGAGGCAGTGGAAATCCATCAAGTGATGGACATCGTTGTAGTAGGCATGATTAGCGACTAGTAGTGCGATTTTGAGGCAGGCCAAAGTGGCATCGGTTGATGAATGTTCTCGAGAGTCAGAGGACTAAAAACCAAGGCGAAACCTTAAGGTGGGGATGGCTTGAGGGAAATGTGAGCAATGGTTGAGCTATGGGAATCTCGAGTATGGGAATTTGAGAAATAACTCGAGAATGTGGTTGTCTTAGGCAGAAGAGTAAGGTGAAGTGAATTTCGAGGACGAAATTCTTTTAAGAGGGGTGAAATGTAATACCCTGTCTTACATGGTATTGAAAAATAAATAATTTCCAGTGATTTGGAAGGGACATCGGGTGGTTCAGGAAGCCCAAAGGTCGATTTTGAGAAATTAATTAGTAAAAATTGTCGAATCGACGACAGGAAATACCCTGTGACTTGGATGTCTAGGGAAGAAGGCATGAGATTGGTGAGTGTATCGAGGTGAGGTTAATGATGCTGGAAGCAGTCCGATCGGGTATAATTTTCAAAATAATTTTTGTATAAACCCGAATGGGTGCCGATACCGAATAGTAGTAAGGGACCTTCAGGAAGCTGAGGGGACCCTAGGAGTGGTCCAGTTTTGCGAGTGAGGTAACCCTGAGGCATTTTCGAGTAGAATAAAGGTCTCGTACAGGTGGAGGGATGAAATCGATATTCTCGGGTAAGTGTCGGTAATTAATTTTTGGGAAAATCAAGAATCTAACTGGCTTGATGACAATTAATTAAGCTTTGGAGGGTTTAATGACAATTATTAAATTACTCTAGTGGAATTAATAAGAGTTTAGAGGGGCTAATATGTAATTAGTACATGTATATATATATGAAGCCTGGAGGCCAAGCGTGTAATAGTGGCAAAAATATGATATTTTGTCTCTCATTAAAGCATTTGGCCGAGATTAAAGAACAGAGAAAAGAGAGGCAGAGTTGTGCCGAGGCATTGAGAGAGAGATATGGTGAGAGGTTGTGAGGGAGAGATGGCCGGCCAGAGGAGGCGAGCTTCGGCTTGAAGCAAGGACGGCGGCGAGGGAAGCTGATGTGGTTGGCGATGGTAGCGCTAGTTGCAGCAGCAAGCAGCGGAGGCGCCATGGAGGTCAGGCAGAGCTAGAGCGGCTGTGGAGGTCGGTGGTGGTCGCGTGGGCAGCAACTGGCGACAGCGGTTGTGGCTAGAAGCAACGAGGCAGATGGCCATAGCGTTGGGCGGTGCTTCGAGCAGTAGGGAAGGTGGTCAATGGTGGTCGCGGCGTGTAGCTGTTGAGGTGATGCTTGAGGTGGTGGCCGACGACGACTGAAGTGGCAGCAGCGGCGGCCTGAAGTAGCGATGTATGCGATGGCAGCAGATGTAGGAGAAGAAAATAAAGAAAAAAAAAAGAAAATAAAATAAAGGAAAAATTTGGAAAAAAAAATAGGAGAAAATGTTGGAAAATTCTAGAAAAATTGAAGAAAAGTTTAGAAATTATTTCGGGGTTCGAGGAGCGTGCCAGAAGCTCAAAAATAGAAGTTTGAGTGCAAGGTGGCAGCCTAGGAGGCAGTGCTGGTATGGGCATTTTTCGGATTTCTCCTCTAGATGATTGAGGTACATTGATTTAATTCTTTTCAAGTTAATAACATTATGTGGAATAGTGTAATGTGAAGTGATGGTTGGATTGTGCCCGCAGTTTGGGTTGTTTGGAAGTTGTTGTCAGGTGGTTATGCGGTGTGTGGTAAAAATCTGAGCCTTGGATTAATGTTTGATGTGATTGGGTTGTGTGGTTGCATCTAGATTCAACTAAAGAGGTGGTGATCCTAGAAGAGCTCGAAGTTCAGGTGGAGTTAGTGCCGAGGCAAAGATAGGGCCTCGAGCCAAGCAAGGGATGGCCACATGTGGGGAGGGAGGGTGACCTTGTAAGTTGGTAAATATGGTTTATAAGCATCTTATGTAGCATTTGCATGACATGAGTTCTAGTGTACCTATGGCTATATGGAGGACTAGTGTTGTGGGAAGGGGTCGGTTGATGCCTCAAACCTCGATGGGTTGTGAGGATGGAAGGACCTAGCCCTAGTTGCATGCACTTGGCATACATAATAATGCTTATATTCATATTTACATGCATTGAACCCTTACCGAGTCTTTATGACTCATAAGGTTTTACCTCATGTTGTAGATGTTGCATGTCCGGATGCCAGTAGTGATGATGTCAAGAGGTTGACGTGGCGACTAGCATTGTTGCCCGAGTTTGCAAATTGTATCATCCCTTGTATGTATTCATGTGGTGGTATGTGTACATACCCTTGTGTGTGAATGTATATGTTGTTAGGCTTGAGATGGTATCTAGTTGTTGTAATCATCATAGGGTGATAGGTGCTGGTGAGATCGTTGGTTGTATATGGCTTAGTTGGTGGAGCCGTGTTCGAATCAGGTAAGGATCGAAAGGTACGTTCCCATAATTCCCTAGTACTCAATGGATGTTTGATGTGCCAGCTTTGTGCCTGGGTCACCTTTGGCTTGTTTTGGCGAGCTGAAGAAAGTTGAAGCTCACTCAAGTTTCGAGTTTCATCTATAGTGCTTCTTTATATGTTTTGGGAACCGATTCCTCGAGTGGAGTGAAGGGAAAGACGAAGCCTAGTGCCTACTTAGGGCATTTCCTATTGAAACATAGTCCGACCCTTCAGTTATTGGCTTAGCAAGTGAGTAATTCGATCGATTATTCACCGGTGATACCCGTAGGTGGGAGTAGGTCGTTACACATCTCATGTTTCCTTGCTATGAGCATATCTTGCCTATTTTATATGCATCACGGTATTTGTATTTGTGGCTAGTTGTTAGGACATTACGGGGGATCTCGTGCTCTTGCAGTGAGCTACTATGATGATTGTGGGACATCATAGGGGATCTCGTGCTCTTGAAGTGAGCCATGATCTCATGCTCTTGGGGTGAGTTGCCATGATGACTGCAAGGGTGATTGCAACCCCCTGACCTTGTTATAATATGGGAGGTTTTATATTGACATGATTTTGGGAGATTTCGTACTTATTTCTGCATATTTTCTGGCATAATTGTGTTAGTTCTACATAATGGCAAGTATATCCCAAGAGGGGGGGTGAATTGGGATTTGGGTAAATTTTTGATAGTTTAAAAACTTATAGCATGCAGGACACTATGTTTCAAAACATGAGAAAGTATGTTTCGAAATAAAATTTTCTGTTAAGTATGTTTCGAAATATGAGTCAGTATGTTTCAAAACCAAATTTTCTGTTAAGTATGTTTCGAAACCTACTATGATATGTTTCGAAACTTTCCTCTCTGTTTCGCTTATTTTAAAACTTTTAGCTTTTGAAAACTATTCTTTTGAAAGCATGAACAATAAGAATAAGCAAGTAAAATAGTAAATCAAATTGCACATGAGATTTATAGTGGTTCAGCACCCGCTTACTCCACTACCTTCAAGCTTACCCATTTGAAGGATTTTCAAACACAATCACTTTCACTAGTGACCAATCACACCAAGCATTTTACTATGGTTCACCCTAAAACCTTACACAATGAGTTTTTACGGGCTCAACTCATACCTTACAATAAAATAAATAAAACTTATCTTTTACAAACCAACAATTTGAATGTAATGAAAATAGCTTACCAAATAGTTGTTACAAACCTATTGTTATGGAGTGAAGAGAGCTTGAAAGGATGAGAGCATTGGTTTTAGTTTGCTTCTCCTTTTCACACTACAATGCACACCAAGGATTAATTGAAAGGATATTCTTTGAGAGCTTGTTGAAAGAGTTTCGTTTGCTTGTGCTTGTGTATGTAGCAATATCTCTTGTAGGTGTGTATACTTGTGTATGCTTGTAAGAGGTGCTTCTTGTCTTCAAAAAATTGACATATATATATATATCAAAGAGAAAGAGTTTTGGCTAATAATAACCGTTAAAGACAAGATGATAAAGTAGGTTTCGAAACATATCTTATAGGTTTTGAAACATCTCATTTTTACACTGAGGTTTCGAGATATACATATCATGTTTCGAAACATCTAGCATTTACAGCTGGTTATGCACCAAGAGACAGAATGAGTGGGAGACAATACTTTTTAAAAACAAAATGATTTTGTTTTATTTTCCACTTTTAAAAATATCTAAAATTAAAACATCAGGGTATGGAGATTTATTCAAAAGAAAGCTTTCAAAATAGTTTTTGAATTAAAGTGCAAAAGCATGTCAGTTTTTCAAATATTCTGTAGACTCAATCAGATATTTCGAAACATACTATGAAGGTTTCGAAACATGTTTCAAAATTTGTTAAACTGTTTTTAAATACTTTGTTGACAAAAATGATAGAGGTTTCGAAACATACTATATAGGTTTCGAAACATATGCTTAGATTTAAAACAAGTTTCGAAATACAGCTTATAAATTTAGAAAAACTTCAAACCTTATAAATAGACATTTCGAAACATGTATAGAAACATGACAGAATGATATTTCGAAACATGGAAACTTAGTTTCGAAACATGATGCATGAATTTAGAGATTTTCAAACATTTGAATATTTGCGCCAAAACACTAATCATGCTTGTTTCGAAATATGAGAAACTTATTTTGAAATATGAGATTCTCATAAAGATTTTTCATTCTAAAATTGGTTTTTCATCAAACACATTTTCTCATATATCAAAAAATACGATATAACAATTCTCCCCTTATTTTTTGATAATGATAAAAACCTTTTGAAAAATCAATATAACTCCCCCTTAATCTTGTACGGGAGGTAGGAAACAAACCTTAGGGCGACATGTCCTCTTTTGGCTTTGCTTGAGGCATCACATCAAAAATATTTGGTGTTACCAACTGTTAGAGCTTCAAGACTTTGTTAAAAACAACAAAAATTCTTGATACTAAGTTCAAATGCTTTTGAGATTAGGATATGATTCATTTTCAAAGTGAGCATGCAGTCTTTTTTCTCAATTTTCTCCCCTTTTTTATCATAGGAAAAAAATATGATCATACTTAAACAAATAAGAACATTCATGAAAGCAAACAAAATACCAAAAATAAACCACTAGGAACTCAATATGAAATATCCATTACATGTACTTTCAAAACAAATATCCATTACATTAAAAATCTATCTAGAAGTCTAATGGGTCGAGGAATTCAAAGAATCCTCCTTGGAATGAAATAGTTCTTCTAGATTGCCTATTTGGTCCCTAAGACTATCTAGATACTCCTTTGTTTGGCAGTGGTTGTTGTCGACCTTCTCGTTAAGAATGTTGATCGCGTATTCAAAGCACCGAGTCATGGAAGCAAAGCCTTCAGTTATGGTAGACTGAAGCGATGCAAGCATGTCTGGTGTGACCCATGAGGATGGGTCAACATTGGAGGCGGTAGGAGCAGAAGTGTCTTTCTCTTTCTCTTCTTCCTTAGCTTCCAAGTTCGTTTCATAGCTATACTGTTGATGACGATGGACTAGTTTGGTGTATTTGTGATGGGTTTCATCATAAACACATCCCATTTTGTGAAGGAAAGAGTGGTTGAAGACAGGGATTTGTTTTTCAGATTGAATAGATGAGGATGTGAGGTTAGGAAATTTAGTTCGAAGGAATGTTGTGATGAGACATCCATAGGGAAGAGATTTTTTCTTTTGAGAGTAGGCATTGACCATTTTAGTACAAATGATAGAAGAAAGATTTATTTCCTTCTTAGTGATTATTTTCTCTAAAAACCAAAGGTCTTCCGGATATAGCATAGCAAAATTTTCGATCCGAGGGTTTAAAATTTGACAAATGATGAGATGAAGGATGCGAATGTCAACCGATAAGTTTTTCAAAGTTTTAAATTTCTTAAGAAGGTTTGGGTTTTCAGAAATAACTCGACAAGCATGTAAAGAATTGAAATTGTAAGGAGTATATATTTCTCCTTTGTTAGGTATATCTAAAATGTTAGCTAGGGTTTAGGGGTTGATTTCGAATTCAGTATTTTGAATGAAAGTTTTGAAGTGATTAGGGTATTCATGGCCATCGAATGAATTATGAGCATTCGAATAAAACATATGAACATGGCCAGAAAAGACATTGGTTTTGAGTTCAAGAATAAGGAGCCATTTTCGATCACGTAATTGTGCAAGGAATGAAAAATTTGCTTCTCCTAAAAGTTCTAAATCAAAGATATGACCAAGGTTTACCTTACGTGTTTTGAATGAGAAATTGTAGATATTGAGGGCTTGAGTGGAAAGGAAGTCCTCATTGAACTCTTGGGGAGGCGGAGACAGCGAGAGTTGGGTGCGTTGACGCTTGCCGACGGATCTCTTCGTTCTTACCATGATCGATTTGAGAGATTAGGATGAGAGATTGAGAGAGATTTCGAGTGGGTGAGCAAAAGAGAGAGGTTTCAGAAGCTAGGGTTTTGAAACAAAGAGAGATTTTGGAAGAAATGAATAGTTCAAAACGTATTGGGTATTTATAATCCTGACTTTATGTTTCGAAACTTGTATGCATATGTTTCGAAACAAACCTCTTTGGAAAAGATGTTTCGAAACATGGATTAAAATGTTTTGAAATAAAACTCTCTGGAAAACATGTTTCGAAACATGGAATGACATGTTTCGAAATACAACTCTCTGGAATTAATGTTTCGAAATAGAATTTTATGATGTTTTGAAACATTGATATTCTCGGATAGGGGATGTTTCGAAACATGATACTGATGTTTCGAAACTTCTGCTGACAAAAACTCTTAGACTCAAATTTTGATAGAGATTTAACTAGACTTTGATTTCCAACAAACTTAGACATGATCTAAAGTGTTCAAACTTTTTTCTATTCAATGGGTTTGGTAAAGATATCAGCTATTTGATTATTTGTATCAACGAATTCTAAAGAGATGTATTCTTTTTGTACATGATCCCTTAATAAATGATGTTTCATTTCAATATGCTTGGTTCTTGCATGGAAAATTGAATTTTTAGATAGGGCTATTGTACTTGTGTTATCACACTTGATTGGTATTCTTTCTAAATGAATGCCATAATCTTCTAGTTGATGCTTCATCCAAAGAACTTGTGTACAACATAAACTAGCTGCTACATATTTGGCTTCAGTTGAGGATAAGGAAACGGTATTTTGCTTTTTGCTAGCCCAAGTCACTAACGATTTCCCTAGAAAGTGGCATATTCCACTTGTACTTTTTCTATCAATTTTGCATCAACTATAGTCAGCATCGGTGTAGGCCATAAGTTCAAACGTTTTTTATTTTGGATAGAATAGGCTTAAATTTTTAGAACCTTTAATGTATCTTAAGATTCTTTTAGTGGCTTTCAAGTGAGATTCTTTTGGATCGGTTTGATATCTAGCACATATACCAACACAAAACACAATATCGGGTCTAGAGGTCGTTAAGTATAACAAGGAGCCAATGATCCTCTTTATAACTTTTGATCCACTGATTTTCCTTTCTCATCTTTATCAATGACACTAGATGCACTCATAGGGGTTGATATAGGTTTACAGTCTTTCATTCCAAATTTTGCTTAGATTTCTTTTACATAGTTTGGCTTAAATAAGTTCTTTGAGATGTTTGCCTAATTTGAAGACCGAGGAAGTTGTTAATTCTCCCATCATGCTCATTTCAAGTTCATTTTGCATTATTGAGGCAAACTCTTCACACAACCTAAGATTTGATGATCTAAAAATAATGTCATCTACATAAATCTGGAGAAGCAACATATCATTTCTTTTCTTCTTAATGAAAAGTGTTGTGTCAACCTTACCTCTTTTAAATCCATTTTCAGTAAGAAACTTACTTAGCGTTTCATACCAAGCTCTAGGAGCTTGTTTTAAACTATATAGGGCTTTAGTAAGCTTACATACATGATTTGGATCTTTTGGATCTTCAAAGCCGGGTGGTTGTTTTACAAACACTTGCTCTGAAATGAAACCATTTGATATAAAGTGAAGTTCTTGTAGTATGAGAAAGATAATACGATTCTTATAGCTTCCAATCTTACTACCGGAGCATAGGTTTCATCATAATCAATGCCTTCTTCTTGACTATATCCTTGAGCAACTAATCTAGTTTTATTTCTAATGATGTTACCACTTTTATCAAGCTTGTTTCTAAAGACCCATTTTGTTCCAATGATAGGATGATCTGATGGTTCAAGTACATGACACCAAACTTCATTCTTTACGAATTGATTTAGCTCATATCACATAACTTTAACCCATTTATCATCATTTAAAGCTTCTTGAACATTTTTGGGTTCTATTTGAGAGATTAGAACTAGATAAGTATTTAATCTAAGGGAAAATCTAGTTGATACTCGTTTGCTAGGATCTCCTAAGATTTCATTTTCTTTAACATAATTTCTTTCTCTTGAAAATGAAACTTCTTTTTGATTTTCTTGATCTTAGATATTGCTTTGATCTATTTCTTCATTGATTTGAATCTCATTCATCTTATTTGGAATGTCTTTTAGATTATCATCATTATTGATTATTCTAGGTTTGTCATCAACTACTACATGAATTGATTTTTTTACAACCAGCGTTCTTTTATTAAATATTTGATAAGTTTTGCTTTGAGATGAGTAACATATAAATATGCCTTCATCACTCTTAGCATCAAATTTTCCTAAGTTATCTTTACCATTGTTTAAAACAAAGCATTTGCACCCAAAGTGATGAAAATGAGAGATATTTGGTTTTTTGTGTTTATATGACTCATATGGAGTTCTTTTGATGATTGGTCTTAAAAATACTCTATTTAGAACATAGCATGTTGTATTTACAGCTTCAACCCAAAAATATTTTGGCAAGTTACTTTCTAGCAACATGGTCTTAGACATTTCTATAAGAGTTCTATTCTTTATTTCAATGACACCATTTTCTTCACAAAAGGATTTGATGATATAGCGGTCGATCACCCTCTTCCACCTCAGGTTAGGAACTTGTAATGGAGTCGGGGATTTGCTCCCCCGGGATCACTCTGATGTTCAAGTCAGATTACGAAGGTTAACATAAGTTCCAAGTATATCAGTTTCGGACTTAGAGAAAGTAAAGATTGAATCCTTTACCCATTGTTGGTGCCCCTTTTATCCTCCTGCCAAGATAAGGACTATTTCTCAAATTACCGTCATCCCTATCCCGTTCTTTGTGGAGATGGGATCTTATCGATATGGATTCCATAATCGTTTCCGAGGAGTTCGGGGGAGTTCCTATCTCCCTGATTCTCGGTGTGGTGGTTGATCTCGAGGAATCTGGAGAATCTCTGCCGAGAAACCGTTTAGCTGGTGTGGTGAGGCGCATTTGCCACGTGTCATATCTGGGCTTAAGTAGGGTGACATCAGGGGAGTGTCTCCTTAGCAGGCACGTGTCACTACTACGAAAGGCTATAGTCCCGGCGTATTGGAGTAGTTACGGACCCGAGGGTATAGCCCTTATCACTTGCCCTCCTACTCCTCGAGTCTTTTAGCTTGAATGGGTCCAGGAGTGTCGAAGTCTCCGAAGGTTCGCGCTCTTTTTTACCCCGAGGGTCGAAATCTGCTAGGTCCGAGGAGCCAGGGGGTTTCTTCTTTTTGCTTATGCTCATAGGGCATGGTTACCAATTTTCTCCGAGGTCAATATCTGTTCCCCAGACATTGTCCAAACCTTTCACATTTTGAGTTGCACAATCTCTGGGCAATTAATGCTCATTATTATCTATCCTTTGGTTTTCTCCCATCAGGGCCTTAATAGGCGACTCTTATCCTTTTATTCTCTTCTTCTCCCAATCCTTTTTCTGCTTAGTTGGTTGTCGTGTTAGCGAGTACTTCTTCCTTCTGCATCTTCCTTGCCTTCTCTTCAACTTCCTGCGGTGGCAATTACTAGATCCGAAAGGCTCAACTCGACTGGTTTAGAGCTTGTTAAGTGGGAGAACCACCCTGTTTCTTCCATTCCCTGCCAATGGATGAGCGAAGCAGAGTGTCAGCAATTCCGGGAGAAATACAAGATTCCCGAAGAGTGGGAGGTCGAGTTCAATACCAATCTTTGAGCATGTCATCCTGTCGCAAGTTGTCTCTGTCTGTATAAACGTGCCTTTAACAGGGGCTTTCGCCTGCCCCCCCGAGGTAGGGTTATGTCGCTTCTCCAACATCTTACCACTATTCCAGCCCAGTAATCCCCTTTCGGGTGGAGGTACATAATGGGCTTCATCATCATCTGTTGTTTTGGTAAAATAGAGCATTCGAATAATCTTTTTGACTACTTTTTTATCACCAACCGCGATCCGGGGGGCTGGATTTCTATCTCACCCAAAATCATGAAGGAGGGTTGCCTCATCGCATCCAAGGAGCGTCCTGAACTTGGAATCAAGGTCTTAACACTAATGCAATCCGGAGGGTCTAAAGACTCAGACGACTAGAAGGAGCACTTCGTCTTCGTCCGCCCCAGACTATCTGGTTCCACCCAAGAGATTTGGTCTGTGTGCAATGGGTGGACTCTGGACACCAAACATAAACGCCCGAACGTCGAGGATATCAAAGAACCAACCAGTAGGCTCATGGGTATCAGTCAAAACTGGGAAGAGGGATGGCTCTCCAACCCGACGCTTACCAAGGCGTGCCTAAATGGCGAGACCTGTAAGTGTTAGCCCTTCACTTTCTTCTTCATTTCCCCATTCTTACCGGATATTGATCTTCATTGTCTTTCTTTCGCAGTTGAAAATCTCTGGGAGATAACTGATTCTCCTATCATCGAGGGGATGGTCTTGGACTTCCTCGAGAGCCATTGTCTTTTGGCCCCTGCCAAAACCAAGAAAGTATTTGAGAAGGCTTCCAAGCCTTCTCAAAGTAAAGGGCTTTCAACATCCCCCAAGAAAACTTCAAAGAACACGAGGAATAAAGGACCCTCTGCTTCTTCCAGATCAAAGAAAAATGTGGAGAGGGATCTTCAGACCTTCCAAGAAGCTCCCAAGGACAGTGCAGAGGCTTGTTCGAAGAGCCCCTCCGTGGGATCCCAAGCCCCGAAGAGCAGGAGGGACTCCCAACCTACTCAGCAACCCGTTGCAACATCACCCCCCCGGCACAAGATCCATCCGAATGTGAGAATAAGACCATCACCCCGGCATTTAAAGTGGCTAGGGAGGAGGCTCAAGGAGGTCGGCCGCCTGTAGGTATGGAGTCAACTATAATGGCTCCCAGCATTCCTATCCCTTCTGTCTTTAAGAGGATATTAACATTTCTGACACCAGAGGGGCATCCAGGATTAATAGGGGAAGCTTCGTTGGAGGAGGCTTTTGCGCTGTCCACAAAGGAGATACTGGCTCGAAGGACAAAGCGACAAAGGATAGAGTCTGCCTCTTCTCTACCTTCGGCCGAAGCGACCTCCGCTCCCGAAGGGGCTGAGGCTCCTGTTAAGACCTTGGCTATTTTTAGTTCTTCGCCAGCTGCGGGTAAACCAGATTACTGTGCCGATATTCTTAGGGTAATCCTTTACCATTTGTTTTTTTTCTTAAGTTCTTTTCATACGAATGAGCCTTGACTCTTACTTTGTTACTATTTTCCAGAGCCTTCAGGTTTTCAAGATTCGGTTACCCGGCGAGAGTCAGAGCTCCAGGCCCAAATTGCTTCCTTGGAGTCCGAAGTTGAGAGGCTTAGAAGGCTTAAGGCCCTCTTCTTTAAGCTGGCAGACCTTGAGCACAGTGTACATATTCTTACAAAGTCCATTGACTTGGCATAAGAGGAAGCTAAACTTGCCAATGAAGTCGAAGCTCAAGCTCGCGAAGATCTAGAGCTGGCTCAAAGGAATATGTTGGAAGCTCACCAGGCTAACTCCAGGCTCAGGGAGGAACTAGATGCCACGAAGGGCACGAAGAAGGGGCAGGTCAAGGCGATGGAGTCTTATTCTCGGTGCAAGGAAGACCTTCGCATAGCCCATAACCAGTTTCAATCCGCCCTCAAGGATGCTTGCATGGCCTTTTAGAACATTCGCAAGGATTTTTGAAGCTTCGAGGCTTACGCTGCGAAGTTAGAAGGAGTCCTTCGGGGTGGATTCGAACACATGAAGAAACTCGCGAAGGAGCGCTTCCCGAACCTAGATGTGAACTCCATCCCCTTTGATGTCTTAATAACTTTATCTTCCTTAGAATAGATGTCTTTGTACTCGAACTTGATATTTCAATAAAATTTTCTTGCTTGCTCATTTTACCTTCTTCATTTGAATGTTACCTGCCTTAGTTAATTAACCAAGATCTTAATTCTAAAGCTGGAGGGTCCCTTTTCACACTTTAAAAGATTTCCTTTGCCTTTCATTAGGGACCAAAAACTCTTGGGGATCTGATCTGATCATTTGCTTTTTGGAGGCTTTGGGGCCCTCCGAGGATCACATCTGATCCTTTATTCCTTTTTTTTTTTTGTCAGGGGTTCAGGGCCCTCTAAGGATCACATCTGATCCTTTCTTCATCGAGGGTTCGGGGCCCCTAAGGATCACATCTGATCATTTCTTCGTCGAGGGTTCGAGGCCCTCTGAGGATCACATCTGATCCTTTCTTTTTTGTCGAGGGTTCGGGGCCCCTCGACGATCACATCTTATCCTTTTTTTTTTTTTGTCAAGGGCTCGAGTCCTGCCAAGGTTTAGCCTTATTTTTTGTCAGGGGTGGTCCCCTGGGGTCTTTTGCGGTGAGGAGCTTTAGCTGATGGGAGAGAAAAATGAATTTATTTCAAAAAATCATAGTCAATAAAGATTATTACTAATAAAATTTCCTCAAATTCTGCACATTCCAAGTGTTTTTAACGGGTACACCCTCGGCGGTCTGGAGTTTATAAGCGCTAGAGCTGAGGGCTTCTACTACTTTGAAGGGACCTTCTCAGTTCGGTGTTAATTTGTTTGCTTCTCGGGCACCTCAAGCATCCGCTCGCGGTAATACCAAATCTCCAAGAAGGAATCTCTGAGCTCTTACCCTTTTGTTATAGTATATTTCAATACGCCGATTGTAGGCAGCCTGCCGAATCTTCACCTGATCACGAAGTTCATCAAGGAGATCTAAGTTGCCTCTTAGATTTTTCTCATTAGTCTCTGGACCGAAGAGTTCCACCCTGAGGGTAGGCACACCTATCTTGATCGGGATCAAAGCTTCCAAACCATAACATAAGCTAAACGAAGTCTCACGCGTAGACACCTTCTCTGTGGTTTGGTAAGACCATAAAATACTCAGTAACTCCTCCACCCAGCTGCCATCCGCCCTATCCACATGGGCCTTTAGACCATGCAACAAAGTTCGATTAGCGAGCTCAATTTGACCATTGGCCTGCGGATGGCCCATCGAAGTAAAATGCTACCTTATTCCCAATTCCTGGCACCATTCTTGCACAGATCGGTCAGTGAACTGAGTGTTGTTATTGAAAATTAGGACCCGAGGAATCCCGAAACCACATATCACATTCTTCCACAAAAATTGTTTTACTTGCCGAGTAATAATGGAGGCATTGGTTCCGCTTCCACTCATTTTGTGAAATAATCTATGGTGGCAATATATTTAACTTGGCCGGCTGTTGGAGGAAAAAGACCCAAGATATTGATGCCCCATTGAGTAAAGGGGCAAGGTGAAGTCAGATGAGTTAAGATGATAGCTGGTACATGAACCAGGTTCGAACTTTGTTGGCATCTATCGCAGGTCCTGACTAAGTGCTCTGAGTCCTTCACCATCGTTGACCAATAATACCCTTGTCGAAGAGCTTTTTGGCTAAGGGTCCGGGCCCCAATGTGGCTTCCACATGCGTCTTCATGGATTTCTCTTAGGATATAGTCTGCTTTGCGGGGCCAGATACACTTGAGCAATGGCTACGAGAATGACCTCTTATAAAGCTCCCCATTGACTAGTACAAAACTTCGGGCCTTCTCTTTAACTTCTCGAGCTTTTGAATCGTCATCGGGAAGTTTTCCCTCCTTTAAGTATAATAGCAAAGGATCCACCCAACTGGGTTCATCCTCAACGCACAACTGTTCGGCAGACTATTCGATGCTCTTTTGTGGTAGAGACTCAATTCGGATCTCCCGAGAGCTCGTCGGGAAGGAGGACGAAGCGATTTAGGACAAAAGATCCGCTTCTGCATTCCGGGCCTAAGGGACATACTCCACCTTCACTGACTGAAAACACGCCATCAGCTCCTTGACCATAGCCAAGTATTTTGCCATGTGACCTTCCCAAGCCTCGTATTCTCCATTTACTTGTTGCATGATCAGATTGGAGTCCGAACTCACTTCAATTCGTTGTGCCCCTAATTGCTCGGCCGGCCTCAATCCTGCCAACAAGGCCTCATATTCAGCTTCATTATTAAACGTTTGAAACTTGAAGTGCAAGGCATAGGGCCAGGTCTGTCCTTCGGGGCTTCTTATCATCAGCCCCGCTCCGTCACCACCCGAGGTCGAGCTTCCATCCACGGCCAACACCCATGGTCTCTGGTCCTGTTCCGAAGCCTCCTGGAACCCAACCCCTTTGGCAATGAAATCTACCAATGCCTTAGCCTTGATAGCTGGTCGAGGTCTGTACTCTATATCAAAAGTTGTAAGCTCCATGGCCCATTTCAGCATCCTTCCTGGGAGCTCTAGCCTACTAAGCACCTACCTTAAAGGTTGGTTTGTAAGCACAATAATGGTATGAGCTTGAAAATAGGGCCGAAGCTTCCTTGCCGAGATCACCAACGCAAAGGCCAACTTTTTCATGGGAGAATACCGAACTTCCACTCCTGTTAACCACTTACTGGCATAGTAAACAGGTCTCTATCTTTTATCTTCTTCTCAGACTAGCACCGAACTTGCAGCCTCTTGAGCTACTACCAAATAAATATACAACGGTTCTCCTTGCTGAGGCTTGGTGAGAACTGGAGGCGAGGCCAGATGTTCCTTCAATTTGCTGAAAGCTTCCTGACATTCGTCGTCCCAAACAAAATTCTTTGCCTTTGACAATACCTTATAGAAAGGAGACCCTTCTCCACCAACCGAGAAAAGAATCTCCCTAAAGCTGTCATTCTTCCCGTTAGGATTTGCATTTCCTTAACGTTCCTCGAGATTGGCATGTCCATGATGGCTTTAACCTTCATTGGGTTCACCTCAATCCCTCGGTGATGGACTATATAATCCAGAAACTTTCCTACAGAAACTCCAAAAACACATTTGATAGGATTAAGTTTTATATGAAACTTACGAAGGGTTTGAAAGCATTCTTCCAAATCTATAGGATAATGTTCGACAATAAGGCTTTTCACCAGCATGTCATCCACATAAGCTTCCATATTCCGATCAAGCTGATGTTGAAAAAGCTTATTCATCAGGCATTAGTAAGTGGCTCTAGCATTCTTCAATCTAAACGGCATTACTGTGTAACAGTAGGTTGCTTTATTGGTGATGAACGTCATCTTCTCCTGATCTTTGGGATGTAAAGGGATCTAGTGGTACCCCTAAAAGGCATCTAGGAAACTCATTAGCAAACAGCCAACCATCCCATCAATTAGGGCATCTATCCGAGGAAGAGGGTAGATATCCTTCGGGCAAGCTTTGTTAAGATTAGTGAAGTCAATATAAAGCCTTCACTTGCCCTCTCCCTTGGGTACCAAAACCACATTTGCTAATCATTCGAGATAATCAACCTCCTGAATGTATTGTGCCCCCATCAACTTCTCCACTTCCGTGTCAATCGCTCTGGCTTTTTCTAGGGAAAAACTTTGTTTCTTCTACTTAACAGGTCAGAAACTCGAACGTATTCCCAACCTGTGTGTCATGACCTCTGGATTGACCCATGGCATGTCTTGAGCTGTCCATACAAAGACGTCTGCGTACTGTCGAATGAGGGATAAGATTTGACCCCTTAGTGGGTCTTTTAACTCTGCGCTTATCTTTACACAGTGATCAAGGCAATCTTCCCTTAAAGGTACCTTCTCAACTTGTACACGGGCTCGCCGTTTCTGAATCTCCCGACCCTTCCAATAGAAAGCTGACGGCTGGCGGGGGTCTCTCATCAGTTTCTCCTCCGAAGTCCTTTCCATGACTAGGAGTTTCTTCCTGTGGCGGATTCTCCTTCCTCTATCCTCGCGGGGGCCCCACACTCTTCGCCACGACTATAGAGGCCATGTAACATTCCTGAGCTAAACGCAAATCTCCTTACACCTCACCTATCCCGTTGGTCATGGGGAACTTCATCATCATGTGATATGTGCTAGGAATAGCCCGAAGAGCGTTGAGGCCCGATCTTCCTAGAATCATGTTATAAGCCGCCGACACGTCTGCCACCAGAATATCCAGCATGACTTGAGATGTTCAGGAACCCTTTCCCAGGGTTAGCAGAAGCTGAATGACTCCATCTGAATACACTGTTTCCCCATCAAATCCCACCAAGGGGACCCGAGCCGGTCTTAACTGCTCCATCTAGTATCCCATGCCCAAGAAGGATTGTCTATATAAGATTTTCGAAGAACTACCTGGATCCACTAGGATCCGCCGTAGCTCCCACTTTCCAAGCTTGGCTGTTATTACCAATTGATCATTTCAGTTTGGATATCCGGGGAGGTCGTTATCCAAAAGGAAGATCGTTTCCCCTTTCCTTGACCTCTTCAGCCCCAAGGCTCGGCTGCTCACTGCATCTTCGTCGTCCTTCGCTCCCAGGACCTCCCCCACGACAAACGTATGAAATACTAGAGGCTGAGGATGATCTTCTACTGCTTGCAGCAGTCTCTCCCTTTGGGGCGAATGTCGAACTCGATCTCGCTCTATTGAGCCAAATTGCTCCAATAAACCTATTGTGTGTTTTGATGATTAACAAAATATAATTTTAGTGAAACTATTTTTGGTATATTTAAAACCCCTAATGGATTTTTGATATGTCTAAGTATTATATTATTTTTGTGTATCAAAATGAACTAAGAAATGTTATTTCTCTAAGTCTGGAAGATAGCACGCTATAAGGGAACATATTAGAATTTTTTTTCATTTTGGAAAATTATCTCTCGGTATTTCAATAGTTAATATTCATTGTTGTTAAAATGATTTTTAATGAATTTTTCAAGAAATATAAGGTATGTATTTTGGGGGTGATAAAATCGCTAAATTCTGATTTTGTACTAAAACCAAAATTCTACTTTCTTATTGTTTTAGATTTTAATTTTTTAGATATTTTTATTGAATCCAAATGGGGGGTACTTTCTTATTTACATTTATGTATTAAAGTACTTAAACTAAAGAAATGAAAATATCTTGTAATGTATACATGCTATATGATTTATATCTTCAAACAATTGTTATATGTATAAAATCTATTTTCTGTAAATCTGGCCTCAGAAGTCGACTCTTGTATATCTAGAGTCGACTCCCCTTAAGCTGGAGTTGACTCTTCCAAAGTTAGAGGCGACCCAGCCGAGACCAGTTGATGTAGAGTCGACCTGATAGCATTGGTGTTTTCTGAAGAGTCGACTCTAGCATTAGAGAAGTCGACTCTTGTATAACTAGAGTCGACTCCCACTTAAAATAGGAGTTGACTCTTGTTTTAGAGAAGTCGACTCTCAGGTTCAGCGATCGAATTTTTTCTAGCCGTTACAGATCCGTTGGAAGCTCCATTATAAATATCAAGAAGGGATTTTTGGAGAAACCTAATACTCTACCATTTCCTATCTTCCTAAAGCACTCTCAAGCTCTCAAGCACTCAATCAAAGCAATCCAAGGCCCATGGAGCTTCAAAGATCTATCCATTGGAGCTCAAGGCAAAGGAAAAGACATTCTCTCTATTTGGGGTAACTTGTATTATTTCATTTGCCTTGTATATTGTTCTTGTATTGATATCCATTTTAGTCCAAGTGTGTTGGATTGTGGTATGGCATCCTAGAGGCTATTGTAATCTAGGTGTTGTTGTTGTATTATTGTATTAGTTTTCGGGGTGAACTAAGGGGAAAACCTCGGAGTGTACAAGTTTGCTAGGTGATCTTGTGAGGAAACCTAGTGTTATGATTTTAGTGGAAGCTCAAGTGTCGGGTTGACCTTGAGAGAGTAGAGTAGGTGTTGGAGACGCCGAACCACTATATATATCTTGTGTTTATATTGTGGTTATTTGTGTATTTATATTGCTATCATTTCCAAACAACATATATATTTATAACAAGTTATTTTGTGTATAAGAAAATATCAAGAGTTTTAAAAATGAAGAATTCGGTCAATAAGTTTTTAATCACTCAATTCACCCCCCCTCTTGAGTGGCCATTGTGTGTGTCAAGGGACCAACACGCTCTTCTACTCGATCCCTCCTAATGGGGGGGACTCCGCGACCGTGAACGCCATTCCCTCCCCCTTCGGGAATCCGCTTCCCTGGCAACATAATTCTTAAGGAAACCTCGATTAATGAGCTCTTGAATCTCTTCCTTCAACTGATGGCACTCTTATGTATCATGACCATAATCTCGACAGAAGCGGCAGTAGTTATTCCTGTTCCTCTTGTTAGATGGTGCCCTTATTGGCTGGGGCTTCTTCAGATAATACTTTCCCTCGATGGTGGCAAGGATCTCCACTCTTGGGGCATTCAAGGGGGTAAAACCGGTTGACTCCCACCGAGGACGATGCTTCTCCTTTCGATCCTCCCTTCAGCCCTCACTCGTATTTTCTTCTGGATGTTTCTTCTTTTCCTTCTTCTCGGTATACTCTGCTCTCTTCGCCTGCATAACCTCCTTCGCATTAACATCTTCGTTGCCCGACCTAAGATATCCGTAAACGTAAGCGGGGGAGTTCTGGCCAACGACTGAGCGAAGGGATTAGGCCTTAGGGCATTCTGAAATGCCACCATAGCGACACTATGGTCGAAGTTCTCAATGCTCAAGGCTTCCATAAGGAAACATGAGACAAAGTCCTTCAAGGATTCACCCTAGTTCTACTTCAGGCTAACGAGGGTTATAGTGGATCTTCGATGCCTCCGAAGAGGCGCAAAGTGAGCCAGAAAACTACTTCGAAGCTGCGCAAAGTTGGCTATTGAATGATGGGCCAGGTTTGAATACCAAGCGCGCGCATGCCCCTCCAACATTCCCAGGAAGACTCTGCACCATATTGCATCGGATGCATCTTGCACCATCATATGGGAGGTAAAAAGTGTTGGAGTTATGCTCCACAAGCCAATTATATTTACATGTAATTGATCATACTTTACATTAGGATTCTTTATCTTCAATCAATTATTATTGCAAGGCATTATATTTTTATTTTTCATTGATGGTTGTCGTCATTATTTATTGCATCCATACTTGACAAAGTCCATAGATCAAATAGGCTCATGGAATATGGTCATGCATAGAGATGACGATCATGAAACATATTCCTTATAAGTCTTCATCTTAAATGTTCCTAGTCATAGAGTTATTAGGATTTGACACTAATTACTCGGATAGACTAGCATATATGATGCATGCTCAATCAGGAGAATATCTTGTTTCATGGACATTACTGTGTGGACACTAGTGCATATATGTGAGTGCTTATTATAAGAATAAGTACATTGAACTGACCTGGTAAAGAATTCTTAATGGTTATTGTTTAATGTCAAATTGGAATTCCTGTGTTGTAATAGTGCAGATTGATCCTTAAACTTGAGACATCATGGTAGTCTTATATTTGACTAGTTACGCTTTGGTGTTTTTTTAGATTCTAATGGAGTCATCAACAAACTATCACTGGACGTAACCTTATCACATATGAAGGCTTGTGAATGTCGAAATGGGATTCATCACTTATCAACAAGATGAGAATATGTCCTAGGTATTCCGATGATTTCATTACTAAGGAAATCCTTGGCCAAGGTGAGGGGAAAATCAAAAGTTTTGATTTCACTTATCAAGTTATAAATCTGGAATGGATACATAGTTATTGAATGATTAGGGTTTCATCATAAAACCATACCCTAAATTCAATCGGGACATAGATCGAAGAAAGGATTTTACTACGCAGTAATTACAATTGAAAAGGTTCGTGTTTTTAATCATTACCTAGGTATTCATGGCATGTTGTTAAATGTTAACCATGATATGTAGGGTTTTAGAATTAATTTGATTAATTCTAAAACTATTAATTGAATAGTTTAATTAAGAAGGCCATGAGATGTGTTAATTAAAAGGCCCATGAGTTTAATTAATCTAATAAGTTGGGCCTTGATATAGGCCAATAGAATTAGCCCTACATCTAGTCTAATGGTGGACCTAAGGGGTCACACACTTAGGTCGAGCTTGTTCCACAATTTAAAAGAAAGAGTCGGCCTAGTGTGATTAAGGGTCGGGTCTAAAGTGTTTAGGGTTTTTCCAAGGCATGATTAGGGTTTTTAACTCTATATATATGACGCTTAAGAAGATTGAAAAAACAAGAAAATTCGTATTCTCTCAAAGGCAAAGGTGCCTAGGGTTGCTAGCACTTCCCAAGGCATCCGTGGAAAGGGTCGATCGTGTGGACCGACTTGGAGGAGATCGCGTTTGTGACTTTATGGAATGAAACCAGGGAGAATCGAAGCCTCCATGGTCAGCGATTTCTAACAAAAAGATCTAGGTGATCCATTGGGTCGGTAGTCCCTGCGTAAGGCTTGATAGCCAAAATGCGAAGGCGCTCAGGCGATACGACAACCATATTCTCCAGACTAAGGGGCTAATTCACCACCACCCCTCAAGACTCTCCTTGCTTCGGTTTTAAGGCTGCAATCTCCTCCTCCAGCTGATGCAACCTCCTTTCCTACTATTGTTGCGCATACGACATGCTGGAAGACTCTTCGGCCTCCCCATGCCCATCTCCCTGACCATGTTCTCAAGGATCCGCCTCGTGCAGGCAAGATCTTTCCTCCAGCGGAGGCTCCTGCCTCTCTTCCGCTTGAGAATGATGGGCTTGCTAGTGTTGGTGGTCCAAGAAGCTAGTAAGCAGCTCCATCAGGCGCTGGACCAGATTCTCCAAAAGCGTGATCCGATCGGGTAGGGGAGGAGGATTATTTGGATTACGGTCCCTCCCCTGAGGGCTCCTCGGACGATTATTCTGGCTTGGCTCTGGGGCGAGGTTACCACTGGCAGCTCGAGACTGGTGTCTTCTAGTTTCCATTGAGACGGGGAGATAACTCGAATGTCACAGTAAGTCGTGTTGGAGAGACAAAAAGAAAAATGCCTCGGCCCCACGGTGGGCGCTAATTGATGATGCAGTAGCCAATCACCCTTTTTTGCCTCAGGTCAAGTACCTGTAATGGATTAAGGGACTTGCTCTGCCAGGATCACTCCGACGTTCAAGTCAGATTACGAAGGTTAACATAAGTTCCAAGTATATCAGTTTCAGACTTAGAGAAAGTAAAGATTGAATCCCTTACCCGTTGCTAGTCCTCCCCCTTTTATTCTCCTGCCAAGATAAGGATTCTTTCTCAAATTATCGTGATCCCTATCCCATTCTTTGCGAAGTTGGGATCTTATCGATATGGATTCTATAATTGTTTTCGAGGAGTTAGGAGGAGTTCCTATCTCCCTGATTCTCGGTGTGATGGTCGATCTCAAGGAATCAGGAGAATCTTCGCCGAGCAACCGTTTAAGTGGTGTGGTGAGGCGCATCTACCGCGTGTCGTCTCTGGGCTTAAGAAGGGTGATGTCAGGGGAGTGTCTCCTTAGCGGGCACGTGTCATTACTGCCAATGGCTATATTCCAGGGGTACTGGAATAATACTTGAGATTTTTAGATTCAAATATGATGTAATACTTGAGATTTCTATATTCAAATACTTGAAGAAATACGATATTTCAAAGGATTATGAAAGTCTTGAGATAAAAATTTAGTTTTTGAGCCAGGGGAAAAATCGTAAATATGATAGTTCGGGTAAAAGTGTAATTTACTTAAAATCTTGGGGTATTAGCGTAATTTATCCATTTTTTGGGGGCCAAAATATGCAATTAAAAATAGCATGGGGACCAAGTTGCAAGGGCCTAAGTGCAAAATATTCGAAAAGTTTGGGCCAAGGTGCAGTTCTTGAAACCTTAAAATATCTCATCAAAATATCTCAAACTAAGTAGTTAAAGTAACCAAATATGGCTAACTAGTTAAAGGTGCAATGTTGGGAAATGTAGAAAATCAATTAACCATGTGAGAGTAATTATGGGAAATGTAGAAAATCAATTAATCATGTGGGAGCAATGATGGGAAATGTAGAAAAATGAATTAAACCGTGTGAGATGTAATGATGGAAGTGTTTAAAATGTAATTAAGCATGTGAGGCTCAAAATATCAAGGACACATGGCAAGCTTCCATTGGTCATTAGAAAGATAAGATAAGATCACATGATGGCTCATAATGACTCCTCTGAGGTGACATCACGTGATTGGCTAAGGAAAAGCTTACTTAGCCTCCAAGTTTGTTAAAATCTTCAAGTCTTATCCTTAAGGACATGTGACAAGCATTTATTGGCCACACATGGAAGGTAATAATGAGGCCTCATGATGATAGGACATGTGGCAAAACATGATTGGCCGAAAATGTCTATAAATAGGCCTTAAGATAGTTCACAAGTTTTATAACAATTTGGGTAAGGTTGAGAGAATTAGAAGAGAGGATTTTGTGATAGAGAGTAAGGGGAAAATACTGCAAAAAGAAGGAGCAAATTTGGTGTAGAAATAGGAGCGAAACAGCCTCGCTGGAGAATTTGGGTCATTTCCAACCAAGTTAAGGTAAGTACACTATGAACTATCTAGGATGTTTAAGCATGCTCATGAATCATGTTTATGTGGTCCCTCATGTTATGTTTCAAGCAAGTTTTATGTTCTCAAGCAAGTTACAGGACTGGGGTTTAGTAGCGCTACGCACAGAGGTTCTTACCCCTGCAAATTGGTAGAACCTATAGTGTCCCCTTATGTTATATGTTCATGTTGCAAGTTCATGTCATGTTTAAATACGTTTGATAGTTCTCTTGTACTTACTGAGATTTGCGTAATCTCACCCCTTATGTTCCCCCCCAGGTGATCATGAATGAGGAGATCAGGATATGGACGTGGAGCGTGGTGGCTTGTTTAAAAAGGATTTTCAAGAATTTAAGTTTAGTTCCCTTTTGAAACAATGTTTTCAGGGTTGAACTTTGATCTTTTTCTATATGGATGCCATAAAGCATGTCTTGGAATTTTATTTGATTTAAAGGAAGTATGATTTTGGTTTTAAGCTTCGGATATTTTTATATGGATGTTATCGCTACAAAGCATATTCGCGAAGTCTTTCTTGCTTCTGTTAAAACCATGTTTTCTATGTCAAACTTTATACATACACTAAACCTGCTTTGAATTTTATTATGTTTCGAAACATTACTTAAGTTTATAAAAGTCTTGTTTCTCAAGTTTTTCTACGCTAAACCTTGAAGTTCATATGAATATTATTATCATTAAACATGTAAATAAGTTACGGGTGTCACAATTACGGACCCGAGGGTATAGCCCTTATCATGATTGAAATTCTTGATTTTCAAATTCTCCACCATAATCACTCTTTATTTGCTTTATTTTTAATTCTTGTTCATTTTGAAGTCTTTTACACAATCTAAAGAATGTTTTAAAAGCATAACTTCTATTTCCTAAGAATAGCACCCATGTAAACCTTGAGAAATCATCTACGGTAACTAGGGTATAGGACTTTCCTCCTAAACTTTAAGTTCTCATAGGACCAAACAAATCTAGGTGAAACAATTCTAGAGGTTTAGTTGTGCTAACTGAATTTATGGATTTAAATGAAGATCTAGTTTGTTTTCCTTTCATACACATATCACATACATGATTCTTTTTAAAATTTATATTGGATAAGCCTCTAACAAGTTGTTTTCTACCCAGTTTGTCAATTAGACTCATGCTTGCATGACCTAGCTTCTTATGTCATAACCAAGACAAATTTGAGTTTGATGCAATAAGGCAATTTTCATGTTTAAGCACAACATCATCAAGCCAAATAACATATGCATTTCCATGTCTATTTTCAGAAAAAAAAAGTTCATTTGATTTCAAATCATAGACTTTACATTTACTTGATTTAAAATTGACTCTATATCCTTTATCACATAATTGGCTTATACTTAGCAAGTTGTGTTTTAAACCTTCAACTAGGCATATATTTTCAACTTTTGTTCTATTTAAACCAACTATAACATAGCCAAGGATTTTACCTTTAGAGTTGTCTCAATAGACAACATTACCTCTTTCTTTGAAGGTGAGAGATATGAATTGATCCTTATCTCCCGTCATGTACTTGGTGCATCCACTATCAAGATACCACTTCTTCTTTCCTTCCTTGGATGCCAAGCTTACCTACAAGAAACACATCACATTGGTACTTTTGGTACCCAAATCTTTTTGGGTCCAACAATGTTAGCAACCACATCATCTCTAGTCTTTGGAATCCAAATCAAGTTTAATCTTTGAGCATTTTTTATATAAAAGCATTGCTTGATATGGTATCCCTTCTTATTACAAAAATGGCAAATCAAACTTGTTGTTTTATAAAAGCTTTGATTGTGATAGTAATGATCAACATGGTTTTTAAACGAGGGTGGCTTATATAAAACCTTTCCTTTATCTAATTTTTTTATTGAGGTAGATGGTGTATTATTTGTATATCCTAGCCCTCTTTTGTCTCCAAAAAGCTTTTGACTACCCAAAATCATTTCTAGCATTTTCTTTCCTTCTATAAGTTTTTCAAATGATTTCAATAAGTCATTGTTTTTCTTTTCCAATTTTGAAAATCTGATTTTCAAATTTTCACCTTCTTTATCCTTTTGTTCAATGATTTGCTCTAAGTTATCATAAGCAATCTTAAGATCATTGCCTTCTTTTTCTTTGATTGTTGAGACATTTTTCAGAACTTTATTTTTAGCCAAAACTTTGTTATATGTTTCTAAAAGTAAGTTGTATTCATCTTGTAAAGAATTAAATGAAAGAGAATTGCTACTAGATGAACATGAAGTTACCTCATTTTCTTCTCGTGCCATAAGGAAAAAGTTTGCAACCTCTTCTTGTTGACTTGAATCGGAGGAGAAGGAATCTTTTTCATTCAATGTGGTTAATGACTTCTTTTTCATGTTCTTTTTCAGCTTTTTGTATTGAGGGCAATCTTCCCTGATATGTCCTGATTTCTTACACTCAAAACATTTTAATTTATAAGCAGTATCTTTAGAAAATTTCTCGTTTTCATATGGTTTTCTCTTAAGAAATTTTTCTTTTCTCATAAACTTGTTAAAACGTTTTGTGAGTAGAGTAAGTTCTTCATCTTTATCACTTGTTTCATTTTCATTTTCTTCTTTGTGCTTGAATGCTAAGGATTTCATTTTGAGCTCATTTGATTTTTCTTCTATTTAACTTAATCTCATGAGTTAATAGTGAGCTTAATAAATCATCCATTGTAAGTGTAGATGTGTCTCTAGCTTCTTCTATAGCTATTACTTTAGGTTCCCAACTAGATGGTAAGCTTCCTAAGATCTCATGAACCTTTTCTTCGGTAGCTATTATTTTTCCTAAAGCTTGCAAGTTTGTTACAATATCATTAAACCTTGTGAACATCTCCTTAATGGATTCACTAGCATTCATTATGAAATTTTGATATTCACTAGTAAGGATTGCAATTTTAGTGCTTTTCACTTTCTTGGTTCCTTCATGTGTTACTTCTAAGTGATCACACATTTCTTTTGCCATAGTACATGAAATTACTCTATTAAACTCGGCTAGACTTAATGCACAACGTAATATATTGACAGCTCTACCATTTGTCTCATTAGTGTGTTTTGGTTGTTCATTCCAACTTTCAGTAGGAGGTTCCAGTAATGTAACCGTACTAGATATACATGTGTATAGTTCAGTATTTTGCATCAAGAAATACCTCATTCTTGTTTTCCAGTAGATGTAGTTCGAACCATCAAAATAAGGCGGCCTTGAGGTGTTTGTCCTTCCAACTTAAAGTCGGTGTTGACTGCCATTTGGATCTTTGCTCTTGGGTGGTTAGACTTACAAAATACTTAGAGACATTGCTCTATGATACCAATTGTTAGTTCTATATAATGTCAAGTATATCCCAAAAGGGGGGGTGAATTGGGATTTGGGTAAATTTTTTGTAGTTTAAAAACTTATAGCATGCAAGACACTATGTTTCGAAATATGAGGAAATATGTTTCGAAATAAACCTTTACGTTAAGTATGTTTCGAAACCAAATTTTCTGTCAAGTATGTTTTGAAACCTACTAGGATATGTTTCTAAACTTTCCTCTCTATTTTGCCTATTTTGAAATTTTTAGCTTTTGAAAATGATTCTTTTGAAAGAATGAACAATGAGAATAAGAAAGTAAAATAGTAAAGCAAATTGCACACGAGATTTATAGTGGTTCGGCACCCGCCTACTCCACTACCTTCAAGTTTACCCACTTGAAGGATTTTCAAATACAATCACTTTCACTAGTGATCAACCACACCAAGGGTTTATCACGATTCACCCTAAAACTTTACACAATGAGTTTTTACGGGTTTAACTCAAACCTTACAACAAAATAAATAAAACTTATCTTTTACAAACCAACAATTTGAATGTAATGAAAATATCATACCAAATAGTTGTTACAAATCTATTGGTATGGAGTGAAGAAAGATTGAAAGGATGAGAGCATCAATTTCAATATGTTTCTCCTTTTGACACCACAATGCACACCAATGATTAATTGAAAGGATCTTCTTTGAGAGCTTGTTGAAATAGTTTCATTTGCTTGTGCTTGTGTATGTAGTAATATCTCTTGTAGGTGTGTATACTTGTGCATGCTTGTAAGAGGCGCTTCTTGTCTTCAAAAAACTGATATATATATCAAAGAGAAAGAGTTTTAGCTAATAATAACCGTTAAAGACAAGATGATAAGTAGGTTTTGAGACATACCTTATAGGTTTCGAAACATTTCACTTTTACACTGAGCTTTCGAAACATACATATCGTGTTTCGAAACATCCAGCATTTACAGCTAGTTATGCACCAAGAGACAGAATGAGTGGGAGACAATGCTTTTTAAAAACAAAGTGATTTTGTTTTATTCTCCACTTTTAAAAATATCTCAAATTAAAACATCAGGGTATGGAGATTTATTCAAAAGAAAGCTTATTAATAGCTTTTGAATTAAAGTGCAAAAGCATGTCAGTTTTTCAAATATTCTATAGACACAATCAGATGTTAACATGCTATGAAGGTTTCAAAACAACACACTTTTACATTAGGGTTTCGAACCATACATCACATGTTTTGAAACATCCAGCCTTTATAGTTGGTTATGCACTTAGAGACAAAATGAGTAGGAGACAAAGCTTAATATTTTGACATGATTTTGTTTTATTCTTGACTTTCAATCTTTTGAAATTGAAACAAGAAAGTATGGAGATTAAATCAAAAGGAACCTTTTAAATAGTTTTTGGATTAAAAGGCAAAAGTATGTCGATTTTTCAAATATTCTGTTGTCAGAGACAGATGTTTCGAAACATGATATGAAGGTTTCGAAACATACTTCAAAAACGTATTTCAAAACATATGCAACTCAGATTTTAAATACTCTACTGATAGAAATGACAGAGATTTCGAAACATACCATATAGGTTTCGAAACATATGCTTAAATTTTAATCATTTTTTGGAATCTTTTGAAATTGAAACAACAAAGTATGGAGATTAAATCAAAAGTAACCTTTTAAACAGTTTTTGGATTAAAAGGCAAAAGCATGTCGATTTTTCAAATATTTTGCTGTCAAAGACAGATGTTTCGAAACATGATATGAAGGTTTCGAAACATACTTCAAAAACGTATTTCAAAACATATGCAACTCAGATTTTAAATACTCTACTAACAGAAATGACAGAGGTTTCAAAACATACCATATAGGTTTCGAAACATATGCTTAAATTTTAATCAGGTTTCGAAATATAGCATACAAACTTAGCAAACATTGAAACCTTATCAAAAAGACATTTCAAAACATATATAGAAACATGGCAGAATGATGTTTTGAAACATGATGCAAGGTTTTCGGTTCGATTTTGCTGCAGTTTCACAAAGTTTGTGTTACCAATCCAACATATTTTTACATAAGATGGTAGATAGTAATTAAAGGGTGAAATCTGAAAAAATTTCAAAAGGGAAAAGCCCTCTCACGCACCGCCGCCCGCCACCAAAAAGGTGGCCACGCACGACCACGCGCAGCAGCAAGTTAGAGTGTGCGGCATGCGCCGCCTTCTTCCCTGTGTCCGGTTTGACGAATTTCGCTACCAAAGTTTAAAAACTTCATATCTTAGTCATTTTAGCTCCGTTTTGGGTCTCGTTTGAACCCACAGACTCTTCTTTCCGTCCTCTATAATGATTATCCAAAAATATTGAACTTACCTTAACGTTTTCTGGCAGCTTGTACCAATTTTGTGACAACTCCTTTAATTTCCCGACGGGTCTTGGATCTCCCTTGTTTCTTGCTATTTTTCTTTCTTTTTCCACCAAAATCTTCCCCACTTTCTAGAGAGTGATAATCTACCTCACGCTCTCCAATTTGATTGAGAAATTTGGATGAATCTCTCATCCTATTTATAGACTTTTTTGGTCGTTGGATGTTCGCCACCTTTCTCTTGGGATTTGGGCCCTCATGATGACTTTTTGCCACCTCTCACCACTTGTATGCCTTCGGAAGTGTGCCTCCTGATAACCTTTAACGATCCGTTCGTCCAGTTTAGTTATTCCAACGGTCTAGTTGCGAGTTTCTAAGAATCACGCCTTTAGCCCGAAGTTTCATTCTAACTACCTTTCGGCCCTTTCTTAAAACCTCCTAACCTTCCTTTAATTCCTCCAAGCTCCCCTAAGGAAAAGGGTTTTTACCATTATTCCCTAAGTTTCCCATAATTACACTTACACCCTAATAATTCTGGGATATTACGCTTTCACCTCCTACCTTTGAAGATTGATTTTCAAATCAAACTCCGTACTTCCATAAAAACGCTTCTTTCCTTTATATACACAAGGTTTACAAAACATTTCTTTAGGGGTATTACACTATTCCTTTATTTTTATTATTTTGAATTTCCTCTTGTTTTCTCATGCTCAACTCATGTGTCATTAGAGACCCTAATAATTCATTTAGTGACAATCTCTCTAGGTCTTGTGCTTCTTGTATAACAGTGACCTTAGGATCCCATTCATGAGATAAACATTCTAAAATTTTCTCTATAATATCTTTCATTAGAGATTGGATTTCCTAAGTTTTTAAGATTAGATACTATGTTATTTAACCTAGTCTACATATCCTTAATAGATTCACCAAGTTGCATTAAGAATAACTCATAATCATATTTAAGCATTCTTATTTTGGACCTTTTTACCTTGGAGGTTCCTTCATGAGTTACCTCAAGCTTGTCCCATATTTCCTTCGTCCTCTCACATTCTGAGATACAATTGTATTCTTCAAGGCTGAGGGCACACTCCAGCATGTTCTTTACTGCTGCATATTTAACTTGATCAGCATCTCCATGCTTCCACATCTCTTGACAGAATAAAAGTTTTCATTTTATTCTTCCAATAGGCATAATTGTTGACATCAAAGAATGGAGGCTAGTTGTAGGACTAGTCTCCTAGAATGCATTGGTGGATGTGTTGGCTATTGATCTTTACTCTGGGTTGTTTAGACTTCTTATAAGAGACCTACTCTGATACCACTTATTGAAACAGTTAACTTAAAGAGGGGTGAATTAAGCTTCTCCACCCTTAAAAAAAAAACTATAAAGATTGAAATAAAATAAGAATGTAAAAACGCAGCACAACAGATTTAGAATGGTTTAGCTTTAAAGCCTAATCCACTGTCTCGGTTTCTCACCAAGGATTTTGGCAACTTTTACCTTTACCTTGTAGCTTTTAAACAAGCTCAGCTACTTAACATTTACAAGTTAGCTTTTATCACTTGGCTCAACCACAACCAATGCCTTTTAAGGTTCAGGCTTAACCATTATAAGTTTTCACAAATAATATGAAATGATTTCTCAAGAAAAAAAAAAAGGATATTACAATAAGAACTAAAATTTCTCTTAAAAGAAAGTTACAAGATATGAAATGTAAATCACTTTCTCTTAGAAAAAATCAGAAAGATTCAATCGAGAATGTTTGTGAGAAGATGAGCTCAGAAAGTTTGTATATCTTTTGTAAACTTTTCCTTCAGCTTTCTTCTCCTATTTATAGGCTTTCTGTCTTGAATGCAGTTAACTTTGCATTAAACAATTGGAAATTTTTTTATGTCACAACTACCACTTTTTGTCTCTACAAATCTTAAACAACTATTAACAATTCAAAAAGTACGCACAAGTTGTCTCAAGAGCATCTAATGTACTAAAAAGTAGAAACTAACTTCATTAAATGCAGTGTAACAGCTATATTTTTTGAATTCTGATAAGAAATACTCAAGTATATTTTAGCATTACCCGATTAAGTTTGATCCTTACTTGATTAGATATTTTATGTAATCGATTATATTTTATGCTTATTCGAGTATGAGAATTTCGTTACTCAATTATTTTTTAAGCCACTTAAAGGTGCATTATCCACTCGATTATATAGCTAAGTTTACTCGATTAATTACTATCTTTGCTCGAGTATAAAGACTATTACTCAATTAACTTTTAAGTTCAAAGACTTAGTCAGATTTCTTCCTATATTTATTCAATTACACAAGATATTTACTCAAGTATAAAAACATTATTCATAAGAAATCATGAACTTAATAAATGTTATCTTTATATGGTTGTTATTAGGTTTTTGATGTACTTACCATTCGTCCCGAGTCAAAACTTCCTATTTTTAATAACACCTCTCTTCGTAAAATGGGATGCATCTTCGAGGAAGCAAATGGCAAGTACATCAAGTAGTCCACTGCCACAAACAATATAACTATGAGGTGGAACTAGAAGATGAGGAAGAAGATGAAGACAACGATGCTCCTGCTCAAGCTATCTCTGAAGCTGGACCATCTTCACGAGTCATGCCGGACATGCTTGCATTGTTTCAGTTTACCATAACTGAAGGCTTTGCTTCTATGACTCGGCGATTTGAAGATGCTCTCCAAATCCTCAACAAAAAGGTCGACAACAACCATCATCAAACAAGAGAGTATCTAGATAGTCTTACAGACCAAATAGGCAATCTAGAAGAATTAGTTCATACCAAGGAGGACTCATCAGATTCCTCGACTCATTAGCCTTCTAGATAGATTGAATGTATTTTGGATTGAATGTTTTTTGGTTGGTATGTCTTTGAAACTACTTGTAATGGATGTTTTGGTAATTGATTTCCTATTGTTTTCACTTGGCATCTCGAATGTTCTCTTGGTAGTTATGTTGTCTTTTCAAGAGCGAGAAAAACATAAACATTGTTTGGTAATCATATTTTTTGTTTATGATAAAAAGGGAGAGAAAAATGAGAAAAATGTATGCTATTATAATGGATCATGTCTAATCTACATAATGGTATCAAGTTTGTGTTTAGTTATCAATGGGTATCAAACAAATTTTTTGTGAATCTATCAAATCTTGAAGCACTAACTGTTGGTAACAACAAAATTTGTTTGTGATATCTAAAGCAAAGCCAAAAGAGGATATGACGCACATAAGGTTTGTTTTCTATCTCTCATACAAGATTAAGGGGGAGTTATAAGGTTTTTCAAAACTCGTATTCGATTTCTTTCAAAGGTTTTTATTACTATCAAAAAATAGAGGGAGAATTGTTGTATCATATTTTTTGATATATGAGAAAATGTGTTTGATGAAAAACCTATATAGGAAACCTATCTTAGAATAAAAAATCTTTATATGAATCTCATATTTTGAAATAAGATTTTCATATTTCGAAACATACATGAATAATGTTTGGCGTGAATGTTTAAATGTTTGAAAAATCCAAAATTCATTTATCATGTTCTAAAACATCATTTTGTCATGTTTTTATACTTGTTTCAAAATGTTTTTTGAAAAAATTTCAATGTTTGTTAAGATTGCATGTTATATTTTGAAACCTGTTTGAGATTTAAGCATATGTTTCGAAACCTATATAGCATGTTTCCAAACCTCTATCAATTTTGTCAGCAGACCATTTAAAATCTGTGTTGCATATGTTTTTAAATATGTTTTTGAAGTATGTTTTGAAATCTTCATATATTGTTTCGAAACATCTGACTTTGTCAGCTGTATATTTGAAAAACCAATATGCTTTTGCCTTTTAATTTCTTTTCATCTAAAAGTTGTTTAAAAGTTTACTTTTGATTTAATCTCCATACTCTGTGGTTTCAATTTCAAAATTTTGAAAATGGAGAATAAAACAAAATCATGTTAAGCATAAAGAATTACCTCCTACTCATTCTGTCTCTAAGTGCATAACCAGCTATAAAGACTGGATGTTTCAAAACATGTGATGTATATTTCGAAACCTTAGTGTAAAAGTGTGTTGTTTCAAAATCAATAAGGTGTGTTTCGAAACCTACTTTAATATCTTGTCTCTAATGGTTATAATTAGACAAAATTCTATTTTTTGGTATACATATACGTTTTTTGAAGACAAGAAGTAGAACTTACTAGCACATACACGAGGACACAAATTCAAGAGATTTTTTATACATACACAAGCACAAGTGAACAAAATCCTTTTGACAAGCTCTCAAAGAAGATTCATTCAATCAATCCTTGATGTGCATTGTGGTGTGAAAAGAAGAAGAAAACTGAAACCGACGTCTCATCCTTTTAAGATCTCCTCACCTCAAACCAAGAGATTTGTACAGCCATTTAGTAAGGTATCTCATTACATTAAATCTGTTATGCTGTAAAAGATAAGTTTTATTTATCTTGTTATTGATTGTAAGGTTTAAGTTTAGCCTTAAAACTCATTGTCATGTAAGGTTTGAGTTGAGCAAAAAAAACTAGTCGTATACAAGGTTTTAGGGTGAATCTTGGTAAAACTCTTGTTGTGATTGATCATTAGTAAAAGTGATTGTGTTTGAAAATCCTTCGAGTGGGTAAGCTTGAAGGTAGTGGACTAGGCTGGGTACTGAACCACTATAAATCTCGTGTGCACTTACTTTACTATTTTACTTGTCTGTTCTCATTGTTCATGCTTTCAAAAGATACGTTTTCAAAAGTTAAAAGTTTCAAAATAAGCAAAATAGAGAGAAAGGTTTCAAAACATACTTAACAGAAAGGTTAATTGCAAAACATACTTATCTATATTTCAAAATATACTTAACAAAAAGGTTGATTTGGAAACAAACTCCTTGATATTTCGAAACACAGTGTTCTACAAATAATAGGTCTTTAAACTATCGAAGAATTTACCCTAATCCCAATTCAACACAATGTTCTGCAAACAATAGGTCTTTAAACTATAAAAGAATTTACCCTAATCCCAATTCAACACAATGTTCTGCAAACAATAGGTCTTTAGACTATCGAAGAATTTACCCTAGTCTCAATTCACCCCCCCCTCTTAGGATATATTTGCCATCATTTGGAACTAACACTTTCTGAACAACCTCCTACAGAGATGGCGATGAGACATTACTAATTTTGCTCGAGATAGGCGTGTTTCTGCAAGACTAGCACTTCCTTGTTCTTCCCCCATTTTCCATGGCTTCGTCGTCATCTTCATCCTCATCGCCACTTTTGAAAATAGGGTGGATATAAGCATTTTGAAGGTAGCCTTTTAGATTGAGGTTTGGTTCGTCAATGCGTTCCTGAGTATCTTTCATCATTGCTTCCTGAAATTTGACATTCACCCAGCAAAGTTCAGAACAATTTTCAACGTAACGACTAAACCATAGAACACAATGAATAGCGTTCAAGTGCTTCAGCCTTTGGGAAATCCGACATCCAAAGGGACTTATGACATGCATGTGAACTAATGCATCTAAGCAAGCGCCATAGTCGCTAGCATGGATTCAAAGACATGAAGTAAGCACCAATGCGTAGAAGTTACAGCTGATGTGGTAACTCAGTTATCACAACCTATTGAGTTCTTAAATGTGGCTGTTTAACCTTTAGTCTTTGTATATGGATCAGCTTCAATCCTTCTAATGAGAAAAGTAATCCCACTTAAACCATAAAATTCATCTTCTGTTGAATTCCGCTCTCCAAAATCTAACAATCCTAAGAACAAACCAAAGTTCCTCCAGGTATGTATGCATATATGAAATAACCAGTCAGATTCAATCTTTGGCATAGCAAAAGGAAAATAATTAACCAGTGAGATAATAAAACATCAGCTGTTGCAAATTGTGGATAGGAACAGACCTGCAATGGGCATTTGATAAATACAGGTTCATAACGGCCTTTGCAGAACATATGGAACGATAAGGTCAGCACTGGAAGGGCAATGAGAAATGGTGTTGCCTGTGCAACATGTTTTGTTCTCAACAATCCCATTAGAAGCAGTTGCGAGATGACCAATGCAGCTATAATACGTCCATGGACATCTGGCCAAAATGCTGCCCCACTTTCATACTCTTGGTTGTAGACGTTTATGATCTGAATTATAAAGGAGAAACTCTTTATTAATATAAAGAAACTAGAGGGAAAAAAATATATGATTATGTTGAAAAAGGAGCACATTATCCGGCTTGTCTATTCAATGCTCTCAATAATGGTATATAGAAAATACTTCTGAAAACAGGACTACTTATGAGGCTGCAGTCATGAAATAAGATAGCAGTGATATAATATAGATTACCAAATGCCAGAAGGAATCATCAAGTGCTAATATATAATATGTGCATATGGCGTTTGTGCATCCTGACTCTAATATCTTATATAAAAAATATACGCTTTTACCTGATGACGATACACGAGATATGCGAAGCCAAAGAAAACCAATATGAAAGGAAGTAGAAATGGTGCCACCACAGCGTAAACAAGGCCTAGTAGAAAATAGAGTTGTATTTGAGGTTCACCAGTGTTGAAACGAACACTACCGGGATCCATTGCCTCCTCCCTATCCTTTTCAGTCTTCACCAAGAAAAAATTTTCCAAGTGGTAGATAATAAGTGGTTTCAACCTTAAGATCTCCCCAGCAACACCAGCCCATCCATCAACCATTATGTAGGTTATGAAGAAAGATGCTTTCATTGGAATTGCTGCACCAATGGTTTTAGGGATCCTGCAAAAAGCATCTCTTATCATTAGTCTCCAAAATCTCAAACTAAAAAGCAGTGCACAAATTACTGATCAATGCTAATATACAATCATGACATCATAGTGGAAACCAAAAGTTTGTTAGGATAGATTACAGAATTAGTTCGGAAGCGATCAAATCAACAGAAAGGTAAGACAAATAACTCAGCAAAAATCTTTAACTTGAAAATGGACATAATCGTATCAATCAAATATTCAAAGAGATCAGAGCACTTTATTGACAAAGAAACTATACAAATTCTTAAACTAACTTGTATTCTGAAAGACAAAATTCCTGTTGCAGTCCAACAAGGAACAAATAAAAATTAAAAAATTTCTAAAGCTCCACTAATTAGATAAGTAGGCAGAATGACGTCAACCAACCATTTCATAGAGATGTATACTTAATTTTGATAGAGAATCCATTGCAAATTTAGACCTTGTTGCGGTTTCGATAGACTATTTAGACAAAATCAAAACTGTTTAAATGATAACTAAAAAAGCACCATGGAAATATGGTCCCTCAATAGTACAAATTAATCAACTACTTGCGTGGATTTTAACTTGATCTCTAACATATTTTAATGTAAAAAATGATCATTTTAGTACTTGGAGAGTCTACTGTAGCTGAAACAATGTACATCTAGGAATTCGCTTGTACTTATATGACACCATGAAGGATAAGTAAAATAATATATGCCATTAAAAAGCTAATGCTTTCTTTCCAACATTTCTTATGTATCTAATGCATGATCAACAAATATCAATCCACAAATATACTTCTACTCTGCATTCTACAAGAAGAGGAAATATAGGAAATGGATGGGACTTCCCCAATTATGACATTCTCTCATTTGCTGCTTTTCAGACCAACATATAGTATAAATCAATACCTTGTGCACAAAAGCATACAAATATAATAGTCATATCATAATATCAAACTTGTATATGTTGAGATAAGCAAAGCAAAGCATAGACCACTAATGAAAAGTATGTCAATATCAAAGAAACAAAGACCATCATACTCATTTGCTGACTGATTAATAAACGAATGTAGTTGCTCAAATGCAGTTTTTGCGATTATGCTCCCAAGGAATACATTCACAAAGTTGAAAATGTAGTGTCTAGATGCAGATCTCCTCTCCAAAGATGATATACTTATAAAGCCTTCAACCTTAGACATGAACATCAGTATACTTGGCAGCACACTGAGAAAAATCTTCAAAACAAGCCCAGCTAAAACACCTTGGATGAATGACTTAATGAAAGATCTGCAAGTAGATCAGGATATTTTTAGTGAGGAGCGGTAGTAATCCATAATGAGAAATCAAAAGCACATGCATCAAAATTGGGATTGCTTATCACTAACTGATAGATCAACCACCAAACTGAATCAAAATTAAAGGAATTATGTTCAGTTCAAGAAAAAAGGAAAAGGAAAATAAGCTTGAAATAAGTTTAACAGCAACAATCCCAAGCCTTGATCTCACTAGGTGGCGTTGGCTATATGATAGGTTTCCAACCACCTCTAGGGTCATATCGTCTGTAATGTCCATTATAGCCCACATCATGTTGAGGATTAGAAATGAATTTAAATCAAAAATTCATATAAGCAGAACATCCTAGTCTAATATCAGCAACAATTTTCTTTTTCCATATTTTTCTCTGCAGTAGAAGATAAATCATAACCAACTTTGAAAACTAATAGGACTTTTAACATCATATTTCACTTTTCTTTTCTTTTTCTTTTTCCTTTTCTTTTCTTTTTTTTTTTTTGGGGGGGGGGGGGTTGTTTAGCTAAAATTAGGTGCAAAAACAAAATAACCAAGAGATCTGCTCTCCCATTTCATCCTTTTCAGTTGAGGCGAATTAGAGTGCGAATGTCATTTACACTGCAGCTACAGCTTCTCACTTCATCTGTTTATCAGTTGCTTTGATTCTCCAAGAGACAACCATAACAATACTTCATATAACACAAGTTTACACTAGCTTTGTTAATACAATTTATAAGCAAAGGAGCGAGATAATAGATTTGAGCCTGTTCATTACTAAAGCTCCATTTGTTTTCACGTAAAATGTTCTACATTGAAAAACACTTTACATATAATAAAAAAAATTGTGTGAAAACTTAAAAAAAATGTGTATGTGAAAATTTATTCTCTCTAATTTTGCAGTGTTTGGTTGGAATTTTGTTTTAAAAACTATTTTTAATTCAATTCAACTTGAGTCTCTTCCCTTAACTTCAGGAATCCAAGCTATATCTTAAACTCAAGTATCAATTATATTTGCAAATTCCTAAATAGAATTGAAAATTCCTTTAAACTCATGTATCAATTGAGTTTTTCAATGAACTGAAAAATGATGTAAGACATATATAAGGGTAAAAAGGAAAACAAGAAAGAAAGGAAGGATGGCTGTGTATATAAATTCACACACACATATTCAAAGAAATGAGGTCAGAAAGACAAAAAAAAGCCACTAAAATGTTTTACTTGGCAGTTTTAGCTTTTTTTTTCTAGGCACTAAGCATGTTTCAGTTTCTGCAAAATAGCAGAAACTGTGGGTTACAGTTTCTGCCATTTTGGCAGGACCTCATTCATGGTTTCTGCTAAAATGTGGAAAACAGTGATATTAATTTTTGTGACTGCAAACTCATTGCAGATTATATATATTTTTTTAAAAACATTAGCAGTTTTTTGCTTTAATTTTTAGACTGAGTTTTTGCTTTATTTTTGAAACTATGTTAGCAGTTTTCTTTGTCTTCTCAATCTCGATGTTTGATTTGACTGAGAGTTTTAGTGTTTGGGAAACAATTTTGTATGGGTCTTATTTTGTGAATTTCTTTAAGGATACTTTTAGATTTAAAAAAAAAAAAAAATCCCCCATATATAGTTGGAATCCAGAAATCAATCCCTGATTTAGAGGGAATGATTGAAAAGATTAAATCCCCAAATTAAAAGAGTAATCAAAGGAATTATCTTGGGTCAACTTTCTGTTTTAGTTTTTTGGTACTCATATTCTTGTATAGCCTAAGTTTCCTATTCTTGTATTTGGTAGTTTCCTATTATTGTATAGCCTAAGTTTTATATTCTTGTATAGCCTAAGATAGAAAGATCTCTTGTATATATGTACTACACAGCTTATTCAGAGGTAAGAAATCAAGTAATTTCTTTCAAAATTTTTTGTTCATGGTATCAAAGCCAGGTTCAATGCTGGTCTGACATTCATCTCATCAGTCCTTTATGGCAGAAACTAACTCTTCTTCGGCAGCCTCTTCAACAGAATCTTCCATTGCTCTTGTTATTTCTACTACTTTAGCTAATCCCATTTCAACCCTTGATTTTCATTCCCTTCAAATCACCCAACACAAACTCAAACAGAACCAACTTTCGTGAACGGTTCCAATCTGTGTTGCTTGTTATGAAAGGCAAAGGGCAAAGTTGGATATCTGACAGGTGCTATTCCTATGCCACCTTCAACTGCTGCTAACTATTCAACTTGGGATGCTGAAAACTCTATAATCATTGCATGGCTCATCAATTCTATATGGAGCCTAAGATAGGACGGGCCTACCCCTTTTACAAAACTACAAAGGAGATCTAGGATGTCGTGCAAGAAATTTACTCAAATCTCGAAATCACGGCCCAATGTTTTGAAGTCTGTTCTACCCTTCGAACTACTAGACAAGGTAACATGTTGATCACTGAATACTATAATGTTTTAATTGAACTTTGGCATGAGATGAACCTTTTCTATGATATTAGTTGGCATTGTACTAAGGATAGTACTAAGTACACTAAAATGTTAGAGAAGGAAAGGGTATTCAATTTCCTAGAAAGATCAAGATGAAGTTCATGGTCATCTCCTTTGTACCAAACATTTCCCTTCCATCAGAGAAGCCTTTATTGAGATCAGACATGAGGAGAGCCGCAAATGAGTAATGCCCAGCAACCCTTCAAACCAGCTCCCTGATTTGGGATCCTAGAATTCTGCCTTGACAATCCATTGTAGTACATCTCATTCAAATGAACAAAAACTTAAAGATAAACTCTGGTGTGACCAGACATGAAAAGAGCTGCAAATGAGTATGTTATGGTCCACTGCAAGGTATGGTACTTGTCCTACATTGGAAGTTCAGGCTTCTAGTGTGAGGTTTATAACCTCTTGGGCACCTTCCCCTTAACAGCTAGCTTTTGAGGGTGAGTTATACCCGAGAGTTGTAACAGTGGTATCAGAGCTAGCTCCATGGCTCCCAGTGCAAGCAAGCAGCGACGGAGGTGACGTCGACATTGCAGTGTTCACCTGAGACTAGCAAAGGCTAGTGCACAGCCTGCCGTCATGGGCGTCGGGCTGCGGAGCGTGGTGGTATGTTATGGTCTACTGCAAGGTATGAGACTTGTCCCACATTGGAAGTTTAGGCTTCTAGTGTGGGGTTTATAACCTCTTGGGAACCCTCCCCTTAACAACTAGCTTTTGAGGGAGAGTTCTACCCGAGAGTTGTAATAGAGTAATGCTCAACAGCCCTTCAAACTAGCTCCCTGATTTGGGATCCCAGAATTCTGCCTTGGCAGTCCATCGTAGTACATCTCATTCAAAGGAGCAAAAAGTTAAAGATAAACTCTGGTGTTATCATAGCAATAAACCCCATAGTAAGAGAGACACATGCTGGAAACTTCATGGCAAACCAGCAAATTGGAAGCCAAGAAGCCAACGAGAACAGCATAAGTCAGCATATACAATTGACTCATCCATCATCTCTGAAAAACCGAATGCTTTGTTTACATTGGAACAGATGGAAATTTTACAACAACTATTGAACCAGTCCAAAGTGCCCAAGGAAACTAAACCTACCCCTCGAACTAGTACAACCACAATAGCTCATAGAGGTAACACTCAAATCCACTTTATTATCTAAATCACATTCTAGCAACTGTTGGATTGTAGACACTGAGGCATCAGATCATATGATAGGCTTGCCAAAAAAAATTTCCACTTATAAAGACTATGCTAAGAATATTAAGTTTGCAATTGCATGGGAATGTAACTGGTGTGGCTAGTCAAGGCATTATTTTTCTACCTGAATTAACATTGGTGTTTACCCTTCATGTTCCACATCTTAAATGAAATCTCCTTTCTATTAGTAAATTGACTAAAGATCTCAATTGTATAGTCACATTCTATCCTACCTATTGTGTATTTCAGAATTTGTCTTCGTGGAGGATGATTGGCAGCACTAAGGAGCAAATTGGCTTGTACTACTTCTCAAGCGTGGTTCCTCCATCGACTCATAAGTCATTCAATCCTATTTCATTGTTTGCCATTTCTCATTGTGATGTTCTGTAATGGCATAAACGACTAGGCCACCCTAGTTTCAATTATCTAAAAACTTTGTATCCGAAATTATTCATTAATAAATATCCTACTTCCTTTCAATGTGAATATTGTGTTTATGCTAAACATCCATGCTCTCATCATCCTGCTCATCCCTATAAATCCTCACAGCCATTTCATAGTATTCACAGTGACATTTGGGGGCCAGCTCATGTCTTAACTTTAACCAACACTCGATGGTTTATCACATTTATTGATGACCACACCCGTGTTTGTCGGGTTTACCTCATGAAGGACAAATCTGGGACTTGTTCCATATTTAAACAGCTTCATAAACTTGTTTATGTAAGAAAATATTACATGCTCTGTTTTGGTGTTTTTGTTATTTAATTATGAGTTTATATGTTGCTGTATATTCTAGCAGTTAGTCTTGAACTTGCGCTTATGTTGGCGCATTTTGTTGTGTCGGTAGCTTAGGCTTTTGTTGAGTATATAATCAGCTTAGCCTTACCTTTTCTGTATTGATTTATTTCTTCTTCGATTGAGAGATTATTCAAAGCATTTCCTTCTCTTTATTTGTGTTCTATTTTTTGCCCTAGTTCAATCTTTACATGGTATCAGAGCCAACGACCAAGGTTAATGGCGTTCAATACAAATCATAGTGCCTCTTCCTTCCTTCCTCCTCGATCTTCTTCATCTTTATCTTCTGCCTCGCAGTCAGACTTTGCTGCGATGGTGAAAGCCTTTAGCTACATACCTATAAAACTTGATCTGAACAATTATATTTTCAGGAAAACCCAAATTTCAGCAACAATTCGAGCGTTTGATCTTCAATCATTTCTAAATAAATCACCGCCTCCAGCTAAGTATATCACATATCCTAATGCTAGAGAAGATGGAGCACCTATGATGAATTCTGAATTTCTAAGTTGGATGCGATCGGATCAGCTGTTGCTTGGATGGTTTTTCTCGACAATTGACAAAGAAGTCTTGGCACAAGTGATTCATTTTGAATCATCTGCTGAGGTATGGTCAGCACTTGAAAATTTATACTCTCATCAAACAATTGCCAAGTCTTTTCAATTGAAGCAGCAGCTTAGGTCAATTAAGAAAGACTCGGTGTCTATAAATGACTACATTCTTAAGATCAAAACTATAGGTCACTCTCTTGCAGCCATCGGAGAACCTCTAAGTGATAAGGATCTGCTTCTTGCAATCCTAAATGGACTAGATTATGATTATGAGATAGTAGTCAGTCTTATTACCTATCAAATTGATGATATAGATCTTGAGCAGGTCCAGTACTTGTTACTAATGCATGAACAAAGATTAAACTCTAAGAATTTGGCACATACAACAACGGTCAATGTTGAGTCAATTATGCCATTGTCTATGCATGTAAATATGGTTGCTTATACACAGAGGAGTTCTGGAAATTCTGTGAATAATAGAGGAGGTTTTGCTCAAAATAAAGGTGGTTTTGTAAACCGAGGAGGAAGAGGTAGAGGTAGACAATCAAGAAAGAGGTTTTATTGTCAGCTTTGTGGCAAGCCAGGGCATTTTGTTGATAAATATTATCATCGGTTCAATAGAAACTTTCAAAGAAATCCTATGACTAGTTCAAGTTTTGGAAGGCCACCAATGGTTTCCCAACCAGATTCAAGAGCCTTTGTAGCTTCCCTTAGTGATTCTAACGAGGCCTACATGAGTGATCTAGGTTCTATGCAAGGAACTCACTATAATCACTTTTCTTAACCTGTTGATAATATACCTTTGTCGCAACCTTCTTTAACAGATCTAGCTTCGTTTGTTGACTTTGGAGCTGCAAACCACATAACTTCAAACCTTAATAATCTCTCTCTTCATGCTCCTTACAATGGCAATGATAAAGTCTCCGTTGGTAATGGTAAGCAGCTTCCAATCTCTAATGTTGGTCTTGGACATTTATGTACTCAAACTGCACCTGTTTCAACTATTTCTTTACCAAATGTTTTGCATGTTCCTACCATGAAAAAGAATCTAATTAGTGTCTCACAACTTACAAGAGACCATGATCTTGTTGCTGAATTTAACTCTAGTTCTTATTTGATTAAGGATAAGAGTACCAGGGAAGTGTTACTCAAATGATGTCTTAAGGATGGGCTATATCAACTGAGTTCAACACTTGATTCTATTGTTTCCAGTACTTCAGCCTAGCCTATTGAGTCTAATTATGTTTCTGGTAATACATCTTTGTTAAAATGTAGTGTTTTTCCATCAAATAAATGTAAGGGACAGCTTTCATTTTGTCATAAACTGTCACCTAATGTTCATGTAGCACAAACTAAAAGAATGTATCATCAATGGCATGCCAAGTTAGGGCATCCATCATCCAATGTACTACATTTGATTCCAAATAAAATTCATTTTCCTTGTTCTCATTCAAATTTCTCCTTTTGTGATTCGTGTAAGATTGTCAAACTTTGTCAACTTCCCTTTGCTAATTGTCCAATTACAGCAAAGAAACCTCTTGAATTGATTTACTTAAACTTATGGGATCCTTCTCCTACTTTGTCCATTGAAGGATATCGGTATTATATCATTTTTGTAGATGCCTATACAAATATACATGGCTATACCCCTTGAAACTTAAATCAAATGCCCTGTCTACCTTTATAACCTTTCATAAACTTGATGAAGTTTAGTTTCACACCAAATTACAGGCCTTACAAACAGACTATAGGGGAGAATTTAAGATATTTTTACCCTATCTTCATAGCTGTGGCATTCAACCAAGATTTACTTACCGTTATACTCATCAGCAAAACGGTGTTGCTGAAAGAAAACATAGGCATATAGCAAAAATGGGGCTTACTTTGTTATCTCATGCCAACATGCCATTAAAATTTTGGGTTGAAGCCTTCCAAACAGATTCATATTATCAATTTGCTTCCCTCTTCTTCACTCAAATCTAAGATACCTTTTGAAATTCTCTATCACAAGCAGCCAAATTATATGATGCTGCAACCTTTTGGTTGTGCATGTTTCCCTTACCTACGCCCTTATAACAAGCACAAATTTGCCTTTCACTCAACCAAATGTATTTTCATTAGGTATAGTCATGTACATTCCGGTTATAAATGTTTTCATTCTTCTGGTCGAATTTATATCTCTCGCCATGTGCAATTTAATCCAAATGAATTTCCTTTTGATCGATTATTCCCTTCTACTACTGCATCTTCTACTGCTGCATCTCAGTTATGTTCAAATGGATTTTCTACATGTTTCTTTGAGTCTCTTTCTACTCCTGCTTCCTCTAAAGTAACACCCCCCGTGTCCTCTTCCTTATCAAACACTGCACTTCCTTCACAATCTTTAGATTCATTCCCTATTAATTCTCTTACTTCTTCTCTTGTTGCTCTTGTTCCTAAGCCTTATTTTAAACCTGCAGCACATAACCTTAAACATACTGCTACACCTCTTCCTTCTGTTCACCCTATGCTTACTAGGTCCAAGGCCAAGCAACTTCAATTTACCTTTCCACACATCCTAACCAGTTCCTTAGTGCCTAGTTCTGTTCATGAGGCTTTTTTAGACTCACGATGGGTTAAGGCTATGGAGGAAGAGTTTATAGCTTTGCAGCATAATCAAACTTGGGACTTAGTACCCTTTTCTACAGACATGAACCTCATTGGCTGCAAATGGGTGTATCGAATTCAGTATAATCCTAATGGAACAGTTCTTAAACACAAGGCTAGGTTGGTAGCCAAGGGTTTTCTTTAAACACCAGGAGTTGATTATGCTGAAACTTTTAGTCTGATTGTTAAGGCTCCCACTATTCGTGTTTTATTTACCTTGGTTGTTACATTTGGATGGCACATACAGCAAGCAGGCATTAATAACACATTTCTAAATGGAGATTTGACTGAGGATGTTTATATGTCCCAAACTGAAAGGTTTATTGATGCTCAGTTTCCCTCTCATGTTTGTAAGCTCATAAAATATCTCTATGGCCTTAAACAGGCACCTAGAGCATGGTATACTAAATTGAGAATGGCTTTGCAGTCATGGGGATTTGTAAGGGCTGTATCTGATGCCTCACTGTTTGTCAAAAGAACTTCTCAGTTTGTTTTGTTTGCACTAGTGTATGTTGATTGATCACTAGTTCTAATCCGACAACCCTTGGAGATTTTATTCATGATTTAGACACAGACTTTGCTCTAAAAAACTCTAGGATCAATTCATTATTTCCTAGGTTTTGAAACTCATCGAAATCAAAATGGAATTTATCTTACACAATCTAAATATGCTTTGGATTTATTGAAGAAAGCTGATATGCAAGACTGTAAATCATGTGATCATCCTATGATTTCTGTTGTGTCACTGACAGATGAGGGTGATTCTTTTGAAAATCCATCTCTATATCGTACAAACATTAGCTCCTTACAATACTTGACCTACACTAGACCAGATATCTCTTTTGTTGTCAATAAGTTTAGTCAATTTTTATTCTCTCCAAAATAGCAGCATTGGACAACCTGTAAGCGGCAGCTTAGATATCTAAAGGGTACACTTGGTCTAGGCCTCTATTTCTCACCAGCACCTCTTGATTTACCATTGGTTGTCTACACTAATGTGGATTATGCCAGATGTAAGGTGAGTAGGCGATCTACTAGCGGTGTTTGTGTATTTCTTGAGCACAATTTGATAGTTTAGAGTTCAAGAAAGCAATCAGTTGTTACCAAATCAGTTGGAGAGGCTGAATATAGAGCTATTGCACAAGGGGTGACTGAAATATTATGGCTGCAATCTCTATTTTCAGAGCTGGGTTATAAGTGTGGTTCAAAACCAATAGTATGGAGTGATAATATGGCTGCCAAAAGTATTGCTAAAATCCTAATTTTCATTCTCGTACTAAACATATTGAGATTGGTGTCCACTTTGTGCGTGAAAAGGTTGAAAATGGTGAGGTTGAAATTCCGTATGTGCCTACTTTACATCAATTAGCTGACATCTTCGCTAAGAGTTTGTCAAGAAGCAGGTTTCAAGATTTGTGTGACAAAATCAATTTAAAAGAATCACCTATTCAAGCAGTCTCAGCTTCACAAGGTTTTAAAGGAAAACAACTGGTTAAAAGGGAGTCTCAACTTAGGGGGAATGTGAAAGAAAATATTACATAATCTGTTTTGGTGTTTCTGTTATTTAATTATGAGTTTATATGTTGTGTATTGTAGCAGTTAGTCTTGAACTTGTGCTTATGTTGGCGCATTTTGTTGTGTAGGTAGCTTAGGCTTTTACTGAGTATATAATCAGCTTAGCCTTACCTTTTCTGTATTGATTTCATTCTTCTTCGATTGAGAGATTATTCAGAGCATTTCATTCTCTTCATTTGTGTTCTATTTTCTGCCCTAGTTCAATCTTTACAGTTACCTATATGTTTCAGTCTTCTGTTCACATCCTTCAAATTGATAATGGTGGGGAATACTTTGCATAAGAACTAAACCAATACCTTATTGATCAGGGTATCTTACATCAAAGCTCATGTCCCTCTACTCCCTAACAAAATGAAATAGCAAAAAGGAAAAATAGGCATCTTCTTGAGGTGGCCTGATCCCTAATGTTTGCTAGCAATGTTCCAAATCTGGGGTAAAGCTATTCTAACAGCTGCCTATCTCATAAATAGGTTACCTTCCAAACCACTTAACTATCGAACCCCATTGAGTTGTTTACTTGTTATGTTTCCCAAAATTTGAATTCTAAACTCACTGTCTCCCAAAGTGTTTGGATGTACTACCTTTGTTCATAATCAACACGCTTACTGCGGCAAACTTGATCCTAAGGTACTCAAATGTATTTTTGTTGGGTACTCTCCCACCCAAAAAGGTTAGAAGTGATACTTTCCTTCCACTCACTGATTTTCTCTCTTGTGATGTATGTTTCTTTGAACATCAGCCTTACTATCACAATGTTTCTCTTCAGGGGGAGAACCCTTATGAAGATAGATAATCATTGGGACCCATCTATTTCACTTCCTATTTCCCTTCCGATTTATCCATCAAATGTTCCCTCACTTGAACCATCCTCACATCCTTCATTAGACCAACTTCAACCTTACGAGAAATGAGTTAGGGGGAGAACCTACCATTGAACCACAACCGATTAAGGTTTACTCAAGAAGGCCAAAAGCTCTTCAACACAGCCATCCATCTAAACTGGAGCCATGTAATACCCCATATTAGCATGAGGTTGTCACGTAATTTAAGTAAGTTAAAATACCGAAAATTGGTATAATAGTAAAAATAAGTCACCGAATCAACTGCAGGGAGTAGCCTAGAACTTAGACATCTAAAGAAAAGGATACGACATTAACGAGCGTCTCGAGGCAAGATTTATGACACCAAAAGAAATCGGATTAGAGATGGTTTTCAATACAGCTATGATTCGGCCTAAGAAACTGAATGATCATAAGGGGCTTCCGAAAAGTCAACGGAACCCTAAAGGGGCTGAAGTTGTTTCAAAATGAAACAAAGGTCCTGAGAGGGCGCAGAGACGAAATCATCCTTATCGAGTAAGCTTTCAGTTATTAATTTTGGATTTTAAGTATCTCGATGAGAATTAATTTGATATTTAAGGGTGTAATTGTAATTAAAGAATTACCCCAAACGAAATAAGGATGAAATTAGGAGTTTATGTGGTAAAATATCAGAACTTGAGGACTTGAAATAAGGGCCAAAATAACATTTGAAAGAAGCTTGGGGAATTAGCTTTGGATTTCAAAATTCATTCCATTCTAGATTTGGATTTCAAAACTCAATCAAATATGGCTTTGGATTTCAAGCAACATTCAACTAGCTTTGAGTCTTTGGAGTCCAAAGCTTATCAAGGGACAAATGGTGACATGTGATTGGTTCGAGAAATCTATAAATAAGGACCATGGGTTGTTCTCAAATCATTCAAAGGGAGTTTGAGGCTTGAGGGATTCTAGGAGGAGCTTGTTCTTGAGAGAGGGGAGACAATTCTGCAAGAAGAAAGGAAGGAATAGGAGAAGCGAAGGAGAACGAGCCTTGAGTTTCAGGTCTTCGTCGGAATTCATCCCAAACAGTCAGAAAAAAGGCGAGGTAAGCCCAATTTTTTTTAATATTCCTGTAGAGGGAGAAGAAAGGGACCCGTATGTTCAAACAGAGGTCGAATCAAAGTTAAAATAAGAAAGATATGGCCGAAATACGAAAGTGACGCAATGCTGTTGCGGCGGCGCGTGAGATACATGCGTCGAGAAGGGCTACGCGTGAAGGCGCATGGGCCACCTTCCCAAGGCGCGTGAGGGCGTGTGTAGGGTCCATTTTCATTGAAATTTTTCAGTTATGACCCATATTTAATGCCCTTCAACCTTATGTAAAATATTGGAGGTTAGATTTACTGAAACTCGTGTTTTCTACATAAACCTAGGACATTTACTGTGAAACCGTAACTTCCAGAGATAAACCTTCAAAGTGAGTGTTCCTACCTAAAATTTGGTTTCATTTTGGGTGGTTCGACCCAATACTTGACTTGTTTATACAAATGGTTTGACCTGCGATGGGTTGGTTTCATGTGGGAGGTTTGTCCCAAATTGTTTTATGCATGTGCATTGAATTTCGTGCTTTATAAATTCATGCGTTGAAATGTTGATTTTAAATGATGCGTGTTATGTGTTACAACATTGGCATGTTTATGTGTTGTCCATGTGGGATGTAGGTTGTCAACTTGTGTGTGGCACTTCAGTGATAACACTCGAGATACGTGCCAAGGATTAATGCTATGTGACCCACTTGGGACAGGGCTGAGACGGACTTCACTCTACGGTACTCAAGTAGCGGGACTGAGAGTGGACACCACCCCGGTTGTTGGCTCAAGTGGCGGGGCTGAGAGTGGACACCACCTCAAGTGCCTTTAAGAAATAGCATTATTGCCTAAGTGGATGTTGATTCCAGGAATAGTGTTGATCATCTTGTGGCCAGGGTTGTCTTGAGATTCGAAATGCTTTTGAGTGGGAGCGTAATGCCTAACATGATATAGGGGTGATACCCGGGTTCATGCGTTGAGGTTGTCCCTCTTAAGCAGGATTATGTTATGCCAATGTATCAATGTGGTTGTGTTGCCTTTAGAGAGATTATGTTTTCTCCAATTAGAGTTAAGTGCTATATGGGATTCTCTTGGGCTGGGACATGTCGGGATGTGTTAGTTTCCTTCATGGTCTTATACATATTCATGAAAATATTTTTGAACTCTCACTTAGGTGATTCAGCATCTAATTTAGACTTTGTCCCTAAAATATTCAAACATTCCAGGTAAAGCAGTGGCGCTAAAGGAAAAGGGATTATCGAGATGTAGCCGTCATTTACGTTAGTGATCTTTAACATATATTTTGTCTATGTTAAAGGTGTTAGTAGTTTATGAGAGATGAGTCTCTATTTATTTTGTTTTGAAGATGTCATGTCAAAAGATGGTTCGAATTCTATACTATGAATAAAGGAATTATGGTTATCTATATTCGAGATTTCAATTCTGCTTCCACTGATGTGATGATATTACTAGTCTTAGCTTATTCCTTTAAGTTAATATGCTGAGATGGTAGATCGGGATTGTCGAGGTTTAATTTACGCTGAGTGTATGTTGAATGATTGTAAAAAAAAAAAAAGAAAATATCTCTGAAATCTCGAGTTAACGCATGCTTGGGAAAAAACGGGGCGTTACAAGCAAAGTCTTGGTTTGAAAAAGGCTACCATAGTTGATGATCTTGATGTTCCAATTGCTACAAGAAAAGGGTAAGATCACGTACCAAGCATTCTATCTCCACCTATCTGACCTATTCTAAGTTGTCTCCTAAGTACAACATCCTTACCACTATGATTGATAATGTGGAAATCCCTAAAGACATTCAAAGTGCCATTCATGACGCCTAAATGGAAAGAAGCTATTTTGGAGGAAATGAATGCATTGATTGATAATAAGACTTGGGATATTGTGGAGTTACATGAAGGAAAGAGACTTGTCAGATGTAAATGGATATTTATAGTCAAACATGACCCGAATGGAAAAATAGAGAGATACAAGGTAAGGTTAGTTGCCCAAGGATTCACACAAACTTATGGCATTAACTATGAAGAAATGTTTGCTCTTGTAGCGAAGTTAAATTCAATAAGGGTTCTTTTGTTTCTTGCTGCCAACTTAGATTGAGAACTTCACCAGATGGACGTGAAGAATGTTTTTTTGAATGGGAAGCTAGAAGGGGAAGTTTATATGAGGTTTTCACCTAGTTTTGAATCCACTGAAGCCTCAAGTAAAGTCTTTAAATTAAAGAAGTCCCTCTATGATCTCAAGCAATCACCCAGGGCATGGTTCACAACGTTTAGTGTTGCTATGACTCAGTTGGACATCAGCAAGGACAGACTGACCACACTCTCTTCATTAAATAGGCTGAAAATGGAAAAAGATCAATTTTGATAGTGTATGTAGATGATACGGTGATAACAGATGATGACACTAAAGAGATAACGGGACTTAAAACCAGGCTACAGACTGAATTTAAGGTCAAAGATCTCGGTACACTAAAATACTTCCTTAGCATGGAGATAGAAAGGACTAAACAAGGTGTTCTCATAACCCAAAGAAAATACACACTTGTTCTCTTGAATGAAACTAGAAAACTTGGTTATAGACCTGCAGGTACTCCATTAAAACGAAATTGGAAGCAAAAAGTCATAGAAAATGACTACTATTGATGAGGAAAGGTAGTAGTGCCTAGTAGGAAAATTGATACACCTTTCCCTTACCAAACCTGATATTGCCTATAGTATAAGTGTTGTGAGTCAATTTATGCACTCACCTACACAAAGACACCTAGAGGCAGTAAACCAAATTCTTTGATACCTAAAAGGGACCCCTGGAAAAGGGCTTTTGTTTCAAAAGAATGATTATAGGGGAGTAATGTTTTGCAAATACAGATTGGGCACTGTCAATTGAGGATAGCAAGTCCACAACTGGCTACTGCACTAAACTATGGGGTAACTTGGTCACTTAGCGGAGTAAAAACAAACAGTCGTGGCAAGAAGCAATGTTGAGGCCAAGTACAGAGAAATTGCTCAAGGGATTTGTGAGTTGATATAGTTAGAAAGATTATTACAGGACTTGAAAGTTACATGGACGAGACCTATGAAGTTGTATAGTGACAGCAAATCAGCTATCAATATAGTTCATAATCCAATCTAGCATGACAAAATGAAACATGTGAGAATTGACCAAAACGTCATCAAAACATAAATTGAGAGAAGAGCTATTAGCCTATCCTACATCCCAACTAAGACACAAAGAAGCTAATGTTCTGACTAAGGCACTGTCAAAGCTAGGTTTTGAAGCATTTGTAAGTAAGTTGGGAATGATTGACATTTATTCACTAACTTGAGGGGGAGTGTTTGAATCTGAAAATCAATCCCTGACTTAGAGAAAATGATTGAAAATATTAAATCTCCAATTAAAGGAGTAGTCAAAGGAATTATCTTAGGTCAACTTTCTGTTTTAGTTTTTTGGTAGTTTCCCATTCTTGTATAGCCTAAGTTTCCTATTATTGTATAGCCTAAGTTTTCTATTCTTGTATAGTCTAAGATAGAAAGATCTCTTATATATATGTATTGTACAGCTGATTATTGCAGGTAAGAAATCAAGTAATTTCTTCCAAAATTATTTGTTCATATATATATATATATATATAGGAAGAGTTATATGAACTTATCTAATAATGCAACTCTATTACCAAGAAGAAGTGGCTGCTCAATTCCTTTTACTACTCTCACATCATTTACAGGATATTTTACTGTAAGTTATTTTGAGACTGTTAGGAAAAGAGGTAAGAGGAAGATAAAGAAAACTTAATGGGAGACTCTTATCTATGATAGAAATGATTGGCAAGCTAGAATTCAGACGACCCCACTGGAATTAAGACTTGATATGTCCTTGTATGTGTTATTTTTGGACTTGTGCTAAAAAATAATTTCATGCAAAAGTATTTTACTGACTTCCTCTCTAACCAAACAATGAAAAATGAGTAAAAGATTCTACACCAAAACAAATGCAGCCTAAATATATTATTCAACCACAAATAATGGTTATCTTCTTTACTACTCATTTAGGAGGCCTAGGGCTAGTTATTTTATGAATATTATATTTGAATAATGCAGTTAGAATCTTACTCCAATTGAATGTGTGAGATTTCCAAGAATATAACAAGATATAAGTAAAATTTCTCTACAACCCATAAATATTGGCACTGCTTCAAAGGGTTAAATGTGCACACAAATAAAATTTCCCAAAGAAAACAATGCATGTAATTCCCAAACAACATAGGGAAGTCCTTAATATAAGAATGGAAGAAAACTCACATGTCAATGATAGCCTTCAGGAATGGTGCTGATTTTTCGATACCTTCAATGTTCGCAAGGGATTGTACAAATGTGATTGGGATCATGAAGAAGAATGTGAGGAAAAAGAAGGCAACGGCAATTATAAGCCTCCTAATTGTCAGTGAAACATAAGGGATAGCCAGGTTGTTCCAATAGACATCACGAGGCTCAGGGGCCCACTCTGTCAACCATATAGTTGGATCTCGTGATTGTTGGGTTTGTGCACAGACAGCAGCTCCCCAACGAGTTTTGAATGAGACAAATGCTGCTGGCACAATACAATTTGGATTTTCCATTATCCTTCCCCGCTCTGCAGCTATCTGAATATGAAATGATACAAAAATGGGTTTCAATAGGAAATGAGTTGAAGTTCATAATAGAAGTGAAATGAAAAATGTAATCACTATGATCTTCAATCTACAAGATGAACAAAAGAAAAAGGCCTATGAATAACAGGTTCTAATTGAATGCAATTCAAGTACAATAAAAATCAATTGAAGCATGAGGATTCCAGAAAAAGGTTATCTGCCATGTAACAACATGAAGTGAGCCATTAAGAACATTCTAACTGGTATTCCGTAAGTAGCCAATTTGTTCACAGCAATATCAAGGGTGCATCCTCATGTTTACTTTCTTAAATTTTTGTAAGCAGCATTGGCCTGGGCAACAAGCAATGATGGTAGGACATGTGGGGAAATAAAATGTTGTTCATAGTTCAAGAGGACTACTTTTTTAATGGACACATAATTATTTGTCAATTTTGATGGAGAAGTGCGTGCAATCATAACTAATAAAATCATAATTGTATTAGCAAGATTGTTATCAAAGAAGACATTGTCTCACACCCCAACACATGCACACGCACTAGCACACACGCGCGCACACATGTGCACGTGCGTGCACACACATGCACGCACACCCACATAGGGTAACAATCGAGCTAAGTCGAGCTTCGTTGAACTCAGGCCAGGCTCGGCTCAACGAGCATGAGCTCAAACTCGAGCTAGATTAACATGAACCGAGCTCGAGCTCGACTCATCAAGAGCTTGGCGAGCTGAGCTCGAGCTTAGGCTCGATAAGCTTTTGGCATGAATGAGCTCGGGTTCGGGCTCGAGTTCAAATTTGTCAAAATTATGTTTAAAAAAAACCTAATAATCTGATATATAAATAATCAACAAATATAACTTTAAATCAAACCTGATAATTGATTAATCCCTTAAGTCGATTAACTCTTTGATTATTCAAATAATGTCATTCCATCATATATTCAAGTAAAACAAGTATATAATTGATTAATCCCTTAAATGTTCAAGTCTTACTTGATTAAAAGAAAAAGTTAGTCGAATTTAATACTTGTTACTCAACTAAACATTTCCTTACTCAATTAAAATGATAATTACTCTATTAAATTCATGTATTACTTGATTAATCTTCAAGTCACAGTATATCTTATTATCAACACATTTTAATGGAGAAAGTATATGACAGTTATGCATTTAATTAATTTCTCATCATCAAAATATTCTCAAAATCAAACTCAACAAAATTTAATGATATTATATAATTTAAAGCTTAATAATTTTATGTTAAATAAAATTTTTATAAAATTATGAATAAATTTATTAATATATTTATAAACGAGTGTATTCACGAACTATTCGTGAACTTCTAATTGAGCTAACGAGCTGAGCTTTATTAAACTCAACCTCGGCTCATTTACAAATCGAGTTTCAAAGTTAGACTCGAGTCCGGCTCGTTTACCTTAACGAACAAGCTCAAACGACCTCTTATCAAGCCGAACACCGAGCCGCTCATGAACGACTTGCCTCATTTGCAACCCTACACCCACACACCCACACCCGCACCTACACCCACCCACAGACACACACACACACACACACACACCCGCACCCACCCACACACACACCATGTCTATAAATTCACAAATTGGCTGTAACACATCCCTTAGGGTTTTATTCTTCAGCGCTATGTTGTTAGTTCATATTCATTTCCGTAGTTTCTATTTTCTTTTGTTGTAAATGTTGCTTCCTTTTTGTTAGCAGTAAAAGGTCCTCAAAAAATCATTTATACTAGGAAGAAAATCCAAGGAGACATTGTCTCACACCCACACACATGCACGGAGACATTGTCGCGCGCGTGCGCACATGCACACTCAGACTCACACTCACGCCCGCACACACATTGGTTATCCACTAAGCCAGGCTTAAATGGAAACCCACTTTCAACCATTTCAAGGGGCTTGAACTCATGGGAAAATGATAGCACATATGGTCATTTAAACCTCTATCCCAAGACGGCATGCCAATATCTATGAACTATGAGATTCTGAAAACAAAATTTTAAGTAACTTATGATAGTTTTATAAAAAGATAACAAAGGAAAGGAAAATAAATACTTAAATTAAAATAAAAAAATTAAAGCAAACACTCTGAATAGAAAAAGAAAATTATAAGTTATCTAAGAGAAGTTCAATAAGAGCAATTACTTCTCCTGATAGTCTCTCGATTTCGGATGTCTGAAAATCAATTCCATCCACCTTATCCCCACAGAGGCCAAGGAAACCAGTCTGCAAGTTTAAAAAAAATGCAAAAATCCTGTTATTACCCTAAATTAATTAACTGAACTTCACCAGAACAAGAAGGAAAGTAGCATTAGGACAGACACTATAGCAACACCTCATGCAATAAATACGTCTATTGAAGACAGGCATCACATGCATGCGGTACCTTCATCATGGGCCGTTTTGACGGACTCCTAGAATACATTAACTTGTAATAGTCAAGCAAGTTTTCCTTTTTCTTCTTCTCCTTGACCAGTTTTGCAAGTTTGTTGGCTTTGTACACAACCTGCAAAAAAGTTTTTAAGTGAGAACAAAGCTGTACAGTAATTTAACAGGTATTCAATTATCTTATAGGTAAGAAATTAAAAACTTATGATAGTTTTTAAGTAAATACCCTTCCTCTAAGTAAAATTGAACATTGTACTAATATTTTTCTGTAAGTAAATGTTGTCTCTAAATAAGGTATAACTTACAGTAGCTCAAACTCTGAACAAGCTGAGTTTCCTGCTCACCTGACTGTTTGACAACAGTTGGAAAAAATAATAGAAAGAAAATTAAATGTCTTGTTCTTGTTGATACTATTAACTCCTTATCATGTACCTAATACACAGAAGAAATTTCTCCATAGTCTCTAGGTTGATACTTCCACATGTCATTCACCATGCCAAATACAAGAAGTTTTTATTAACTACAACAATAAAGATTAAATCTTCATTTCTGCCCTTGAAAATAGAGTGACTGACGAGTTCTGCTGGAATTATTAACACTTCATTATCCGCTAACCACAAAATAGAATTCAACATACAAAAAATAATAACAATAATAATAAAAAGAAGCATAAAACTTGAGAGCTTGTGAATAAGTCCATCTAACTCATAATACTGTAATTAACCAGATCTACTGCAACCTAAATAGATACAGGTGGATTCAAGCAAAATACTTCTCATGAAATTCAGACTAATTTAGTATAGAAGGCTCATATCATCTTCTTCTTTCCCCCCACCCACCCTCCCCCCGCGCCCCCCACCACCCCAACTCCAAGTATTCATATAAGATCTATGTGTATTTGAATGTGCATATTTATCCATCTATTAATAAAATGCTACCCAAGCCAACCTGATGAGTAAGGTAATGATCTGGATGGTTGACGAGGAAAAAGTGCTCCACAAGCTCGCTAACTGATTCATTGGGGTCTGGTGGTACAATTCTTACAAGGACCTGTGAACAATCAGTTTCAACACTCAGGTTTAGTAGAAGCTGGCACTGAAGAGTCTTAATGGCAACTTTATGGACATGTGAAGATCAATAAACTTCTCAGGAATTTGTGACTGCACAAACTACAAAAGTTGCCTAGTTTTCAAATTGCCAAGAAGCTCAACAGCTAAAGTCAACTGCTGTTTGATACAACTATCAGATTTGTTTTGATACTCAAATGCTTACCATCATTGCTTATTTTAGTAGACGCACACAAAAGAAAAAACAGTGTAAGAAGCACTGTACAGGAACAATTCTGGAGAATGATGTATACCAGTATGCACAGGGATGTTAGCACCATGTGGTACCAGAACGTATACCAGTATGCACAGGGATGTCAATATTTTACATACAACTTAAACATATAAACTGCACTCAAGGAGATACCAATGCATAGGAAAGAACTAGCACATCACAAGTAAAATTTAAAATAAAAGAACACATGAACAAGGCCAAATAATCCCAAGGAGATGATAAAAATGTAAAACATCCTTTTCCAAAAGACAGGTTGCATCTTACCGTGAACTGATCAGGGCGACGCTTTTCTAAGGCAAGAAAGTCCAACCGCATTGATACAACTGTTTCGTACTCTTTTCTTAGCACATAACATGTCCAAAAAGTGAACGCATAGGCCATAACAATGTGAGCCCAAAATCTGCAATCCCAGAATGGTGAACATCATCCACTGCACTACAGTAGTACTGGCAGTAAAAGTAAACTGACATTTACTTGATTATATGAAGTCCTTATTTGATTATATGATAATACAATCTCATGACTGATGGCGAAGATAATACTGACATTTACTACATACCATAAATGTTGAAAAGAATGTCCTATTAATCCTACATTTCTCCCTAAATAAGAAGAATTATATATGAAGTCCTTATTTGATTATATGATAATACAATCTTATGACTGATGGCGAAGATAATACTGACATTTACTACAAACCATAAATGTTGAAAAAAATGTCCTATTCATCCCACATTTCCCCCTAAATAAGAAGAATTATGTTGAAAAGTGATACTACAGGATCTTAGAATCAATGGATCTCATACAATAAAATACCAAATTGTTAACCAACCTGTTAAAGAGGTTTGGACTCTACATGACACCACCAGATTGACATTCTAGTCTTAGAATCAGGAAAAATGTGGCATTTGCTTTATTCCTTTGATCCATTTTTTGGGTTCTTCCAAGATGATAGACTGTATTTGGACCTTCGCAGCTTGGGCTAAGAATGCAATAAGCACATAATTCTTCCAACCACACTTCAATTATGCTTACAAATTGCAATAAGCACATAACTTTTGGAATGATATGCATCAATTATGTAACATCTCGGTAATTCAGGAACAGATAATAATTATCAATTAATGTATATGAGGTGATTAGTGAATATTTGTGTATTTAAGGGGAAGTATTAAATTATTTTGTATTTAAGAAATGGGCAAGTAATTGCTGAAAAATTTGGGGTATAAGAGTTATTAATAAGTGGGGTGTATGTGGTAATTTCTAGAAGTTGTGGGGTTTAAATGTAATTTCCCAAAACTGTGGCGGGTTTATCTTAAAATTCATTAAGCGCATATAATTGTTGAGGGAGCTGCTGGGTGGGATGGCGCGCACGCAAGGGGGGATTTTGGCTGGAAGTTTCCAGCCACACCTTGCCCAAAACAACATCGTTTTGGGTAAGGTGGTGGGCAGCAGATGGCTGCCACGTGGCCAGCGCTAAGCCGCCCTCTTTTTGCCATTTAAACCCCTGATTTCTGCAGGTTTCAGGAGGCCTTTGAATAGCAACTCTGAGGGAAAATTAAAGAAGAAGAAGAAGCAGAGCACAAACACGGAAACAGGGGAGAAAATTCGAGAGAAATTGAAGGAAAATTTAGTTTAATTGAAGTTTAAATAGTCGGGTAAGTGGGGAAAAATATGATAGAAATTCCTAGCAGTTGGAATTTTATTTTGGGTGCAATCTTACTAATTTGATTGGATTATAACATTTTGCAGTGTGTATTGATTTAACGACGTGTGGGCATAAAAACCCTAAAATCTGCTAAGTAAAGGCAAGCTCTTTACTCCCTTTGCGAGTCTCCTCGATTTATGAATTCCAACTCCTTCCTTAACCCGATTTGATTCTAGGAGTTACTTATGTGCGTTATGGATATTTATTGTGTGAGTTAAATTGAATTAAATTCAATAGGAAATTTCTGGGGTTTAAATTGGTAAGTGCTTACGGGCTATTGTACCGCCTCTACTTCCTTGGGAGTGATGTCAAACCAGTTTAGGACTAGGTTCCTAGAGGGTTGGCGAGATTTGGTTGTGGTTATGGTTTCACGCGAGTGTGAGTCGTGATAACAAGGGACATGAGCTGTCAACCGGTGAGGTGACATGTTGACCGTTTGGTGACACTGGAGCGAACCGTCGATCGGGCAAAGGACGGCTGTCAACCAGTTGTTCCTAGTCACGGATCATCGACCGGTGCCTAGTCACTATTGACCGGCTCTGCCATTATGTGACATATCGCATGGCATTGCAGTGCATGAGATTGGGCTTGCATTCATTGGGGGTCATCATGTTTGTATGTGCTGAGAGTGTGAGTATTGACATGACACAGTTGGCCTGCTGAGAGCTGACTTGTGTATGTTAGATGAGCATATGCATTTACAGCATTCGCTTATGTGAATTCCTACGTGGGCGTAGTGTAACACCCCGCCTTCTCAAGGCGTTAGGTAACGTAAGATTCCGGGGATACATTTTTTTTCAAACAACGAAAACCCAACACATAAACCGATCCCCGAAGATCCCATTACACCTTCTCAGTATATTAACTTAGAAACATTAATAAACTAAGACAGGTAAATCACCACAAATGCGGAAGCTAGATCGAAACCTCAATAGACGTAATCGGAACCACTTTATTTATAACGTAAAGTCAAGCCAACGCTTACATGAATCATCTAATCGCCGTCAGTCCTTGGCAATTCCCTTTCCCTTAACACCATTGCCTTCACCTGGAACGTTTAAATATTCCAGGGACATAGTCTATATTAGATGATGAATCATCTGAGTGAGAGTTCAAAATCACGTTTTCATGAATGTATGCAAGACATGAAATAAACCAACACAACCCAGTAAGCGCTAGCCCAAGAGAATCCCAAAGCGCTTAACCCTACCACGGGGAAAGAGCAATCTCTCTAAAGGCCATGCCACCATACCCAACACACCGACATGATGTGGTTCTAGCTTAAGAGAGGCAAGGTCAACGCATCTCTCCAACATCTCGGGAACAATCATTACCAACTCCCGACCCAAGAACGTCACATCAACGTAGGAATCTGGCTCACCACATTTACGTCGGAGATTACGTTCCCACTCCAAGCATCCAGGAACCACTACTCAAATCCCATATGGACCACCTAGTCATCCTAGTGCAACTTCCCTGACCAAACGGCCCGGCACGGAAACCAAGGTGGCTATCCCGGCATGCACACCAGCACAAGATACCCCTATTATTCCATCACACCCTTGGAGAATTACGGCTACACTATCCAGACAACATTTTAGGTTGACATTCCATATCCCAACTCAAAATCCCATATGGACCACCTAGTCATCCTAATGCAACTTCCCTGACCAAACGGTTCGACACGGAAAGTAAGGCGGCAATCCCTGCATGCTTACTAGCACAAGATACCCATATTATTTTGTCACACCCTTGGAGAATTATGGCTACACTATCCAAACAACGTTTTAGGCTAACATTCCATATGAACAACACAAAACGCATGACAATGCCACATTTCACAATTCAATGCATCATATAAACAACATTTTATAAAATGCAATGCACAAGTTCAAACATTTAGGGACGAACCTACCTCATAAACCAACCGTCATCGATTACCGTTTGCATGCAATAAAACCGTTTTGCATAAAACCACAACACATTTAAGTAACACAAATACCAAGTTTTAGGGTAGAAACACGCACAGTAAACAAGTTTGGGGGCAAACACTCACCTCAAAAGGATCCAGAATGCCTCGATCCTCGTGCACTACCTTAATTTGCGTGTCAAATCACAAACACCCGAACTTATACTCAACCTCGAGCCATGACACTCCCTAAACACCATATTTAATTAAATAGCATCAAAATCTATTATCTCTCAATTTTTTCATAATTTCCTCTATTTTTCTCCCAATTTTCACCTCGATAATTCCAAAATAATTATCTCCTCAAACATTTTTCCAAATTTTTCAACACAATAAATCCTAAAATAATTCAAGAATAATGTTGAAGCAAAATACCATAAATGCTCCTTTCTCACGTGCCACCTTCTTCTCCGATTTCCAACCGCCAGCGATGACTCCGATGGCCAAACCAAGGGTACTCCCTTGAAGCCCTTGAAGAGTCAATCACGATGGCCCCACTTGGAGCCCGAAACCTCCCCGAAAAACACCCCAAACGGGCAGTTGCAGGCGCAGAGTGGCAGTCCGCCTCGCTTTTCGACCAGCCTTCAAACAACCTCCAAATGCACCCAAAATGCTTCCAATTGCTCCAGAACTCTTCTCTTTGATGTAAGGATCAAAAGCCCCTTAACCACTCCCTCAAAAACATCCAAAAATGCAGCCAATTTGCCTGCTAAGTTTCGGTCGAACCCTCGCCCCTTTTATAGCCAAAATCCGGCCACTCCTCAGCCAATCATCGGTCAAGGCTTAGCCCCCAAGCTTCCCACCGCCATATACTACCTCCCCCAACTCTCCCTCAGTCGTCCCATCACCGAAAACTGCGACCACATGCGGTGGAAGGCGACAGCCGATTTCTTTGGCTTGTGTTCACACTACAGGTTTGGTTTATTACATTTTGACCCCCCTAACTTCTTTAAATGCTATTTTGGCCTTTTCCAAAACAACTATACCATTAAGGCCCACAAGTTTAGTACTCTTCGTTTTACCCTTGAAATTTCTAAAAAACTATCATTTTGACCTCCCTCGGGCAAATTTAAAAAATTGCACTTAGGCCCAACTGATCGTTTTGGGCCTAAATCCTTTCGTTTTAACCCGAAATCGTTCAAGGGTTGTTTCATATGTAAAATCTAGGTCCTCAAGACGCTCCATTGACTTTTCGGATATTCCCTACGTCGATTCGATTTTCTCAGCCCGGTCAACATCTGTACCGGAAACTATTCCCGATCCAATTTCTTTTGTTGCCTAAAATCATAACTCGTATTACTCATCAATACCATTACATTTTCCTTAATCATCTAGGGTCTGGGGTACTCCTTTCGATCGTTTTGGTTTCTTAAAATTGCGATAGTGTACCCTACAACCTCTTTCTTTATAAAATTTCACTTGTACCCTTCATAAAATACCATTTATACCTTTAAGGGCTTCTCAAGTATTACACGTAGCATGGTCTGATGCTTGACTTACGGGGGCCTTGTCATCAAGTTAATGTTGCAAAAGTCATTGTATTTATTATTTGTTACATTGCATGGTTACTAGTTGATATGGATTATGGTATGGAGTTAACCCCCGATAGCTATGAGTGGGAGCTAGGCTCTAGATGGCTATGACTCGGGAACTCCGGTTTGTGGTTGTTGTGGGGGCTTCGGGCTCATGTGCCTTATGCCAGCCAGTTCGTGGCTGGCCAGGTTTGTATACTGGGACTTGGGTGCCAAGTTGTGCATTTCTTATGTGAGCCCCAAGGACCATTACATGCATTGGTTTATCTGGGTTATGCACCGCATATCTTCGTGCATGATATGGTGTGACATTATCATTTATGCATTGCATTGGTTGGGGCGTGCGTATTCTAGGTGAGAGATTTGTTCCCAGACTTACCTTTATTCTTCTGTTATGCTTGTTGAGCCTTGTAGCTCACCTTGTCTTTTACATCATTCCAGGTATGGGAGCTTATGTCATAGCTGGATCATTTGGTGTGTCAATCTTAGGTGGCTACGTGTACAGGGCAATCCTGACTGAAAAGATCTTTGGGGTGTGAGTTGAAACCCGGGGCTTAGGTGTGGTGATTGATGTATTTGAATGATTAACGCCTTATTATGTAAGGAAATCCCTGAGATGTATATTTATAATTAATTTGCTTCCGCTGTTGTATAATTTTGGGGCGATATGTCAGCCCATGTATTTGAGATATTAGCTGGTTGTTATTAAAATTGAGGATTTTTTGGGTTGTCACAAATTATGCTTACAAATTGCAACAGTGAAAGGGAAATTCTTCAAAATGCCACATACAGATATATCAATGGGTTGGGATATATTCTCCCAGTATCATGTGTTAGAAACCCACGACCATGTAGAGCTTCGATTCTGCCTTATTTCGATCCATAGAGACGCAAATCTCCTCCAAGTAAGTCCACATGATCAATCCTTCCACAAATGCCTCGGTCGTGCTAGCAACCCTAGATGCCTTTTTGAGAGACGAAATTTCTTTTTTTTTCCAACTTCTTAAGCGGCATATAAATAGAGTTCAAGAACCCTAATCACGCCATGAAAAAACCCTAAACACATTAGGCCCGGTCTTTAATCACATTGGGCCGACTATCTCTTTTTAATTGTGGAATGGGCTCGATCTAAGTGTGTGACCCCTTAGGTCCATCATTAGACTAGATGTAGGGCCAATTCTATTGGGCTATATTAAGGCCCAACTTATTAGATTAATTAAACTCTTTAACTAAACTCATGGGCTTCTTAATTAACACATCTCATGGGCTTCTTAATTAAACTCTTGAATTAATAGTTTTAAAATTAATCAAATGAATTCTAAAACCCTACATATCATGGTTAATGTCTAGTAACATGCCATGAATACCTAGCCAACGATGAAAAACACAGACCTTTTCAATTGCAATTACCGTGCAGTAAAATCCTTTCATCGATCTATGTCCCGATTGAATTTAGGGTATGGTTTTATGACTTAACCTTAATCATTCAATAACTATGTATCCATTCCAAATTTATGACTTGATAGGTGAAATCAAAATACCTTTTGATTTCCACCTCACCTTAGCCAAGGATTTCCTTAGTCATGAAATCATCGGAATACATAGGACATCCTCTCATCTTGACGATTAGTGATGAATCCTATTTCGACATTCACAAGCCTTCATATGTGATAAGGCCACGCCCAGTGATAGTTTGTCAATGACTCCATTAGAATCCAAAAAAGCACCAAGGCTTAATTAGTCAAATATAAGACTACCATGATGTCTCAAGTCTAAGGACCAATCTGCATTATTGCAACACAAGAATTCCAATTCGACATTAAACAATAACCATTAGAAATTCTGTAGCGAGCCAGTTCAGTGTACTTATTCTTATAATAAGCATTCACATATATGCACTAGTGTCCTCACACCAATGTCCATGAAACAAGACATTCTCCTGATTGAGCATGCATCATATGTGCTAGTCAATCCAAGTTATTAGTGTTCATTCCTAATAACTCTATGACTAGGAACATTTAAGATCAAGGCTTATAAGGAATATGTTTCATGATCGTCATCTCTATGCACGACCATATTCCATGAGCCTATTTGATCTATGAACTTTGTCAAGTATGGATTGCAATAAATAATGATAACAACCATCAATGACAAATAAAACATAATGCCTTGCAATAACAATTGATTGAAGAAAAAGAATCCCAATGTAAAGTATGATCAATTACATAAAAACATAATTGGCTTGTGGGGCATAACTCTAACATCATGCGTGTGAAAGCATATTATATTAGCAGCAGTTAGTGTATTAGTAACAGTACTCTTTTCTATTTGGTTTATTTTACTCTGTTGTATTTATTTATATTAGTTATTAAGCCATGTAAGTTGTTAAGTCAATGTAAGAGACTTGCTGTCATATATATATACATATATATATACACACAACAATCGCTCCATTTCAATTAGTTTGCAGTTTGAATGAAATACGAAGTTAGTTTCTCCTCCAAATTCTCTCTCTGCTCTATTCATAATTTTCCCTAGGGTTTTCCTAAGAACTTTTCATGGTAACAGAGCCTTAGACGAAAGTCATGGCATCCAATCCTTCTCATAGCACCTCTTATTCTCTTCCTCCTCCTCGATCATCCTCCTCGCTTTCTACTGCTTCACAATCTAATTTTGGTGCAATTGTGAAGGCTCTAAATTTCATTCCGATTAAGCTCGATTTAGGTCTGGAAAGCTCAAGTGTTGGCTACCATTCGAGCGTTTAATCTAGTACTGTTATTGCACAAATTGACTCCTCCTCCTAAGTATGTAGTTGATCCAGAAAGTAGTAATGCTGAGGCCGTGAGATTGAACGAGGATTATATGAACTGGTTGAGATCTGATCAACTTCTCCTTGGCTGGCTGTTTTCAACTATTAAACGAGAAGTTTTAGCTCAGGTAATTCAGTGCGAATCTACTACAGAGGTATGGTCTACACTAAAAAATTTATATTCTAAACAGACAATTGTAAAGTCTTTTCAATTAAAGCAGTAGTTACGTTCCATTAAGAAATCTGATCTCTCCATTAATGACTACATATTAAAGATCAAGATGATAGGTCATTCTTTAGAAGCTATAGGAGAACTTTTACAAGATAAAGAACTGTTGTTGGCGATTTTAAATGGCTTGGATCATGACTATGAAATAGTAGTTGGTCTTATAACCTATCAAATGGATGAGATAGACTTAGAGAATGTTCAATATCTTCTCCTAATGCATGAACAGAGATTAGCTTCACAAAATTTGCCACTGTCATCTGCTGTTTTTGATTCATCTATGTCTTCAATGTCTGTAAATGTGGCTTCGTATTCATCTCAAGGAGGAACTGGATCTATAAATAATTCTAGAGGAGGTTATAACACTAGAGGAGGAAATTATGGTGCTAGAAGAGGTCGAGGTAGAGGTAGATCATCTGGTAGAAAAAGAACATACCGTCGACTTTGTGGAAAACTGGGGCATTTTGTTGATAGATGCTATCACGGATTTGATAAAAAATTTCAGAGGAACTCTGGTCAGTCTTTTGAAAGAGGTGGTTCAACTGGTCCTCGTGCCTATCTAGCCTCTCATCGTGACTCTAATGAAGCCTACATGACTGAAATAGGATCTACTCATGCCATTCCTTATGGAACCATTTCTCGACCACCAAAAACTTATCAATCTCCACCTGTTCACTCTAATTCTTCCTGGTTTGTGGATTCAAGTGCCACAAATTACATTACTTCAAACCTCAACAACCTGTCTCTTCATCCTCCTTATCATGGTGGTGACAAAGTGACTGTTGGTAACAATAAGTCTTTACCTATCTCAAGTGTTGGTATCACTCAGTTTTCTTCACTTGTTTCATTACCTAATGTTCTTCATGTTCCTCGCATTAAAAAGAACTTGATTAGTGTATCTCAGTTAACCCGTGATAACAATGTCATAACTAAGTTTGATTTAAATTCTTGTGTGGTCAAGAACAAGGACTCCGGACTGGTGCTACTCCATGGTCAGCTTAAGGATGGACTATACCAGCTGGATTTAGCATTTGTTCCTGCACAACCAGCAACTCCATTCATCCTATTGAGCCTACTGTTTCCATTCAGCCTAATACTTCTTTGAATACATGTAATAAACAATTTAGAAATGCATGTAATAAACGACACTCATTTTGTCATGAGTTGTCAAATTACTGTATCAGTGTAGCTCTTTCAGATTCTTCACTTTGTAAACAATGGCATGCACGATTGGGGCATCCATCATCTCGTGTATTGCGACGTATTTTGAATAAAATTTGAGTTCCTTGTTCATCTTTTATTCCATTTTGTGACTCTTGTAAAGTTGGGAAATTAAATTAGCTTCCATCTAGTGATTGTGATATTACAGCTACAAAACCATTGGAACTTGTCTATTCAGACTTATGGGGACCATCTCCAAGTTTGTCCATAGAAGGCTATAGATATTATATTATCTTTGTACATGCTAATACTCGGTATACTTGGCTTTACCCTTTGAAACTTAAATCAAATGCATTACCTACCTTTATTACCTTCCATAAATTTGTTGAGCTTCAATACCATTCAAAACTCACAACCTTACAAACAGATAATGGGGGGGAGTTCAAAGCCTTTTTGCCATATCTTAAAAGCCATGGAATTCGACCAAGGTTTGCATGTCCTTATACCCACCAGCAAAATGGAGTAGCGGAAAGAAAGCATAGACATATTGCTAAAATGAGTTTAACTCTTTTAGCACACTCTCATATGCCTCTTAAATTTTGGGTAGATGCTTTCAAACTGTAGCTCATACAATTAACCTGCTGCCTGCTTCTCCCATTCGATTTCTTACTCCATTTGAACTGTAGTATGGCAAACCACTGAACTATCTTTTGTTACAACCTTTTGGTTGTACTTGTTTTCCCTTTGTAAGACCCTATAACAAGCACAAATTTGACTTTCATTCCACAAAATGTGTGTTTCTAGGGTATTTTCATTCTCAAGCCGAGAATAAGTGTCTACATCCCTCTGGGAAAGTTTATGTTTCAAAGCCCTCTGGGAAAGTTTATGTTTCAAGGCATGTGTAGTTTAATCCAAATGAATTTCCTTTTCCTTCATTGTTTGCTTCCTGTCATACTTCTTCTTCTTCAACCAATGGGCTTGGGTATTCTACTTCTTATCTTCAATCATTTACTTCAAGTTCTTCCTCTCCAAGAGTAGCATAGTCCTTAAATCCTTCCTGGTCACCTGTTGTTTCAAGTTCTAATGCCCTCAGTGCTTCTGATACAATGCCTATTGAAAGGGAACAACAGCCTATTCCTTCTTGTCCTCAAACCAAACCCAGTTATGTTTCTAAGCCCAAACCTGGTATTGCACCCTTTATTCATCCAATGATCACAAGATCTAAAGCTCAACAACTTGTCACCACTTCTTCTCATGCCTTAGTGAGTAATCTAGAACCTTATTAAGTTCATGAGGCTTTGGTAGATTCCCAATGGTTGTAGGCTATGAAGGAGGAATTCTCAACCTTGTAGCACAATAATACGTGGGATCTGTTAGCGTAATTAGTATTTCATCATAAGGGTAGTTTAGTATTTTCCTCTTTTATCTATTGTTGTATATATACTCTGTTGTTCTATTACTAAAACCTAATCAAGGGGTGGCTCATTGTAGCTTGTTCTTCTTCCTCCTTATTCTTCTTCTTTGTTTTGTTCTTCTTCTCTTTGGTTGAGTTATACATTGAAGTTGGTTTGGTTTAGATTCTTCACATGGTATCAAAGCGTTAGATTTGCAACTGTTCTTCATCACTTTGGCTAAGATTTTCAAGTTGCCCAACCCCCACGACCACCAACCATCAGACTGTCGCTGCCGCCACTGTAAAACGCGACCATCACCACCACCACCGTCATCGTCGTTCGACCGTCGTCACTGCCTTTGTTCGATTGCCATCACCAACGCCGCTGCCGTCAACTCCTCGTCGTCGTCGCCTCTATTCGACCACCATCGCCAACGCCGCCTACCATCGCCTCTTCGCACCTCTTCACCGGTCATTTACCTCCTCTTCCCCAACGCCGTCTGTCGCCAATCAATCGGCCTCGCCATCGTTTATCGCAGCTTCCGACCACCTCTTCCTTGCTTCTAGTGATGGGCTCCCCCCTGTCCGCCATTAACAACCCCCCCCCCCCAACCCCCCAAGTTGTTGCCCAGATCTGACAGATCCAGTCTAGGTCCAGATCTGACAGATCCAACCATCCAACAAATCTGATCTGGTATTTTGGTTTAATCCCATTTGAGATTTTGTTTATCTGATTTTTATATTAGCAATATTTGAGATTATTTGAAATGTGATGCATTGTGTGGATTATTCTGGTTGGCAATAGTTGTTTCTCATTGACTCCAAAATGGAAATTGACAGGAATGATTCACTTAATCCATTAGTGTAAAATTAAATGGGAAGAATTTTTCATATTGGAGCATTGTGATGAAAAATTTTCTTAAGGGTAAAAAATTATGGGGCTATGTGAGTGGAACAGTTGTGCAACCTACGAGTACTGTCAATAATTATGTGACAGAGTTAGATGTTTGGGAGTCCAATAATGCAAAAATCCTTACTTGGATTCACAATTCTGTTAAGCATTCCATTGGTACACAGTTGGCGAAATATGAAATAGCAAAGGAAGTTTGGGATCACTTGCAAAAATTATTCATTAAGTCTAATTTTGCTAAGCGGTATCAGTTGGAGAATGATATACGGGCATTACAACAGAAAAATATGAGTATCTTGGAGTTTTATAATGCTATGACTTCGATTTGGGATGAATTGGCACTTACAGAATCAACAAGGTTGAAAGCATGTAAAGATTATATTACTTATAGAGAAGAGTAGCAATTGGTTCAGTTTTTATGGCACTTCGTAGTGATTTTGAGGGACTTAGAGGCTCCATTTTTCATCCCACTCCACTTCCCTCAGTTGATTTAGTAGTTAGTGAACTTGTGGCTAAGGAAACACGTTTGAAATCTATAGCAGGAGAGATATTTCTTCCTTCATCTAGCACCTCAGTATTGGTTGTACCTTCTCAATCACCTATGCAGAATCAGAATAAAGGTTATATGCGAGTTGCTAGTGATGAGTGTAGCTTTTGCAAACAAAAGGGACATTGGAAGTTTCAATGTTTTAAATTATTGAAGAAACAACAATATTCACAGAGTCAGCAACAGTCACAATAACGATTCTATCGTCCCAATGCTAACACAGTAGCTGTCATGCCACCTTCTGACTCTTCTATACTTGGAGCACCACCCCTCTCTGGTCCTTTGTTGACTGATCTAGCAGAGCAGTTTCAGAAGTTTCTAGCTACACAACCACATGCTATGTCTGCCTCTACTCATACAAATTTGTCATCCCAATCTCCCTCAAGTATTTCTACCTCATGGATCTTTGACTCAGGTGCTTCCAAGCACATGTCACCTCACATAACATCTTTTGATTCTTTGTGTCCCTCTAACTCATCTCTGTCTATTATGACTGCCAATAGCACCCCATTGCCCTTGGCAAGCGTTGGTTCTGTTAACACGCATGCTTTCAGATGTCTATTATATTCCAACTCTTACCTTGAATCTTATCTCTATTGGTCAATTATGTGATTCTATTTACTTGGTTAAGTTTTCTTCTACTACTTGTGTACAGGATCCTTGATCTCAAAAGCTGATTGGGATAAGCCGTAGACAAGGAGGGCTATATATTTTAGACAATATGAGACCACCTCATGTTGTAGCCTCTGGTGTTGATTTGTCATCTTTCTCTTTGAATTCCTCTTCTTCTAGTTTTTATTTGTGACATTCTCGCCTTGGACATGTTTCCACTAGTCGTTTAAAATTTTTAGCTTCTAAGGGTCATTTAGGAGATTTGAAAACTCATGACATTTCTGATTGTAGTGGTTGCAAATTAGCTAAATTTTCTGCTTTACCTCTTGCTCGCGGTGTCTCTTGTTCAGTTGCACCATTTGATCTTGTTCATTCTGATGTATGGGGACCTGCTCCAATTGCTACAAAAGGAGGGTCTAGATATTATGTCTCTTTTATTGATAATTATAGTCATTATTGTTGGGTTTATCTTATGAAACGATGTAGTGATTTTCTTCCTATTTATCGATCGTTTAGAGCACTTGTTAAAACTCAACATTCTTTTGTAATTAAGTGCTTTCGGTGTGACTTGGGTGGAGAGTATACTTCTATTGATTTTTCTGCATTGCTTGCTTCTGATGGGACAATTCACCAAACTTCTTGTACTGACACCCTGTAACAAAATGGTGTTGCTGAACGAAAACATAGGCACATTATAGAAACTGCCCGTTCTCTTCTCTTGTCTACCAACGTTCCTAGTGAATTTTGGGGAGAAGAGTTCTCACTGTTGTTTCTTTAATTAATAAGATTCCATCTTCTCACACTTTGGGTCTGTCTCCCTTTGAAACATTGTTTGGACATCCTCCTGATTATTCCTTATTGAAAGTTTTTTGTTGTACTTGTTTTGTCCTTCGTCCTAGAGTAGAACGTAGTAAGTTGACTTCATGTTTTGCTATCTATGTCTTTTTAGGTTAGGGGGAGGGCCAAAAGGGTTATCGTTGTTTTGATCCCATCAATAAAAAATTATATGTTTCTCGTCATGTTGTGTTTCTTGAGCATATCCCATTCTTCTCAATTTCTATTAATACTCATGACGTGACAAAGTCTGATCTCATTCGTATTGACCCATTCTCTGATGATATTGATAGCTTTCTTTCCCATACCCCATGTATTGTTGGTCCTTCATGCACTTCAGGTACACATATGCCGACTCAAGTTGTTCCCACTACTTCTATGGCCTCTTAAGCACCGTCTGAGACTGTTGATCCTGTTCCTGCCCCTTCTGCTACTCCTCCACCACCTCCTCCTCGGTATCCTCAGCGTATTCATAAGTCCACTCAGTTACTTGATTTTGCTTATTCTTGTTATTCGGATTTCATTGTTTCTTAACTTCTATTCACAAACTTTCTGAACCTTCTTCCTATAAAAAAGCTATATTAGATCCTCTTTGGCAACAGGCTATAACTGATGAACTTTCTACTCTACATAAGACAGACACTTGGGACTTGGTTCCGTTGCCTCCAAGTAAACATGCTATTGGTTCTCGTTGGGTTTACAAGATCAAAACCAAATTTGATGGTTCGATTGAACGTTACAAGGCTAGATTAGTTGCTAAGGGATTTACTCAACAGTATGGTCTTGATTATGAGGAGACCTTTGCTTTTGTTGCCAAGATGACCACAGTCTGTACACTTATTGCAGTTGCATCTATTCATCAGTGGAGTCTCTCTCAATTGGATGTTAAAAATGCATTTTTGAATGGGAATCTTCAAGAAGACATTTATATGGTTCCTCCACCTGATGTTTCTCATCATCCTAGATATGTTTGCAAACTCAAGAAAGCTCTTTATGGTCTCAAACAGGCACCTCATGCTTGGTTTGAGAGGTTTTCCATTGTTGTTGCCTCTCTTGGATTTACACCTAGTCATCATGACTCTACCTTATTCTTTCGATGCACTTCGGCCAGTCTCATTCTTATTCTATTATATGTTGATGACATGATTATTACTAGTGATGATGGTGATGGGATTGCTGATTTGAAATCTAAATTGACTTCTCGTTTTGAAATGAAGGACTAGGGTCCTTTATCTTATTTTTTAGGGATTGAAGTTGCTTCTTCTCCTAGAGGTTATCTTCTCTCTCAGTCAAAGTATGTTATTGATGTTATTGCGCGTGCTCGTCTTATTGATACAAAAACTGCTAGCACTCCTCTTGAGGCCAATACTCGATACTCACCTTCTGATGGTGTACTCTTGACAAATCCCACTTTATATCGCACTATTGTTGGATGTCTTGTTTATCTCACCATTACACGTCCTGATATTGCTTATGTTGTTCACATTGTTAGTCAATTTATTTCCACTCCTACTATAGTTCATTGGGCAGTTGTTGTTCGTATTTTGCGCTATCTTCGTGGTACTTGCTTTCAGAGTCTTTTGTTCCCCTCAACATCCTCTTTAGAGCTCCGTGCATACTGAGTCTTTTGTTCCCCTCAACATCCTCTTTAGAGCTCCGTGCATACTCTAATGCTGATTGGGCTAGTAACCCCGCTGATTGGGCTAGTAACCCCACTGATCATAAGTCCACTACTGGATTTTGCATATTTTTGGGTGATTCTCTTATCTCTTGGAAAAGTAAGAAACAGATCGTTGTTTCTCATTCTTCTACTGAAGCAAAGTATCGTGTTATGGCATCCACTACTACTAAGATTGTGCGGTTGCATTGGTTACTTGCAGATATGGGTATTCCTCTTTCCGCTCCAACCCCTATGTATTGTGACAATAAAAGTACTATTCAGATCTCTCAAAACTTTGTGTTCCATGAGCGCACGAAACATATTGAGATTGATTGTCATATTATTCGTCATCATCTACAGCATGGCACTATTTCCTTACCCTTTGTGTCTTCATCATTGCAGCTTGTTGATTTCTTTACGAAGTCTCATCCAATTCATCGTTTTCATTTCTTGCTTGACAAACTCTCGCTACTTCTTATTGTAGCATCGTGAGTTTGAGGGGGGATGTTAGCATAATTAGTATTTCATCATAAGGGTAGTTTAGTCTTTTCTTCTTTTATCCATTGTTGTATATATATTCTGTTGTTCTATTACTAAAACCTAATCAAAGTGTGGCTCATTGTAGCTTGTTCTTCTTCCTCCTTATTCTTCTTCTTTGTTTTGTTCTTCTTCTCTTTGGTTGAGTTATACATTGAAGTTGGTTTGGTTTAGATTCTTCACAGAATCTAGTTTCATTTTCTAATGAGATGAATCTTATTGGAAGCAAATGGGGGTCTCAGGTGAAATACAAATCAGATGGTTCAATTCTTAAGTACAAAACTCGCTTGGTAGCTAAAGGGTTTCTACAAACACCAAGCATAGACTATGTGCTGGAAATATGCTAAAATCAAGGAAGATTTGTCCTTGATCCTAGAATATTCTAGGATTTAAATTTTATGTAAATAATATGTAAATATAGTAAGTCAAGGATGTAGTTTAGGATGCTGTCAATATTTAGATTATTTCTTTCCTTTTTTGTTTATAATCCTCTCCTTAAAAGAGGATGTTGTTCTTGTTCATTTTAATCAATGAAGACAAATTGTCTTTGATTATTTCTAACATGGTATCAGAGTTGGATTAAATCCCAGCCATCCATTCTGTGTGAGGCTCTTCGCGCAACCATCTACACCTCCTCTATTGGCCGCTCGATTGGTCGCTGACGCCCGGATTTGGCAATTCGCAGCCATCGCCAAGCCTGGATCTACTGGTCGCGGCCACCCAAGACCGACCCAAGGTCATCTTCTCTGTCGTGTCCTCCATCATCAACCACCAGGACTCTTTTTACCTCCTGCGAGTGCAAGCTTCCGCTAGGTGAGTGCAAGCTTTTCATTCCGAACGGTGACACCCACTCCGATTGGGTGGCTGTGTTCACTTCAGCCACTGACGATTGCTCGCGAACTCTCTACCTTGATCAGCTTCAGCCACTGCTGCTTGCTTGCGGCCTCTTTGATTGCTAGCGGCCTCTCTGCCTTGACCGCCTTGTACTTGCTGGCGCCTTACATCGACAGCAACCAATTTTGCAGCCATCTCCCAGATCTTGGTAACCTTGCTTGCTTCCTTTCCTTCTCGTTTTTTCCTCTTCCAGCGTGTAAGTGATGTCGGAAGTCACTTCCGAAACATCCTTAAATCCTACCGCTGCTATCCAAACAAAATATCCAGCGACCCAGCCAAACCATTCAAGTACCCATTCTGTCCAAATCACCACCATTCGTTTAAATGGTGATAATTTTCTTCGTTGGTCTCAATCTGTCCAGATCTATATCTGCGGGCAAGGAAAAATTGGCTACATTACTGGCGACAAGAAGGAACCTGCAGTGGATGACCCAGCACACTCTATTTGGGATGCTGAAAACTCTATGGTCATGACATGGCTGGTTAATTCCATGGATGTAGATATCAGTTCCAATTATATGTGTTATCCTACTGCAAAGGAGTTGTGGGATAATGTAAATCAGATGCACTCTGACCTAGGTAACCAATCTCAGGTTTTTGAGTTAACTCTGAAGCTGGGAGAAATTCGGCAAGGAGACGATTCTGTTACTAAATACTCCATTCCTTGAAGAGACTGTGGCAAGATCTTGACCTCTTCAACACTTATGAGTGGAAATCTACTAAAGATTGCAACCACCACAAGAAAATGGTTGAAGATGGCCGTATTTACAAGTTTCTTATTGGCCTTAATATTGGGTTCGATGAAGTGCGAGGGAGGATTATTGGCCGATCCCCCTTACCTCCAATTGGTGAAGTATTTGCTGAGGTTAGAAGAGAAGAAAGCCGAAGGAGTGTCATGCTCGGCAAAAAAACTGCTGGTGAGTCAATTGAAAATTCTACCTTGTTTATTGATACAACTGCCTACAAGGTTGCACATTACCAGCATAGAAGTAATGAACGGCCTCAGGTCTGGTGTGACCATTGCAACAAGCCACGCCATACTCGTGAGACTTGCTGGAAAATTCATGGCAAACTTGTCAATTGGAAGAGCAACAAGCAAGGAGACAAGAGCAGTAACCGTGGGGTCCCTACTACGAATGAGGTTGACACAAGTCCCTTCAACAAAGAGCAGATTGATCAACTCTTGAAGCTGTTACAATCCAGTTCTTCATCTGGTATTCCTAGTGTTTCCTTGGCACACACAGGTAGAAAACCTAAAGCTCTTTCTTGTCTACATTCCTCTCCATGGGTTATTGATTCTGGAGTCTCCAATCATATGACTAGTTCTCCTTATTTATTTAATACCTATTCTCCTAGCTCTAGAAATGAAAAAATCAGAATTGTCGATAGTAGTTTTTCATCTATTGCAGGAAAAGGCCTTATTCAACTAACCGAAAAAATTAATCTCCACTCTATTCTTCATGTTACTAACTTGGCCTGCAATCTTTTGTTTGTTAGTAAACTTTGCAAAGACTCTAACTGTCGTGTTACTTTCTTTGAATCCTATTGTGAATTTTAGGACCAGAACTTGGGGACGACGATTGGGCGTGCTAGGATGATTGAAGGTCTTTACTACTTTGATAAAAAGTCTTCTGGTAATAAAAAAGCTCAGGGCTTTAGTAGTACTAGTTCAATTCTTGTTCAAGACACAATTATGCTATGGCATCTTAGACTAGGACATCCTAGTTTTACCTATATGACACGTTTATTTCCTGAATTATTTAAAGGAATGGATTGTTCTTCTTTTCAATGTGAAAGTTACATCTTGGCAAAAAATCATCGTTCCACATATTTACCAAAACCCTACCAAGCATCCAAACCTTTTTATATAATTCATAGTGATGTTTGGGGCCCATCTAAAATTTCTACTCTATCTGAAAAAAAATGGTATGTTACCTTTATAGACGATCATACTCGTTTGTGTTGGGTTTATTTGATGCACAAAAAATCTGAAGTGGAAACTTTATTCAAAAACTTTTACACTATGGTTGAAAACCAATTTCAAACCAAAATTGGCATTTTACACTCTGACAATGGCACCAAGTATTTCAATGAGCACTTACGGGATTTTTTGAAAAACAAAGGTATTCACCGCCAAACTACTTGTCGGTATACTCCTCAACAAAATGGCATTGTTGAACGTAAAAATCAACATTTACTCGAAGTAGCACGTGCCATCATGTTTTCTATGCATGTTCCAAAATATTTATGGGGCGAACCTGTTTTAACGGCGTCCTATTTGATAAATAGGATGCCTACTAAAATATTAAAGTACCAAACACCCCTTGAGTGCCTCAAAAGACATTTTTCCCAACACTAGATTACATTCGGACCTTCCCATCAACGTTTTTGGATGTACTATGTATGTTCATATACCTACTCAATTTCGCTCAAAACTTGATCCTAGGGCTGTCAAATGTGTTTTCTTGGGTTATACCTCTCATAAAAAAGGCTATAAGTGTTATGATCCTCTCACAACAAAGACTCACGTGAGTATGGATGTCTCATTTGTTGAAAACAAACCCTATTTTACCAAAAATTCCCTTCAGGGGGAGAACCATGAAGCTAAAGACAATTTTTGGGATGTTTCTATCCCCCTTCCAAATGCAATTTGTCCTACTCAGGAATCACATGTTTCTAATAATGGTCACCTAGGAGATTTTGATTCTTCGATGCCAAGTAAAGGGGTTTCTCAGGCAGGGGGAGAATTACTACAAACTGATCATAATGATCTAAATTCTGACCTTCAGGTTTATACCAGGAAGAGATTTCATCAGAAGAACAAAGACTTGAATGTCAATTCTGCACAAAACCAATCTGAAAACCTAATAAATGGCACTGTAAGTTCAAGAACTCCCACTTCAACTTCTAGTCCACCTCCCTTTATTTTACCTAATAGTTCCAAAATTGATTCTTCAACTGTTTCCAATCATTTACCTACTATTTCTGATCTTAATATTCCTATAGCAATTAGGAAAGGTGTCAGAAGTTGCACTAAATATCCTATTGCTAAATACCTCTCTTACCACAGATTATCTAAGAATCATAAGGCTTTCACATCTAGAATTTCACACTTGTTTGTGCCAAGGAATATACAAGAAGCTTTGGATGATCCAAACTGGAAACTAACAGTCATAGAGGAGATGAATGCTCTAAAAAGAAGTGGTACTTGGGAGATAGTTAACTTGCCCAGAGATAAAAAAATAGTAGGGTGTAAATGGGTGTTTACAATAAAATGTAAGACTGACGAGAGTGTTGACAGGTACAAAGCCAGACTGGTGGCTAAAGGCTTCACCTAGACTTATGGGATTGATTATCATGAGACCTTTGCTCCTGTGGCAAAAATAAACTCTATCAGAGTCCTGTTGTCTCTTGCAGTAAATTCAGATTGGCCTCTATACCGACTTGATGTCAAAAATGCGTTTCTTAACGGTGATCTTGAAGAGGAGGTGTTTATGAGTTTACCTCCTGGATTCGAAAATAAACTTGGGAGTGACAAAGCATGTAGACTGAAGAAATCCCTGTATAGTCTCAAACAGTCTCCAAGAGCATGGTTCGAAAGCTTTGGAAAGGCAGTTACCAGTTATGGCTTCCTTCAAAGTCAGGCAGATCACACTATATTTTATAAACACTCAAAGGATGGTAAAGTTGCAATTTTGATTGTTTATGTTGATAACATTATTTTAACTAGTAATAATGAGACAGAGTTAGCAGTCCTCAAGCAGAAACTCACAAATGAGTTCCAAATCAAGGACCTGGGAATCCTAAAACACTTCCTTGGAATGGAGTTTGCAAGATCCAAAGAAGGCATCTTTGTCAATTAGAGAAAATATGTTCTTAACCTTCTTGGAGAAACAGGATTACTCGGCTGCAAGGTGTCAGAAACTCCCATTGAGCCTATGTGAAACTATACGCTGTCAAAGCTAAAGAAGTAAAGGACAAGGAACAATATCAGAGACTTGTGGGCAGATTAATCTACTTGTCTCATACGCGACCCGACATTGCTTTTGCAGTGAGTGTGGTGAGTCAATTTATGCACTCACCAGGGCCAGAACATTTTAAAGCAGTCTACAAAATCCTAAGATATCTAAAAGGAACTCTTGGAAGAGGCTTACTATTCAAGAAACATGGCCACCTACAAGTTGAGATCTACACTGATGCAGATTGGGCGGAAAGTGTTAATGATAGGAGATCTACTTCAGGCTACTGTTTGTTTGTTGGGGGAAATCTTGTCACGTGGCGAAGCAAAAAACAAAATGTGGTGGCTAGAAGTAGTGCAGAAGCAGAATTCAAAGCTGTTGCTCATGGAATCTGTGAGGGGATGTGAATCAAAAGGATTCTTGAAGAGCTGAAATTTCCTCAATCAAAGCCTATAAAAGTCTATTGTGACAACAAGACTGCCATCTCTATTGCTCATAATCCGGTGTTGCATGATCGTACGAAACATATAGAAGTGGACAAACATTTCATCAAGGAGAAGCTCGATGCTAGAATAATATGCATGCCTACCTTCCAACAACAACAACAACATATCCAGCCTTTATCCCACTATGTGGGGTTGGCTATATGAATTCTAGACTTCCATGTATTTCTATCTTTTGTCATATCATCATTGAGGTCCATACACTTCATATCAAACTTTAATGTCTCCCTCAAAGTTTTCTTAGATCTGCCTCTACCTCTTTTTTTGATTAATTGTTCCATTTCATCAACTCTCCTCATAGGAGCATCTATTGGTCTCCTTCTCACATGACCAAACCATCTTAGTCTAGTCTCTCTCATCTTCTCCTCTATTGGCACTACTCCTATCTTATTACGAATAACTTCATTTCTAATTTTATCTTTTCTTGTATGGCCGCACATCCATCTTAACATCCTCATCTCCGCTATGCTCGTCTTTTGCTCATATTGGTATTTGACTGCCCAACATTCTGAGCCGTACAACAAAACTGGTCTTATAGCTGTCCTATAGAATTTTCCTTTCAATTTTAATGGGATTTTACCATCACATAACACCCGCGATGCATTTCTCCATTTTACCATCACATAACACCCCCAATGCATGCCTACCTTCCAACAACCGAACAAATTGCTGATGTTCTAACTAAGGGTCTTCACAAGAAGCAATTTGATAAACTTATTGGCAAGCTAGCTATGGAAGACATCTACAAGCCAGCTTGAGGGGGAGTGCTGGAAATATGCTAAAATCAAGGAAGATTTGTCCTTGATCCTAGAATATTCTAGGATTGAAGTTTTATGTAAATAATATGTAAATATAGTAAGTCAAGGATGTAGTTTAGGATGCTGTCGATATTTAGATTATTTCCTTCCTTTTTTGTTTATAATCCTCTCCTTAAAAGAGGATGTTGTTCTTGTTCATTTTAATCAATGAAGACAAATTGTCTTTGATTATTTCTAACACTATGGTGATACTTTTAATCCTGTGGTGAAGGCTCCAATGATTATAGTTATGTTTTCTCTAACTGTTACATTTGGCTGGGACATCCAACAAGTGGATGTCAATAATGTTTTCCTAAATGGTGACTTAGAAGAGGCTGTGTACATGACCCAACAGGAAGGTTTTGTGGATCCTAAGTACCCTTCTCATGCATGTAAACTGCGAAAATCTCTCTATAGTTTAAAACAAGCACCTCGTGCTTGGTATGTGAAGCTAAAATCTGCTCTTCAGCAGTGGGGTTTTACCAAGGCAATATCTGATGCATCTCTCTTCATTAAACGTACTGCTCTTATGGGCTCTTTCTTTTAGTATATGTTGATGATATTCTCATAACTGGTTCTGATTTTTCGGCTCTAAAGAAGCGTATTCAAGATTTGGAGAATACTTTCGCACTGAAAACCCTAGGATCAGTTAATTATTTCCTAGGGTTTGAAGCCTTTAGAGATGCAAGTGGATTTTATTTGACTTAATCTAAATATACCCTGGATTTGTTGAAGAAAGCTGATATGACTGATTATAAACCCTGTGTAACTCCTACATCATCTGGATTTTGTCTCACTGAAGAAGGTGAAGTGTTTTCTAATCCCTCATTATATCGGACTCTCATTGGATCTCTTCAATACCTAACCTACACACGTCCAGACATAGCCTTTGTAGTAAATCGTTTGAGTCAGTTTTTAACTGCTCTTAAGCTACAACATTGGACTGTTTGTAAAAGGCTACTCAAATACTTAAAAGGGACAGTAGGTTATAGTCTATTCTTCTCCCCATCTCCAGGAGATTTGGCAATTTTAGTATATACAGATGTTGATCGTGCAGGTTGCAAGATCACAAGGAGATCAACTAGTGGGTTTGTGTCTATCTTGGGTCTAATTTGATTGTTTGGAGCTCAAGAAAACAAACTGTAGTTGCAAGATCGGTTGGAGAAGCCGAATATAGGGCTATAGCTCAAGGTGTAACTGAGCTACTATGGTTGAAATCTCTATTCAAAGAGTTGGGATATCCTTGTAATATTTCTTCTAAGCCTATTGTATGGAGTGATAATTTGGCTGCTAAGAGCATGGCTGAAAATCCTGTTTTTCATGGTAGAACCAAACACATTGAGCTTGATGTACATTTTATTCGAGAAAAGGTTGAAAATGGAGAAATTGAGATCAGATATATGCCCACAGAATATCAGGTTGCTGGCATTCTCACAAAAGGATTATCAAAGGATCGGTTTCAGTTTTTATATGACAAGCTTGGCCTAAGGTTTTCTCCAGTTCACAAGGTTTCATATGCCTCTATAAACAATCAGCAACCAGAAGGAAAAAGGGAGTCCTAATTGAGGGGGAATGTGAAAGCATATTGTATTAGCAACAGTTAGTGTATTAGTAACTGTACTCTTTTCTATTTGGTTTATTTTATGTTGTTGTATTGATTTATATTAATTCATTAAGCCATGTAAGTTGTTAAGTCGATGTAAGAGGCTTGCTGTCATATATATATACAACAATGCGCTCCATTTCAGTTAGTTTGCAGTTTGAATAATGAAATACGAAGTTAGTTCCTCCAAATTCTCTCTCTACTCTGTTCGTAATTTGCCCTAGGGTTTTCCTAAGAACTTTTCAATGTGTGATTTCATGTTGTACAAAATCAGATTTTCCCCTAATTCAATGTATTGGAAATGAAAGAAATTCTTTCATTCAGCATGATAATTGCATATTATCTCATAAATTGAGCTGATTACAATTTCACGACCATTCTTCCAACCATGGAAATTTGAGTCACACCATATCAAATAAATGAATTAATATGCTTTGTAATTATTCTATGGGTTGCATCAATGCAAAACTGTGAGGCCAAGTCAGCAATTTAACAACCCAAACAGCAACTTTCTGAAATGGGATCATGTGAGCTTAGGTTTTGGAGCCAATTTCTACATAGATGTATGAGATTGATTAGAGAAGATACTAAGATTAGGAAAGGGTATTACAGATTCAGTAGGGAATAGTGGAGGCACATTCAGTGTCAACTGCAACTGCAAAGAACTAAAAACACTGAAACTGTTTCGATTAATCAGACAAGTTGGCTTGGGTTAGGTTCTTGGGTAAAACCACAAGTCCAACTGGTAAACAAGTTGCCTCAAGGTTGAGGAAGTGTGGCTACCCACTCTCCCTCATTGAAAGCAATGCCACTTTCTCCTTCAAGTGAAGACTTCTACAGTTCTACCCCTCTGCTTGAATCCAGGAAGTAATGTAAAGAGTATGAATCTAATTAGAAAGACCAGCCAAAGTGTAGGGTTTAGAAGGGATGGTTAGGGAACAAAAAAGTTTAGGGCAGGAGTTGCCGTAGTCTTTTAAGGAAAAGAAGGCATGGGTAAACAAAAGAAAATAACTAAAAGAAGAAAAAGTTAACAATGGACCTCTAAACCATATTTTTTTTGTTCCCAAACCCCAAAAAAAAAAAATCTGGTTTGTCAAGGTCCATTTTTAACTTTTTCTTCATGAATGTACTAAGAAAAATAATCTGGGTTTGTTGGGGGCCATGAACTCACCCCAACAAACAAAATTGTACCTGGAAAACCAAGTGAATATCAGGCATAAAAGAAAATTTTCTACTCTCAACAACAAAAAACTATCAGCACCTTTACTGCTAATAAAGGTGTACCTGGGACCAAGCAATATAAATTATGGGATGACAGAGTGCTGCAATAATTTAGGGCTTGATATAACTTGTCAATCACATTAACAGTCAATTTACTTAACTGAGTAGAACAGAGAAAAATTCAAAATTTTACAAACAGAAAGTCATATTAAAAACTATAGTTTAAATAGGAAGGCCCCCTTCTAGGAAGGCATAAAAAATGCAGATGGGATGTTAAATATTCCTGCCTTCCAAGAAACAATGAAGTAACATGTTTAGAAGCTGGCCAGAAAATAAATAAATTCAAAAATAAATTTCTCACCTTTGAGATCCATGAGGAATGTTGGAAATAGAAAGTTTATCAATATCACTGTAAGTTACTTTGGATAGCCTTAACGTGCTATTTGTCCAGTTAACTGGGACCAGGACAGCGCATGCAAGTAATGTAATGGGAACAAAAATTTTGAGTCTGCAAATGTGCATAAATCAGCACAAGAAAATAAATCAAAACTGAGAGAGAGAGAGAGAGAGAGAATGTAAGTAGATAATACACTCAGTGGTAGATAATATGTTCTACAAAATAACACACTTTGTCCAGATGATATCAGGTCATATGGCAGTATAAGACCAACATTTAAATTAAGAAATTAGCAGAAGACTAATTGTGCAAGAGGAACATTCTGTTGAGTTCATATCTGTTAAGAATTCTAATATTTGCATATTCAGTTAGCAAAAGAATTTGCCTATAGTTTTTTTTCAAGGTCTTAGACTAGGTTGGTTGTCGTTCAAGTATACAGCAGCATTTCGGAGTAAAACTAGCCAAATTTGTCAACAGTAATTAAACCGTGTATAAACCTGTTTGAAAGGTGGCCATTGATTAGCAGTTTGTTTGATATTAAGAGCTATAAAGATGGTATTCAACTTCCTTCCACAGATCTTAAAGACACATAAAGACATAGCTATAATAAATAGAGTATCAACTCTTATCACCTTTCAAGACTAACACAAAGAGAACTCAAGAACATGATTTGATGATTTGTTTAAGTCTATCTGAAGACTAAAAACTTTAGCTGTTATAAAAAAGTCTCTGAACAATGTCTCCGATTGACACGCACAAAAACAAATCTCTAACAGTGTCTATCAGATTTTTGAACAAAGATATCATTCTTCATTATTTGTGGAAGATTTGAAGAATTGAGGATGTTGTAGGATTCAATACAGGTATTGAAGACTTTAAGCTTGAGAATGCGTTGAGGGAGACATGATCGCTGAATCTTGAAGGGTGAACTCTCGGACCTGTTATACCAAGATAGTATCCCTGAGGGCTAGAAATCACTCTTAAGGACAGTGCTACACACACCTCAGTCGTGATTCTATTATTCAGGACCTGATTCTACTATTCGTGTTTTGACACTTGCTGCAGATGCAGAATTTTTCGGAGGTATTCTCCATAACTTTGTCCAACACAAAGACATCTTTCTTCACTATTTGTTGAATATTTGAAGACTTGAAGATGTTGTGCAACTCAATAAAGGAGTAATTGAAGACTTAAGCTTCTCATTACATATTTAAGATTTGAAGACTTCAGCTTTACTTGTTGCAGGATTGCTAAGGTGCTGTGCAATTCAAAACAGGAGTAATTGTTGAAGAAACATATCATAGGGCTCAATATGAAACTGTGGAGCCCAGTTGATACAATCTGGGCACACTTGCAAGTCCATGGTTTCAGCACAAGCATGAGAGAGAATTTGGCTTGTTTTATGTATGTTGCTTTCATTTCAAGAAAGTTCTTTGTTTTGAATACTTAGATTGGACAATAGTTAATTACATGGAAGCAATCCACCAAAGCAACAATCACATTCTCAACAAACTGATATAAAACTTCAAATTGGTATAAGAGCAGGAACCAGTTCTTCAATATCTTCATGGCAGTAAGACAACACCAATAACTAAATTATGAAATTAGCAGATGGCATATATCATGTCTAATTATGCCATAAGCCACTCAATTTTGCGATGGTGGCATTCTCACTGCAGGACGCAACATACATGCACAAACAAACAAGTGTGTGCTCACATAGAGAACAAACAAGTATCAGAAACAGAATTATTATATGTTCAGTGAGAGAGAGACAAAACGAACAAGTTAAACGGATACTAGAATACTGCACTTGAGAAACATAAAAACTGGTATTCCACTCTTTATCAAGCTTACTTGACACAAATGGGACATAGACTTTAGCAATAACACTCTACTAACTCCAAGGTTGTTATAATGCTAACTAGAGGTAAAATGTCAGAAAAATGAGCCTTTCCTACATAAGTTTCAAGTATAGCTTCATAGACTTTAAAACAGAAAAGGTTCATCTGACTAAGTTTTGAAAAACTAATGAAGAAAGGGCAGGGCAAATAGTATGTGAGACAAGTAAGTTACACCAGCCACCAGCACAGACCCGCGGGAAGGGTTTCTCAAAATCTCCAAATGATCAATCAGATGGCAAAGAAATGTAATGATGTATTTTTCTATTTTGTCAAGTCTGTAGTACCATATTTTACAATAGCCTTTAGTAATTTACTAAGAAGCACAGACATGGGCATGGACATGGAGACGAGGACACGACATTTTTTCAAAAAATTAGGACACAACACGGTTGGGATACGTTAGTTAATAAACTAAATTTTTATATTTCTAGTGACATAATAAAATACCAAAAATATATTCTAAACTCAAATAGTGAATCAGCACGATAGGCGCAACAAAAGCAGCCGTCGGTAGGTGCACTCACTCCTGCAAGGTAACCATTCGTCTTCGCTGTGTCCGTAAGGGGACATGTGTGTCCCCCTGATGTCCCTTAGAGAATGACGAAAGCAATGTTGGACACGCCACGTGGGCGTTTCCAACAAGTATCGCTGACGTGTCTCCATGTCACCAGTCTGACATGTTGGCGACCTCTTCGCCGTTTCCATGCTTTATGGGTAATTTATATAGGGTTGTAAGATCTAAGTTTTGTTGAATTCGAGTCATATATAAATCAATGCCTCCCCCAAAAATACCCCTTTTCAAATTTATAGTTAGAAGAACAAGCAACAACACCTTACTAGCCAAAAAATCCATTCTGTGACCCATAATTTGACTTGATCTATAAAAACGTCCAAACTTCCTATTCTTTTTCCTTTTCAGATTTCACGAGCACTTTATCTGGGTGCCTTGAGTCACTAAAATCATTTATATAATTTCGATACATTTTATCGACGCATAAGTCCAAATGAAATAAGGCAAGCATTAAAAAAGATGAAAAATCATAAGGCGGTGGGACCGGATAATATACCAATAGAAGCATGGAAATGCATGGGAGAAGAGGGTATCTCCTGGCTAACGAAATTATTTAACGCGATTCTTAAATCAAAAAAGATACCAGATGAGTGGAGGAAGAGTACTTTGGTCCCTATATATAAGAACAAAGGAGATGTTCAAAACTGTGAAAATTACAGAGGAATTAAGTTAATGAGCCATACCATGAAACTCTGGGAGAGAGTAATAGAGCAGAGGCTCAGAAAAGAAACAGAGGTCTCAGAAAATCAATTTGGTTTCATGCCTGGTAGGTCAACAATGGAAGCTATATACCTACTGAGGCGCTTAATGGAAAGGTATCGGGATCATCAAAAGGACCTACATATGGTATTTATAGATCTAGAAAAGGCCTATGATAGGGTCTCTAGAGAAGTATTATAGAGGGTTTTAGAGAAGAAAGGAGTCCGAATAGCCTATATACAAGCCCTTAAGGACATGTATTATGGTGCAGAGATAAGGGTCAGAACATGCGGAGGGGATACTGAACCGTTTAAAATTACAATAGGATTGCATCAAGGTTCTGCACTAAATCCATACTTATTTGCTTTAGTAATGGATGAACTCACTAAAGATATTCAGACAGAGGTGCCATGGTATATGCTATATGCAGACGACATAGTGTTGGTGGATGAAACAAAAGAAGGAGTGAACACTAAGCTTGAGTTATGGAGAAACAATTTAGAATCTAAGGGATTTAAATTAAGCAGAAAGAAAACAAAATATATGGAATGTAAATTTAGTAAGAATGCAAGAGTGGAGGATATTATAATAAAATTGGAAGACCAAATCTTACAAAGAAAAGACCATTTTCGATATTTGGGATTAGTGATTCAAAAGGATGGAGAAATTCACGAGGATGTCACACATAGAATTAAGGCAGGTTGGCTAAAATGGAGAAATGAATCGAGGGTGTTATGTGATGGTAAAATCCCATTAAAATTGAAAGGAAAATTCTATAGGACAGCTATAAGACCAGTTTTGTTGTACGGCTCAGAATGTTGGGCAGTCAAATACCAACATGAGCAAAAGATGAGTGTAGCGGAGATGAGGATGTTAAGATGGATGTGCGGCCATATAAGAAAAGATAAAATTAAAAATGAAGTTATTCGTAATAAGATAGGAGTAGTGCCAATAGAGGAGAAGATGAGAGAGACTAGACTAAGATGGTTTGGTCATGTGAGAAGGAGACCAAGAGACGCTCATGTGAGGAAAGTTGATGAAATGAAACAATTAATCAAAAAAAGAGGTAGAGGCAGACCTAAGAAGACTTTGAGAGAGACATTAAAGTTTGATATGAAGTGTATGGATCTCAATGAAGATATGACAAAAGACAGAAATACATGGAAGTCTAGAATTCATGTAGCCGACCCCACATAGTGGGATAAAGGCTGGATATGTTGTTGTTGTTGTAAGCCTTTATCTTTTATGCTTCACTTGGTTCAAGACAAGAAAATTACAATAGAATATGGCAACATGAAAATACTTCAAATAAGCAAGTTTCAACAAGTCCACCAAACACAATAATCGCTTATAGAATACCATACAAGAATAACATTTAGAATATTCATGAACACATTCCTTCATTTTACCCTGCAAATGATAATTCAGCACCCAAGCTAACTAATAAGTAACAAGAGCAAAGGAATTTTGAGAACTACAATAGCATACCCTATCAAGTAAATCCGTAAATAAACAGCTGAATCCAATCCTGCATGATCAATAAGCTTAAGTTTCGTCATCGTAAGTGCCTCAGGCATCCAATTCAGAAACCTCAAATATGACTTGAAGTCCAAATTTACAAACTTTGTTACATAAGGTCCGGAGTTTGTAGGGCTTGTTCTTAAACCTTTAAGGTACAATTTTGGAAAGTATACCCTGTCATTGAAAGGTTGAAGCCGTAAAATGGCAAATGCCACTAAGAAAATAAATGCAGTGAGAATATTGATAGCAGCTGAAAGCCCTAAGTCTCCAAGTGTAGCCATCTAGATCTTGTGGAAAAATATGCCACCCTCCCTGTCAAACAAGAAAGTTATGCATAACCAATATACCACACATTCATAAAGAGAACAGTATACAATCTACAAAATAAAACTATACGATAACATTCAATTGCAGACTTGGAATTTCCAACTGCTGTTTTGTCAATTTCTACTGGTGAAGTGTTAAGTGTTACAATCAAACTAGAGGCATGCAATTGTCACAGCTAAGGCTATTTTTAAATATTTTGTTGTTCAGTCCTTATTTGTTTTCTTGTTATGCTATGTTGTATTTCCTTTGTTTTAATTGTTGTATTTCCAGTTGGCAATTCTGTTAAGAGTAGGGGGGCCACGTGTAAGGCCATAGAATAGGACAAAAGAGTTTGTTGTTACCGTTGGAAGGGGGGATGTTCCGCTGCATCCACACCCATACCAAACAACTATATGTACTCTTCCTATCCCGTAGGAGAGGGCATGCAAAATTCAAAATACAGAACTATCCTATTCTCTCCCTCTACACTCTCTCGTCTCACTCTTTTCTCTCTTCTCTCACTGTTCTCCCTCTTCTTTCTCTTCTCTGATTTTCCTTGTTTAATCCCTTGAATCTCATCGAGTCAAGGGAAGCTTATTGTTTCTGCCAAAGGTAGTGACAAATTGGTATCAGAGCTCGATCCTAGCCAAAAATTATAGAAAGCCATGGCGGAAGGAACCCGCATGAAGAACATGGAATCTCAGCTGCAACAAGTCAACTCGTGCATGTCCGAAGTCCAAAGGCGAGTCAACCAGCTGGAGCTGGGAAATGGTCGCAACCATGAGACGATCATGGCGATCAATCATAAGTTGGAAGGTTCTATAAAAGGGTTAGAAAGAAGATTGGATGGAACGTTAGTACAAATGCTGGAGGAGATGGCGCAAATGAGGGAGGAGTTAGGAGCACAACTTCAACAATTCATGTTGATGTTCACATGCCAAAACACGATGAGTATGGCCCCTGAATTCCCTTCTAGAGATAGAACAAAACCTCTCTTACGAAACAATAGAACAGTACATCGGCCAGAAACCCCAAACATAGGAGAGGGACAAAATGAGGAGGTGGAAACAATGTCGAATAAGGGTCGTGGAGTATATGGCCATTGTCAACAGCCGAGGTTTCCTATGCCTCGGATGGAGATTACTATCTTCGAAGGAGATAACCCTCGCTGGTGGGTAAGAAAGTGTGAAAGGATGTTCGAATGGTATGATATCCCGAAAGGTAGAAGAGTGTCCTTAGCTCCTGCCTATTTCGACGATGTAGTGGATGCTTAGTATCAAGGATGGACTAGTGTGAGGGATCATCCTACCTGGGGAGAGTTTGCTAAGAAACTATGTGGGAGGTTTGGGGAAGGAAGCATGTCCGACATTGTTGAAGAGTTCAATAAACTCAGATAGGTGGGAGAATTGAAAACCTACTTAAAGAGATTTGAGGAGCTTAGATCTCTTATGAGCAGCCACGAACCTCATCTCTCGGAAGCTTATTTTGCGTCCAGCTTCTTGAGTGGCTTAAGCGATAACCTAAGACCAATGGTTAAGATGATTAGGCCTAGAACAGTTGAATAAGCAACGGAGAGTGCTAGACTACAAGAGATGGTAGTTGAGGCCTTAATGAAGAAGCAAAGGTAGCAAAATAAGTCTATGACTGTGGGAACCTCCCATCAAGGGGGGAAAGGAATAAACCGTGAATGAGCAAGGAGGAACTCAGGGGCTAGACAATCGAGGTTACCCCACTCGAATGGGAAATTCAATAATCAGAGGAGGCAGCCCGGTTTGTGTTTTAGATGCGGGGACAAGTATTTTCCCGGGCATTTATGTAGGCGATAAATTCTCCTATTGGAAGGTGACTCAAAGAAAGGAATGGAAGAAGGAGAAGGAACTGGGGAGTGTGAGGATTCTGGAGAGGAAGACAACGAAGAAATCTCACTCCATGCATTGAAAGGGGTGACCAACAACAAAATAATCAAAGTAGAAAGGAAGGTGAAGGACAAGAGCCTAAAGATTTTGATAGATAGTGGAAGCACTCACAACTTCCTTGATGAAGGAACTACTAAAAGATTGAAGTGTCCACGTTCGGATACTCAACCCTTGAGTGTAACAGTGGCTAATGGGGGAAGGGTGTTGAGTAATTCAGCTTGCCATGGATTCAATTAGGAGATGCAAGGAGAGGAATTCAAAGCAAATCTCAGGCTACTACAGTTGAGGGGATGTGACATGGTCCTAGGGGTTGATTGGATGAAGGGAGTAAGCCCCATCAATTTTGACTTTAATAGGATGGAGGTGTCCTTCGAAAAAGGAGGGAAAAGGATGACACTAAAAAGAGGGAGAGAAGCCAGTACATGTAACATGATAACAAGGAAGAGTTTGCATAGAGCCATTAAAAGCAAATGGAGCAAGCTAACTTAGCAATTTTCGATCATGGCAATGGAAGAAAGGCCTAGAAAAATGATGCGTAGGGAACTAACTTTGTCGATCAACAACAAGAAAATTGGCCAGGTACACTCTAACCACCTTATTGATAAATTGTTGGTTGAATTTGAGGATTTATTTGCTAAGCCTAATACCCTACCTCCCACTCGTAACCTAGACCATTCTATCAACCTTAAACCTGATTCTAAACCCGTGAACATCAAGGCCTACCGATACTCTCCCACTTAGAAAGCAAAAATTGAAAGAATGGTGAGAGAGATGCTAAACCAATCCTTCATAAGACCTAGCCACAGCCCTTTTGCCTCACCCATCCTTCTAGTCAAGAAGAAGGATGGTTCCTAGCGTTTTTGTATAAATTACCGGCAATTAAACACCCTAACCGTAAAAGATAAATTTCCTATCCCATTAGTAGAAGATCTAATGGATAAGTTGCATAATGCCACTATCTTTTCCAAGATAGACCTTAGATCAGGCTATCATCAAATCAAAATGAAACCTAAAGATGTCCATAAAACTGCCTTTAGAACCCATCATGGACACTTTGAATTTTTGGTGATGCCCTTTAAACTCACCAATGCCCCAACCACCTTCCAATCTCTTATGAACCGAGTATTTGAGCCTTATTTGAGAAAATTCATACTAGTATTATTTGATGACATTCTTGTTTATAGCCCAACCCTAGAACAACATTTATCCCACTTGAGAACCACCCTAGAGGTCCTCAAATCTAACTAGCTTTTTATCAAGAGGTCTAAGTGTTCCTTTGGACAAGATCAAGTGGAATATTTGGGTCACATAATATCTGGAGATAAGAGTTAGAACAGACCCATTGAAGGTGGAAGCCATGGTCAATTGAAGGCTTGAGGGGGTTTTTGGGCTTAACCGGCTATTATAGAAGGTTTGTTAAAGGATATGGAGTCATAAGCAGACCACTAACTAATCTCTTAAAGAAGGGAAACTTCAAATAAGGGGAGGAGGTCGAAGAATCCTTTCAAAAGCTCAAGAAAGCAATGAATACAGTGCCAACTTTAGAATTACCAGACTTTAGTGAACCCTTTGTATTGTAGACTGACGCTTGTGGAGTGGGCATAGGGGTAGTCCTAGTGTAGAAAGGGAGGCCACTGGCATTCTTGAGCCAAGCCTTAAGTACAAGGCACTTGGGATTGAGCATTTACGAGAAGGAATTCCTAACAGTGTTAATGGCTACGGAGAAATGGCGGCATTATTTAGAAGGAGGTAGATTCATCATTAAAACCGATCATGAAAGTCTCAAATTTTTACTACAACAGAAGTTAAAAACTTAGTTACAAAAAAGGGCTATGGCCAAGTTAATGGAACTTGATTAGTCAATAAAATATAGGCAAGGCAAGGAGAATGTAGTTGTTGATGCACTATCAAGGCGTCAAGAGAAGGGCAGTGTAGTAGCCATTACTACGGTGGTGCCGAAGTGGTGTCAAGAAGTTATTGATAGCTATGCCAATGATGAACAGATAAGGGAGCTAATGGAAAGGTTAGTAGTTGAACTTAACGGGGCTGGAGGTTACACTCTAACGAAAGGGATGTTGAGGTTCAAGGGCAGAATTGTCATAGGGGGCAAAGGAGACCTTAAGCAGAAAGTCTTACAATCCTTGCATGAGTCGTCAGTGGGGGGACATTCTGGAATCCAAAATACCTATACCTCAGGGTTAAACAATTATTCTATTGGCCCAAAATGAAAACGGACGTAAGGAATTTCGTGCTAGCATGTGACATATGCAAGAGATCTAAACTTGAGAATGTGGCTTACCTCGAGCTCTTACAACCCCTACCAATACCTGATCGAGCTTGGATTAGTGTGTCAATGGATTTTAGCGAGGGTCTTCCCAAATCAGAGGGGAGGGATAGTATTATGGTTGTGGTGGACAGGTTCACAAAGTTTGCTCAGTTTATAGGGTTGGCTCACCATTATACAGCCAAGGAAATAGCGAGGGTATTTATAGACAGGGTGGTGTCATAGCATGGGGTGTCGGGAACCGTTATATCAAATCGTGACAAGGTGTTTACAAGTCATTTTTGGCAAGAGCTTATGGGAACCATGGGAATTAAGCTCAACATGTCGACATCCTATCACCCTCAAACGGATGGGCAAACCGAGAGGGTTAACCAAGTTCTGGAAACCTACTTACGGTGCATGTGTATCCAGCAACACAAGAACTGGCATCGGTGGTTAGCCTTGGCACAATAGTGATATAATTCTACTTACCACACATCCCTAAAAATGTCCCCATTTAAGGCACTGTATGGATACAAACCCCCACTATTACCGACCACAGGAGGGCATGTTACGGAAATGTCAATGGAGGAATATCTACAACAAAGGAGAGTTGTCTTGCAATAGTTAAAGCAGGAGTTAGCCTCAGCTTGGAATCGGATGAAACAACACAAGACAAGAAAAGAAGTGATCGAGAATTGGAGATGGGAGAAAAAGTGTATCTAAGGTTAAAATACCCACATTTGAAGGTCATCAGTCAAGGTCCAGTATCCAAGTTAAGCCCCAAGTATTTTGGTCCATTCAGCATAACAAAAAAAATAGGCAAGGTGGCTTACAAGCTCAAATTACCCGACGATATCCACATACATCTAGTTTTCCATGTGTCCCTTTTAAAGAGATCAATCGGAGCTAATCAAGTTAACCCAACTCTGCCTACACTACCTAAGGAGAAGGAAGGTCGAATGGAGCTAGAAGCCATTTTGGATAGGAGAGTGGTATACAATCAAGGGATTCCCTTCATCCAAGTATTGGTGAAATGGGAGCACAAAGGCACCAAGGACAACACCTGGGAATATCTACCGAGCCTACTCCAGTGTTTTCCAAGGGCTGCGAGCCTCCTTAGCATTTCTTGAGGACAAGAAACATTTCTAAGGGAGAGGAAATTGTCACGGCTAAGGCTATTTTTAATTTTTTTGTTGTTCAATCTTTATTTTTTTTCTTGTTATGCTATGCTATATTTCCTTTGTTTTAATTGTTGTATTTCCAGTCGGCAATTCTGTTAGAGTAGGGGGGCCACGTGTAAGGCCATAGAATAGGACAAAAGAGTTTGTTGTAACCATTGGAAGGGGAGATGTTCCACTGCATCCACACCCATACCAAACAACTATATGTACTCTTCCTATCCCGTAGGAGAGGGCATGCAAAATTCAGAATACAGAACTATCCTATTCTCTCCCTCTACGCTCTCTCGTCTCACTCTTTTCTCTCTTCTCTCACTGTTCTCCCTCTTCTTTCTCCTCTGATTTTCCTTGTTTGATCCCTTGAATCTCATCGAGTCAAGGGAAGCTTATTGTTTCTGCCAAGGGCAGTGACAGCAATCAAATTGCTTAAATGAACCTCTGTTAACAATATTTCAAGCCCCAAAAGAAGTGTACTAGCAGACCCCACTTAGTTGGATTAAGGCGTTGCAATTGATGTTGTAATCAAGAATAGCAAATATCTTTACATCTACGTTAATCAAGTCTCTAAAAAGTTTCAAAAAAGAAAAACAAAATCGATCTTTTACTAGAACTTAAAGAAGTTATGTCCAGTCTGTTTCCAGTAACCTCAGCAGTAGGCATATGAAAACTATCCCCAATTGTAAACATTAATCAATATTCCCAAAGCCACAAACAAAATAGATTTAGTTTTTTTTTTTTTTTCACGAAGACAACGGAAAACAGTTAAAACACTACCTAAAGAAGTATATCATACATAATTGACTGAATTTTGTTAACTCAATGTTAACAATTCCCGTAATTCCAATGTTTAACAAAAGGAATTGCAGAATACAAGTTTCCATGTTCCTGCCGTATATATTCGCAAAATTCATATTCTAACATATCTCTTGATTTAGTACCAAAAAACTTGCATATCTCCCGGAATTCAACAGTACATATTTACGAATAAAATAAATGGAAGGAATACAGAAGGCAGAAGTTCATACTCTTGATCTCAGAACCGTGAGCTCTGCACTATTGTGAAACGGTCGGAGCGCCAAAAGAACAGAAATCGAAGCTTTGCAGAGAGATAATTAAGAGAGTTGCAGATCTGAGAGTCCTTCGTATTGCTTCGGAAGCTCAATCAAAGCAAACATATCCTTCCCTAAAATACAAGCTATTGTAATGCTGCTTTCGCTTGGAATACTTGTGATATATATTTGGCGGCATATGACAAAAACGATAATCGAAGTTTCTTTTCCCTTTCGTTCTGCTCCGCTGAGCGTTATAAGAAACGCTGGTAGTGGGAAAGTTTAATTGTTTTGACTAAGAGAGCCCGTGGTGCTCCAAACGGCTTCTTACTGGGAGTTTGGATGCCACGCCATCTCCAGAGCGTCGACGTAACGCCCAATTAACTTCCGTTGATCATTGACGTGGCAGAAGTCTATTGGATGGTCGGGCTCACGTTAAGGTGGAGTGGCGTGGGTGTGGGTGACATTTCCTTACGCGGTGCTCCCATCTCCAACGCGGGAGTGCAATTTTGTTCTCCTCCCTTCACTTTGCTTTTAACTTCTTCTCCAAGCCTCGCAGTCTTCTCTCCTCTCTTCTCCTTTTTTTTTTTTTTTTTTTTTCTATTTTCTCTTTCCTCCACTTCTTCAATCAATCTCATTTTATCATCATCACCTTCTCTCACGCATCAACCATCAAAATTTCCTCATGTGCTCACACTTCATCTCACCACTGCATCCTCGTCTCGCCAACTGTGAGGTAGCAAGGCGAGGCAATGGTGAAGTGACGAGACAACAATACAGCAACGAGGCGATGCGACAACGAGAGGGTCAACAATGGGAGGAAGGCGACAAGAACAAGGGAATGAGAAAGAGAAACAGGATGGGTAGAGATCTCTTCCCTAAAAATGACCTTTTTCCCCCCAATCTAACAGGGGGTAACATTACCCCCCGTTAAAGGGGGATGAACAAAATCACACTCCCAACGCAAGACCAAATCCTTCCTAAACCAAAATTTGAGGAGAAATCACTGAAAATCATCTCTAACAAGCCTCCTTATCCAACTATTTCTTTCTCAAATTTTTATGGAGCTTCAAATGGCTCCCTACAATTGAGGAGTGAAAATTTGCTCCTCAACTTTATTTCTCCGACAACTCTCTGTTGCCAACCTTGAAATTTGAAGAGGACATTAATGACTAGCAACGGCGGCGACAATGAGGAGCAGCAGTGGCAACGGTGGCGATGATGACGAGGAGTAGCAATGGCTACTGATAGCGAGGAGCAACAGCAGCTACCGACAATGATGGCCAGCGAAACGGTGACCAAATCTGGTGTCGATGACGAGGAGCAAGTTGTCTTCTTCGAGCTTTTCCGAGCTAAACGAGGACCAAATCAATTTGTATATGTGTATATTTAAACGAGGACCAAATCGATGTGTATATTTATATATGTATAGGTCGGATAGATTTGTTCGATTGTTTAGGGAATTTCTAGGGAAATTATTTGAGGAATTTTTGTGGAATTGATTGATTTGTGTATTTTTGTGTAAATATTTATTGATTTGTGTATTTAATTATTGATTTTGTGTAAGTGTATATTTGATTATTTTGTGTATTTAATTAATTATTAATTTTATTTATGTGTGTATATGATTATTTTGTATATTTAGTTATTAATTTGTATATTTAATTATTGATTTTGTGTATGTATTAAAATTATAAATGAAATAAAGTAAATAGAATTGAAGTTTATAAAAATAAATAAATAAAATAGGAAGTAAAATAGAAAGTGTCAACGTTCGGAATTGATCGACCGTGATTCGTTAGTCTGCACTGAAAGAATAAACACAAGTACAAAAGAAAGAAAAGAATAGAACAAATGAAAAAATGGGCGCAAGAGAGTTTTATTTATTGCACTATTTTTCTTTACGTACTAATTTAAATATCGGAGGGCATACACATGTGAGGAATTCCCGCGTGCCTTTTAACTTGTTCTTGTGAGTACAGTTATGCCCCGAACACATAGGAGGTTACTCCTAGATGGATTAATCCAGTACATAAAATACCTCCAATGGCATATTGGAAACTTCGACCAGATAATTTGATACCAGCACTACACGACGTACATTTTCACAGGCAAACACTTGTCACCTGTTGTCTTGTTCTATCGTGACTCCAGTATTCCCGCATTACAAATTTTGATTATTGTATTTTTAACAACAACACAATTCATCTTTAAATTTTATTGACATAAAGTTCTTAATTCTTGATACGAGTCATGGATAAATCATCTATATAAAGACTCCAACACTATTTAATTACAATGTAATGTGTGTATAAGTAGTTAATTACTTTTAATTCAGAAGTAAATAAATGTGTTCTCAATTATGATGGGTTAGAGGATGATTTATTTTTATTTTAAAATAAATAAATTTATGAGTTTAAACCTTTTTAAGTATTTTAATATGAACAGTTTTTACTAATGTGAGTCAAACTTTATCATTGACTTGCATAGATGAAGAAATTTTGCCAGGCTCTATGATTGTTCAAACAACTATATGATTTCACCCAAAAGATAAAATAAAATAATTTCTACATATTTAAATGAAAAATTAAGTTTAGTAAAAATAAAAATAAAAAGAAAGAGGATATATAAAATAATAGGAAGCAACCTGTCTGTTTCGAACTTCAGAAGAGTGTAGATTTTTCGAACGAAATGTTTCATATGGAAGCACTGTTCGCTGCATGAAAGCACGTATGACAAATGCATTCGGTCACTGTCATTCACCGAAAGACAGAGACAGAGAGGGAGAGAGAGATGCTGAGGCTTTTGAATATGATATCTTGATGGTGCAGTCTTAGTTTAATATTCAGAATTTTATTAATGAATTTTGTTAAATGGTTAAAATTTATTCAGAAAGTTATTTAATGTTTATTTTAATAATATTTAATAAAATAAAAAAATAATTTTAATCTTATAAAAAAATTTAAATTAAGATCAAAAAGGATATTGTTGGTAAATAAAATAATAAATGACATAATTATTCTAATATTAATTATTAAAATAATTAAAAATAATAATTCTATTTAAATAAATTTATTATTTATTAATTTCTTTGGGTAGTTGTGTGGTAGCTACTGAAAGATTTCTTATAAAACAAATAGCGGAATAGAAATCTTACTTTGAAAACTCCAAGATAAATAACTCTACCTTTTGTTCTAGGATCGATTTGATGTAAAACACAACTCCACACCAAGGGTAATTTGATTACCAACTTAAAGAAGCAGCAAACAAAATACTTTCACAACCCAATGTGCCTTCTTTGCTAGTCTCTTATTTTTCTCTCTAGAAGAATATCTTCCAATCCTCTTCTCTTACCTTTACTTTGCACCATACAAATAAAAAGCTCTCAAATTGATGCCTTGGATGAAATGGGTGGTGGTCTATTTATATTTGAGTGCCACCCCTTCCCAAAAGACTTGTCCTTTTGGAGAAAGGGTGCTTGGAACCTTCCAAGTAACTATCCATAACCACCCTTAACCAACTTGGTGTAACCACCCATAATGGTGACCTTTCACCCATAAGGAAGAGAGAGAGATTTATATGTTGCCATGTGTCAGCACATGGTTAAGTCACATGTCAATTGACTAGTAGTCCATGTAAACTACCATGTCATCACCCGATGACATGTCACTGCCACCTCACTATCACTCAGCTAGTGTCACTGCCTCGAGTTGGGTCCAACTACCTTGAGTTAACTTGAGCTAGGTGAGCTGGAGTAAGTTAACTTAAGCTACTGTGAGTTATTCAAAACTCACATTGAGATATCTCTAATTATCTCATGAGCACATTATGATCCATCTGATCAAGTTTAACTTGTGCGTACATAAGTATTCGCTCAAATTCCAACAGCTAGCTCACACGGACTGATTGATTTCGCCTACTTTGCCGATCCAGGTTCCATTATTTTATTAATTACAAGATTGACAAACCGATTGGCAGCCATAAACGACGCTCCTTATCTCATGGGAAAGGGAACGTTACTTTGCCCCCTTAATTCATTCATTCTTCTTATGGACAGACAAAGATGTGCAGTTGCTAGTTTTGGATAAGATAAAATAGCAGAAAAAAGTATGGGCAAATTATGTTCGTAGACCATCAATTTGTACTTTTTTTAATAAATTAATTGTTGTGTTTTAATTTTGTTATTATATTTATTAATTTTTAGTTTTTTATAATTTAGTCCCCGTTTTAATTTTTTATCAAATATTGACAACAAAAGTAGATGTGATATATATTAATATAAACTTAAAAACCACTTATAAATTTCACAATCAAATGATTTTTAGATTTCTATTTATATATATTGTTACTAAGATATAATAATAAATTTTTTTGTGCAAGAGAGTGTCTCGATTACAGTAAGAGAGTGTCTCAAGTGTAGGTTTGCAAGTGTCCTACAAGAAAGAAAGTAATTAGGGGTGTGGGTGAACTCACATCCATACATTTCAATACTTAAATCAATCCTATATCTAAAGTGGAATTATAGTCTCAACAAAGTTGTAAGCGTACATTTTGTTAGGGGAAAAATCTGTCATTTATAAGGGAGAGAAGATTGACAGATAGAAAGAGAGTGACAATTTTTGACAATTATTTTAAACTCTCTTTTAAATTTGTAGGCAAAGATATCAGAACACAAGAGTCTTTCGAATAGCAATTGTCGACCGACTCATGAATTCCTATAAGGGTATCTCGATGGAATCGAGGGAAACTTTCCAATGAGGTCACTTGATCTTAGTCTCAATCTTGACTACTCAACCATACCAATCCTCAGGTGACCTCACCAACCTCTCGACTACATCAATCCCTCAATCAAGTATATCGCGAGTCTCCCAATTTAGTCTCTTGCAAGCCAGTCATTTAAGTATTTCCATTCTTGGACTAGTATCCCTCAATCTTGGTCATTTGATGACTTGTTGCCTTCGTGGATGTTTTCTTCCAATAGGTTTATGGCTCTCTTTCTTTGGACATGAGTCCATTTTCTTGGACATAACTTATATCATGTTAGTTTTTAGTAATAGAATTTGATGAAAAATTAAAAAATTACTTGAATTATAATAAAAATTAAAATTTAGTAGTTGCAATAACAATCTATGTTGTCCAAAATCAATTATAAGATAAATTTAAATCAATCTTACTCAATCAAATTCCGGTGTGTCTGAAAAAGAAAAAAAACCAAATTTGCGTGTGATCAATTTGGGCCTCTTTAACTCCTAAATTTATAAAAAATAACTTCTAAATAATTGTTAATGGAAGCTTGGTTTGGTGGCAACATAGTCATTCAACATCATTGCGGACTCTTTTATTATACTTTAATGATTGTATACAGATAAATGATTCATATATATTGAAACTAACTTGAAGACCCAAACGTCTCTAACAAATTCCTATTGAGTAACTTGTTCGCAAATAATTGATAAATTGTATCACAAAGAAATCTTCTTCTATGAATAAATAAAAAGTAAAAAAAAGTAAAGATCTTTATATAGAATAAAGTAGGATAAAAAATTTAAAACATCTTTATAAGTGACGTGTATGTCAAAGCCTAGTAAAATACGATCCCATATGTCAAAGCCTAGTGAAATAGATTCAATGGGAAACGGACAAGGAAATGTTGACTGAAGCCCAGAAAGAGACCTTAAGAGAAAAATTTGGAGCGAAAGGGTTCACTTGATGGATATGCATTGACCCGAGCACAAAGTCTATGAAGAATAAATCAATAAATTAAAAATAAAATATAAGAGTTAAAATATGAAAGTGAGTCAGAAAGGACTCAAAAGAAAGGTCTCTAGAAGACCCATCTAATAAACTCCCGAAGGAAATGAGAGCCTTCGAGGGTTCTATTCAGTAGTTTCCCGACACAAGAAAGATCCGAAAGAGTCCCAATAGATTCCCATGAAAAAGTTTATTCAGAAAGAATAAACTTTATCCCACCCCCGCGAATCTCACAAAGAGTAAAATTTATTCGCAAGAGTTTAAATCTTAATTAATATCAAAATATTAGAGATATTTATCACAAACATTCAAATTTTCTTATAAAAAGACAACCCACATTAAAAAAAAAGTATACTTTTAATAGTGCTTGCATTCAAATGAACAATATGTAGGTGTCAATTTAATGGATTGCGAGTTTGATTTTCGTTTTACTCAAAGATCAAAGACCCAACCTACGATTTATCTCCTCTAGCGTAATTAAGGGTACAAGTATTGGGAGCTCTGCAAGGACGGTCATCCTAAGTATACCTCTAATATTGGTTCAAGAGTTCTATGATCTTTTAGCATTTTAAAATATTTGACTTAAGTATTGGATAGTTTACACAGAAAAGAAATTTCTCACGCTCTCTAATCATTTTTTTCTTACAAAACTTTGATGGATTAAAGATAAATTTTTTAATAAATAAATTCTTTGTTATATGTAGACAACAAGGAGAAATGTTTGTACCAAAATATTATATTTTAAAATTGATATTGGTAGACTGTGATGGATAATATTCTTATAATAATTTTTGCTCAAAATTTTAATAAAATAATATTCTCTTGAGATTTAAGCACACTGTGCCAATTTGGAGTAAGTACTAGGAGGCTGTGAGATGATACAACCATACAATAATTTCTCTAGTATCATTAAATATGATGGATGAGGAAAAGAAGATTTATTTCTCTTTTGCTTTTATTTATCCATTTCAAATGATGCGATATTATTTTCAAGTAAAAAAGTCAAAATCATTGTGAAGAAATTCACATGTACATAATAAATCTTGGTCAATCTTTGGCCCAACCACACTAATGAGTTTCGATTCTATAAATTAATTAGAGATTGTATTGTTCATTTTATGTAAGATATCTAAATTATTATAAATAACTCTTGATAAGCAATTAGAACTAGTATTATTGATTCTTTCACTCTTAAATCCAACTCAAGTACATGGGAGAATCACTTAAGTCTCATGCAATTTTTTTTTATTTTTTAAAAAATAATAAAAATATTTCATATGTCATCTCGTGAAAAAACTTAAAAAGAAATTGAGAAACATCACCCTTATCTCTGGTTGTAATTTTTGTTTCTGTTATGGCCTCTCTTTCAAAACTTATAAATGTTACGTGTATTGTTCAGATAAACATTCTTGGTATCATTTGAAACGGAAATCACATTAAAATTGTAAAATTAATGTTTTTGCTTATCAAAAGAATTGATGTTTTTTATTTATTTATTTTTGGATAGGAATGATATGGGCTTTCGCTTGGTCACTAGGTTTAATTTTTTCTTTTTTAAGATATAATTTTATTTAAAATTGTCGTCCGGATATATTATAAAGTCGTTTGGCTTCATCTTCTTTGCCCTGTTTGTTTGGATAAGTGGGGAAGATGACACAAAGTTTCAATAATGGCTGGGCTGGCAAGCTAGATGCTCAAGAAAGCCACGTCACTTTTTATCTTTTTTTTTTATAAGTATTTCATTGAAAAAATTTCAAAACATCTATAATTTTAGGGTAAGTGTTGTGTCATATATTTTTCAAAAAACATTCATTTGCGTGTTTTTAATGAATAAATATTAGTGAGTATATTTCTAATAAATAAATCCAATTGAATGTATTTCTAATGAGTAATTTTAAGTGAGTATTTTTTTTCAAAAAATAAATTATGAATAGATGAAAAAAATAATTAGTAATGCTTATAATATAAATATTTATTATTTTAGAGAATGAAATTATCAGGGCAGAAGTGACATTTTTTCCTATAAATGAACAGTGATAGGAATAGTAAAGCAATTTTGGGCACGCTTCCCAAGGTTGAAATTTTCTTTCCCAGTGTCGTCTCATTTTCTCTTGGTGAAATTTGTTTCTTTCAGAGATTTCTTTTTGAAAGACTTTCTTTCGGAAAGAGTGTGTAATTTCCTTCCGAAGCACTATAACATTTCTTCCTGTAATTTCTTTTTGAAAGGCTATTATTTATTTTTGAAATGGTGTTATTTCTTTTTGAAACAGGTTCTTTCTGAAACGGTGTTATTTCTTTTCAAAATGGGGTTCTTCCTAAAATAGTGTTATTTCTTTTTGAAATGAGATTCTTTCTGAAATGGTGTTATTTCTTTTTGAAACGGGGTTCTTTTCGAAATAGCGTTATTCCATTCCAAAACGGTGTTATTTCTTTTAAAAATGGGGTTCTTTTTAAAACGGTGTTATTTCCCTCCTAAATAGGGTTCTTTCCAAAATAATGTTATTTCTCTTTGAAATGGTGTTATTTCTTTTTGAAACGGGGTTCTTTTCAAAATGGTGTTATTTCTCTTCAAAATGAGGTTCTTTCCAAAAGCAGCTTCTTTCTGCGTGGCGCAACGTGTCCTCTCCAAGGGCTGTCACGTGTCACGACCCGTTCTTTCCAAAAAGGCCTTTTTGCACCACCACGTGTCTTCTTCGTGTGGCGATCTCCCGGGCCAACCAGTGTGGGCCACGTGGGCACAACCCTATGCGCCACGTGGCTCACCTATAAGTTGCCCCATGTCCGCTGAGAAAATAATCCTAGTGCATGCTTCCCCCACGTTTTGATCCCTGGACTTGCTATTTCCCCCTACACGCTCGTGAGCACACGACCAGCTCACCAGCAAGCACCTTCAATAACTTTACACTTTGACCCCATAAATTCCTAAAAGCTCGCAATCACCCCAAAACTTTCCAAACGCATTTAATGGCTTCTGATAACGTGCAAAACCACATGGGCCTTCTTGGTTAGGCCACATGGTTGCCCTTAAACCCTCTTTTCTCAATAAAATTATGCAAGAAAAACTCAAACATTATATAACGTCTTATAATCTTCATTGAGGAATAATACATCTCAGAAGTACTAGGACAAATTTCAAATAATAAATAATGCTTGGAGACATCCCTTGATCACTCGGAGCTTTGCCTGGATAGGCCTCCTAGAGGCCAAGAACCTGCTTCGACAATTCGTCGTAAGACCCACCTTTTCTTGGAGGACTTCCTAGGCTGTCCAGTCCTTCGGGGGAATTCTTTTTAATCCATCCGAGTGCTCATAACATGCATGCTTGTCCTTGACAATAGGTAAAATGCTATGATCAGACCCTCTTTTGTCGGCAAAGGTATCTCATTTGTATTCATTAACTACATCATTTATTTGTTGCAACTATTTTCCTACACGTACTGACATAAGCATCGGAGGGCATACGCGGGTAAGGAGTCCCTGCGTGCCTTCTAACTTATTCCTGTGAGTTATGTTTCGAACACATTGAAGGCTATTCTCGAATGGATTAATTCGCTACCAAAAATGCCCCTGAGAGCTTAATCGAGACCCCAACCAAATAATCAAAAACCGAAACATTTCCATAAGCAAAAACCTACGAGCTGTCTGCCTCACTCCACCGCTACTCCAGCATTCCCGCATTACAAATTTCAATTATTGTATTTTTGATAATAACAGTAAGACATATTTCGAGTCTCATAATAAAAAATTAAAAATAATAAATTTAAATTACCAATATATATTTACAAGCATTACTTTCAAATTTGAATTCTCTATTTTAATTGTCATCTTATGTCTTATTCCTTAAACACTTGAAATTTTTTTACACAAAAGTTAACATTTGTGATATCAACACCTAATTAGTCACTAAACAAATATTTAGAGAAGACTAGGAATGTCTTCACATGTCTTACATCCCTAACAATACGAAGAGAGGATAACGAATACTTCCTACAACTGACAATTCATTAACATCCTCAAGCAAAGGTACATTTGTGTGAATGTTACTATTCATGATGAAAATACCCAACTACTGTAATACCCATGAATGATTTGAGGATATAAACAGTATTTAGTGAAGAGCATAAATGGACTTTGTGGGAAATAAGATTATAGGGTACACTAACGCAACTTTGGACGATCGAATTAGTCAGAGGGAGTACCCTGGACCCTAGATAGCAAAGGAAAATAGTATAGTATCGACAAGTAATACGAGTTATAATTTTAGGCATCAAAAGAAGTTGGATTGGGCATCCAGGAAGTCAATGGAACCCCGAGTAAGTTCATATTTGGCATATAGAGTAACCCTTCAGTAGTTTTTGGAAGAAACAAAAGGGTTTGTAGCCAAAACGAAGATTCGGGCCTAAGTGCAGTTTTTTGAAATGGACAGAGGGAGATCGAAACGATATTTTTTCAGAATTTTAAAGAGAATATTTTATGATATTTCAAAGGGTTATAAAGGTCTTTAAAGAGAAGTTCAGTTTTTGAGCCAGGGGCAAAATCGTAATTTTTGAGGTTGGGGTAAAAGTATAATTTACCTAAAAGTTAGGGGCATTAACGTAATTAGTCTAATTTTCAGGGACTAAAATGCAATTAAAAATTAGTCCGGAGACCATGTTGAAAAGGGTCTAAGTGTAATTATCCAAAAAATTCGAGTCAAAGTGTAATTATTGAAACCTTTTTACTAGGGGCATTTGAAAAATTCAGGAAAAGCCTCATAAATGACTTTAGTGATAAAGATGAAGTTTCATGATGATATTAGAGATAAGATGAAGGCTCATGATGACTTTAAGGATAAGATTTGATTGGATAAGATAAGATTTGGATAAGATTTAATTGGATAAGATTTTGTTGGATATGATTTGAATAAGATTTGATTTGGATAACAATGATTATATAAAATCTTAGAAGATTTAGAATGATTGCAGAATATCTTAGAAGATTTGGTAATAATTATATAATATCTTGGAAGATTTACAATGATTACAGAAGATCTTTAGAAGATTCGGAATGATTGTAAAAGATTTTGGAAGATTTGAAATGATTGCAGAATATATGTTTCTTGGTGGCTAAGTTTCCAAAACCTATAAATAGGGGTTCATAACTAAAGGTTTCTCATTCGAAATTGTGGGAAGTTCGTACTAGACAAGAGTGCTTCGGGTTTAGTGGATAGAGGGCTTTTTAAGCATACGCGAAGTATCACACGCGCAGAGCACTTGGACAACGCGTGAGGGCGTGTAAAAAGGTGGTTTGATCAGAAGACTTGAGGAGTTGCACAAAAGTCGAGGCTCGACACAAGATTTGAGGTGTTTTGAGTTTCGTTCAAGGTGAGTTGTTCGCTACCAAAATTTGACTTTCTTGTGAGTGGTTCTCCTCCAAAACTTGATTTACTGTGAGTGTTCTGATTGGAAAACTACTTGATTTAAGTTGTGAATTGTTCACTACCAAAATTTGGCTTTCTTGTGATTTTTCTTTCTGGAAAACTACTTGGTTTACTGTGAGTTGTTCGCTACCAAAATTTGACTTTCTTGTGAGTGGTTCTAACCCAAAAATTTGGTTTTAAGTTGTGAGTGTTCGCCCCCAAAACTTAATTTATTGTACTTGTTTTATGTGAACATGTGGTGATTCATGTAAATGGTTTTGTGCATTGAAATGGTAACCGGTGACGGTTGGTTTTACGAGGGAGGTTCGTCCCTAAACGTTTTGAACTGTGCATAGCATTTTATAAATGTTGTTTATACGATGCATTGAACTATGTGGCATTGTTTTGAGTTTTATGTGTACGTATGGAATGTCAGTCTCGGATGTTGTCTGGATAGTGTAGTCATAATTCTCCAAGGGCGTGACGGAATAATAGGGGTATCTGATGCGGGTGTGCATGTCAGGATAGCCGCCTTTGTTTCCGTGCCAGGTCGTTTGACCGGGGAAGTTGCACTAGGATGACTAGGTGGTCCATACTGTGTTGTTCATGTGGGATGTCAGCCTAGGATGTTGTCTGGATAGTGTAGCCGTAATTCTCCAAGGGCGTGACGGAATAATAGGGGTATCTGATGCTAGGTGTGCATGTCAGGATAGCCGCATTGATTTTCGTGCCAGGTCGTTTGGACAGGGAAGTTGCACTAGGACGACTAGGTGGTCCATGTGAAATTTTGGAGTTGGGATTGTATGGTGGTTCTTGGATACTTAAGGTGGGAACGTATTCTGGTGAGGTGCGTTGGCAACCCCATTTAAGCTAGAATCGCGTCGTGTCGTCGAGTCGGTATGGTGGCATAGCTCTTAGAGAGATTGCTCTTTTCCCGTGGTAGGGTTAAGCTCGTGGGAATTCTCTTGAGTTAGGGCCTACCGGGTGTATTGGTTTATTTCATGTCTTGCATTATTCATGAAAAATATGTTTTGAACTCTCACTTAGATGATTTATCATCTAATTTGGACTATGTCCCTGGAATATTCAAACGTTTCAAGTGAAGGCAGCGGTGCAAAAGGGAAAGGGATCGTCGAGGAGTGACGGCGATTAGTGGAAAGTTTACATTATGTCTTTTCAGTTATGTTATTTATTTTTGTAAACGTCATGTAAATGTTGGTGCAACTTTATATATAAATAAAGTGGTTTCGGTTATGACCTGTTAAGGTTTCGATCAAGCTTCCGCATTTGTATTGGTGAACCTGTCTTGGTTTATTAATGGTTCATAGTTGATATACTGAGAAGGTGTAACGGAATTTTCGGGGAATGGTTTTTGTGATGGGTTTTTATTTGAAAAAAATTTATCCCTGGAATCTTTCGTTACAGTAACGCCTTTCGGGAATTGGGGTGTTACAATTGGTATTAGAGTGAAGGTTTGAAATTTAAGGTACTCTGATTAGGGTTTGAAATTTAGGAGACTCTAATTAGAGTGAAATTTTATTTGGAGACTTAGAAAAAGTCTGACTTGGAGATTAACTGTTATTTCAGTTGAGAATTCATATAACGAAATCCCTACTTGGAGATTTGGGGATTGTCGATTGAAGTTTTAGGAATTGTTGATGACATAGAGATTTGTGATTAGGACAAAACTTGGAAGATGACAAGGATTTGAACTATGAAAATGAGTATGAGATGTTACTAGGAGAAAATTACATGAAGCTTGGAGACTTAGGAAAAAAACCCGATTGGAGACTCAGGGGTACTGGTGCGAATTAAAAATGATCGAGTTAGAAATAATTCGATTTGATTTAAGGATCCTAGGGATATTGAACTTAGGATGATTCGATAAGTGCTATGGAGAATCGAGGTAAGGTTACCTCAAGGAAATGATTCGTGGAAATGAGCCAAGTGTGTTTAGTTCAAGGGTCGACTTAGAGAATGAAATGGCCGGGATAAAAGATTGAATTCCGTAAAGGCTATTAGAGACTAGAAATTTTGGCTACTCATGATTTGAAATTTAGACAGGGTACTTCTGATGATTGTGTGACCCGAAAGATCTTTTAGCAAGATAAAGATTATCTTTAAGTGAGATTTGCACTGATTAAGGAAGTGTTTTTCTTTTTCTGATGGTGAAAACTCAAAGAGTCATGGATCTCAGCGAGCAAGATGAAAGTGACGGTAGTAGCAGTCATCGCAGTCGTTCTGTGAATCATGTCACGAATGACGGACAACAAGAGGAGCGATCAGGTCCAAGTGAGAATAGACTTGACCGAATGGAAAGAATATTGGAAGGCATGCTGACACATGTAACGAGGAACGAGCCGCTGAGGCATACAACTCATGTGTTGGATCAGTACTGCTGACAGAGACCCCCGGTGTTCAGGGGAAAAGCAAAAGACGACCCTAGCATGGCGGAATACTAGATGGAGCAAACCGAGAAGCTGCTCCAACACTTGCAATGCAGTGACAAGATAAGGTCAATTGTGCTACATTCATGCTTGAGGAAGACGCTACACGATGGTGGCAATCAGCCCAGCGAGCTTTACAAAGGACACCTAGGCAGGTGGAGCAAGATCCAAGGTCAAGGTAAGCTCAACCTGTGACTTGGGCTAGATTCAAGGAAGCATTTGACACAAAATATTTCCCTCGGAGTTGGAGAGAAGAAAAGACTTGGGAGTTCATGAAGTTGAAGCAGACTAACGAGATGTCGGTAACCCAATATGATGTAAAGTTTACTCAACTGATCCGGTATGTACCTATGTACGAAGCCAATGAGTGGCAGAAAGCCCAAAAATTTGTGGGTGGATTGAAAGTGGGACTGCAACAAGCTCTTAGCTCGTGGACTTTGGACGCCTACAATGAGGCATTGCATAGAGCCTTATCCACTGAGACTAATTTACTACGAGTTGGTTTGATTCGATCGGACGAGAAGAAGAAAGATCCGAAAGGTAGGGAGCATAAATCAGATGGAAGGAACTCCAAAAGCAATGAGCCATGTTCCCGATGTGGCAAGGTACACTCCGGGAAACAATGTTTCCAAGGTCATATCCGATGTTTTTCGTGTGGTGAAGAGGGACACAAGCAAAATGATTGTCCTAAAAATAAAGAGGCATCATCGACCGGGAATCGAATGAGGATCACATGTTTTTCATGCCAACAACCTGGTCATTATTCAAGCGAATGTCCAAAGAGGCAAAAGGTAGAGCAAGTGGGAAAAGAAAATGAGGCTCAAAAACCTCGCCCTGGATGAGTTTTCTACCTGTCAAAGGATGATGAAGATATCTACTGGACAAAAGAGAAAGGTATACCGAGTTAATTCAATGTTATCAATTTCTGTGTGATCATGGCACATGCATTAGAGTCGGTTGGGAGTCAATGAAATGTATTTTGAGGACACGATTGAAAATAATAATAAGTATTATGAATTATTTTGGGATTCGTGTAACTGCCTATTTAGAGCTACAACAGGATATTCTGGAAAAAATAAGTAAAATGCTTAGTAGGCATGGATTGTGTAAGAATGTAGGTTATGAATGATTGCTAAGGATTAGGAATGACATCTAAGACTTTTAAATTGAGAGTCATTAGCGATAGTAGTGATACAATTACCACGGACTAAATTTCAAGAACGAAATTTATTAAATGGGGGAGAATGTAATACCCAGGAATGATTTGAGGATATAAACGGTATTTAGTGAACGACATAAATGGACTTTGTGGAAAATAAGACTATAGGGTAGACTAACGCAACTTTGGACGATCGAATTAGTCAGAGGGAGTACCTTGGACCCTAGATAGCCAAGGAAAATGGTATAGTATCGACAAGTAATACGAGTTATGATTTTAGGAATCAAAAGAAGTTGGATCGGGAATGGTTCCCAGTACAGCTAAAAATGTAATTGTGATTTTGGCTGAAATACCGAATTATCGTACGGGGCATCCGGGAAGTTAATGGAACACCGAGGAAGTTCATATTTGGCATATAGAGTAACCCTTCAGTAGTTTTTGGAAGAAACAAAAGGGTTTGTAGCCAAAACGAAGATTCGGGCCTAAGTGCAGTTTTTCGAAATTGACAGAGGGAGATCGAAACGATATTTTTTCAAAATTTTAAAGAGAATGTTTTAGGATATTTCAAAGGGTTATAAAGGTCTTTAAAGAGAAGTTCAGTTTTTGAGGCAGGGGCAAAATCGTAATTTTTGAGGTTGGGGTAAAAGTGTAATTTACTTAAAAGTTAGGGGCATTAACGTAATTAGTCTATTTTTCAGGGACTAAAATGAAATTAAAAATTAGTCCGGAGACCATGTTGAAAAGGGTCTAAGTGTAATTATCCAAAAAATTCGAGTCAAAGTGTAATTATTGAAACCTTTTTACTAGGGGCATTTGGAAAATTCAGGAAAAGCCTCATAAATGACTTTAGTGATAAAGATGAAGTTTCATGATGATATTAGAGATAAGATGAAGGCTCATGATGACTTTAAGGATAAGATTTGATTAGATAAGATAAGATTTGGATAAGATTTAATTGGATAAGATTTTGTTGGATATGATTTGAATAAGATTTGATTTGGATAACAATGATTATATAAAATCTTAGAAGATTTAGAATGATTGCAGAATATCTTAGAAGATTTGGTAATAATTATATAATATCTTGGAAGATTTACAATGATTGCAGAAGATCTTTAGAAGATTTGGAATGATTGTAAAAGATTTTGGAAGATTTGAAATGATTGCAGAATATATGTTTCTTGGTGGCTAAGTTTCCAAAACCTATAAATAGGGGTTCATAACTAAAGGTTTCTCATTCGAAATTGTGGGAAGTTCGTACTAGACAAGAGTGTTTCGGGTTTAGTGGATAGAGGGCATTTTAAGCATACGCGAAGTATCACACGTGCAGAGCACTTGGACAGCGCGTGAGGGCGTGTAAGAAGGTGGTTTGATCAGAAGAGTTGAGGAGTTGCACAAAAGTCGAGGCTCGACACAAGATTTGAGGTGTTTTGAGTTTCGATCAAGGTGAGTTGTTCGCTACCATAATTTGACTTTCTTGTGAGTGGTTCTCCTCCAAAACTTGATTTACTGTGAGTGTTCTGACTAGAAAACTACTTGATTTAAGTTGTGAGTTGTTCGTTACCAAAATTTGGTTTCTTGTGATTTTTCTGTGTAGAAAACTACTTGGTTTACTGTGAGTTGTTCACTACCAAAATTTGACTTTCTTGTGAGTGGTTCTAACCCAAAAATTTGGTTTTAAGTTGTGAGTGTTCGCCCCCAAAACTTGATTTATTGTACTTGTTTTATGTGAACATGTGGTGATTCATGTAAATGGTTTTGTGCATTGAAATGGTAACCGGTGAAGGTTGGTTTTACGAGGGAGGTTCGTCCCAAACGTTTTGAACTGTGCATAGCATTTTATAAATGTTGTTTATACGATGCATTGAACTATGTGGCATTGTCTTGAGTTTTATGTGTACGTATGGAATGTCAGCCTCGGATGTTGTCTGGATAGTGTAGCCATAATTCTCCAAGGGCGTGACGGAATAATAGGGGTATCTGATGCGGGTGTACATGTCAGGATAGCCGCCTTGGTTGTCGTGCCAGGTTGTTTGACCGGGGAAGTTGCACTAGGATGACTAGGTGGTCCATACTGTGTTGTTCATGTGGGATGTCAGCCTAAGATGTTGTCTAGATAGTGTAGCCGTAATTCTCCAAGGGCGTGACGGAATAATAGGGGTATCTGATGCTAGGTGTGCATGTCAGGATAGCCGCATTGATTTTCGTGCCAGGCCGTTTGGACAGGGAAGTTGCACTAGGACGACTAGGTGGTTCATGTGAAATTTTGGAGTTGAGATTGTATGGTGGTTCCTGGATGCTTAAGGTGGGAACGTATTCTGGTGAGATGCGTTGACAGCCCCATTTAAGCTAGAATCGCGTCGTGTCGTCGAGTCGGTATGGTGGCATAGCTCTTAGAGAGATTGCTCTTTTCCTGTGGTAGGGTTAAGCGCGTGGGAATTCTCTTGAGCTAGGGCTTACCGTGTGTATTGGTTTATTTCATGTCTTGCATTATTCATAAAAAATGTGTTTTGAACTCTCACTTAGATGATTCATCATCTAATTTGGACTATGTCCCTGGAATATTCAAACGTTCCAGGTGAAGGCAGCGGTGCAAAAGGGAAAGGGATCGTCGAGGAGTGACGACGATTAGTGGATAGTTTACATTATGTCTTTTTAGTTATGTTATTTATTTTTGTAAACGTCATGTAAACGTTGGTGCAACTTTATATATAAATAAAGTGGTTTCGGTTATGACCTGTTAAGGTTTCAATCAAGCTTCCGCATTTGTATTGGTGAACCTGTCATGGTTTATTAACGGTTCATAGTTGATATACTGAGAAGGTGTAACAGGATTTTCAGGGAATGGTTTTTGTGATGGGTTTTTATTTGAAAAAAATTTATCCTTGGAATCTTTCGTTACAGTAACGCCTTTCGGGAATTGGGGTGTTACAATTACTCCCTAAATAATAATTTAGAATATATAAAATATACTCATAAATTAAACTATCATTTGACATAAGACTTGATAGAGAAATAGGGATAAAGTTAGTTGTTTGGAAACAACCAATTATGCTGTTAACTCTTTAATGCATGAGGAAAGGAAATGGTGGAAATGATTAATGTTGCTCACTAATAAAATCCCCAGTTAAATTGTTGACTAGTTTTTAATTTAATTTTCTTTTAATAAAATGAATACAAATAACATACTCGATAGGTATAATTGCTGCTTAATGTTGGAAAAAGGATATGTATAGCTTTAAAAGATTATTGATAGATTTGAAATGGTATAGCACACACTCAAGAGAGGTAGTAAATTGGGTAATTTAAAAAATATGATAGAATTTAAATTTTTTTGATACAAATGAGGTTTTGGTAAGTTAAAACATAAAATATATATGGAATGATAAATACAATACTTGAAGGATAAAAAACTAGAAAGATAAAGAACACAAAGAATTTATAGTAGTTCGATTTAAATTAAGCATAATCCACTATCTTAACTCATCACTATGGATTTTAAACCAATTCATTAAATCCTCCTACTTGATCCCAAGTAGGCCCTCTAGTTTAAGATTAGGAAATTACAAACCTCTTATTTATATACAAGTAGGCCATTTAACTTACAAACTAATAAATACAAAAAATGTACTATAAGAGAGAATCTAAAAGATGAATCTTTTAGTTATAACGTCTCTCAAAATGATACAAGACTTGAAGCAAATAAATACAGATGAAAATCAAAACTTTTGAGATAAAATTATAAAAGTACAAATACAATTGAGAAGTATGAAAATAATTTGTAAGCTCAGTTCACTTCATTGTCATCCATTATCATCTTCAACTTTATTCATGAGTTATATTTATAGGCATTCCAAGGGTTTCAAGAGAAAATTAACTGTTTATAGCCATTGGATTTTGAAAAATTAGCCGTTGGAGGCTTTCAACGACGAATTCGGTCGATAGATGAAGAAAATCAGTCCATAAATTGAAATTAAAGATTTTATAAGTTGATAGATTGAAGGCATTAGTCGACAAATGCAGTAGTGTTAGTCGATAGATTAATATCATTAATTGACACGTTGAAAGAAAATTAGAATTTATTTTATTTTATATATATGTTTGTGCGCATAAAAAAACAAAGAAATTTTTTGTTGGAGTGGCTCCTTGGATGCACTTAAGACTTGGGCTTGGCTGGTGGCAGAGGTTCAAATCTTGGGGGTAATGGGTTGGTTTTATTTTTAAGCTCTTTGAAAAATAATTTTTTGGAGTATTTTTAATCAAATAAAAATCATAATATTTCAAATACAAATTTATCACATAATGAAATTAATTTTTATCGCATGATCATCAACCTTGTTCTTACTTTCTTCGCTTAAGTCTGGAGATTTTTCTTCAAATCTTTTTATTTCATCTTTTAATTTATTGGTTTCTTCCTTGTGGGAGTTCTTAGTGTTTTTTAATTCTTTCTAGTAGATTACTTTTTTCTATACAATTGTTTATATGCTTCTTCGAGTTCTTCAAGCTCCATGTTATCTTTCTCTTCTTCATCTTCTTCTATAGCCTCTCTTCATTTACTTTTAGGGCTGATGTTTCTTATCTTTCTTACCCTTTGTGTCTTTATTCATTTTACTTAATATTAATTCATGAGTTAAAACTGTTCCTATTAGTTCTTCCATTTTTAATTCTTTTAGATTCTTTGTTTGGGATATTGCAGTCACTAAAGGTTGTCAATCTAAGGATAGGATATTGCAGTCACTAAACATGATCTACTTCTGGATCGTCCGGGACCAATATCGACCCTCTTCTTGAGCCCAATCTCGGCCCTCCCTCTGTGGATTGTCTGAGCCCAATCTCAACCCTCTCTTTAGGCCTAATCTTGCAAGGCATTATGTTTTTGTTTGTCATTGATGGTTGCCTTTATTATTTCCATATTTGACAAAGTCCATAGATCAGATAGGCTCGTGGAATATGGTCGTGCATAGAGATGACGATCATGAAACATATTCCTTATAAGCCTTGATCTTAAATATTCCTAGTCGTAGAGTTATTAGGATTGGACACTAATAACTCGGATAGACTAGCATATATGATGCATGCTCAATTAGGAGAATGTCTTGTTTCATGGACATTGGTGTGTGGACACTAGTGCATATATGTGGGTGCTTATTATAAGAATAAGTACACTGAACTGACCTGCTACAGAATTCCTAATGGTAATTGTTGATTGTCGAATTGGAATTTCTGTGTTGCAGTAGTGCAGATTGGTCCTTAGACTTGAGACATCATGGTAGTCTTATATTTGACTGGTTACACTTTGGTTCTTTTTTGGATTCCAATGGAGTCATTAACAAATTATCACTGGGCGTAACCTTATCACATATGAAGGCTTGTGAATGTCGAAATAGGATTCATCACTTATCGACAAGATGAGAAGATGTCCTATGTATTCCGATGATTTCATGACTGAGGAAATCCTTGGCCAAGGTGAGATGGAAATCAAAAAGTGTTTTGATTTCATCGAACAAGTCATAAATCTGGAATGGATACATAGTTGTTGAATGACTAGGGTTTCGTCATAAAACCATACCCTAAATTCAATCGGGACATAGTTGATGAAAGGATTTTACTGTACGGTAATTGCAATCAAAAAGGTCCGTGTTTTTCATCGTTGGCTAGGCGTTCATGGCATGTTGTTAGACATCAACCATGATATGTAGGGTTTTAGAATTAATATGATTAATTCTAAAACTATTAATTAAAGAGTTTAATTAAGAAGCCCATGAAATGAGTTAATTATGAAGCCCATAAGTTTAATTAAAGAGTTTAATTATTCTAATGAGTTGGGCCTTCATATAACCCAATAGAATTGGCCCTACATCTAGCCCAATGGTGGACCTAAGGGGTCACACACTTGGGTCGAGCCCGTTCCACAAATTAAAAGAGAGATACGGCCCAATATGATTATGGGTCGGACCTAAATCATTTAGGGTTTTTCCAAAGGCAAAATTAGGGTTTTTACTCTATAAATAGGCCACTTAAGAAGCTGGAAAAACAAGGAGAAATTCGAATATCTCATTGGAGGCGCCTAGGGTTACTAGCATTACTCAAGGCATTTGTGGAAATGGCCGATCGTGTGGACCGACTTGGAGGAGTTCGTGTTTGCGGCTCTACAGATCAATCAAGGCAGAATCAAAGTTTCACGGTTGCCCGGTTCCTAACACATGGGCCGTGCGTTTGCAGGTGATTTATTTATTTTTTATTTATATTGTAATATTAATTTTGAAATTAACTTTATAATATCTTTTTTTTTCTTTTTTTTTAAGCCCAAATCAAAATCCATAACAATAAGAAAGTAGAACTTGGGTTTTAGTACAAAATCAAGATTTAGCAATGTAACTACATCCAAAATGCATACTTTCTATTTCTTGAAAATATCATTAAAAATCATTTTATCACCAATGAATGTTAGCTATTGAAATACTGGGAGATAGTTTTCCAAAAAGAAAACATTTTCAAAAATATGTTCTAGTTGGTCTTTTGCCTTAGAAATTTTTGACCAACGATTTCAATGCTAGTTTTGAAAATCACTTTAGGAGATTAGTAGCAATGTTGTCATCTAATCTGTATTACATATTTTTGTTAAGGAAATACCATGTAAGAACTATGTTATTTGATGTTAATATTTTCGTTGCGTTGTATTATGTCTCGTTTAGTTTAAGATTATTGATCTTGATAGTTAAACGGGCAAGGCTGGGGTTCTCGGGGTTTGTATCTGCATGTGAAGATTGTTCTTGATACACCGCGTATGTTAACCTTGGAGGAAAAGAAAAAGAAATCTCAGGAATACCCTTATAGTGACACGCCTGGCAAGACGGGGTGTTACACAAGTGATGCAGAGGCCTCAGGTTGTAATTCCCAAAGTCTAGGGAGCCCGAGTAAGGTGTGTTGGAAAGCCGAGCTTGGCGTAGTGATTGTATGCATACGAGGGTATGTAAGGTGAGACTTGAGGTCTTGACTCACCTAGAGGGTGACAGTATGAGCTCCGAACGATGGGTGCCAGAACTTGAGGTAGTGATGCAGAGGCCTCAGGTTGTAATTCCCAAAGTCTAGGGAGCCCGAGTAAGGCATGTTGGAAAGTCAAGTTGGGCGTAGTGATTGTATGCATATGAGGGTATGTAAGGTGAGACGTGAGGTCTCAACTCACCTAGAGGGTGACAGTATGTGCTCCAAACGATGGGTGCCAGAACTTAAGGTAGTCAAGCTTTGAGATGACCTTGGTGGCAAGGTGATTTAAGATGGATTTGGATCCATTGTTGTGGAAAGATAGATCTTTCAGATGTTGGTTGAAAAGCCGTGAGGAATGATCTCGTAGGGTAAGATCATGAGGCCTTAAGAGTTGGATTGGTTTGTGATACTCTTAGGTTGTAAGAGATATGAAATCTTGAGGAATGAGGCTCATGGGGTGAGCATGAAGTTATCAAGGCAAGGACAACCCAATGAGGATGGCTTTCGTTAGATGGTGGTGGAACCATCGTATCTCGTGGAGGCTTTAATGTAGCATTAATGCTATGGGTGCAAGGCTCGCAGTAACGGATCTGATGCTATGGGCCATGTGGTAGAGAACTAATGAGTTGGCTCGCGGTAGGGGCAGATGGCTCATTAGTCGGAGCAACATAGTGAACTGCAGTTGATGATTAGATGCCGAAGATCTGGAGTAGCAGTATAAGAATTATGTTGTGTAAGGGTCTAGGTTTCGTAGGACCAGTTCGATAAATGTTAAAGTCATATGGTGAGCTCAAGATGTCAAGGAAGGAACCCAAGGAACATGGAATGGCTCTAACATGGAATAATGTTATAGGTGATGCCTATCAGTAATGGGTCTAATGCTAGGAACCACTGATGTAGATGTAGATGGCGGGTGGCCATTGGGTTAGCTCATGACGAGGGATTACAACCCTCTATGGAGAGTAACCAGTTTGTAGTGGAGACAATTATACGTCGAAAACCTAGAGCGAACTGTAGGTTATGTCTGGGCCAAGCCTAAGTTCCATTGAAATTGAAGTGTCGTGGTAGTGCCACTTGTTTGTCATGGTAGTTGAAAGCTTGTGAAGCAGTTGGGTGAGATCATGTGGTATAATGGCAAGATGCATGTCGATGTTAGAGGATCTTAATACATTTGTGCCTGGAGTTGATCATGTTTGATCTGGTAAATTTGGGGTGATAGACCCAACGTGACCCTGTGCTATGTGGGAATATAGGGTTGACTGGAAGAGTTGGTAAGTGCTCTGTGAGGTCATGTGAAGTAAGTGCCATGGAAGGCGAGACATACGAGATGAAAGCCAACCATAGGGTGGGAATACTGAAATGTGGTGAGGTTTCAGGTTTATGGATCTCTAAACTGGTGATGTGAACTAGGATGTGAGTTATGATAGGCTGAACATGTGGCTAAGGCATGGTTACGAAATTTGTGAAGGGTCACAATTGCACAGTTGAGTGTTAATCCTGAATGTGTTAATGTGAAAATGAGGAGGCATCCTCCTGTAGCACTGGATGGGTTTCCAATTGTGACACAAGATCAATTGCTAGGTGGTGGCACCTGTAATGGCAATGTTGGGAATGTGAGGTTCAAGGAATGTGAATGTAAGGCCTTGTTGATTGCCGTGTATGCCACTACTATGAGAGTTCAATGAAATATGGTGGTCAGATTGGTTGGTTTGAGAAAGAGATCTAAGGTCTAAAAGGTGGTTGGTTGAAGCAGGGATGAGCTCAATTGAGTGTTGCTCCATAGCGAGTTGCCGAGCTAGTGGGAGGTCGAGTTACCGAGTTGGCGAGCTGGTGAAGGCCGTATTGTTGAGTTAGTAAAAGGATGAGCTGGCGAGTTGGTAGGAAGCAGTGTTATTGAGTAGGCGGAGGGCCGACCTACCGAGCTGTAGAGCTAATAGCCGAGCTGCTAAGCTCAAGAGGGGCTAGAGTTGTGCCCAGAGGAATGTTGCGTTGGTCGCAAGCCAAGTAACTTAGCAAAATCTAATGGAGTGGATTAGATGGATGTTAAGGGGGAATTGGAGATTTTGCCAATGGTTAAAGAGAGCTCGATTGAGTAATTCATGTGATTGGCTTCCATGAATAAGGTTTGGTGCTAATTAGATCACCAGATAGTTGTAACTAATACAACTAAGGGAATGCCTTAGTGTTTAAGTAACTAATGAGAATTAACCTCGTGGTTTAGGGTTAATGGTTGTGAAAGAAATCAGCTAATGGGTTGATCAATGGCCAGTTGGGGGTGGACGGTGGCAACCGAAGGTGCCGATCAGTAATAGCGACAATGGCGAGCAGCGGCCAGCCATGGTTATGCAGCGTCGTAAAAGTGGTGAGTTAGTGATAGAGCACATATTTCCATACTATTTAGCCCTCATATTTAGTCCTTTCTGCACATTAGTTGTGTTATTTCATTCATCTTGATTTTATTTCATTTTATTTTATAGGAATTGGGCTTCACACTATTTTATTTTATTTTGCCAGGTTTAGGGCCATGGAGCATGAGATGGGGCATGATACATCTTGATGGCAATGAGATATCTTGGAAATTGGAGATAGAGAAGTAAGGGCAATTTTGGCAGATTTGACCTCCTATACTTCCTTCAGTATTTTGGCCAAGATAAAATTCCATAATGAAGATGATGTCTTCAGAGATATTGAAGGGGACTTATTGAGATTTCTGGAATGGTATGGTTTGTCCAAATCCGAGCTCGTTTGGGCCTTCAAACAGCGCTTCAAAGTCGGGGCCAAGAAGTTAGGGGCAAATTAGGAAAGCTGCACAGATACTGATTCTTTAAAAGGCCATATCTTAGGCGTCCGATATCCAAATCAAGTGATTAAAAAGCCCAAGTTCATCTACTCTTTCTGATCTAAAATTATTATGAAGAGGCCGAAGCCCAGAACGCACGTTAACCTATCCGAAATCGGCCGTGAACTGGCGGTAATCTAGGGTTTCCTCCTAAAGCTCTACTTAAGCACCTTAAGAGGCCATGAGAGAGGCATTCTGGGAAGGGCGTGAACAGTGGCCAACTTCTCTTCTCTCCATTGTTCTTGTGAAGATGGAAGGCTAAGGATCTTGTAATCAAGTTGCAACACCATCCTTGTTCCCGGTTTGAGTCTTTGGTTTTAATGGAAATCTATTGTTTTTAGTTTTAACTTTGTTGTTATCTTGTTTCCGTTCTCTCTTAAATCTGTGTATGTGTTGATACCGGTTGGATGAATGCATGCATTGTCTTTGTTTGAGAATCCAAGGTTTTTGTGCTCGGTTGAGGCTTTAACTGGAATCAAGAACAACTTGATTGGATGGTACTTCAATCAGTCTTGAATCTGTGAATCTGATTATTGGTTTTTCCAAATCTTTGGCGGTTGTTAAAGAATTTTCTGATTTTTGATTTGAGGATTAAAACTAAACAAATGGTTTATTGAAAAGGCAATGAAAACTGGGATAGAAGGAATGGCTTGCAACTGATTGCATCTTGATTTATTATGTTCTTGCTCATTTTGTTTTCTGTTTTTCATCAAAAACTCCCCCCTTGTTTAGCCTTGTTTTGACAGATCCGTTTGAGGTTCGTTGGGAGACGACTTAGGGTTGCACCTCTATTGCAAATCCGCATCATCATACTATCTAATCTATTGGTGTTCGACAGCCCCGATCAGATTTTGATTGGTTTGCAACTGATTGCATCTTGATTTATTGTGTTCTTGCTCATTTTGTTTTCTGTTTTTCATCAAAAACTCCCCCCTTGTTTAGCCTTGTTTTGACAGATCCGTTTGAGGTTCGTTGGGAGACGACTTTGGGTTACACCCTATTGCAAATCCAAATCATCATTTATCTAATCTATCGGTGTTCGACAGCCCCGATCAGATTTTGGCGCCGTTGCCGGGGAACCAATTTCGTTTCTGTCAAAAGGAAGACTGATTTAAAAAATTTGTGGTTGCTACTTGGTATATAGGTTGGAAACTAGCTGGTTGCGGGCTACCGGTCCAAAGCGAGTTAACCATACTCAGCACTGCTAGATACAATGCCACGTACCAAGTTTATGCCATAAATAAATCAAGAAGATCAAGAAGACCAGCAAAGCAAAACAGAAAACTCTTAAACTCTTCTTCTCTTATTCTCTTATTCTTTTTTTTTTCTCTTTTTCTCTTATTCTCGTTACTGACAGAAAACTCTTATTCTCTGTTTTGTAGGAGACCAACAAGCTGCATCCAAGTGCAAGAGATAGCAAAACAGCAAACTCTTATTCAGCAAACTCAACAAGTGCAAAACAGAAGACTCATATTCAGCAATTTTGACAGCCTCCATGACAGATAGCAATATTTAAGGATTGAGATCAAGAAACCGGTTCTATCCTCTTCCTTTCTCATCCTTACTTGATGTTCTTTCATGTCTTGATGCTTCCCTTGATGTTTTCTTGCATTTAGAGTGGTTTTAGAGGCAAAATAGGAGCCAGTTTTGGGAAAAATCGGTTTCTGGGTACTTTTCACATTTTTCCACTTGCTCTGATTGAGCTGATTTTTGGTGTCCAAAGACCAACGTTTAGACCACTTTTTGGGCCATTTTGTGTTTCTTAGTGGCTGATTTTGTGTGGTTTTTAGTGTTTTTAGGTCCCTCAGTGTTTTTGTGTTGAAATTTTGTGAAAAATTGCATAAAAAAATTGTCTTAGGGTTTCTTGATTGATAGATTTTATGTGCCCTACGTTTTTGCATTTTTGGTGTGCATAAAAAAAATCATCTTAGGGCCAGTTTGTGTGCTGTTCTTTGTGAGTCATTTTGAGAATGTTTTTGTCCTGATCTTTAGTGCATGACCAGATCCTCTAAGAACATACCAATTGACCTAGACCTTGAAATAGAAAGGACCCTTAGGAAGCAAAGGAAGGCTAGAGAGTTAGAGCACCTCAAAGAATCTGATAACCCTCCTGCCTTTTCTGCCATTGCATCTGATATTCCTTCTGTTTCTACACCTATCCCTGACTTAAACACAATGGCAGCTAATGGGAATGAACACAATCGAAATGGAAATATTGTAAATCATGGTCATTTGGATGGTAGAACCATTAGAGAATTGGCTGCCCCTGATGTGCACTACCAGTCTTTATGCATTCAATATCCCCAATTGGATGCAACCTTTGAATTGAAATCTGGTCTAATCCATTTGCTTCCCAAGTTTCATGGCCTTGCAGGTGAAGATCCGCACAAGCACCTCAAAGAATTCCATGTTGTTTGCTCCACAATGAGGCCACAAGGAGTTGATGAGGAGCAGATAAAGCTTAGGGCCTTTCCATTTTCATTGGATGGAGCTGCAAAGGATTGGTTATACTACCTACCACCTGCTACCATCACAAGTTGGGATGGGCTTAAAAGAATCTTTTTGGAGAAGTTCTTTCCAGCATCCCGAACAGCCGCCATTCGGAAAGAAATTTGTGGCATAAGGCAGAATCATGGGGAGACATTACATGAGTATTGGGAGCGATTCAAGAAACTGTGTTCTAGTTGTCCACACCATCAGATCAGTGACCAGCTGCTAGTCCAGTACTTCTATGAAGGTCTTATTCCAATGGATAGGTATTTGGTGGATGCAGCCAGTGGAGGAGCCCTCTCTGAAAAGACACCAGCAGCTACTCAAGAGCTAATCTCCAAGATGGCATAGAATGCCCAACAGTTTGGTACCAGATCAGCCACTCCCATGAGGCAGGCCAATGAGATTGGTGTTGCTGCCATCAATGACCAACAGAGGATAGAGAACAAACTGGAGGAATTGGCTTCCATGGTTAGACAGCTAGCCCTTGATAAAGGACAGTCCCAATCTCAGCAGGTATGTGGTATTTGTTCATTATCCTCCCATGGTACTGACCAATGTCCTCAATTGCAGGAGAATACAGAAGCTTGTGCTGGCATTTTTCCAGGAAGACCCTTCCAGCCACCACAGCATCATCAGCAGCCACAACATCATCAGCAGCAACACAGATATGATCCATATGCTGCCACCTATAATCCAGGGTGGAGAGATCATCCAAACTTGAGGTATGGAGGTCCTTCCAACCATCCATTCCAGCCACAGCAGCAACAACCTCAGCAGCACAGATTCAATGCACAAAGACCAAGTCAATCAATGCAGCAACCACAACCAGCCCCTAAATCCGAATCAAGCTTGGAAGATATCATGAAGCAGCTCGTTGCTAACAATCTCCAGTTTCAGCAAAGGACCGACACTGCCATACAAAATTTGGAGACACAGATTGGACAACTTGCAACCAATATCAGTGAGCTACGGAGTCAAGGTTCGGGTCAGTTGCCTTCATAGCCAGTTTCAAATCCAAGGGGCAATGTAAGTGCTATCGTTCTCCGCAGTGGTAAGGAGTTGAGCAACCCACCCTCTCCACAACCAGAATTTGGGCAGTAACAAGAAAGCCAAAAACAAGATCAGCCTCCTCCCATTCAAAAGGACAAGCAGCCTACCATTGATCAAGATAGAGGAGAGACTTCCTACAGCCATCCACTGCCATTTCCTCACCGAGCCACTCAAAATAAAAAGAAGGCAGAAGCTGAGTTAGACAAGGAGATCATGGAAACTTTCAAAAAAGTTGAGGTGAACATACCACTCTTGGAGGCCATCAGACAGATTCCCAAGTATGCCAAATTTCTCAAAGACTTGTGCACCCACAAAAGGAAACTGAAAGGAAATGAAAAGATCAACTTGGGAAGAAATGTGTCAGCATTGATTCAACCTGCCATACCTCAAAAATGCAAAGATCCAGGGACTTTCACCATTCCTTGCACTATTGGAAATTTGCAATTTCATAATGCTATGTTGGATTTAGGAGCCTCTATTAATGTGATGCCTAAATCTGTGTATTCTTCTTTGCAGGCAGGTGCAGGCACATTGACATCTACAGGAGTGGTGGTCCAGTTGGCAAATAGGAGCACAGCATACCCTGAGGGAGTATTAGAGGATGTGTTAGTGAAGGTAAAGGATTTCATCTTCCCTGCTGACTTCTATGTTTTGAATATGGAGGATGATCACACACCTGGACACGCACCACTCATTCTAGGTAGACCTTTCTTGAAAACTGCAAGGACAATAATTAATGTGCATGAGGGTACTTTATCTATGGAGTTCGCTGGTAACACTATTCAATTCAATATCATTGATGCCATGAAGTATCCCTTAGAAGATCATTCTGCCTTGCATGTTAACTTTATTGACTTAATGGTGGAGAAATCATGTGTTGAGTTGTATGATCTTGAGTCTGAATTCCCCACCATTCATAATTTTCCTGATGATATGCATTGCCTTCAGTGTCATGACGGACTCAGTAAGTGTAGTGCTTGTTCTGAAATAGATGAGTTTTTGAGTATTGTTGAGAGTACACCTTCTCATACTATATGCGATTCTGATGTGTCTCCCATAGAGGAAGTTTCTGTTGTTGAGAATGTATTGCAGGTAGGTGGCAACATAAGCAGACTGGTGCCTTCAATTCAACAGCCACCCACCTTGGAGTGTAAGCCCCTGCCCGAGAATCTGAAGTACGCCTACTTGGCAGATGGAGACAAGCTACCCGTGATCATTGCCAACAACCTTCAGCCTGAACAAGAGGAGAAGTTGTTGAATCTGTTGAAGCAACATAAGAGAGCCATAGGTTGGTCACTTGCAGACATTCCTGGTATATCCCCTTCCTTATGCATGCACAGGATTCATTTAGAGGAAGAAGCTTGACCAGTGAGACAGCCCCAAAGGAGACTCAATCCCACCATTCTAGATGTGGTCAAGAAAGAGGTAAGTAAACTACTTTCAGCTGGCATTATTTATCCTATTTCTGATAGCAAGTGGGTGAGTCCAGTGCAGGTAGTTCCAAAGAAGACAGGATTCACAGTGGTAGCCAATGAGAAGAATGAGCTAGTGCCCATGCGAGTGCAGAACAGCTGGAGAGTCTGCATTGACTATAGGAGGCTCAACCAAGCTACCAGGAAGGATCATTTCCCACTCCCATTCATTGATCAGATGCTAGAGAGGTTAGCTGGAAAGTCCCATTACTGCTTTCTTGATGGTTTTTCTGGTTATTTTCAGATTTGCATAGCACCGGAGGATCAGGAGAAGACCACCTTCACCTGCCCCTTTGGCACTTTTGCATACCGGAGGATGCCATTTGGTCTATGTAATGCCCCAGGTACATTCCAGCGATGCATGGTGAGTATATTTTCAGATTTACTTGAGCATTGCATGGAAGTTTTCATGGATGACTTTTCTGTTTATGGGACCTCCTTTGATGAGTGTCTAATCAGTTTGGGTAGAGTCCTAGAGAGATGTGTTGAGAAGAATCTTGTCCTAAATTTTGAAAAATGTCATTTCATGGTTGAGCAGGGGATTGTTTTGGGTCATGTTGTGTCCAAGAAGGGTATAGAGGTTGATAAGTCCAAGGTCGATATCATTTCTTCTTTGCCTTACCCCGCGTCTGTGCGGGAGGTACGTTCTTTCCTTGGACATGCAGGATTCTACAGGAGATTCATCCAGGACTTCAGCAAGATTGCCCTTCCAATGTCCAACCTGCTTCAGAAGGATGTGGAATTCAAATTTGATGAGTCTTGCAAGATGGCCTTTGAGGAGCTTAAGAGGCGCTTGACTTCTCCACCCATCATTCAGCCACCCAATTGGGACTTTCCATTCGAGCTCATGTGTGATGCTTCCAATTATGCAGTTGGTGCCGTCCTTTCACAACGAGTGGAGAAGAAGTCACACGTCATTGCTTATGCCTCGCGTACTCTGGACAACGCCCAAGCAAACTACACCACTACTGAAAATGAGCTTCTTGCCATTGTGTTTGCTTTAGATAAATTTCGCTCTTATCTTCTGGGTTCTAATGTTGTTGTGTTTTCTGATCATGCAGCTTTGAAATATCTCTTGAAGAAGCACGATGCCAAACCCAGGTTGATACGGTGGATGCTCCTACTTCAAGAGTTCAATGTTGAGATCAAAGATAAGAGTGGAGCTGAGAATCTTGTGGCTGATCATTTGAGCAGGCTTCCTTCCTCTTCAGTTGCCACTACCATGGACTGTCAGCCTATCAAAGATGACTTCCCAGATGAGTTACTCTATCACTTGCATGGTACTGAGCCCTGGTATGCTGACATTGTTAATTTTCTAGCTGCATCTGATATCCCTGCCCATCTTAAGAGAGATCAGCTAAGTAAATTTAAAAGTCAGGCCAAGTACTATGTATGGGATGATCCATATCTATGGCGCATGTGTAGTGACCAAGTCCTTAGGAGATGTGTGCCCGATATTGAGTTTGCTTCAGTCTTGCATTTCTGTCATTCACTTGCATGTGGTGGTCACTTTGGTCCTCAACGCACAGCTAGAAAGGTCCTAGACTCAGGTTTATATTGGCCATCCCTTTTTCGAGATGCTCATACATTTTGTAAGAATTGCACACGTTGCCAGCACATAGGATCAATATTGGTCAAGAAGGAACATCTGGCGCCTACCGTGGGACTCGATAAAACTTACCTACCCCATAATTTCACTAAAGCCTTTCAAACCAACCTCTCAATTGCCATACCATGGCACGAACCAGAAACGCTTATACCCAAGGATCGAGCAACCCTCGCTACCACCTAACTACCCACACCCATACCCACATCAATCCACCCCCAGCTAATCAGATAGTCGGGGTCATTGACACCATCTCTGGAGGTTTTGCCAATGGAGCGCCAAGCTTAACACAAGAGCAATACTCCCACGCAGTCATGTCAATAGATGATACCAAGAAGAAACCAAGAAGAATGGCTCGACACCTTGCGATATGCTTCACAAAAAAAAGACTTCGAAGGAGTTGATCTGAACCTCGATGATCCCATGGTAATCTCGGTCGTCATCGCGGGCTTTTTGGTAAAAACAGTCTTGGTAAACTAAGGTAGCTCGATCGACCTATTATACTTGCCAACCCTAAGAAGAATGAGTATCCTCGAAAGGAAGCTGGGACCATTTCATGGGAACCTGATCTACTTCTCAAGAGAGTAGGTGGGTATCAGGGGTTACATCGACTTGTCGACCTCATTTGGGACAGCTCTGCTAGTCAAGGCCATCACTATTCGGTACTTAGTTGTGGATTGCTAGGTGCCATACAATGCACTCCTTAGTCGACCATCCCTCAATGCTTTGGGCACAATAGTATCCACCCCTCACGTGGCCATGAAATTCTCGATATCAAACATTAAGGTCGGAGTTGTTCATGCCAACCAAAAGGAGACTCGGCAGTGTTACCGCAATAGCCTCAAAAATTGAAGCCCTAAGCCTAGAAAGGGCGAGAAGAGAAATGAAGCCCCTGGTGGCAGCCAAGCAACAAACGTCAACAACCAGGGCTCGCAGCACCATATACATATGGTCGAATTAGATCCGCGAAGCGAACTCTCTGATAGGCGTCCCCAACCCACAAATGAGCTCCACCCTGTAAGTTTGGGTCCTTGCCTTGAACAGGTCATCCGCATAGGCTCTACATTACCAAGTGAGCTGAAGGAAAGGCTCAATAGCCTACTCTGACAGAATGTGACCTTTTCGCTTAGACCCCTGTTGACATGCCCAGGATAGATCCACTTGTCATTTGCCACAGGCTGACGCTGGATCCAGAGGCCAGACCCATTGCCCAAAGAAAAAGAAGATTGGGAGAAAAGAGACGGTGTGCAGCCACTGAAGAAACAACCAAACTCCTGAAGGCCGGATTCATCAGAGAGGTTCCATATACAATATGGCTTCCACGGTAGAATGTGTGTCGACTTCACCGACCTAAATAGAGAGTGCCCAAAGGATTCATACTCGTTGTCAAACATCAACTGACTTGTAGATGAGGCCTCTGGGTACAAGTACTTGAGTTTTATGGATGCTTACTTTGGTTATAATCAGATTTAGATGCACCCCGAAGACGAAGAAAAAATAGCATTCATCATGAAAAATGCTAAACTTTTGTTATCGTGTCATGCCATTCGGACTAAAGAATGTAGGCACAACATATCAACAATTGATGAACAAAGTATTCGCTAAACAAATTAGTTGGAACATCGAAGTCTATGTAGATGACATGGTGTCAAAGACTTCAGAAAAATAGGACCACTGCTCGGACCTAATCGAAATCTTTTCGCAACTCCGGCAGCACAACATGAGGCTTAACCCTGATAAATGCACCTTTAGGGTGCAAGCCAACAAGTTTTTGGGATTCATGTTAAGCATCCAAGGAATTGAAGCCAACCCTGACAAATGCAAAGACATCCTCGCAATGCGTAGTCCTGCCAGCCTGAAAGAGGTTCAGCAGCTAACAAGTCGAATAATAGCTTTGTCCCGCTTCCTCTCGAAATCGGCAGACTGAGAGAATCCATTCTTTCAATGCCTAAAGAAGTCAATTGAGTTCCAGTGGGCAAAAGAATGTGAAACCGCCTTTCAGGAGCTAAAGGCCTTCCTAGTAGCCCTCACATCCTTTCAAGACTAGAGCCTGGAGAGGAACTTTCACTCTACCTCTCCGTTACCGCTAATGCCCTAAGCGCAATATTGGTCAGGGAGGAAGGCAAAACGTAGCGGCCAGTATACTTCATTAGCAAAACCTTCCAAGGAGTCAAATTACATTACTAGAAGATCGAGAAGCTAGCACTAGCACTGGTGTTGACGGCCCGAAAGCTCAAGCCGTATTTCCAAAGCCATCAGATCACGGTTCAGACTGATCAACTGATCTAGCAAATACTCTCGAAGCCGGAGCTTTTAGGAAGAATGATCGCATGGTCAGTCGAGCTCTTAGAGTTCGGCGTACAATACTACATGTAAGTACATCAAATCCTAGGTACTCTCTAATTGTTTGCTTAACTTTCTCCCTTTGATAAAAACTCGGAGCCCAACCCTTGGATATTGTTCGTCGACAAAGCCTCTAACATAAAAGGAAGTGGGGCCGGGATCATCTTAGAAGTACCCAACGGGTTGATACTCGAACAATCACTTCATTTCAACTTCAAGGCAACCAACAACCAAGCAAAATATGAGGCCTTTATAGCCGGGTTAAACCTAACAAAGGAAATCGGAGCATCCCCCGGCTAATCCCTAAGAGTGACTCCCAACCGATAACCAACCAAGTCAAGGGTGAATTCCAGACAAAAGAGCCATAGCTTGGCCGATACCTCCATAAGGTTAGAACCCTGGTCGAATCCTTCGACTATTTCCAAATTGAATATCATCAGAGAACAAAACGCACGAGCAGATTTGCTCTCAAAACTCGCCAGCACTAAGAAACCCAGAAACAACCAGTCAATCATACAAGAAGCCCTAGACTTACCCACTGTCAATCTTCCCGACATACAAACAGTAGAAGTGATGTCGAAATTCTGGGGAACCCTTATCATTCGATTCCTACAAAACGGGATGCTCCCTTCTAATGTCGAAGAAGCCAAAAGGCTCAAATGAATGGCTTGCTACTTTACCCTACTCAAGAACCAACTGTACCAGAGAGGTAACGCCATGCCACTTCTCAAATGTGTCAATCTTGACCATTTCGCCTACATCATGACTAAGATACACAAAGGGGCATGTGGAAGCCACCTCGGTGAACGATCCCTAGCAATAAAGGTACTGAGAGCCGTATACTATTAGTCGATGATGAAGAACAACTGCCTGGCCTATGTAAAATGTTGTGACAAGTTCTAAAGGTTCTCAAATGCACATCATTCCCTGCCGAAAGAGCTCCACAACCTCGGCAGCCCTTGGCCATTTTACAAATGGGGGATAGACATCCTCGGACCCTTTCTGACCACAGTAGGATAACTTAAGTTTATGGTAGTAGTAATCGACTGCTTCACGAAATGGATCAAGGCCAAGCCCTTGGCTACAATCACTGCCTAAAGAATGCAAAAATTCATTTGGAAGAATATCATTTGCCGATACGACCTCCTTAGGGTGTTAAGATCGAACAACGACACTTAATTCACCAATGGCAAGCTCCAGGACTTTTGCCAAGAGCTCGGTATCCACTAGGTCTTTAGCTCAGTCGAGTATCCTCAGACCAACGGCCAAGCTGAAGTCGCCAACAAGGTCATCTTAGCAGGGCTAAAAAGCGAATCGACGTCACCAAAAGAGCCTAGCCAGAAGAACTCCCCATGGTGTTGTGGTTGTACCACACCACCACCTATGATCTCGATTGAGATTGAGGAGCCCAGCCCCAGGTGGCAGTATTTTCAGGAAGACACCAACAATGCAGAACAGCGAGTCAACCTCGACCTTGTCTAGGAAATTCAAGACCAGGCTCAAATTCGTGAACATGCCACCAAGCAAAAGGCAGCTAAAAAATACAACAAAAGAGTTCGTCCTAGACGATTCCAGGAAGGAGACTTTGTCCTAAGGAAGATTGAAGTCTCGAGAAAACAACCCTCGTAAGGAAAACTCAGCGCAAACTGGGAGGGCCCTTACCGAGTTACTAACAACCTCGACGCAGGAGCCTACCACTTGGCCGAACTCTCAAGAAAACCCTTTACCAGATCATGGAACGCCCTAGCCTGCGAAAGTATTACAGCTAAGTAGCTATTTTCTTACATCATTCAGATAAATATACTCCCATCTATTACTTGTTAAATCCTTATACGGGTCTAAACCCAAAGTTTTTCTTTTTATCGTAGATCTCGAGTAACCCCGATCTGCTGCCTTTGGTCTCGAGTTACTTCGGCCTATCTCCAATAAAGCTTTGTAACAACCAAGCCTTGGCGGACCTTGAGTTACCTCGCTTTGTTGCCTTTGGCCTCGAGTTACCTCGGCCTATCTCCAATAAATCTTTGTAACAAACAGGCTCATGTGGACCTCGAGTTACCGCGGTCTGTTGCCTTTGGCCTCAAGTTACCTTGGCCTATCTTTAACAAAAATTTGTAAGAAACAAGTCTTGGCGGACCTCAAGTTACCTCGGTCTGCTGCCTTTGACCTCGAGTTACCTCAGCCTATCTCCAACAAAACTTTGTAACAAACAAGCCCTGACAGACCTCGAGTTACCTCAGTCTGCTGCCTTTGGCCTCGAGTTGCCTCGACCTATCCCTAACAAAGCTTTGTAACAAACAAGCCTCGACAGACCTCTAGTTACCTCGGTCTGCTACCTTTGGCCTTGAGTTACCTTGGCTTATCTCCAACAAATCTTTGTAACAAAGAAGCCCCAACGGACCTCGAGTTACCTCGGTTTGCTGCCTTTGACCTCGAGTTAGCTCGGTCTATCTCCAACAAAGCTTTGTAACAAACAAGCCTCGGCGGACCTCGAGTTACCTCGGTCGACTCCACGAGTCACCACAATACTCCCATTTTTATTACTTAAAATAGCACGAGGCCTATTCAAATAAAATCAAATCCGAAGCTTCGTCAGCCTCGCCAAAACCCACTACAAAGCAGGCGGATGCTACCCTAAATCGTTCGATACTCACAACGATTAAACGGTCAAGCACTGCAACAAATAAAAGCAAAGGAAAAGTGCAAGGTACTCATACTCGGGAAACTTTCATTTCATTACTTCATTCCAATGCAAAACATGTCAACAGTACAAGATCTTTTATTACGCTTTCGGTGGTCCACTTACAATAAAAATATAACCAAAACTACCTCAATATTTTACCTTAATCAAATCTTAGCACAACAAGACCAACACACCCAATCAAGTCTTAGCATAGCAAGGCTGACCCATCTGTCGAACACACATCCTCCATGGAGCCCCTAGCAGCTTCCCAGCATGAGCCGCTGGAAGACCGGCATTAATAGCATGACTGGCATTGGAGTTGATTACTCAGGGCAGATATCAACTAGAGGCCCCATCGGCTACACTCTTGCTAAATGACACCCCAGCAAGCCACACCTTAGTGATGCAAACACACGCAAGTGAAAGCATGAGAAAGCAGCCCAAAATGAGGTCCAAGAAATGCGACAACATCAACGTGATGATCAAGGGCCCCAAAGAACCCGAAATTCGAGGAAAGGAAGGTGAAGGCGACAGAGGACGAACTCCTCAGGGCTAAGGAATAAATCGGCCCTCGTATCGCGACCACCTAGAACTACTAACCCGCATATCGCGAACACCTAGAACCACAAATCATGGCAAACTCCATCCGTCAGTGCATCGCTTGAATCGGCCATGTCGCCACCAGAGATAGTACTGTGGGTCGACAAAACCTTAACTCTATTTAACATCACAACCATCAGACCCCAAGATATCTAGCTAAAAGAAGGACGCTCAGGCATGGAGTAGAGGATACACAAAAAGGAAGCAAAAACAACCCCTTTTTATAGGCGTAATAAGGAACGCCAAGGGTCATCCATCTCGCTTATGATAACACCACTCATTTCAACATTAATGCCCAACATTTACCGATAGAAGAGCCACTATCAAAATAAAGCCATGTACCCAAACAGTCAATACCCCGCCCTAGGGAACTGGCGCACCTCCTGGGGAAGCGCCCTCTCTTCGTTGAAAGCGCCCCCCGGGAAAGTGGCATGTTTTGCACCACCGAACGATATTTTGCCCTTACATCCACGCGCCCCCGACTCTGTGTTATGCACGTTCTTGCAACACAGAGCCCAAACTATTGCATTTGGGCATCCCAAGGAAAATTAGGGATAGGACAAAGTCACCCCACATCCCACTAACCTGTAGGTACCGATAAGCCTCGGCGCCCCGATCCCGAGGCTATAGCGACAACAAGGAAAAGCAAGGCGAAAAGCAAGAAGGGTAAGTGGAGCCATATTCGGAAATATCTCTTTTATTTAAATGAAGCTAGGGTCACAATGTCAGCTAACCTAGAATGAACGAAAAAGAAGTAAGAGCCACCCTAAGGATTGACGGTAGGCTGATCCGACCGAGTAGAATCAAGAACCCCACCTTGTTGCTTGGCACCTCCATCTACCTGATGAACCACCCCTCGAACCTCCTCTAAAGCTTCACCCTCGAGACTGGATCTGCTGAGCCTAGATCCACAAGTCGACCACCCACTACCTCTTTGGAAAGGTCGCACCTAGTAAAATCTGCCCCCGGGCAGAGTAACGAAGCTTGCGCCAACGCTGCACCAAAACCCCTAAGATATTCTGGAAGGGCCTCTCTCCTTGCATAAGTCTTTGAGCGGGCAACTTGCTGGCGAGAAGCGTCTCGTTCGGCCTCCAACTCCTTGACCCTCTTGCCTAGCTCAATCAATTCCCACAGAGCCTCGTCTCTTTGGCCAGCCACTATCAGATATCTAGACGTTAGCTTCTCCACCTCCTTATTAGCCGAAGCAGTCTGCCCATAAAGGCTTTCAGAGTCAGCCTTAGCCTTAGCTTTCCTTAGATTTGACTCCATGAATAACAAGTGAGTGGCACTGACAACGCCCAATTGCAACATCTCTACCCATCTTTACAACCCATCCTCCCTAAGAGAGGTGAGCCTCTTCCGATCAGCCTCCACAAGGAGCTGGTCCTGGACAAATTTCCTCTGTCAAAAGACATGGCTCCAGAGACTCTGAGGATCATCCTTGGCGTCATCACAACCCCACAAGCCTGGCCTCGGAGCACATCAATCTGGGAGGAGCTGACTGGCTATCAGCCTGATTCGAGACCGACGAGCTTGAGGTATTGGTGAGTGGATTTGAGCCTAAAGGGCCTACAACGTCGATAGTCAGCCTAGGACCCAAAGAACTTGGCACATCAACAGCTTGGCTCAAAGAGCCCGATGAGTTAGGAGCTTGATCAGAAGACCCTGGTTTGATAGCTACCCGATGTCTCTTCTGCTGGAGGGGCACCTCTTCAGCCTTTGGCAGGAAGGGGGTGCCAGCGGTGATTGTGGCAATCGGTTGGGCATGACTGATACCTCTCATCTTTACAACAGTAACTTTTGCCTTACTTGCAAGCACCCCAGACGACACCCCAGCACCCTTTTCCGCCATGCACCTCGCCACTTCTTTCGCCGTCAAACTCGGTGCCCTTTGCCCTGAAATTGTAACACCCCGTCTCACCAGACGTGTTACTATAAGGGTATTCCAGGGATTTTTTTTTCCAAGTTCAACATGCGCGATGTGACAAGAACAATCTTCACATGCAGATACAAACCCTGAGAACCCCAGTCTTTCCCATTTAACAAATAAGATCAATAATCTTAACAACTAAACGAGACATATCATAACGCAGCGGATACATTAACATTAACACTAACACTGTGGCCTATCACGAGTTCCATACAAGGCGTTTTTACACCAAACTACTTACTACATACTACCAAATGATAACATCATTAACACACAACTGTTCATACATAAACCGAATTACATACTAAGCCTCCAGAAAGATATAATAACTGTCAAACTAAGCACCTTTGGCCCTCAATCGGCCACATCCTTGCCCTCGCAACAGTCCCTGGCTGTTACATTGAACGTTCTAGGGGCATAGCCCAGGTTAGATGATAAAACATCTAAGTGACGGCATGAAACAGTTTATACAATGCATGAAAGGCACACAAGCATGGCATACTCAGACAAACGACAACATGCAAAACACGTCTAACTTGAGAAATCTCCCTGACATACTCAACCTCCCATGGAAACACCATTCCACACACTGTTGGGGTTGACCTTGCTGCGACATACTTAATCCTCGAGTGTCCTACCGTGTCACTCGTTCACCTGGATTAACCTTGTCCCATTCTCAAGTAGACCCCATCCCGTCCCACACGGACATGACACTGACACGAATATCAATACCCCGATGATATGAAAATCACACGCTGTAACACCCCGTCCCATCGAAGGGCATGTCACTATGCTGGGGCCCATCGTATACATACATAATCCCTTTTTGCTTATACATTTCTCATACATAAATACTGTATCTCAAAGGGAAACCCCCCAGCATATCATCATAAATACGGAAGCAATAATCGAAACCTGATATGGTACATAAACAATTCACTTATATTATATCATAAAGAATTCGTACCATATATTACCATCATATCCTCAATTACATAAATACATTGATACACTTCTCCCGAGATAACATCTAACACCCTAAGTGCAAATCATATGAAACCTCGAGCATACATCAAATACATTTCTCAATAAATAAAATACTGGAAACACCTGCTGAATCCATCGGCCACGCCATCACGTGCCGTCATATCTCAACCTACTCCTTGCCCTAACTGCAAGTCTCAATTGGAACGTTGAATATTCCAGGGGCATAACCCATTAGAAGATAAAACTTCTAGTGAGAGTCCAAAAACATATATATGATGCATGATGCAATAACATGGATAAACATTTGCCCTTAGTGTAACTTCCCTGGCTCGCAAGCCCGGCTAGGAATCCTCGGTAAATCCCGAACCTCTGCAGGATAAGCCAAACGTTATTCCCTCAACGCCCTTGGGGAATTACGGCTACACTCTGGGGGCGACATCCCTCCCCATGCACAAATATCAATATGACAATAATATCGTGCAATGTAAATATCATGACTTTCCATGCAAGATGACAAAATGAACATTGCATTCATAAATAACATGCATATAAACAATCATATCATGAATATAAGTTGTGCCACTCACCTTTGCCCAAAGATCAAGACACATCGAAAAGCGTGCGTCGCCTCAATATGCGTGCCCCGCCTTGATTCTTGTGCCAACTCTCAAAAGTTGCACCAATCTCATCATCTTGATCTCCTCAATCATAAAATAATATTTAATTACTAAATATCCTCAATATTCCATTTATTTCCTATTTCCTTTTGTTTTCCTTTATTTTTCCTTCTAAAATCCCAATAAATATACCGAGACTATTTCCTCAAATCTAACTTCACAATAATTCATCATATGCTATGAAATTTCAAGGAAAAATAATGAACTTACCCGGATATTGCATTTTCACGCAAAACGAGGCTCTTTGGTACAGAAATCGAGACATCGGGAATCCCAAATCCCAATCTTTTTGCACAAACCTCCATAAAATATTTTTCTTGATTTTTTCATGATTTTTTGCCTAATTTTCCCATGGCTCACGCGCCCCCACGCGCCAGCACGGGCCTAGGGCGAGTGGCGCGCGTGAAGGACCAGCGCGTGACCGTCACGCGCCGGTCGTCTTCTCCGGCCAACTTTTTTCGGCGACGGCGGTTGACTCCACCAGGTCCTTCTCCTCTTGAAGTCGATTACCATGGCACCTCTTGGAGCTCGAAAGGACCTCGGGAAAGCCCTCAATCGGACGCTCGAACTCTCGGCCAAGGCGTCCGCCACCCAACTCCGGCGACCCTCGAATCGCCTTCAAACAACCATGAAAACACTTCTAATTCTCCAGAAAGCTTCTTCAAGACATGGGCTTCAAAAGCCCTATGATCTAAGCCCTCAATTCGTTCGGTTAAGGCTTCAATTTGAAGCTCAAAATCGTGAACTCTCGGCCAAACCCTAAAACGCAAACCGGCTATTTATAGCCTCAATCGAGCCTCGAAACGGGCATGGGTGTTCGACCCAATGCCTCTAGCCTCCGACCCATCCATTGGGCGACCCAAATTCGTCGACCAAGCCCTCGAAAAACCGAGTTGCAGGTTTGGCCATGGCCGACCCATTTGCGGTCGGTTTTCTCGGGTTTTCGGCCGCCTCGATGCTCGTCGACGATCCTTGCTTGCTCCCCATGCTTGCCCGACTAGTTGCCTCGAGATCCTCTTGGTCGAAAAACCCCCATCGACGGCCGGCAAGGCTGTCGGCCATGGCAGGTTGCAGCTTTGCAAAATTACAGTTTCACCCCTGTTATTTTCCCAAATTTCACTTTGGCCCCTTTTTAACTTTCTGAAATTGCCACTAGGACCCTCAAGTCCTAAAATCATTCCTTCCTTCTTGGAAGATTCTGTAAAATTGCCGTTTCGACCTCCCTCTGGCCGATTCGGTAAATTTCAAGAAATTGCACTTTAAGCCCTAAAACTTTTGGACTATCTCATTTCGGCCCTTTCGACTTAGCCTCTTAACTTTCCATTATTGCAATTAAGACTCTCATGTCCTAAAGTATCACTCCGACCCCCGAAGATTTCAAAACAACCTTGTTTCGGCCTTCATCTAGCAATTTCCAAAAATTGCACTTAGGCCCAAATCTTCGTTTTGGCCCTAAACCCATTCGTTCCTTCCTGAAACCTCTGAAGGGATGTTTTTCATGAAAAACCGAAGCCCCCTCAAGCTTCCTTTGACTTCCAAAAAGTCGTCTATGACAATTCGGTATTTCAGCCTAATTAGCAGCTGCCTTTTTAGCTGTACCGAAAATTGTTCCCGATTTCATTTCTTTCGGCACCATAAATCCTATTTCGGGGTGCTCATTAATGCCACATCATTTTCCTTTGGTATCTCGGTTCCAGGGTACTCCCGGCAGTCGATTCAATAATCCATACGGTAATAAATTACCCTTATACGCTCAATTTATCCTTAAATTCTATTTATGCCCTCAAGATAAATTACCCTTGAGTCCTTTAGAATTTCTCAGGTATTACACACGCCATGCACCGACTCTTTTATAAGTAAAAACAATTAATGTAATTTCTCACATTATCAATATGCAAATGATGCCATATATACATAAATAAAACGCATAAGCATAGCATCCCGAGTTCTGGTGAGACCACTCACCTGAACCCACTACACTCACACCAAGACATTTCCAAAACAAGGGTAAAACTAGAGTCAGACCACTCACCTGAACCCAATCGGAATACCTCGATCCTCGTGCAATGCCTCGATTAACGTGTCAAATCTCAAATACTTGAACTTATACTCAACCTCGAGCCACAACACTTCCTAACACCATATTTAATTAAGGAAGCATTAAAATCCATTTCCCTCAATTTTTTCATATTTTCCTCTATTTTTCTCCTATTTTTCACCTCGATAATTCAAAAATAATTATCTCCTCAAATATTTTTCAAAATATTTCAACACGATAATTCATAAAATAATTAAATAAAAATAATGGAAAAAGAATTACCAAAAAACCCCTTCCCACGCGCCTTCACGCGCTCGACGCGTGGGTGCAAGTAATGTGTGGCACGTGCAGCTCACGCGCCACCATCTTCTCCAAAACTTCGGCCGATGACGACTACTCCGATGGCCGCGAAAAGGGTACCTCCTTGAAGCCCATGAATAATCGATCTGGATGGCATCATTTTTAGGCCGAAAGGCCACCGAAAAGTGCCTCGAAAGGTGAGTTGCAGGTCAGTGGTGGTGGTTCACCTCCAACTCTTGGCCGAGCTTCAAACGACCTTCAAACTCACACCAAAATACTTCAAAACACTTTCAATCTCTTCTCCTTGATGCAAGGATCAAAAGCCCTTTATCAAAGCTCCCAAAATCGTACCAAAACGAGACCAATTTCTATGCTAAGTCTTGGCCAAAACCCTTGCTATTTATAAGCGATTTCCGGCCAACTTGCAACCAATCAAAGGCCATGGATTGGCCCCCAAGCTTCCTAGCGCTGGATACCACCTCCCTTGAGCCACCCTCGGCCGTGCCATCGCTGGAAACGACAACCACATGCGGTGGAAGGTGGCGGCCATTTTCTCCTTTGTGCGTTCACACCACCAAATTTCCTTATTTTCACTTTCACCCCTTGACTTCTTCAATTGCCACTTCTGCCATTTTCAATGCACCCCTGAACTATCCAATACCACCATTAAGTCCTACAAAATTTGTACTTCTCATTTGATCCTCGAGACTCTCAAAAAATTACCGTTTTGACCTCCCTCGAGCAAATTTAGAAAATTACACTTAGGCCCGACTGATTAATTTGACCTTAAATTCATTTGTTTCAACCCGAAATCACTTAAGGGTTGTTCTATACATAAAAATATTGGTCCTTAACATGCTCCGTTGACTTTTCGGACGTCTCCTATATTGATTTAGTTTTCTCAGCTTGGTCGACAGCTGTACCGAAAATTATTCCCAATCCAATTTCTTTCATCACTAAAAATCCTAAGTTGTATTACTTGTCCTTACTATACCATTTTCCTTAATCATCTAGGGTCTGGGGTACTCCCTCCGATCGATTCAGTCTTTTAACACAGTGATAATGTATCCTATAGCTTCATTTTTATGAAAATTCCACTTGTATCCTTTATCAAATACCATCTATAGCCTTAAATCATTCCCGGGTATTACAGAAATATAAAGTCCCGATAAGAGCCATCATTGAAATAAAGCAAAACACGGACACACGAAGACAACGTACCCATATATTGGGCCAAAGCTTGAGGATCCCCTCCCAACTCCACAAGCTTTGCAGATTCGAGTTGAGGGAAAAATGTGAAGGCATCCGCCAGGGCTTGATCCTCCAGATCAAGACTGCTATACTCTACCTCCATAGGAAGATTTGGTTCTGGCTGCCAGAACAAGGGATATTTCTCATTTCCTTCCTCGTCTAGGAAAAAATTGAGCTCTTCCTCGCTCGAGTCCACCTTGAAGAAGCCATACTTAAAATGCTTGAAGGACGTAGTAAAGGCCTTCAACACAGATTTCCCCGTACGACTGGTCAGAGAAATCCAACCACCCCGGTAGGCTCCTTTCTAGTGATAGTAGTGGAAGAAGACCACCTTGTTAGGTTTGTGGCCAAGAAAGTTGGCCAGTATTTCGAAGTCGCGAATGAAGCCCTAGCTGTTTAGGTGCAACTGCGTCGGGGCAACGTTCATCACCTCCAAAACCAAACTCTGAAATTCAGTCAGAGGAAGTCGCAACTGTAGCCTCATAAATAACACCTCGTACATATATAGAAACCTGAAGTACAAGGCCGAATGACAAACACACTCATCCTAGCTATAGGGATGGTAGACGAACTTTTCCTTTTGAGCCTCCCTTTACCCATCCTTCTCATTTCCTTCTCCGCTCCAAGAGTCGATCTTCTCCCTCACTACTTCCAAAGACAAATCCGTAGAGAACTTCAACGTGATCTAAGTAATCTCCTCATTTACCTAGTCATACGCTCGAGTAGAACTCAAAGTAGAGATAGCCATTTATGAGCAGACTAGCAGGTTAGTTGGAGCAATCGAACATCCAAATAATAATCCCAAGATAGAGGATGGGTTTGAGAACAAAAAAAAGGGATGTGCACACATGGGGGGCAGTGCATATAAATAGGCATCACATGAGGCACCTAACAGACGATGGATGGCCAACGAAATCCCGTCGCGTGTCCCACAATGAGCACCCTAACGGACCTTCCCCGCCTAGGAGGATGAACCTTTTTGTACCTACAGGCGACACCTCACGCCCTCGGACAGACGACTCGATTCCCGTAACCCATGGACACCAAAAGCCCAAAGTCAAAGCGCCAAACTCCTCAAAGGAACGACAGCTCGGCCCCATCACATGGACCAAAATTACGGGCACGACAAACTAGTCAGGACACCAAAATCGCAAGGATTGAGCAAGATACACATGAAGAGAAATACAAGAACAAAGCATCATGACAAGGAAAGAAGCGCGATTTGTTACTAACCAAGAAACACTCAACAAGATTACAAGACACACATCGAAAACCTATGCTACCACACAAAATCATTGCTCGGCTTGATTTTCCTTGAGAAAGCCAAAACTCGAAAGATCTAGTTCTGGGAAAGCAGCTCGGACATCAGACAAGGCTACTTCATACCCTTATTTTCTTGACTCTTCCGCTTTCGTCTTTGCCCTTGCCATCTCGGACTGAGTAATAGCCATCTCGACCCTCGCTTTCATCCTCGTCGCTGTCACCTCAGATTTGGCTACCGCCACCTTCCTATCCAGAATCTTCAGCTCCACGCTGGTAGCATCCTATTGAACTTGGAGAACGCAAACTGTATGACTGGCTTCATCAACCTGCTTCTTTGCCTTGACGGTAGCCGCCTCCATGACCTTCATAACCTCTCCACTTATTAACTCCTGAGCCCGGCACAACTCCTCTTTGTAATCCGCCTTCATCTTGAAAAGATGAGTCCCCACACCCGTCTCGAGCAAGTGACAATCTACGACAAGTTGGAACGCCTAGTGCTCGACCTGATGAAATGCGGCTGGTGAGCCAGCACCTGGTAATCCCCCCTGATTTGAGAGTAGATCCAGATAGGCGTCGATGAAGAGATCACTTTGAAACTCTGGGTCTTGAAATGAAACTAAGTTACCACAACTCTTGACGAGATTCGAACCATTGGGTGATCGAACCTCCCCATCAGGACCTTTTTAACACTTCTTATATCGGGCTAGCTCTTCAAAAATGCTGGGCTCTCCAGAGCCAACGCCCAGAGCCATGGTAGCAGCAACCATAGCAGCAGGTTGCGTGGTAAGAACAATTGGTACTGGTACAGCTAAGGCCTTCCCAACTGCCTTATCCGCTGGCGTAGAACCTGACGTAACCTTACCTCCCTTCTTAGGAAGCAAGTCCATCTCTTCCTTGATATATTTCTTACGATATGCAGAAGCCATTCGCCCTACAAAGCACACAAGCATAAGAGCAATCGAGTGGGATATCGCTTGTAAAGTTTGCCAAAAACCCCCGTGCCTACCTCATTCGTCCTATCACTAAGAAAGTGAGGAATTCCTCACCTAAAAGGAGATCCTTATAAGGATCATTAAAGAGCGCTTACGACATGTCCCACAGATCTACAGTCACAAAGCTACCACCTGTCACACATCAAAAAGAATCATCAGTTATTACCCAATAACACCCTTATCTCCTTGGTAGAATGCCTCGAATCCCGAAGCCACGTGCGTTGTGGGTCGACACATAGAGAAAACCACTTTACTTTCAAGGTTAGATTGATTTCGAATGACTCTAGGGCTACCATTTAAGTAAAGTCGAAGTCAGCTCGGCTGACCGCCTCGATCACGTTTTAATCCAACTCTCTAAAACTAGCATATGCAGTAAAAACTGCCCAGGCCCCCATTTTTCTAGCTCGAACGCTCGTTACTCGAGCATCCGATCTAGGGGGTTGTAGACCATCTGGGCTCAAACTTGACCCTCTCCTTACGCCCAATCTCAACTATCTCCTTAGGCCCAATCTCGGCGCTCCCTTTGTGGACCGTCAGGGCCCAATCTCGACCCTTCCTCTATGGACCATCCGAGCCCGATCTTAGCCCTTTCTCTGTGCCCAATCTCAGCCCTCCCTCTGTGCCCAATCTTGGCCCTTTCCTTAGGCCCAATCTTGGTCCTCCTTCTGGGCCCAACCTCGGCCCAGTGCCAGCTTGCCACGGCATCATTGCAACCCCCGTTGAGTATCCGTACGGCCTCCTCAGATACCATCCTCATTAATGGTGAATCCCATCCACATTAATAAGGGTCTCATCGCCACCATGCTACCACATGGGAAACTCCACCAGCACCGGATAGTTTGTCCCATCACCTACAAACTCATGACGCATGTATGTAAGAGGATGTCTCCTCCTCCTATATCATCCATCTCTTCTCAGAGCCAAGGTATGTTTTGACCTCTAACCTACTGATTCATTGCCATTTCCTTACTCTCTTACTCACTCGAGTTTCAGAGTGCTTGCAGGTGCCAGCCAAACCTCGGACGGACCCGTCACTAGAGCCTGCGCCCTGTCGTTGCAACCCCGCCTCCAATTGTCCTCTTTTGGTTAGGAAGGAACAACTTTCAAAATGCTTTTCCTAGCATTTTAAAACTGTTTATAATCCTTAGGAATCTACCATTCATGTCACTAATGTTTTCATTTTGAAGCAATTTAAATTCTTCATATTGTGACATTGAGAGATTAATTTTTGTGCTTTTTACTTGATTAGTTCCTTCATAAACTATTTCTAATTTTCTCCCAATATCTGATGTAGAACAAGCAGAGAGTTTTTTATATTCACTAGGAAGAATTGAGCAAAAGATTATGTATTTTTCTTTATGATCTATTTAATAATTTTTAATATCTTCTTCGGTTCATTTTTCTTCTTTAGTTGAAGTTGTGGTAAAACCATCTCTAACAATTTTCCACAAGTAATAATCTATTGAAATAAAATAAGATTCCATTCTTATTTTCTAGTAGGCAAAATTTATGTCATCAAAGAATGGTGGTCTAGAGGGTGATGGTATTTCGGCTATGGTTTGGTTATAGAATGAGGCCATTTAGATCTCTTCTAAGTTAAAGTATAAACTAAGGGTTTAACTATTTTAGAAACCTGCTCGAATACCAATTGTTGGTCCCTTAAGGTACGGTTACTCAAGAATGAGGTGAATTGAGTAATTAAAATATTTCACAATTTTAATTAATATTCTTGATTAATGATTTTATTTAAGAATATATATTTGATAAATATAATAAATTATGTTTGAAATTAATAATTAATGCAAGCCATAAGATATAGCCAAAATAAATAAAATGAGGTATAAGCCAATTTATAGTGGTTCGGTGTCTCTACACACATCTAGTCCACTCTCCTAAAGTCTAACCACCCTTGGGGTTTCACTAAACCAATTTCACCAAGATTTTCACACTACCTCATCTTAAAAACTAGATACACATCTAGATTACAATGGGTTCTAAGCAACCACTACACTAAGATTTTCACCCTAACTTACCTTGAAAACTATATTCACATAAATTTTAGTGGTTCTAGGAAACCTCTATAATCCACAATGATATTTTAAATAATGCTTACAAATAATTGTCCACACTTGAACACAAATAAGCAATTAAGAACAAAATATATAGGGTAAAAATATTTAAATAAATAAATAAACGGTGACCTCAGTTTGAATGGAGAATATCAGATTCGGCTTTGCGATCTCTTTTTTTCCTTTTTCCTTGTGGCTCTTCGATGGATGTACAACGAATTTTTGAGAGCCTTGGAATACTTGAAAATTAGCTTGAGAGTTTTTGAGAGTTTTTGAGTGCTTTGGATAGGCAATATGAGTAATGAATGATCTTTAAAATGAGTTTGGGACTATTTATAGACATTTTGAAAAATATTGTTCACTGTCACTGTAGCGCACTATTCTCCAACGACTAGGTTACTATTCCAACGATGTGATTACTGTTTCAAGAGTCAGAATACTATAGCGTACTGTAACAACAGTAAAAAATTTGATTTTTGGTCCAAATTTTGGGAAAAAAATATTTGTATGAATTTTTGCTTACATGAAAAATAATTTAATAGAAAATACTAATTTTGATAATACATATATTGTGCCAAAATATTTTATAAATTAATAAAAAATAATTATGTACAAAATATCATTTTTGTTAATCATCAAAGCTTAATTAAAATTAAGTAGAACAAGTTGGCTCAACACGGATGTCACCGGCACAGTGATAGCAATGCCCTCTCTCAGAGGCTAACTGGGCAAATATCGTCATGTAATAGCAACTTACTTGATGCATACATAAGCACGTACATATCATGCCACGTATGAACACACAATTCCACATACTTTATGCAACCGCCCATACCATTTGACATACCCAATTGATGCTATTCACATGAAACCCATATTTGTATGAGCCCGACACCCTTGTGGCATTAGGCTCCAGCCCAACACTAATAGGTCAACATGCTAAAATTTCATATGATTCTGGGATTAGGTTATGAACTTCTATATGGCATATGTATTGTGACACTTCGCTTCCAGGATTAAGGGCAACACCTATCACTATTTACGTGATTGACTGGTGTAACACCCGGTGTAACCGGTGTTAAGAGGATGAGAAAGGGAGTAAGAAAACTTCTAAAAATGCCCTTGAGAATGTGTTCGATCTTTGAGATTGAGGGTGCCCTATGAGAGGGGTATTTTGGTAATTTGGATAGTGGAATCCAATAAAAGGGTATTTTGATAAATTGGAGATAATTCCTATGTGGAATTAGGTGAGCAAGTGAATAAAAATCCCAAATTGGTATTTATGTGGAGATATATGAGATTAATAAATTCACAAAGTGTATTTTGGTAATTTGGAGTGATTCCATAAAGGAATTCAATTATGAAAAATAGAAAAAATGGTGGATATTAAATTATTTGAGGAGAATAATTAATTTTTCCCTAAAATGGTGAATTAATGTGGTATTGCCACATGGATGATCAAGATAAATAAATGGAAGCCAAGTTTGTGTCTTAGAGTGACACTTGGCATAATCTTGGAAATTTGAGAGAAAGTATATATATTAGAAATGTGGGAGCATGTATATATATATGTGGGTTTATGAGTTGGAGAATGATTTAATTAAATGCAAAAAGAAATGATTTTGGTCTTTCAAGCATTTAATGAGAGGCATTATGGTGTTGGATTAAAGAAAATCCAAAAAGAAAATAAATTAGTCATGCATTAATATTTGAAAAATATGGAGATTTTATTTTAAAATGAGATGTTGGCTTGTGGCATGTTGAAGCCTAAGTGTGGTGTAAGTCTTATTGTTGGGTGTGTTGTGAGAAGCAACCAAGATGTAAAATAAAGGGATTTTGTTGGAAAATAAAGTCAAAATTGGATGATAGTGAGGTCCTTTTATTTGGCTAATTTTTGAAAAAAATTGGGTTTTAAAGGCCCAAGAAAAAAAAAAAGAAAAAGAAGAAGAGAAAAATGAGTGATGGAGCAGCGAGGGGCCAGCCAGCAGCAGCCGCAACAGCAGGGCGGCCACACACGCACGAGCAGGCGCGCGCGGTGGGCACCCAGCGGGGCCCCGGGGCACGCCGTGGGCCCCGCCGGTCATTTTTTTTCAAAAATTTGGAATTTTGGGAAATTAAGGGGCAATTCTATATTGATTTTGGGCTCCAGAGGAATTTTCAAAAATATTGGAATTTTTTGGGCATTTTGGAGAATGACGCCGAAATTTGAAAAATTGAAAATTATGAGTTTTTCCTCCAAAATTGGTAATCCATCAATAGATTGATTTAAATGGTGATTTTTCATGGAGCTCGGTAAAATTCTCGGATAGAAAAAGAATTGAAATAAATAAGAAAATGGCAGTTGGGCATTTTCATGAGTTTTCTTTAATCAAATACAGTGTGGTTGAAGCCCAATTCTACTAGTGAATCCTGAGATTGAGGGAAGGGAAGGACGAGCCTAGTTCCCACCTAGGGCGTTTTCTCTGAAAACATGGTCTACCATTCACCTAAGACCGGGTAGGTGGACAATTCGGGTAATTGTTCACGAGTAACACCCGTAAGTGGGAGCGGGGCGTTACAACTGGTCTAGAAGTTTTAATAATACTAAAGATTAAACAAAGGTTGATCAATTGACTGCCACTACCATATGAAACAACCATGCGAACACATCGGTAATGCCTTAGTCACACGAATTCTTCCAACTCTTTAAGAATCTAGCCTCAAATTGGTTCAACATCATTCCCTAGGAGACAGGATGATACAAAACCCTATTACGGTTAGTAGTGAATTTCATGACAAGTCTTTTATTTAACTTAAAGCCACTGCCACCAACTCACCAACAATTCAAAGGTCATGTAATAGACCTCACGCGCATTTACAAGTGTAATATTTTGAACCGAATTAGGATAAGGAAGGAAATAAAATGCGCAAAACGTCGAAGACTTTCATGAAAATTAACGAACAAGTAAAGAGGGTTTAGAGCTTGCCCATAGATAACCAATTCCAAGCTTTCCCATCGGCTATCTTAAACTCCAAATTATACAATTTTCCTTTCATTTTTTTTCCCAATTCTTTTTTCTTTCAGCTGCTGTTTGCGCCTAATTTCTTTTCCCAATTTTTCCTCTCCCAAATGCTTCTGAAATGGCTGAAATCGGCCTTAAAAATAGCAAAACAGAGGAAGCTTGGCAACCAGGACAAAGGAGTGGCCTAGTGTGCACCAGTGGCGTCACCAGCGATTGTCGTGTAGCCTCCCTAAACATAGTCGTTTGATGCTTTGCTTGGTTGGAAAAATTCTAGCCATTTCCCACGCACGCGCGCAAAGTCTCGATCGCGCGTCCCGCACCTGTTGCCCTCATGCACGTGCCACCCACACCAATTGTTTCCTTCAACCATATATGCCACACTTTAATTTTAAATAGACTTACCACAGTTTTCAGAAATTACACCTAAACCCCATAACTTCTAGAAATTAATACACCCCCACAACTCATTACCACTTGTACTCCAAAATTTCCACAAACTTCCCGTTACATCCCTCTCCATAAATACAATAATTTCATAAATAAAATACCACATATTTGTAATTCCATAACCATTCCCAAATAAAATAGTTTAATTATCTTAATTGCCTAATTCATTATTTGGCACTCAATTTCACAAAATTACAAATTGACATGCCATATCGTCATTTTTCAGTATAAATTCACCGGCCTTAAAACACCTCAATGAGCTCCCAAGGATCCCCCAATTAAATCCCTTAAAGTCATAGATTCTTAATAAATTATTTTCGATACTCATAATCGTATGTTCTTATTTTCTTAAAATACCGGGATGTTACATGTATATTAAATTTGAATTGCTTTTTTCCATTGTTTATAAACTAATACATACTAAATAAGTTAAGCTTAATCAACCTATTCAAGAGTTGAACTCTATGTAATATATATTACGGAGGTAGATCCCTTCAAATTCAAATTTGGTTTTATGTTAATATTAACAAGTCTAAGTTTACATCTGTGTTGAGAAGTGTCACAAATGAAGAATTTGTGTCATCTCATATACGATGCCAGATGGATGGTAACCAATCTCAATATACTAAATTTGTTCACAAGGAAATCCTTATGTATAAAGAGTAAAATTTTCTTGAGAATAGTATCAAGATGTCTTTTTAGGTAGCTATTATATTTTAAACAAAACATAACCAATGGTATTCACAAACTATTTGGGCCAATGGACTATGCTTAAATATCTACCAGAATGCATCATTAAGTAGCTATGTATAAAAATCTTAATCTATTTCCCAAGTTCTAAATTGTAGATTGATATATATATGTGTGCGCGCGCGCGAAGGTAAATAGGTTAACTATTAACCTAGAGTTAGCTCAAGAGAGATCTCGCTAGCATCTCTAGTAGATGACTCATAAAATTTGGACGTGGATGATAAAGACAATGTGTTGTTTCCAGCGCCTTCTCTATCAACGATTCCTTGAACATCATTCCAAGTCCTGTTCTTCTTGTTTCCATCATTGCCACCTATTAGAAGCTTTTCTTTATGATAATTTCTCTGCAAGAATAAAACAAAAGGTCATAGGGCTATTAGTCTTGGCCAGTTCACATACCCGCACAAAGAGAAGAGAGAGAGAGAGAGAGAGAGAGAGAGAGAGAGAGAGAGAGAGAGAGAGAGAGAAAGAACCGAGTGAATGCAGCTAAGGAGTAAATCTTTGTAATTCATGCCCAAATTTGCCATGATTGTTGTTTTCGGGTATGAATGTGGCTCATGAATCACATTCTTTTTATTCATAGCTTCTTGTGTCATCTCTTTCCTGGGAAGATGAAAAAATTCCAAATCAAACATCAAGAGATGTGATTCCTATGCATAAAGCTATGTTTGGTGACCAAAACTTTCAAACCTGTTTAATGAGCTATTATCTTTCTTCAATATCCTAAACAAAATTCTAAAAATTAGAAACAAAAGTAGAAAGCCAATGTCTCATCAAAACAAATAAGTATTTTCATGTTATCTTAGAAACTTATTCTTCCCTAATTATTTCAATTCACTTTGAAGAATTAACAAAAAGAAGGCAAAATGAACCATGTTGCTTGCAAGCTAGTATAAGTCTTAGGGTAGAACTCTTCAAAGAAGCATTGATTTCCATGGCCTCTATTTGTGATAAGTCCCTGGGCATGGTATTGATGATGACTTCGAATCTTTTCATTCCTTTTTGATGCTTCAACTTCTGCAATAGAAAATCAAAAACTTAAAAGTATTAAATAGTTAATACAATGATCACTCATTTTATGTAAATTATCATCGACTTGCATAACTTGTCAATTAAGTTCAAACCCAAAAAACTTAATTAGGTAAGATTATCATATACATTAATAGTCATCTATTTCTCTTCTTTTTTTAAATGAATTCTATAGTTGACAATTTAAGCCCATCCTTAAATGACCAAGAATGAACCATAGTGAGAAATTCTAGAGGCGCTATTATATATTGGCCAACTCTACCATTAATCTTGTGGCAACCCGCATAGTAGCAAAAACTAATGTAGCTAGAGAAGCTATTCTAATTGCAAAAAACATAGGCACATAGGCACATATTCAGGTGTTCTACATAATAATTCCTTAAATTTATTGTACCGAGTGGTTGGATCTTTAAATTTGCATTGGTCAAGCTTACATATATATTCCAATACATCAGAGGATGGCTACCCACACAATAGCTAATTATGTTGCACACAAGCTAGTACAATGGTCCAATTCATCAAAAATCCCAGTTCATTTATAGCCTAATAATCTCCTACTTCCCGTAGCCTAATATTTTGTCATTTCTAGTAGTGTCCCTTAAAGCTAGATGTGTAGTTTATCATTTTTCTGTACATTTTTTTTCAGCACCAATTAAGGCAGAAAAACCCACAAAGTAGACAAATGCACTCGGAAGATCTAAGTAAGGAACACCATAACTAACACAAGCCCGAACTAAGGCTGCAAACCAAAACAACCAAACACAACCCTAGCTAATGCGAGACAAAGTTGGAGTTCTATTTTCAACATACTTAGTGTTCTCATAGTTGAGTTTCAAGGTTCATGTGCTTGTAGATTATTTCAAAAACTAAAGAATAAGGGACCCTTTAAAAAATTGGAACAATTTAATCTTTATTAATTGCTTCCAAAGAAGTAAGGAAATAATTGGAAAATTTTAAATCAGTTAGAAAGGAAGTGATCCAAATAGTTTCAAGAATTAGGAGGAGATTTTGAAACAAGATTTGAGAGAGTTGAATTCTAGAAAGAAATTATTGGGAAACAAAAATCAAAGGTACAATGGCTATTGGACGGGGAACAAAATATCAAAATTTTCCACGCTTCAGTAGTTATTATGAGGCGGATGAAATTTTTTACTGAGATAAAAAATGAGGTTGGGGAGATAGCGAATGTGATAGAAAAGCAATGAGAGCAGTTCATTTAGTGCTTTAGTTAGTTGTCCTCCTCAGAGGCAATCCGAAGTAGCCAGAACAGGAGGACTGGCTCCTCATACCTGACTTGGAAGAAATCAAGTAAGTGATGGCATCCTTGTTAAACCTTAGAAGGACCCGGGTCCAAACATTATGCCTCCTCTACTTTACAAGTCTTAGTGGGATATAATCCATGGAGATCTCATGGAAGATGATTTTAATTTTTTTAAATATTTTGAAGTAGTTAAATTACTCCTTTTTAGCCCTCATTCCTATTAATTCTATCTAATGTGGGCTACAAAGTAATATCCAAGATTTTTAGCTAGTCAAATTGGTTTCGAGGAAAATAATGTCTCCACAATGAAGTCCAGTTTTGGGCGATTTTGTCCCAAGTGATTATGCATGATGTGAAGAAGAAAAAGGGAAAGGGAGGTCCTATGGAAGTTAAGTTTTAAGTGGAGAAGGCTTAAGACTAAATGGACAGGTGCTTGATTATTTTTGGGTTCTTGAGAAAGTTGGCCTTCCAATGTGTGTTTTATCCAATGGGGGCAACAATGCATAACCAACTCAACATTTTCAGTCCTCATCAATGTTCTCCCTATGGGCTTCATAAATCCTCAACAAGGTTTGAGATAAGGATACCCCCTCCCACATTTTCCTTTTTATTTTGGCAAATGAAGTTTTGTCTAGAATTTTAAAATATATATATATATATATATATGAAGCTTTATTAGATAGTCTAAAAAGTAACAAAGCATTAGATGGAATTAATATTATTAGCCATTTGATATATTTGCAAATGGATTATTTATATTTCATAGTGCTAACAAGAGGGATGTAAAATCCATCAAGAGAATGACGGAAATTTATGACGACATTTCAAGACTAAAGTTTGCTGAATTTGAAAAGATGAAAAGTGGATGACATTTACATGGGTTTGGCCATTTTTAGAAAGAAGTTAAAACTACAATCATTCCATTGTCTATTCAAAAAGATTTATTGTGACTTGAAAGGACGAAATTGTAGGAGCTTATCCTTCAAGGGTAGAGACACAATAGTTAAAAGAAACATTATCTTGATTACCCATTTACACAAAGTTAGCTTGTGATATCCTTAAGAAGTATGCTGCTAATTGGATCAAAAAGTATGTACTTTTTGGTGGGGAAGAAAAGATGAAGCGATGTTCATGCATTTAACTGAAGAGGAACATTGGAAGGTATTAGGCAAAAACTGGTTGGTTGGAGATCCAGAAGTTTGACAATAGCTTCTAGAGTTCTGTGACTATAGAACATTGGAAGGTATATATATATATATATATATATATATTAGGCAAAATTCCAATCCGAATTCAAAATAGACAAGACTCATAGGCTTGGACGGATGAGAAGTATAAGGGACTCTCTAAAAAATTAGCCTTTATCATCCAACAGTAGAGGCAATGGGAGTGTTCCCAAAGGTGTTAAAATGCATGGAAGGTTGGAAATGCTTTTATGGAAGGTAGTAGCTAATTTTCTTTTCGCTAAAATGGATTGAGATTGCAAGAAGGGTGCAAGTCCTTTCTAAGAAAAGTTGTTCGTATGATCATTAGGAGCAAGCTATTATTCAAATTTTCTTATCCAACAGCTAGAGGAGCATGCTAGTTCCTTTTTTGGGGATTCCACTTTGATTTATGAGTATTTTAAGACATTAAAGATTGATTGACATTTATCTTGAACTCCCAAAATTTGAATCTTTATATAGTTCAAGACAGATGGTTAGCTTTGTTACCTTCATTAATAGTATTAATGGAGAAATTAAGTATGGAGGGCTAGAAATCTTACGAGGATAGAGCACGTATGATGCAAGAAGAGCTTATGAAAGAGATAAATGAATCTTGGAAGAAGCATCAACAGATAGCTGCAGTTAGAGGCTAGGAGACTAGTATGAGCAAGAACTGGACGATTAGATGTAATGGTTGGATCAATCTTGTTAAAGTTATAATTAAGATAAATGTGGGCGTAGCTTAGTTGAGGAGTTCTAGAGATGGGGGCATTATATCTAAGATTGTATAAAGATAGTCCTTTTTGCTAGTACAATACTTCAAACCCATTGGCAATTGATGTTAGGGTGGTTAGAAGAGCTCTTCTTTTGGCTTGTCATAAAGGATGAGAATCCATGATTTTGGAAATGAATTTTTTAAGACAATGTTAACAAGTTGACGAGGAGAAGTAAGAAGATGCAGTAGGCTTCCTAAGTTATAACCCAAGATATAAAAGATCTTTTTAAGAACCTAACATGGCAGCTCATAGACTCACTGTTTGAGCCAGATCTATTAAGGTGTTTATTACACTGAATTTTATAGTCTGCCTCCAAGCTCTAGTTGTTGAGAAGTAGTGTGTCAAGTACAAATGTTTTAACTCCAATTCTTTTTGAAGATATTTCTTTTGTTAACTCTAAGTTGGAAGTTCTGGTTTTGTTGCTCTAGGCAAGGCTTGGTTGAGGTTTTGTGGTTTTTTTGTTCCTTTAAGAGTTTTATTCACCTAAAAAAAACATATCTTGAATTTTGGCAAATAAACAGATATTTGTGTAGCATTAATCTAAACACGAACATGACTAATATAATTCCTAGTTATTAGTTAGAAAAACAGGCTTTCCTTATAGAAAATTTCTATGCAATTCTATCTAAGATTGCATTTGAAAGTAGGGGCATTTGATCCTATAATTTGAAATTAGGAATTAAAAATTGTTTGGATACATTTTTGTTGAAAGCATCTGTAGAAAAAATTCATGGTATCCAAGCATAATCAATTAGTGTGTGGACCATTAGATGATGCAAAAAGTAATCAACATTCATGCTTATATATCATACCTTTCGCCATTGCCTCATGCCTTGTGATCCTATACATCTGTCCATGGTCAAAATTGAAATCAAAATATTTGCAGAAATATTGCGAAAAAAAAAAAACAACTGTAGACTTGAAGAAACTCTGAAAAAGATAATTTAAAATGCTATAAAATTGTATAAGAACCTGGAGGTGGCTTTTCACATGAGATATCGTGAGCCCTTTCAAATTCATCAATTGTAAAATCATCTTTGGAGTTGCCCCTACCAAAAGACAAATGAACAAAAAAAAAAAAAAAATCTTAGCATCATTGTAATTTTAATCCCTTTAAGTTGAACTAATATGGAGAGAGAGAGAGAGAGAGAGAGAGAGAGAGAGAGAGAGAGAGAGAGAGAGGATTACTATCTTCTCCGCCGAGGTGTTCAATTGCATTCACAAAGCAACGGTGAAGTTCTTGGGTCCATCGGAGGCGAGGTGTCTTGGAGCGGACATAGGGCCTCACACTAGGTTTTTGGCTTAGCTTCGTTGACGGAGTTCTCATGAAAGGTAATTTTGATTGATCTTGTTCGTTGATAAGGAAAGAAGAAGAAGACGAAGATCCCTCCATTTTAGATGTGTGTGTGTGTAGAGAGAGAGAGAGAGAGAGAGAGTGTTAAGGTGGAGAGAGCGTTTGGTTGATGCCAAAACTAAAGAGAATAAACATTGGGAGAGCGATGACCGTTCTCTATGTGTCGTTTGTTGTGGCTTTTTGGAGGTTATTTTCGACTTTCTTGGCATAAATAGTCATAGTGGAGAGGAAAATTCTACATGGAATTCTACCCTTGGATATGTTCAAAAATGCTCTCATCATTCACTAAAAATTGCCAACCTACAACTAGTTTTCTAGAACAAATGAAATAATAGTTTTTTGTATATTTTTTATGTGATAAATAATATTTAAATAATCTTATGTACAAGTAGTTTTATGCAATAAATATGAGAAAAGAAAGAAATATTCTATTTGCACATTGAGTTTGTAAACTTCATTTATTCACTTAACTTTAGTGCGTTGTATATTCAATTGTTATAAATACTATCACAATTTTAGTTCATTGAATGTACAATACATTGAAGCTGAGTGTACGACGTAGTGTATAAACTTCATGAACAAATAGCATTTTTTATAGAAAAATATGCTCTATACCTTTGATGTTTAGATTATAAGCAAGTTGTACTTATGAGATTCTGAAAATAATAACGATGTCCCTCAACATTGTAAGTCTTGTTGGGCTAATTATCTTTTGTCATTACTTATAGTCCTAGTTGTTTATTTTTTCTCAAAATGATTAAATCCCCTTTTCTTCTCTATTGTCTCCTAGCAACTATTGTCTTGTGAAAAGATGTCATTTTTACCCTTTTAAAAAGAGATAAAATAGTTTGAAATTTGAAAAGTTACTTATTACAAATTTTAGAATATTTATTTGGTGTTGATTTGAAAAAGGAAGATAAACATAAAAGGAGAGTAAAGTTAAAAATAAGGTGACGAGTGCAATATATGTCACTAAAGAAATATACTAAAAACCCTATAAATTCAACCTTCCTCATTCCCTAGTCCTTAGCCCCCTTCAATTCCGGCACGACTCATTCCTATAACAACAAAGTCTTCCCATACTCGTCACATGTAAACCTTACTCACCTTAATTGGGACAAGACCCCAACCAATCCAATTCCAACGTCTACCAACAAACTACACATCGACATTCCTCGCATGTCGTGCTTTGCTGGAGTTGTGACACGTTTACTTCAAGATGCCCTAACTTTAACAACATTTTAATTGGTGGCGCAATCACATGTAAGGGTTTTTTTTTCTTTCTTTCTTTTTCTATTTTGTTATTGATAGTAAGTGAAAATAATAAAAGTCATGCATTGTGAAAAAAAGTAAATTACATTGTTAGTCTTTAAATTTTGTATTTTCTAACAAATTAGTCATTGTTTCAATTTTTGACAATACAATCACTAAATTTTGATTTTTGTTAAAATTCAATTCCTCTTTTAATTTTCCCTCAAATTTTGTCAATAAAAATTGATGTGGCATATATTAATATAAATTCTAAAATTATTTGATTGTTGGGTTTTAGTTAATTTTAGTATAAAGTGTTTTTGAGGTTTATATTAATTATGCCACGCAATGTTTTGTTAACAAGATTTTACAAAAAATAAAAAAGACTAATTTTTAAAAACAATCAAAGTTTAGTGTATATGGTGACAAAAATTAAAAAAAAAATTAACAATTTCATTAGATAGTTCAAAGTTTAATAAATTTATTTTTGCAATGGATTTTTCTGTTGGATAATTTGCTTAAAACTAGAAAATTTATGACCAAAAATTCATTGCAGATATTGGCAGGAGGGACCTTTAATGAGTATTTTTTGTGATGCAAAATCCATCACAAATCTATCTAAGAACTAAGTTTTAATGTGTAATTTTTTTTATTTTATTCATATTATTTAAGACAAAACTATTAACGTGGTTTGGCCTTGGTTTGCATGAAGAAAGTACAAATCCTCCCACAACACAATTTTTACATAGATAAAATTGAAAGGGATTATTGGTATAAATTAGGGATTAGCTATTTATAGAAAGGGACTCTCTCGAATTAGATTTTCTATATCTATTCCTATCCCTAATTCAAAGTCATATTGACTTATATCCGAAAAACTCATATCTCTATCAAACTTGAATTTGAGAAGCCTTTCAATAGTTTAAGTGAACCCGATGAATAGAATTACTGCAACAAATTTGGTCTTTCTTTATGGGTTTATTTCTTAATTACATTAAAAATTTCTTAGCAAAAAATCTAGAATTTACTATTAAATTGTTAAATTTTAGGCAAGTGAAAGCGTTAATATTTTTACTACCCAAAGAATTTTTAGCACCATAACTTTCTTTTTCACTAAAAAAACAAATCTGTCTACTATTAAGTAAAGGATTAGAATTGGTTTATTAAAAAATTGACAAGCGGATAATGATAAGGGCAAATACTTAAGAAAACCTAAATTTTAATATTATTTAATTTTTTAATCATAGGATTCTATTAAATGCTGTCTGCGCTTTTAATTTTGATTTGTGGGCTTGCCATGTCACCATGCTCCCAGTTCCCCACTCTGGCTGTTTCTCTCGATTGAGCCTTTTATGGGATTTCTCTGTCGCCATTATCCCATCCCTTCCTCTCCTCTCTGTCTGTCTGTGAAGATTAGACGATGGAAAAGAATATCAGTGACGATTACGCAGTCACAGCCAGGTGAGCAAGATGAAGGAAGGGTAGCGGCTCTACAAGCTCACCAACTCAAGGCCGGACCACGTCAGACCAGTCCTCGGCGACTGCCAAATCACCTAAAGGTCATCGTCGCCACTAGGCCTCTCCGGTCGGCCCATCTCCTTTGGCCAATCGCAGAGCATCCATGCGATCCAGTTCATATATGTGTGTGTGCGTGAGTGGTTTTTGTAGTAGCCCACTTATTTAGTATAACATATCAAGACATACTCCCTGCAGCGTCGATATTCTGATATTTTGGATGGCAGACTACATGCACAATGCTTTTATTTTCTTCTTTTTTTTTTTTTTTGGGCAAATTGATATTGGAAGGCCCAAAATCCCCAATATATATTTATCAGAAACAAAAACGAGCAATATATTTAGATACAGAACCAAAACGCACAATCTTTCACTGTTAGAGATTATACTGGTCCATTATCAAATTCTCAACAAAACATAAAAATGAATCCATAGAAAACCCATCAAAGGAGTCTAAATTAAAATTCAATCTTTCCTTAATCTATTAATTCTAATAAGAGAAGTTCAAGTTGGTTGAAACCCTTGGAGATGATCAATGACGATACAAACAAAATCCGTCATCTCCATTTTCACACAGAGAGAGAGAGAGAGAGAGAGAGAGAGAGAGAGGTTGCCACGACGGGAGGCGACGACTGTAGCAAGGAGGAATAGAAGGGTCAAGCGAGAGAAATGGGAAGAGATACAGTGGGAAAGTGGGGAAAGGTGGGATGGCATGGCCACTAATCAAGATTAAAAGTCCAGTCGGCATTTAATAGAATCTTTTAAAGATAAAAGTAACCTCAGTCCAAAATTGAATTTGTTGGAAGAATGGATGAATGGAAACAAATAAAATTAAAACTAAAATGGATGAATGGAAACAAATAAATAAATAAAGAGGTGTACTTCACTTGCTCTCTTCTTCTCATTTGATATTTACACTCTCTTACAAGCGCAGCGTCCATCACCTTTTCATTTACTCTCTCTCCCTCTCTTTCAATGATCCACAACACAAAGTATTGTTGGTTTGCATTAGTTTCTTAAATGCTGTAACAAGAAACTCCTTTTTTTTTTTTTTTTCGAAATTTGGATCTAGATAATTATGTAGACATTTTTAGATACATCCATGGAATTAATCTACAATTCTTTGAATTTAATTTGGAATTGTCTTCCCAATTCATGTTGAGAAGTCAAGTCTGCCTTTTATGCGAATCGTTCTCTGGGCTTTGACTTTGTATTTTTTATGTGGAAAACATCTTTAAAAAATAAAATCTAAAATCAAAGACCAACGATAGCAAGAATATTAAAATGTTGGAAGAATGTAGATGCTCATTGGGATAGAAAATTATGATAGAAATTATGTTAAATGATGATTGGAATAGTTCTTCCAAGATTATTACTACTTAAGACACTTTGTGAGCGACTTTACCTTACATACAACTCATCAATTTATATATATTATGATCCTATCTTTAATATATCAAGTTTGCAAATCAATCATGTCATTCTAGATTACAGAAGTAATCTTACGCAGTTGTCACATTCTTTACTTTCAAGCCATCCCCAGAATTGATACGCATTTGCTATTCATAGTTAGCATGTCGTTCTCCATATGCTGGAACTGCCTACCATTATTCTTGTTGTTACTGTGATAAGTGTGACTCAAAACCTAAATTCATTTATGATTGGAATTCTTAATTTAATCGTGATTAGAATTTTAAATTTGACTCTTATTAGAGTGTCAAATTTGATTTTTATTGGAATTTATCTCATATAGAGAAATATCCTTTTGAGTCATCTTTTGATTAAAATATTATTTCTTATGTACATTTACAGATGAGTTTAGATTTACAAATAGATGCCCAATGCCCTAGAATTAGTGTGACAATATCAATTTTGTTATATCAATATCAATTTAGTGATATTTTGTTCTCTCTGCTCGTGTTTTTTCCAAATTTGGGTTTTCACATTAAATTATGTGTTTGCTTGTGTGGTTGATAGTTTGATAATTGTTTGTTTTCGATCTAAAATCATAATAAACTAGTATCAAAGCCGTTAGATCAAACCATCAGCTGTTAGTAGATCATAGTTGTTGGATCTGCAACTGTTCTTCATCATCTTGGCTAGGTTTCAAATTGCCCAACTGCCATCGTCGACTATCTCGCAATTGTCCAGCACTTGCGCCGCAGACCCACAACAATCCATCTTTGTCTTTAGCCTTCTTTACAGCTCGATTGAATGACCATTGCCAACGGTCGGCCTTTGCCATTGCTGTCGATGATGACTCCCAAGCTCTCAACCATCGCCAATGACCATTGCCTTTGTCCTCGACTCCCAAGCTCTCAGCCATCCTCGACTCCCAAATTCTTTGAGGAAATCTCTTGAAATATGACTTTATAAAAAGTATCTTTGTATAAATATGTATAGATGAGATTTTGATAAATTTATGTCACAAGATATAACAAATAATGTAAAGATGAAACAAGATGGTTTGGTAATCCATACACACCTACTTCACTCTCCCAAGGTCTAACCACCTTTAGGGTTCTATTATATCCAAACACCAAGGTTTTTACTCTAGCTCACATTGAAAACTAAATACACATAGATTTTGAAGGTTCTAGGCACCCAACCAATCCACACAAATGAGTTTAGTAAATAAAGATTTTGTCTACACTTGAACATAAATAAATCAATAATTAAAGCACAATAATACAAGGCAATAAAGTAAAATGTACAATGGACCTCAGTTCAATGGAGAGACTTGACTTTGAGAAGCCTTTTCCTTCATTTGCCTTGTGGCTCTTGATGGTTTGATAATGTAGGTTTGAACCTTGGATTGCTTTGAGAGTGTGTTTCTTTCTCCATTTTGAATTGCAAGTTCTATTACTTCTTATCCATTTTGGATTGCCAGTTCTATTACTCCTTCTATGTTTTGGATTGCCAGTTCTATTACTCCTTCTCTATTTTGGATTGCAAGTTATATTACTCATTCTCCATTTTGAATTGTGAGTTCTATTACTCCATCTCCATTTTGGATTACAAGTTCTATTACTCATTTTCCCATTTGGAGTGCAAGTCCTATTATTCCTTATTTCTTTTGATTTGCAAGTTCCTTCCTCTTATTTCTTTTAGAGGCAAGTTCTCATATATGCATCATCTTTATAAAGATTCAATCAAATATTATCTTTGAATCATCCTTAAAGTTGTTTCATATCGATTGGGATTCGTTTTCCCAAGATTTTATTCAGAATGGTATAGAATCATTAAGCTTTGTTATAGATTTCAGTCTCTGTTAGCGTTCATGTTCATTAAATTTAATTACAAATATCCAAATGAGTTTCAAGTTCTTTGCGTGTGATATCCGGATGGTTCTTCGTACATTCAATTAGCTCATATCGGGATGCCCTTTTCTTCTATCTAGATAGGTCTAAAATATCCGGATGCATTCGTCTGTATCTAGATGCCTTTCTCCAAAGTTGAATTTCATATTCGAATAGTCTCCTGATATATCTAAATGCCACAGTAAGAGATCCAGATGACCTGAATCATATTCGGATGTCCTAGTTTCTATCCGAATATATCCCAGCATATCCGAATAGTTTCTTATTTGAGCACCAGTGTATCCAGATGAGCCTTCTTCATATCCGAATGTCTTTCTTTATATTCAGATATCCTTCTTGATATCTGGATGGTTTTTCCAGAAATCTAATTGAACTTTCAAAATAGCTTAATTCAAGTTTTATTCAAGTAAAAATATTCAATACCTCCAAATATTGAATTTATATGTTAGAACATAACAAGTTAATCATGTCCATACCATAAATCATAATTCATAAAATCTTTATATTCCAATATATAGATGGAGATCATATCATGTTCAACATTATTTTATTATGACATGTTCAACATTATTTTTGTGAGATTATGTGCATACATTTTGGTATGAGCATTGAGCATGACTTTATATGGAGCACTACATATCGTGAGCCAGCATTTATGTAAGCACTGCATTGCATTATGCGTGCCAGGTGGCTTAGTCCGTGGGGATCCCATAGTATCAGTTTCAGCTCCGTTATGAGTTGCTTACCTGGTGACGACTAAGGGGCTAGGGGCTTTGTCCACAGTATGTGCTTACAATTTTTATGTATGCAGGATTCAGATCAATCAGGTATGTGTTATCAGATTATGTAGACCTATGAGCCAAAGTTGCATACCTATATTTAGTTTACAGTTTATGTGCATTACATTTTTATGAATGCAAACAGACAATGATTATACCTCTCAGTACAAGTTTAGTAAGCAATTTATCAGTATCGATGTTCTTCGATTCAGCTTCAGTTATTCTTTCCACCTTATTACTTGTTGAGCTTTGTAGCTCACCTTATAGTCTTCACCGTTCCAGGTCCTAACGGGGGAGTACCAGATGTAGGGCCTAGCAGCAGTGTTCACTAGTGTATCTACGTGGAGCCACTCAAGATAAAAGATGTATGGGATTAGTTGATGTCTTATCAGTTTAGCTTTATTTTATATTTTAGTTGAGGGATTGTCCCTTAGACAGAGTTTATGATTTTCAGTTTATGTTGGCTCAAGAGTTTTTATTTCAATTAACTGAGATATTCATTTATAGTATCAGATTTCAGTTTATCAGTTACTTTTATTTTATTTCCCCATAGCACCTCTTCTCGGGCAGTTCTAGGAGAAGGGGTGTTACAGACACTCATAGTTAATCAGGCACGACCAGATCATGCATGATAGGAGGTTAAGGCGAATACCTTTGCTAATGATGAGGGGCAAACTCTAGGACCTATGACATTGGAGGCGAGCAGTAACACTAGGGGCTAGTTGCTCAAGAATTTTATAGCGCTTAGACCATCAGATTTTTATGGGGGCGTGGATGTTAAGGCTGCAGAGACTTGGATGTTATCGATAGAGAAACATCTCCGGGCCGTGGATTGTACCGATCGGTAGAAGGTGCAACTAGCTACCTTTCTCTTGAAAGGCGACACCGAGCTTTGGTGGGAGATGGTGCAACGTCAGTTTGAGAACCGAGAGCCAGAGTGGGCAGAGTTTCAGGCAGCTTTTAATGAGTACCTTTTTTTCAATTGGGTACATGAACAGAAGACGTATGATTTCATTAAGTTGGTGCAGGGTAGGAGCACAATGGCCCAGTATGAGGCCGAGTTTACTTCCTTGGCTTGATTTGCTTCGACCTGATCTCTACAAAGGTAAAGAAAGTGGCTAAGTTTCAAAGAGGTCTTTGAGCAGAGATTCGTCATGCCTTGGAGAGGGATTTAAATGAAGCTAAGGGAAGACAAGAAGTACAAAAAGGAGCAAGGTCATCACAGGGGCCCAGCGAGAACAAGAAGAGAAGATGGGTGCATAGTTAGCAAAATGTGTGGTAGGGCCACCGTCATGTGGTATTTATGGGAAATGGCATGAAGGAGTTTTCCAATTTGGGGGTGGTGTATGCCTTGTGTGTTGACAGTCGAGACATCAACACAGGGATTGCCCACAATGCCAGGGGTCAGTGAATGTAGCCAGGGACATAGATGTGACTTGTTTCCGATAAGGTCAGAAAGGACATCGTGCAAACAGCTGCCCACGGGCATTCCAACCTCGATTTGGGGGACATCGATTTGGTGGGCAAAGACCTAGACCTAATCAGAGACCATCTGAATCGAGAGGAGCAGCTCCGCAGATGACATTGCCGCTGGTGCAGCCTCCACCAGTTTCTAACAGACCTCAAGTGCTAGGGAGAGTGTTTGCCCTCACTGTAGCCGACGCTGAGAAGGGTAATGAGATGTTGCAAGGTATACTTTCTCTATGTGGTATGGATGTATGTGTGCTATTTGATACAAGATCCACCCATTCATTTATTGCTCCACATGTGGTGTGTCATGTCCCCCTTCCTAAGACTTCTTTACCATATCACCTAGCGGTGGTTACTGTAGAAGGGTTGGTTCTATTGGCTAGTGAAGTCCTTAGGAACTATGAGATTATGGTGGGTGTCAGGGTGTGCCCGGGAGATTTGATAATGTTGGATATTCACGATTTTGATCTTATCCTGGGTATGGATTGGTTATTTTGACACTACGCCAAGCTCTATTGTCAATAGAAGATTATTTATTTTGAGTTACCTCAGCAACCTACTATTTTGTATCGGGGATTAAGCCCATTAATTTTGTTGAGTTCTAACCTAGTCAAGAGGGGGGGTGAATTGACAACTTTTTAAAACTCTAATGCAAAACTTATGCACATATATATATGAGAAAACAAATTTAATATAAACCAAAATTGTAGTTGAGAGTATGGGAGCACTTAAATACTAGATGGATAATATGATATTCGCCAGCTGTGCTAGTATGTTCTTTGATCCAATATACTCTTCAAATTACAACTTGGTGAAAACAAATGATTTGAATGCACACAATAACAAGTCTTTAAATAAATCAAATGGAATAGTGAATTAGTACAAATAATGATCAATTAAACCAAATCAGAATATAATCAAAATAACCACAAAGAATGTAGGCCTTAGGATTCGGCCACTTCAGATAGCACAAGACCAAAAACAAACAATTATAATCAAGTAAGAATAAGTAAAAGTGAAGAGAAGAAGAATACAACGATTTATAGTGGTTCGGCCCTTATGGCTTACATCCACTACCTAAGGATTTCTTTCCTCAGGATTTTCAACCAAATCCACTATATGAAACTTTTTTTACAACCACCGAAGCCTTCACTTGGCTTCGCCAACACCAAACTACTTATGGAGTCTCACACTCACTAGTTTGGATTTTGTACGCTCTTTACAAGATACAAGTACAGTAGTGATAGAGAAAAGGGTTCTCTCAAAATAATACAATGAAGTATAGAGAACTCTCTTTATTTTCTCTCAAGAAGATAAAGGAACAGAAAGATTTAGAGAGAATGAAAATCTCAGCCAATAATGTAGAAAATAATAGGGCTTCCAAAAGTTGTTCCAAAACCTTCAAGATACCCTTTTATATAGTGTTAGAGTAGGCTTTCCTTGATCAATCGCAGCCCTCCATGTGTCAAGTCCTCAAGCCAATCTCAGCCCTTCATTTGAATTTTTGATTTACCTTCCATAATCAGCTAACTTGGTTGATCATCAAGACCTTTGTCTTTTGTTGATCTCCAATCAGCCTTGAATGAGCAAATCAATTTCAATAATGCATGGCTGATTTTAAGGATTAAAATATCATCACAATCCTTCATAATTCTTGCAAAATCAACCATAAATAAGAAATGATCAATTCTAACTTCTAGTTGATCTTTAATCACCTTTGATTATGCAATTTGCCCCTTAGCTTCTATAACAAGCATAGCTAATTTAAAATTTGAATTTAAACCTCCAAATGGTGTAAAATCCATCCAAATATTCTCAAATAATAAAGCAAATTTGTCCAACAATGAAGATATCAATTATAACTTCAAAAGCCCTTAATTGATCAAGTTTCCATACTAAAATTGTTGACAACAAGAAGAGATCAATTTGTGTAGCTGAATATATGCAAGATATCATTTGAATATTCTCCCATAATGAAGACATCAATTAACCATAATGAGTAGGATACTTGATTCCATGATTTGAATCTCCATATCCTTTTAATGAGAGAGAATCAACAATAAAGGAAAGGAATATCTATCTATCAAAGTTTAATTTTCAAACTTTAATTTCCTCCATTAATGTTGAACAATAATGTTGAATCTTTAACTTCTACATTTGAATGCAATTCAAAAAATTCTTCCATATTTAACTGAGTAGAGGAGCTTTTAGGAACCTTTAAATTTACTCCATGATTCTCTTACCATATTTAGACCAATGAGATGATGTAGCCTTGATGAGTGTGCTCCACGTGACTGCCATGTCATCAAAATGCCACTTTAACAATGCCATGTCGCTAAGTTACATATATGGAAACTCTATAGTGGACTACTCCAATCTCCTCAAAAACTTCCATATTGATCTTTTGAACTTCCCATATGTGAACAAGGATTCCATATATATATATATATATATATATATATATCTTCTAAACTTTCCATTCCAAGAAGAACTTTCCATACATAGCTCAAATACTCAAATTTCTAGAAAACCCTCTAAAAACTTGTTTCCATATATAATGAAATCTCTATATAAGTATATGAAGTTTCCATATATAACACGTGTCATGAAATCACTAAAGAATAGCTTTGTAAGCCTTATGAAGGCTTCATGCTTTGTTAGTACATAAAATATAAACGTACATTCACATACACACATGCCAATCATCAATCATCAAAATCTACACTCAACAAGTTCCACTCCTATGATATCAATTATGAAGGCTGAAAAGTTGGTACGAGATGGCTGCGAAACGTATTTTACTTTTGTGGTGACAAGTGAGAATCATAAGGTGGGGATTGTAGAGGTACCTGTAGTGTGTGAGTTTCCTGATGTCTTTCCTGAGGACTTGCCAAGCTTACCTCCCAGACGGGAGATTGACTTCTCGACCGACTTGGTACTCGGGACTCAACCAATTTCTAAAGCTCCATACAAAATGGCTTCGAATGAGTTAAAGGAATTGAAGATGCAGTTGCAAGAGTTAATAGATAAAGGGTTCATTCGGCCTAACATTTCACCCTGGGGTGCACCAGTCTTATTCGTGTGGAAGAAGGATGGATCACTAAGGTTGTGTATCGATTATCGAGAACTGAATCATGTAACTTTAAAGAATAAGTATTCTCTTCCTCGTGTGGCTGATTTACTGGACTAGCTACAAGGAGCTTTAGTCTTCTCGAAGATTGACATGAGGTCGGGCTATATATCACCAGATTCAGGTAAGGGATGAAGATATTTCGAAGATCGCTTTTCGTACTTGGTATGGACACTTCGAATTTGTAGTGATGTTGTTTGGACTGACTAATGCCTCAGCTATCTTTATGGATCTAATGCATTGAGTTTTTCAGGAATATTTGGATTGTTTTGTGATTGTGTTCATCTACGATATTCTGGAATACTCTCCTTGTTTTGAGGAGCATGAGGGCCATCTTAGACTAGAATTGCAGAGGTTACGAGAGAAATAGCTATACGTGAGGCTCAATAAATGTGATTTTTAGTGGGCACAAGTTGGATTTTTGGGACACATTATTTCTGGGGAAGGCATTGCTGTGGATTCAAAAAAGACGAGGGTAGTGGTCGAGTGGTCAAGGCCTAACACTGTAATTGAGATTTGGAGTTTCCTTAGGCTTGCTGACTACTACTAGAGATTCATTGAGGGGTTTGCCCGCTTGGCCTTACCATGGCCATGGATTTAAAGTTATGGGTGTCACACTTTCACCATAGTCATGGATTTAAAGTGAATATCCATAGAAGGGTGTTAGATACATGATCCTGTTTCAAGGGATAGATGAGTCCTTTCTTGGTTATGCACCCATCTCCATAAGCCTCACTATGTGCCCAACAATTGCCCATGTGCAGCCTTTGTCTAGGCCCATCGTAACGATGTTAAAGCATATTGGTGTTCTTATGAGATGGTTGTGACAGCCTTAGGTCCAAGGATTCGTTACACTCATCTCGTATGAAGATTCAATCAACATATAACCAAAATGAATTCTTATAACGAGTCATGTCCAATGACATGTTCTCCAACATTGGTCACCTATGTACTTGTCTAGGCATCCTCATGCCTATGGGTGTGAGACCCCCAATACTATTAGATAGCAAAAAACATAGTGCATACAAGTCTTATTGCAATTGTCGATGTCCATTCTTAACATTGCTACGACTTGGGACATTTAATGATGTGTACAAACTGTGATGTATCATCTTACATATTTATAGATTAATCATAATATACATCATATGAACTTCTATCTAGTTTCATCCGATTTTTATAATAATAACAAGAAACTAATAGAATAACTTCTTGTGAAATTGGATAATTATTTATTCAGTAATAAATATGATTACAATTGTCAGTGTACAACATGCCCAATTTGATTAGGTCTAGAGCACCACACTAACAGAAACAACTTGCCACCACATCGCATATGAAGCTTGATCTGCGGCTTTTAACCTACCATAAACCTCATATTTTAATTTTTGGCCTAATGGACTAGGTAGATCCCAGCCGCTATATCTTGGCTAAGTGCATGCAATGGTTTGAACATCACCCTCCATCACATTTTAATTTTTGGTTAGGTGAGAACCGTTAAACATCGCCCCATCATATGGTTAAGATAGGAGAGTCAAACAATCTTTCATGACGTGCACTCTCACATTTTTGTTGTTGGACATACCCAATCAAACTGATGAACTCCTATGAAAGCGAAAAGCCATAATGGATCAAATTCACTACTTAAATTTAATATTCTTTTGCACATGGAAAGATTTTTGGGACTTTGAAAACATATGGTCTCATCAACACATCCATTCATTCCATCATATGTCATATTCATAATAAAATGAACAAACATACAAAACATAATAAATAGAATGTTCATGGGCTTGGGCACAGATTAAACCCGAGCTTTAATGGTTTAAGCCATGCTTGGATCACATCACACATGACATGACTTCCTTTTTGCTGCTTCTTGACTTGAGAATCCATCAACACTTAAACGTCTTCCCAATCAACACCTTGATGCTTGTCTTCTTTTTACAACTTTTGTAAATAAAGATTAAAAGAAACTACTCGAAACTTATGTCTCATTACGTACCTAATTGAATAAATTATTACATATTAATCAAATTAATATGAAACTCTTGTAACATTCATTCATTCACATTCAAGCCCATGTTCATCTTGAACATACATAACAAACATTCCAGTTCCACTAAAACAATTTTTGAAAATAGCCATGCATATGTTAAGGAATAACATTCGGGCATTCATAACCGCATGCTCAACATCCACACATTGTTTTCCAATGTGAATATCACACAACCAATAACATTAGACATGTAAAATTATGCAATTTGGGTAGACCAGACAGAGGCAGTCGGCTACAACACAAGGGCAGTCAGCTGGCTCTATACTGTATAAATAATCAACTGTGGTTACTAGTAGTCGACTCTCTACAAGCGGTAGTTGACTTTCCTATATGTATAATCAAAAAATTTATTCACTTGCTGCAACCAAATGACTGAATACCACAAAACTTGACACATACAGTCTCGTATATGCATTAAATACTAAGCTAACGCTCTAATAGCACTGTTGGAATACATGTATGGCAATAAATTTAAAAGAAAAATTGCACACACCATATGCCGCATGTGTATTTAAGCAACACGATATTTCATCATATGAAATGAAATAAATCACACCGAGTATAAAATCAACCTTTCTTTACTCAACTAATATGATTCACTCGAGTGTAAAATCATGTTAGCGATTATCAAGAAGATTTCACTCAATTGATTTTGAGAAAATAGAGAGTTGTTTAAATCACTCAACTACCACATATATTTACTCGATTACAAAATACATTAATCGATTGAACATAAGCTTAACTCGATTGAAAATATACTTATATTTCATAGCTATAGAGATACTCAATTTTTCTCAAAAACTTGCTCAAGTGTGAAGGATCATTACTAGATTATAAAAGTATCATACTCGACTTGGCTTTAAGAAAAAGAGCTTTGCAAAAATATACTCGAGTAGGAACTTATGATAGTCGATTGAATCACTTCAGTACTCGATTATTTTGAAAACAAACTTAGCAATTGCTCGATTGGATCAAAAGCTATACCTAGCCGATTCTCTCATAAAGATTTTCAGCACACTTGACTAATACAAAAATTATACTCGGCTATTTTGAAGGAGATATATGTATATAAACATGAAGTTCTCCAATTTAAAAGAATTTATAAAATGTTTTGGAAATCATCAATAAACCAAATTTGTAGAAAATATATTTTTTAAAAATTATTTTCTCCATAAATCAAAATACAAATTTCTCAATAGCATCATTATCTATAAAGAGTAAGAAATTTTCTTGAGAATAATATGAAGATGCCTTTTAATTAGCCATTATAATTCAAAGGAAACATAATCAATGTTGTTCAGAGATTGTTTAGGCGACTGGTCTATGCATAAATATCTAGCAAAATGCATCATTAAGAAGCTCTACATAAAAATCTGGGTCGATTTTTCCAAGTTCCATGATATGTGTGGATGTGGAAGTAATTAGATTAACCATTATCCTAGAGTTAGCTCAAGAGAGATGTCACTTGCATCTCCAATAGATGGCTTAAAAAATTGGGAAGTAGATGACAGAGTCAATGTGTTGCTTGTGCTGCTTCTAGTGTCCTTTCCTTTACCATTTCCTTGAAAATCATTCCAGATTCTTCCCTTGTTTTTTACATCATTGCCACCTATCAAAAGCTTCTCTTCTTGGTAATTTCTCTGCAAGAACAAGTGGAAAGGTTTAAAAGCCATTAGTCTGATCAAGCTCAAATAGAGAGAGAGAGAGAGAGAGAGAGAGAGAGAGAGAGAACCTGGGGAATGTAGCTAAGGGGTAGATCTTTGTAATTCATGCCCACATTTCCCATGGTTGTTGCTTCTAGGTATGAAAGTGGCTCGTGAATAACATTATTTTTATTCCGAGTTGCTTGCATCATCTCCTTCCTAGAAAAAAGCCCAAATTTGAAACCAAACGACAACAAATGTGATTTCTATGCATAAAGGTATATTTTAGTGACTAAAATTTTCAAACATGTTTAATAAATTAACCCTATTGTCTTTATTTCATTATCCTAATTGAAAATCTAAAAATTGGAAAGACAATGTCTCGTGCGAACAAATAAGTATTTTCATGTTGTTGTCTTTAAGTTTCTATGTATCCCTAATTAGTTTCAATCCCTTAGAAGAATTAACAAAAAGAAAAGAGAAATGAACCATGTTGCTTGCAAGCTAGTATAATTCTTAGGATAAAACTCTTGAAAGCAATATTGATTTCCATGTCTTCTGCCTGCATTCAGTCCTTGGGCATCATATTGATGACTTTGAATCTTTTCATTCCTTTTTGCTGCTTCAACCTCTGCAATAGAAAACCATGGAAGTTAAAAGTATGAAATAGTTTATACAATGATCACTCATTTTATGTAAGCTATCATTAGCTTGTAAAGCTTGTAAATTAAGTTCAAACCCATAAACATAATTAAACAAGATTAGAACATACATCAATGGTTATCTAGTAATTTTACTAAAAAAAAAAACAAATTAATTATATAGTTAACAATTTAAGATAATCTTTGAATGACCAAGAATGAACCATAGTTAGAAATTCTAAAGGCATTATTATATGGGCCAATTCTACAATTAACCTCATAGTAACCCCCTTAACACCAAAAGCTAATGTGGTAAGACAATCTATTCTAATTGCAAAAACCATAGGCTAACATGTTGGAAACTGATTCCTTGAATTTAGTGAATCGATTGGTTGGAAGATCTTCAAATTAGCATTGGTCAAGCTTAGTAACAGTCCAACACATCGTAGGATGGTTACCCATATAGCACATAAGTGTGCTGCACACAAGCTATAGAGTACGGTCCAAGTCATCAAAAATCCCAATTCATTTATACCCTAATAACCCCCCACCATCAACAACAAAATAATGTATCAATACACCAAATATTTTTTTATTTCCAATATTATCCCTCAGGTTGGAGGTGTAGTCTATCATTCTTTCAGGCATGTAGTTTTTTTTTTTTTTTTTCTTTTTGTCTCTCCAACCAACACAGACCCAAAACAGCCAAACACAACCTTGGCTAATGAGGAATGAAGCTTTTTATTTTTATTTTTTTTAGATAAGCAATGAGGCTCACATGATTATAGATTTTTTTAAGCACTCCTAGATGTTCTCTTAGTTGAGTCGTAAGACTCACATGATTATAGATTTTGTCAAAAATTAAAGAACAAGGGTCCATTTAAAAGATTGGAACAAAGAGAATCATTGGTAATTGCTTCCAAAGTTGTATGGAAATAACCAAAAAATTCCAGCTATTTAGGAAGGAAGTGATTCAAATAGTTTTAAGGAATAGGAGATTTTGAAAAAATATTTGAGAGAGTCGAATGGTGGAATAAAACATTTTTGGAAATAAAAAACAAGGATATAATGATTATTGGAGGAGGAACAAAATATCAAAACATTTTGTGCTTCAATAATAGTTATTAGAAGAAAGAGGGACTTCAATTGCAACATCAAGAAAGAGGTGGGAGAGGTAGTGAAGGATAGAAAAATAGTGAGAGAAGTTCATTTAGTACTGTAGTTAGCAATTGTCCTCATGTAATTTAGAGCAGGTGGCCTAGCTCCTCTATTCAACAATAGAGTAGCACTAAATTAATAAGTTTAGTCAGATCCCTAACTTGGAAAAAATCAAGTAAGTGATTGCATCCTTGTTAGCTTTGAAGGCCCTAGGTCCAAATGGTATGCCTCCCTATTTTACAAGTCCTAGTGGGACACAAACCATAGAGATCTCATGAAAATGATTCAAGTTTTTTTAAGAGAAGAGTATATTCTAAGGTAGTTAAGTCATACATTTATAGCCCTCATTCCTAACTCAATTAACAGTTAAAGTGGATGACTACAGGCTAATAAGTGTTCGTAATGTGGCCTATAAAGTAATATCCTATACTTTAGCTAATAGGATCAAACTAATTCTAAGGAAAGTAATATTTCCAGTGTAGTCACATTTTGACCAAGGAAGATGTATTTAAGATAATGTGATGTTATTCCAAGAGATTATGCATAAAATGAGGAAGAAAAGGAAGAGAGGGTCTTATGGAAATTAACTTCAATATGGCGAAGGCTTACTACAATTTCGAGTGGTGCTCGATCATTTTTAGGTTCTTTAAGAACTTGGCCTTCCAATGTGTGTTTTATAAATGTGTAACCATCCCAACATTTTTAGTCATCATCAATGGTGGCCTATGGGCTCCATAAAAAATCAATGAGGTTTGAGAGTCCCTTTTCAAATTTTCCTTTTTATTTTGAAAAATGAAGTTAAGATATGAAGCTTCCTTAGGTAATCTAAAAGGTATCAAAATATCAAATAGAATTAATATTTTTAACCATTTGATGTTTTCAAATGACTTACTTGTGCTTTATAGTGATAATAAGAAGAATGTGGAAACCACTAGGAAAAGCATGGAAATTTTTGAGAATATTTTTGGACAAAAGGTCAACAAAAACAAGTCAACCCTTTTGTTGAGCAAAAAGCATAGAAAGGGAAAAAGCTAGGGAGATTCAAAGTTGGTAGAATTTGGAAAGATGAAAAGAGGATGGTGTTAGCTAGGTTTGAACATTTTCAGGAAGAAGTCAAATCTCCAAACATTCAATTACTTATTGAAAAGACAGATTGGAACTTGAAAGGATAGAAGTCCCAGAGCTTGTGCTAGGTAGAACCACTATGGTTAAAGCAACACTTTCTTGATTTTAGGAGCTTATCCATTAAGTTTAGATTTTGAGGTCACCAAGAAGGTAGGCAATTAGTAGAGCTAAAAAGTGGGCAAGTCTTGGTGGGGAAGGAAAGAACAAGAGTTGTTCATGCATTTTAATTCATCAAAGACTCTTTATAGGCTAACTAAAGTAAAAGGTCTAGGGTTTAGGACTTAAGTGACTATTCTTACAAAGTTGGAGTGGTAGTTCTATACTATCCATAGGGTGATTAGAGTTCTTTATAGGTGAAGGTCATAAAGGAAAATTGTAATGACCCATTAGCTGGATTGGGCCGCTCGGGTGATATTATATGAGAGTTGAATTTTTGCTTTATTTGAGTAAAAATTTTTGAGGAATTAATTGTGTTGTTTTAGGTAAGGTGGAAAAGCCAAAGCAAAGGAAATTATACATATGTTGAATGGTCAACAAAGTCAAAGTAAAAGAAAGTAATTGCAAGTGAAGTGAAATGTGGAAAAGTCAAAAGTGAGTGGGGTGTGGGCTGCCGATTATGCAAGGTGTATATATATATATATATCTAATATTAGAATTCATTGCATTAATATATACATATGAAATAAGTTAATAAGGAAGGGGGTAAGTAATTCATGTAAGTAAAGGATTGAGAGAGAGAGAAGGTGGAACCGACGGGAGTGTTGGGAGGGAGCTTTGAGAGCAAGGGTTTCTAATTCTTCTCTTTTTTTTTTCCCTTGATCATTGAAGCTCAATGGAGGAGTTGGAGCTAACCAAATGTTGTTTTCCTCCCTTTCTTCTTTCCTCTGTTTGGTTCTCTGTTTTGGGTGCGTGGAGTGTAAGATTTCTCCTTTGTAGCATATTTCTTTAAGTGAGGACCCAAGGGAAGCTAGATAAGGCAAGTTTTATTCTCTCATTTAGCTCTAAAACTCTTAAATCAAGGTATCTATGTGATTTATCATTTAAAACCCTCTACTTTGGAAAAGTGGTTCTTGCAAAATGCCTATGTAGAAAGTATTGTAAATCTCTCTTATTTCTTGTTGGTTTATGATGAAACATTTTGGAACTTCAAATATGGTCTCTTCCACCCTATAATTTTAAGGAATGATGCTTTTCTTGTTAGGGTTGAGATCTTGAAAGATTTGTTGTGGCTTGCATGAGTTGTGAGGTTCTTGAATGTCATATTTCGAGCGACAAGATGCACTGCTGGTCAACCGTTGCCTGGAGGCTATCAACTGTTTTGTGTTGCTTGCATGTGGTGAGCTCTGTTGGTCAACAGATGAGCCCATGGTTGTCGATCATTACTGAGGGTTTGTCGATCGTTCCTACTTGCCCTTTACTATTAAAGTCATGTTGTTGCTTGGGTGTTTTTCGTTTTAGTTCAACATCTTGAATATATGTTTTTAGGGCAATGAATGTGCATGATTAGGCATGATAAAGAGTTAGTGTTGGGCCATATGTGGGCTTATGCATGGAAAGCATTTTAAGTGTATGGTTTCATATATTGTGTTGTGTATATATTTATGTCCTTGGGTTGAGCTATAGAAATGGGCCCCAAGGACCATATATTATATGTGTACCAAGGCCTTGGGTTGAGCTAATGGGCCCCAAAGACCTCATGGTATATGTTATGTTTAAGATTTTGGGTTGAGCTAATGGGCTCCAAGGACCGTATGTTGTATGTGAGCATAGGCCTTGGGTTAAGCTAATGGGCCCCAAGGATTGATTGTTATGTGTATAATAATTTATGTGGTTTTAAGGATATGTATACCTTATTCAATTGTGCATCAGATGAAAATGCATGGCATGGGTGCATTTTGTGTGGCTAATAGTTCTATATGCATGAGTTTATTTATTGTTGAATTCTATTCATGCCTCATGTTGTTTCTTATTATACTTGTCGGGCCTTGTGGCACCTTCTTGCTTTATATCATTTTAGGTTAAGACAAGGCTCAAGATGAGGGTGAGCCTAGTAGGGCTTGATCTTTTGGATAGATGTGTACAGATCTCTCCTGATTAAAGATCTATGGGGGTTGTTTTGGGATGCAGAAGAAGTTGGTAAGATTTTGTAAGTTAAGGCTTGTTGTATTATCTTTTGAGAAACTCTAACATGATGTAAAGAATGATGTATTTTTGTTGATGAATATTAAATGAATGTTGAAGCAAGAAAATAGTTGTGGATTTTATTGTTTATGAAAATGAAGTGGATGTTCTCAATTGAGTTTTATTCTATATCCATTCTCTTTGGCTGCTCCTTCTCAGTTTCCTTGGTCGTAAGGACTCCGAGAGCGGGGTTATCACAAAAACTACCTTAGGAAAAGCTATTTTATTGAGGAAAAAAATAGTTTGCCCAAGTCTTCTATGTGAATGAGTTTGCCAAGCTCAAAATAAATTATGTGTAAAAGAGCTTGTAGATTCATTGGTAATGAAAGGACTATCTAAGTTCAGTTGAACCCCTGGATTCCTACAACCAATTGAGACTTTTTTACCTCAATATAAAATCCTAGGAGTTGAACTTCGTGCGTTCTACAGGACGTGGTTGGTTGGAGATCTAGAAATTGGAGAATAGATAAGCTTGAAGAGCTTTCTTATGATAGAATATTGGAAGGTATTAGGCAAATTCCAATCCCAACTCAAAATGGGTAAGGTTATTGGGAAAAAATTGATGAGAAGAATAAGGTATTCTTTGAAAAATAGCCTTTATGATTCAATAGTAGAAGTAGGGGTCTCACTCTTTGAAGTATTTGTAAGGATGTGGAGAAAGATATTGGAATTGAAATTACTTTGAAGGTTGAAAATGCGTTTATGGAAGGTAGTAGCTAATGTTCTCTTTACAAAAATGGATTGAGATTGTATGAAGGGTGCAAGTCCTTAATAAATAATGTTATCTGTGTGACGATTAGAAGGAAACTACTATTCACATTTTTTCTTGTCAAAAAGAGCTAGAATAGTCGGGTTTCCTTTTTTGGCGATTTCACTATGATTGATTACTATTTTAAGTCATAAAAAGGTTGGATGACATCTGTTTTGAATCCACAAAATTTGAATCTTTAGTCCAAGAAGGAATCGTTCAACTTGGTTGCCTTCATAGATAGTATTAATGGCCAAATTCAGTATGAAGGGCTAGAAATCTTATGAACACGAATCAAGTAGAATGCAACAAAGGGGAATGTATGAATGAGAGAAGGGAAGCTTGGAAAGAGTATCTAGAGAGTTTCAATAAAGGCTAAGAGACTAATAGGAGCAACAAGCATACTACTAAGATAAATGTGAATGCAGCTTGGTTAAGGAATTCTGGTATCGGGGGCATTATATCTAGAGATTATATAGGGGAAGTCCTTTTCCCTAGTACAATATCTTGTAATGCAGTAAACCCCTTAATATTGAAGCTACAATGGTTAGAGAAACCTTTTCTTGTGTTTTAATAAAGAATGAGAGTCCATGATTTTAGAAACGAATTCTTTAAGACTAAGTCAACTAGGTGAGGAGAAACAGATGATGCTTTAGGCATCCCAAGTTAAAATCCAGCATATCAAAGTTCTTCTTAGGTTACAAGGAGGGTGGAAGATTATTCGTACTCACAAAGAAGCTAATGTGAAAGCACATGGACTTTTAGTTTGAGCTAGATTTACTAATTAAGGTGTTTGTTACACTTAGATAGTCTATATATATTCATTTGTTAAGGAGTAGTTTGTCAAACACCAATGTGTTAGCTCAAATTCTTTTGTTGAGAAATCTTTTTTGAACTTTAAGCTATAGTTTTGTTACTTTACACAAGGCCTGGTTTAAGTTTTGGGGTTATTTTTGTTTCGTTAAGAGCTTTATTCACCCTATTCCCAAAAGAAGAAACATATTGTGAATTTTGGCAAATAAAAAGATTTTTATGTAACATTAATTTAAGAACAACATGAGTAATATAATTCCTAGTCATTAATTATCAAAACAAGCTTTCTTTATGGAAAAATGTATCTATAAATTCTCTAAGATTACTTTTAAATTGAGTTAATTGAACCATATATTTGAAATTCGGAATTGAAATTTTAAATTCATTGTTGGGATATATTTTTGTTTAAAGCATTTGTATTGGTCCAAATCTATAGTGAATTTGAAAGAAAAAAATATATGAATTTGAATTGACACCTAGATAGTGTTTGGATCATGAGATAATGATAAGGGCAATCCATATATTCATGCTTATATATCATACCTCGTGCCAACAACTCATGCCTCGATATCCTATACATCTGTTGATGAGTGAAATCAAACTATTCAGACAAATATTGATAAAAAGGGAACTCCAAACATTAAGAAAAGTCCGAAAAATATAGTTCAAAATACTCTAGAACTATATCAGAACCTGGAGATGGCTCTTCACGTGTGATATTGTTAGCCCTTTCAAATTCATCAATTGTAAAATCATCTTTGGAGTTGCCCCTACCAAAAGACAAACAAACGAACAAAAGGAAGAAAAGAAACATCTCAATATCTTCATAATCTTCATCCGTTGAAGTCTCACTAAATGTGGAGAGAGAGAGAGAGCGAGAGAGAGAGAGAGAGAGAGAGAGTGATTACTGTCTTCTCCTCCGAGGCGTTGAACTGCATTCACAAAGCAACAGTGAAGGTCATGGGTCCATCGGAGGCGAGGCGTTTTGGAGCGGACATAGGGCCTGACACCGGGCTTTTGGTTTACCTCCGACACTGGAGTTTTCAAGAAGGGTCTTTTTGGCTGATCTTGCTGGTTGACAAGGGAAGAAGAAGAAGAAGAAGAAGAAGATCCCTTCATTTTAGAGAGAGATGGAGGGGGAATTAAGGGAGGAGACAAGGTTAGACTACGCCGAAACCTGAGTGAGTAAATATTGGGAGAGTAATGACTCTTCTCTGTGTGTTGTCTACCATGGCATTTTGGAACCTATTGTCAACTTTCTAGGATTGATAGTCACGAGGATATTGATAAACGGTGCAAAGAAACCGTCTGAATCTTTTGTTCGGTGATATAAAATGACCTTTTTAACCTTCTCAAAGCAGCAAAATAGTTGGTCTTTTAACATGGGTACATGCATCGATACACATGGATTTGCTTTAAATTTTTCTTTTATCAAAAGAGGATAATTTCCTAAAATAAACAAAAATAAAATAAAATTACACAACTCTCACAATAATCTTAGGATAGATCAATTAACATAAAGATTTCTAAAAAAGGAAATATATATAATAATCAAAGTAAAATTTTCGACCCTTTATTGATGTAATACTCTGATGCGATTTGTTAAGAAAATCAAAGCTAAATTATATTATGCTCACGCAATATAAAAATTAAAGACAAATGAATTTGACATAGTTTGACAAAATGCGTAAGTCGGTAGGCAAAATTAGTAAAAATTCACTATATGATAACATATTCACCAAAAAATAAATTATCTTACACATAATCTAAAAAACCAGTACACTTGAGGTTTTTGTTACTTGTAAATTTGTAAGCCCATATATGATAAATCAAACAACCATATTTATATATAGTTACTCTTAACATGTGATGGACCCTAGAGCTAGCCATTATAATTAATGATGCTGGATACTTGTGTGTCATTTTTCATTTACGTGTCACCTCTATGTCCTCGTGCGCTTGTGACGTGGATATATATTTGACATCATCAACATCCAAACTCACAATCCCATTAAAATTTGTCATTCTCTAAACTACACATCAATTGATGCACCTCCTCCTAATATGATAATTATAAACATAAAATAAATATGAACACATAAATGTCCAAAAATATATTTTGTGTAAATGTAGTACTTTCTCAAAATAATGAGATTTAATTTTAATATTGGTCTCAAAATAGAAGGCCTCTTGCTTTCCTTTGTTAGAATGGATAAAATTGTCATATTGTGTCACCAAACAACTGATTGGGATGGTCTCCTCACACCGTTTATTAATATCCTAGTCAAAGTGGGGAGGAAAATTCCACACGGAATTTCGCACTTGCATATGTTCAAGATTGCTCTCGTCATTCGGTAAAAATCGCCAGCCTGAAACTAGTTTTCTAGAATAAATGAAATAATATGTTTCATAATTTTTACGCAAAAACTAATATTTAAATAATACGCTTTGTACCTTTGATATTTGATTAAGAGATGGTTATACTCCTGAGGGTCTAAAAATAATAATGGCATCCCTCAACTTAATTTGTTGCACTAGCCTTGTCTTGTTACTTAACCCTCGTTAATTTTTCAGACTAAAATGCCTTCATCTTCCTTACTCTCTTCCTTTATCTCTCTTTCGACAAATAATTTAACTCTCTCTCTCTCTCTCACTCACTTTAAAAAAATCCACAATCGATTGGAACCATAGCCAAATAAATAATAAGGAACAAGCACTACTTGTACTCAAATGGAGATTGAAAAGAAGAAGACCCAATTTTGGCGTGCGTCTCCTCGTGATTTTTCAATTTGTTGGTATGGTGCTTGATTTTTATGAGGATAAGGGATTCTTCTAGATTTTTCAATTACTTGAAATTTTTGTCTTTTCTCTCTCTCTCTCTCTCTCTCTCTCTCGACAATCAAACCAAGCCATGTTGGGGTGGAAACCCAATAATGCTATGTTGCACACAATTGCTAAACTTCCTCTACTACCCCCACTGAGGTTGAGGATGCAAAACCCCAACAATTTGCTAATTCAACTTTGGCAATGTGACCAGTGTTTTCTTTGAATTTTCATATAATGTATAGTGCTTTCATAGAAAATATTTGGATATAGTTTTAGCACTAAAAAAATATAGTTTAGAATTAGATTTTCTAAATATATGCTTATAAAATAAAGTTCATCTATATATACATACTAGGGAATGTCCGTGCCTAAAAGGCACGGTGTAAATAATATAAGATTAAATAATATTAAGATTAAACATTGAATAAAAAATAAAAAATAAAGTTATTGTATATTTGTTTCCTTTCTCTTAATGTTTTATAATAAAATAATAAAAAAATAAATTAAAAAAAGTATTCTACAATCTGAATAAATTAAATTAAAATTTAAATATTAAACAATACATACTAGTTAATGCTATTGCTGCCAATCAAATATAAAAAAATTAAATATCAAATACTACTACTGCTGCTGCAAATAGAAATTGAAATTAAAATGCACACCAATCAGTGCTACTGTTGTTAATTAAATTATAATTACATAAGAAAAATAAACATTATATTGTCATTACCAAAAGAGTGGGTTAAAAGTTTACAAAAAGTGGGTTAAATCTTTATAAAATATGTATGTTTTACAAAAAATGTGTCAATAACATGTCTTCAAACATGTGTTTGCCTGAACTTCCTCCTCATTACTTTCCAAAAAGTCTTTGTATCAACTTGTATGTATCCCCAATGAGAAACATGCACAATAACCTGGTAATTTGTGAAACAAAAAAAATATTAATTAGTACATTTGTTGGAAATATACATATCAAAATATACTTTGAGATTAAAATTACCTTATTACATCCCCCATTGAAGCAAGGTAGTTGTATTTCTCCTTTTAAGCTCCATATATTTTTCAATTAAATCCTATAGAAGTCCATATTTCAAATTATTATTAAATTAAAATTTTTAAAAAAGTTATATAATCAATAGAAATAAATTTACATGGTTACCTTCTGAACACTACAACAACACTTCAGGATAAACAATATTTGTAATAGAATCTAAACAATCTTTAGGGAGCAGAATACTTATACGATCAAATGATGTACATCTGGACAATGCCACATATAATTGCCTATGGCTAAACACTGGTATGCGCAAATCAACCCCAACAAATTTAACAGATTGTCCTTGAGATTTATTAATGGTCAAGGCATATGTCAATTAGACTGAAAATTGACGTCTTATCATTTGAAAAGGCATTTCTGAAGAAGATGGTGCTAAAGATATCCTTGGTATGAATGACAAATTGCCAAACTTTTCTCAAGTTAAAATTTGAGCTTCAATTATGCAAGTGTTGCACCTAGTAACCATCAATCTTGTACCATTACATAGTCCATCTTTCGGTATAATATTTTTCAACAATATTATAGGACAACCCACCTTCAATTCTAACTTAAAAGTTGACAACCTGGGAGGATCTAATGAATTTAAATATTGATTAGGATATCTATTTGTAATGGTAGGATCGATTTCATTATCTTTAGGCATTTTATCTGCTGCAAGATAAGTATATAATCTCCTTGGAAAGATATTCAACACAGTAGTATTGATGTCACTAACAACATCGTTACGCACAAACAGAATTGTGCGTTCAGTTAAAAATGTTAGGGTTGACGTCTCTATCATGTTCAACTGTGGGTAAACTGTAGAGAGTAATTCATTCAAATCTTGATATTTATGTATTGTTGATGAAAGGTTAACGATTTCTTGAGGATTGGTCCCAATCTAAAAAAAGTGAAATCAATAAAAAAATAAGAATGGAAACACAATTTATTAATTTAAAATAATCTATATAATATGGCACAAAGGTTAAAGTAGTGTTACCTCCATTAAGAAATTTGTAAAATTTGCATTTTCACGACCTTTATGATTCAAGCGCATATTCAAATCCAAAGTTAAGATATGTATATACTTTCATAGAACAGAGTGCCTTAATGATGCATTTACAATTTGCTCACGAACTCCTTTGGGTATAACTGGTAAGATTTGTCGAAATTCTCCACCAAGAACAACAATAATACCCCCAAATGGCTTTTCACTATCACAAATATCTCTCAATGTACGATCAACCGCCTCAACACAATGTCTATGTTGCATAGGAACTTTATCCCAAATTATGAGTTTTGTTTCTCTAAATAACTCAGCTTGTAATGATTGTTTGCTAAGCCCACAATTCGAATTTTTCAAGACATCTAACGAAATGAAAAATGTTGAATGTGCAGTGTGACCTCCAACCAATAACAATGATGCAATTCCAGATGAAGCCACGGTAACAACGATATGCCCAAGGTTGGGACATTTCAATGCAATCATATTGTACATAAATGTTTTCCCTATTCCAGCACCCCTATTCAGAAAGAAAACAGTTCCTTTACTTTGAAAAACTGAAGAAGTGATTGTTTTATAAGCATTTCGCTATCCATTGTTAAGATAATCAATAGTAATTTGTGGATCTGTCTGTTGTGCCTCACTCTGCAGTTGTTGATGTTCGAATATCAATTGATTACCAACTACTGCACTCCAATTTGCAATAGGTTGTGGCATGGGTGGGAAGTCAATTAAACTTTTGTCTGATTCATGAAGCATTTGATTCAAAAGATAGAGACCATAATCTTTAATTTGAGACTCAGTTGGGTTAGAAATGGCAAATGATGTATGAATCTTATGTCCAAGGTCATTACATATATGCGTTGAGAATTGATTCCATAATGCACATGGATTTAGTGGAGAGCACTAGGTGAGAATAATACTAAACAATCTTCTCAATTGATATCCAATTTTCATAACTGCAGCCTCTTTTAAGCATTGTATCCATTCTTCATCATCTTCTAAAAGCCCTATTGCAACACATGCTAATTTAAATGTATCATGCACAACATTATCGATCGTGTGTAAAGACTGAAACGACTTTGGTCCTTTGATAACGGTTAGTAACAAACGCAAATAAAATCTTTCACCACAATTAGGGTTAGCAAAGTACATTCTACTAATTGCATATCCCCTTTCTCTTGATTTCCATCTCTTTTCTGACTTGAGCCAAACATAATGTAGTGGAAATTCTTGATAAGTGAATAAACATTCCTCTTCACTGCCAGCACAATATGCAAAGAAGCCAATAAGAGTTGACATTTGTTGACCACCTCTAGATTGAATCGTTTCTAATGACTCTTCTGGGTTAAAAACAATATGATGTATTCCAGGTAAATGAAGTGACAATCGTACAACTGTTGGCATCTCTACATGCAAAGGTTGACCAAATATTTACCAAGCAGTTTCTGGAGGTCCAATATACCTTGCATCGAGATATTGTTGAATCTCATTTATCATTCCTAACACCATCGTTGTATGATCATAACCCTTATAAATGTACTTATGTATATATACTTGACACATCTCATCCCGGCACAAACTTCCACATTTATATGACAGTTGAAAAGTTTAGAAATATATGCATTGGATGGTACGACATCCCTGTTATCAACTTCTTGTCCCCTCACAATATGTACTTGACCATTATTGCGACGACGATAGATAGGGTATCCATCTTGATCCATAGCTATTGTTTCTGTGAAAACTCGAGGGTATCTCTTAGTGCATCTACCATTTTCCATACATGGTGCTTGCGGATGTCTAGCACCACACGATTCATGTACCATACAACATTTGATAGTTTCAAAAAGCATAGGATCATCTTTTGGGTCTGAAAATTCTGCGCGGACCAATTTGTCTACTTGAGCACATGTCCAAATTTTGTCTGGACCCTTAAGAAATAAAAGTGCATGCATATGAGGGAGGCCTTATTTTTGAAATTCAATTGTAAAAACATGTGCAACTTTATTTTCAAACACTTTATTTGTTTCTGTCACCTTCATCAAATATTTTCTCTTCAACTTAAAAACATGGGCAATTAAATCAGGACGATCAATAGATTTTTGATATGATAGTAATGCTGACGTAATTTATGGCCAGTTGGGATTTGCAGTCATGGTAAGAAAAATATCTGGGTGTTGGTTGTATCGCGTGATAGCCATTGAATCTTGAAAAATTCCAAACATATGTCTAGGTCTACTAGTAAATGAAGATGGCAAAACAAACCTTTGACCAGTTTGACCAAGTCGCACATAATCTGGATCCATATCTGACAACTCTTGGTAAAGCTCAGCCCGAAGTTTTCCTTGATTAAGCTTGTAGTATGTCAATCGATTTTGCTCAGTTCTAGCCCAAGAATCTACCCAAAAGTCTTGAAATAGTTTCACACCTCTCAAAATTGTTGAATACTCTGTGGGTCGTTCAAACAAATGATAACTGTAAAAATCCATTTGAGTAAGTCGATCAGTTGAAAGTCGATCATACTGAACATTCCACAATTTCAACTCAGGTTCACATCCAAGCTCACCATATGGAAATAATAGAACATAATGTAATGGCAAGTATGTTAGGTGACATTCGTTAATTTGCATCAACTCATTATTTCCTCGAAAATGTAAGATAATATCTCTCATTCCACTTGCCTTTGTTCCATCACCTAGTATTACAATCGCAATCTCATTTGCGGCTGGTAGATTATATCGATGTCGATCAGTTCTTGAATTGTAATGAAGATGAGCAGATAGATTATGTCTTGCTGAGTCCAATTGATGTAAAATGGCATGAGTCTGGTGAAATTTATCTACAAATGCATTAACTTGCAATAAACTATCCTGAATAGTTTTAAGAACATCTCTTCTCAAGTTAAGATTTTTACGATTACGAATTTCTAAAGTTGAATCAGGGTCATAGATATACAATTGAGCATAACTCGCATCTTGTCCTGGTTGTGGTTGTAGTGATCTTGTTCGATCTCGCAATTCCCTATGAATTGTGAATGATGTAGGGCCCCTTCCACTAAGAACTCTAGGATCCAATGTAGCACTAAGACTCGTAAAAGCATTGGTCGCATTGTACATTCGAGTATAACTTCGAAAGGATTTTGATTGCTTATTATTCCCTCATACAACGCCTGAAGTGGTGGAGGAAGTGTAATAAGTAAAGAAAGCCTAATCTTTCCTTCCAAACAAGAAGTTCCGAATAAGGGACGCTTCATAAATGATTTTGTCAATTTTTCATCCATCTAATGTAAGGCTGAACAATAAGGACATAATACATCCATTTTGCTAAGATAATGGCAGAAATTATCTTTGTGTGCTCGGGCATCAATTGATGTACTTATAGGCATATTTTCTAATTCATCATCAGTACATAGATCTTCTTGAAGAAATCGATTTATAGAAGTAGACCTATGAATATTTATGTATGAATAAAAATTTGTAAAACAAAAGGGTATGAGCAAAAATATGTATTTCAAGATTATACACAGTAGTTTATCGATTCCTTTGTTGAGCCAAATATGTGCTTGGTATAGAAAACGAACATGTAGAATGATGGGTAACCATTGTTCATTTTTGTGCCGAATGAGAATCTTTAGTTATTGTTTCCTACTCCAGGTGAGTGCAATTGCGACGAATTGGTGTTAAAGAAGGTTGTTTTAATTGAACACATTCTTCTATTCCCTTTTGTTCTCGTTGCAAGCATTGAATTTCAAAGTATGACTTATGATTTTTTTCACACTCTCGCCGTGCATGTTGGGCCAATGCAACTTTTGATATTACATTATCCATTTGTGCTTAAAATGAAAATATTTTATCATTGGTGCAAAATGAAACTATCTTCTTTGTTTCTTTCTTTTTTCATGCATTTTGTTTTTTGCTATTCTCTTCATATAAGTAACAACTTATGGATGGTACATTATATTATAAATGCACATGTATTCATGCAAAATAAAAATAAATAAATTTGAAAAATACATACAAATAATAGCAAGTTACAGGAAAACATATTACAATCATTCTACAAAAATAACACAAAATAACAAATTCATTTTATGCACTAATATCACTTGACATACATTTGTCATTCTCTTGTCACAATGAGCCATCTGTATTTACTGCACGAACACAATGTTTGTACTTACCGTATGAACACATATAACATTAAGGTCGTGCTCATCACGAATGACCACACCAACATTTCTAGATAGGGTTGAAGGAGCAAGGCTACAGAAATGGATTGTGAACAAATTAAAATCTATATAATAAAGTGGTAATAGCAAGAGTATATATTTCAATTTTGTGTTAAAGAAGATTGTCTTGGGTTAATACATTCATTTGATATTTCTCGTTCTTTTCGTTGGACCAATGCAGCTTTTGATAACACATTATCATTATGTGCCTAAAATGAGAATAAAATGCGAAGATTATCTCCTCTCTTGCTTTCCTTTTATCATGTATTTTTTCTTCCTTTTAACTAACTTTTATTCTTCACTCTGTTGAGTTGTTAGTCACATAAGAACCAATACATATATTAATGAAAACTCACTATACATATTAAGGACACAAAATTGCAAACTTACTACCCATCTCTTTAGCATGTAATGTTTTCTACTTTCCTTTTCACTTTTCTTGTTATTTTCTTAAAAACTTCTTAGAAAAAAAAATTTAAAAAATGTAGTTTCTTTTTTATCATATATTCGTTTTCTTCTCTTATATTTTTATATTATTATGTTATGCTGTAAATGCGACATGTGTTTTTCTCTTATTCATTTTCTTCTCTTTTTAATGCTTACTTTAACATGCTTTAGATTAATGCTTACTTTAAAATGCTTCAGAAAAACAAAATTCAAAATAAATATTTGAAAAAAAATATTTTAAAAATAAAACATAATGGTTTTTGAAATAATAAAAAGAGTATATGATACAAAATTTCTAAAAAAATTTATATGACAATATTCAAAAAAGAAACTTTTAAAAATTGTTGAGAAACCAGACTATGGGATGGGCATTTTTCTTCCATTTGCTAGAAGGGGTAGCCTTTTCTTTTTCCTTTGCTTTTGCCTATAATAATAAAAAAATAAGTAGACTATATTTATAATTTTTTTTAAATGATAAGAAAATACATGTCTAATGTTGGAGTGATTTTTAGGCTTACCTCACGAATGTGAATAGTATTAAGGTCATGCTTATCACGAATAATAACATTAACATTTCTTTCTTGAAGAAATCAAACTTATATATGTAAACACTTTAGAGTGATAAATAAAACTTTATGCACAAATAAAAAATTAGTAAACGAAGTCGATATTATGGTTTGGTGTAAGTCTCCATCCACTTGTAAAGTATGAGGAAAAAAGATTAGATATGATAAGTATTTTTTTAAAAAAACAATAGGCCTTACATTAAATTTATATGAAGAAAAAAAATAACTCACGTGACCAAAAATAGTAATATTATCCATAAGTGTTGCATTTCAACTTAAAAAACAAATAAGCTGCTACCAAATCAGATAATAAAATTAAATATTTTATTAAAATAAATAACTACCATGGATAGAATAGATGATGAGGAGAAGAAAAAAAAAAATATAAACCAAAATGATAAAAGGCCAACCCAATGTTTAGAATAGATGTATTTTAACAATCACATTAAAATGATAAAATTAAAATCGGGGCATAATTTTTTAGAAATAAATTAAAACCAAAATCAAAACCTAGTATGAATAATTTTCACTTGGAAAGTCTAAGAGGAATAATTGGAAAGTAAAATTAAGGAAGATGAAGACCCTGATTTTTTACACCCAATAATTTTTTATAAAAATAAAAATAGCATTTATTATATTTTGGTACATGAAATTACCATTGATGTTGGGTTAAATGGGCTTCCGAGAAAATTGAGTCTTGATAAAGGATTTGCTTGGTTTTTGGCTTGAAATTTTCACCTTTATTCGATGAAGAGACTATTTTTAGTTGTTTAATTTAAATTTACAATTTTCAATAAGTTATAATTTACGTACACTACTCCTATGAGTTATAATTTTTCTCAGAGAAACTTAAATAAGTTATAATTATATAAAAAAAATAAACACATATATTTGGGTCCAACTCATGAAAAAAATAAAATTGTATAAACACATAATTTGGGTCCAATACTAAATTTCCTTTCTCTAGAAAGATGACAAAAATTACAATTTACAATTTTTACATAGATACACATACACATGACAATTTAAATTTAATTGGTTATTAAAATTAATATAAAAACATTCTCAATTAAAACTAAAACTATATTACATGGAAATGTATATGAATGAGTGAGATGAAATTTAATACTTCTGACCAAGGTACTTAATTATACAACTTTCATTCATTTTAATTGAATTAGATCAAATGGCCCACTATCTAAATTCTTAATTTTTAATTTTATTTTACAAATTATTATAAATTATTACTAACTTTAAATATAATTATTATGAATTCATATTTATTATTTTCCATTATATTATTAATTTTAAATAATTATAAATTTATTTTACATGATTGTGTTGGGTCACGCCAAGCCCAAACAATGACAGGCTCTATGTTGGACCTCTGTATAACTATATTAAAAAATTTAAAAATACATACAAAATTCCTTTATAGTACAACACACCCATTCATACAAATTGCACACCCATTCTAAAAAATAATAAATACATACAGAATGTACAAAAATAATTGCACAAAATACATACAAAATGTACAAAATACATATAAAATGACTACAACACACACAAAATGACTACAAAATACACACATATACATGGGACCTGTAACACCATCGCCATGATAATGATAGATATTACATAGACATATACATATATGAATGCTGATCTGAATGGGACATAATTCCCTATGCTTAATAATAAACTGTTATGCTTTTGGTCCCAATCTTTGTTTCCAGCGAGATTTAATTGCCTTCAACGAGAGCCTCTTTCATCATGCTTTGATAATGGTCAGAATTAGTCCAGATTTCTGAATTTGTGCTGTTAATGTTACCTTATGAAACACAACAAAGGGATTAGTAGAAACAGTAATCTTAAAGAGTAAATTACTCTCAGTTGCTCCGTTATTCTTCTTTTATGTTATGCTGCACACTTAGCTTTGTTCTGTTGATTTGGGTGGCCTTTACTTTATATTGTGCTTTGTCTTGTTAATAGCACAAATTTGCTATACACACACACAGAAATAAATATCTAATGCAAGTAATGTTGCTACAGCGCGTATACACGCACACAAACACACAAAATAGGTACAAAATTTTGCAATAGATACACACACAGACACACAGCGCGTAAACATACAGTAAGAATTTTGCTACAATAGTATACACATTTTATAATATATAGCAATTACACGCACACACACTAAATACATACACACAAAATACACACTCACACATAACAGAATATACACAAATTGACTACAACGCACACAGAATGTAAATACACACACACAGAATGTTTTACCTGGGCTCACTGCCTTAAGGAAGAAGACGTACGTACACTGTGCGCTTTTTGGGCATTCACGGAAGAGTGCTTCTTTAATCTTTATAATATATAATATAGATTATTATATACATGCATACATATATATATGCAAACACGGCAGAGTGATGCCTTGCTTCTTTAATCTTTATAATATATAGATTATTATATACATACATACATACATACATACATACATACATACATCTATGAAGGAGAGAGAGAGTGACTGAGAAATCAAAACAAAACCCAAAATGAATTGACACTGTCAAATCCAATTGCACCAAAGGAAAATGCGTAAAGGCATAAAATTTGCAGCAAACTCACCACAATTAGACGCAGTCTTAGACGCACGAAGAAAATATGAAGGAGAGAGAGACCCAAAAATCTGAATCAACTTGCATGCAGCGACATATGTCCAACATTCCCTGCAAGAGAACAAAACCCAGAAACCACATTGCACAAAAAATCCATTGCGCTCTCCATCTACTTGAGACCAAATGGAAAATACAGACCCTCATTATATTTTCTAGAAGAAGAAGAATATTTAAGTATAAGTATTAAATACTTTAAAAATTAATTTTAAAACTACAGGAATATATATACATACACACAGTCGCTATATACATACAATGAGGAGAGAGAGAATGAGAGATAAATACACACTGTAATGCCCCACTTTTCCAAATACACAACAACATGGAATATAAGCAGACATCACCTATGGGCGTTATGGAAACCCTTACCAACGGAAACGTTGGATCGAACCTGAAAGCTTAGCCAAAGCTAAATAAAGGGGGTTTCCACTGTATTTCTTTTATGAGTACAAGAAATGTTCATGACCTTCAATACTCCAAAAGACAACACATCACTATAGGTACAATTGCAGGACACTCATACTCTCTCTCTCTCTCTCTCACACACACACACACACACACACACTTCTTACAACCTTGAGTATCCTAGTTGTTATTTATAATGCATTATTCGAAAACTTCCAAAATCTAACAAACGACTCTTATCATATTCATAGTACATAGTAACCCCAACTTATACCCTTAACAGCATAAAAGGTCATTCCTAGCCATACATAACCCCTATTTATACAAATGCGATACACAAGTCTCAAACAAATCCAAGGGTTACATAAGATACATAGCATATGAACAATATGAAGTTAAATTAAACATCGGCCTCCTCATAGCCTTTTCTTTTGTTTTTCACCGAGGTACCTGGCATGCTAATATACTTGGGACGTTGAATGTCCCAGGGGTATGAAACACCCAAGTTAGATAATGACATCTAAGTGAGTGCATCAAAAAAGGAAAGCGTGCATGTAAATGAGCTATGCAAATGACATGAAACCATCCGTGTGGTAGTGACGCCAAGGTGTTGCAATCACCCCCGCTGATCTATCATGTTCTCACATCTCCATGACTTTTCACCAGTCTAATATGAGATCCTAACTTCAGCTAGCCACACACACCAAGTGATGCATGGCAAAGAAAGAGAAAATATTCGGTTTAAATGAAAGTCATGCTTATACAAGTAATCACCCTTACCCATATGAAGACAAAATGTTCAGTATGTAGCATAAGGATGCAAAAAGAACTCACTTTGCTGGTTTGGAAGCGTTAAGGCACTGTTCACAGGGTTGGAGAATGTTTTTCTACAAAAATAACATACTTTCGTAACTTAAATATAAAATATTTTTATATAGGGTCCTAGGGATAAAATAGAAGACTAATACTGCAAAATTTAGGGCCAGAGGGGCCCCACACGCACTGGGGAAAGGACCCTCACGCGCTGCACTCACAGTAGGCAGGTGGCACGTGAGCTGCACGCTTCGCCCCTCTCGTTTTGACCGCTTGTTTTTTTGGCTCGTTCTCCCTCGTTCGGACTCTGATTTGACCCCCGTTTGAACCCACATGACCCTTATTCAATTCTCTATCGAACCAAGAAAAGAAATTGGACTTACCTTATTGTTTCACTCCTTTTACGGTGGCGATCCAAATTTTTTGGGAAAGTATTTTTCCACCTCCTTCTTTGGCAAAGTTTCTCCTCTCAAACTCGCCTTTTTCCTCCTCTTGTTTAATAGTGAGAATGTACCTTCTAAAGGCTTAATATTTATTGGCATCCTAGGTTAATTCGGGTGTGCCATGTGTTGCTTGGATAAGTTATGAAATCATTGCTTTCGTAGGATCGTGCCACGTGTCCCTAGAGATTTGTGCATTTTTATGCCCTTGCGACAAGTGCCCTTGAGATATGAGCCATCACATGTTTAATTTGATTTTCAAGATTCTCCATCATTACATCCTATATGGTAAATTACATTTTCTTCATTTCCCATCATTGCTCATGATTACATTTCCAAGAACTAGTTAGCTCATTTGGTTTCCTTAACCACTTAGTTACAAGATATTTTAGGTTTCTCACAAATAACTCAGCCCAAAACTTATTTGTACTTACGACACTTGAGCCCTAGAATTTCTTAAGATGATGCCCCCTTCATTAGTCTCCATGATTTTTTGAAAAATCCTTCATTTGTTCCTCGGAAGTTCACCCAAGATTCACACATGTGCCTACCGAATATTTCAATTTCAAAGGAAATGTTTTATTTCTCCAAGTATTAGAACCTAATAATCTCAAGTATTACATCATATATGAGTTGAAAATCTAGGATGTTACACACACATAGATAAGGGATGAGGGATACATACTTTGAGCAGTGACTTAGAACTTCATGTGTGGTGGCAGACAGAAATGAAGATCAGCAAACTTAGAGAAAAATGAACAGAATAACGAAAAAGCAAATAACATGGCATAACGGAAATGCACATACAAACACAAAATCTAAAGCTGTGATATGATGCGGAAAATAGAACTAAAACTAAAACTAAAAGAACTATATACACACAGTGACTACAGTCGCGATGGATATACATACAGTGAGGAGAGAGAGATAAGGGATCAGAGAGGTACACAATGAATGAGAGATACACACTTTGAGCAGCGAATGGAGCTTCATGGACGGCGGTCAGAAAGGGGCGGATAGTTGAGGGAGTGGGAGAGAGGGAAAAAAAGAGAGGGAGGTAATGAGTGAGAGAAAGAGAGAAGAGTGAGACGACGGGTGGGTGGGTGGCAGTGATTGAAGGAGTGGGAGAGAGAGAGAAAGACATTTTGAGTTGCCCACATATCCATCAATCAGCCATTGAGCTGCCGCAAATTGGAGAAGGATTGTTGGGTGGGAAGATTTTTAATCTCAACCATCAAATACATAAAAAATGATCCCAGCCATTGAAATGTCTCAAAAGTGAGACATTTTCAAACACCACCCTGTTTTATTATATAGATTTAGTTAAAGATTATAAAATATATTTTTTGTAATTAAAATACAATTTCAAGATATATTTTCTATAATTATAATATTTTTTTAGGAAAAAATATATATCTTTTAGCTTGGATTTAGATTTTCAAGATATTTTTTCAAATAAAATTTATATTTATATATAGAGTTTAGAGAGAGAAAGAGAGAGGAAAGGAGAGAACCTAGGGATAAAATAGCCAATTTGTAAAAATTTTTACTAGTAATGCTCGCCTTTTCTATTTAAAAAATATGAGAGCTACTTTTTGCAATTAGAGCAAAGCTCAGGGTTGGTTATTATCATTTACTCTTAAATTTAATTAGAATGATATTATTACTGCGAAATAATTTTCATAAACATATTTTTACAATCATTTTTCTTCTACTAAGAACTCGCAACTACTATTCTTAAGGTATTCACTAGGTGCACGTAATAACCCATAAAGTAATGCAATCAGCTAGATGCATCAAGAAATGAGTTTTGTTGGGTTTATGTAATCTAATAGTACCACATGCCTGAAAGGGTGAATTGGGTGTTTATAATATTTATAAATTTCTGGATGATTGCAAGAGAAATATAAAAGTATTGAGTAAAATGCAAAAAGATAAATATCAAAGTATGCAAATTACAAAAAACATTTTGAGTGATTCGACTTAACCCAGTCTACATCCATTGTTCTAGTTCCCCACTAGAGATTTCGAAATTCACTAAACAATTTTCAAGTTGTAGACTACAACCTATTACACCAACTAGCTCCAAGCTAGTTCTTTTAGCACATCCTATTAGGAAAAATATAATACAAGAGATTCAAATCTAGTAACACTCTCTCTGAAATCTATCTAGCTAGAATAAGGCTTGAAGAAATATTTACAATGAATACAAATAGTGTAATGACCCGGAATTTTGGAAAAAAAATAATGAAAGGAAATAAGTCAATTGCTTCTATGCTAATTTAATTATGGCTCGCTAGTTATTTGTTGGCTAGGAAGAGGATCTGTGTAGTTTGAGGATTTAAGTAGCTAAACTTGATGTGGAAGTTCTAAGTTTGAGGTGGAAGGAAGTATAGAAGGGCTAAGCAAAAGGGAATTATTCTAAAGGAGTGGGATATGGAGTAATCAAAGGCAAATGAGGAAGCAAAGATGTTGAATGTCGAGGGGTCCAAGTTAGAGGTGTTGGGAGATAGGTTGCTAACGATGTTGGAGGAAATTGGGATTGGTCGATCGACAAATAGAGGGTAGGCTGTCGATAGATTGGTGGAGAATATTCTATCTGTCGATAGATATGAGTGATATGTCGACAAGTTGTAAGGTAAGGGAGGAATTTATCGACAAATGGGAGTGAATCTATCAACATATTGGAAATGATGGCTTCTAGTAGTGGACATATGTCTTCGAAACTATCAATAAACTTTAGCTAGGCTTGATTTTCTAGGCCATTTAGCTTATAAACTCAAGTGGGATGAGGGAGAGAAGTCAGTGGAAGCTTGTTAAATGTGGGAGAAGGCCGAAAGGCAGTGAGTTCTCTTCTCTTTTTCTTTTCTTCTTCTCTCTTTCTCCTTTAGTTATTGGTGCTTCAAGAAGGGATTTTGTGGAGAAGAGGCTGATTTTCCATCACCTTCTTCCTTCTCTTGGGTGGTTTCTTCAAGGTTGGTGGAGATTGGATTCTTGTAGGAGCTTTTCTAAAGCATGGATAAAGGGTGTAGTATAGTAAGACAAGTTCTACTTTTTCTTCTTTTTGTGTAAGAGGCAAGTTCATCTTCTCTTTTGATTATGGATGTGAGATCCTCTGTTCCTTTCATCACATGTAAGATCTCTCCCATTTGTTCTATATGCAAGTTCTCCACCTCTTCTCCTTTCAAGAGGTAAGATCTAATCTTTCTTTGAGCTCCTTAACTATTGAATCAAAGATTCTTTGTGGTTTAATCACCAAAACCTCCTATTTTTAGGGACGAGCTCATTGAAAGTGTCTATGTAAAAAGGATTTTAAGTCTTTATTGATTTTTGTTTATTCTTGTTGAAGTGCTTTGGAGCTTAAAATAGGATTTGTTCTACCCTATAATCATTTGGGAATGGTGTGGTTTTTGTTAAGGTGTAGATCATGCAAGCATTTTTTGTGAAACTTACATGCTGGTGTGAAATCTCGGGTGGCACGGCATTCTATTGGCCGACAGATGCCAAGGAACTGTCGACCAATAATTATGGGAGGTTGTCGACTGATTATGCTTTTGTTCTTCTATAAATGACAAGTTGTTTTTTAAGTATTCTTCTCTTAAATTCACCTCTTGGATAGATGTTTTTGGGGAATAAATATGCATGTTTGGGATTATCATAGAGTTAATATTAGGGTTGTTTGGAATTGTAAAATGAAACGCATTTAATGTGCACATTTTCATGTGATAAGTTTTACATGCTATGACACATATATGTTGTAGTGTTGGGGTTCAAGTTGCATTCATTGGGGGTTATGCTTTGTATTTGTTGGGAGTGTGAATATTAGCATGACATAGTTGGCCTGTTGAGTGCTAACTCATGTATGATAGGCGAGCATATGCTTGTAGAGCATTTCGCATGTGTGAATTACTACGTGGGTGTAACATTGTCAGATGCTTGACATATTGGGGCCTTGCTATCACATTTATGCTACAAGAGCTATTGCATTTTCTATGTGTTGCATTGCATGGTTACTGATGCGTGTGGCGACTTTATCCACTGGGTACCCGAGAGCGTGGCTCGCTATGTTATGATGATCTTGTATGAGCATTGGCTCGAGTTTATATTGAGCGTTTTAGCTCATACTTTTGTTATGGTGTTATGATGGTTACAATGGTGGTGGTTCTAGTATGAGAACTCCAACTCATGATTTTTACATGCTAGCCAATTCATGGCAACTGCATGTTTGTATACAGGACCTTGGGTGCCATTGAATAAGTACCTTATGTGGGCCCTAAGGACCATATGTGTGCATTTCTACATTTATATTGTTAACTTGACATTATGATTCATGGTATGGGATGACACATTGTAACTACTCGCCTCACAAAGCTCCCGCTAGTAAAGGAGATCCGTGAGAGAGTCATTACTATAAGGTACAAAAATAGAAAGTCATAAACCCCATGTATATACATATACAACACCAAGTCATCACAATGCTCACTCCAGGCTTAATCGCCAATACAACACAAAGTATAAAAAAGGAAAAAGGAAATTACAAAATAACACTTAGCTCCCTGCCCTCAACACAACCCCCAAGGATCTTCAAGTTGGGAAGACATCTGTACACATATCTAACATGACCCAACACTAGCAGCTAGATCTGTCACCTTCCATAGCCTTCCCTTTAACTTTACTTGGAATGGCACAAGAAACAGTATGAGCCACAAGGCTCAACAAGTATATGAAACAAGCACTAACAACAAGTAAAGTGTCATAACACAACAACCATAAATGAATAAAAAGGTAATCACAGCGGCCAATAGCAAGTATAAGGTCACATGAGTAAAAATAGCACAAACACATGTCATCCCTAAGTTTGCCTCACCAAGATGGAATAATAGTGGAAATAAAACGAATAGGATAATGTCAAGGGTTCTCTACCACAAGTAGAATTGTCAATGGACTAGCCACCATGGTGTCCCCTATGGGGTTTACCTACTAGAAGGTGAGACACTAGCCCAACCATACTATTCACACAAATCCAGGAATAAGGGATGATATATGCACATATCCATATCCCGACACTATATATCCCGATAATATCAGACACTCGAGGCTAGAAAGCTCCCAAGGCAATTCCCGAGGCCAGTTAGCTCCACCCAAGGTCTATATATATAACAACTGACACTTGGGGCCAGAAAACTCAACTCTAGGTTAACACCCAAGGCCAGCCAGCTCCACCCAAGGTTTACACACAACTTATGCCACGAGGTTATCGAGGCCAGATAGCTTAACACCTAGGGTATGCTCCCATATGCACGCAACCCTAGAGGCCAATCAGCTCCACTCCATGCCTTGGCTCACCCATATAACATACCCAAATTAATATATATAAACAAGCTTATAATATTTCACCAAGTTACTAAATTCGTGTAACCCCAAATCATGCCCCAACCATATCCAAAAATGCCCAAGTAATCCCTCAAAAGAATCTAGACATTCTTATGGATCATGAAGAAATCATCCCAAACTCATTCTTTCAACATAAGCCTCTCATGAACCCCAACTCCTCTAAACATGTATTGGAATCAAGAGGAAACCACTCAAAACTAGTTCAAATAATTCAAATTCTATACCCAATCAAATCTTATTGAGTCTAGTTTACAACACAATAAACGGTTCATGAATCCAATATTTTTACAAAAAGTTATGCTCAAAACAATAGAGCATGCGCAAGCTATCAAGATTAAAAATGGTCGACCGACAGGAACGAAACTGTCAACCGATAGAGGCCTTTTCACCCAAAATGTCAACTTATTTAGGTGATGGTCGATCAAAAAAACCCTCTACACCAAGATTGTCGCCAGATTATTGAAACGGTCAACTAACGGCACCTTTTAAGCCATGAACGACCCACATAGCACCCAAACTATATGCAAATAACACCAAATTCTTGCATGCAACTACACCCTAACAATAACACGCCATTCCTTTTAGAAATACGGGGTGAATCAAGTCCCCGTTTAGATGCTAGACATGGTTTATCAAAAAGACAAGAAAAATGACGTGAACCACAACCAACTAGGTTTGTACAAAACCTCATTCCAGCGAAGGGTTTTATGGAAACTTAACCCTAGAACGGATGTCTCAAGAATCACGAAGGAGGAAGAGATTCAAGGCACACACTAACAAGATTCCAATAGAAGAAATTACCATGGAAAATAGATGAGATAGGAACTTGCCCCAATGGTTGAATGAACCTGAAGAAGAAGACAAACCACCAACCGAGCTTTTGAGACCGATAACTAGCCCTCTACTTCAACAATCGACACCCTCTTTAGCTTCAACAAGAAAGAGATGGAGAATGAGAGTTGGTGGAGCAAGAGAAAAAAGAAGGATCAAGAGAAAGGGGAATAAAATTGGAGAAGATTCATACAAAAGCCACTTTTATACTCCTCCATCTTTCCCATTTTACCTTTGTTCTTTGCAAAAATTCACAAGATTGCCACTCCCCATTTGCCACAAGATTCACACTCTCACACACACACCCGGTTGCACCAATTTCTCCTTAAATCCCAAGGCTTAATTTTTGACTTTTCCAGATCTTTGCCCTTGACTTTCTACCCCTTTTCACTTCCTTTGAGTTGGAATATTCCACACACACACATTCAACGCACATATCCCTAGTTTAACTTCCATTTTTCAAAACACTTAGAATATTCTTAACCTTTTAAATCAATTTTATCAAAATATAGCACACACCCACCAAGGCCACATATTCTAGACCTTGCTATCGAGTCGTTACATGCATTTTGCATTACTTGAATTGAATAAGGTTTAGTTCTTGAGTAAGTCAACTTCCAGCTCTGTTTTTCTTTTCTTCTGTATCTACTTATTAGGCCTTGTGGCTCATATTTACTTCTCACCATTCCAGGCACCGGCAAGGGTAAGGACATGTGTAGCACCCCAAAATAAAAGAAAATAATTTCAAAATTTTTAGAAATTTTCCAAGTGACTATGAAGTAGTTCAAAAAACTAAAAGTCAGTGTAATAAGCCGAATCCATTGAAAGAAGTACCCCATAACTTAGATACTTAGAAGAATGACATGATATTGACGAGCATCTTGAGACGAGATTTATGACGCTAAAAGAAATTAAAATAAAGACAGTTTTCGGTATAACTAAAATATAGCTTGAAAAATTGAATGATCGTATGAGATTTTCAAAAAGCCAACAGAACCTTGAGGGGGCTCTAATTTTATGTAAGTATCAACCCTAAAGTGGTTTCAGAATGAAACAAAGGTTATGTGAGGACACTGGGGCAAAAACATACTTATCGAGTAAGCCCTGAGTTATTAATTTTGAATTTTAAGCATCTCGATGAGGATTAATTAAATGTTTGTGGGTGTAATTAGAATTAGAGAAAATACCCAAGCAAAAAGATGAAGAAATTTAGGAATTAAAATGAATAATTTTCTAGAATATTATATTACATAATATATTATATAATATAATATCTAATTATATATATATGCATGGTTGTGGCTAGAGTTTGTGGGTGTCTATGGGTGAAAGGTGGGAACGCATAGGAAGTATTACATAATATATAATATGCATACTTGGAGCCCAAGTGTAGACAAGTATAAATAGGCATTGGGCGTAAGGTGGAGAAGGACAGGGAAGAAAAGAAGTAAAGAAGAATCAAAGAAGAGGAAGAAGGAGAAGGTAGTGGTGGCCATGGGGAAAAAAGGTGTTCCAGCAAGCGGTGGTCATGGTTGGCTGGTGATTGGTGGCCGAAGGCGACTGAAATTGGCTGCAAGACCAAAGCGACAGCCATTGCCACAAGCTTAAAACGACCATGGCAGCAAGTAGTGACTAGCATAGTAGGAGGCGGCGATGGCGGCGATCGCGCGACAGTCTAGGGTGGCCGGTGGCGACGGAGCTGGCCACAACAGTGGCCGGCAGAGGCCCAGGTAGCGGTGGTTGGCGACAACAATGCGTAAGCGTGTGCTGGAGAAAGAAGAAAAGAAAAGGAAAGGAAAGGAAAAGAAAAGAAAGAAAAAAAGGGAAAATAGGGAAAAATGAGGGGAAAATGGAGAAAAATGGTTAGAAAATTCTAGAAAAAATGGGAAAATTCTGAAATTTAGTTTAGGGCTAGAGGAGCATGCTTGAAGCCAGTAAATTATCTGGACAAGTGTTACGAGGTAAGGGCACACATACCGAAGAAGCCTAAAAGGCTAAGTCAAGGTAAGTGATTTTTCTTAGGTATTATTTTATGAATTTTGGTGGTAAAAAAATTGGAAAAATGTTTGAGGAATTATTTGGTGTGGAATTATTGAGGAAAAATAAGAAGAAATAAAGAAAAATTATGAGGAAATTAGAAAAGATAAAACGTTGATATCCGTGAATAAATATGATGGCCAAGGTATGTTGAGGTTCTGAATTGAGTACATTAGAAGCCTAACACAAGAATCAAGATATTTTGAGATATGTTTGAGGTGAGTGTTAATTCTTACCTAATTGGTTATTTTCCAAAATAATATGCAAATGCTTTATTTGTCATATTGTCATGTGTTGAGATGCACAATACATTTAGAAATGGATTCATATGATGTGTTGTGATGCATTTGTACATTCATAATATTTCTTTGGCATGCATCATATGTGGAATGATGATATCGATAATCTATCACAGATGTTGTAAGTACATCCTGCCCTTGGAAGTAGGGTCGCATAAATGATGATTAACATCATGATATCGCTAATTATCACGAATGTTGTAAGCACATCCCACCCTTGGAAGTAGGGTTGTAAAATGATAATTAGCACAAAAGGAAGGATGATGCATTTTGAACTTGCATGTCATGCATGAGACTTTATTAAATGAGACCTCACTTAGATGATTTAACATCTAACTTGAGCTATGCCCCTGAAATATTCAAACGTTCCAGATGGAGATTGTAAAAAAAAGGAAGATGAAAGAGGCATGAAATGGTACTTCACAAAGTACATGATGTATTAACTATATGTATATGCAACCTATATATTTAAGTTCTACTACTTCGAGTTCTAAATGTTTTGAACAATGATGATGTATAACCTTATTTACGGTTAATTTTAAAGTTAAGATTCGATTCTTAGCTTCCGCATTTGATGTATGAGATGATTCTCATTTGAGATAGATCAATGAAAATTTTGGGATAAATATGGTGAATGATATGGTTTATCATTAGTTTTGAAAAAAAATTATCCCAAAATTGTCCTAAGTTATATCATGCCTGGAAAAGCAGAGTGTTACAACAGGGATGGCCCGTGAGGGGTTTGATCGTTGGGGTAGCGGTGTATAGAGCTCGCTAGAATAAAAGATCTTGGGGTGTCGTTTTGTTTTTTTGAAGAGGCTAGCTAAACTTTTGTGGTTTGGATCGATTGTAACCACTATAAGAAAAGTGACTTTTAATGGCCACTATTAGTGGCGTTTTGTTTTTTTGAAGAGGCTATCTAAACTTTTGTGGTCTGGATTGATTGTAATCACTATAAGAAAAGTAACTTTTAGTGGCGCCCAAAAGACATTCGTCATAAATACAACTATTATTGGTGCCCAAAGAATGTTTGTCACTAAAAAGACCTATTTAGTGGTGGCCAAAAAAAGTGGCCACTAAAAATCTCTTTATTTGTGACAGACACCATTTGTGGCCACTAAAGGTGGTATAATTGTGACAACTGACCATGTCGGCCACTAAAAGTGTGGGACCCCTCATGCTTATTTGTGAAGGTCGACATCGGTGGCCACTAAAAGTGGGTTATTTGTGACGACCACGATGGCGACCACTAAAGGTGTTTGCAAGTCATATTGGCAAGATTGTTAAAGTATGTGAAGATGCACCAATTTCTTGCAAGTGTTGGGAAGATGTTCTACAAGACAATAAGAATAAAATGTATTCTTATGTACTGGTACGATTAGTTATTATTCTATATCATACTTATATGATATTGTATTAACTCGTTATTCATGACTTATAATGTTTCAAACAACTCTTTCTTATAACTTTTGTAGGAGAAATTTGAATTTGAAGAAAACGAAGTAAGAAAAAATTGGATCTTTAGAAAGATGGGAAGGGATTTTGCAAACCATGGATATAGGTTGAAGGCTGACTATTATGATGCATATGAAAATGATGATGATCAAATTAAGTTTGCTCCAACAACAGTTGACCAAGGACAATGGAGACAATTTGTCACTTAGTTGAGCTCACATGAGTTTCAGGTATACTATACCCTTTACTTTTTTTATGCACAAGACATTTTAATTATTTAAAACATGATTATTGTATTTGGTCTTACATATAGGTTACTTGTGCTTGTAATAAGTCTAATCGATCAAAGCAAACAATGACTAAAACTACAGGCATTAGAAGTTTTGTTCGAGTTAAAGCTAAATAGGTATAATTTAAGTCATTTATACATCTTTCTCATTAACATTTTTTTTTTGTTGATTAACTTATCTATTTAATACAGGCTAAAATATCAGGACATGAACTGTCTACATGGGAAATGTTCAAGGTGACAGACAAGAAAAAAGACGGGTCAATGGTTGATTCCACGTCAAAAGAAATAGTGGTAAATTTTATTTTAAGTAGTTTATGTTGTTATTGTGATATATATTTTAGTATTATATTACAACATATCTATTTTATTTATTATCAAATTTCAGGACAAAATTAAATCTTTAGTAACCCAAAGAGCTGAGGAAGAACCTTCTCAAGCTATTGATGAAAATGAAATTTTCTCTGAAGTAATGGGAAGAGAAAGACATGGACATGTTTGTGGGTATGGATTTGGACCAACTCCTTCTTCTGTCCTTGGAAAGATTCCATCTTGTCATGAGCTCATTACAGAACTAGAACAAATGTGACAACATAATAATGGTTTGAAAAATGAAATGCAACTTTTGAAAGAGAAAAATGAAGCGTTGTCGACAGAATTGGACCAAGTCAAAGAAAGGCAATCAATTTTTGAAGCTTTTATGGAAGATGTTAGGGCAAGAAGGATTAGAAATAACAAATGACTAGACTTAATTGCTTAACTAGATATATACTTAAATGTAAATGTAAAGTGCTAAATGTCTTTTTTTGATGACAATGTGAATCTAAATTGCTAGATGTCTTTTTTTTATGACAATGTAAATGTAAGTGCTAGTCAATTATTAATTGACTAGAGTTGTTTGCTTAATTGTCATTAAGTTTTAAATTAGTGTTCTGAAGTTTCTTGATGATTAGAATGGTGTTTATTTTTTATGCAATGTATTAAATTAACAGGGTTTAAAATATAGAAAAACAAGCAGTGGGTTGTGGAGAGATTTTATAAAAATCACTTTTTGTCGCGGTTAACAAAAAGTGGTCACTAAAAATATCTTCTTTTGTGGCAGCCATGACTCTCACTAAAAGTATGTGCCAAAAACTTTTTTTGGCGGCCAATATAACATGGTCACTAAAATATATGACCTTTAGAGGCAGAAAACATTCATTTTGTGCGGCCAAAACTATCACTAAAACCTTATCATTTGTGACAACCAGTAAAGCAGTCACAAAAAATTCATTATTTTTGACAACGGTGGCCCTCACAAAAGAAAATAAACAGTGACAGTCACTAGTGGGCATCACAAAAAATGATATTAGTGACGAAGGACTGTGGTCGTCTCTAATTTTTTTTTTTTGTGACCGTCACATACGACCGCCACTAAAATGGTGCTTTTAGTGATGGCTAACCAATAATCGTCACTAATACTATTTGTGACAAACTTTTTAGTGACAACTTGTGGTGACCAATTCGATGACCACTAAAAATTTTAGTGGCGAGTTTTTATGCTTTTAGTGACGGTCATAGCCACCACTAAAAGTGAAAATTCTTGCAGTGAATCATTATTCAAGGCCTAATGTATTGTAAAGAATGTCATGTATTTTATTCTGAATGTCAAAGATAGTATATGGAGGAAGAATGGTTGTGAATTTATAATGTGTATTGTTATAGGAGTTGAATGACCTTAATAGAGTTCTTATTTCTATTTCCATTCTTTTAGTGCTCCCTCCTAAATTCCTCACTTATGGGGTCTTTGGGAGTAGGGTTGTTACAAATAGCCTTGATAGAAAAATGAGAGTGAAAAATGAAGTATAAGAAAAGCTTGAGATGTGTAAATGAAACATGAAATCCCAATTGTCAACATCCTCTCAAGCTTTAAATTTTCTTTTATATATAGGCTTTGTGGGCTCTCTCAATAAATGTAGTTGTTGCAGCTAAAATCTTGAAAAATCGCATCTGTAGAAATCAAGTCTAGTTAGGTGTTGCGGAAGAACACTTACCAAAATAGAGGGTTAGAACAAATTATAAGCAAAACCAAAGAAATATCTAAACAACAAAGAACACAAGAGTGAAAATAGAACTCCCGGTAAAAGGCTTTTGAAGGCACAGATATGGATCTGTCCAATTTGTACCACCCAGGTAACTCCAAGGAATAGGGACACCAACCCTCACAAAAGCACACAAGAGCCAAGCCATGAAAAACCCCAAATCGGACCTTGAACCCTCTCGGCCACAAAATCTCTTACCCAAACCACACAGGTTGTGTTCACAGCAAGATCCACCGAGGAACAAGAGCAATCACGAAGATATGGGACAAAGAGCAGTAACCGAAGAAACCTTTTCTCTAAGGGATGGATAAATAGAGGACACCCACAGATCGTCCATGCAATCCATAAGGAAAGACATGGACATCAACAAGGAAAGACAGATCAGACCGAGAAGGAAAGGGGAACACATCGAATCTGCCATACAAGGAAGCCATCGGGTGAGCAAAGAGAAAGAGAGAGAGAAACGATTGTCAATAAGGGCAACTAGAAAGGAAAACGCCCTTTTATATGAAAAAGGTAGGGTAAGGCAAGGGAGTAAATGGGCTTGGGCTCGGGCTTCCTTAAGCCTTAAGCAAATAGGCTCGACCCATTTCTCCTCCAAAGGCTTAACAAAGGGCTTATGGCCCGACTTCTTTAATGGGCTGCCAATGGGTGGTACTTTTGGACTATACTTCAATTCCGGGTCGAAGCTTATGAAGATAAACCTGAATCTTCGTCATAGCCTTAGGCCTCATTGGAAAACAAAAAACAACATTAGGCATTAAAATTTTTGCAACAAAACTTGTCAACCATGTAACACAGCCATTACCACGAAGTGTTGTAGGTGCTTTTGGGGGTCCTCCTTCCCTAAGTATAGTAAGAGTTGTGGCAGCTTGAACCCTGGTTGCACTGGTTGCCTTTGGAGTTCTTTGGATAGAGGGAACCCTCTTGTGGGGGCTTCCCTTGGCGTCATCACAACTTGCTTCTGCTCCAATACTTCCTCTATGAGGAGTTTGATGTTTGATGCCTTGAGCGTTTCTTTTTTCGCTTCGTTCTTGCAAGGAGACGGGACGAAAAAAGCTCTTGAGTGAGTGTTTTCTATTGTCTCTTCATACGGGCTTTCCCTAGCCTCCCATCATAATTCCCCCTTAGGTTTCTGTTTCTAGGACCTAGTCATTAGGCTTGGGAATCCCAATCCTTATCCCTCGTCGTGGGGCCCTTGGAGGGTTGTCTTGAGATCTTCAGTGTTCTCTTCCCGCACCTACTTGTCCCATGTGGGCGATGTGGATGTCCAACATCAATTCATACAAAAGAGCAGTAATCCCCTGTAGTCTTCTCATGATCTCTTTATTGTTCGTCCTGAGCTCATCATTCTGGTGCTTCAGCTCCTCAAACTTCTTCTGTAGGTGTTCATAATCCGATAGTGGGACCATGTGTGGAGCTACCCCAGAGGGTCTTGGAGGTATTGAAGTTGCCACTGGGTTCCTTCTAGTAATTGAGGACTGTTTCAGGGAGTGTTCCTTCTAATTTGCTTGTATTGGGGGTGGGACCTACCTCCCTTGCTTTACCGCTTGTCTCCTCAATCCAACAGCGTGTACCTCCCCTTATTCTGAGTGTTCCATACCCCCCAATCCGGTAGTCTAATTGCCTTTGAGCATTGGAATGCTTCTCGGGAGTACCTCATTGTTTAGGTGATCTTCCAAAAGTCCAGGTACCGTAGAGTGTACCTGGCTGGGGTCTCCCGTCTTGGTACTAGCGCTCCTTCAGGCAGGGTTAGGCAGGTTTGCCAAACCGGTTGATCTCGTCCCTCTCAGCATCTTGGCTAAGATTTGGCTTTTAGTTGCATTTTTTCACAGACAACACCAAATTGTTGTTGCCAAAAATACAAAAATTAAATTTTATGATATGGGATCCACTCGAGCTCGATGTTAGGTGAAGTAAGGTTGTCGCATGAGGGAAGTTTTCACTAGGGAGTTTACCACAAGGATTTGTCTTGCTGCAAGGATTTCACTATAAGGATCTTGTCTCAAGCTTGTAACGCCCCACTTTTCCAAATACACAACAACATGAAATATAAGCAGACATCATCTACGGGCATTATGGAAACCCTTACCAACGAAAGCATTGGATCGAACATGAAAGCTTAACGAAAGCTAAACAAATGGGGTTTCCACTAGATTTGCTTTACAAGAATAATAAATGCACATGGCTTTCAATATGTCAAAAAGACAACACATCACTGTAGGAACAATTGCAACACATGCCCAAACAAATAGTAAACCCTTATCATGGTAGCTTCCTCAAACAACGTCCCAAAGTGCATCATAACCACCACAACAGTACCACATACCCCGTATACCCACTAATCTACGGTATTACAAAGGTACATCTTCCTGTACATATACATAAGAACAACTGTAGGACACCCACACACACCTTTTACAATCTTGAATATCCTAACTGCTATTTACAATACATTACTTGGTTTACAAGGGTACATAATGAAATAAAATCTAATGCTAGCTGCAAAACCCAAAGCTAGCCCAGCACCACCTCTTTGCCCTTGCTCGAACTGAAATTTGGAATACCTAGTACTTTTGATATACTTGGGATGTTAAATGTCACAGGGGTATGAAACATCCAAGTTAGATAATGACATCTAAGTGAGTGACTTAGAAAAGGAGAGTACATGCGTGCAAATGCAATAATGTCATTATGAAATCCACCCTTATGGTAGCAATGCCAAGGTGTTGCAATCACCTCTGCGGTCATCAAAGTCACTCCTTGGCTCACAGTAAGAGCACAACATCACCCATGATGTTCCAACAACTAGCCACAGTCACCACAATGAACATGATGTATGACAAAGTAGAAGGAATATGCATAAACCAAGGGAAATATGACATGTAAGCCACAAAAGCATGATATGCAAGTCAACAACCATGCACAAGTGAAACAACAAATGCTCAAGGTGTCACCAAAACATGCAAGAACCACTCACAAGTGAAGCAACAAATGCTCAAGAGTACAAGTGTATCAACAAATGCTCAAAAGGAAGCAAAAAGCATGCAAGAACCACTCACCTTGACTGATTACCTTCGAAAGCACGGTTTACTACAAGCAGGAGTGAGTTTTCTCGTAGTTTTTTGACAATTTGGCACGAACTTTGAGAAAGACTCATAAACTCTAGCGAGGCCCGTTCTCCCTCAATTCTCCACTAATTTTCTTCCTTCTTTTTGTAGAACTCTCCCCTCTTTCTCAGGAGCAAGACCCTTCCATTTTCTTTCCTCAACATGGCAGAGATTCCCTTTAGAAATGCTTGGAATGATTTGTTAATAAACCCATGGCTTTATTTATAGACTTCCCAGGCCAATCATACGTTGCCACCTTGTGAGATCATTATGAAGCTTCAAATCCTATCTCCAAATGGCTAATGAATGCTTACCACTTGTCCTTAAGGATAAGGTTTGGAGACTTTAGCAAACTTTGAGACCAAGTAAGCTTTTTTGGCCAATCATGCGATACCACCTTAGGGGGGCCATTATGAGCCATCATGTGAGCTTATCTTATCTTCCAAGTACCCAATGGTTGCTTGCCATGTGTCCTTGAGGATAAGGTTTGAAGACTTTGGAGGCTAAGTCTTGGATTTCAAAATGATCCAAAGGTAGATTAAATGTTATTTGAGATCTGCAATCATGACTTAACTATATTGGACTAAGTTTGGAATCCGCAATCATGACTCCCAAATGGTTTAGTTGGCTTAGTTCATTCCCCTAATGATCCAGTCGCGAAGTTTCAAGAATTGCACCTTGACCCAAACTTTTCAAGTAATTACACTTAGACCCCTTGCAAGTTGGTCCCTGGCCATTATTTTAATTGCATTTTAGCCCCCGAAGAAAGGATAAATTACATTAATAGCCCATCATTTTAGATAAATTACACTTTTACCCAAACTTCAATATTTACAATTTTACCCCTGGTTCAAAAACTGAACTTTTGTCTCAAGGGTTCTATAATCCCTTGAAAGGACCTATTTCTTCAAGTATTAAAACCTAATAATCTCAAGTATTACATCATATTTGAGTTTAAAAATATGGGGTATTATAAAGCTCATTTTCCTTAAGACTCACATCGCAAGGATTTTGCCACAAGGATCTGTCTCGCTACAAGAATTTCGCCATAAGCACCTTGCCTTAAATTCCTTTGCCTTAAGACTCTCGTCGCAAGGATGTATCTTTGCCACAAGGATTTGTCTTGCCACAAGGATTTTGCCATAAAGATCTACCTTCGCCATAAGGATCTTCTTTCACCGCAAGGATCTTACCTCAAGTGCCTTTTTCCTTCAAACTCTCATGATAAGGATTTCACCATAAGGATATGACCCTATTGATATTCAAAGATGGGTTACAAGGCTCACGAGAATCCTCGCCCGCGATGACCTTTCGATGCCTAACTTAGTCCCGGATCAAGATAACTATTCACGAAAGTAGTAAAGACGTAGTCAATGTGTCAAAATTTTTTCCAAATTCGAAGTTCCTTTTCATTGTGCTATAGCTGGGTATTTATAGGGCTTGATTCTCAAGGATGCTTGGTGTTAACACGTGGAGCTTGCTGAATGGGGCTCTTGGTTTCGTTTGGAGGAGGTCCCTTGCCACGAGGCCTATAGTGCTGCAAGGCCTTTGGGGCTTGTCGCGAGCCTTACAGGAAGGCCATTTGCTGCAAGGTTTGCGGTGAGGTCTCTTGTCACAAGCTCATGGCAAGACCAAGGCTTACGGCACCCTGTCGCAAGCCTGCAAGGCCAAGGCCTATGGCACGTTGCCACTTACGGTTGCAAGCCTTACGGCACACTGCCGCGAGGCAGCATGCTATCGCGATCTTTAACTTCTATTTTCTTTCTTTAAAATTCTCATTTCGCTTCCCTCCCGATTCTCATGGCATAACAAGAGTAATTTCTGTTACTTTTAAAATGTCAAGGGCACTTTTGATAATGAAGGAAAACCTTAAGGATGGTGTTTTTTTATAATATACTATACTCAAACCTAAAATTCACTAAGAATGTGTTGGTTGCTGCTTAATTATAGGAGCTTCTAAGCTCTTACAACTTAAAAGTTATAATAGCTTAGTTGGGAATTTTATAATTTAAGGAGAATACTTTGGTTTGTTAGTTAATACGAGCTTTTTTTAAGTAACTTATAAACTATCAAAAACAAAAACTACTACCTACCAACTTAAAATGCAAAAACAAAGAAAAAGAAAAAGCAGTTTAGGGAGCTTATAAGCTAGGTAGCTTATAAGTTCTTCCATCTTTATGAATATGATGGTGTTTGGCTTAGCGATTTGAGTGCTTGTAAGCTGTCTCTTCAGCTTAAACACTGTATATCTGATTTAGTTACATGTTTATTAAAAATTAAAGAGGTTAAACACTGTTGAGCTTAAACACTACTTCAACAACATTTCAAAAAAGCTCCCCCTCAGCTTTTCTCAAAACATTGTTACCAGCTTATTTCATTAATCAATTATTTTATAATTTTGCCTTCAAACAACTATCATATTTCCAACCATATCCATCTCTTTCATCCTTCTACCTCTTCTTTATCGTCGTCTCTCTCTAGCTCCGTTCTTGTCATCTTTTCCTTACCAATCGCCACCTCTAGCCCCATCCCCATCCCCATCCCCATCTCCTCCATCATCTACTACCTCAGTCTTCCATCTCTGTATATATTTATAAATATATATTAATGTCTATTGTATTAATATATTTAACATTTTTATGAATTAAACCTAAATTTAAACATAAAACATTATATTAATATATTTTTAATAATTGTATATAATTTATCAATATCTAATAGTAAAAAATTTATCAGTTAGATATCAATTTATAATTTATTTTTATTAAAAATTAATATTTTTTATGAATTTTATTTATATTATTCAGCAATATGTCCATTTTAGTCTTTTTGTTAAGTTCTGATAGCTTATTAACTTTTTCAAACTAAACACATAACTATATAAATGATAGTTTAAAGCACATTTATTCATACACGTTATCAAGTTAAACACTAGTCAACTTAAAAGCTTTACATAACTTATAAGTAGAAAGACTTAAAAGCTATGTAAAAAGACGATAAGCCGAAAGCCTCTTGGTAAGAAAAAAATATTAAGCTATTGAAGAGTTTATGTCTTATGTTTGACTAAATAAAAAGATAAGCAAAAGACCCTATAAGTTTTGAATTTGTATGCAAATTCTATCTCTATCAAAATTTTATATAGGTTATCCAAATATAAATTCAAGACATTCTCAATAAAAAATGTGTGGAACAACTTTCTTTATGGGTATGTGGTCTATTTTTATAAATGAAATGGCCTTAAATTGAAGAGTTGAAATAAATAGATTGAAAAAAATTTTGTTGTGTAGATTCCCAATGATAAAATGAGATTTTAAAAGCTTGAGAATATTTTTAATAGCATTAAAGTTTATTGTAATAAATTCTAGATTTAGTTTATGCATATTAAAAAGGAAAGATAAACATAAAATGTTAGAAAACCTAAAAATGAGGTGATGAGTGTGCAAACTAAGGAACAATACCAAAGAAGTTCAAGCTTCCCTTGTTCGCTAGACTTTAGCTAGTCACTTTTTATTCCAACATGACTTATTTGTATAACAACAAGATCCATACTCACATTAATGGTGACAACATCCAAGCCAATCTAATGTCGAGGTGTGCATATCGACAAATTACTCTTTGGCATTGTTCACCATGCTTTACTCAATGCATGATGATATACCCCGATGCTCTCATTGGTGAGGCAAACAAAGGGAAACAGTTTCCCTTTTTTTTTTTCTTTTTTCGTGTCTACTACAAGCATAAATAATAATAGTGATGACATAAAAAATAAATGAAACATACTATTAAGTTTTTTTGTCAAGCTAGGTTTTTGATGGCCCATGACAAAAATATAGTTAATTCTTTGATACCAATAAGCTTTTATATGGATTTTATCATATGGTAAGGACATTTGTCATTGTAAAGGTACATTGTCTTTATCTTTGCTATATTTTTATTTTTACTAGAAAGCAAGCACATGGTCCTAGCAACAACAACAACAAAAAAGAGTTGCCATGACGATCATGCACAATGACAAAGGCTCAAGTGAAAGGTCTCAAAAAGTATACAAACCAAGTTTCAAGGAGGAAGACAACATTGTGGGCAACAATTTGTGAGGCTATGAGGAAGACGATGATGAATGAAAATACATGAGAAAATAGCTAAGAAAGGGGACTATTACACTACAAAAAAATCGGCATTTAGTGGCGGTTTGTTTTGCTTTTAGCGGCAGTTTTCAAAACCGTCGCTAACTCAGCCGTCACAGAGTGTTTAGCGACGGTTTTTAGCAACCGTTGGAATAACCGTCGCTAATTATATTTTTTGCGGCAGTTTTAAAAACTGCCGCAAAATAAGTGATTCAGCGGCGGTTTCTATAATATTTAGCGGTAGTTTCGAAACCGCCAGAAAAAATTAAAAAAAAAAATTTAATCTTAGCGGCGGTTTCAAAACTGCCACGAAAACTAATAAAAAAAATGAATTTTTTAATTTTAGCGACAGTTTCAAAATCGTCGCAAAAATTAATAAAAAAAATTAAATTTTTAATTTTTTAATTACCTGCGCGAGCTAGCCTAGTCCGCGCCTGGCCGCTCGACCCGCGCTTGCTCGCCCTATCCTTGTTCAACCCTTGCGACCACCGCTAAAATTAAAAATTTAATTTTTTAATTACCTGCGTGGGCCAGCCTAGCCCGCGCCCGGCCGCTCGACCCGCGCTCGCTCGCCCTGTCCCCGCCCAACCCTTGCACACCACATGGCCGTTTGTGCGCGCGTCACATGGCGATGCTAGAAATTAAATCCCAGCACCTTCCCCCTCCCCAAGTTTCGAACCCGGGACCCTTAGTGCGCGCGCGCGCACGCAAACCACTTGACCTGCGAAACACCCATTGACATATATGGACATATATATTATATACTAATCTAACAACTAATTTTCAGAATTATATTTTATATTTTTTAATATATATTAAAAACATTTATTAATTGATTTTTTTAAAAGAATAATAGAATAAATTAAAAATAAATTATTTGAGTTAAATTAAATAAATTAATTGATTAAAAATAAAAAAGAAGATTTTATATATTTTTTAAAAATTATTAAAATTTTATATATTAAAATTTTCTTAAATTTATTTTTTTAAATTAGATTTTTAATGAATTTGCTATTAATTTAAATGCAATTTTAAATTTATTTTTAAGATTTTATATTTATTTTTATTAATTTAATTTTTAATTATTTTCTTAAGCAAAATTTAATTTTTTAATGAAAATAATGAATTTTAATATTTAAGATTTTTATTTAATTTTAATTTTGAATTATTTAATTTTTTAAATTTAGCGGCGATTTTTCAAAAATCGTCGCTAAATTTAATTTTTTTTGAATTTTGCAGCGGTTTTTGAAAGCCATCGCAAATTTTATTTTATTTTTAGTATTGAATTATTTAATTTTTTGAATTTAGCGGCAGTTTTTTAGTAACCGCCTCTAATTTTTTTTTTGTTTTTTAATTTTGCGGCGATTTTTGAAAACCGCCGCAAATGTTAATTTAATTTTAATTTTGAATTATTGTTTTTTGGAATTTAAAGGTGGTTTTCGAAAATCGCCGCTAAATTTAATTGTTTAATGAATTTTGCGGCGATTTTTGAAAACTGTCGCAAATATTATTTTATTTTTAATTTTGAATTATTTAATTTTTAAATTTAGCAGCGGTTTCTCAAAAACCGCCACGAAATTGAATTTAATTTTTAATTATTTAATTATTTTTTAAATTTAGCGCCGATTTTTTGGAAACCGCTGCAAAATTAAATGTTTTACTAAATTTTGCAGCAGTTTTATTAAACCATCGTAAAATTTTAAAAAAACGGTCGCAAAATACCATGTTTTACTGCGGTTTTTAAAACTGTCACAAAAAAACTGCTGCAAAAAATCAATTTTTTTGGTAGTGTAATTAAATTCAACCTCATTGTTGCTTCAGCCAAAAGCTAGAAAAATGACAATTGTTTTTTAAGATGTTGAAAAAGATGTTTGCCAAAGAGAAGGCAATGGATAAAGGCTTGATTAATGCAGAGATGGAGTAGCAGGCAGGGTACCATTTTGAAGAATTTGTAGCTTGATAGGCCAAGGCCAAAATTGGTGAATTTTAGTAGCAATGAGGGGGAAAATAGAGACAGAAGCTAAAGAATATGAACAAGATGATTGAGAATGAAACAATGTTGTTATTGCTTTGCCAAAAAGTGTTGAAGTTGTTTGATCTTTAGAAACAGGAAGTATCATCTGTTAGGTTTGTATAGTAATGGCACTAATACCCAAGAGAGGGGGTGAATTGGGTTATTTAAATTTTTTTATTGAAGTTTCAAATCATTTTTGGTGAAAAATGAGATTTTAATGCTTGTATGAGAATTGCTTGGAGATATAAGTAAGATAAGAACAACAACAAGAAAGACACAAGCAATATATAGTGGTTCGATTTAAACCAAGTCTAATCCACTACCTTAACTCCTCATTAAGAATTTTTCAATTAGTCTACTATAATCCTCCTATCTCTCCGGATAGGCCCTCTAGCACTAAGCTAGGAATGTACAACTCGTTGCTTAATCAAACAAGCCCTCTAGCTACAATGTAGGTATTACAAACCTCTTTTCTAAAATAAGCAAGCCCCATAGCTACAAGTTAAGTAAGATAAGGAGTGATACAATTGATGAAAGAGTCTAAGAGACAAACCTCTTAGTTACAAATTCTTTTCAAAAATGAATATAAGGCTTGTAAATGAATTTAACAAAGTTAATGCAAAGCCTTGAAAAGAAAAATTAATGGAATAATGATGCACAAAATGTGATATGCCCTGTAAACATGGAGAATCACAAGACCTAAAAAACAGTCTTGGGACATGAACATGAAGCCCAAAGACCCAACGGGTTGTAGGAGATCAAGGAAGTAAGCCGAAGGAGCAAGAGGTCGAGCCGAGACCAAGTGGGGAGGGCTCACTCGGTTATGCCAAGTGGGTATGACACTGCCTCAGTTTTTCAGCCATAAATTTCTCATACAAGATCCGATTGACCTGATTCAAAGTCCTATGGAAAGATAAGAGAATTATCTACAACTTTCATGTTTTTAGTTTTGATATATTCGGGTTTAATCAAGGGTTAAATCGGGTATGAAATTAATGCACCTATACTATGAAGGCTTGGAGTCAAGTATTGAAGGAAGATGGACTCGAACCAAGTCAAAAGGGCAAAAGAAGGCATAACTGAGTGGCCCCCCACTCAATCGGGCAAAAGAAGACATGACCGAGTGGCCCCCACTCGGTCATGACCGAGTGCCCACTCGTTATTTATGACCCACTCGGTTATGCTGAGTGGGTATGACATTGCTTTAGTTTTTTGGCCATAACTTTCTCATACGAGCTCCGATTGACCTGATTCAAAGTTCTATGGAAATATAAGAGAATTATCTACAACTTTTATGTTTTGAGTTTCGATAGATTCGAGTTAAATCATCATAAAAATTGAGTATGAAGTTAAGGTATGGGAACCACTCAAAATGGGCCGCGAGATTCTCGCACATCTTCTCTCTCTCCTCCGTTATAAATACGAGATCATGCCTTCATCACAAGGTACGCTTTTTTGAGCAATTGAAGTACAATCTTCTCATTTTCTCTCGAGAGCTAATTTAAGCATAGGAGGGTTTGCGCGGGGACCCCCACCCGCGCCCTAACGGTGCTCTCGTTTTGTAGGCCTCTCGTCACCATCAAGGTCTCTCGTCATCTTGAGGCCTCCCGTCATCCCGAGGCCTCCCGTCATCCCGAGGCCTCTCGTCATCTTGAGGCCTCCCGTCATCCCGAGACCTCTCGTCATCTTGAGGCCTCTCGTCATCCCGAGACCTCTCGTCACTCCGAGGCCTCTTGTCACCAGCAAGGCTTCTCGTCACTCCGAGGCCTCTTGTCACCAGCAAGGCCACTCGTCACCATCAAGGCCTCTCGTCATCCCGAGGCCTCTCGTCATCCCGAGGCCTCTCGTCATCCCGAGGCCTCTCGTCATCTTGAGGCCTCCCGTCACTAGCAAGGCTTCTCGTTACTCCGAGGCCTCTCGTCACCATCAAGGCCTCTCGTCATCCCGAGGCCTCCCGTCACCAGCAAGGCCTCTCGTCACTCCGAGGTCTCTCGTCACCAGCAAGGCCTCTCGTCACCATCAAGGCCTCTCGTTATCTTGAGGCCTCTCGTCATCTTGAGGCCTCCCATCATCCCGAGACCTCTCGTCACTCCGAGGCCTCTCGTCACTCCAAGGCCTCTAGTCATCCCGAGGCCTCTCGTCATCTTGAGGCCTCCCGTCATCCCGAGGCCTTTTGTCATCCTCAAGGCCACCAGATCACTTTGGGGCCACTAGATCATTAGCTCACAAGATCATCAGCCCACAAGATCATCAGCCTGTCAGACCATCAGCACTATCGGATTATCAGACTTGGAACTCTGACAGATCCAATCGCTTGTCAAGATTCTCATCAGTGAAGACACGACTCCCAAGACTCTTGCGTCTGTCCACAATAAAAAAAAATAGATTGTTGTATTTTGGCAACAACAATTGGCGCCGTCTGTGGGAAACGCAAGACAAAAAGTCAACTCAAGAATGGCAAACACCCATGGACACGAACTCTCTCTCTCTCAAGGCGTAGAAACACGCCTACCACCACGAAACACTCAGCAACAGGGAGCACCTCCTCCCCCACATAATGCTCAACCTAAAGGAGGTGACAACCCCATTTCCCCCAGCACGCAGGTAGGGAACCAAACAGTCCCACCACCACTACTTATCGGCTCAAGGCCGCCGCCTACTGACCAAGCCGGGACTTCACGACAGCCACCACGCACAGTCCCGTGGGAGGAGTATGAAGCATTGAGACAACAACACGTTGAGGGCATGCAAGCACTTCGAGACATGGCTGGTATCCTCCAAGGTATGATGCCTGTAGGGACGTTGCCCGATACTCTGAAAAAGTTTATGCCACCCCCAGAACCTCAGCCCGAGGTGGGGGCCGATTCCTACCAAGAAGCTACTCCCGATTTTCATTCTCGACCTACGCCTCGACTGGAGGGTAAGCCTAGATCACCACCACCAAGAAAGAACCCTCATTTTGTACCCCGAAGAAATGAAAACCCAAGAATGGAAAACAAAACCCGAAGCCCTCAAAGACGGAGGTATCATGAAACAGTGGCCAGTACACCAACAAGACATGACAATCAGACAACAGCCACTATGAGGGATGATATGAAAAGAGTAGTAGAAGAAGTGCTTGAACGAAAAAAGTTAATCCCTGCAACAGAAGAGCACCAACGAAAAAAATGTCCTTTTACGACCGATATATTGGAAAGACCACTGCCTCGAAAATTCAAAATGCCACAAATCACCCTCTACTCAGGGAAAGATGACCCATAGGATCATGTTCAGAATTATGAGTCACTGATGATATTGCATGGATGGGACGACGATATAATGTGCCGAGCATTTTCCTTAACACTGTCAGGACATGCTCGAACATGGTTTAACAGCCTTCCAGAAGCCTCCATGGTTTTCCTCATTTGGGCATCTTAGGACAAAATTTACTAAAGCTTTTGTGATTAACAGTCAAAGGAAACAGGATGCCACATATTTGCTCAACATACGACAAGGGAATAAGGAATCTTTACGTCAATTTGTGGATAGGTTTCGTAATGCCACCCTTGAAGTCCCCAACTTGCCGGCCCAAGTTATAGTGTCTGCTATGCTCCAAGGGATGCGCCTCGCCTCTTTCCAAGAGTCACTTTCTTTAGACCCCCCACATTTTTCAGAGCAAACAGGTATATCCTTCACACTGAAATTATGAGAAATGTGGCAGGGAAAGAGGACAAAGAAAGGAAGAAAAAGGAGCGCGAAGGAGAAGAAGAGTCTATTCGACGACAGGAAAAGGTTAGAAGATCAGATATGCCTCTGCCCCAGTTCCACCATTACACCAAACTCCTCCAACCTCGGTCAACCATACTTGCAGCCATCGAAGGGTCAGGTCTCATTAGACTCCCGAAAAAGGTTGACCATCCAATAGGGAAGAATAGAGAAGAATATTGTAGATATCACAGAACCCGTGGTCATTGCACTAACTAGTGCTGGGAGTTAAGAGATCAGATTGAGATGCTAGTTCGTGAAGGACATCTTCAAAGGTACGTACAGGTCAAAGATGGTGATCCTCAAAGAGGAGAAGATAGACAGGAAGAGCGGGGGAGATCAAATCAGAGATGTCAAGAAAGAAGAAGGGGTTACGGAGAGAATCCACCTCTAGACAATGCACCAGTTCATGAGCCCATGCATGTCATCTCAGGCAGTGAAACTATGGTAAGGGACTCCTCCTATTCCATCTAGACAAGCCACGAAAGGACATGCCCTTAGAAGAAGGCAGTTAGCCACCATTAATGCCCTCAAAGAGAAAACTGGGAGCAAAATTCAGACACATTGAAGAGAGCCTATGTTAAAGATCGAGAAACTAAATATTTCGTGCTCAGAGGTAACAATAAGACCCAAAATGAAATAGTGGATGTACTCACTTATTTCAAAAAATGTAAGCATTTCCATTACACATTGCTTTGTGAAAGTTTTGTTTGCTATGCTCTGCTTACAGGAAAAATAAACTCAAGCCCGTTGCCCCGCTCACGGCCCGGCAACGATGGAAAAATAAACTCAAGCCCGTTGTCCCACATACGGCCCGACAACGAGGTAAAACGCGATCGAGCCCGTTGTCCCGCTTATAGCCCGGTAACGAGGTAAAATTCGATCAAGCTCGTTGCCCCGCCTATGGCCCGACAAAGAGGTAAAACGCTATTGAGCCCGTTGTCCCGTCTATGGCCCGGTAACGAGGTAAAATTCGATCAAGCCCGTTGTCCCGCCTACGACCTGACAACGAGGTAAAATGCGATCGAGCCCGTTGTCCCGCCTATGGCCCGGCAACGAAGTAAAATTCGATCGAGCCCGTTGTCCTGCCTATGGCCTGGCAACGAGGTAAAATTCGATCAAGCCCGTTGTCCCGCCTACAGCCCGGCAACGAGGTAAAATGCGATTGAGCTCGTTGTCCCGCCTATGGCCCAGCAACGAGGTAAAATTTGATCAAGCCCATTGTCCCGCCTATGGCCCGGCAACGAGGTAAAATTTGATCAAGCCCGTTGTCCTGCCCATAGCCTGGCAACGAGGTAAAATTACATTCAAGCCCGTTGTCCCGCTCACGGCCCGACAACGAGGGAAAAATAAATTCAAGCCCGTTGTCCCTCTCACAGCCCGACAACGAGGTAAAATTACATTCAAGCCCGTTGTCCCGCTCACAGCCCGGCAACGAGGGAAAAATAAATTCAAACCCATTGTCCCGCTTATAGCCCGGCAACGAGGTAAAAGTACATTCAAGCCTGTTGCCCCGCTCATAGCCCGACAACGAGGTAAAAGTACATTCAAGCCCGTTGTCCTGCTTATAGCCCGACAACGGGAGAAAAAAAAAACAAACGCAAGCTCATGGTCCTGCTTAAAGCCTAACAACAAAGGAAAATTAAATGCAAGCCTATTGTCCCGAGCATAACTCAATAACCGGGAGCAGAATCAAACTCATCGTTCGATGCATAGTTCGACATCTATGGAAAGCAAACTTACTAGTATATCTACCTCATACTTCTGCAAAGGAATTGAAAATCACAAGAGTCCAGAAATTTAAAAGCATGATGTGCAAACAAGCTCGAGAGGATGTGTAGAAGATTAAGCATCTAAAATAGAAGTGGTTTTCAAAAGTTTACCGGACAAGATACTTTTTCATCCGAACCTTCCGGCTAAAAGAGTAGGGAGCAATTGATATGCCCTGTAAACATGGAGAATAACAAGACCTAAAAAATAGTCTTGGGACATGAACATGAAGCCCAAAGGCCCAACGGGTTGTAGGAGATCAAGGAAGTAAGCCGAAGGAGCAAGAGGTCGAGCCGAGACCAAGTGGGGAGGGCCCACTCGGTTATGCCAAGTGGGTACGACACTGCCTCAGTTTTTTTGCCATAACTTTATAATAAGAGCTCCAATTGACCTGATTCAAAGTCCTATGGAAAGATAAGAGAATTATCTACAACTTTCATGTTTTTAGTTTTGATATATTCGGGCTTAATCAAGGGTTAAATCAGGTATGAAGTTGATGCACCTACACTATGAAGGCTTGGAGTCAAGTATTGAAGGAAGATGGACTCGAACCAAGTCAAAAGGGCAAAAGAAGGCATAACCGAGTGCCCCCCCACTCGGTCAGGCAAAAGAAGACATGACCGAGTGGCCCCCACTCGGTCATGACCGAGTGGCCACTCGTTATTTATGACCCACTCGGTTATGTCGAGTGGGTATGACATTGCTTCAGTTTTTCGGCAATACCTTTCTCATACAAGCTCCGATTGACCTGATTCAAAGTTCTGTGGAAAGCTAAGAGAATTATCTAAAACTTTTATCTTTTGAGTTTTGAGATATTCGAGTTCAATCATCATAAAAATTGAGCATGAAGTTAAGGTATGGGAACCACTCAAAATGGGCCGCGAGATTCTCGCACATCTTCTCTCTCTCCTCCGCTATAAATACGAGATCATGCCTTCATCACAAGGTACGTTATTTTGATAAATTGAAGTACAATCTTCTCATTTTCTCTCGAGAGCTAATTTAAGCATCGGAGGGTTTGCGCGGGGACCCCCACCCGCGCCCTAACGGTGCTATCGTTTTGTAGGCCTCTCGTCACCATCAAGGTCTCTCGTCATCTCGAGGCCTCTCATCATCTTGAGGCCTCCCGTCATCCCGAGGCCTCTCGTCATCTTGAGGCCTCCCGTCATCCCGAGACCTCTCGTCACTCTGAGGCCTCTTGTCACCAGCAAGGCTTCTCGTCACCAGCAAGGCCACTCGTCACCATCAAGGCCTCTCGTCATCTTGAGGTCTCCCGTCATCCCGAGGCCTCTCGTCATCTTGAGGCCTCCCGTCACCAGCAAGGCCTCTCGTCACCATCAAGGCCTCTCGTCATCCCGAGGCCTCTCGTCATCTTGAGGCCTCCCGTCACCAGCAAGGCCTCTCATCACTCCGAGGCCTCTCGTCACCAGCAAGGCCTCTCGTCACCATCAAGGCCTCTCGTCATCCTGAGGCCTCTCGTCATCTTGAGGCCTCTCGTCATCTTGAGTCCTCCCGTCATCTTGAGGCCTCCCGTCATCCCGAGGCCTCTCGTCATCCTCAAGGCCACCAGATCACTTTGGGGCCACCAGATCATCAGCTCACAAGATCATCAGCCTGTCAGACCATCAGCACTGTCGGATTATCAGACTCTGAACTCTGACAGATCCAATCGCTTGTCAAGATTCTCATCAGTGAAGACACGACTCCCGAGACTCTTACGTCTGTCCACAATAAAAAAAAAAAAGATTGTTGTATTTTGGCAACAACAAAATGAATAACCACTTGAGAGCTTGTAATATGATCACTTCACTAGTTTGAATCATCAATTTGACTTCTATTTATAATGGTTTATGAGATCTTGCCAAAATATAATCGTTGGTAATGGGAAGAGCACTTTGAATTAGTGAAAAAACTAACTGTTGGGGATTCATGCGATAGAAATAGTTGACAAATGCAAGGCATCGGTCGATAGATTAGTTAAAATTAAAAAATCGGTCGAAGATTTAGGAAATAATTGTTGACACCTTCTTGTAAAACATTCTATCAGTGGACAAATCATAGAGGATGAGTCGATAAATAGAGGCTTAAAATGCAAAACATGAAAGGGCAAGCCTTCTAATGGTTGACAACTTTGAAGAAAAGAGTCGACAGATTTAGTAAATAGCATTCTGTCAGTTGATAGATCCATTTCGATCAATCGACAAATTAAGCCAAAACATCAAATTTTAAGGAACTATCATTCTGTCGATTGATAGATCAAAGAGGATCAATCGACAGGCAAAAGAAAAATAGCTTAATTCATCGAAAAATGGCTTGTTTTTCCTCAAAGGATTTTTACTTCATTTTATCACTGCAAGACACCAATTTAAAAAGCTCTTTGGGGATACTTTTTGAAAGATGTTAAACTTTTTTTTTTCAATCTCCTTTGATAAACAAGACAGTTTTGTGTTTTGAAAATATGATGCTCATGTAAGGTAAAATTGATTTTAGTTTTGAAAAGAAACACATGCATAATTTTAAGTACAAAATTTTCATCATCAAAACCTTATCACAAGAGTAAAATATCATCATCAACTAAGAAAAGTGATTATGATGACTTGTTACTCATTCTAGCTATAGAGGCTTATTTTTCAAATAAATTTCATAGATCACTCTTAAGGTTTGCCTAAATTACATCGACTACCCTCATATTTTAAGAAATGTCACTAACCTCTATTATCATTAACTAATAGTGCAAATCGACATATTTCACCCCTATTTTTAGAACATACCCTTAGTTTCTCTCTCATTTATTCCATATTTCCATGTTAATCTATCTTCCCTATCATTGTTCTTCCTTCATTATTATTCCTTTTTTCTTGGTAAGTTTATAAGGGTTTTTCTTCACAAGAAACCAATGATTGCTCAAGAAAATGATAGAAGGACTCTTTGTAAATTGTCTAAATAGCTAGGGTTTGTCTAACTAGTAAAGGGTTATCGGTAGAAGATTTTTCTTCTCGATATCAACAACGAAGAGAAATTGACCTATTGCAGTTTTTCCATGATGCCAAAGACTATGGTTTTTTTTTTCTTTTTTGTTTTTTTTCCTATCGAGATGTTGATGTCGGTGTCAGAATCAATATTTGCAAAATCTAACCCCACTGGGTTCACTTTTCATAGAAATCGAACATAATGGTGTTTCTTTGCCAATTGAACAAGTGATTTATAGGGAAAATTGATAGAGAAAAAGGGATAAAGAGATACTAGGCGTTGTAGAAAGGTGATAAGTAATCATCTTGCAGTCTTCCACAATAATGACTGATGACATTTTCTATTTCTCTAACAACTGTGTGACGTTCTCGGTAACATCTTTTTCTCTCTCTCTCGAACCTGTTAGCACGTCTATAGCAACAACAATGATCATTGTGGAGTGTAGACCTCTATCACCAATGTTTTTAATTTTTAATTTTGCTTTATTATTTTAAAGAGAGAAAAGAGAAAAATGATGGTATTTTGGAGATTTTTGAAAAATTAACTAAAGTTACTTAATTGTAGAGGAAAAAATGCTAAATAGTAACTAATAAAGTCAAAGGAGGTCAGAACAAGGATAGTTTATGCAATTTAGAGAAAATTCAAGGATGACATAATTATCCTATTTTTAATGTCTTTCCCCTCTCTCTCTCTCTCTCTCTCATATATATATATATATATATGTGAGAGGGGGGGGGGGAAGCTCTTATGAACTTTATATGATTTAAATGATAATTTTCTTATGTGAGAGTCATTTCACTTAGAAAAAGAGAAATGATCAACGAGAGCCACTGCATTTATAAGGTATGACGGCCGATGAGAAATAGTAGAGAATTGGGAAAAAAATAACCTTTTGAGACTATGGAATAATTTTTATTTATTGTTTCTTATTGATTTGTAAATGTTGTGTTTGTCACAGTTCACCAAAGTTTTGAAGCTTATTATAAAATTACGAGATGAATTTTGATATTTTTATTTTAGATCATACTTCTAATTATTATATATATTTATTTATTTGGTGATGCTAACCTAGGTTAATGTAAGAGTACTGTAGGTACGTTTTTTCACCTTGTATTTAAGCTAAAATGCTTCTTGTAGGAGCTGAAATGTTTCAAACTATATATTCATTACCAACTAATAAGAGCATTTTGAAACCTGCACCTTATGTAAACAGTAAACTGCATTTTCTACTCCCTAATGACCATTACCCTTAGCACTAATTTATTACTTTACTAAATAAAAACATATTCTAATTCGACTCTAGTTGACATTTGGACCTTTTCTCTTCACTTCCATACCGTCTTTAACTTTTTAATCATTGTTCTTGCTCATTCAAGTATAATCTTGAAATGTTGATTGTAGAATTAATTTTATCAAGAAAAAAAAAGCAACCATTAATAATTTGCTAATCTTTTCCAAAAAGTGATAATAAATCTAAATATATTTCATTGATAAAAATGTCACCATACATACAATTAAATGAACACTCAGTTTCAATCTTGTAACTCCACGATAGATAAAAATACATATCTGTCTAAAAGAGCATGGAATTTGCTTGAGAACAGCGTTCAAATATCTTTTTCTTTAATCGCACGGAGAACAGACAAATGCACCAAAAAATCAAGCTAGAAAAACCGACGACAAATCCAAACTCAACAAACTAAAGCACCGAATGCCATGGAGACTCAAGAAAACCACGAAACAAACAAGAAGGCCAACCTCAAGATACCTTTTAGTTGTTACAATTCAGAAGGAAAGAAAATCCAAGTAGTTCGTGTAATCAGATTCTATAGGATAAAACCCTCCGAATCCTCGTTTCATAATTAGTAACATTGGCTAGGCCTCTCCTTTACCGTAAAAAAAAAAACAAAAAAGCAAAAAAGAGAAAGGAAAGATGACCAAAGGAATTCTTAATGGAATATTGTTTTGGAAGTTTTACGATGCTTAATGGAGTGTTGGACCTTGAGGGATCAGGCTGGTTGAATTGCTTGGTGACCAGATTTTCTTCCATTGGCGTGCTTTTTCGTGATCAGCGGCAATGCTTTTCGGATTTCGGAATCGTCGAGGTTTTGGTAATGCAACTTTTTTTTTTTCTTCTTTTCTTAATAAAAGATGGACATCATATCATATTCTAAAAGACAACCCAAGGAGATCAACAGAAAACACGCAAACAAAGAACGCCTAGCACTTTGGCAGTTTTGTGGATTTTTGTGGTGGGCTGTGCGCTTTCCAGGTGTATCTTAATAAAAGTGGGTTTTCCTTTGTGTGGTTTCTTCATGCATCTTTTTTTTATTAGCAAAATTTCATCATTTATTGAAATAAAAAAAAAAAAAGTGGTATTCACAGATTGTTTGGCCACCAAAATACGCAACCTTAGTCCACTTTCCAAGTTGTGAACTGCTATTTGAGATATATATATTGGGATAGAAATGCAGATTGATATTAAAAAGATTTAAGAGGAATACAATGTCCACTGATCCCGCCCTCAAGACGCTGGCCCTCAAAGCCATCTTGCAGGAAAAACCACTAAGAACAGAATCTGTGAAGCTCCCAAAGTACTGATAATCATAAGCCCAGAGTTATACTAAAATGTAGTTTGATATGCGCAGGTAGCTAGGTGAATTAACCTAGAGTTAGTTCAAGAGAGATGCCGTTTGCATCTCCAGTAGAAGGTTCAGGATTTTTGGAACCAACTGATTCTGACATGGTGTTATTTCCAGTGCCTTCTCTTCCTGCAGTTCCCTGAACATAAACATTATCACCGCCATCTATCAGAAGCCTCTCCCTTTGATCATCTCTCTGCAAGAATAAGATCAGGGAAGGTCTCAAAGCCATTAGTCTCTGATCACTCAGAGAGAGAGAGAGAGAGAGACGATAATAGAAGGTTGAGGGAAACCATGTTCCTTTCTGTTGTTGTTGCTGCTGCTACAGCTGCAGCTCCTGCAACAGAAGCTCAGTAATGGAGGTTAAAAATATGAAACGTTTAATCCATTAGAAGAAAAAGGAAAGAAATCTATTTCATTAAAAAGGTGTCATCAACCTATTTAAAACTTGTCAATGGAATCAAGTTCAAACCCATGAACTTAATTAGACAGGATTAGCAAATGCATTAATAATTGTCTGTTTTCTTAATTAATTATTTCTTGATAAAAGATTCATATTATTTTCGATCTGTGTAGTATTAATCCAAGAACTACATCTTAGCAAAAAAAAAATTAGGATTATCCGTTTTCTTAATTAATTAATTCTTAATAAAAGATTCATATGATATTTTATCTGTGTAGCATTAATCCAAGAATAACTTATTAGCAAAAAAAAAAGGAAAGAAGTTATTTTACCTTTCGACGTCCCCGCGTTCCTCGCTTTCCGGTACACCTGTCCATGGCGAATGTCAAAATATTTAGACAAATATTGAAAAAATTAAAGACAAGGGCACAAGAAAATCAAAATAGTTTGCACTCTTCATGTTAGTTGTTCTGATTTTGTTATCATATAGATAGATCATGTATACCCAAACACTGGTCTAGAATCAGAACCTGAAGGTGGCTCTGCACTTGAAGTATGGTAAGATCTTTTAAATTCATCAATTCCAAAATCATCTTCGGAGTTGCCCCTACCAGAAGATGAACAAACAGACAAAAAAAGAAAGATCATCTCAACATCATCATAATCCTCATCCTTTGAAGTCTCACTGGTAGTGAGAGAGAGTTTAATTACGTACTGTCTGCTCCACCGAGGTTCTCAACTGCAGACTCAAAGAGGCGGTGAAGATCAGGGGTCCACCGGAGGCCAGGCTTCTGGGAACGGCGGACGCGTTGCCTAACGGCGGGTTGCTGGTTCTGCTCCGTTGCCAGAGTTGTCTCGACGGCGGGTATTTCTTGCTCATCTCGCTGGCCGACGAGCGAAGAAGACGAACGCGAAGATCCCTTCATTTCAGAGAGAGAGAGAGAGAGAAAGAGGGGGGGGAGGTCGATGGCGCAAGGGAAGATAATGAATGTCGTAACTCTCAGGAGGGATAGTGATGACGAAGCTTTGTGTCGTCTACTGGGAGGGCTTTTTCACTTTGACAACACTTAGAATCAAAATGGTAGTCCCCAAAAGGAAAAAAAAAAAAAAATAATAATAATAATAATAAAAGTGCTCTCATCAATCACTCATTGGCTGAAGTTAGTTTCTGCAATAAATTAATAAACATAATTCCTTTACATAATTTTGATGTAAATATTAATATTTAAATGAAATGAAGTTATATAAACGTAGCATTCCGCAAAACTATACATATATATAACTCATCAGTCATTTAATAATATTATAAATGAACGGTATGATAACCTAGAACTACTTTGGATTTGAGTTAAAAAAAGGAAAATTGATGAAATGAGTTAATTAAATTATATAAAAAGGTTAAAATTATTAAATTATAATAATATATCATATATTTTGTAGTATTTTATATATTAATTCATTATCATATTGTATTATATCAATATTGTGTTATATTACATTATCCGTATCTTGTAATATCAATTATGTTTATTATATAAATAATAAAATTGTATACTACAATATTTCAATAGATTAGATATTTTAATATATTTACTGTCATTATATTACATATTATAAATAAATTCATTATTTTTATTATTAAAATTATTGTTAAATTATAATATTAAAAGTAAATTACACATATCTTGTTTCACCTCAGCGAAATTTACCTCAACTGGAGTTTGACCCTAAACTCAAGCACAAACAAGGCCATAGTGGTAAGGGAGGATTGGAGATATAACCTTGCAAGTCCAATGATGTGTGTTTAAGTTCTATTTTTGCTATGCTTTATATGTGGCCCATGATATAATGTCTAATCTATAGTAATTTGGGGGAACTAATAATATGCATTGATACTACTAAAATTGGTTACTAACAAGATAGAATAAGATGATTATGGTATGTAACAAGGACAACTAAGCTAGACAAAGTAACTTTGAGTCTCTTCATATCCAATTGTCTATTAAGCGGAAAACAAATAGAGTGATTTTTTTTTTTGTTTTCTTTTGACAAAAAATTAGCAGCACAACTAGAAAAACTATCGACATGAACTAGGATACCCTAGGCCAAAGCTCCAAGTAGGAGCCAAAAGGTGGACAAATCCCCAACGAACATGCAAGTTGGCTTTATGCGAAAATCATTGGAACAACAATAAAACAAACAGAAGGCCAAACAAAAAAACAAAAGACTATAAAACAACCGATCTCTCACCTACCAACCGAGAGATCTAATCAATTTAGATGACTCATGATTTGGATGATGACAAATTAGACTAGATCGAACTGTTATTACGCTTTACCTACGCACTACAAACCTAGACACTATAATTTTTTCTCGAGATTGGATAAGTTTGACTTCTTTAAATTGCACCTCGGAGATTAAAAGCTAGGAAGCTATTGATTTTCCCTTTCTTCCATCTTGAGGCATTCTCTTCCATTTCTTTCATTGTGAGCCATCTCGTGTCCTTTGTCATGATCTTCATGGCCATTATACTCAAAAGGATAGCATAGTGAATTTATGGCACAATCATATTCCCAATGGATATTTTCTTGGATTTAACATAATTGAGAATTGAACATAGAGACATGAGGCCTTTCCCATTTTTTCTAATGTCCTCTCTTATTTGTTTAGGAGATTTTGGTTTTTGAGGCTTTGCCTTTTTGTCAACTACGTTATTAGCAAGACTTGTTAGAAAAATAAGATAAGTCTTTACCTATATCCTCTTTTGAGACTTTAGATCAACAAAAAATTCCCCAACTTTTTATAAAGTGACTATGAAATTTTATTAAAGAAACCAGCAAGAGGGAGGGGGAAAAGGGATTACACAACTCAATACAACCAATACAACTAGTAAAGCAAATCAAGAACACACTATAGATACACATCTACTACTCAACATTTAAAAGTCTCCAATAGGAAGAACCAATTTCCATCAAAATTGCACTTTGTTTGTTGTACCCTACCTCCATTCAAATAGATATAAATAAAAATACCAAAAACATTTGTGCCTTCATTGAATCGAGACCTCTATTGTTTCTTTTAAACAAACATGAAAGAGTATATTCTTTCTTTGACACTTCAGAGTCTTCATGATTCATGGAACATTTGGTTTCATCTTCTAATTAAGGAGAGACAATAAAGCATGCTTCTTTGTCCTAATTAGTTGTGAAATCTTCAACATAAATACATGACTCAAGGAGTTGTTTCTTGTATGAGTGATTCTTAATAATTTAAAACAATAATCTAGAGACATTCATATGATATACTAAGTTTTAAACATTTTGAATCAATATCCCTAAGATTAATACAAGCAACGAAGGGTGTTAGGAATCTAGAATCAAATCACGCAATCCATAAAAATAACTACACAAAAAATTAATGTAGATAAGCTCAACAACCTATGTTAATGATCCCACCACAATGTAATAATCCAACAATCAAATCAAACAAGCATACCTCATGGCTTTAGATAATTGGTCACACCACATGATAAGACTAGTTATCAAGCTGTGGAACACTCAATCATGTGATGCATAACCATAATTTCATGATATGATAGTATTTGTTGAATTTGGTTCAAGCAATTTTTGAGTTTATGGTCACTTCATTTTTTTCACAAAAAATAAACCATATAATTAAGCATAAAGAAAAACTTATGATCCATGCAAGCGTAAATTGGCCATATAAGTGTAAAGATACGGTATCCCCATGGGAAAGTTTTTCCAAAGACTCTACTTAAGCCATTGAGTCTTGTTGAATTCTTTATTTTTCATTCCTTCCTAGTTTCTAAGATCGATTTTGGTTCTACCTTTTCTTTTCTTTCCATTTTTAATCATAATTTGGTTTTGGAAATAAATTGTTTCCTAGGTTAAAAATGCACGCGCAAGCAATCAAGTTCATACATATGTATAAACAGTGAGCTTTCTTTTTTTGATAAAATGGTGAAAATTTTATTAATTAAATAAATACAACAACCAAAGATATTTTGGGGCCAAGATAATTCTCTAAAGGCCCATATAACAAATAGAAACATATTGGTTAGAACACACTAAATTGTAGCAAATAACAAAGAAATAAGACCCAAAAAATTCAAAATGCAACCAAAACGTACAGACAGAAACTTTTTGAATATAAGGTAATAAGTTCACTAACCACCCCTATGTTTTCAAAACTAACACCAATCTCCCTTGCACTTAATAAAGCATTGAAATTGACATTTTTACTCATACATATAAACAAGTCTCTCTCTCTCTCTCTCTCTCTCTCTCTCTCTTTATATGTATATATATATATATATCTCATCTTCCATTTCTCTTACATTTCTCATTCTCTCTCTCTTTAACTTGTCTTTCAAGATATCTACCCTCACTACAAGAAATATGACATTTGGCTACGTTTTCTTTATCAATGTTTATGAAAACATAGCTAATACACTACAAAAAAACTAACATTTAACAGCGATTTGTTTTGCATTTAGTAGCGGTTTTTAACCGTCGCTAAATCAGCCATTGCAGAGTATTTAGCGACGGTTTTCAATAACCATTGGAATAATCACTGCAAATTATATTTTTTGCGACAGTTTTTAAACCGCCGCAAAATTAGTGATTTAACGACTTTTTTTAAAATATTTAGCAGCGATTTTTGAGCTGTCGTAAAAATTGAAAGAAAATTAAAATTTTTAATTTTAGCAGTGGTCCGCAAAAATTAAAAGAAAATTAAAATTTTTAATTTCTCCCATGGGCGGCTAGGCTGGCTACCCGTGCTCGCGCCCAGACACGCATGCGCCCAGCTGCCCACGCCATCGAGTCACGTGGCGACACTAAAAATTAAATTTCAAGCTTTCCCTTCCCCAATTTCGAACTCGTGACCTCCCCTATAAGAGTACGCGAGCGATACCGTTTGATCTGCCAAGCACCCTGATTATATAACTATGCCTGTAAATTATATACCAATCAAACCACTATTTTCCATAATTATATTTTATATTTTTTAATATAAATTTAAAAAATTAATTAATTTATTATTTTTAAAAGAATAAAGAATAAATTAAAAATAAATTAATTGAATTAAATTAGATTAATTAATTTTTTAAATTTAAAAAAAAGATTTATATATTTTTTAAAATTATTAAAATTTTATATATTAAAATTTTGTTAATTTTTTTTTTATTTTTTTCAATTAAAATTTTTAATTAATTTTTCAATTAATTTAAATTAAATTTTAAATTTCTTTTTAAGATTTTATATTTCTTTTTATTAATTTAATTTTTAATTATTTTCTTCAATAAAATTCAAATTTTTAATGAATTTTGCAATGTTAATTTAATTTTAAATTATTTAATTATTTTTGAATTTAGTGGCGGTTTCTCAAAAATCACTACTAAATTCAATTTAAAATGAATTTTGCGGGAGTTTTGAGAAATCGTCGCAAATTTTAATTTAATTTAATTTTAAATTATTTAATTATTTTTAATTTAAAATAAAAAATAATTTAAAAATAAATTAAAATTTGTTTTTAAAAATTGCCTGAATTTAAGTTTTAGTCAATTTTCCTGCAGTTTTGAAAAATTGTCGCAAATGTATTTTTATTTTAATTATTTAATTATTTTTGAATTTAGCAAGAAACTGCTGCTAAATTCAATTTTATTTTTAAAGTTAGTGACAATTTTTTAAAATTAAATGTTTTAATGAATTTTGTAGCGATTTTGAAAAATCGCTGCAAAATGTTGAAAAAACCATTACTAAAAACGTATTTTGCGATGGTTTACAAAATTGCCGCAAAAAATTAATTTTTTTATAGTGATAGTCCACATTTTGCTACGTTTTTAAGTTAACGTAGCTAAATCTTTCAAATATTGGATGCAAAACTTTATGTGATGAATAATTTTATTAGCTATGTTTTAAAACGTCGCCAATACCTAAACAACGTTTGGAAAATCGTAGGTAATTCTAAAGTGAAAAACAAAAACATAGTTAATTCTATTATTAGTATTAGCTACGATTCTTGAAATGTGACTTATACGTTTATATGATTATCTGCGGTTTGATTTTTCTTTTAGCTATATTTTAGAAAACATAGCTATAGTCGCATCGATTGATTTTCTCTTTTTCTTAGCTATGTTTTTGAAAACGTAGCTAATAGTCAGTTTATTGTTTTTTTTAGAGGAAAGATGGGTAGGGGCATTGAAAATAGATGCAACCTTTGCTCCATTTTTTAGCTACATTTTTTAAAACATGGCTAACAGTCTACATATAGCTACGTTTTTTGCGTAATGCAGAAAATAGTTCTTTTATTTTTTCTTTTTTTTTTTAGAGAAGATGGGCGAGATAGTTAAAATTAAAATGTTAGCTACATTTTTTAAAACATATATAAAAATTATTAATATTAGTATTAGATGCAATTCTTGAAACATAGCCTATAATTTCTTAACTAATAGTTCAGATTTTGCTACGTTTTTAAGTTAACGTAAAGAAAAGTTTTTAAGCTAAATCTTTCAAATATTAGAGGCAAAATTTTATGTGAAGAAAAGTTTTATTAGCTACATTTTAAGACATCGGCAATATCTAAATGATAAGATAACGATTAGAAAATCGTAGGTAATTCTAGAGTGACCAACCAAAAACGTAGTTAATTCTATCATTAGTATTAGCTATGATTCTTGAAACAAAGTCTATACTATCATATGAATTATCTATGTTTTGAGTTTTCTTTTAGCTACATTTTAGAAAACGTAGGTATCACTTCGATTGATTTACTCTTTTTTTAGCTATGTTTTTGAAAATGTAGTTAATAGACAGTTTTTTTTTTTTTTTTAGCTATATTTTTTGAAAACATGGCTAATAGTCTACATTTAGCTACGTTTTTTGCATAATGTAGCAAATAGTTCTATTATTTATTTTTTGTTTAGAGAAGATGGACGGGATGGTTAAAATTAAAATGTTAGTTGCGTTTTTTAAAACATAGATAAAAATTATTAATATTAGTATTAGATTCAATTCTTGAAATGTAGCCTATACTTTCATAACTAATAGTCTATATTTTGTTATATTTTTCATTTAATGTAGCTAATAGGTCTATTAGAACTATTCAACTCATTTTGTTCTTCAATTGAAAAAAAAATAAAATCCAAAGAGCCAATTGTATTTTTACTTATGATTAATTATGATTATACGGTTAATTAATTTAACTTTCTCTAAATACTCTTTAGAGTCTCTCAAATTAAAGAGCCTCTCACAAGGTCTCCATCAAGATAACTATATAAACCTTATTTTCAAGATTTCTTTTGAAAAATTACAACTTATCGTAGCTAAAAACCGTGACCAACTATTACGTGCTATAAGCCTTTCTTTATATTGTTTTTGAATCTAAGACCAAATGTCCATGTGGCTATATGTACACACACACATACAAATCTTTATTCAAGGTGAGATCAAATAAATTTATCAAAATAATAAACATACATGCGTACACTATTAACTAAATATTTTAGAAATACTTTAAAAAATAATTTTAATGGAAAATAACATTTTTGAAAATAGATACACTTATGAAAAAAATGTTTAATAAATTAAATTAAAAAATATATTTTTAATAGAAAATAATATTTTTGGTAATACATATACTATAAAACATATTTTATAAATTAATCTAAAAATTATATAAAAAATATTTTTAATAGAAAATAATATTTTTGATAATACACATGTTATGAAAAATATTTTATAAATTAATTAAACATAATTCGATACTATAATTAATAAATTTAATAAAAATACTCTTTTTATTAATCACTAAAAATACTATATTTTGTATATTGAAAGTTCTCTTTTTGTTACTTATAAAAACTTAATTAATATGAGCAAGTTGGCTTAACATTCTCCCATTTTTTGATGATGACAAAAATATGATTTATGAGATGATTAATTTGATAAAATATTTTTGAATTCTCTCTTAATTTTATACTATAAACTCCCCCTATCAAAAATACTGTAGCATAAAATTATTTTTGATATAACGTAATAGATAATTTTTTTTTTTTTAAGAGTTTTAAGGAGCAAACCTGATTGCCAAATCTAATTGCCTTAATTGCACCTGCTTGCCTTGAATGCCTAAATTGATTTCATATCGCTCCAATATACAATTTCCTTACCTCAATAAATACAAAAATATCATACATTTTTCTCCCTCATACAAAAATGTTTACAACTTTCTCCCCCATAAAAAAATATTTACAACTCACTCTCGTACATAAATTCTTATTCTTCTCCCTTTTTTTTGTCATAATCAAAAAACATTGTGAATGGAGAGAATAAAGATATATAACCAATATAGTTCATGAGAGAAATATATCGAGCATAATCCAAGATTACACAACATCAAAGAAAGTAATCATAAAATAGTCAAGGGATATAGTAGCATTACAAAATTTATAAAGCAGTAATCTAAATGACCCACGTTGATAGCTTTGGATTCTGTCAATGCTCAATGCTAATGCTAGTTGCCGAACACGATTGATCCAAGTTCGTCGATATCACCTGGGACTGGCTACTGGCTGTTGCTAGTTTCAACTGGATAATGAGGCGAACTAGCCTCTTGTAACTCCACGATAGATAAAAATACATATATGTCTAAAAGAGCATGAAATTTGCTTGAGAACAACGTTAAAATGTCTTTTTCTTTAATTGCACGGAGAACAGACAAATGCACCAAAAAATCAAGCTAGAAAAATTGACGACAAATCCAAACTCAACAAACTAAAGCACCAAATGCCATAGAGACTCAAGAAAACCATGAAACAAACAAGAAGGCCAAGCTCAAGATACCTTTTAGTTGTTACAATTCAGAAGGAAAGAAAATCCAAGTAGTTCGTGTAATCAGATTCTATAGGATAAAACCCTCCGTATCCTCGTTTCATAAAAAAAAAAGAGAGAAGGGAAAGATAACCAAAGGAATTCTTAATGGAGTATTGTTTTGGAAGTTTTACGATGCTTAATGGAGTGCTGGACCTTGAGGGATCAGGCTGGTTGAATTGCTTGGTGACCAGATTTTCTTCCATTGGCGTGCTTTTTCGTGAGCAGGGGCAATGCTTTTCGGATTTCGGAATCGTCGAGATTTTGGTAATGCAACTTTTTTTTTTTTTTTTAATTATAGATGAAGACCATATCATATTCTAAAGGAGATAAACAGAAAACACCCAAACAAAGAACGCCTAGCACTTTGGCAGTTTTGTGGATTTTGGTGGTGGGCTGTGCTGTTTCCAGGTGTATCTTGGTGGGTTTTCATTTGTGTGGTTTCTTCATGCATCTTTATTTTATTAGCAAAATTTCATCATTTATTTAAATAAAAAAAAGAGGTATTCACAGATTGTTTGGCCACCAAAATACGCAACCTCAGTCCACTTTCCAAGTTGTGAACTGCTATTTGAGATATATATATATATATATATATATATATTGGGATAGAAATGCAGAATGATGTTAAAAAGATTTAAGAGGGATACAATGTCCACTGATCCCGCCCTCAAGACGCTGGCCCTCAAAGCCATCTAGCAGGAAAAACCACTGAGAACAGAATCTGTAAAGCTCCCAAAGTACTGATAATCATAAGCCTAGAGTTATACTAAAATATAGTTTCATATGCGCCGGTAGCTAGGTGAATTAACCTAGAGTTAGTTCAAGAGAGATGCCGTTTGCATCTCCAGTAGAAGGTTCAGGATTTTTGGAACCAACTGATTCTGACATGGTGTTATTTCCAGTGCCTTCTCTTCCAGCAGTTCCCTGAACATTATCGCCGCCATCTATCAGAAGCCCCTCCCTTTGATCATCTCTCTGCAAGAATAAGATCAGGGAAGGTCTCAAAGGCATTAGTCTCTGATCATTCAGAGAGAGAGAGAGAGAGAGAGAGAGAGAGACGATAATAGAAGGTTGAGCGAACCATGTTCCTTTCTGTTGTTGTTGCTGCTGCTACAGCTGCAGCTTCTGCAACAGAAGCTCAGTAATGGAGGTTAAAAATATGAAACGTTCAATCCATTAGAAGGAAAAGGAAAGAAATCTATTTCATTAAAAAGGTGTCATCAACCTATATAAAACTTGTCAATGGAATCGAGTTCAAACCCATGAACTTAATTAGACATGATTAGCAAATGCATTAATAATTGTCTGTTTTCTTAATTAATTATTTCTTGATAAAAGATTCATATTATTTTCTATCTGTGTAGTATTAATCCAAGAACTACATCTTAGCAAAAATATATATATATATATTTTACAATTATCCGTTTTCTTAATTAATTAATTCTTAATAAAAGATTCATATGATATTTTATCTGTGTAGCATTAATCCAAGAATAACTTATTAGCAAAAGAAAAAAAAAGAAAAAAGAAAGAGGGTATTTTACCTTTCGACGTCCTCGCGTTCCTCTTCTTCCGGTACGCCTGTCCATGGCGAATGTGAAAATATTTAGACAAATATTGAGAAAATTAAAGACACGCGCACAAGAAAATCAAAATAGTTTGCACTCTTCATGTAGTTGTTCTGATTTTGTTATCATACAGGTAGATAGATAGATCGATAGATAGATAGATCGATCGATCTTGTATACCCAAACACGGGTCTAGAATCAGAACCTGAAGGTGGCTCTTCACTTGAAGTACGGTAAGATCTTTCAAATTCATCAATTCCAAAATCATCTTTGGAGTTGCCCCTACCAAAAGATGAACAAACAGACAGAAAAAACAAAATCATCACAACATCATCATAATCCTCATCCTTTGAAGCCTCACTGGTAGAGAGAGAGAGTGAGAGAGAGTTTAATTACGTACTGTCTGCTCCACCGAGGTTCTCAACTGCATACACAAAGCGGCGGTGAAGATCAGGGGTCCACCGGAGACAAGTCTTCTGGGAACGGCGGACGCGTTGCCTAACGGCGGGTTGCTGGTTCTGCTCCGGCGCCAGAGTTGTCTCGACGGCGGGTATTTCTTGCTCATCTCGCTGGCCGACGAGCGAAGAAGACGAACGCGAAGATCCCTTCATTTCAGAGAGAGAGAGAAAGAGAGAGAGAGAGAGAGAGAGAGAAGGGGGGGGGGGGGGCAGGTCGGTCGATGGCGCAAGGGAAGATAATGAATATGGAGACTTTGAGAAGAGAGGGTGATGACGCAGAGGGTGATGACGCATCTTTGTGTCGTCTACTGTGAGGGCTTTTTCATTTCGACCCGTATTTGCTTTTCTGCCATCGATAGTCAACACTGGGGATTCAGGAAAGTCCACAATTAGAATTAAAATGGTCATCCCCAAAAGGAACCCCCAAAAAAAAAAAAATAATTAAAGTGCTTTCATCAATCACTCATTGGCTGAAGTTAGTTTCTGCAATAAATTAATAAACATAATTCCTTTACATAATTTTGATGTAAATATTAATATTTAAATGAAATTATATAAACGTAGCATTCCACAAAACTATATATATAACTCATCAGTCATTTAATAGTATTATAAATGAAAAAAAGAAAATATGTCATAAATGTAACTAGAACTACTTTGGAATTGAGTTAAAAAAAGGAAAATTGATGAGGTCAGTTAAGTAAATTACATAAAAAAGTTAAAATTATTAAATTATAATAATATATCATATATTTTATAGTATTTTAAATATTAATTCAGTATCATATTATATTATATCAATATTGTGTTATATTACATTATCCGTATCTTGTAATATCAATTATGTTTATTATATAAATATTAAAACAATATAAGATCAGATTCATATGATTTTATACTACAATATTTCAATAGATTAGCTATTTTAATATATTTACTGAATTATATTATATATTACATCATGTAATATATTCTATTATAACATTATTTTATATTATAAATAAATTCATTATTATTATTAAAATTATTGTTAAATTATAATATTAATAGTAAATTACATATTTCATGTTTCACCTCGGCCAAATTTACCTCAAGTGGAGTTTGACCCTAAACTCAAGCACAAACAAGGCCTTAGTGGTAAGGGAGGTTTGGAGATATAACCTTGCTAGTCCAATGACGTGGGTTTAAATCCTATTTTTGCTATGCTTTATTTGTGGCCTATGATATAATGTCTAATATATAGTAATTTGGGGGAACTAATAATGTGCATTGATGGTACTAAAATTGGTTAGTAACAAGATAGAATAAGATGGTTATTATGCAATGAGGATAACTAAGCTCGACAAGGTAACATTGAGTTTGTTCATATCCAATTGTCTATTAAGCGGAAAGCTAATAGAATGATGTTTTTTTTTTATTTTTTTTTTCTTATGATAAAAAACTAGCAACACAACTAGAAAAACTACCGACATGAACTAGCCAAAACGTGGACAAACCCCCAACGAACATGCAAGTTGGCTTTATGCGGAAATCATTGGAACAACAATAAAACAAATTAACAGAAGGCCACCGACCTCTCACCTACCAACTGAGAGATCTAATCAATTTAGATGACTTATGATTTGGATGATGACAAAGTAGACCAGATCGAACTGTTATTACACTTAACCTACGCACTACAAATTAACCTTGACACCATCATTTTTTTTCTCGAGATTGGGTAAGTTTGACTTCTTTAAATTGCACCTCAAAGATTGAAAGCTAGGAAGCTATTGATTTTCCCTTTCTTCCATCTTGAGGCATTCTCTTCCATTTCTTTCATTGTGAGCCATCTTGTTCCTTTGTCACGATCTTCATGACCATTATACTCTAAGGAAAGCATAGTGAATTTATAGCATAATCATATTCCCAATGGTTATTTTCTTGGATTCAATAGAATTGAGAATTGAATGTAGAGACATAAGGCCTTTCCCATTTTGGCTAATGTCCCCTCTTATTTGTTTAGGAGATTTTGGTTTTCAGGTCTTTTCCTTTCTGTCAACTAAGTTATTAGCAAGACCTGTTAGAAAAATAAGACGAGTCTTTACCTAAATCCTTTTTGGAGACTTTAGATCAACAAAAAATTCCCCAACTTTTTGATAAAGTGACTGAAAATTTATTAAAGAAAAGGCTAACAAGAGAGAGGGGGAAAAGGGATTACACAACTCAATACAACTGATAAAGCAAATCAAGAACACACTATAGCTACACATCTACTACTCAACATTTAAAAGTCTCCAATAGGAAGAACCAATTTCCATCAAAATTGCACTTTGTTTATTGTACCCCTACCTCCATTCAAATAGATATGTGTAAAAATACCAAAAACTTTTGTGCCTTCATTGAATCGAGACCTCTGTTGTTTCTTTTAAACCAAACATAAAAGAGTATATTCTTAATTTGACACTTTAGAGTCTTCATGACATGGAACACTTTAGAGACAATCAGGCTTGCTTCTTTGTCCTTAGTAGTTGTGAAATCTTCTCCATAAATACATGACTCAAGGAGTTGTTTCTTGTTGTGCACTATACTTATCATCAAAAGCTTTCCCATTTTGATCCCTTACTTCACCAATAGAAGATGAGTAGGAACAAAAACTATCAAACTCATCATTAATTAGATCCACACATCATCGACAATGCATGTGATCCACTTATTGGGACTAAGCCTTATTGTCACCAATTTGCAGACATGTCAACTTACTTAAGCCACCCACTAAAACTTAATCCCTCCACTTATCTTCCTCAAAATTGATTTTCTTTCCTTTAACATCACTAAGTCTTTCCTCTTTTCCATGTTTGATTGCCATCATTACTTTATCATGCCAAATCAGCAAAGGACTAATTGGGAAACATGTAAGATAAGGGGTTTTGATGTAGCTCTGTTTAGAGAGTGACCAAGCTCTAAAAGTTTTTCGATTTCTCTTTACACTTCATTAATGTATGAGTGATTCTTAATCATTTATAACAATAATCGAGAGACATTCATACGATATACTAAGTTTTAAACATTTTGAATCAATATCCCTAAGATTAATATAAGCAACTAAGGGTGTTAGGAATCTAGGATCAAATCTCGCAAACCATAAAAATAAATAAAGACCAAGTGAGAAAATAACTACATAGAAAATTAATGCAGATAAGCTCAACAACATATGTTAATGATCCCACCACAATGTGATAATCCAACAATCAAATCAAACAAGCATACCTCATGGCTTTAGATAATTGGTCACACCATACACCAAGACTCTTGTTGGGTTTTGTGTTTCCCAATGAGGCCTAAGGCTATTGCGAGGTATTTCGGGTATCCTTCATAGGCCTCAGCCCATGATTGAAGTTAAGTCCATCGTGAACACCACTCACTGGTAGCCCAAATGTGAAGTCGAGCCATAAGCCCTTTATCAATCCTTTAGAGGTGAAGTGAGCTTTAGCCCATTTGCTTAAGCGTGAAGGAGGCCCATTGAGCCCAAGCCCAACTCCTTCTTTGTATGCCCTAACACCCTCATATAAAAGGGTTCTTATCTCTCTTTTCTGATGACCCTATGTGACAGCCGTCTTCTTATTTCCTTGCTCGGTCGAGTGTTTCTCTAGTGTTTCCTTGTATGGCCAATCCGATTTGTCCCCCTTGCCTTCTCGGTCTAATCCACCTTTCCTTGTGGATTGCTTAGACGATCCGTGGGTATCCTCTATTAATCCATTCTGATGGACTCCCTTAGAGCTAACTTTTCGGTCCCATATCTTTGTGATTGCTCTTTGTTCCTTGGTGGATCCTGCTGTGAGTGTAACCTGTGTGGTTTGGGTAAGAGAGTTTGTGTGTTGGCTGAGAGGGTTTGGGGTCCAATTTGGGGTTTCGGTGCTTGTCTCTTGTGTGCTTCTGTGTGGCTTGGTGTCCCTATTCCTTGGAGTTACCTGAGTGGTGTTCTCGACATCCCAGAATCTGAGCCTTGATCGATTTTAGATCTGATTAACAAGGAGTTTATTTTTCTGCCTTGATTTGTTCTTGCATTTGGTTATTTTGGTTTGATTTCGATTGAGTACTAACCCACTGTTTTGTAGAGATTTCCGCAACAACTCTAATTATCAAGTTGTGGAACATTGATGGATAACCATAATTTCATGATATGGTAGTATTTGTTGATCAATTTGGTTCAAGCAACTTTTGAGTTTATGGTCACTTTATTTTTTTCACAAAAAATAAGCCATATAATTTAGCATAAAGAAAAACTTATGATCTATGCAAGCGTAAATAGACCATATAAGTGTAAAGATATGGTATCCCCATGGGAAAGTTTTTCCATAGACTCAACTTAAGCAATTGAGTCTTGTTGAATTCTTTATTTTTCATTCCTTCCTAGTTTATGTTGCGTATATTAGTGTGTGAGTATGGGTGTTTGTCCCACATTGGTTGTGTAAAGAGGTGGGAGTGGATATTTATACTCGTCCCTTTCACTTGGGTTTGGGCCCTAAAGGGCACCTAGATTTTGTGAGCGGACGAACCCCTTGACCCTTACGCGAGTCCAATCGGGTCAAGTCGAGTAGTTTAATATATATTTTTATATAAAAGAAGTTAACTATTTTTTTTATCTTATTTTATTTCTTTTTATTTCTGCTTCGTCTTCATGAGTGACGGTTTGGTTTCCTTCGAGTCTTTGAGTAGACGACCATTAATCTTTCCCCGCCGCTTCAACTGCTCCAAGCGACGACTTTTACTCCAACAATCAATGCCACTTTGAAGGATGCGTCTGTTCTGCTCCCTCTACCTAGCTATAAAAGGGATAGTCGAGCATCGCTGAGAAGCAGATCATCTCCAAGCCATCTCTTGTGTTGGTTTTCCCTGTATATTGTAAGTCAACAGAGAGCCAGTACCCCCAATAGTTCTGCTAGATCCGGTCGATTGTGGTTGCTGTTCACCGAAGTAGGCTGTTGTATCCTTAGTCAGTAGTCACCGGAGCCTGCTAGTGACCGGAGCAAAGCATGTCTTCAACACAACACTTCAAGCGTGCCTCGACCTTTAGTTAGCTTTCTTCTTCCTGTCATGCTATTGTTTCTGTTGGATCTGAGTTTCCCGGTTGTAGCCTACCTCACTGGAATCCAGGTTTTCTTTCCTTTATCGTTGTGTCTGTTACAGTTAATATTCTTGCATATATGTTGTTGCTATTATTCTATTGTGTTGCAATAAATAGTGATTGTTGCTTTTGATTGAGACTGCAATCTATGTTATTACTACTGTTATTCTAACATTTTGAAGATAGTAGTTAATTTGGTGAGTATAAGTCTGAAAGGGAAAAATATTCTATAACCTACAATGGCTACCCCAACCCCAATGTCATTTCTGCCACCACAACGACCTCTGTTATCGTCGGTATCCCAGCCACTGTCATTGTACCAACTGTCACCAAAGTAACACCACATGTTGAGAAGCTCAACAGTTTAACGACAAGGATTTCAAGAGATGGCAACAGAAGATGATTTTTTATCTCACAACACTGAACTTGGCACATATTCTCAAGGAAGACTGCCCAGTCACACCCGAAGAAGATGTAACGGTAGAGACGCAAGTCGCCAAAGAGGCATGACAACACTCGAATTTTCTTTTCCAGAATTACGTATTGAGCGGGCTGGCAGACTCACTCTATATATAATGGTTACTGCACAGCCTAGCCAACATCCAAGTAGCTCTGAGAGGCACTGGAAAAAAAGTACAAGTTAGAAGATGCGGGTACCAAGAAGTTCTTAGTTGGGAAGTTCCTCGACTATAAGATGGTCAACACCAAGCTAGTGGTCAACTAGTTGGAAGAACTAAAATTCCTTTTCAGTAACTTGCAGAGTGAGGGATTGGTCATAAATGAGCCATTCCAAGTTGTCGATGTGATCAAGAAGCTACCACCTTTATGGAAAGACTTTAAGAACTACCTCAAGCATAAGAAAAAAGAGTTGTCTATGGAGGATCTAGCTATGAGACTCTGCATTAAAGAGGACAATCAGAAGAGAGATAAAGTCCGTCTCAGGCTGGAAGCAAGGGCTAACGTGGTTAAAGCTTCAAAGCCTCAACCCAAGAAACAACAAAGCAAGAAGAAGAACAGGAACATGGCTCCCAAGAATAAGACCCTTGCCAAGTGCATCCAAGGGAGCTGCTGGGTGTGTGGCAAAACGGGTCATAAAACTATTAACTGTCGTCACAAGAAGGGACAGAGCTCTAACAACAACCAGTGCAAGAACAGTCAGGCCAACATAATGGAGAAAGATGTCGACCTGATTGCAGTTGTCACAAATTCCTGCATGGTGTCGAACGCCACGGGTTGGTGGGTAGACACTGGGGCTACGAAGCACATCTGAGGTGACATGGCTCTGTTCACCACTTATGAGAAGACTGACGGCTCTGAGAAGTTGTACATGGGGAATGCTTCTACATCTCCTATGGTTGGAAAAGGCAAGGTCCTACTGAATTAGACCTCCAGGAAGATATTTACCCTCAATTATGTGTGCCACATGCCAAAAATCTAGAAGAACTTGGTGTCTGGAACCCTGCTAAATAAGAATGGGTTCAAGCTTGTATTTGAGTTAGACAAATTTACTCTGACTAAGGGGGCTATGTATGTGGGATGGGGCTATTTACTTGATGGCATGTTCAAACTTAATGTACTAGCCCAGGTTCCCAAAAATAATGAGAATAAAAGAAGGCTTTCGCTTGTTCTGTTGAGTTGTGTGATGTGTGGCACTCTAGGTTAGGGCACATCAATTATTGTTCTCTCTAAAGAATGGTAAATTTAGGATTGTTGCCTAACTTCAACATTGACAAAGGGCACAAATGTGAAGTTTGTGTTGAGTCAAAGTTCACGAGGAAGTCGTTTCCATCTGTAACGCCCCAATTTCCCGAACGGAGGGAGAAGCGGCATTAGATGCTCGAAATTTTGGGCACATAATTCGAAATCCCGACAATCCCGAGCCATTCTCTCAGCACATTAACTTAAGAATAATCTGAGACTAACATCATCATTACATCAGCGGAAGCAGAATCGAACCTCGACATACATAACCGAATTCATTTCATTCATAACGTAGAAATCGTTCGACAAGACATTTCAAAACGAAATACATCAAGCCTCATCTCTCATTCGTAACTACTAATACCTCGATCATAAACAAAATGCATGCTAATGATTACCCATGAAATCAACAGCTACATCTCGATAACCCCTTTTCCTTTAGCGCCGCTGCTTTCACCTGGAACGTTCGAATATTCCAGGGACATAGTCCAAATTAGATGCTGAATCATCTAAGTGAGAGCTCAAAAACATTTTCATAAATATATGCAACATGAATAACATCAACATATCCTTTAACATTCATTAAACATAAACTCATCCCATACCTCGGCCCAAGAGAATCCCACGAAGCACTTAACCCTAACCGGGGAAAATGCAATCTCTCTAAAGGCAACACATCCACATCAAACACTAATATAACGCAATTCGGCTTAAGAGGGGCAACATCAATGCATCTCTTCGACATCTCGGGAACAATCGTTACCTCTCCCTACCCAGGAAGGTCAACATCAACGCAGGAACCCGGCTCTCACCACTAATTCGTCAGAGATTACGTTCCCACTCAAAAGCACTTGGATCCATATGCCAATGCCACAACCACGACCCTACTTAAGGGGGACAACCTTACGCATGAACTCGGGTATCACCCCCTATCATGCTAGGCTTTACGCTCGCATCCAAAAGCAGTTCGGATCTCGTCACACCCTGGCCACAAGATGATCAACACTGTCCATGGGAATCCACGTCCACCTCGGGAACAATACTACCGCTCAATGGCCCTGGGGTGAAGTCTATCTCAGCCCCGCCACTTGAGTCGGTCCGGGGTGAAGTCCATCTCAGCCCCGTTACTTGAGCCGGTCTGGGGTGAAGTCCATCTTAGCCCCACCACCTGGTCCCATTAGGGTGAAGTCCGTCTCAGCCCTCTCCCAGTGGGTATTTTTCTTTGGCACGCTACCCTAGTGTTATCACTCAAGTACCTCACACAGGTTGACGACACACATCCCACATAAACATCATAAAACATGCCAATACCAACATCATAAACCATGCATCGCTTAAATATCAACATCATAAACCATGCATCGCGTAAACATCAACATCATAAATCATGCATCGCTTGAACATCAACATCATAAATCATGCATCGCTTAAACATCATTTCATGAACATAACTTATCGCATAAAATCAATGCACATGCGTAAAACATTTAGGGACAAACCGCCCTCTTTTAAAACCGTCATCATACGTTAAAATCGTTTTCATGCAACAAAACATTTCCAAGTAATCAAATCACGTTTAGAAGAATCAAAACCCAGTTTTATCATTCTCATGCCATAAAACAAGTTTTCGGTCGTGAACTCTCACATATCAAATCCTTTGCATGAACAAATCCAGTTTTGGGGTCGAACTACTCACAAAACCATTTTATGCAGGTAGAGCTACTCACATATCAAATCCTTTGCATGAACAAATCCAGTTTTGGGGTTGAACTACTCACAAAACCATTTTATGCAGGTAGAGCTACTCACATATCAAATCCTTTGCATGAACAAATCCAGTTTTGGGGTTGAACTACTCACAAAACCATTTTATGCAGGTAGAGCTACTAACATATCAAATCCTTTGCATGAACAAATCCAGTTTTGGGGTTGAACTACTCACAAAACCATTTTATGCAGGTAGAGCTACTCACCTTTTGACGCAACTTAACTTTTTCTCGAAAAGCGCGCACCACCTTGATTAGCGCGCCCAACCTCAGCTTCACACAAGTCACCTCGCCTTAGGCCTCAAGGCACCCTAGACATCATATTCATTTCCATAAGCCTCAACATATTATTTCTCCATAATTTTCTCACATTTTCCTATTTTCTCTTATTTTCCTATTTCTTCCTCAATAAATTCCAAATAAATACTTCCTTAATCATTTCCTTAAATCTTATTTCACCAAAATTCATAATAATCAAATATCTTCAAAGGAAAATTACTGATCTTACCTCGATGCTTCGATATCACGCAAAACGAGGCTCTTTGATGCTAGAATTGAGACACCAGAACCTCCAAATCCAAAACTAATTGCACACACTTCAAGATCTCGAATTTTAAAGATTTTAGAAATTTTTTGCAAATTTTTCCAGGCTTGCACGCGCCCACACGCGCCTCCCCAAGGTCTGACACGCGCCCGCGCGTGCACTGCACGAGCGTCGTCTTCTCCGGTGAGAAGTTCGCTGGCCGGCCACCGAATTTCGCCCTCGACTCCACCACTTGATAGCCCTCTCTTAGTCGATCCTAACTGCACCTCTTGCTGCCCGAAAAGATGGCCGAAAGCACCTCAAACGGCCTGCCAAAGCCTCGGCCAACCCAACCGCCATCGAACTCCGACCATGCTCGATTACCCCCTCAAACCTTCACGAAAATGCATGAAACGCTCCAGAAACCCTCTTCAAGACATGGGCTTCAAAAGCCCTATAATCTAAGCCCTCAATTCGTTCGTTTGAAGCTTCAATTTGAAGCTCAAAATCACGAAACCCTCGGCCAAACCCTAACTCGCGATTGGGCTATTTATAGCCAAAATCAGGCCTTCTAACGACCATGGTTGCTCGACCCAACACCTTAGGCTTCCAACCCATCCCTTGGGCGTCCCAAAAGAACGAAAAAATGGCCTCGATCAGCCATTTACAGGTCACGGCATTGCCGCGACAATCTGACCAAGACACGGTCAGATTTTTCGAAAATCCGGCCGCCTCGATGCTCGCCGACGATCCTTGCTTGCTCCCCATGCTCGCCCGACCAGTTTCCTCGATATCCCTTTGGTCGAATGCCTCGATCGGCCACCTCCGAGATGCTGGTCGGCCATGGCTTGTTCCAAATTTTTGAAAATTCCAGTTTTGCCCTTCAGCTTTGATTAATTACACTTTTCCCCCTTTTTTCAAGCCCCTAAACTTTATATTATTACCATTAGGTCCCTCATGTTTCAAAACACATACTTCCTCTTTTGATGATCTTGAAAAATCGTCGTTTCGACCTCCCTCCGGCCGATTCGGCAAATTTTAAGAAATTGCACTTTGGCCCGAATTTTCGTTTCGGCCTTAAATCCTTTTGTTTCTTCCAAAAACCGCTTAAGAGTTGTCTAATACACCATATATGACCTTCCTTGGCATTCCGTTGACTTCCCGGAAGCCCCCTGCGATTATTCGGTATTTGTATTTTCGCTGTACCGAAAATTGTTCTCAATCCAATTTCTTTCGATGTTAAAAATCATTTCTTGACCTACTCGTTAGCACTATCCTATTTTCCTTTGATATCTAAGTCTCGGGATGCTCCATTCGATTGATTCGGTAGCTTATTTCTACTATTAAGCCCATTTTCGGTATTTAAATCTCACTTAATTGACGTGGCAGCCTTATCTTGAAACGGGGTATTACATTCTCCCCTCCTTACAAAAATTTCATCCTCGAAATTTGCCACATCCTAAATCTCAAATTTTCATCCTCAAAATTTTTATTCTCGACAATCAAATCGTCAACATTGGCAATATCTTTCAATTTGGATTGACCTAAATTCCTCAATTACACATTATATCTAATCTTTGACAATCTCTTAATTCGTATCTATCTTATGATCCAATCTCACGAGACTTGTCGCGACTCTCAAAATTTTCTGCTGTAACTCTTCCTAGGTGGTCACAGTGATCTATGTCACAGTGATCTATGTGACATAAAAAATACTCCTACTAGAGGTGGAAAGAAGTACTTTGTCACATTCATAGATGATTGTAGCAAATACTGTTATGTTTATCTGTTACACAGTAAAGACGAGACCTTAGATGTCTTCAAGACATATAAGGCAGAAGTTGAAAATCAACTTGGGAAGAAGGTAAAGGTGCTGAGATCAGATAGAGATGGTGAGTATGAATCATAGTCCCTCTCTGTGTTCTGTGAGGTTAATGGCATCGTCATCAAACCATAACACCTTATACACCGCAACAAAATGGTGTAGCCAAGAGGAAAATGCACTTTGAAGGACATGGTTAACTGCAAACTCAATAGCAAACTTATTATTGAATAGAATTCCACATAAGGAGATAGACAAGTCTCCTTATGAAATGTGGAATAGGAAGCAAGTCTCATACAAAATCCTGAAAGTGTAGGGGTGTTTGGCTAAGGTGCAAGTTCTTTTACCAAAAATGACCAAACTTGGACCAAAGATGATAGATTGTGTCTTTATTAGCTATGCACTACATAGTACGACCTATAGGTTTCTAGTGATAAATCAGAAATTCTTGATATCAACAATAACACCATAATGAAATCTATAGAAGTTGAGTTCTTTGAGAACATATTCCCTTTGAAGGAAGAGAGACACAATGATGACGGTTCCAAGAGGAAGTATAAAGCAAGTTCTTCGGAAGGTCAAGTCCGTCAAGATACCAAGGTTGAACCTAGGAGAAGAAAAAGAGCTAAGAAACCTACTTCCTTTAGACCAGATTTCCTAACCTACATGCTAGAAGATGAGTCTTAAACTTTTAATGAGACTATGGCATCTTCTGATGCTCCGTATTGGAAGGAAGCTATTAATAGTGAGATGGAGTCCATTATGCAAAACCAGACATAGGTATTGGTTAACTTACCTCTGGGAAGTAAGCCAATCGGGTGCAAATTGATATTTAAAAAGAAACTAAAGGTTGATGGCATTATTGATAAGTACAAGGCCCATCTAGTAGCTAAGAGCTATTGCCAAAAGGAAGGGAAAGACTTTTTTGATACCTATTCACCAGTAATGAGAATCACATCTATAAGGATGTTGATTGCGATCGCAACATTACACAATTTGAAAATTCACCAAATGGATGTAAAGACTGCATTCTTGAATGGAGATTTAGAGGAAAAAGTTTATATGGAACAGCCCAAAGGGTTTGTCATAAAGGGACATAAAAATAAAGTGTGCAAACTTATAAAGTCTCTTTATAGACTGAAACAGGCACCGAAGCATTGGGATGAGAAGTTTGATCACACTATACTTGTAAATGGGTTCAAGATAAATGAGTGTGATAAATGTGTTTATGTTAAAACCATAAATCACGAGTGTGTCATTGTGTGTTTGTATGCGGATGATATGTTGATAATGGATACTGATAGAAGTTTCATAGAATCCATAAAAGGGATGCTGAATTCCAACTTTGATATGAAAGACCTGGGTCTTGTTAATGTCATTCTTGAAATTTGGATAATAAAGAATGCCAAAGGGTATGTACTTTCTCAATCACACTATATCAAGAAAGTGTTGCGAAGGTTTGATCATTTTGAGAGTAAGCTTGTGGTTACTCCGTTTGATCTAATTTTTAAACTAAAGAAGAACAATGGTGAAGGTGTATCTCATTTGGAGTATGCTAGGGTCATGGGAAGTTTGATGTACATCATGAATTGTACAAGATCCGATATTGCCTACTTAGTAGGTAGATTAGCGAGATACACAAGCAATCCTAGGCATGACCATTGAGATGCCTTAGTCAGGGTACTCATGTATCTGAAGAACACGTTTGAGTATAGATTGCATTACACGAGGTATCCACCTGTACTGGAAAGATTTAGTGATGCTAATTGGATCACAGATAGCGTGGAGACTAAGTCAACCAGTGGGTACGTGTTTACCCTAGGTGGAGCTACTGTGTCGTGGAAGTCTCCAAAATAGACGTTCATAGCATGATCTACTATGGAGTCAGAGTTTATCACTTTGGATAAAGTAGGTTAAGAAGTTGAATGGCTTTGAAATTTCCTTGAAGACATTCCACTTTGGCCAAAGCCTATAAATGCCATATGTATCTATTGTGACAATTTAACTGCTTCCATCAAGCTAAAAATAGCGTTTACAATGAGAAGTCAAGACATATTAGGCGCAGGCATAAGTTTATAAGGTAGCTGCTTACCAATGGGATAATTTCCATTGATTATGTCAAGTCTAAGGAAAACTTAGCCGATCCTTTGACTAAAGGGGTGATGAGGAACCAAGTCGTTTGTACGACGAAAGGAATGGGGTTAAAGCCTGTGAAATGAATTTTTTGGTGGTAACCTAACCCAGTTGACTGGAGATCCCAAGATCTGGGTTAAATAGGCAAACTGGTTGGGATAATTCATAGTCTACACACAAAGAAACTTATAGTTTCTTCCCTTCCTAGCAGGTAGCGAAGAGAGTGTGTGATCTGTTGATGATATATGTAATATTGATATATTGTTACAAGAAGGGTAGTGACAGAGTACCCTTAATCAATTATTACCTATGTGCGGGTATAAGTGGGTCGTTTCTATGAGAACTATTATAAGGGCTTGGGTTCTCTAGAGCTCTCATGAATTTAGGATGCTGTTTAGGACCGAAATGGACACAATCGTATAGAACTTGAAGGTATAAGGCAAGTTGTAGGTGGTATCTGTTGTTTCGATTTACCATTAGAAGGATAGTTCAAGAGCTGGACTCACTATTTCTTTGGTAAGTTCAATAGATATTCACTGAGGAAAGATATTTCAAGTCCAAAAGACACCTTACCTGATGCATAACTTGACCGTCGCTCTCATTGCATCGTGTTAGTGTGTTTGGTTTAACACACTTACACTCATGTGCAAGATTGTTGTATATGTTAGTGTGTGAGTGTGAGTGTAAGTGTGAGTGTGGGTGTAACATCCCGAATCGAGCGATAGGAAGGACCAGAACAACTTATCCTGATGGGCCTACGTGAACTTCCCAGGGGGGTCACCCATCCTTGAGCTGTCCCCAGCTCAAGCACGCTTAACTCCGGAGTTCTTTGTCTGCATTCAGCCCAAAAGGTATCTAGCTGGTGTTGTTTCCTTCCTTACTTATCCTCGATATATACTATCCTCCTCTAGGCTCTCGGGGTATTATATTCTCCCCCCTTAAGCATATGACGTCCTCGTCATGCGACCTTACAACTGGTCCCAAACCTTCTCCCCTTTGGAGACTGCCATCCTTGAAGCCTGCTAAGAGCTGCTCTTTAATCAGGCCTAGCGCCCCGACGCCACTCCCCGCCCTCATCAACTATCACCAAGGGTCGGCTCTGATACCACCTGTAACATCCCGAATCGAGCGATAGGAAGGACCGGAACAACTTACCCTGATGGGCCTACGCGAACTTTCCAGGGGGGTCACCCATCCTTGAGCTGTCATGCTTAACCCCGGAGTTCTTTGCCTGCATTCAACCCAAAAAAGTATCCAGCTAGTGTTGTTTCCTTCCTTACTTATCCTCGATATATTCTATCCTTCTCTAGGCTCTCGGGGTATTACAGTGGGTGTTTGTCCCACATTGGTTGTGTAAAGAGATAGGAGTAAGTATTTATACTCCTCATTCTCACTTGTGTTTGGGCTTTAAGGGGCACCCAGATTTTGTGAGCAGGTGAACCCCTTAACCCTCGTGAGAGCCACCATCCATTCGGTCGGACAAGCGGGTTAGGTCGGGTCGTTTAATATATATTTTTATATAAAAGAAATTAACTATTTTATTTCTTTTTATTTCTGCTTTGTCTTCATAAGTGACAATCTAGTTTCCTTCAGGTCTTTGAGAAGACGGTTATTAATCTTTCCCGACCTCTTCATCTACTCCAAGCGACGGCTTTTACTCCGGCAATCAATGCTGCTTTGAAGGAAGTGTCTGTTCGACCTCTGCGACCCAGCTATAAAAGGGTTAGTTGAGCCTCGCTATGAAGCAGATCATCTCCAGCCTTCTCGTGTGTTGGTTTCCCCTGTGCACTGTCAGTCAACAGAGAACGAGTGCCCCCAATAGCTCTACTAGATCCAATCGATCGTGGTCGTCGTTCACCGGAGTAGGCAGTTGTATCCTGCGTCGACAGTTGCCAGAGCCTGCTAGTGATCGGAGTAGGGCGTTACTGTCTTTAGGACAACGCTTCAAGCTTGCCTCGACCTTCAGTTAGCTTTCTTTTTCCTGCCGTGCTACTGTTTCTGACCTGAGTTTCCCGGTTGCAGCCTGCCTTATCGTTGTGTCGACTGTAGTTAATATTCTGGCATATATATTGTTTCTATTAATCTGTTGTGTTGTGATAAATAGTGAATGTTGCTTTTGATTGAGACTGCAATCTGTGTTATTGCTATTGCTATTCTAACAGTCTCGAAGATGGATTTTGGTTTACCTTTTCTTTTCTTTTCGTTTTTTATCATAATTTGGTTTGGGGAACCAATTGTTTCCTAGGTAAAAAATGCAAGCACAAGCAATCAAGTTCGTATATATATATGTATCAACGGTGAGCTTTCTTTTTTTGATAAAATGGTGAAAATTTTATTAATAAAATAAATACATCAACCAAAGATATTTTAGGGCCAAGATAATTCTCTAAAGGTCCAAATAACAAATAGATACATATTGGTTAGAACACACTAAATTGTAGCAAAAAACAAAGAAATAAGACCCAAAAAATTCAAAATGCAACCAAAACAGACTGAAACTTTTTGAATATTAGGTAATAAGTTCACTAACCACAATCCCTGAGGTTTCTCAATTTTTCAGTAACCACCCCTATGTTTTCAAAATTGCACCAATCTCCCTTGCACTTAATAAAGCATTGAAATTGACAATTTTTCTCATACATATAAACAACTCTCTCTCTCTCTCTCATCTTCCCTTTCTGTTGCATTTCTCTCACTCTCACTCTCACTCTTTAACTTGCCTTTCAAGATATCTATTCTATTACTTGCATTTTGAGAGGTTTTTGTTGAAAACCCAACCTTGCCCAAACAATAGAGGGTTAATGGTGGTGATGTTTGTAATTAATGTTCAATCCTTATGTTTAGTTTTGATGATGAAAAATAATATTTTTTTTTTATCTCCAAGTCATGAGTCAAGTTTATAGGTTTTCAACAAAAATCAATTTCAAGTACTTTTGTTAAAATGAAAACCAAATGATTTATATTCTTATATATGAAAATTTGTACAAACATGTATTATGATGAAATCTCCTAAAATGATTTTCAAATTAGCTTTAAAGTCGTTGATCAACATAGATCTAAAATTGCTCTAAGGCAAAAAACCAACTAGAACATAAATGTGCTTGATGAAAAACCAATCTTAAGTAAGAAAAATTATTTATGTTAATCTCATATTTCAAAATAAGCTTTTCATATGTTGAAGCATGCATGAAAGGTTTTGGCTCTAAATTTAAATGTCTGAAAAATCCTTTAGTTCATGCATCATGTTTTGAAACTCCTTTTGATAAGATTTCAATATTTTTTCTACGTTTGGAAGGTTAGTGCCTTATAAGGAGACATATAAGAAAATGATTTTATTTCAGAAAACTATCTCTCGATATTTCAATAGCTATCATTCAATGGTGATAAAATGATTTTTAATAATTTTTTCAAGAAATAGAAAGTATTTATTTTGGAGGTGGTAATATTGCTAAATCTTGAGTTTGTACTAAAATTCAAATTCTACTTTCTTATTGTTATGGATTTTGATTTTCTAGATATTTTTATTAAATTCAAATGGGAGGTACTTTTTTATTTACATTTATGTATTAAAGTAAATGGAAGAGAAAATATAAATAAAATAAAATGAAGACATTTACTTATATTAAATAAATGTAAATAAGTTGTATTGTATGCATGTCCTGAAGGTTGGTTTCATCTGTCAATAGATATCTCATCATCTGTCGACCGGCCTTATATTTTTAGGAATCTGTCGACTGATGCTTTTGCATCTGTCGATCGGCAGAATGTCATTTCTTGATGTTTCAGTAGTGAGCAAGCCAACTGTCGACCGATGTCTATGCATCTGTCAACCGGTAGAATGCTTGCACAAGGAGCTGTCGACCAGCTCAAATGATCTGTCGACCAGATTTTAAATATTTGGTAATTTGTCGACTGATGCCTTGCATTTGTCAACTGTTTGTGTCGTAGAAATCTCTAACGGCTAGTTTTTTCACTCATCTAAAGTGGTTTTTCCACTACCAACAGTAAGATTCGTTCATGGGCTCTCAAGGGACTATAAATACAAGACAAATGGGTGATTTAAATCAACCAAGAGGATTGATTTCAAGCTTACAAGTGTTTATTTTTTCACGAGCTTAATTATTTTCTTTGTGCTTTATTTTTCTCTCTAAAGGCTTTGATTATCATTTGTATTATTTTATTTAAGCCTTATATTTATATTGAGAGATCTTGTAACTAAGAGTGTCTACTCTTAGATCCTCTCTTTTGCATTATTCTTAGTTTTCCTAGTAAGAGTGCTAGAGGACTTGTTTGTTGAAGCAAGGAGTTGTATTACCTAGTAAGATAGCTAGAGGGCTTGCTTGTTTAAGCAAGAGGTTGTAATTCCTAACTTGTTGCTAGAGAGACTATCCGGAGAGATAGGAAGTTTTTAGTGGATTGATTGAAAAATCAATAGTGATGAGTTAAGATAGTGGATTATGCTTGGTTTAAGCAGAACCACTATATATCGTTGTCTCTTATTTGCTTGTACTCTTTGTTTCATTTATTATTTCAAGCATTTCAATAATCAGCACTTGCTCTAAAATCTCGTTGTTCATCAAAAGGATTTTCAAGTTCAATCAAAATTTTAAAACAACTCAATTCATCCCCTTCTTGGTGTTGGTGCCATTGCTATTCAAATCTAACAGTAATACCTCAAGATCCTAGAGAAGGGTAGTATATATCGAGGATAAGTAAGGAAGAAAACAACACTAGGTGGATATCTTTTGGGCTGAATATAGGCAAAGAACTCCCGGGTTAAGCGTGCTTGAGCTGGGGAAGCTCAAGGATGGGTGACCCCCTGAGAAGTTCGCGTAGGCTCATTAGGGTAAGTTGTTCCGATCCTTCCTATCGCTCGATGCGGGATGTTACAGGTGGTATCAGAGCCGACCCTTGGTGAAAGCGATCTAATGAGGGCGAGGAGTGGCGTCGGGGCTCAAGGGCCTGTGCAAGGAGCGGTTCTTGGTAGGCTTCTAGGATGGTAGCCTCCAAAGGGGAAAAGATCTAAGACTAGTTATAAGGTCGCATAACGAGAACGTCATGTGCTCAAGGAGGGGGGAATGTAATACCCCAAGACCCCAAAGAAGGGTAATATATATTGAGGATAAGTAAGGAAAGAAACAACACTACCTAGATACCTTTTGGGCTGAATGTAGGTAAAGAATGCCTGGGTTAAGCGTGCTTGAGCTGAAAAATCTCAAGGATGGGTGATCCACTGGGAAGTTCACGTAAGTCCATCAAGTTAAGTTGTTCCAATCTTTCCTATCGCTCGATGCGAGATGTTACAATGTTGTTGGTTATAGAAATGGCCTCAAAGTAGCAAATGTGGTGATTTATGGTAACTCTCTCTCTCTCTCTACGCTTTTTCAAAGCCTTCGAACAAATATAGGTTTTAAAATATCGAACTCAATTTTGGGTTTGAAAGCATGCTCACTCCCTATCTCACACTCTCTCTCTCATTCTTACACACACTCTTTCTTTCTCTCTTTTTCTTCAAATCCTTTGAATTTATATTTGAAATATGGTTTGAAGGTTTCTTTGAAGCCTTTAAATAAATGTGCGTTTGAAGAAACCAAACCCAAATGAGGTATGGTTTCTTTGAACCTTCTACGTTTGAAAAAGATTTAATCTTAGAGGTTTGAAGGTTCACCCATCTCTAACGATGCATTATATGGATTCTAGCACTAGCACTGATGCCTTGTAATTTTTTTTTTAATTGTTTTTCTATAGTTACAATGGAGAAAGGGGCAGTTTGGGAATTTAAAAAAATTAACTATCATTCGTCAATGAAAAAACTAAATGATACACATTTATATAAAACTCAGGGATATACAATTTTTTAAAATACAAGAGGAGGGAGATGCCCTTTATTGAAAATAAATGGCATGTCCTCACCTCGTCACAAAACACACAAAACCTTCATGATACCAACAAGTTCAACAATATTTTGGCCACAATCGCCTAAAATGTAGCTTGACAGGCAACATATATGCCCTTGATCTTATCTTTTTTGTTTTCCATGACTATTATTATTTGTGCTTTTGAGATTGATACCAAAAAAAGAAAAATACAATTGGAGTAAAGCAGCACGACGTGAGGGGAATGCCAACACATAATTGTCAACATAAATTGACAGTGGACTGGTTGAGATCTTGTTGTGATTAATATGAGTAAGATATGCGATGGATATAGAAACACTATTACATGGGTGTCAAGAATGAGGGAGGGTTGAATTTATAGGTGTCAGGTGTGTTTGCTTGATGGCGTTTGCACTAGTTCTTTGCCCACCTTTTATGTTTTCTTTTTTTTTTTTTCTATTTTAGATTGGTTTATCTTTCCTTTCCTATTGCATACAAACTACATATTCTAGAGTTTGTTTCGAAAAAACTTTAATACCATTCAAAAGATTCCCAAGCTTTTAAGAAGCTCTTTTTATCATTGAAAAAAATATACTAGAGTGTTTGTTAAATATGGTTTTATCTGTTAAAAATTTGATTTTTGTCCTAAGTGTGAAATATTATTAATTGTGCCTAATAAATTAAGACCATTAGATTAACTACAGTTTTAGTCGCTTTTGATAAAGTGTAAAATCCTGAAAATTTAGGGTAATTTATTTTTATTTTTAAATTTTAAGGCTCATATTGGTGAAATTTTATTTAATTAATTTGTTGAAAGATTATGTTAATTTTAAGTTATGTGAGAAAAAAAAGATAAAGAGGATAGTAAAATAATAATAATATGAGCCATTTGGCCAGCGCAGTTGATCAGGATTCGGGCAAGCTTTGCCCAGTCCAGCCAAGACTTGACCGGGGTCCATAAACCTGGCTAGGGTTTGGAAAAGACACACCTTTCCCCTTTCTCTGTAGTTGTCAGCGTCAGCACCAACCAGTACCATCTCCGATCTCCCTGTTGCGGTCATTATTTGCCTCTTCTTCTCGATCTAGTCGTTACCATTGTCGCAACCGACATCGATCTCCATCTCCTTTGTTTTTCGTTTCACAGCAATTGCGAACCACCATCGCACCAGAACCTTCTCCGTTCGGCGCCATAGCTGACCCACTGCCATCGTCGCAGCCTCCATCTTCCCCGTTCACAACCACTGTTGAGAAGATCATCTAGATTCCATCTCCATCTCCACTGATCTCCAACGCACCAACACCATCACTATCCTCCTTGCCTTCGCCGATCCATTGCAGACCTCCCCCCCCCCCTCCCCACAAAATCTGGCTGTTCGCATCTGTCTAACTTCCAATCTCTCTCCCGTCTTCTCTGGTCTCAAATATGACCTCTCCAACCTTCGATCCACCATTGTAATCACTGCCATTGAGGCCACCGCTTCGTCATTTAAGACAGCCACAACACCCCCCCCCCTCTCTCTTTCTCTCTCGGTGTTTGGAAATCACTAGAATGTGAAGCTGTCGGCCTTGGCCACTAGCTTCTTCCCTTGCAACTAAACCACCGTCCACCACCTCTGGTCGCTGTCATCCTCCCTCACTGTCGGCCTCCTCTACTCCGACGCCAAAACCAAGGGATTTATAACATACATCAAATATGTATTATCAAAATGATATAACAAAAATAAGGTGAGATTTTCATTCACCATACAGAAAATTAGAATCAAAATTAATATGAATGATGGTATAACAATTATATCATGATATCCCAAAACATCATACAAAAAACAAAGTAGAAGTAGGTCAAGATAAACAAATGAAACTCAAACAAATGTACATACCATGCCATTATTACAAATAGAAGAGATCTAGTATGTGTCCCCATAGATCATAACAATACAACAAAAAAATAGAAAGCAAGAATAATTGAAATCCATACCGTGTGACTTGTTATGTTAATAGAAAAATACCCTAAAAAAATAATAAATAACTGGGTGAGTCTTAAGGATTGTGAGTATAAGGTGTTGCTAGGAAAGAATGTAACCAGATATGCTACAAGGAAATACTTAATCCTCTATAATACATTTTAAAGCTAAAATAAGTAGTACAACATTAGTATAAGAAGAAAATTATGACTTAAGTGAAACAAGATACTACAAGAAATTCGGGATTTAGCGATGGATTTTTAGAGACAGAAATTTTTGTCACCATTTTGGGACGAATCAGCGAGTGATTTTGGAAAAATAATTTCGTAGAATTAGTGACAAATCAGCGATGAATTAAAAAATTATTCCGTCGCTAATCTGTAAAAAATATTAAAAAACAAAAAAAATAATTTTTTAGTGACGAATTATTAATTCCGTTGCTAAATTTGAATGATTTAAAAAAAATAAAAATAAAATTTTATTTAGTGACCAAAAATTATTTTCGTCGCTAAATTTAGCAATGGATTATAAAATCCGTCGCTAACTAACATTTCAATTTTAATTTTTTTAAATTATTCAAATATAGTGAAGAACAATCATATCCATTGCTAAATTTAGTGACCGAATATGAATTCGGTCGCTAATGTATACATATATAAAATATATACATATATAATATTTTGAATTTTTTTATAAATATATACATATATAAAATAAATATATTTATTTAAATTTTAAATATATCAATTAATATATTTTATGTGTATAAAATAAAAAATATATTAAATGTACAATAACTAATTATCGGTAATATTTATTAAATGTATACACAATATAAACAAGCATTACATTTCAAAAATAAATAAAAAGTTTAAAAATCATAATATTGTTAAAGTTTTTATTATTTTAAATTTTAAAAAACACAAAATTGAAATAAAAGATTTGCAAGTGATTTCATTCGTGTCCTAAACTTGTTTTTCTCTTTACAACCCTCTCGAAGATGCCAACAGACACTCTTGGATCTTGATCGAGATATTTTCTGGTATAAAAAAAATTCATTATTATATCTTGACAATAATAATGTAAATTTAACATATAATAATAGTTCTTAAAACTTAATTCCAACATGCAATTTTTTTAAGAAAGAAATTATTTTTAAAATAAATTCACAAAATGTCTCCTTATTTTTTATGAAAGTATTATCAAAATCATTTCTAAACTCTCTCAATGTTTGTCTTTGTGTGTCCGGCTCTTCGTTGTTTTATTGATCATTGCTATATCACAGTTGTATATCGCTAATTTTGGAAATTTATTTTCTTACCAGTGTTTTGTTTTATTTTCATTGTTTACAAATTTTGTCTTATTATTTTTTTGTGAGACTCGAGATCTACCTTGATAATCTGTAGATATTCTGAGGTTTTCATTTAATATAATTCTTATTTATAGAAAAAAATTAATTATTTGAGGTAACAAACTTATAATAAATAATTCAATATATCAAACTAATTTATTATATTTATAATATAATTAAATTTTTTAAAAAATATTAATTTGAAATGCAATAATTTAAATTATTTTATTATCACATTTTAAATGATTACAATAAATTATTATTTAAAATATTTAATAATGATCATAATTTAAATTATTTTGTCAACTACCATAATATTAAATTATATTATTTTATCAATTAAATAATTATTAATATTATTTTTATAAATTATATAATTTTTTAATTAATTATTAAATCTTAATATATATTAAAATAGAAGAGTAGTTGTACAAAACTTTCCCGCCCAAAATCAGCTTTTATTTTTTTTTCTTTTTAAGAAATAAATTAATATTTAAAAGGTATACACATTTTTTTTGGGATAATCACTAATAAGCTGCAGTTTCTATGCCATTACATTTATTATTCACTATTATTATTAATCAATTAGAATAATTAGACAATTAATATTTTAAATTTATGTTATTAAAATGAGACATCATTTAGTTTTTAATAAGACCTTCACACTTCTTAATAGTCACACATTTTGGGATAATCAAATAAAATTAATTTAATTACAGCTTTTATGCAATTAAATTAATTATTCACTCTCATTATTAATTAAATAATTTCTATTGTTATTAAAATGAAAACATAACAAAAGTATGCTCCATATGAAGGTAAAGCACTAGAAAAGTGATGATGTACTCGGGAAGGCGAGGTGGATATTTGATCAAGTATGGGCCCCAACTAGCTAGGATGAAATGAAAGTAGGGGGACCGAGGAAGACCCACTCAATTGGGCCGAGTGGACACCCCCACTCGGCATAATCGAGTGGGGTGCCACTCGGTTGCCCAAGTGGCTGAGGCCCCTCTCGGTGCAACCGAGTAGAGTGCCAGTCAGTTGTGCCGAGTGGCCCCTCGTCCCTAGCTCGGCCTAACCGAGTGGGGTCCACTCAATTAGGCCAAGAGATCCCACTCGGGGGGGGTGCAACTAAGTGAGGGGTCACTCGGTCATACCGAGTGACCCTCTAGGGTTGCTAATTGTAAATTGCCCTATTCAACCGAGTGGCCCCTCTCTCGTCAGCCGAATAACCCCCGAAAACCACGAAATAGGCCACGAAATCTCCAGAATGGGCCACGAGATTTCCATCGAGAATATCGCGAGGCCTCCCTCGCCTATCGCTATAAATACAAGGACCCCTTTTTATCACGAGGTATGCAATTTTGAGTAATTGAAGAATAATTTTCTCATTTTCTCTCGAGATCTGACTTAAGCATCAGAGGGTTTATGTGGGGACCCCCACCCACGTCCTAATGGTGCTCTCGTTTTGTAGGTCACTCGTCACCAAGGTCACTTGTCATCCTCAAGGCCACTCGTCACCCTCAAGGCCATCCGTCATCAAGGTCACTCGTCACCCCCAAGGCCACTCGTCACCAAGGTCACTCGTCCTCCTCAAGGCCACTCATCACCAAGGTCACTCGTCCTCCTCAGGTCACTCGGTCACCAAGACCACTCGTCGCCCTCAGGTCACTTGGTCATCTTAGGCCGCCAGATCATTTTAGGCCACCAGATCATTTTTTGCCACCAGATCATTTTGAGGCTACGAGATCATCAGCCCACCAGATCATCAGCCTTATCAGACCATTAGCTCTATCGGATTATCAGACTTAAAATTCTGACAGATCCAATTGCTCGTCAAGATTTTCATCAGTGAAGGCACAACTCCCAAGACTCTTGCATCTATCCGCAATTAAAAATAGATTGTTGTATTTTGGTAACAACAAGTAAATACAACAATAACTCTCACGTCTAGTAGCTTCACAATTTTTTTGTTTTCTCTTTTGTTTTTTTATTAGTTTAATTTTTTTTAAAAAAAATAAATTAATATTTAAATTTTCTACTGTTATTTTTTAAAATAACACTTCATTTAAAAGGTATACACAATTTTTTTTGGATAATCGCTAATTATTTGGATGCAGCTTCTATGCCATTACATTAATTATTTACTACCATTATTAATTATCTGGAATAATCATACAATTAATATTTTAAATTTATATTGTTATGAAAATGAGACATCATTTAGTTTTCAATGTGACCTTCAGACTTTCTAGCAGTCACACATTTTGGGATAATCAAGTAGACAACTTCTATATATTTATATCAATTATTCACTATCATTATTAATCAGATAATTAATAATTAATATTTTAAATTCCTACAGCTATCTTAATATATAAAGTAGCAGACTTCCTACACAGTTTTCCTCCAAAAAGTTGTCTCTAAAATTTGTATTAAATTTACATGGGTTTTCCAATACTATTAATTATTAAAAAATAAATATTTTATATCATATATTCTCATCAATTAATCTCTCAATCAATAAAAAATAAATATTATTTCTGATAAATATGAATAGACAACTTAAACTATTAATTAAGTCATAAAACATCGTCCATTTGTATAAAATCTTATCTTTTTTTATATAATATATTAAATAAATTATAATAGTTTACAAATATGTTTTCCCTCCAAAAATTAATCTGCCAAACTATTTTTTGTCTTTAAAATTTGTATTAAATTTGCAAGGATTTTTCAATAGTATTAATTAATCAAAAATAAATATTTTCTGTCATATCATCTCATTAATTAATCCCTCAATCAATCAAAAATAAATATTATTTATGTGAAATATGAATAGACAACTTAAACTATTAATTAAATCATAGAAAATCGTTCATTCATATAAAATGTTATCTTTAAATCCTATATATCCTATATAATATATTAAAGTAGGATAGTCAGCCAAAGTATTTTGTCAAGTGGCAATCAATAGTGAATTTTTTTCCTTCAAAAACTTGCATCAAATCAAAGGTAGTGATTAATTAATTATTAATTTTAATTTAATAACTATATTATAGTTTTAAAAATATGATACCTTGGGTTTTTAAATGCTAATTAATTAACATTTAAGGTATCATATTTTCAAGACTGGAAGAAATCAAAATCCATATATCATATTTTCAATACTAATGCATGGGTTTTTCGATACTAATTAGGATATAAGATATTACATTTTCAAGACTATAGAAGAAAATTAATGCGTAGTAAAAGAAAAATAAGTCAAAATCTATATTTTTAAAGTTTTGTTATCATTGAAAAAATTAAATTTTAAGAGAATTTTTAATTAACATTAGAAAACCCATGCTTCCTCACATTTAGGAGTTTTAATTTATATTTATATTTATTATAAATTTATAAATAAATATATAATATAATAAATAATTTTACTTTAATAATTAATTAATCATTACCTTTAATTTAATGTATGAGTTTTTCAATGCTAATTAAGATTTAAGATATCATATTTTCAAGAATAATGTATGGATTTTTCAATACTAATTAAGATTTAATATATCATATTTTCAATACCACGGAAGAAAATTAATGCATTGTGAAAGAAAAATAAGTTAAAATCCATATTTTCAATGTTTTGTTATCATTGCATAAATTAAAAACTTTAGGAGAACTTTTAATTAGCATTGAAAAACTCATACTTCCTTATGTTTAGGAGTTTTAATTTATATTTATAATTTATAATTATAATTTATAAATAAATATATAATATAATAAATTATTTTACTTTAATAATTAATTAATCACTACATTTAATTTAATGTAAATATTTAATAATTTGTTGTTCAAATGTAATAGCTCTTGTGTATAAATATAGAAAGTTCATGTCAAGATTTTTCATTTTATATAATGTTGTACAATTTAATAAAAGTCTTTTTAAAGTAATTTTTCAAAATATAGATATTAAATGTTCGAGTTGTGAGACTTTGGGAGATTTTATGCTTTGAAGATAGATAAAAAACTTATAACATTCCTATTGAGATGATTTTCATGGATGAATATATTTTTTTTCTCTTAATAAATTTATTGTTAATTATTTATATAGATTTTGCCATCAAATTTATAGGGTGAAAGGATTCATGCAAAATCAAGCGTTAGTTGGTTTGATCTTTCAAAATATTGATTTGTGATGGACAATTATGTTTTATGTCAAATTTTATACTTAGATATAACAATATGAAATATAAGACTACAAGTGATAAGTACAAACTAAACTTAATATCAAATACTATTGTTGTAGATGCTATGGATGAAAGTTTTTTAATACAAAATTTTATCTTTAGGTCTTTTGCTAATATTTTGAGTAGTTGAACTTGACGAACATGAATTTTTTTGGTAAGTACAAAGTTGATTATACAATTATTTATATCTTTATAACTGACAATTTTTTTTTATTTTTATTAAAGATATAATTGAAGAGATCATTGACAAAAACATTGTTAAGTGCCAAGAATCTTGTGAAATAATAAACAAAAAAATGTGACAATCTATTTAATGTGTTAATTATTCTTTAGCACATTGAATGGCGATATATTGATTTAAAAACGTTCTCTATTAGCATATTAAATAACGAATAATTAATTAAACTTAAATTTTGATAAAAGGTTGAGTATTAAAATAAAAAAATTGTATTTATCGATTTTGTTATGATTATTTAAAATAACGAGTTTAATTTTTTATTTTTAAATTTATAAATCTATTTTAATTACATTTTTCATGTATCACAGGTTTAACACTAGTATTAAATATATATTAAAACAAAATAATAGGTGGGAATCGCCTCCCCTATTTCCATGGCAAACCCCCCCCCCCCCCCCCCAAAAAAAAATCCCCAAAACCCCCCGCCCAAAATCTCTAAATTGCTCACATCCCTCTGTGTCCCCAAGCCACTGCTGCTCCAGCCCCGCCATTGTCGCTCGCACGGTCGTCGCCGCTACTTCCGCCTCCAGCTTCCGCCATTGCCGTTCTAGCCCAGCCATTGTTGTCGTCGCTGCTTCCGCCTCCGTTTGTAGCCTCCGCTCGATCTACCTCTGCTGACACCAGATTCGCCTTCGCTTCGCCACTGCTAGATCTGCGTCTGCGGCCTCAAAGGTATATGTATATATATATTCTGTGTATATATGTATATATACTTTAAATACGGAAGATACCAAGCCACCAGCTTCAGTCCCTGCCGCCGACAATTCTTTCTCAAACGATGGAGGGGTCTGTTTCTTTCTTTGATGCTTCTTCTTTTTTCTGTTTAATTCTTCTTCTTGTGAGTGTATTTATTTCTCAGTTGCTTACTGTATTTTTATTCCTGATAATATTCTGTTTTACTTGTGTGCAACTCTTCTTATCAAGGTTAGTGGACTTTCAATTTCTTTGCTTTGAGGAAGTTTCTTCTTTCTTGACAATGAGATATGATTGCAGACCGGACTCTCTTTAAACGAGAAAATTTGCAGAGAAGCTATGGAGCTGTTTAACAAAACCAAACACCTTCTATCTGCAACTATGTCTACCATTGGCACTGGAATGGTACGTATCCTTATCTACCAAAGTATTTTTACTTTTTATGCTGGTCAACTGTAGGTATCTTATATACAATTAAATAAGTTAACTGCATTGTTGCTTCAGGCAAAAGATGCAGAAAACTACTAGTTTGCGTTTGTTTTGCATTCTGTGGAAAGATTAAGTGAGAGCAGTGCAGATGATTCAAGTCAGGGGGTTGGTGAAAATGGACTCACCTTATGTCATATACTAAGAGTTGCAAAACTGAAGTATGCTTCTCTTATTCCCTTATTGTAGTTAGTTTTTATAATCTTGCTTTTTTACTTCTATTTTTCTATCCTTCTTTTTACAGCATTGTGGATTTTTTTAAAGAACTACCTCAGTTTATTATCAAGGCTGGTCCAATTTTAAGTAATTACCTCAGTTTATTATCCTTCTTTTTATTTTTTAGAAATTTTTGTCGTTAAAATATTCCTTTTAATTCTTTAATGAGATAATTATTTTAATTTTTTATTTAATTTTTTTAATTTTTTAGTATGTTTTAATAGTCTAATTTTTTATTTTTTTAATAAAATAATTATTTTATTTTATTTTTTTTAATTTTTTTATATTTTGTCATTAAATATTTTTAATTTTTTTAATTTTTAATAAAATAATTATTTTTATTTTTTAATATTATTTAGCCACGAAAAATTTCTGTTGCTAAATTTTTAAAAAAATTACGACGAAAATTTTTTCATCGCTAAATTTTAAAAAATTTCATTTAGTGATGGAAAAATTTCCATCGCTAATCCGTCGCTATTTTGGTGATTGAACAAAAATTTAGCGACGAGAAATTCAGCAATGGATATGTTCCGTCGCTAAAATTTAGTGACAGATTTTGGGCTTTTACGACGAAAATATTCCGTTGCTAAAACTCAAAATTCTTGTAGTACAGTGTGGTATGTTGTACTTTTAATCACCTATGAGTCTACTTAACTATACTTGTAGGTTAAGCCCCATTTTTAAGTAGTTGATATTTAATTTTGAGGTAATAGAGAATTATGAAAAAAATGTAGAAATTTCAGAAGGTAAAACGTGTAATTCAGCAATTTATATATGAGATAAACTAACAAAACTACAAAAGATACATATTAATAGTATGGTGTCACATATGATGCCTACAAATTAGAGAAAGTCGTGCAATCCCTGACAACATATACAGAGATCATGGCATACCAAGATCCACAATATCATATCATACTAAACTTATTATCAACATTAGCATTCTATTCCACCTATCCCACTATGTCAAAATGATACCATATTCATGATACTATCATCGACTAAATTAACAGTAAACAATATAGGCATTATAAACAGTAAATCCAAGTGCATCAATATCTCTTAGTAGAGTGAAAATATTTTAAGAGATTTTATAACATTTGCGTGTTTCATTTATAAGTCATTCAAAATGATTAGATATAAGTTATGCATGACATCAGTAATAGTATAGAAATACAGAGTTAAAGGTTAACATAATCTGTCTATTCATTTGGCAAACAAAATAAATGGGACTAGTCGAGCCCTCTTTGGGCTAACTCCAGTAATCCTAGGCACAAACATATAGTAGAGTACCCAAAAATTTATCTAGGGACATAATGATGGAATAAGTCTACATGTCGTAGGCTACATATTCAAGCTAGCTTAATAAACATAACGAGTCAAAAGTTTACCCCATTTGAGTTTTCCAACGTCATTTTGTTGATGTCTTATTATTCCTATGACATGTCCATGCACCCTTGATAATCATAATAATCAAAATATAGCCTTATTAATTAATTAAATTAAAAACATTATCAAAACTAAATTAACATTTAAATATGTTTAGAAATGGACTTTTAGTCTTTAATCTAATCAAATAAAGGTGGACTCATAATAATTAATAAGTCAAGATTGTTTGGCCGATTAACCCAAGTTTATGGGTTGCATTGATCTCTCGAGTATTTTGATTTCGATGAAAACAAAAATATTTTCTAACACAAAAATAAACAATTCAGACTTAAGATTGGGTCCTAAAAATCCTGAAACATTTTGGATATTTCAATAGTGACATTTAGACTTCTGAAAGAGTATTATAGATTTCTAAACTAGGCCCAGAGAACTAGCCATGTCCGAACCTTTGTACAAACCTCTGAAGCATATATTCATACATCTAAAAATTGTCCAGAATGTAGTCTAGTTTTATGAATTCATACAGACATTCGAAGGTTGAGCCACAGAAGTATTAAAGGTGTCCAACGTGCGACTTAATCCTCAGGCCTTCATACAGATGTTTGAAACCCAAGCTACATACATCTAAAATGAATTCAAAATATATCCTAAATTTCATATGTTTATACATATATCTGAACCAAGGGGTAAAAACATTAAAAGGATGCACAGTAAATGTGTCCTTTGTTATTGAAGCTTCTTCAGACTTCTAAACCAAAGTTATTCAAACATCTTAAAAGCTTACAAACTTCTGAACCAAAGTTGTTCAGACATCTTAAAAGTTTATATATATATATATATATATCTAAAAGGGCTGCTTTAGACATTTTGAAAGCTTACAAATATCTGAAGGATACAGGAAATTTCGATCTTTGCAGTAACTTTTTAGGCTATTTTGCGATGGTTTTAACCATCGCAAAAACATTTAGCAATGGTCATGGAAACCACTCAAATTAGACCATTGCAGGCCATTTTGTGGTGGTTTTCAGTAACTGCTAAAGTAACAACTACAAAACAATTCATTTTGTGATGGTTTAGGCAGATTTAGCAACAGTATATGAATCCTCACTACTGATTTTTAATTTAAAATAATTTTTGTGGTGGTTGAAAACTGCTTCAATATTGAAAAATAATATTTTTTTAATTTTTTAATTTTTTTTTACAGTTGATATGAATCTGTCATTTTATATTTTTTAACTAGTTTTTTTGCGATAGTTTTAGAAATGCCACTAAATTTAATTGAAATTAAATTTTAAAATTTTATATTTTTAGTGGCTGTTCATATAATGGCTCTAAATTTAATTAAATTTTAAAAATTGTTATTTTAAATTGCCACTAAATTTAATTTAATTAAATTTTAAAATTTTATTTTTTTTAGTGGTTGGTTATTATAATCGCCGCTAAATTAAAATCAATGTTACTTCATTATTTAACGGTGGTTCAAAATTGCTACTAAATATCTTGAACCTACTACAATAGTCCTTTGCGTTTGTTTGGGTCCTAAAAACAAATAACCTATAACTTCTACACACAACTCTCAAAAATATAAAATATCTCAACCTAATTAATCATTAAACCACAAATAACCAACATATAGTAAAGATCCAAAAAATAAAAAAAATAAAAATACATTAAAGTTCAATCAAAAGACAAATGAAGAGCATATTTCAATTGAAGAACATAAAAGTACATTAAAGTTAAATGAACATAAAAGTACATTAAAGTTAAAAGTATTTGTAAAACATAACAAGTTACTTGTAGTTTTCATATCCAAGTATTTAAATTCAAGGTACCTACTTATCTGGAGGCGCTATTGTGACTCACATAAAGTCGTGACTAGCGTTAAACTAGTGCCCCACACCTGATGCAAACTCTCCACTTTACACATCTAGTGGCTGAAATTAATAACATTACACTAGTTAGATCTGCACCAAACTTAAAAGATGTATCTAAAGACTTATTTACGAAGAATAACAAAGTTTGATGTTGTATTCTTTTGTATTTTGTTCCTGTTATATGGTTATTTTTGTATGTTATTGTTGTTTAGTTAGTTTCTGTATTGTTAAACCAATGGTATTCTTGTAATCTCTTGTAATCAGATGTTTTTAGTTCTAGGTATTTAAAGTCGAGATCAATGAATAAAATGTTCAATGAGGCATTTTATATTCCCTCCCTCTCTCTCTCTCTCGAATATGGTATCAGAGCAAGTTTGAAGCCCTAGGGTTTCCGCTAGTGCCTTCCATTTGATTTTCCTTTTCGCCCTTTCTTTTTCTCCAACGACCATAATGTTCTTCTTCTCTGGAGGTCTATTTTTTCTCAATTGCTTGCAGTTCTTCCTTGTTCAGAGATCCACAATCAAATATTTTTTCTCTCGATTGCTTGCAGTTCTCCCTTGTTCAGAGATTTGCGATTGAATATTTCTTCCAATAATTGTGAATCTTGAGATTTTCTTTGTTCTGTATCTTTCTATTTTTTCCAAAATCTATTTGTCCATCTTTCATATATGGCAACAAAAAATCTATCATCTTCCTTATCAAGGCTCAATTTCGCCATTAAAGACAGAACGAGTCCTTTTTTCTTACATCACTTTGACAGTCCCAGCCTAGTCCTAGTGTCTTAGCCTTTGACAAGAGATAACTACGTTTCTTAGAGCCGAGCAATGTGGATCACGTTATCGGTAAAGAATAAGCTAGGGTTTATAAATGGTTTGATTTCTCGACCATCAGGTGACACTCTTCTTCTCAATGCTTGGATAAGAAATAACAATATGGTGATTTTTTAGATATTGAACTCTGTTTATAAGGAGATATCTACAAGTTTAATTTTCTTTGATTCTACTCATGATATATGGACTAATCTAAAGGAAAGATTTCAACAAAGTAACGGACTTCAAATTTTCCAGTTTAGGAGAGAATTGATGAATTTGAATTAGGGACAATTATCTATGAGTGCATATTTCACAAAACTTAAGACTCTCTAGGAAGAACTTAGCAATTATAGGTTGGGGTGCTCGTGTGGGAAATGTACATGTGGTGGTATTAAATCTGTAAAACCCCGTTTCGGCGTAAGGTTGCCACGTTATTTAATTAAGGTTTGAATACCGAAAAATTGGATTGATAGCAAAAGAAATCACCGAATCGACTAGAGGGAATGCCCTAGAGTGTAATTGGCTATGGAAAATGGTATAATCTTGATGAGCGTTCCGAGATAAGATTTATGGAAGTAAAAGAAATCGGAATTGAGATGATTTTCGGTACAGCTAAAATGCAGTCTCGGTATAGCAATTATAGGGGGCTTCGTTTTTTCGTAAGGATCAACCCTTTGGTAGTTTCAGGATGAATCAAGGGCTCGGTAAGGACTCGAGGGCGAAATCAATTTTATCAAGCAAACTCGAAAGTATTAATTATGGGTTTTAAAGTATCGTAATGCATATTAATGGGTTGTTAGAGGGTCTAATTGCAATTTGAGATATTCCCAAGTGTAATTAAGACTAAATAGAGGATTAATTATGTAATTTTCTATTATTATATTTGTGTAAAATATATATTATAGATATATATGTGCATGCGTGTATACCCGTGGGAAGCAGGGGAGAAGCTCCAGGTTGCTGTCTTCGCGCATGGAGGATGCAGAGTTGCAGCATGTTGGAATTGGGCAAGAGAGATCGAGAGGATTGTCGGGAGGAAGCTTCGGCCGATAGAGTAGCGCCCAAGTTTTCTTAAGGATATATATATATATATTGAGAGAGAGAGTTGCAGAAGGAGGGAGAGCAGTGGCCGAATCGGCCATGGCAGTGAGCTCGCAAGAGTGGCCGAGAGAGTAGAGAAGGGAGAAAGAGGGAAGCCGAGAGCTCGTGAAGTAGAGGCTGAGCTAGAGGGAGAGATCAAGTGGGAGAAAGAGATAGAGGGAGAGAGAATGGCCGTTCGTGCGGCCATGGTAGCCACTCGAAGCAAGCAGCCGAGGCAACAACCATGGCCGATGCAAGTCGAGCAGCTGGTTCGTGTTTAAGGGCAGGGCAAGCAGCGCGCGGGTGCGCGCGCAAGGAAGCTGGGGCTACCAGCGGTGGCCGAATGGCCAAGCGAGGCAGCCATGCGCATGGCAGCCCTGTGCGCAGGTGCTGGCCGCATGCGGTAAGAAGAAGAAGAAGAAGAAGAAGAAGAAGAAGAAGAAAAGAAAATAGATGAAAAGAAAAGAAAAGAAGAGAAGAAAAGAAGAAGAGTCGCAGGGTGCGTGAAGCAGAGGAGGGAAGAAGATGAATGAATAGTGAGAGAGGAAAAAGAAAAAAGAAAAGAAATAAAAGGAAATGAAGAAAAAGAAATAGAAAAGGAAAGAAATTAGGAAAAATCTCAAAAATATGGGAAAAATTCTAGAAAAATGGGAAATGGAGATGCAATGATATTTCGGAGACCTCGGCTAGAAAAATGGTTCTGACACGCTTTTCAAGGTGGTGCACGAAAATCGAGACGATGCACGAAAATTAAGACATTGTACGAAAATCGAGGTTATGTGCAAGAATTGAGGTAATGTACAAGAATCGAGGTGGTGTGTGAGAATTGAGGATTTGCACAACAATCGGGTCGATTACGTGTTTCGAGGTCCAGACACGCATACCGATGAAGTCGAAGAGGCTAAGTTAAGGTAAGTAAAAATTCCTAGAAAATTTCAATAAGTTAGGAATGTTATTTATTTAGGAATTATTTATTTAGAAATTATTTAACGAGGAATTATTTAGTAAGGAAAATGTTTAAGGAATTTTGAGGGAAATATTTGAGGAATAGTTAGTATGGATTTATTGAGGAAAATAAGAAGAAATAGAGAGAAGTTATGAGAAAATTATGATGAATGGTATATGATGTTTTTAAATGAATACGATGGACAGGATATGTTGAGGATTCGAATTGAGTACATTAGAAGCCTGGCACGGGAATCGAGATGTTATGAGAATGCGTATGAAGTAAGTAGTACTCTTCGAAATGGATTTAGCTTTATGAAAAAATGTTTGATTTGAAAGTGGTTTTCTCAAAACTTGATTTGATGTAAACGATTTTATCATGTTGTCATATTTTGATGTGATTATGTCATGTAGATTGCATTACATGTATTGATGTTGAAATGTGCATACATTCACGATGATATTATTGATCATGCATTGCATAAAGGGCTTGGGATTATGAACTGGCACCGCTACTCTACCAAGTGTGCACCCATACACATCGGTCCAGGAAAGGGACTGTAAAAATGGGGAGCAGCAGTTGGGTGCAGTTGACTCAAATCGAAAACGATGATGACATTTTGTATTTTGCATACATGCACGAAAATGATTTTTGTATCGCTTACTTAGATGATTCATCATCTAATGGGGCTTTGCCTCTAGAATATTTAAACGTTCTAAATGGAGATTGTAGCAGGTACGAGGATGAATGAGGCATGAAATGGCACTTTCCAAGTGCATGATGAATGAACGATGAGATGAATGTATATAATGTAGCCCATGTGTTTAAATTCTGCTACTTTGAAATCTGAACGCTTTGAAAGATCCATGATGTAAGATGTGAGTTATGATTGACGTATGAGAAACGATGATGTAACCTTATGGTTAATGATGACGATGTATAACCCCATTTAGGGTTCATGTTAGTAAGAACGCATGTTATGTGTTGATGTTAGTTGAGACGCATGTTATGATTTAAGTTTAATGTTGAGGAATGATGATGTAAATAATTGATTTATGATTTAATGTTAAGATAAGATGGCAGGTTCGATTCTAGCTTCCGCATTTGAGGTATGTATACGATGATGTCTCTCTTTTGAGAATATAAATTAATGTAGGGAAATTTTGGGATGATGCGAGGAATGAGGCGATTTAGTATGAGTTGGAAAGAAAAAAAATTTATGGTCCCAGGATTGTCCCAAGAAATAACGCGCCCGGGAAAACGGAGCATTACAGTTGGTATCAAAGCTTAAGATTATTTGGAGCCTTAAGTGGCTCTAATACAGTTGGTATCAGAGCTTAAGATTATTGGGAGCCTTAAATGGCTCTGATACAGTTGGTATCAGAGCTTAACTCTCCTTGGAGACGAAGGAAAGGTTCGATTAGGAAATGAGAAACCTACGATGTTTCGGTTAATGTTTTTGGAGAGTAGAATTTGAAAATTTTGAAGTTGATTTTGATGATGGATAGTGAGACAAGGTGAGATAGGAATTGAGGTAAAGTAGTCTCGAGGAAAGAAATGATAAAAAATTTGAGGATTTATCTGTCGATTTGAGGTTATTAGTTGAAATCCTTACGATAAAGGATAGAGAAATGGATAGTTAGCAAGAATAGTCGAATCATGAATAGTTCATAGAATGAAGTCCTTACTTAGAGATTTGGGAATTGTCGATGAAAGTCTTAGAAGTTAATGATTGATGATATTAACCTTGTTAAGCGATAGAACAGCTAGTCGAATGATCGAGTTATGAAAGATAGGGTTCGATGATAGGGCTCAAATGTAAGGTTGATTCGGTAAGGTTGAGGAAGGAAATGATTGGTTGATTTGAGGTCAGTAGTCGAAATTATTGCGATGAATGATGGGATAACTGGTAGTTATCAAGGATGATTGAGCCATAGATGATTAGTCTAATGAGGCATAACCTAACTGTTGAGTTAAGATCGAATAATAAGTATTTTTGAGGATCATTTAATGACTCTAAAGAAGAGATGCGTGGATCAAGGATCCTAGGGATTGAGATCGAGTCATGTATGCTTGAACTTGGAAGGTAAAATGGCCAAGGTATAGTCTTTAGCCTTGAAAGGTCTCAAGTTGGAAATTTTAGCTATTCCCGATTGGGGACGTGATTTAACAGTTCAATATTAGTAGAGTTATTATGAATTTGGAGAATGATGGTACAGATCTTGTAGACGAAGGTACATGCGTGTTAAGGGGGTATGTGACGATCAAAGGTCTGAGTACGACCTTGAGGCGGAGTATGTAGTTTGAGGACCCTAGGATTGGGTCAAGCAAGAGATCGAAATTGGACAAGTGATGGCAAATAAGTTGCGTCAGTCGATGAGGTGACAATGGTGTTTCCAATGTGACTCACAGAGACGGGGCAAGGAACCCTAACAGTGTGTGGGGTCCAAGTTCAAATGGTCTTGGGTGCGAGGCGTGCCACTAGCTGGTTGAAAGAGTTGGTTGAAAGAGGCTGGAAAGCCTTAGGAATTAACCCAAAATGAGATAGATTGAGTATGAACTAGGTGTCCTATTTAAAGAAGTGCATTTGGATTCGCGGTCATCTTGGGAATGGTGACTCGACGAACATTGCGAGGTTCGAGAGGTAGAGTACCTCGGTATCTAGTAGGGTAATGGGATCATGAATGGTCGTGTGCCGATAGTCAGTTGGATCTAAAAGATGAAATGCGAGAGTCAGTGGATTCTCGGTAAATGAGGTTTCGGGTAGTAGAGCATGGCCAGTTCAAAGTATTGGCGAAAAGTTGTGAGGTGGCGATCTCAGTTTGAGGAAGAGATTGGGTACCTACAGGAAAGAGTTACTTGATAGGTCGTAGCAACGTAAATGGGATGATAAGGAGACTTAGTCAACAAAGGTTGTGACTACGGTTCAATGTGCCAAGTGGGATTGAGGATTCAGAAAATTCATGAGAAAAGGCATGTGAATAAGTTATACCTTGTGCAATTGCATGGGAACTTGAATCGTTATGTGAGGTTTAAAGTATCATATGGTGAAAAGTCATTGGAAGTTTTGAGGTTCGATTGTTTATAGGAAATGATTGGAACTATACATCGTGATTTTAATAGAGATCTTCAAAGATGAGTCGATTTGGGATTTTCGAGGAATTTCCCTAAAGAGTGAGAATGTAGGGATTTGTGAGGAGACTTTAAAGTTTTTCGAGAAAAGATCTGGAAGGTCCTTAGGTAATATTGTTAAGGAAATAGAGATTGAATCTCTTAAGCTGTGAAAGCTATGATCCGGGAAGCCCGAAAGTCGATTTCGAGAAATTAATTAATAAAATTGCCGAATTGACTACAGGGAGTGCCTCGGGACTGGGATGTCCAGGGAAGAAGGCATGTGATTGGTGAGCGTCTTGAGGCGAGGTTAATGACGCTGGAAGCGGTCCGACCGGGAGTAATTTTTGGAATAAATTCTGTATAAGCCCGAGTGAGTGCCAATACTGAATAGTCGTAGGGGACCTCCGAGAAGCTGAAGGGACCCTAGTGGTGGTCCGGTATGGCGAATAAGGCAACCCTTAAGCATTTTTGGGTCGAATAAACATCCCATGTAGGTGCAGGCACGAAATCGTCATTATCGAGTAATCGCTGATAATTGAATTTGGAGAAATCAAGATTTTGTGTGGATGGGTATAATTATTTAAAGCCTTGGAGGGCCCAAGTGCAATAATAATTCTTCAAATGCAATTATTCAAATTATTTAAGTGACATTAATGAGAATTAGTGGGGTTTAATATGTAATTATGAATATATATATATAGGCGTGGGAGAAAGCTTCCTTCCTACTGAATGTCTCTGTAATTTGAAATCTGAGAAAGAGCATGGTTGAAAAAGCATTGAGGAATAAGAGATAGCTCGGGAAAGAGCTTTGCTGAGAGAGTGAAACCCCGCGCGCGCGCGCGCACGCGAGAGAGAGAGAGAGAGAGAGAGAGAGAGAGGGAGATTAGAGGCGGGAGAGAGAGCAGATCATGGGTGGCCAACCGGCCATGGCAGCCACGGCCAGAGGTGTTGGAGCGAAAGCAACAACGCGCGAGTGAGGCTGGCCGGCGGCTCTGCGCGCGGGAGATGGTGGCGGCGTCGGCCGAAGACGAAGGTTGCGATGAAGTGGCGGCAAGGGCCGTCTTGGCCGGTTGTGGTCCCGGCAGTTGCAGCTACCGAGGTCGAGCGCGGGAGGCCGTGGCGGTGGCAATTGAGTAGTGCCTAAGGGCAAGTAGTGGCGGCAGAGCTGGCCGGAGTGGTGGCTGGCGCGAGGGCAGACAGTGGCCGGTGGGCAGCGGGCAGCCGTGCACGAGACTGCCTAGACGCACGTGGAAGAAGAAGGCAAGGCGCGCGGGAAGCCAGGGAAGAAGAAGAATAAAAGAAAAAAATAGAAAAGAAAAGAAAAGGAAATAAAAGAAAATAATGGAAAAATATGAAAAATGGGAAAAATAGGAGAAAAATTCCAGAAAATTCTAGAAAAGTTCTGGAAATTATTTTGAGGCTCGTGAGGCATTCTGGAAGCTCGAGAATGGGATTTTAGGCATGAGATAGCAATCAAGGAGGCATCGTCGGCATGGGCGATTGACCGATTTTCCCTTCCAGATTGGATGAGGTAATTAATTGTTTCTTTTTGAATTATATTCCTTATGTGAGATATCGAATTGTGTAGTGTTGTTGGATTGAACCCTTGGGTGGGGTTGTTTGGAAAATTGTTGATGACCGGTTTATGCCATGGTTGGGGTTGTTTTTGTTGAGTTGTTAATGGATGGGTTTTGCAGTGTAAGCAAAAGCAAAGGCATTGGTTAACGTTTGATATTGTGGCATTTTTGTGTGATTGGTATCTAGGTTCGGCCGAGGAAGCAGTGATCCTAGAAGAGCTCAAAGTTCGGGTAGGCGTTCTTGTCGAGGCAAAGATGAGGTTTCGAGTCAGGTAAGGGATGGCCCCATGTGGAGGTGGCCTTGCAAGTTGGTAAATATGTTTGATAATGTTTTTATGTAGCATTTGCATGTAGTGGTTGTCACTTGTGTGATTCAAGATCTAGTGGACCTGTGGCCATATGGAGGACTAGTGTTGTGGAGGTTGATAGGTTGATGCCTCAAACCTTAGAGGGTTGTGAGGATGGATGGGCCTAGCCTCATTTTGCATGCATTTGGCATACATAAACATGATTGTATTCATATTTACATGCATTGCACCCTTACTGAGTCTTTATGACTCATGAGGTTTTACCTCATGTTGTAAATGATGCAAGACCAAATTCAAGAAGGGATGGCACCGGGAGGCTATTGTAGCAACTAGCGATGTTGCCCGAGTTGTGTATTTTATTATCCCTTGTATGTAGCTATGTGGTGTTATGTATGTATACCCTTGTGAGTAAATGTATGTGTTGTTGAGCGTTAGATATATCTAATTGTTGTAATCATAATGGTGTGATAGATGATTGTGAGTCTGCGTGATGTATAGGTTTTAGTTGTTCAAGCCAAGTTCGGATCGAGTAAAGATCAGTGAGGTATGTTCTTATAAATCCCCAATACTCAGTGAAGTGTTTGTTATGATAGCTTTGTGCCTGGGTCACCTTTGGCTTGCTATGAGGCGAGCTGGAGAGAGGTAAAACTCACTCGGGTTTCGGGTCCCGGTCCGCTGAGTTTTCTTGTTTGAGTTGGGACCTATTCCTGAGTGGATCGAAGGGAAGGACGAAGCCTAGTTCCCACCTAGGAAGTTTCCTATTGAAACATAGTCCAACCCTTCAGTTGTGGTTTGATGGGTGAGTAATCCAGTTGATTATTTGCCGGTGGTGCCCGTAAATGGGAACGGGTCGTTACAGTTTGGTATCAGAGCATGGCTAGCTATATGAGTGGGGAAGGCTAGCGTGCTTGGGGTGTTATGTATGGTTGGTTAAGTAATTGATGTGAGTGATTGCTAGAATTTTTAGTTAGGGAATATCTGGCATGATTTGGATGTAAGCTGGAATGTCCTCGCTACTGAGTTGGGGTCGAGAACAGTTGGTTTATGGTCTCGAGATTGTGATGTGAGATTGATCTGATAACCTTGAAAGCTAGTCATGTGGTTTGAGGACCCTAAGGGATGGGCTCAAGGCATTGAGGCCTGTGATGGCTTTACGGGTATGCTTAGATATTCTTGCTCTAGCAATGAGAAAATACCCTGGGTTGAGGTGATATACCCGTAAGAGGTATACGGGTCGAACAAAGAAGAACCAAAAACCCCAGTGTGGGTGTGGTGTCAAGAAACCCGAATTTGGGAATTTTGGGTAATATTAAGTGTTCTAAGGATGAGAATTCCTTGATATTGAAGTGTTAAGACTTGTGTGGGGACACGAAGCCGAGGCATGACTAGTCCGAGAGAGGATTAGTGGAGCGTCCCTATGTCAGGGATTTGCTAAGCATGTTCGAGGGAATAGAGTTGTCCCTTGGAAGTGGTGCAGTAAGGCTTGTGCGCCTGAGATAGAGTGAGCTAAAGTGGGAGTTAGCTAGGGGCTCAAGGAAAATAAGTCATCAGCGGGCTAAGTGGCGAGCCCCAGGAAGGGGGTAAGGTTAATTGCAGTAAGGCTCTATGGGGAGTGTGCATGTAATGCATTTGTATGTCATGGCCAGTGAAGGCATGCATAAGTAGAATCTGAAAGGACTCTGAGAGGAGTTAGGATGCTAGATGTATGTGATGCGATGTGATTGTATTGTTATGATGATCCCGGAGGGGACGTGCCTAGGGTATGAGTGGACCTTAGTTGGTTTCATGATGAGACGAGGTCTACCCTTGGGAATGATAGGCGTGTGGCAAGTGGACCCTAGCGGGTGTTTGCTTGAGATGGAAGTCCTAAGTGAGTCAAGATGGAATCCAGGGGAATCCAGATTGGGGATTAAAGAGTTGGTCATGTGTTGATATGCGTGTGAGAGCCATTGGGTTAGAAGTCCTAGTTGTGAAGGGCCAAAAGATCATTCATGTGATTGATGGATGAGGGGCCAATCAAAACTCTCATTATGATGCTTGGGGTCTAGTAGGACACCTAAGGTCGGGAGATGAGAGGTGAATAGACCCTCATTGTGATGCTTGGGGTTAGGATGACGCCTAAGGTAGCGAGACCCTTGATGGGAGACGAGGAGGTCACCCAATGAAGGGTATGAATGGGTGTGTGGGCCTAGGGCGATGAGTTGTGACAACAGGACATCCATAGGCTATACGCGCGATGGAAATGCCAACTTCGGCTGCCTAGGTGGGCAGGGGCATGGTGAGTAATGTGGAGGCCCCAGATTGTAATTCCAAAGTCATAGGAGCTCGAGCAAGGCATGTTGGAATGCCAAGCTGGGCATAGTGACTGAATGCACTATGGATGTGTAAGGAGAGACAGGAGGTCTCGAATTACCTGGAGGGTAATGGTAGGTGCTCTATGGTTATGAGTGCCAGAGCTTGAAGTAGGCTCATCATGTCGATTGTGGATTGAGAGATCATTGAAAATCAAGCTTTGGGATGAGCTGGGTGGTGAAGTGAATCATGATGGACTCAGATCCATGGTTGTCAAAAGTTGGAGCTTTCAAATATTGATTGAGGGTCGTGAGGTATGATCTTGTGGGGTAAGATCATGAGGTCTCAAGATGTGAAGTAGTTTGAGAGTCTCTTAAGCGGTAAGAGATGTAGAGTCCTGAGAAGCAGGGCTCATGGTGTGAGGTTGAGGTTGCTTTTGGTCGAGGGTGGTGGAACCATTGCAGTTTGCGGAGGTTTATAGTAGCAAAATACTACGAGTGCAAGGCTCGTAGTGACAGATCTAATGCTATGGACCGTGTGGCAAAGGACTAATGAGTTTGCTCGCGTTGAGGGTAAGTGGCCCATGGGCCTGAGCAATTTAGTGAACTGTAGGTGATGATCAGATGCTAAAAATCTGGAGCAGCACCTTAAGAGAGGTAGTCATGTGAAATCGATAGTCTCTTGTAAGGGATAGGACATCTAGAGTAGTCCTATGGAGGAATCGCAAAACGCGGTAATGTTCTGATAGACTAGTAGCCGAGTAGGAAGCTTGGTGGGGTGATGCTATGAGGTGCGAAGCAGATCAGTAGGACCCGAGCCATACTGTAGGAAACTGTTGTTGGGCTAGTGTAAGGGAGTAACACGGTATTGATGATTAAGTGTTGACTTTCTGAAGCACAGGGCAACATGATAGGGAACTAGTGTTGGGCCAATGTATGGGAGTGACACGGTAGTGATGACTAGGTGTTGGCTCGCCTAAAGCATAGGGCAACACAGTGAATATGCAGATGGTCAGGGGTTGAAGGTCTGTGAGATGCACGATAGGGGTGGCGAAATCTGTGGGCAGTTCCACAACTCAGCTACGAGTAATAAGTGGTGTTGAGGCAGTTTAGCGAATGTAAGGCGTTGTAGTGTCTTGAGATGTTTGAGAAAGAAACCCGTGGAAAAGAAATAGGTCTAGGGTAGGAATAACACTACGATTGATGCCTACCGGTGAAGGGTCTAATGCTATGGACCACTGGATACAGAAGGTTAGTCCATAGGGGGGACTGCAGCCTTCTATGTGGAGTAATTCGTCTGCGGTGGAGACGATTAGACGCAAAAAACCTGGGGTATGCTGTAGGTTATGTCTGAGCCAGACCTAAATTTCTGTGAGGGTTGAAGTATCGTGGAAGTGACTTTTGTTGTCATGGCAGTTAGAAGGTTTGTGAATAAATTTAGTGATATCTTGTGGTGTGAAAACAAGATGTGTGCTGATGCTCCTTGCTAAAGAATGCTGACGCAGTTGTGGTTAAATTGATCGCAGTTTATCAGGCAAATTGGCATGATGACCCTAGTGTGATCTTACGGAAATGCAGGAAAATGGGTTCATTGGTGGAGTCAGTAAATGACTCCAGAATGATAGGTGAGTGTCATGGAGGGCGAGACTTACGAGTTGAAAGCCAACCATGAGATAGGATTATTGAAGCATGCAAAAGTTTCAAGTATGGGGATCTATAATCTTGTGATGTGAGTTGTGGCAGGCTGAGCAAGTGGATAAGGCACGGTTCGAAATCCTTGAATGCTCGCAATTGCACAGTCAGTGTTAATCCTGATGTGTCGATGCGAAAATGAGGAAGTATCCTCATGTAGTGTTGGATGGGTTTCTAGTTGTTGACACAAGATTAGTTGCCATGTGGTAGCACCTGATGGCAATGATGGGAGCGTGAGGCTCAAGGATTGTGATGTAAAGCTTTGTTGATTGACCATGTACATAAAGGTTCAGCGGGTCCTGGTGGTTAAACTAGGCAAATTTTGAGAAAAGAGATCCAAGGTGATAAAAGATGTTAGTCAGGGCAGAATTGTGCCGCTTGAAGGAGTGTCCCGTAGCGAGGGTTATAGATGCTAATGTTGAAATGTGGCTTGGGATTGAGATGTTCTCCCAAGAAAGGTTGGGCATGGGGCTACAACATTAGATGGACCTCCTAAGGCACTACAACTCTAATAGGATGGATCACCCGTGGAAAGCCAGCATAATCGCAAGTGCCTAAGTAGGAATGTGAGTCCTACGGCATCAAGTGGAAGTGTGAATTCCACATGAGTAGCAGGGGTGATTTCCAGTGGGTGGAGTTTAAGTCGAAGTCATAGTCGACTTTTGCAAGTGTAATGCCTTGGTGTGTGGGCCATTAATGAGATTTAACCTCATGGTTAGGGGTTAATGGGTGTGAAAGAAAGCATCTAGTGGAGTCAATTAGTGATCGACCGAGGGTAGTCGATGGCGATCGAAGACGCCGACCAGTGATAGCGGCAGCAGCAATGCAGCAGCTGGCCAGGGTCGTGGGGCGTTGTGAGAGTAGTCGGTTAGTGGGAAAACTAATGGATTATTGGCCTATGGCATTGAATGTGATTCCTGATGAAACATTTATTTATGTCGCTAGCCTGGTAATTCACCCTCATCTGATGAACAGACCTGGCAAGCTATCCTAGAAGACTCGAAGGTATGGCTATGAGTTGACAATGGGAAATGGGTCAAACCCTGGTATTTGATTTTGGGGAGAATGCTATGATTTTTAAGTAGAATTTTGTGCATGAGGCCAAGAGTTAAGGCAAACCATATTGATCGAGGTAGCCAAGTCAAATAAATCATCGACCTCGAAGTGAGTTTTGAGGAGTAAAATGATATTTCTTGGGGAAGGGATTTGCTTTGGGAATAGATTCTGAGTGAGCTATGAAGAAGGGAATTTCGGGGATAAAATTTATTTTAAGGGGGGGAGGATGTAATACCCCAAAAATTTAATGTAAAGGTTGGACGATGCAATAAAGTGTTTTGATGGAAGTTTTAGGTTTAAGTGTAAATGGAAAATGGTTTTAAGGACCTAAATGCAAATATCATAATTTGTAAGAAATGATAACTTCTCCAACAACAGGAATATTTTCAATGATAAATGCTTGTTCAAGAAGTCTTCAGTTGGAGAATTGGGATTGGAGAGTTAACCCTAAAAGTCTTAAAGCTTTGTGATAATAATAATTACTTTCACCTTAAAGTCAAAAGTAAATGAAACTTGGAAGGATTATATTGGCTCACCAAATGAAATGGATAAGGAGAGTTGTCTTGAAGGCCACGTGAAGGGCAATTGGAAGCATGGGATTGGAGGAATGAAAGGCTTTCAAAGAAAGGAAGAATCAAGTGGAAGAATTTCAAAGCTAGTCATCATTACTAGGGTAGAAAAGTAGCTAACTTAAGGGCTAAGTGTGATCTTGAAACTTGGGGATAAAGGACTATAAAAGGGGTAGAAAGAAGGGCCACGTAGAGTAAAAAAGGGGGAGAGAAAAGCAAAGGAAAGAAAGATTCAAGGAAAGAAAGCAAAGGAAGCCAAAACAGAGAGACCAGATTGGGGAATCTCCAAAATAGAAGAGAAACCAAAAAGGTAAGTCACTTTTCTTTTCATAGGGTCGTAGTACACTGAAAGGGGAGTCTGTAAGTTCAAATGGAAGGCGAATTGGAGTTAAAATGAAAAGTTATAGCTGTTTTAAACTTCGAAAGCAAAATCTGTAATATGGAAGGAGGTGGCGCGTGGCTAACCTTCCGGGGGTGCGTAAGGGCACGTCCGGCCTCCGTTTTGCCTGAAATTTTCACCATGCTTCTCCTATTTTAATTTTCTACAACTCTATGTAGTAATATTTAAGTTTTAGTTCACTTAAATCCGTGATTTCTGCAGAAACAGCCCTAGTACTTGAAAATTGGGTTACAAACAATGCTATCGAAGGGAAACGATCGAGGTGAGTGATTCCTGCATGTTTTGTGACACTTTGAGCATTTGTTGCTTCACTTGTTATGGATGTTGGCTTGCATATCATGACTTTGTGGCTTACACGCCCTATTTTCCCTTGGCTATGTATATTCTTTCTGCTTTGTCGGACATCGTGTCATTTGGGTGACTGTGGCAAGTTGGTGGCTTGTTGTGTGTGAACTACCATGGGGGCCTATGTAAGGAGGATGACCACGTGGGCCTGTGTAAGGGGGCTACCTCGAGCTTGTGTAAGGGGGCCGAGAGGTTCATACACGACAAGTAAGGTGGATATCTTGTGCCTGTGTAAGGGGGCCGAGAGGTTACATCTCATGCTTGTTGCCTTGAGTATATCTTATTTATTTTTGTATGCATCTCGATATTTGTATTTGTGGCCAGTTATTGAGACATCACAGGGGATCTTATGCTCTTGCGGTGAGTCTAGACCTCATGTTCTTGCGGTGAGCCATGATCTTGGGGAGATTTCGTTCTTATTTCAGCATATTACTTGGCATAATTGCATATTGCTCTTGCTTGCATCCTTTCCTCTTTTGAGTCACTCACTTAGATGTAACAATCTAACTCGGGTGTTTCATACCCCTAGGATATTCAACGTTCCAGGTGTGTTAGACATGCCAGGTGATCCAGGTTCCAGATCGAGCAAGGGCAAAGAGGTGGTACTTGGCTAGTTTTGGGTCTGCTACTAGTTATGGGCTTTATTTCATTATGTACCATTGTAATCTCAATATCGTATTGTAAATAGCAGTTAAGATGCTTAAGAATGTATGGTGTTGTGTGCGGTTCTATGGTTGTACCGCAAATTCATGTATTCATGAGGGTGATATAGTTTCTAACGTATGTGGTACGTGACAGATTTTATTTAAGTTGTGGAAATCCTAGCTATTTAGCATACTCAGGTTCGATCCTTGCTTCTGTTGATTAAGGATTTCCATAATGCCCGTAAGTGATGTTAGCTTGTATTTGAAATCATTATGTATTTGGAAAAGTGGGGCGTTAAATCCCTCTGATTTGTTTCCCTATATTCTCTCTCTTCCTTCCACTTCCGAGAAGTTTTACCCTTCTTGTTTTTCTTCATTTTCTTGATTTTCTTCTTCTTTTTCTTCTCCATTTCCATCTCTTTCATTTGAAGCCTCAAGGGTGAGTTTCAAGTTGGAAGACAAGTTCTTCTTGGTTTATCTCCTTCTAAAGAAAGGCAAGTTCTCTTGCATCACCTTTTGTTATACAAGATTTTACATCTTCTTGAATTTATGTGTAGGTTTACTTGTTCTCTCTTCAATTTTGAGCATATTTTGCTTACTTCCATGGTTATAAACTATCTTTTGATAAAAATGAAGTTTTCTTTTTGGTTGTAAAATCTTTGTAAAAAATCCTTCAAAATTTATGAGTTTTATTGATGTGATCATTTGGGGCTTAATGTACTCCAAAATTCTTCTAGGAATGACATATTTTTGGTTAGATTAGAGCAACACAATTATTTGTTGAGTTGTTTTACATTTTGTTTGTATGTTCGTTTTGGGCCGTGGCAAGCTGCACATGCCTTATTATTTTGGTCATGACTTTCAATAGTAATATCTGATTTGAGATCCGTTTGTTGCTTTATAAACTAGACTCAATGAGATTCAACTTGATATAGGGCTTGAAGTTTTTGGCTCCCTAGTGGCCTTGTTAATTTCTACTAAAAAAATTCATAACTTATTACTCTATGTAATTCGACTTTGCTTGGTTTTTTATAGTATAACTTTTTGTGGTTATATCCGATTTGTAATTAATTAGTTTATTTCTATATAAACTAGACATCATAGGCTTCGTTTTAATATAGGATTTGAAATTTTTGGTCATGATTTGGACCCATAATAGCCTTGTTGAATTCTACCCAGAATGTTATAATTTTACTATAACAATTCTATCTTGCTTTGATTTTTGGAAAATAAATCATTGTGACTATTTTTTATTCTAAATTATACTATTTTTTCAGAAACTAGAGATTCGAGGCTTCGATTTGATATATCTTTCATGAAATTTGACTGAGAAACGAGCCTAAAATAGACCTTTGAACTTACCCTTCAAAATATAAAATTTTTCTAAAATTTTTTCTAGTTAATCCTTTTTGTGTGGGATTTTTCTTAATCATTGATGATTGACATGAAATTAGGATATGCTTATAAGATGCATGGTTATATTGATTTAGACACCTATTATTTTTCAGGGCGGCTATGTCCATGGGTGAGAAAAGGATATTCGTCAGACATGGGTGAGGTAACTATCAACCCAATAGGCGAGCCTCAAATTGTTATTGTTTGTTAATGTATTTTCATGATGCATATATATTTATGTATGGATATATTGGCAGTGGGAGTGTAACGACCTGCTCCAACTTACAGGCACCACCGATGAATAATCGATCGGATTACTCACCTAACAAACACATAACTGAAGGGTTGGACTATGTTTCATCATGAAATGCCTTAAGTGGGTACTACGCTTCAGCATTCCCTTTACTCTACTCAAGGAATCGGTCCCAAAGAAAGCTAGGAAACACAGCAAACCGAGACTCGAAACCAAGTGAGCTTCACTTTTCTTCAGTTCGCCTCATGACAAGCCAAAGGTGACCCAGGCACAAAGCTAGCATATCAACATTCACAGAGTATTGGGGATTTATGGGAGCATACCTTTTCGATCCTTACCTGACTCGAAACTCAACTCCACCAACTAATGCCATATATATCGAGCAATCTCACAAGCACTTATCACCTTATGATGATTACAACCACTAGCTACATCTAGCGCTGAACATTATATACATTCACACACATGAATACATATAGGAAAACATGATAAATACATAACATACAACTCGGGTAACACCTCTAGTCACCACATCAGCCTCCTGGCCCCATCCCTGCTTTGAACTCTGGACTTGCAATATCTATAACATAAGGTAAAACCTCATGAGTCATAGAGACTCAGTAAGGGTGCAATGCATAAGTAAATGAAGCATGAGAGAGCATGTAATGCAGAAATGCAATGCAACATGGGTAGTCTTCCATGCCCTCATAACCTCCATAAGTTAAGGCATCAACCAACCCTTCCCACAACTAGTCCCTCATATAGCCATAGGTACACTAGAACTTATACCATGCAAGTGCTAACCACTACATGCAACCCATAAGAAAACATTTACGAATGCAAGCGAGACCACCACACTTGGGGTCATCCCTTACCTGGCTCGAAGCTCCATCAGATTTGTCACTGTAAGCCTTGCACTCGTAGCATTAATGCTACTTGAAGCCTCTGTAACACTACAAGAAAAACGGGTTTTAACGACAGGAAAATCAGTGGTTGAAAGTTGATTTTCGGTCGTTAAAAAGTTTTAACGACGGGAATTTTCCTGTCGTCAGTCGTCGTTATTGCTTCCGAGGATAAAGGTCTTTAACGACGGGAATGATAAACCCGTCGTTAATTGTATTAGCGACCGTATGATTCCCGTCGTTAAAAATAATTATTAACTACCAAATTTTAACTCAATAACGACAATATTTCCCGTCGTTAATAGTCTAAACAATTAGCGACCGTATGATTCTCGTCGTTAAAAATAATTATTAACTACCAAATTATAACTCAATAACGACAATATTTCCCGTCATTAATAGTCTAAACAATTAGCGACCGTATGATTTTTGTCGTTAAAAATAACTTTTTAGTTATCAAAACACAAACTAATAACGATAATATTTCCTCTCGTTAATAATGTGAACAATTAGCGACGGTATGATTCCTATCGTTAAAAAAATATTTTTTTTTATTTTTTAATTTTTTTTAATAGTATGAAAACAATTGCTAGTCATCAATGACAAAAAATCCTGTTTTGATATAAACCACCAAACCTATATATTATTATCCATATCAAATTGAAATAAAACTCATAAAATTAAACATGTCATTCAAATAACACTAAAGTAATCATTATTCATTAGTATTTACACACCAAAAGTAATATATATATATATATATATATGTGTGTTAATTGCCAACAAATTACACCAAAAAATATGTTCAACTAAAAATAATACTTTGACAATTGTATATACTATTAAAAAATGTACACTAAAAAAGATATTCAACTAAAAGTAACACTTTAATAATCATATATACTATTTAAAAATGTACAACAAAACAATATATATAGTCATAAAATTGTTCATGGACTCCAAAGAAACAGTTGCTTCCTTTAGAGTCTTGTTGTCTCATTGACCTACAAAAATAAAAAAATATGAAATTAGAGTCAAAGAAGTGTTCATGTTTTCTTTATAAAATGTTAGAAATAGAATTAACAAAACCCAAAACGTCTCCATCACAAACTACATAACATACAATCACTAAAATGTAGCAAAACATAGAAACCCTTAAATATAGAGTAGATTGAGATGTAGATTAACAAAAACACCAAGCCTTAGTTCTATGGAATGGGGCCACCTATATGAATTCTAATTTATGAATTATCTTTATCCATGACCATATCTTCTGTAAGATCATTAGTCCTATGACCCAACATAAAATATTTGGAAGATGACAAGTATATCATCTTTTGCATTCATGGCTAATCTCACAAATCAAAAAGCCACTTTCTCTTCGTGCAACAACTTTCAAACATAAAATCTCCTTCCAACAATCCATGAATCCATATTGGAAGGATTCAGATCCTATATTTCAAAATTCTCTTATGTTTTTTTTTTTCCAGCATTAGAAATCACTAAATCAGATCTTATATTAAAATTTTAAAGGCTTTTTAGATTTTATATAGATATACATATATGAATCATGATTGATACATTAATTCTATCTCTACGAAGACTCAAAATCTGCTCATATGTTAGCTTCCCTAGCATCTATATAATAGCCTTTGTAAGAAAGTAGAGAAACATCCAATAGCCACTAAGCATGAACATTCCAAAATAGATGTTGTAAATGTATTCAACTCGAATGCCCATGTGACATGCTAAATATGCGTTCTACAAGCACAAGTTGACATTGTATATAAATATCAATTACACAATATAGTTATTGTTTTATATAAATAAGTGTTAATGGTATTGCTTGCGGCTTCTTCCAGCTTTAGTTTTAAGAATGCGTTCTAGACGAGTCGTTACATTTTAAATCTTGTCACTCACAGGATACATATAGTATTAAGCATTAAAAATTTTAAAAAATAGGTGATCACTCACCACCTGGAGGGAGTGATTAAATCCTATCACTCACAGGATACATATAATACTAAGCATTAATAATAAAAAATAATGGGTGATCACCCACCACCCGGAGGGAGTGATTAATTAAATCCTATCACTCACAGGATATATATAGTACTAAGCATTCAAAATTTAAAAAAATGGGTGATCACCCATCACCCGGAGGGAGTGATTAAATCCTATCACTCACAGGATACATATAGTACTAAGCATTCAAAATTTAAAAAAATGGGTGATCACCCACCACCCGGAGGGAGTGATTAAATCCTATCACTCACAGGATACATACCTCGAACTATGTTGGTATCACAAATAATTATCAACTCCATAACATAATGGTCTGAAAGTCTATCATCCAATTGCATCCGATTCCTATCCATCATACAAATACAACAAAAATTGATAGTATTAGAGATAGATTAAATTACAGAGCACGAGAATATGGGATAAAAGCACTACCAGTATTCATGTACATATATATATATCAACCTAAAAGAAACAAAGCTCTTATATTAATATTCTTTACATATATATTAATAATTCAAAAAAGTTAAGGAGAGAAACTTTTCTTGAATTGAATGAAGCAGAGCGCATGTATTTCCTTATTCTGTTGTTAGGAGCTTCATGAACCCTATTAGCAGTAGAATTATCTAAAGCATCAAAAGAATCTTGTTTTAATACATATAATACAGTTGCGAAGAATATAGATGATTATAACAAATACCCAAGACTAGTATCTAAGAAGACACATAGGCAAGACCGTAAACAAACAATAGAATAACACAGCTCCTGATAAGATAAAGAACTAAATTGATTGTCAAGAGAAAAAACCAAAAAGTTATGTAAGATGAGCTGCTTAAGCAATCTGTTTATTTTTTTCTTCTTCTTTATTTCACATAACTATTTATAAAATTCAAGATCACTTAATAACAGATTGTTGTTGCTATCTATAACAACCAAACCACCTAAGCAACAACCTAACTAACAAACCATTGCATATAGCAATACAACAGCAATATATAAACATTACAATTATCAACATCATAACATAAGAAACCTCAAGCATTATGTTCTTCTAGAAACTTAAACAACATTTACCAAACATTATGCAATGGAACATACCATAGTGTTGGATCCAATATCAGAATCATATGAAAGATCAAATGGGTTGGTAGATTTGTTGTTAAATGCTTTTAATTGTGCTCCTACTTGCTTGAAAAGTAAAGAAAATGTCTATTGGAAAAGAGAATTAAAATCAACCAAAAATAAAACCAAGGAGAAAATACAAACTGCAGAAGGAATTGCAGATGGATCATACGATGATCCATTAAACAATAACATCATAAGCCAATCATTGACAAGATTCATCCACTCCTTACTAGGTGCCATTATCTTGTAAAAGAATGACAATCTTGTACTTCATCTAAACAATATAACAATAATATGGCTTAGCTAAGCCTTAAGAAATAGAGTTGGCTATTCATAACAAAATTTAGCTTCTCATTATTAGAGTTAGACTTTAAACTTGTATGAACTTTTAGAAAATTAAACTTTAAAAGCAAGTAAACAAACGAAGAGACTAGCTAGGTAATTAAATATCCATTTTACTAAACATACCAAAGGGAAACATGGGACTCATGTAGAGACATACACAAGAAGTTCGTGCCGGGGAGAAGTGCGCATATACAAAAATAGGCAAACTAAGTGCTATAATGTAAGTAGTATATCAAATGAGCACCATTAGGTGGCAAACAGTTGCTGCTCATAACTCTTCTGAAAACTATAAACCTTAGTTAAGCAATGAATATAAACATTTTCCTTATATTCAAAATGTTTGAAAGTACTCAAAATTTATGAAAACAAAAATGAGTAACCAAACTATTTTTTTCTGTTTACATTGTCAAAATAGTGTAAACAAAAACTCAAAACAAAAGCATACTAATCATTTCCCAACCACGGCCAGATACCACTACATAACTACAAGCATTACTAGGAGAGAAGCAAGATGTAGCAAGGCAAATATAAGAGAAGCAAGATGTACAACATGACACATCAATAATGATAATAGACCTAGTTCAATTAGGCTGTACGATAAAATAATAAATACAATCTAAACTTTCATTTACGTGGTCAAGATATCAGAGACTATATGTACATTTTCAGGCCCCAAAGGTCAATTATTTTGACAAAATCAATTCTCATAAATATTTCTCAAGATGGTAAAAGTTTGGTGCTTAATAATCTAATTTTTCATGGAAGTAAAAGTTTAGGCCAACTTATTACTTGAACTATTATAAGCTTGTTGGATCAAACACCATGAATTCTAGGAAAAAGTTGAAATTATTAAACCAAAAAAAAATTAAGAGCAAAAGGTAAAGAATATAAATTTAAAGCTACCATGTTAACAAAAATTAACTATGAAACATACCTAAATATGATAAAATGACTATGGAAAGTACATGATGCTTAATGAGCATTTGCACAGAGAACAAATAACAAAGTACATATGGTATTAATAAACTTAAACAAACAAAAGTTACAGAGCACTCAGCATATGCAAGTGATAAGAGCCACATAAAAAAGAAAAGCAAAGAAAAGACCAACACACACCTCAAAATTGTCCACATGTTGGCTCCAGATTCTGGCGTCCCAATAGTCAACTCCCATCTCTCCCCAATATTTGCCAACTTTCAGGTTTGTGTGCATCGCCATGGCTTCAGCTTCCCATGGGTATTTTTCTAAACAATAACAAGGATCAGATGCACAGTTATTGTGTCCAGTTTAAATCAATTACCCAAATAATTAAGAAAGGTCCTAAACAAGAAAAAAGAATGGTTTAAACAAAGTATTAACATTTGACATATCTAGGGGACCAAAACAACAGTAGGCACCAAGAAAACCCCAATATTGCGCGAAGGCTTTTGGAGAAGGTATGCATAGCTTTGAAGAAGCATTATGGAAATCAACATTTTGCCAGACCTGTACCCAGAAACACAATCATATTTTGCTTTATGGCTTTTGCCAATACTTCCATTTGGTAACTGCAAAACAGATTAATAAGCCAAAGTTAGAAAACCAAGAATTTAAAAGAACCATCATTTCTTCAAGACACAACTCCAAGTATCACCTTCTAGCAAAAGGCAATGGACTAGACAATATCTCTCGTCTTCCACTCGCTGTCATTTCAACTTCCTCTATTTTTTTTTTCTTTTCCCGTTTTCTTTTCTTGCAATTTTTTCTAGGTTTCTTCTCTTAAAACAACGCCTGTGAACACAAACATCACTTTAGGTTTAAATAACAGTAGGATGAACTCTATTTGGTTTCCACACACAATAAATGCATTCACAGAGTATCTTTCTTTCTGTGTGTCGTCGAGTGGTTCGACATACAGCTGAGATTGCATATCAACAAAACCTAAATTGCAGATTAATTCAATACCCAAAATCAACGCAAATCACAACAGGAGAATCGAGAAACTCACAAAGAATAATCAAAGGTCTGGCTGACTATGGGAGAGGGAGATGGTGGCAGCGGCGGTGTTGAGGCGGCAGCGGCGGCAGCGGCGGAGTTGGAGGCGGCAGCGACGGTGTTGAGGCCATGTTGAGGCGGCGGAGGCGATGGTGGGAGGCGGCTGGAAGTATCACAATGGGTCTTTCAGGGGCTGTGAGATTTTTGGAATTAGGGATTAAGAGGAAGTCTGATTTGGGAATTGTAAGGGAAAAGGCGGGCAGCTCCGCCAACATTTTAGTTTTTTATTTTTTTATTTTTATTTTTTAATATTTAATTGTTAATTAATAAAAATTAAAATAATTTATAAAAATAATATTAATTATTACTTAATTGATAAAAATAAAATAATTTAATATTATGATAATTGATAAAATAATTTAAATTATTACATCAAATTAATAATTATTTAAAAATAAAAAATATATTTTAAATAAATCTAATAATTATAATAAATTAATTTCATATATTGTATTATTTTTAATATGTTCATAATTTTTCAATATATTGTATTATCAATAAATAACTAATGCTCAATTATCGTAGTTTAATAATTATATTTGTGCATTTATAGAAAATATAATTATACTAAGAATTGCTTATATAAGTGTTAGTTAAATTTTAATAATTTTTTTATTATTTTATGGTTTGAATTAAAAATTTTAGTTATTAACGACGGGAAAATGATATATTAACGACGACTTATTTTGCCTGTCGTTAAAAGTTATCTTATAACGACGAGATTTATATTTAGTCGTTAATTGTATTACATTAACGACCAAAACTAATGTCGTCGCTAATTTTTGGTCGTTAATGCTTGTTTTTGTTGTAGTGTAAGCTACGATGGTTCCACTACCATCTTACGAAAGCCATTTTACTGGGTAATCCTTACCTTGATAACCTCAGGCTCACCCTATTAGCCCATACCTCATGGCCTTTCAACCAAAATATAAAAGATCTATCTTTGCATATCAATGGATCCGAGTCCATCATGAATCTCTTGCCACCAAGCTCATCCCAAAGCTTGACTGCCTTAGGTTCTAGCATCCACTGTCTGGAGCATATCCTGTCAACCTCCAGGTGAGTTGAGGCCTTGTGTCTCCCCTTGCATACCCTCATATGCATTCAGTGGCTACGCCCAGCTCAGCTTTACAACTCGCCTCACTTGGGCTCCCTAGACCTTGGGAATTACAACCCAGGGCCTCTGCATCACTCACCATGCCCCTGCTTACTCGGCATCCGAAGTTGGAATTTCCTGTGCGCGCTTAGCCCATGGATGTTCTGTTGCCACAACTCACCATCCCTGCACAAGAACCACACAACCCGTTCACACCCTTTATTAGGCGACCTCCTCATCACCCAACAAGAGTCTCGTGACCTTAAGCGTTAACCCCGACCCCAAGCCTCACCATGAGAATTTGATTGGCCCCTCATCCATCAATCACATGAATGGTCCCTTGGCCCTTCACAACATGGACTCCTAATCGAATGACACTCACACGTATATCAATACATGCCCAACTCATTCATTCCCAATCTAGATTCCTCTAAATCTTGACTCGACTCGCTAGGGATTTTCCATCTTATCCACAAGCCCGCTAGGGTCCATTTGCCACACACCTATCCTTCCCTAGGACAAACCTTGTTTCATCATGAAACCAACTAAGGTCTACTCATACCCTAGGCACATCCCTTCCAGGATCATCGTAATGACACACTCACATCGTACCGTATACATATGGAACACATACATCATACACAACTTCCCTAGGAGTCCTTTCGAAGGCTACTTATGTCATGCCTACCCTAGCCATGACATGCATATGCATTACATTCAAGCTTCACACCAAGCCTCACTGCAAGCAACCTTACTCCCTTCTTAGAGCTCGTCACATGGCCTATTGACAACTCCCTTCCTTGAGCCTCGAGCTAACTCCCACGTTAGCTCAATTTATCTCAAGTATCAAAGCCTTATCACACCTCTTCTAAGGGAACAACTCTATTCTCTCAACATGCTTAGCCAATTTTCCAACATAGGGACGCTCCACTATTCCCTTCTCTGATTAGTTATGCCTCAGGCTCTCCTTGCCCCATCATGACTATTATCATGACTTGGCTTCATGTCCCCACATGAGCCTTAACACTTCAATCACAAGAAGTTCCCATCCTTAGAACACTTCCTATCCCCAAAATCCCACTTTCAGGTTTTGTTGACACCAACACCCATACTTGGGTTTTGGTTCTTCATTACTCGACCTGCATACCTCTTACGGGTATATCATCTCAACCCATTGTATTTTCCTATTCCTATAACAGAAATATCCAAACATACCATTAAAACCATTGCAAGCCTCAATGCCTCGACCCAATCTCTAGGGTCCTCGGACCACATGTCCTACCTTCAAGGTCACTGGATCAATCTCACATCAAAATCTCAAATTTTCAAATCAACTGTTCCTGACCCCAACTTAGAGGCTAGGACATTCTGACTCACATCCAATCAAGCTAGACATTCTCAACTCCTAACTCTAGCAATTTCGCTCACCTCAATCATTTATATGACTATACATAACACCACCAATAGGCTAGCTTTCCCCACTCATATTGCTAGCTATGCTTTGATACCAAACTGTAACGACCCGCTCCCACTTACGGGCGCCACCGAAGAATAATCGACTGGATTACTCACCTAACAAACCAATAACTAAAGGGTTGGACTATTTTCATCATGAAACACCCTAGGTGGGCATTAGGCTTCATCCTTCCCTTCGCTTCACTCAAGGAATCGGTCCCAAAGAAAACAATGAAACACAGTGGATCGAGACCTGAAACTCAAGTGAGCTTTATCTTTCTTCAGCTCGCCTCACGACAAGCCAAAGGTGACTCAGGCACAAAGCTAGTACATCAACATTCACTGAGTATTGGGGATTTATGGGAAGATACCTTTTCGATCCATACTTGACCCAAAACTCAGCTCCACCAACTAATGCCGTATACATCGAGCAATCTCACAAGCGCTTATCACCCTATGATGATTACAACCACTAGCTACATCTAGCGCTGAACATCATATACATTCACATACATGAATACATATAGAAATGCAAGATAAATGCATAACATACAACTCGAGCAACACCTCTAGTCGCCATATAAACCTCCTGACCCCATCCCTACTTTGAACTCTGGACTTACAACATCTACAACATGAGATAAAACCTCATTAGTCATAAAGACTTAGTAAGAGTGCAATGCATAAGTAAATGACGTATAAGAGAGCATGTAAAGCAGAAATGCAACGCAACATAAGTAGTCTTCCATGCCCTCATTATCTGCATAGGTTAAGGTATCAACTAACCATTCCCACAACTAGTCCCCCATATAGCCATAGGTACACTAGAACTCATACTATGCAAGTGCTAACCATTACATGCAACCTATAAGAAAACATTTATGAATGCAAGTAAGACCACCACACTTGGGGTCATCCCTCACCTGGCTCAAAGCTTCATCTCTGTCTCATCACGAACTCCAGTCAGAGCCTTGAACTCTTCCAGAACTACTTCCACCCTGGTTGACCCTAGATGCAATCACACAAAAACCCAACTCCATTAAAATCAGACATTACACCAATGCCTTCAACTTTGCCATACACCGCAAAACCATCAATCAACAAATTTCCAAACAACCTCGACTCAAAGTTAAATCCAACCAACACTTTACAATTCACACTATTCCACATAATGCTATTAACTCTAAGAGAATTAAATAAATTTACCTCAATCAATCTGGAAAAGAAAATCGACCAATCGCCAACACCGATATTGCCTCCCGAGCTGCCACTTGCGCCCAAATCTCCATTTTCAAGCCTCTGGCACACTCCTCGGGCTTCAAATAATTTCCAAAATTTTTCTCAAATTTTCTGACATTTTCCCCCATTTTCTACATTTTTCCTCTATTTTCTTTTACTTTATTTGTTTTATTTTTTTCCCTCCTTCCCTATTCATCTTCTTCTTTCTCATTCTTCTCCACCGCACATGGCCATTGGGTCGCGCACGCTGCCGCCGGCTTCCAACACCACTGGTCCTCCTTTGGCCACCGCCACTTGCCTGCGGCCACTGGCCGGCCACCACCAGTTGCACCCAGACACCGCATGACTACCTCCACCGCGGCCAGCCTTTTTTCACGTAATCGACTGCCATGGCCGACGCCAGCCTTCGTTGTAACCAGCCATTGCCGTGAGCTGCTGTAGCCCACGCTTGAGCCGCCGTCGGCTGTTGCTGCTCTTCCAGACTCCATTGCTGGCCATCGCTGCCTTAAACTGTCGCTGCAAACGCTGATTGGAGCTACTTCCAACCATAGCCATTGCTGCCAGTTGTTGCTTACTGGACAACCACCACCTCCGGCCCTCTCACTCTCTCTCTCTTGCACTCCTCTGCCCTCTAGCTTTCACAATCTCTCTTCTGCCTCTCTGTTTCTTAGATTCAAATATCATAGGGAGGAAACGTCATCCACTCTTTCACGCCTATATATATATATAACTCACATTTAACCCCTAATTTTCTCATAATCTCACTTAAAAAATTTGGGTAATTGCATTTGGAGAATTCCTAATTGCACTTAGACCCTCCAAGCTTAAATTTCATTACCCTCAAGCCACTAAAAACCTTAATTCTCCAAAATTAATAATAAACATTTACTTGAAAATGTCGATTTCGTCCCTGTGCCTACACGGGACCATTATTCCACCCAAAAACACCCCAGGGTTGCATTACTCGTAAAATCAGACCACCCCTAGGGCTCAGCTTCTTGAAGGTCCCCTACGACCATTCGGTACTAGCACCTATTTAAGCTTATACAAAATTTATTCCAAAAATTATTCCCGATCTAACTGCTTCCAGCGTTATTAACCTCACCTTGAGACGCTCACCAATCTGATGCCTTTTTCCCTAGACATCCAAGTCCTGGGGTATTCCCTATTGTTGATTCGATTAGTTTTATTAATTAATTTCTCAAAATCAACTTTTGACCTTCCCGGACCACCCAAGGTCCATTCCAAATAATTGGAAATCATATCTTTTCCATCGCCATGTAATACCAGGCATTACATGGAGCCTTGTGAATTATGTGAAAAATTCCTTTTTATTAGTGCATGTGCATGAGCATGGAAATGATTACATGGTATGTATAATAATGATGGCATGGGGAATTGATGTAAATGAAAAACTTATAAGTTTTGTTATACTAATATCTTCTCATTGAGTTGTTGCTTACTCTATCTTAATTATCCATACTTTATAAATATAGTTGTTGAGCCTTGTGGCTCACCTTGTTTACTCTCATGTCATTCTAGGTAAAGGTAAAGTAGTGGTTGAGGGTGAGTCTAGTGGGGCTAGAGACCAAGATTAGAGATGTACAGAGACCTCCTAGACTAGACGGTCCATGTTATTGTTTGTGATAAGGGCATGTTGTAAGGAAATTTTATGTTGTAAATTTCGTTAGTGCCCTTGTATTTCATTTTGTATAGGCCATGGTGCCAATATGTTGTAAACCTTTATGTTAGTTTCCGTTGAATTTATTTAAGGATAGTAATACGGTGTTGTATGTTATTGTTTTATATCATCCTTGTGATGACCTCTTTTTGGATATCCTATGCTACCGGGACTATTTAGGAGTGGGCCACTAGAAGTAGAACTTGGCAAACTTGTAGAGCAGCTACTATTTAAGGTGGAAGCGGAGGAAATTGTTGAATTTGCTGGTGTAGTATTTGCTACATCATTTGTGGAAGCCTTAGTCTGAGGTGCATCACTACTGCTACTCCAATTCCAACTTGCTTCTTCATTGAAAACATTTCTACTACTAATTATCTTAAAACTACGTGGGTTATACAACCTTTGTTTTTCCTTGGAATGAGGAGAATAACCAATGAAAATACATTTTTTAGATTTATCATCAAGTTTCGAGTGAGTTTGTGAATTTACGAAAGCATAGGCAATGCATCCAAAAATCTTTAGGTGGCTTACTAAAGGCTTTGTACCTCTCTAGTTTCAAATGGTGTTTAATTTAGAACTGTCTTCGTTGGTGAAATATTCAGTAGATATACTACAGTAGCAATTGCTTCCACCCAATACTCATTTGGAAGTCCCTTCACTTTTAGCAAGCTTGTTGCCATTTCAACAATAGTACAATTGATACAAGGCAGTTGAAGTCCCTGCCATCATACAAATCTCAATCTAGCACATCTCTCTTTCCTAAGGCATATCGAAAAAGAGCTCTTGTGCTCAATATCCAAGTCAGTGGTTCTGTAACACCCTCTCTCCTAGAACTATCCGAGAAGAAGTGCTACAGGGAAATAAATAAAGTTAACTGATAAACTGAAATCTGATACCATAATGAATATCTCAATCAACTGAAATAAAACTCTGAGTCAACATTAACTGGAAACATTAAACTACATCTAAGGAAAATAAAATCCCTAAACTGCAAAATAAAATAAACTTAAACTAATAAGACACCAACTACTCCCAGACATCTTTAGTCTTGAACGGCTCCACGTACACACACTACTAGACACTGCTTCTAGGCCCCACATCTGGTACTCCCCCGCTAGGACCTAGAATGGTGAAGAGTACAAGGTGAGCTACAAAGCTCAACAAGTAATAAACTAGAAAGAATAACTAAAGATGAATCGAAGAATATCAATACTAGGAACATACTTACTGAACTTGTACTAAGAGATATAATAATCACTGGATTGCATTTACAAGATGTAATGTACATAAATTGTAAACTAAATACAGGTATACAACTTTGGCTCACAGGCCCACATAACTGTAATACATACCTGACTAATCTGAATCCTGCAAACATAAAAATTGTAAGCACTTACTGTAAGCAATATGCCCCTAGCCCCTTGGTCGACGTCAAGCGAGCAAAACATAGACTCAAACTAAAACTGGTGGGATCCCCGCGAACTAGCCGCCTGGAGCGCATAATGCAATGCTCACACACATGCTAGCATATGATATGTAGTTCTCCACAGAAAGTCATGCTCAATGCTCATACTAAGATGTATGTACATAATCTCACATAATAATGTTGATCATGTCATAACCAAACTAATCATGCAATCTGATCTAATATATTAGAATACACCGACTGTATGATTTATGAATTATGGTATGGGCATGTTCAATTTGTCATATTTTGGCATCTGAATTCAATATTGAAGGGTATTGAATACATTAATTATATTAAACTTGAATTAGGACTCACTGTAATTATACTTGAAATTCTGGAAAAGGTTATCTAGATGTGGATGAAGGCATCCGGATATGAGTGGAGACATTCGGATATGAAACAAGTCATCCGGATACACTGAAAATACAAGGAACGAGTTATTCAGATATACTGGAAAGTATTTGGATATGATTCTGACCATCCAGATATCTCACCGAGGCATTCGGATATTACTAGAGCTTATTCGAATATAAAAATTTCAACTTCTAAGAGAGGCATCGGATATGAAACGAGATATCCGAATATCAACTTGACTCATCCGGATGTATGAGAAAGGCATTCAAATATCCTACTGGACACATCCGGATACGACTCAATGTATCTGGATATCAATTGAATTAGACACATCTAGATACAATATGATGTATCTGAATACCACTCACAAAATAAATACTAGCACATCCGGATACGAGAACAAAGCATCCAGATATTACTGAGACCATCTAGATGTGAATAATGGTCATCCAGATGTCACTCACATAAATCTTTTTGACACATCCGGATAGCCTCTACCCCATCCAGATATCACTCACATACTCTGAAAAACCTATCTGGATATGAGGGAACCTATCCGGATGTCTGCAACTTTTAAACCCAGAGACGAACGCTCACAGAGACTCTATTCTTTATTCAATCTTAAATAAACTACACCATTCCGAAAGCAAACTTGGGAAATTGAATCCCAATTGATTTGAACAAACTTATGAAAGAGTTGACAATAATATTGATAAGAATCACTGGACGAAATCATGCATGATCTGATATACATACTCACTGCTCGTGCATATATGTATATATATACACTGACTGTAAAATAAATCTGAAACTTAAGCAAAGAGCTGCTGAAATTGATGATCAAATGCTAAATACGATCCTGTAAGAAAGGTTTACAGAGAGAAGAACTTGCCTTGATGATCTTCTTGATCGGTTTGAACGATTTACAAAGCTTCTCGTATGCCACACACTACTACCTCTCTTGAGCTCTCTCTCTGATCTTCCTGTATACTGCGTGGAAAAGAAAATAAGGCTTATGATCTACATATAATGGCATGGGAAGCCTTAGAAGCCATCTCTCAATCTCCCACCTGAACTTGGAGACTCTTAAAACCTTCTCCTATTGGGACTAGGAGACTCTTAAACCCAAAGCTTCTCTCACGGATGGATTTAATCAATCTCTTAATCACAATAACTCTAATTAATTAATTAAATTCTAATAACAACTTCTTAAATGACCCTCAAGTCCTTGCATTTAATTTTCACACTAAATAAATATAATTAAATGTTATTTACTCAATTAAAATCTAAATTGTCATATTAAATCATTAAATGGCAAATTCTCTTAATTAATTACTTTAATAATTAATTAAATAAATACTAGCCCCTCTAACAAGTCGTTACAGGTTCAACACTTTGCTTAAGAAGATGCTCTTTACAAACCTTAGGTCTCTTCACCAAGGAACCCAAAGCATAAGCAATGCATTCAAAAACCATTAGATGACCTGCCAATGGCTTTGTACCTCTCTAAGCTTCAAATGGTGTTTAATTTAGGACTAGATTTGTTAGTGAAATATTTAGTAGATATACTATAGTAGCAATTGCTTCCACCCAATACTCATTTGGAAGTCCCTTCATTTTTATCAAGCTTCTTGCCATTTCAATAATAGTATGGTTCTAGTGCTCAGCTTCCCTGTTATGTTCTAATGTATAAGGTATTGTAAACTCCCTACAAATGTCATTTTCTTCACAAAAGTGGTTAAATTCATTAGACAAGAATTCACCACCTCTATCCGTACAGAGAGTTTTTATGCAAGACTCACATTGATTCTCAATAAGGGTCTTGAATTTCCTGAAGTTCTCAAAAGTTTCTGACTTGTTTTTCAAAAAATACACATAGCTCATGCTAGTAAAATCATCAGTTAAGAGCAAAAAATAATGACTCCCTCCAAATGATTCGGTGTTCATAGGCCCACATAAATCAACATGAATTAAATCAAGGTAATTAGAACTCCTCCAAGCATTTCCAACTGGAAATGACTTCCTTGCTTGTTTCCCATATACACACCTTTCACATAAATCAAAAGAATCAATTTTTGGCAATCCAAGAACCATAACTTTTTTATTTAGAAACCTCAAGCCATTAACATTGAGATGTCCATACCACATATTCCATACTTTAGATTCATCCTTTTCACTAGTAATTAAGACCAAATTTTCCACGTTTGAGACATCAAGTGGAAACATTTTATTTTTAGTCATGTGTGAACATTAGCCACTGTCTACTTTGATTATTTATCTTTAACAATGCATGCTGCTCTTCAAATAATTTTGAATATCCACTAGCCATTAATTTCCCTACACTCAACAAAGTTATGTGTCAAATGAGGAACAAATTGTACATTATGAAGAAGTTTTACTTTACCATGGCTAGTCTTGATTGTTATTGTCCCTTTTCCTTAAACTTGAATTTCCTTGTTATCACCAAGCTTGACCTTCATACTAGTAGACTTCCAAAGCATATGACGATGATTTGAAATCTTTTGAGAAAGGCAAGTTCTTTACCCTTTTTTTTTTCTATTATGGAGATTTGCTCTTTCCATCTCTCATACTTGTACCCTTAATTTTGGGTAAGTTGTCCTTATTTGCTCTACCATGTGTACTTTTGTAATTCTCTTGGAACACTTCTTGAATCCCCTCAAAAGCCAAATAAGGTCTTGTTTCACTCTATAATTCAAAGGAATGATGCCTTTCTATTGTTGGGTTAAGTTTAAAGTGGTTGTAGTTGTAATGTGTACACACTTTGACTTCATGTGATAGTTGAATGTCATTGGGACTATTTGTTGAATGTATGCAATTATGAGCATGGTGTTGGGTGTAGCATGTGATCATGCATGAATTTATATACGCATACAAATTACCTACGTGTGCATGATAAATACTTTTTACGATTATTATTTTGCACAACGGATTATGTTCGCAGGGTATACCCTAAGCTCGGTAGGCATTTACCTGATGTGAGGGATTTTCGACATATAAGCTCGATAAACGTAAGTTTAACGCGAGGAAGGACTTAAGTCCATAGTGTAATGGTTTATTTGTAGGTATTCAACTATAAGTCAAGTATGTATTTTAAGGCCTTGGGTGCTAGTGTGTCTTATATGGGCCCCAAGGACTGTATGTGTGCATTTACGTGTGTGTATATTCATGTATGGCATTGTGAGACACAACATAGGGGTGTTTAATGTAAACAGCTTATTCCATCACTTGCCTCAATTCCTATTGACTCTGTCCATTATAAATTGTACTTGCTGAACCTTGTGGCTTATACTTGCTTTTACATCATTCTAAGTATAGGAAAAGTAAAGGTCAAGGGTATTGTAATGCCCTGCCTCTCCAGGGCATTAAATTTACGCTAGGATTTTTTTTTTTACATACATACATGAATCATACAAAAATTCTCAACGTGCTTAAATGTGATTAACATTCTAAACTGTGATTGAGAAATGGTATATTTAAACATAGGAAAGCAAGATCAAAACCTTAAGAAACCTTGAAAATCATAACATAAACGAGTTTATACATATTGTTTGCTCATCATAACATTACAAATACCGAAAATAGAGCAAGCTAATCTAACTGGATAACTTGTCCTAGCCTTGGCGTAGGACCTATCACAACTTTCGTCATGCTCACGCCTCGATCACTCCCTTGCCTTTTCGGCTGCTTGTCTCGCATGGAATGTGGAATATTCCAGGGATAGATGTCTAGCACTAGAAGATGAATCTTTTAAGGAGTTAAAATAACATGTATGTATAATGCATAGACTCACATCAACAGATGCCCTAATGTAACTTCCCTAGCAATCAATGTCCGACACGAAACCCTCGACAGTAATCCCGACCTGCTTACGGGATACTTCTATAAGTTGTTCTAGTAATACCCTTGGGGAATTATGGCTACACTATCAGGGCGACATCAAATCCCATGCACAGGTATCGATATGCCAATAATATCATGCCATGTGAAATAATCACGATTATCGATATAATAGAACATGACAATATGTGCATAAATTATAAATAATTTTGCAACTTTCATTAATATCATGCTCAACATAAGCAAAACATAACACTTATGAGTTTTCGGGAAAAATCACTCACCTTTCAACAATATTCAAATCACCTTGAAAAAGTGCACTGCCTCGATTTACATGCCAAGCATAAAAAGTCGCATAAACCCTCAAATCTTGAGCCATAAAGCACCCTGTCCATCGTATTTATTTAAATAAATATCAACCCTATTTTCCATTTTTCCATAATTTCTTCATACCTTTTTCTTTATTTTCTTTCTATTTTTCTCTCCAAAAATCCAAAATAAATACCTACTCAAACATTTCTCCAAATATATTTACACCATAATTTCTAAAATAATTTTTTAAGAATATTAAAAAAAAATTCAAAAAATACCTCAAAGCCACGCGCCCTCATGCAAGTAGCACTTGTACTGCGAGTGAGGACTGACACGTGCACCTCATGCACCGATTGTCTTCTCCGGATTTGGTACATCGACGATGCTAGTTTTTGCTTCAAGCTTGTTCTACACCCTTAGTTGATCACAATGGAGTGCTTGGGTGCTTGAAAGGATGACCGAAAGTGGCCCAACTGGTCGATCAAAGTCTCGACCAACTTGTCCGCCTAAGTTTCAGGCAAAACCTCAAAACCTCACCAAAACTACACGAAAACCCTCCAAATTTTTCAGAAATGATCCTCACCAATTCAAGAACAAAATTCCCTTATCCCTAGCACTTGATTCATCCCAAAATGAGTGCAATTTGAGTTTGATTTTATGAAAACCCTCAGTCACTTCGACCTCTATTTATAGCTGAAATCGAGCCTCTAAACGACCATCCTTATGCAATCTAAGGTCTCTAAAGCTCTTGTCTACCCTAGGTTGACCCATTTCCCTATTTTAAGCCCCAAAATCTAGCCTCCAATATCCTTAATTTTTTGGCCAGGAAACAGTCGAAAAACTCCATTCAATCGGCTATCGACATGGCTAATTCTAGGCTAAGGACCAGCCGTGGCTAGGCCCCACCCTGAGGCCCCTCAACCCACTCCCTCGAGTCTCCCACAGTCAAAATCAACGATGAGAGGTGTGGTTGGCAGCTTGGTGAGCCATGGCTGTTCCAAGTTTTTGGAAATTACACTACAACCCCCTCAATTTTTGAAATTACATTTGACACCCCTCTGAGCAACCCCTTGGGTTTCCAAAAATTCCAAGATTACCCTTAAGTTCTAAAATTTTCATTTGACCTCCAAAAATTCAGAAATAATGTCATTTTGACCTCTCTCAGGCAATTTTGAGAAATTACACTTAGGCCCAAAATTATGCTTTGATTGCGAAATCCACTTGTTTCAACCCGAAACCACTTAAGGGTTTTTCCTTACGCAAAAATCAAAACTTTTAAGGGTTTTGTTAACTTCTCGGAAGTCCCTTATGTCAATTCGATGTTTTAGCCTGAATCGAAGTTGTACCAAAAATTGTCTCTGATCTAATTTCTTTCAATACTAAAAATCATTCCTCAAGATGTTCGTCGACTCTGTACCCTTTTTTGTAGGTATCTAAGCCCTAGGGTATACTCTGTAGTCGATTCGGTCAATTTTTTGGGGGTTTTATATACTAATCTTCCACGAAACTTGATTTTTCTCAAATTTACCATTCCTGAAGCAACCCAAACTTTCTGGGTGTTACACTCTATCACCCTTAAGAAAATTTGTCCTCAAAATTTTTTGACTAACCAAATCACCGACATTTAGCAAATAATCTTGCAATTGGATTGACCTTATAGCCTTAATTATCACAAATCTTCTTAGAGAACATTTGATGTCGTATTATTATACGAGTAGTATCTATTAGGCATGCCATGTCTTTCATACAATTTATCGTTGTAGCTCTTTACCAACGGTTACATACATCAAGAATAGTCTATATCACTACAAAAAAATACACTACTCACAAACATCTCTTTATTTCAAAATTTTTGGTAATATTCCTTAAAAATCACAACAATTTACTATTCTATTTCCTCGAACAATTGGGAATATTTTTCCCTAATCATATCCTCGAGCTCCCATGTAGCTTCTTATTTGGTGTGATTTCTCTATTGAATCTGCATTAATGGAATGACTTTGTTCCCCAAAGCTTGGTCGCGATGATCAAAGATTCGTTCGGGTGACTCTTGATAAGTCAAATTGTCTCTTAACTCAATCATTTCTACCCGAATTTCTTGGGTTAGGTCCGGTATATGCCTTCGAAGTTGAGATATATGAAAAACATCAAGGATGTTAAACAAGATAGGAGGTACTTCTAGACGATAAGCCAAAGGTCCAACTCACCCTATTACCAGATAGGGTCCTATAAATCGAGGTCTCAACTTACCTTTCTTCTTCCCTCGAGTCGCAAAATGTTAAGGTGATACCTTTAGATACACATGATCTCCCACCTCAAATTCCAAATCCCGTCTTCTTTTATCTACATAAGACTTTTGTCAACTTTGAAAGGTTCGGATTCTCTCTTGAATTTGTCAGATCTTTTCTATTGTTTATTGCACCAGCTCAGGCCCTAATGTTTGCCTCTCTCCTATCTCAATCCAACAGATAGGCGAGCGACATTTCCTCCTGTATAGAGCCTCATAAGGCGTCATTCCTATACTGCTATGGTAGATATTGTTATAAGCAAACTTTACCAACTACAGGTGTTCTACCTAGTTACGCTCCAAGTCTAGGGCAGAGGACCTTAGCATGTCCTCAAGTGTCTGAATGGTTCTCTTAGACTGTCCATCAGTTTGCTGGTGATAAGCCGTACTAAGATTCAGTTGTGTTCCTAGACACTCTTGTAAGCTTCCTCAAAATCTTGAGGTAAACCTCCGGTCCCCATCAGAGACTATGCTTACTGGTGTGTCATGAACTCTGATTATTTCTCCAATATATTGTTCCATAAATTTTTGAACTATCCATCCGCGTAGAAAAAAAAGTGTGTTGACTTTGTTAGCCTATCTACGATGACCCAAATTGCATCGTTACCTTTATGACTCCTAGGAAACCCCGTCACCTTAAAAAATGCACACTGCCTCGATGCGCATGCCAAGCCTAAAAAGTGGCACAAACCCTCAAATCTTGAGCCAAAAAGCACCCTATCCATTATATTTATTTAAATAAATATCAACCCTATTTTTCCATAATTTCTTCATATTTTTTCTTTATTCTTTTCCTATTTTTCTCTCCAAAACTCCAAAATAAATACCTACTCAAATATTTCTCCAAATATCTTTGCACCATAATTTCTAAAATAATTTTCTATGAACATTAAAAAAAATTCTTGAAAATACCTAAAAGCCATGCGCCTTCACACGCCTAGCACTTGTGCTGCGAGTGAGGACTGGCACGTCCACCTCACATGCCAGTCGTCTTCTCTAGCTTCGGTGCACCAGCGATGCTGGTTTTCACTTCAGCTTGTTCTACACCCTTAATCGATCACAATGGAGTGCTTGAAAGGATGACCAAAAGTGGCCTAATCGACCGATTAAATTCTCAACCTACTCATCCTCCTAACTTTCCGGAGAAGCCTTGAAACCTCACTAAAACTACACGAAAACCCTCCAAATTTTTCAGAAATGATCCTCACCAACTCAAGAACAAAATTCCCTTATCTATACCCCTCAATTCATCCCAAAAATTAAGCAATTTGAGCTCAATTTTCTGAAAACCCTCAGCCACTTCAACCTCTATTTATAGCCAAAATCGAGCCTCTAAACGACCATCCCTATGCAATCTAAGGTCTCTAAAGCACTTTCTTGCCATAGGTCGACCCATTTCCCTATTTTAAGTCCCAAAATCTAGCCTTTAATATCCTCAATTTTTTGGCTAAGAAACGGCCAAAAAACTCCACTCAATCGGCCGTCGACGTGGCCGATTCTCGGCCATGGACTAGCCATGGTGGCTAGGCCCAGCCTTAAGGCCCCTCATCCTACACCCTCAAGTATCCCATGGCCGAAATCGATGATGGGAGGGGTGGCTGGTAGCTCGGTCGACCATGACCGTTCCAAGTTTTTGGAAATTGCACTACAACCCCCTCAATTTTTGAAATTGCATTTGGCACCCCTTTAAGCAACCTCTTGGGTTTCTAAAAATTCCAAGATTACCCTTAAGTTCTAAAATTTTCATTTGACCCCCAAAGATTCAAAAACAACGTCATTTGGACCTTCCTCGGGTAATTTTGAGAAATTACACTTAGGCATAAAATTATGCTTTGATCGCGAAACCCCATTTTTTCATCCCGAAACCAATTAAGGGTTGTTCCTTACACAAAAATCAAAACATTTAAGGGTAGTTACGCAAAAATAAATACCTACTCAAACTAGTTAAGGGTTGTTCCTTACGTTAATTTAGTTTTTCAGCTTGAATCGAAGGTGTATCAAAAATTGTTTCTGATCTGATATCTTTCGATGCTAAAAATTATTGCTTGAGATGTTCGTCGACTCAGTACCCTTTTTCGTAGGTGTCTAAGCCCTATGGTATGCCTTGTAGTCGATTTAGTCAATTTTTTGGGCTTTTTAGATACTAATCTTCCACTAAACTTGTATTTTTCTCAAATTTACCATTCCTGAAGCAACCCGAATTTTCTGGGTGTTACAAAGTCTAGTGGCATTTGATTCTTTTTGGGTAGCCATATGTTCAGAACAGTCCCGACTGAAAAGATCCTTGGAAGATTTTGTTTTTAGGGCCATGGGAGAAGTTTGGAAATGTTTTTTTTTTTTTTAAAATAAAAGTTGTATTTGTACCACTTTTTTGAGTACTCCATTGTGGATTACTAGGATAGAGGGATCTTCAAGAAGGGATCCTCATAGTTTGGTATTAGAGCAGGTCAGGATACATCTCTATACACATAGAAATATCGGGTAGAGTTAGGGTTGCGTTTAATAACCCGACGTGAGTTTTAATCAGGAATCATATTGTAAATATTTAAGTTGTAAATATTTAAGTCGTAACCATAAGTGGTAGGTCCCTTAGTGTAAGCATGCGTTGTGATATGGGCTTGTTTAGGAAACGTGTTTCCTAGAGTAAGCAAGTAGTAGGATGTGTGTTTCCTGGATTTGGACCTTTGGGGTGGGGGAGTGGTTTATTGTGGTTGTTGACTTGACTCTTAGCTTTGTGTGCAGATTGTAAGACACCCCACATAGACCTTGAAGGGTCAAGTTCTAGTTTGTCGAACCCGAATCTAGGCATGACCTCGGTACTGGATTTACTCTAGTACATTTGGGAACAAGAGTTATTCTTTATAATGGGAGGAAGCTAGCAAGAGAATGAAAATGTGATAAGTTTTTTGTGTCAAGTGAACCAAGTGTTCCGATCCACCATACATGAGTGCTGTGGTGTCTTTTGGAGAAACAAGTCCTTTTTGCCAGAAAGTACATGAATGAATTTTGGAGACATTTAATCAGAATGATGATGGATGATATGAGTCTCAGGTTCCATTATGGAAATTTCATTCTAGCAAAAAAACGACAAGACAAATTCTGGGAACTGTGCTGGATGACGCAAAACGATCTTGCAGGAATTGGGAATTTCCCTAAGGAACTCTCGTTCGGGGCAGTAGTATGGGGGTCGATAACCTAGGAGGGGAGTTGGCCAAATCTAGTGTTGGGGACAATGGGGACCTTACATACCTAGCAGATGAGGCCATGTCTCGTGCTGAGGGGGACAAAAGGAGCACCACATAGCTTGGTTGTGTTGTACTAGTGTGGGGGAAAGAATAGGTGGTACTAGGTTGGGGGTACTGCCAATAATGAATGTACTTATCTATTCTAGCTAGCTGTGTAGTTGTGGGTGTTGATGCTATAGTTATGTGAAGGTTGAAATATGCATAACTTATATAAAAGAGAAACGAAATGAGAGTTCTTTATTGCAACAACCTGATCATGATTAATGCCTTTTTGTTTTGTGATTCTTTGAAAGAGAAATAAATGATGTGCTAGGATGTCAGGTCACAATAGGAGAAACTATTATCCTGATAGACCTAAATTCATTGGAGATCCAAGGTTTTGATGTAATTTTGGGTATGGATCTCTTGTCCCAATATCAATCATAGTTTAGAAAAAGATAACCAGTCTAGTTGTGTTAGAATTGTATAACAATGACACTAATATCCAAGAAGGGGGTGAATTGGGTTATTTAAAATTTGATTGAACTTGAAATTCTTTTTGATGGAAAATGAGATTTTAATGTAAGAGAGAATTTCCTTGGCCCAATAAATAAAATAAGAACAAGAACAAAAAAATAAATAAAAAAGAAAAAAAAGAATGACAACGATATATAGTGGTTCGGTTTAAATCAAGCCTAATCCACTTTCTTAGCTCTTTACTAAGAAATTTTTCAACTAATCCAGTATAATCCTCCTATCTCTCTAAATAGATCCTTTAGTAACAAGTTAGAAATTTACAACCTCTTACTCAGATAAGAAAACCCTCTAGCAACAAACTAGATATTACAACCTCTTGCTTAAACAAGTAAGCCCTTTAGCAACAAGCTAGGAAATATAACCTCCTACAATCAATGTAGGCCCTCTAGCAATCTTGCTAGGAAAACCAAGAATAATAAAAACAAGTGGATCTAAGAGTAGATGTTCTTAACTACAAGATCTCTCAAAATAAACACAAGGCTTGAACAAGATGATACAAATGATAATCAAAGCCTTTAGAGAGAAAAATGAAGAAAAAATAAGTATATGAAAGATGAAGCACTTGAAAGCATTTACTAAATTCTCTAGGTTGGTTTGAATCATCCATCTGCCCTCTATTTATAGAGTTTCATGACCCTTTTCAAAAATCTTGTCGTTGGTAGTGGGAAGAGCACTTTGCATGAGTGGATAAACTATCCGTTAAAGATTACTGGGATAGAAACGGTTGACAGATGAAGAGTATCGATAGACATATTAGTGAAAATTTGAAAATTGGTCGATAGTTTAGTGAAAAACGATTGGCAGTTTTAGTGCAAAGCTACTTCCAATTGACAAATTGAAGAAAACAGTTGACAGAATGGTAGAAAATCAGTCGATAGTACTGTAACACTATATCAAAAATACTGTAGTGAACAAAAAACACTATAGTAACCATAAATTATTATAGCAATCGTAAAAAAATTAATTTAAAATTTCTGATCCACTTCAAAAGTATTTTTGATACAATACCCTTACCACAAAGTGAAACGATTGACAAATTGAAGATTTACAAATGTGTATAGATTATCGTGCTCTGAATATGGTGATCATAAAGAATAAATACCCTTGCCACAAAGTGATGTTTTGCTTACTAACTTAATGAATCCTTTTGTTTCAAATTGATGATTTGTTTACCTAGCTTAGATATTGTCTAAGATTGATGTTCGGTCGGGGTATTATCAATTGAAGGTAAGGGAATGAGATATTCCTAAAATGACATTTGGGTCATGAAATGATGATTATGAGTATTTGGTGATGCTTTTTGGTTTAACCAACGCACTAGTGGCATTTATGGATCTTATGAATTGAATAAACCATATTTGAAAAAATTCATTATTATTTTTATTGATAATATATTGATATACTAACCGAGTGAGGAGACTCACCAGGAGCACTAGAGAATTACTTTGTCTACATTAAGGGATCACAAGTTGTATGCTAAGTTTAGCAAGTGTGATTTCTAGTTGAGAAAAGTAGCTTTCGTGAGTCACATAGTTTCAGAGTAAGGCATATCTGTGGATCCTGCCAAGGTCAAAGCGGTAAAGGATTGGTCGCGACGTATTATCAGTTCAGAGATAAGAAGTTTGTTTTGGGTTGGCAGGGTATTATCGTAAGTTAAGGAATTTTGAGCATCACTGCTCCTTTGATTCAATTAACTCGAAAAGTTTGTTTGGAATGACTCTTGTGAAAGAAGTTTTTAGGAACTTAAATGTCTGTTGATATCGACTCCAATATTGGCTATACTTGTAAGTTCTAGAGGGTAGAGGTTTATACAAATGCCTTGAGAGTAGGTTTGGGGTGTGTGTTGATGCAATCATATCATATCACAGTCATAACTTACCACAAATTATATACATGGCCACACATCAATTATCTATTAACATATTTGTGGCTACTCATCTCAGCATACACATTATAGTCTCCCATATCCACATAAATCAACCATAATATAGAAACTAACAATTGTACACATGGACACATTATAGATTCCCCACCCTCTAGGAATAACAATCAAGATTATGATTTGTGGATGAACTTTTTAGGATTAAACGTGATGAATGGAGGGTGAATTGCAACCATCCAAAGAAGAATCAGGCAACAATAGGGGAAAATTAGTCGACAGCTTGAAAGCATATGTCAACTATCAGAAGACTTTTCTCTCAATCGGTCGACAGTTGATAGGCAACGATTGACAACCAAGGCCAAAATCACTATATTGGTCGACAGATCCAAACCAAACTATGGACCGACAAAATGCAAAAAGCTCATGAACAACACAAAATCATCAAACAATCAACAGACCAAGCCAAGTGGTCAAGAGATAGTAACAAAAATGGCACGCATCAAGCCTGAATACATGCAAAATACACCAAGCTCTTGCATGTTCTCAACCCTGGCCAATAAAAGCATCGTTCCCAAGAAATATAGGGTAACACAAGACCCTATTCGAGGCTCAAAAGGTGTTCGACTCAAAACAATGAGAAATATGAGAGAATTTCAAACTTTTTGCATAACTAACAAATGCATGCCCCTTACAACAAAAAGGGGAGTTCTTGCCTCAAATCTCAAGAATAGAGATATCATAGGGTTATGGAAAGACAAAGGAACAAGGATTTTCATCCACCAAATGGTATAAAATAAAGAGTCTTGCTTCATGGGAATAAGACCTTGCCTCTCAAAGGAAAGAGGTAGATGAACTTGCATACGAAATAAGAGAAGAGTAAGAGGAACTTGCCTCTAAAAAAAAGAGGAAAGAGAACTTACATAAAGAAGAGTAAAGGAGCAAAAGAAACTTGCCTTTAACGAATCCAACCGAAGAATAGGGCGATGAAGAGAATAAGATGGTTGAAACAACAACTCACTTCCACCCCCTTTTGGGATCTTCAAGCAACACAAAACAAAGAAGAAAGAGAATAAGAAAGAGGAAGAAGAAAAAAATGAGAACTGCCTCACGTAGCTCCCCCTTTCCACTGACTTCTTCAAGCTTCTACAAACTTCACCAAGCTTCCTCTCCCATTGATTATATACTAGATGGCTTGAAAAATTATACCTTAGCTAAAATCAATCTACAAATCAAAGGCATCTATAAACAGCCAGAGGCCAGCCTTCACCATTTGTCAATAGGCACAACACCATCGTTCAAGAGTTCCTTCCTTTCCTCCCCATGAACAGTCGACATACCACATAAAATGAGCAACCAGTAGAAGCCATTTCCTCCCAAACATCCTCAAACTGCCATAAATGTTCAACAACCCTAACACCATCTGTCGACTAGCAGTATCCATTGCACTAATCAGTCGACAACCTTGCTCCATCTGTCAACTTCCAGTAACCTCCTTGTGTCAGGTAAATGCCCACCGAGCTTCAGGGTACCCCCTGGACATAGTCCACCACACAAAATAATTATCTTGCACACATAAGCATCTCAAAGCATATTCATGATTGTATGCATACATGACCATACTCTTAAAATATTCCAAAACACATGCTCACACATGGTTATGTAATACACTTAACATCATGCCTATGAGTGTACTTTTACCCTTAATAATGATTAACCATAACATACAAATAATGAATGAACACTTTAACACCAACATGAACTTGCAACATGGACAATACACACATGGTACAACATACATACAAGATAACCAAAGTCTTGTATGGAACTAATCAAGAAAGCACCATTCCTTAAGAAATATAAGGTGAACCAAAACCCTATTGAAGCATTTAACGAGTTTCATCAAGAATCTAGGAAGAACAACAAGATTAAACACTATAGTGTAGGAAAGAACCATAATATCAAACTTAGGAAGCGTAGCCAACACAAAATAAATAAATAAATAAATAAATAAGCTAAATTCTAGATTACAAGCAATGAATTTAAGAACTTGTTTCAAGTTGATGACTTGGCCAACTACTACAAACAATATGGATAAATTGAAGCTTAAGATCTCTAATTTCTAAAACAAAAAGTGGATTGTAAATCGAATATAACCACAAAAAGTTATACCCTAAAAACCAAAGCAAGGTCAGTTTACCCAGAAATAGTAAAATTTTAGATTTAGGCAGTGATTCACAAGCTATTATGGGCTCAAAACGTAGCCAAATAATTCACATAAAATGTCCAAAATAAAGCTTATGATGTCTAGTTTTTGGAACAAAAAATGGATTTCAAATCGGATATAACCACAAGAAGTTATACCCAAAAGAGTACAACATGGTCAATTTGTCCAAAAATAAGAGTTCCCAAGTGCAAACATTCCAGAATGAAAGGAATGAATTTCTGAAATGGAAAAGGGGGTTTAGAAACTTGCACTAAAAGGAAAAAGATATAAGAACTTGCATATGAAAGGAAAAATAGAAGTAAGAACTTGGCTTTGATGGATATATAGACCATGAATCGAACCAAGAATAGAGCTGATGAAAGAAAAAGATGGTGGAACTGAGCTACTAGAAAAAGAAGATGAAATGCTTGAACTTGCACCACTCCAAGGGCTTCAAAAACCAGAGAGAACGAGAGACAATGCCAATGCCCTGTGGCTTATACCCTCACCTTTCTTATAGCCTTCAGAAACTAAGGTGAGAAAGAAGAAGGAGAATAAAAAAAAGAAGAATCCTTTTCACATCAAGACTCTTAGCCTACTTCTTTTTTTTTTTTTTTTATACCTTTGCACACACACACACACAATCATATATATATATATATATCATGAAATAACCCATTTTTATTAATAGAATATATCATATATCATATATATATATACATAGAGGACAACCCCTTTTCCTTCAAAGTTGCCTATAGTATTCTAGATCGAAAGGAAGAAATACTAAGAAATCAATCCATTCCCTGTGTTAAAGTCTAGTGGCGATGTCATAGTCCTGATGACGCTACTTGGGAATTAGAGAAAGAAATGAGATGTGTCAACCCTCAGTTGTTTAATTAATTAGGTGAGAATTTGGGTATAACACCCCATCTCCCAAGCTACCCTAATTCCCAGGAAACCTAGAAGAGAGAGCGTTGTGAATCAAGAAAAGATTTGACAACCACCGAAAAACAAATAATATATCTATACACCATGTGTAAGCCACAAAACCCAAAATGAAAATAGAAAACATTAAGGCTTGCAAACCCAATTCTAAGTTAGGTTACATGTTACAAGATAAAACCTATGCAATCTTTATCCACACATTTCCCCAAGACCTTTGATTTGAGAGTAGACCTGCACACACATCTTACTTCCCATCCTTCCTGCTTGACTCCTCGCCAGCTATTTTTTTACCTTTACTTGGAATGGTGAAGAGTACAAGGTGAGCTACAAAGCCTAACAAGTATAAGAAACAGGAAGGAAAATCATGGTAGATAGTAATGTGACGAAGGTTAGGTGAGTAGTGTCTAATAAGCATGTAGATGTGGATGACAGATTACAACACATAGATCACCCACCCACCCATGAGGACAATGCCATGCATAGCACACATAAAAGCTGGTAAACACATAACTAGCCAATGGCCTCACTTAACAATATAAAATGCACCATAATACATACCTGCCTATGGCTGATACCTGTAACCAGAGAAGTTGTGATAATCTATGGACCGTAAGTCCTATCTCATATACTCGGCTATAGCCATACATATATATATATATAATCTCACCCAGGGTCATCACCTTTGGGTGCACCCCTCAATCGTCTCCATAGGAGCATAACCTCAGTTAGGTTAGTGCCTACTAGTTTTGGGGGATATATCCCGGCGGTACACAATTGCAGCGCACATCAATTTCCCATTTCTTCCATGCAAATGTAATGCAACAAGTAAGTGGCCACACTCAATGCTCATGCCACAGTAATCATCCATGCTCCATGAGAATGCATGTAATGTGAAGTTCAATGTTCACACACAACAACATACCCATGATGCACAAATATCACACTGTTAAAACATGTCATGACAAAGGTTAGCATGATCAACTTAAAATGATTCATATTCCATAATTATGGCCATCACAAAGGTTAGCATGATATCTAGGCCTTAAGAACAAAACATGGTATTTTATTGGGTGTTCAAGGCAGTGGCAAGGCATGATGAAGAGACAAACTCCTCATGCCAATAACTTCAACAAAATCACCATTCCTTAGAAATAGTGGGGAAAAACAAACCCCACATAGCTGTTAAAAATATCCTCGAACTCAGATAATAAAATCCCAGTCAAACCCTCAACCTGTATTTATACTTAAAAACAAGAAATATTCCAAGAAGGAGTAAGAGTATAGAGAAACTTGCCTTCTTAAGCCTTCTATGTTGCTTAATAGTGGCTAGATACTCTTTAGACAATAGGGTTTAGCTCATTGTTGAAGAGAAGGAAGAGGGTTTGAAGAGATACAGAGTATTACTAGAAAAAGAGAAAGAGTGATCTGTTTCAGCTAGATTTTTCTATCAAATTCTTTCTTTTATAATTTCTCAATAAGTCATGTTTATCCTTTCATTTATTTTCCTAAATTCCATTCTTATTTCCCAATCTAGAATCTTCTACATGTTTCCTAATTCAATGGTGGTTCAGATGATATATATATATATATAGCATTTGTGGTGTGAGAGATATTTGGATGCAACAGTGAACCATTCGGATATAGCATAGGTCATTCGAATGAAAGGCTTAAGCATTGTGAAATCCATTTGCATGAAACAATGAGATATTCAAATGGCTCACTTGATTTTACACTTGGCCTATCCAAATAGAAGGGTGGTTATTCGAATGAATTTGAAACAGTTGGATGGAATGCTGAAAAAAAAAAAAAGAAGGCCATTCGGATGCTACAATGGCCTCATTAGGATGAATTTCTCAATTTTCAGTTAACTCATTTGGATGGAAGGGTGGTTATTTAGATAGAAGGGTTTAATTTTCTAATAAATGAATTCTGGGCAATTTTCACACCTCTTCAAATTTTGGGCATAACTCTCTCGTCCAAACTCCATTTGAGGTGATTCAAAATGCTATGGAACAAAAAGATAAAGATCTACGACTTTTATGTTTTGAGCTTGAGAGATTCAAACTAAACTTAGTCAAAATCAAGCTTTAATGTAAAAACTGCTCACAGGCATCATAGGCTATCCAGATAACTTAGCTCCTATTTGGATGCCACTCACAAAAATTCAAAGAAGTCATCCGGATAGGCTACTGTAGCATCCGGATGACACTCACAAACCTTAACTAAATCTCAATTTTTGCCTATTTTATTCAGATAATAAATAATCTGTTTGATTATGTACCCTAAAAACCCATAAGACCATCCGAATATCTCATATACTATCCGAATAAGCCCCAAAACACTAACATACATACTTATTCACACCACATTGAATCCCAAACTTACTTAACAAATAATTCCACCTATGAAACACAAAATAATAGCAAACTATTTATTAATATCAACCCCCATCATCAAGTTGTTACATTGGGGGACCAAATTCTATTAAGGGGGGGACAAACTGTAACATCCCGATATGTTGGAGAAAGAATTAATTCATGTATTTGAAATGCTTTATTTATGATTTATTGAAGATTTGTGACTTTGAGGAATTTAGTGGAGGACATTAAATTTCTTATAATGTTGAGTGGTGAAGTGATTGTAAGTTTGTGAAATTTTTGGGGTCTAAGTCATAGTTTTGAATGAAAAACAAGGATTGTTCTCTTTGTATTTCAATTTTTAGTTTTGAATTCATTTTTAGTTTTGTGTTTTGAGTGTCTATTTTGAGATTGTTGAAAATTCATTCTTTTTTATCTGTAACATTTTCCACATTTTGAAAATTTTAAGCGTGTTTGTTATGAAAACAGCTAAAACGACATTTTGTTATTCTGAGTTTTCTTTACAAAAATTTTCCTTATTTTTGAAAATTTGTTTTTTAAAATATGAAAGTGTAATGACCCGGAGCTCCAATACGAAGCTTTGTCACCAAACTGTGAGGGCCTGCCTCCGAAAATCCCGCTAGCAAAGGAATTCTGAGAGAAAGTCCACAAAAGATTGGGTCAGAGTGTAACTCATACCATTACCAAAAAATAGTAATGATTCCACTCTTTTTCATGCAGAAAAAATAAACATAACCATTTACATTTCATTAGGCTTTCCCAAGGAGATACAACAAACCCAAAAACAAAAAGTACAACCACTAGCATGACATAAACCAACAATGTCCCCAAGACCCTTTTGTTCGGGTAAGCTCTGTACACATCTAACCCAATAGATCATGCCTTGCTAGGACTCTTCTCATCCTCCGCTTTACCTGTACTTGAAATGATGCAAAGAGAAAGAATGAGCCACAAGGCCCAGCAAGTATAACACAACAAAATGTAATAAGAGATATATCATAATGGAGACTCAGTAAGTAGTAACATTCAATACATGGTAGGATCATAACATTGAGTACCACCGACAGAATAGAAACAAGGAGGACCACAGGAAAGACATAACGAAAATCATAGTAGTCCACCCAGCTAACCAGCTCCTACCATAATCTAGGTACAACCCAATGACCTTGCTACCATATAATCTCCAGAGCCCACATAATGCTATAAGCACTACACTCATTATCTCGTAATAACAGAATGTTTATGCCACAAGGAACCCCACCTAGGCCCATAAATCCTATCCATTTCGTGACATTAGCACACATTAACAGGAACCACATGCCAAGTATTGAGTGGCCTCACTGTAATAGTGCCCTTAGCCTGCTCTCACCCTACGGTGCTAGCACACGCCTATGATACCACACGCAAAGTATGCAGTGACCTCATCATAGCAGCATTCTTAGTCTGCTCCCAACTCAGCCCCAACGAGCTGGCACCTGCCAATGATACCATACACCAAGTAGCAGTGGCCTTATCATCATAGTGTTCAAACCAAGAACAAAGGTCAACCCATATATACACCCCCATAATTGTTGCATGCACATGGACTCATATCGTACCCCACATCTCTTCCTAAAACTACAACTCTACTCACGACGTATACTCTACCTTCACACCCACTCTCAAATTCATAAGCAGCTCCCATGACAAGTATTCCTACATCACTAGATCATACCTAAAGGTGCTACTTCCCAACTCGTAACGTTATACAACCCAATCTCTAGCTCATCCACAGACCCATGCATACACATCTAAACTCCAAAACTTCCTAATCAAACACACAAGGTAATGCTTCCCCAATTATCATCAATTTCTAATATGGCCCAATACCATCTCATTATCATGCTCACACAAACCTATCATGAATCCCCAACTCACATGACATTTCACCAATGAATGTATAACTATTTTTTAAAACATTTAAACATGTTTTGGGACCAATAAGAAACCACTCAAAACTTGGCCAAATAATATGAATCCTATTCCAAATCGAATCATATCGAGTCTAGTATACAACACAAGAAACAGATCTCGAATCAGAAGTTTTTACCAAAAGTTATGCCTAAAATAGTAGAGCATGCGCAAGCTACCACAAGACAGAAACGGCTGACCACCTGACAAAAATGGTCGATAGATGCTACAAACGGTCGACAGTTTCTATAAAATCCTCCTTCTTCGTAATTAATATTTATATTTTCCCCAAGGACATAACGCCAGCATGGCTACCAAAAACTCATGGCGACCTCTTCCTTGGAAACCCCAGCTGAGGAATTCAAGGGGAAGCGCTAGAATAGTTAGTGCCTGTCAGAGTCTTAATGAAAAAAACAACAACTGACGCACACATTTCAGCTAATAAAGCTTTATTAACGTCTCCCACATCATCCATTATATTTGCATACATGTACCAAGTAACACAAAAGCTAACATGCTACCCTATTACAATATTAGCAGTAAGAAGACACCATTACGACCTTATGGTCAGGATTGCTGTGTACACGTCTAACCCTCACTCAACTGCTTGCCTCATCCTTGCTTGGCACCTTGCTCTTACCTAGAATGATGTAAACAAAACGTGAGCCGCAAGGCTCGTAAGCACAATATTATGAAGGTGATAGGTTACAAATAGAACTTTCCCCATACCATATGCGTTTAATGCCCATACAGTGACATTTCATACCATGCTCAATACATGTGTTAGCTCTAAATGCATAATCATAAAGTAAATTGCACATAAAGGGTCCTTGAGACCCACATAAGAAACACATATTGGCGCCCAAGTTTCACATACAAACCTGCGAGCAGCCCAATATAGGCTACCATATCATCATTCCTAACCTTGGTTGGCTTTTCCTAACATTCATATCATGCTTTTCCTGACATACATAACATATTGCCACATTTTTATTTTCCTGTCATCATAGCATGTCACTGTCGTGGATCCGTCCCACGGTCTTACGCCATGGGCCTTACCCACCTCTCATAACCATTCTTCCTCACCATGTAATGCAACACATAAGAAATGTAATGGCATTTGCTGCATAAACGTGATGTCAAGACCCCCATAAACCAAGAATCAGGCCATGTTATGCCCACATAAGAATACACATATGTGAAGTGCTCTAAATGCATATACTCACCTAGAGTACCCAAACTGGCTCTTAAGCCAATTGGGCCATGTTAATGCTCATACACAAAGCATGCTTCTCCCAATGAATGCAATCCAAACCCCATGCATCACACAATATCTTGATGTGCACAAGTCAAGGTTGAAATCTAGTAGTACTAGCTCTTCTAGCCCATCTCTCGCTTATCGTAACAGCTAATGACTGGCGCCCATACATCCAGCCATCGGCTGCCATGACCCACGTTCGATAGTCAGTGGGTTTGTACCCCATAGCCAACATTTGCTTATATTCTTTAAACTTAGCATTCCATGAGCTTTCACTAGACTTCTCATGCATGTCACCCATTAAGACTCTTAACATAACCATCCCTTTTACAAGGAGACACAATTCCTTGCGTATTCTAAACCTAGCAACAACGCATCATTCCTTAAGAATTTGAGGTCAGTTCAAAACCCTCGTCCAGAGCACGAACATAACTCAACTAGAATTTATGTTATAAACCAAATAAATAAAATGGATCGGCCTTATTCAATATGGAAAATGTTAGTGCAAGGAGAGCTTATAACCAAAATCAAACAAAGGAATAACTCAAAATCTATAAGAGGGTTAGGAGCTTGCACAAGGATCAAAAACATGAGAAGAGAGTTAGGAACTTGCATAAAAGAAATAAAGGAGTGGGAGCTTACATAAAGGAAACAAAGGAGTAGAAGCTTGCCTCTTAATAGTGGATTCGACGTTTTTCTTGCTATTTTTTGTTGTTTCGACACGAACACTAGTAACGTCCGACTCGTAGTTTTGATGGGTTTGGGCACAAGCTTTCATGACATCCAAAAATTTCAACAGGGTTGTTCCTTGTTTTTGGTAGAACTTTCCTCCCTATCCAATATCCTTACTTTCTTCTCTTACGATGCCTCAAATCCTTTCCCAAGAGCCTTATTTGCAGAAGTTCCCGACAAATCATAACCTATCATTTGTCACTGTAATTATTTGGGACTCATCGTGACTTCCACGTGTTCCCATCCAAATAGTGTCATGTGTCCTATATAATCATTTCTATCCATGTGTTCTCATTAAATGGTGCCATGTGTCCCATATAATCATTTCTATCCATGTGTTCTTATCAAATGGTACCATGTGTCCCAAACCATATTGGAATTCTATTTGGAATCCTAAACCACATTTAAATAGTTTTTGAAATCCAAAGTTATATTTAATAAGTTTTGAAGTCCAAAAACTAAATTTGAAATCCAAACCTATATTTAATAAGAGTTTGAAATCCATAAAATTTAGATCCCCAAACTATCCTTGAATCTCATGAATTCCCAGGTCTTATAGTAAATTTCACTTATTCTTGAGTTCATTTTTTAAAAAATTGCACTTCCATCTGAGCTTCAAAATTACAATTTTTCCCCTGACTTTCTATGATTTTATTTTCCTGAATATGAAAAATCTCGAGTAACAGTTTCCTCCTAAACTGTCGACCGGCAGCTAGAAAAAACCCCACCCGAGACCTACCAAATGCAGGACAAATGGAAGAAGTCTCATACCATCAACCCCTTAGCCCCAAAGCACCATTCCGTTTAGGTTCGTAGGGTAACACTAACCCTACTTTGAGGCCCAAGGAAGACAAAAAAGATTAAACCAACCACAAGAGAGATTAGGGAAACTAGAACTTGCCTTAGGAAAACTTGGGATTTTCATACATCATCCCTCAAACAACATGAGTAAAGCTTACAAAAGAGATTAGGGAAACTAGAACTTGCCTTAGAACCCTCTCTTGATGATCCTTCTTGAGCCAACAAGCTTCCAAGTCCTTTTACTTTACACACTCAACAAGAAAACTAGCAAAAAGAGAGAGAGGAGAAAGATGAAGATAAATAATTGCTACAACCCCTTTTGAATCAGAAGCAAGCAAGGAAGAAAGAAAGGAAGGAAACCCTACCTTCTTACCCTTTCCCAATCGGCCACCCTTTTTCTCCCCTTCCTTTGCCTTCTAACTTCTTCTTCTCATGCAAGAATGAACCCTTCCCTTTATATATATATACATACACCCACACCCAATTACTTAAATACCCTTGGTGCCAAAACACTTAAATGAGAATTCCATATGTTTAAATAATAGTTTAAACATTAAATCAACACTATACAACATTTCCATACATACCTTAAGCCATTGCGGGTCCCACTACCATTTAACAACCCTTTGACTTTTTCACTTCCATTGCACATCAATTAAAAACATCACATATAATTCACTGAAGCATTACTCTAATAAAATAAATATCTCACTCCAATATATAGATCACCCGGACCCACTAAAGGGTTGTTACAGAAAGTAAATATATTTTCATTATTTTAGAAAACTGAAAACTAAAAATAGCCTAAAAACATTAAAGAGAACAGGGCCTTCTAAATTATCCACAAAGTAGGTTTTGGATGAAGACAACTACCAATTGTTGAATAACCTAATTTTAGGGAAAACTGAAAAAAAACCCTCACAATCCTTACAAGTCCATATAACTGACAATATATACATAGAACACAACATCTTGACAACTAGTTAGTCAAATTTTGAAGACTCGATTAATCTCAAAGCATGACCCAATTAAAGATTGAACTAGGGATAACTATTTATAGGTTACAATCCTAATTAGATTAGAACTCTAGTCCCAATCCCTATCCAAATCTATCATTCATAATTAGATTAGATTTTATTTTAGGGGTTAAAACTCTATCAAAATAGAATTTTATGAGTTATCCTACCAATTTTCCCTTAATTCTATTATACTAATTTTGATGATATTTTGATGATGATAATTTGTTTCGCAGAAGTTTAATGAAACACTCATTTTAGAGTTAAAATTATCAACTGGTCTCTATAATCTGTCAATCATTTGAAGTCAAATATCAAAACTGTTGACCGGTCTCTATAAATTGTCGACCATTTGAAGTAAAATATCAAAATTGTAGACCGATCTTTATATACTATTGACTGTTTGTTTTGCATGCTCTGGGTCACTTGATATCGATTGTTACTACACCATTTCCAATCAAAAGTTCTAGAAACTGTCAACTAGTTTTTGATAAATTGTCAACTAACTCTTTAAGTTATTGGAAAAGCAATCCATTGATTTCTCAAAATAGTTGACCGATTTTGTCGTAAAATTCCTCCAACTAAATGTACTTGATTTCTACAAGTGAAATTTATTAATCTTTGTTCTCCAGCACTATATTCATTAAGAGGGATCATGAAGATTATAAATAAGAGACTATTTGAAGTTTAAGAGAGTTGATGATTTTGAGCTTTCAATGTGAAATTTTGAATCTCTAGTATTGTATCTTTCCTAGCGGGTTGTGCTAGAAGACTTAACTTGGGAGCTAGTTGGTGTAAGGAGATTGTGGCTTGCAACCTAAGATTTTATAGTGGATTTGAAAATCTCTAGAGGGGAGCTAGAGTAATGGATGTAGGTTGGGTTGAGCTAAACCACTCTAAATTGTTTGTCTCTCTTACATACTTTGATTTCTATTTTTTTGGTAATTACTCACTATTTTTCTATTCTTCTTGAAAAACTTTACAAAATTTTGAAAATGATTAAATATCCAATTCATCCCCACCTCTTAGGTGTTTGGTGCCATTTTACAACACAAACCCAACACATTCAAATTCCCTAAAACACCTAATTTTAATTTGAAAAATTTGACTTGATCTATCCAACACAAAAATAGGCCTAAGACAACAAGGAAAGCTGAGAAATAAAGGCCTAGAGAGAAAAAGAAACCTTTTTCTCTCTAGGAGTCTTTAAAGACCGTTAGTGAGATCATTGCTAAAAACTAGGCCAAGAGGGAGACCATTTGGAAGACATTAAGGTCTCCCAAAGATTTGTAAGTCCCCTAGTGTTCTCTCTGACACTCATCCTTACTTGAATGAATGGGTCAACTTACCTTTGAAACTAATGCTTTGAAAGTTGGAACAAATGACTGAAAAAAAAAAAAAAATCTCCCATTTGTCAATTTCAATATCTATAAATAAGGGTTGACCCCACTCTTTAAGTATGCAAAAAATACTACATAAAATACATTAGTTTCTCTTCCAATATTTGACAGATTTGACTTATGCATTAGAGAACTCGTGCAAGAAATGCTACAAGCAGGGTCGACTTAAGAGTTGTTGGGGCCCTAGGCAATAATTATTTTAGTGGCCCTACAAAAAATAATAAAAATTATTGAAAAATTATTTTTCTTTCTTTTTGAGATGCAAAATCATTAATTAAATTTTTGTATTCTAGTTTAGAAAACAAATCCTTTCCAATTGATAATATAGCCAAATTACTTAATCTTTCTTGTGACATAGTTGAACGTAAATAAGATTTTATTAATTTTAATTTTAAAAAACTTCTTTCTGTTGAAGTTACAATAATATGAATGGTTAATAATATTTTATAAGCTATGCATGCATTTGGAAAAGAATTTACCTTTTTATAAAATTTAGTATCGCAAATGGTATTTTTATTTCTATGGTTATAATTTCTTTTAAGTCTTTTAATTATGAAAATAAATATAAACCATCTATGTCAGAGAACATATCATGTTTTAGAAAGTTTTTAAGATTTAAAAAATTTTTCTTCAAATTATCATCATAAAGCAATTTTAACTATCGACATTATAAATGAAACCAAAATTATCTTCGTCAATTTAAATTGTTCAAAACTATTTTGAAGAGAGGAAATATCTTAATCAATTAAATATGAAAAATAATTAATTCTAAAATATTTTTCAATAGATAATTTCATCTCCTCATTTTCATTCTTATCAAATTGTTTCTTTCTTCTTATTATACGCTTTTCACGAAACTTTGGTTCTATATTCATTTGCTATGCAATCTCTTTAGCAGAAATCATAAAAGATTTAAAACCATTTTCTCCATAATTTTTAAAAAAAAGAAATAAGACCTTTCAAGTGATCTATTACAATGACAATGTCCATATATTTACATGGTAAATATTTACTAACACTATTAACAATAAATAACATATCGTACCAAATAATCATGCCTAACAGAAATTCAAAATTTTCAATCTCGTAGGTTGCTAAGAAATAGTTTCACTTTTTGTTTAAAGATCCTCACTAGTTTTTTCTAATTCATATAAAACATTTCTTATTTGTGGAGTTTGAAATTTTACTCGTTTAACACTTTCAATACGACTTTCCCAGTGTATTTGTGGAGTTTGAAAGGTGTTCTTACATTATTGGATCAAGCTCAACAATCATTTCAATTAAGGTTAAAATATTTCCATTATTATCTTGATAAATCTTTTCATTTGTACCACAAAATATCAAATTATTTTTTAAAATATTTTTTACAATAGTAATAATTCTAATTACTTGTAACCTGGTCACATGGAGCTAATCAAATTTGGTTCGAACACTGGTTATAATTTCTTGGCCTCTTATCACTTGGCTCTGATAACTTAAAAAATCTAGCTCATGCATATATATAAATGTAGAAATTAAGAGAAAAACTGGAACACAAAATCTAACATGGTTGCACCATTGCCTACATCCACAATCCTATATTAATGAGATAATCCATTAAACATAATTTTAGGATAAATTAAGAAAACTCATAATTGACTGTGAAATGTCTAGAACACGCGATCTTTCAATAACTAGTTAGTCAAAGTCTGAATAGATCAAAGTCTACATACTTAATTAATCTCAGGGTGCAGTCGAATTAATAACTGATAATTCTAATTACATCAGAATTCCAATTCCTATGCTAATTCCCGATTATAATCAAATTAGATTTTATGTTATAGAGTTAATCTCAATTAAAATAGATTTTGGGGAGCTATCATGCCAATACAAAATGTCATGGCTACCAATAATCAGACTTCCTTGAGAGAGAATTGAGCAGGTCATTGCGTTTATGAACCATGATGGCATGAGAAATGGTGGATTAATCAGGCAATAAATCTTTGAGATAGGGAAATGATTTTTATTTATTGTTTCTTATTATTTTTTAAAGTCGATCTATGTCATGTAATGGTTCACCCAAACTTTAAATTCATTATAAAATTATGTTATGAATTTTAATAATTTTTAGATCGTATTTTTAGTTAATATATATTTTTGATTTAATAAAAATACATTCTAGTTCATCCTAATCTATCATTTAACCTTTGTTTTTAAGAATATCTAAGTTTTTAACCATTGTTCTTGACCATTCAAGTATAATCTAGAAATGTTCACTATAGAATTAATTTTACACAAAAAAAAAAAAGGCAACCATTAATACATTTGAAAATCTTTTGACATGAGAGGGGTTCACAAATAAATAACATGTCATTTTGTATATGATATCTGATTAAGTGACAATTAATCTCAAAATGCTCCATTACTTTATAAATGTTATGAATAGCAAAGGACTCAAAGAAAGACACCAAACAATTCAATCACAGAGAATTTGAAAAATACCTTTAAAGGCCGGAAGCATACATAAGCACACATTCAGAACATAAACAGAAAGAATAAAGATGAGGTCAAGGATTTACCGTGGTTCACCCCAAATCGGGGCTACGTCCACGTTGATCTCTGGTAAGAAGAGCTCACTACACTATATGAAAAACGGAGATTACATCTTCAAACACGGCTCAAAAACACTCTTTGTACATCACTAGTTCGCTAACAAATTTGCCCCAATAATCACAAATATAGATTATTGGTTGAGTCTTATCGAACCAGAGAACAAAGAAAATAGCATATACAGAGCAAATGAAGAAACCCCCAAAACCCTTGGCTGATCAAGGCACCCTCACTCTTTCACCCTTTTTTTCTCGTTTGATGCTTCAAATCTCGATGCAAGTGATAAATAACAATTCTGGACTACTGGGATGGAGCTTCATAAAGGTAAGATGAATGGCCGAGATTTGATCATGTAACATGATCAATATTCGAACGAAAAGGCAATCAAGCACCTTATGGAGAGAAGGAATGGTTGCCACGTGTGGCCATCCTACAGGTGCCACATGGTAGCCTGTTGTTGCCACATGTGGCCATCCTATCCCATTGTCCAAATGGCATTTTCTGATGCTTCACCAAACAATATCGATCTCCACCTTGAAGCATCAAACTACAGGTGAAATGACATTCTCATATTTGTGAAACATGCTTCAATTCTCACCTTCACTGCTTGTGTTGGCTGTTTGACCAACCAACTCCGACATGTAACAAGTCCAAGCAATGCTTGAACTTGGCTGCAGTCAATACCTTTCTTCCCATATTTGTTGGGTTATCTTCTGTAGGCACCTTTTGAATATTCATAGTGCCATTAGTTGCCAAATCTCTTACATAATGATACCTTACGTCCACGTATTTTATTCGTCCATGATACACCAAATTCTTGGATAGATGAATTGCACTTTGGCTATCTAAAAATACCACTACTTTGCTTTGAAGCAAGTGGATCTCTTTTAAAAGGCCTTGAAGCCATATGGCTTCTTTGAAAGCATCAGTCATAGACACGTATTCTGCCTTAGTGGAAGACAAAGCAACCAAAGGTTGCAACTGTGACTTCCAACTGATGCAGTTTCCACCCAAGGTCAAAAAGAAAGCAGTAGTAGACTTCCTCAAATCTCTATCCCCTGCAAAATTAGAGTCTACGAAACCCACAAGATCAAGTGTATCATATCTCTTTTTATAACTCAGACCAATGTTTACAGAACCATTAATATACCTTAGCAAATATTTCAAAGCATCCCAATGAGGTTTCCCAGGGTTTGACATAAATCTACTAAGTAAAGAAATTGAATATGCAATATCATGCCTAGTACTAATCATTGAGTACATAATGGTTCTAATTTCATTAGCATATGGAGTATTTTCAATTTTGACAATTTTTGAGTTAGATGTAGGGCATTGAGATTTAGACAAAATGACCTATCTAGCTAAGGGAATACTTACAGTTTTACAGTTGTGCATGCCAAATTTGTGAATAGCCTTTATAAGATAGTCATGTTATTGAATTTTCAAACTAAATTTACTTCTAAAATTCAGTTATTCCTAAAATACAATTTTATAAGATAGCCTTTATAAGATAGTCATTCCTAAAATTTTCTTAGCATGTCCTAAGTCTTTCATATCAAAGTTTGTATTTAACATTGATTTTAATTCAATAATTATTGACTTAGACTTGCTAATTAACAGAATATCATCTACATAGAATAATAGATAAACAAGAACACCAAAGAGCATGAAATAAAAATAGTTATCACATTGACTTCTAATAAAACCAATCCCTAGAACAAAGCTGTCAAATTTTTTATACCATTGTCGTGGGGATTGTTTTAAGCCATATAAAGATTTTTTCAACAAACATACATGCTTAGGTTTAACAGGATCAATATATCCAGTTGGTTATACCATATAAATATGCTTTTCAAGGTCACCATTCAAGAATGATGTTTTAACATCTAGTTGTTCTAGTTTCAAATCAAATTGAACAACAACAGCAAGCATCATGTGAATTGTTTTAAACTTAACTACAGGTGACAAAATTCCGTTGTAGTCTATACCCTTCCTTTGTGTAAAACCCTTAGCCACTAATCTTGCTTTATATCTAATTGGATCTGAGGGAGACATACCTTCATTAAGCTTGTATAGCCATTTGCACTAGATTAATTTTTGCTTCTCAGGTCGAGGGACCAATTCCTAGGTATTATTTTCCATGAGAGAGGTCATTTCCTCACCCATGGCTTGCTGCCACTTGTTGCAATCTCGGGAGCTGATAGCTTCATTATATGTGGATGGCTCATTGCTCCTTACTTCTATTCCTACAACTAATGCACAACAAACCAAATTTGAATAAACATACCTTGTAGAAGGTCTTATAACCCTCATGCTTCTATCATAGGCAAATTGATAGTCACTGAGGTTTTGTTGAAAGGAGTCATGAAGGTCCACCTCAACCTCAGGGTCATCTCCTTGTTCCTCTTGATCATCATCATGATCAAAGGTTCAATCCACATTTGACATAGGCAAGGGAACTCCTCCTTGGTTAGGTTCTGATGAGACAGGAGCAGTTGGTATGTCATTACTTTCTACAGGTTGCTCCACCTCAATCTAAGAACCTTCTAAAATGACAAAATCATCTAGATTTTTCTATATATTGATTTCTTCTGTATTTGATGTTCTGCAATGGAAAATGTCCTCATTAAATATAACATCTCTACTGATGAGTATTTTTACTCCACCTGAATGTCTATCGCATAATCTATAGCCTTTAGTTCCTTCTTGATAACCAACAAACACACATTTTTTGGACTTAGGTTCTAATTTTTCTTCAGATTGGTGAGCATAAGCTTCACAGCCAAACACTCTTAGGTAATTTAGATTTATTTTCTTACCGATCCACTTTCCTTCAAGGCATTTAAGGTTTATTGCAGTTGAAGGGCTTTTATTTACTAGGTGAGCAGCAGTTGTGAGAGCCTCTCCCCAAAAGGACTTAGGCATATCAAAGCTAAATAAAAAGTATCTAACCTTTTCAAGTAGGGTTTGATTCATTCTCTTAGCTATCCCATTTTTGCTGAGATGTATTCTGAACTGTTTTATGCCTAAGTATACCCTAAGTGTTACAGAATTTATCAAACTCTCTTCTGCAGAACTCTAGACCATTGTCTGTTCTTAGAATTTTAATTTTTCAATTAGCTTGATTTTCTACTATGGTCTTCCAAGTTTAAATTTTTTCCAAAGTCTAATCTTTAGTTTTTAATAGAAACACCAAGACCTTCCTAGTAAAATCATCTACAATAGATAAGAAATACATGTTACCACCGTGAGTAGGAACCTGAGAAGGTCCCCACAGGTCTGCATATAGATATTCTAGGCATGCCTTCGCCAAGTGAGTTCCTCTATGGAAGCTTAGCCTATGTTGCTTGCTCAAAACACATGGCTCACAAAAATCAAGAGACCCTACAAGCACTGATCCAATGCAGCCTTGGTTTGACAGTGCTTGTAGACCTTTCAGACTCATGTTACCAAGCCTCAAGTGTCATAGTTTTGTCTTATCAGTATTAACAATGTAGGCAAAATGCATATTGATAGAGGGATGGTAACAACCATTCAAGGCTTAATACATTTTTTAGTCCCTGGACTTATAAAAAAAAATGGCTTTAAGGATATCAACTAAATTGTGTTCACTATTCATCCCTGGATAAAATAATTTTATACATTTTTAGTCCCTGGCTTAACCTATGTTACCTGAGGCATTAACTTTGTCTCGTCACGTTGCCACATCACTACCACATCACTTATAATTCGATGTCTGATGTCCCTATTAAAAACTAAAAATAAAAGAAAACAACAAACCCACCCATCCCCATAGTCGTGACCCACCCCTGCCCTACGTCGATCTCACCAGAGAAACCCACCCATCAACGACCATTGAAATAGCCACCGTCGTCAACAAGCACTGAAATAGCCATTGCAACTACTGTCGTCACTCTTGTCATCGTCACTCAGACCATCATCGCAACAGCCACCACCCGTTAGTGAATCCATCATCGCAATAGCCATCGCCGTCATTGTCTTCTTCCTCCATCTTTAACAAATCTTGTGAGCTTCATAAAGAATGAGAAGACACGATGAATCATCTTCATCTTCGCAGTATGGAAGATCGGATTTTGATAGAAAATGTGATTGCAAAATGAAGGTAGCTGTGAAGACATCACAAACCGAGAAAAACCCAAATCGAAAGTTCTTTGGGTGTGCCAAAATTAAGGTGAATGATTTCCAATTTAACTGTTTTGGTGTGAAAAAAAATTCAAAAATATAATTTTTTTTTTTATGTTACTAGGGTTGTCAGTGTAATTATTTTTTGTGGGTTGATGAAGTATTTCAGGAATTGACGACTGAAGAGGGGCATACTTCAAGCAACATGAAATAGATTTTGTATGAAGCACTTAGAGGCATTGTGTCTATCAAGGTGGTTTTGGAAGACATGAAGATGAAGAGCAATAATTTTTAAGATGGTATGAAGAGGAGATTAAGCTGCTAAAGCGGGCATTTGACATATGTGTGGTCATGTTATGTGTTGTTTTATGCAAATGATCAATATTTAGTGTGGACACTAGGTGTTTGTGGAAATATCTATGTAAGATGTTTTTGTGGTGGTTGTTCCTGAATTATTTACAACAGTCAATCTAATATGTTTTTCTTTGTATTTTGGATCCTCATTCACAGAAGACTATTATATACATGAACCATCTAATTATTTGCACATTATTTATAGTAGAAACAATGATAGAAGAAGCCAAAATAGTCATAAACATGCTTATATTATGCACGACCATCAAAATCCTAGTCAAACAAAACAATGATAGAAGAAGCCAAAATAGTCACATATTTTTTAACCTATGATTTGCTTAACACCTGAATAAGGACTTAAGAATATGGTTAATAGTTACATTAAAGCCAAAATAAAATCAAGTATCTTTCTACCAATCATATTAGAGACAAGTTGTTCCTAACATAACAACACCTAATAGAGCATTGTATAGCTTAGAAAGAGACACAAGTTGCAGTACTTGGTACCAAAAAACAACAAAAACACCATAAAACAACAAGAAACTAGTCATTTTCATTGACTGTTAGAGTTGGTTGGTAATTGTTGTAGAAGTTGAGCCTCTTGCAGCAAAAGATGGACCAATAGAGTTCTACCTCTTTGGAGGAAGCTTCTAGATCCTCATTAAATGTTGACTAGGCTACAAAACATAAACACATAAATTATCATTCAATGCACTTTCAAAATCTATATCCAAGATGAATTCAACTCACACATAGGTATTTACATTTTCAATCATAGCTCAACTTTCAGAAACAAATAGTCTCATTCCAATCTGTCACCTTGCTCTCTTCGTAGATGACTTCTGATTTCTCACTTCTCTTCGTAGCTCCTCATCAACAGTAGTATCACTTGTTCTTTTGGTGCTTCCTTTTTTTTTTGCCAGGTTTTGGCACAGGCTGCAAACAAAAAGTCTCGCAACCATCAATCATTTCTTCCATTCAAACATATCAACTATTATATTTTAAACAAGTATGAATTACATAAAAACAATCAGAATTCAATAGGATAATTATTACCTCTGAGGATGCAGGCTTGGTTGGACACATATAAGCGTTATGACCTCGTGTTTTACACAATCGACAGGTCATTCTTCTCCTTCTCCTAGATAATTTCCATCCCTTTTTGAGACTCATCTTTATCTTTTCTTCTATTTTTCTTAGGCCTTCTTGGCATCCTCCTCACCTCAAGAGGCATAATAGGCTCCTCAGTAATTTCTTCCCAGAATTGCGTCCCCCTCACAAGCAGCAAGGAATGGTTGTATGCCTTCAAATAAGTATCTTTCTTGTACCAATGAGAAACATAATTTTTTGGATGTTGTCTTGCAATAAAGATTGCACTAATAGCATGTACACATGGAATTCCAGATAAATCCCATTTTGCAAGAGCACTTCAACCCCTTCATATTCACAACATGCTTGTCATTCTTATTGAAAATGTTGCTGACTTCATAGCCAAATTCTCCATTCCACTCCATAAACAAGTCACAAGAATTTTGCTTGTTTTTTTTCCAACTTCTTGAAGGCTGTAGGGGACAAGTCAGATATCCAAGTGTTTCGTGTCGTTTAGAGGCAATCCTTCGCATCACCTTCAGTCGTATCTCTTCAAGCATTAACACAGTTGTTAATTGCCTGCTATCCAATATCCAACCATTGAATGCCTCTACCATATTGTTGTCAACGACATCACACTTAATATTAGTTCTTTGATATGCCCTGCACCACCTCTCAACTTGCCATGGAGCACATCTTCGACTATGCCCTTTCCCATCTTACTCAAATTCTTAAGTTTATCTTTTAAATCTTCCTTGAAAAGGGCCCTAGAACACAACCAAAAATCGAGCTTTCATTCTTATCCCTTCCATTTTTTATTAAAGGCATGGTATATATGCCTTGCACAGTGCCTATGTTTTGTCTGTGGGAGAACATCAGCTACAGCCCTCGTTAATCCTTGGCATGAATTAAAAAGAAAAAGAGACACAATGAAACATCAACCATACACAATGAAACAATGTAAAACAAAAAACCTATCAAAGAATGTTATGTTACCTTTTGCATGTTAGAGACAATCGCCAAATCTACCCCATTACGAAGATGCAAATCGTGTTATAAGACCCTAATGAACCATCTTCATATCACACTGGTCTCAGCAGCAACAACAACCCATGCAATCGGAAACATTTGGTTGTTCCCATCCCTTCCAACTGCCACTAATAAAATACCCTTACAAACCCCGTTCAAGAAACATCCATCAACACCTGTTATCCTCCTACACCCTACTAACCAACCTCTTTTAAGTGCATCAAAGCAATTATACAACCTATCAAAGTAGTTCTTCTTCTCGGGATTATTTGTACAAGTTTTCAAAATGATAGTACTGTCTGGATTTAACTTCCTTAATTCCCTAACATAACCCTAAAGATTACAAAACTCTTCAACATAATAGCCCATTACTTCCTTCAACACCGCAGCCTTATCATTCCTATAGACACTAGTATTCACTTCAACTTTCAGCTGAGTTTTGCATAGAGTTTTAAGGGTCCTAATTTTAATCCTAGGATCAGTTAATATTCTAGTCCTAAAATGTTGTGCAATGAAGGAGGACCACGCTAACTTGTTTCTATTACCCCCTACCATATTCATGGTGTGGATAATAAGTTTTCACCACAAAGCTACCATCATTCCTCTCATTCGATGCATATATGACAAATTTACAATCTCCAACACAAGTGTACCTAACCCTAAGCTTGTCATTTTTTACGCACCTCAGTCGTTTTCCATTCAAAATTGCATATCTACATACAGCAGGGCTAGCAAATGTCATACCAAGAGTAAATTGAGGAATTTCACTGCTACCATCAAACCGTTGATGACTAGTAGGATGAACCTCAAACTCATCTTCAGATTCTGAGTTACTACTTCTATCATTGTAGTTGCCCGAGTCATCACTTGGTATGCAATGTGAGGAGTTGCTCTTTCCATCTAAACTACTTTCATCACTTACCAAGTCATCATCTGGATTTGCATTTTCAGTAGCAGCATCATTCGCAGCTGCAGGTTCATTTACACCTACAAAACATTGGTAATGTGGAAAGAAACTAGTGAGAAATGTACCCTAAGACTCTAGAACAATTTCTACCAAACATGTTAAAAGACAACAACCATATCAAAGTAATTCATTAAGCCATGAAAATAAAACAACAAACAACATATTTACCTCGTTCACCATTGGTTTCAACAGCTGCAACTACATCTACCTCCTCTTTATCCCTCTGTCTTATTTTCCTCTTAGCTTCTATGACCTTCTACCTAGCTTCTTGAAGTTCATCATCGTCTTCGTCACTAAAATTAGTCCCCGCATTATAGATTTCATCAAAAGAAATAAACTCATTTAGATCTATACCATCAAATTCCCTTTCTACTAACTCCTCATCAAATGTCTCCTCTATGTGAACATGGCTCTGCCTTCCCACATCTACGTCCTCACCCATGTCTTGCCTTTCTATCCCCTCCTCATTCAGTAAAGCCTCAGCCACATATAAAGCCTCACCCACATTACCTTCCTTTTGATGCACACTAGTTTGGCCACTAGTACTTGTCCCTTCCCCAATAACTTCACTTTTTTCAATGAGCACATGGGGTTGGTGAGGATTATTTGGTGGCACACTCTCTATTTTATCCCCACCAACTAAATATATGACAAGGATATCACCATCCTTTAACTTGTTACAAGCCCCACTCCTTGACAGGTCATCCCAAATAGAAAAGAAAACATCATTTTTTTTGTAGAATATCCCCTACACTCTATTAATTCCTAACACATTTGTTGTATACCAACACATTGCAGCAAAAGATAACATGTTTACATCAAATCGCCCCAGTTCCCTTGACTCTCCACCAACATACTCAGACCTTTCCAAGCTTCTCACAATACTCCCACCAAAATGAATACAAAGATTGATAGCGACATCATCGGCCATCCTACATCATAATTACTACAGGTTAACATAAACAAACCTCCAAATTTGACAACATCCAATAAAATGGGTGAGCAAAACCCTAACTCACATTGACAGTGTGTGCAATGCTAAAATAACTCAAAAATATGTGCGACTGTTAATCGAATATGCGGGTGTGCAACCTATTACCTGCATCGAATGTGGATGATGATGGTTTGAGTGATGATGGTCTGTGTTTCTATTACTTGCAACGGATGGTGGTTGTTGTGACGATGGTCTGAGAGATGATGACGAGTGTGACGATGATGGTTGATTGCGGAAACGTCGACAATAGTGGCTATTTCAATGGCAGTCGATGGGTTCCTTTGGTGAGATCGACATGGGGCAGGGGTAGGTCACGAGTGTGGGAACGAGTTAGTAATGTTAGGGTTAGGGTTTGTTTTTTTCTTTTATAAAAATAGGGACATGGATAGTATAAGTGACGTGGTAGTGACGTGTCAGTGATTTGGCAATGTGATGAGGCAAAGTTAATGCCTTAGTTAACATCAGTTAAGCTAGGGACTAAAAATGTATAAAATTATTTTATCCAGGGATGAATAGTGAACACAATTTAGTTGATATCCTTAAAGCCATTTTTTTTATTAGTCCAGGGACTAAAAAATGTATTAAGCCAACATATAAACCATTTTTCTTAGCACTAGTTAGGATTAACTCATTCCCTTTAAATACATGCATAGAACCATTTTCTGCTCTATAGGAAAATCCTAACTCATCTAAGGTACCAAGAGAGATCAAGTTTCTTTTTAAACCAGGTACATATCTTACATCAGTGAGAGTTCTTGTTTTGTTATCATGCAATTTCAGTGATATGTCACTAATACCTTGAACACTACACGAATTGTTGTTACCCATATAAACATATCCAATTTCTCTGTAATTAAAATTTTGAAACCAATCAATGTTAGGACACATGAAATGAAAAACCAAAAGTCCATAATCCATTCATTATCAACAGAGAAATTAGACACAACAAACACTTCAGCCAAACAATTTGAATTATTAACAGTTATGGTTATATTCCCCTCTTGTTTTTGTTTTTTGATAAAATCATAGCAATACTTTTTAATATGCCCCTCCTTTCCACAGTGATAACATTTTCATTTTTACTTTCCCTTCTTTTCTTTCTTTTTATCCTTTATCCCTGACCCACCAGATTTATTAGTGTTCCCTATATTATGTCTTTTCTCATTTTTACCCTTTACAAACAAGTTATTGCTCGGTTTCTTAGATGTGCTTAATTCCAATTACCTAGCCTTAATGCCAAAAATTACAATATCCAAACTAGGTACAATACCAGTATGTCGCAAAACATGCTTAACAACATCATAATCATCAGGTAAAGAATTCAACAAAATCAAAGCTTCACTGGTATCACCTAATGCTTGATCAGTACCTCTCAATAACAATGCTAGCCTAGTAAATTCATCAATGTTCTCATCCATAGACTTAGAGATATTCATCTTAAAATTAATTAGTATGCATTTCAAATAAACCAAATTAGGTGCACTCATAATAGAAAACAGAGAATCAAGTTTATTCCAAAGGTCAAGATGGTTAGTCATACGATCTACCTTTCGGATTACATTGTCACCCAAATGGAGGAATATCAGATTAAATGCCTCCTCCCTGTTCTCATTGGTCCTAGCAAGCTGTTCTGGGGACCATTTTTGATCATCCAACTCAAGTGCTATCAGCACCTTATGATGAGAGAGAAACATTCTCATTTTCTTTTTCCAACTTCCAAAATCACATTTACCATCAAATGTTTCGATTTCAAATTGGGTAGACGCCATCTTCGCCTTACACAAAGGTAACCTAAGAGACTCTAGACTCTGACTAACACACACACACAACAAACATGTGTTGATAGAGATTCTTAAAAACCCTAGAGAAAATACACCACACGAGCAAGCAAAACCCTAGATTTGAATCTACAAGATTTAGATTGAACTTTTAACCCTAGGAAATAACAAGCTCTGATACCACTGTTACGAATAGCAGAGGACTCAAAGAAAAACACCAAACAAGTTCAATCACAAAGAATCTGAAAAATACCTTTAGAGGCTGAAAGTATACACAAGCACACACTTAGAACATAAATCGAAAGAATAAAGAAGGTGCCAAGGATTTATCGTGGTTCACCCCAAATCGAGGCTACATCCACGTTGAGCTTCGATGAGAAGAGCTCACTACACTATATGAAGATTACACCCTTAAACACGACTCACAAACACTCTTTGTATATCATTAGTTAGCTAACAAAATTGCCCCAATAATCACAAATACATATTAGAGGCTAAGTCCTATCGAACCAGAGAATAAAGAAAAATATCATATATAGAGCATTTACAAAGCAAATGAAGAAACCCCAAAACCCTTGGCCGATTGACACACCCTCGCTGTTTCCCCCATTTTTCTCCTATGACGCTTCAAATCCTGATGCGAGTGATAAATAGCAATTCTGGAGGGCTGGGATGGAGCTTCATGAAGGTAAGATGAATGGCCGAGATTTGATCGTGCAACACAATCAATATTCCAACGAAAAGGCAATCAGGTGCCTTATGGAGAGAAGGGATGGTTGTCGTACGTGGCCATCCTGTAGGTACCACATGGTAGTCTGCAATTGCCACATGTGGCCATCCTATCCCCTAGTCCAAATGGCATCGTTTGATGCTTCACCAAACAACATCAATAAAAAACATCTTGAATAATTTAACAAATGTTCTAAGATTTAGTATTATAAGTCGATGATAGAAGAAAACTTCCATCTCTCCTAAAAGAGTATAGAATTGGAATGAAAATAGTGTCAACATGCATTTTAATTATTTTTTTTTCTTTTTAATATTAAAATTAAAGCAAAAGGCCAACAAAAGTAACACAAAAAGAGTGGGCTAGACCCTTTCAGATAAGAGACAATAGGGTAATAAAACAAGGTAGGGAGATTGAGTCGCAAACACGCAAGACATATGTAGCAATTTCAACAGGTGAGAAAATAACAACTTGGGTGACACATTCAATCGTAGAAAACTTGCCACAGACAAAAGGGATACCAAAAGTGTAGTTTCGATATCCCACTAGAAAGGTGGAAATGACCCAAGTGGTTTGCATCTCAATTGAGCTCAAGGAAGTGACCTAGAAAGACTAACGTCTACAAAACTTGCCTTCTAGTTGTTATAATTCACAAGGAAATAAATAACCGAAGACATTCACAGATCGTTTAAGCGATCAAAATAAGATTTAATTGTCTACCAAAATGTTTAAAGAAGCCTTGCATAAAATTAAACCTTAGTCCAGTTTCCAAGTTATAAAACATACTTTAATACATAGCAATTAAATTAACCAAGAGTCAGCTCAAGTGAGATGTCGCTTGCATCTCCATGAGATGGCTCAGACAATTTGGAAATAGACAGCAAAGAGATGTTGTTGCTCCCACTACTTTCTCCTTTTGGATCATTTCCCTACATTAGAAATATGAAAATGTCTCAAAACCATTAATGCCTTCACGAGTTCAGAGAGAAAGAGAGAGAAAACCTGAGGAATGCAACAATTGAGTTCCTCGCCAGTTGCATACTTCATCTCCTTCCTAGAAAGATGCCCAAATTTCAACGAAACAACAAGAGAGTTAATTTCTATACTTAAAAGTATATTTGGTGACTGAAAATTTCTGAACATTTCCTTCATTATCTCATCAACTGATATTAAGTAGACAAAGAGAAACAAACCATGTTCCAAGTGAGATGGTATAATTCTTAGGATCGAGATCATCAAAGCTGTAATAATCTCCATGCCTTCCATCTATCATCTGTCCCTGCCCATTGCGTTGATCACTTTGTATCTTTTCATTCCCCCTTCCTGTTTTTTCAACTTTAGCTTTTGTAGTTGAAGACCATGGAACTAGTTAAAAGTTTAAAATAGTGTATATATATACAACATGATTATTCATTTTATAGTAAATATTTCATCAGAACATTATCATCAACTTGTAAAACTTCTTGTTTGAGTTTAAACCCATTAATTTTATTAGATAATATTAGCAAATGCAATAATATTTCCTTTTTTTAGTAAAATTAATTCTAACCATAATTAATGAGCAAGAATGGCAATTACCGCACATATTTAAAATCCATAAATTATTTTTTTATTATATAATAGATAATAATTTTTTTTTTCATCAAACACCTTTATATATATATAGAGAGAGAGAGAGAGACCAATAAATATTCACATATAAAAAACCTTTAGATATATGTAAATAAATAAATTTTCTTTCTTTCCAAATTTTCCTCATATATATACATAATTATGGTAATTCATAATTATGTGGGGCCCATATATATTTCCCATTACTAAAAATTGTTCATTCTCCTTAGTTTTGAGTCCTACCGTATTTTACATCTGAAAAATAGCATAGAGTATAACTTAAATAAACTAAAATTAATATTTTTTAAATAACACTATTTATATTATAATTATTTTGTTGTCAAAATTTTGTTGGTCTATATTGGGGTCCCATTTTCTTTTTCTCCTCCTGCCCTGATATACATATATACACATATTTGTATACATATGTAATAAAGCTAATTTAGAAAAATGCCTCTTTATGCCAAAATGAAAATTTTTTACGTGCAAACAATGTATTGAAAAATAAGATAAATGAAAATATTTCACAAATAAACTATTTTCTAATCTAAAATATTAAAGACAATTACCTACTCCACTACCTTCAAGTTACAATACACACTAAAAACTTGGTATTACTTTCTATTTGTGTTGCATTAATCTAATTAGAACATGAAAACTAATTAATTTATTTTCTTGTCAATAATACCTCGTGCCCTCGCTTGATGCCTCATTCTCCTGTAAGTCTGTCCATGGCAGAAATGAAAATATTTTTAGATCTACAGATATTGAAAAATTAAGGACAACTAAATAAGAAGAAAAGAAATTCAAAAATTTGTAGATATATATAGGTTAAACTATGGGGGAAGATTGATTTTGTCTAGAATTAACACTATTTTATTGTGTGAGAACCTGAAGATGGCTCTTGATATGAGATATAGTTAATCCCTCCAAATTCATCTCTTGTAGAACCATCTTTGGTGTTGCCTCTATCAAAACCACAAAACATAAGAAAAAATATCTCATAAACATTAGTATGATCTTCCTCCTTTGAATCTGAGAAAGAGAGAAAGAGAGAGAGAGAGAGTGAGAGAGAGAGAGAGAGATTACTGTCTTCTCCTCCAAGGCTCTCAACTACATTCACAAAGTATCGGTGAAGATCTTCAGTCCATCGAAGGAGTGCCTTGGAGCGACCGTTGGGAGGTTTTAGGGACAGCTGCAACGAAGAACTATGTCTGGAAGGTATCATAAAGGATAATTTCAATTGATTTGTTTGGTTGATAAGGGAAGAAAAAGATGAAGATCCCTTCATTTCAGACATAGAGAAAGAGAGAGCTAGAGAGGGAGGGAGGGAGAGGGAGAGAGAGAGAGAGAGAGAGAGAAAGGAAATTAAGAAGAGGAGCGGGTGGTGGTAGATGTCGCAACAGAAGGGAATAAATAATGAGAGAGAATGAGGGCTCCCTTCAAGGTTATTTTTGTCTTTCTACCTATTGATAGTCAATAACAAAGAACATAATTCTACATGAAATTCCGCACCTAAATTAGGTAGGTTCTAAAATGCTCTCATTATTTGGTGAAAAATTCAAAGCCAGATTAGTTCTATCAAATAAGTAATGTAATTCGTAACACTAATAAAGGAAATTGTTAAGGCGTGTAAAACACAGTTAGTTGAAGAGGAGTGAATTAAGCTTTTACCCTTTTTTAAAAAAAATCTTCAAGCAATTTAAAAGTTGAAAGTAAGTAGAAAATAAAAATTGCAACACACCTGAATTTTATAGTGGTTCAGCAATCTGCCTACTCCACTACCTTGGCTCTCAACCAAGGATTTAATCAATCCAAACTTACTTTTGGGTAGCTTTCGTACAGGTTCAACTACAAACCTTTACAACAAATCACTTTTACAACTAGCTCAACCACAACCAATGCTTTTTAAAAGGGTCAAGCTTAACTTTTACAACTTTACAATAAAGTGATAGTAAAACATACAATAGAAGGTTTCAGGGTAAACAAGAAACTTGATCACTTCTGTTAGGTGTATAGGAGATAAACAAATAAGAATGGAAGCACACTCTCCTTTTCTTTCAAAAGCTCATAGGCAATGAGGCACTTGAAGGCTTTAGAGAATCTTATGGATCAGTTTTAGCATCTCTAATTTTCTTTAGACCTCAGCCCCTTATATTGTCTTCCTATCTTTAATGCATCTTCTGGAACATCTTGAATAAATGAATGTTCTTTGTGTCTAACTGCAATTTTTCGTCTCTACAACATCTCACAAGTCAGTTAGAACATCAATTTTTGAGCACAAATTGTCTAAAAAGAATCCATTAGTATTTAATGTTTTAAAAAGTAGAAACTATGTGCATTAAATGCCCCATAACTGTTATAAATTCAAAAATTTCCAAACATTTCTCAATTACAAACAACAGTTTAATCGAATAGTTGAACGTTTGTAATGACCAGACTTCCGGAGCGCCCGCTAGCGTAGAGGATCCGTGAGTCATTAATAGAATGATATAAAAGTAACTTGAACCAACCCACCATTAACATACCACATAAACTCTCATTTGAAAACATCATAACGCAATAATACCAAATTTTCTTTTTACATTGAGCATATACATCCCACCGGGATAAAAGCTACATCCACTGAATGTAATGCACCAAGTCATAACCACCAAACATACATATACTACCAAGGCATAAGAGCCTAACTAGCTTTAGCAACTCAACATGAAGGTTCTTGAGACCTTTTCATTAGGTGAGCTCTGTACACATCTATACACACAAGATCAGCCCCTATTAAACTCGCCCTCAGCCTTGTCTTTGCCTTTACCTAGAATGATGTAAAATAAGAGAATAAGCCACAAGGCTCAGCAAGTATAACAACGAATAGTAAAGACATGATCCAAGAATGAAATAGCTACAATAACCCACCACAAGCAATCCGACTAGAAAAAACAGAATAAGCCAATGAATCATGCCCATGCCATGCATACAAGAATCCATGAATAGATATATTCATGAGACAAACATCCTAAAACTCTATGTCTTACACCCACAACAACTAACAGGTCCAGATAGCTCAACTCCAGGGTTGTGTTCCCTCACCATACAAGCCTTGAGGACAATAAGCTCACACCCAAGCTCATAGCCATATCACATGCCACGAGGTCATTGGGGGCATATAGCTCACTCCTAAGGTTATGCTCATGAGTACGTACACCCTTAAGGACAATCTGCTCCCACCCAATGCCTTGGTTCACTCACACCACATACACATGACAATATATCTATATAAGACACATGCTCATGGTATGCCTTCCAAACCTAACTGCATATGGACCCAAATTTGTTTAACGCTATGCCAATGAATGCATAAACACTTCCCAAGAATGTTTAAACATGCTTTAGAAGCAAGAAGGAAATAATAAAAACTTGACTTAAACCCCCTTTACAAGAAACAACAGAAGCAGTTGACAATTTGTAACCCCCACTTTCTCGGCCATGTTATAACTTAGGACAATTTTGAGACAATAATTTTTTCTATTCAAAACCACGGCCAAGTCATATCATTCCTCATATCTATCCCAAAATTTTCATTCATCTATCTTGAATGAGAAACATCATAAACATCAAATGCGGAAGCTAGAATCAAACCTTAACTTTAACATTAACTATTAATAAGGTTATACATCATCGTACTTCAAAACATTCAGAATTCAAAGTAGCAGAACTTAAATACATAGGTTACATAACATACAATCATCATGCACGTGCTAAGTGCCATTTCATATCGCTTTCATTCTTGTTTCTGCTACAATCTCCATCTGGAACGTTTGAATATTCCAGGGATAAACTCCAAGTTATATGATGAATCATCTAAGAAATGGTACAAAATCATATTTCGTGCATGTATGCAAAATGCAAAATGTCATCATTCTTTTAGTTTGAGTCGATCGCACCCAATTGTTGCTCTTTATTTTACAACCCCCTTACTAGGCCAAGGTGTATAGGGGCACCCTTGGTTGAGCAGCGATACCAGTCCCTAATCTCAAACCCTATGCAATGCATGATCAATAATACCATCGTGAACATATACACATTTCATCATAGCATGTAAATGCAATCTACAATCTCCTATGTGTATGTTTGCAAATAATCATGGGTTTCAAAAGCAAGTGTGGGCATATGGGTATGTATATATTGACTATTGCAAGTTGTGATGAAGCATAGTATGAGTCTATCTATTGTTGAATCTATTGCCTCAATATCATTATGTATTATTCTTGTTGGACCTTGTGGCTCATTCTTATTTGGCATCATTCCAGGTAAGGGTAAAACTAGAGATGAAGGTGAGTCTAGTGGAGCTTGAGCCCTTGGGTAGATATGTGTACAATGCTCTCTCGACTAAAAGATCTTTGGGGATGGTGTTGAGTGAAGAAGCAATCAAATCAATTTGTATTATAGGCTTAGATATATTTCTTCTGAGTTGTATGAGTGATTAAGCCCTAATGAGTTTGTATCTAAATGGTGATGTAAATATTGTATATCCTTTGTCTTCAAATGTTAAATGGATGATGATCTAAGAAAATGTTTATGGTTTATGTGGTTAGATGGGAAATGTTTGTGAACGAGTTTTATTCTGTATCCATTCTTTTGGCACTCCCTCTTGGTTGTGGGATCTCCAAGAGTGGGGTTACCACATTGAGAGTGGGGTTGCCACATGTAGGGGTTCCGTGCTTAAATTACGAGAGTTCCTTGGTCGTGAGAATTCCTCAATTGCGAGAGTTTCTTGCCTGTAGGAATTCCTTGGTCACGAGAGTTCCTTGGGTGTGGGAGTTCCTTGACTGCAAGAGTTCCTTAGCTACAGGAGTTCCTCGATACCTATTCTCCTTCCTATGAATTTGCACCCAAAGACAGGGTTAGAAGGCACACGGGGATTCCTCACCCACGTATGCCCTCCGATGCTCAAGTTAGTCCAGGGAGAGAATAGAAAAAGTAAGGAAAATTGCTTGGGTATGGAGGTGCCCCTAAAAGATCCAATCATGAAGCCCATAAAAGACAAACCCAAATGCTAAAAATAAAGCATAAGGATCAAAAAGGTAGAGAAAGACACATAGGGCTCAGGAGACCCTTTTCTAGGAGAAGGGTCTCCAGGAGACTCTTTCAGTAGATTCATAACAAAAGAAAAGTTAGAGACACCTAGCAGTCTCTTAGAGACATCTCCTATAAGGTGTTCCTAGAACGATATAATTGAAAATAAAGAACTCTGAAATCCTATCCAAAAATTGTGTAATAGGTGAGCATGAGTCAACTCCAAGTCAATCTCAAAATGTTAAAGGTGGTTATCACAAATCCCTCAAGCTCGTCTATAAATACGTGAGCCTTCCTTAAAGGTAAGACACTAAAACTCATGAAAGAGCTATGTTAATTCTTCTCACTATGGGGATCTAACTTAAGCAAATGAGTGTTTACTCAAGGAATACCTATGCTCTCTGATTGTTTTCCTTCTTGAAGAATCCTGACAGCTTGAAAACTATTAGACTTTGTAGTTATTATGGGATAAGTTCCTTAGTAAGCAAAGTGATGAGATAAGTGGTTGGAATTTGAATTTCATTCAAATTCCTTCACATTTGGATTTAATAGAGTGATGGGATAAGTGGTCGGAATTTGAAAACTAAAATTCCTTCACGTTTGAATTTTAAAGAGATATGTTTGTACATATCTATATCTGTGTGATATCTATACCTAGATATAGAACATAAGAAAAAATATATAGTACTCAGATTCGATTTTCTAGTCACTCATACACCATCCCTGGCATCACCATTTTGAACCTTGGATAGACAAGGGGTGGATAGAAAACAAAGCTTTTATAGTTTTCTTCCACACAACTTGTTAAACAAATTAGTGGTTCGATTATTCTACTACGACTTAGGTATATTTACATATCATATGCCAATTTTAAAGTTCTTCAAAGACAAATTCTCTAGTAAATAAATTTATTATTGTATTCAGAAAACAACATATAGGATCATGAATACCAGATCTTCCATCACTAAAAACCCCAATGTAAATCCTTCTCATCATTAAGGAAGTTGAGATATGAAAGAATTTTGTGTTATGATCCCCTTCTTTTAACCATTTAATTCTAGAATGTTGTCATCAATAAGATTCTTTGAACTTTCCTAGCCATACAAGATCACCACAAAGTTGTCTTCCCCTATCATACACATCTAGATAAAAGGAACCCGATTCACTTTCACAATCAATTTTGTCAATTTTTGCTTCCAACCTATCCACTAATTTATTGAAAAGTCCCCAACTTGCCACTTATTCCACTCCTTTAGAATAATTTTTAGATGTTTTTGAAAGGAATAAAAATATAAAACAACAATGTATGTAGTGGAACATTAAAAATATTTAATTCTTATCCCAAGATTTCTTTGTGATGCATATAAAACTTAAGCAATGATCATATATAAGAAAGAAATTAGTATCTGGTATCAATTTATTTCTTATCAATTGAGTCCTTAAGAAACTGGATCCACAATAATTGCACATGCATCTAGCCTCTAAACATATCCACCCATGGTGAACTAATAATGTGAACTAATAATGTGGTAGTATCTTGTGTATGGTTTGATCGTCATTTGAGAATTTTTACAGTGTTACTTTGGCGTTTGACAAATTGTAGTATTTTGGTGAGATCTCTCCATATTTTTCTATTGTTTGGTTTCCAATATTTTTAGAGGTGATCATTTGATTCTTGTAATGCAGGATGGGATTATTTGTGATACTCGTTGATGACTTGAGGTTTTATTTGCCTTTATCTTTGCCTAAATATGACTCCTTGCAAACTTTGTTGAATTTAGTGAAAGTTTGGAGTGGGTTTCAATTTGATGCTTTTTCCTTTCTCATTGAAAGATTTTCCTTGTAAATCTTTATGTTCTTGTGTGTGTGGTTGATAGATTTAGGTTGTATTTTTTTATATATATATATATACTACAATATTGGTGATTCACTTTAGAAGAAAAAGTTGTTTTGTTATTGTCCTTTGTTATCTTTCTTTTTCTGTTGTTTTTCCTTTGTTGAATCATTGGAACTTCTCAAATGTCTCTGACAAACCATAGGTGGGTATAATTTGATGGAGGGTGACCCTAGAGACTACCCCTAGAGGTCTAGTCGCAACTTGTTTGTCACTTGATAAAACTCCGAATAAACCTTAAGCCCAAAAGTTGATAGAAATAAATTCAACATACATGGAGGTATGGCTTTCAAATGGTAAAATGAGCCTTCAAAAGCTAAGAATCTTTTTAATAGCATTAAAGTTCTACTAAACAATTAATACTGAGAATATTCAATTTGTATGCATTAGAAAGGGAATGACAGAAATAAAAGATTAGTGAAGGACAAGTGTAATGCATGTCATCAAGCAAACACACCAACCCCTACAAATTCAACCCTCCCTTATTCCCTAGCCTTTGCCTCATCTATTCTAGCATGACTCATATATATATATATATATATGTAGGAACAAAGTTTTTCTATCCTCATAGCATATCTTATTCACATTAATCACGAGAAGATCCCAACTAATCTATTGCCATCATGCCAATGTCTAATGATGCACCTAACTTTGGTAATGTCTGTATAATTTATCCCATAAGTGGACAAATCATAACAAGTGATATAATGATGAGTAGAGTGTTGTACCCACGAGAATTGACTAATGATTTATACTTTAACTACACTTAACCTTAACAAAACACACAATTATATGCTATTAACAGTTGGTTTTGATGATCTACCCTTGTGTTTAGTTTTGATGGTGAAAAACAATACTTTGTTCTATCCCCAAGTCATGAGTCAAGTTTATGATTTTCAACAAAAATCAATTTCAAATACTTTGTTAAAATGAAAATCAAAATGATTTATGATTTTCTATATCAGTTGGAGATTTGGAAAGTCAAGTATTTAGTTTTAAAATAATCTTTTAAAATGATTTTCAAAATAACTTTGAAGTCGTTGGTCAAGATAGAGTTAAAATTGTTTTACGGCAAAAGACCAACTTAAACGCAAATGTGTTTGATGAAAATCCAATCTTAAGTATGAAAAATCATTTATGTTAATCTCATATTTCAAAATAAGTTTTCATATTTTGAAGCGTGCATGAAAGGTTTCGGTTTGAAATTTAAACATATGAAAAATCCTTTAGTTCATGCATCATGTCTTGAAACTCGTTTTGATAACATTTCAATACTTTTCTAAGTCTGGAAAACTCGCACCTTATAAGGAGACATATAAGAAAATGATTTCATTTTGAAAAACTATCTCCTAGTATTTTAATATCTTCTATCCATTATTGCTAAAACGATTTTTAACGAATTTTTTAAGAAATGGAAAGTGTATATCTTGGAGGTGGTAAAATTGCAAAATCCTAAGTTTGTACTAAAACCCAAATTCTACTTTTTTATTCTTATGGATTTTGATTTTTTAGATATTTTTATTGAATCCAAATGGGGGGGGGGTACTTTCTTATTTATCTATCATATCCTGAAAGATGGCTTTATCTATCAACAAATTTCTCTTCATCTGTCGACCGACCTTATATTTTTTGTCCATCTGTCGACCGATGCTCTTGCATATGTCGACCGACAGAATGCCATTCAATGGTGCTTCGATAGTGTGCACCATCTGTCAACCGGCAAAATGCTTGCACAATAATCTGTAGACCGTTCTTCTTCATCTGTCGACCGGATTTTAAATATTTGCTAATCTGTCGACCAATGTCTTGCATCTGTCGACCGTTTGTGTCGCAGAAACCCCCAACAACTAGTTTTTCCACTCACCCAAAGTGGCTTTTCCACTACTAACGGCAAGATTTGTGAATGGGCTTTCAAGAGACTATAAATACAAGTCAAATGGATGATTCAAGCTAACCAAGAGATTACATTACAAGCTCCCAAGTGCTAAGATCATTGTTATGCTTCATTGATAAATTCGTTCTCTCTTTAAGGATTTGTATTCATTTTGTTAAATTCATTATCAAGCCTTGTATTTATATTTGAGAGAATTTGTACTGAGAATATTGTTTCTCAGATCCTCTCCTATCTTATATCTTTTTGTATTGTTCCTAGCTTGTTTTGCTAGAAAGACTACATTGCTTGTAGGAGGATTTTGATTCCTAGCTTTTTGTGCTAGAGGACTTGCTTATTAAAGCAAGGGATTGAATACCTAGCTTGTTGTGCTAGAGGACTTGCTTGTTAAAGCAAGGGGTTGTATTTCCTAGCTTGTTGCTAGAGGGTCTATCCGGAGAAATAGGAGGTTTTTAGTGGATTGATTGAAAAATCCTTAGTGAGGAGCTAAGGTAGTGGAGTAGGCTTGGTTTAAGCCGAACCACTATATATCGTTGTGTCTCTTATATGCTTGTGCTATTTGTTTCATTTATTGTTTCAAGCATTTCATTAATCCTCACTTTCACTAAAATCACATTTTTCATTAAAAGGATTTTCAAGTTCAATCAAATTTTTAAAACAACCCAATTCACCCTTCTCTTGGTGTTGGTGCCATAGCTATTCAAATCTAACAGGTTTTATAATAACTATAACTAAATCACTAACTATAGAATCACAAAATAATTCTTTTGGTTTTAAAACTCAATAATCTAAGGCACTAGGTGTAACACCCACTCCCACTTACGAGTGCCACGAGTGAATAATCAACCGGATAGTTCACCCATCAACCAGATTTGGAAAGGTAGGACTATATTTCAACAAGAAACGCCCTAATGGGCACTAGGTTTCATCCTTCCCTTGCTCCACTCGAGGAGTTAGTTTCAAAATTTTGGAACATTACAGCAGAAGGAACCTGAAACCTCAAGTGAGCATCATCCTTCTTCAACTCGACTGACTTGAGCCAAGGATGACTACCCCAGGCTTGGGTGATATCTTAGGTTGTATTGCTTAGTTCAACTTTTAATCTTGAGCGAATTTTAATTTTTATTTTATTTGCTCAAAATTCCTTAGCTTGCACGCTTTTCGAAAAAAACCCATTCATTCATCTCCTTTTCAGAAAACACTCAAGATCTCTCGAGTTTCCAAAATATTGAGCTATTTTCCCACGCCTAAGGGAAATTCCTCACATGTCTTTATTTTCCAAAAAAAATAGAATTTTTCGTCGAAATTATCCAAAAATCCCTTTCTTTCGAAAATTCCTCTAGGGCCCAAAATTATTCCAAAATGCCCAATATATCTCAAATTTATCAAATTTTTAAGAAAAATTGGTCGGCGAAGCCTACTGGCACACCCAGGGCTCGCACGGGGCCTAGCGGTGCTGGTAGCGCTTACTGGCCATGGGTTGCGTGCCTGGCTACCCCCTGCTACCTTCATTCGCCTTTTTTCCTTTTTTTTTCCTTGGGTTTTTTAGCCCAATTTTTCCAGAATTAATGCATAATAAATATACATTAAAAATCTCCCTTTTTTCACAACATAAAGCTTACACAACCCTCTTAATTCTTATACAGCATACATCAAAAATAAAAATACAAGTCCATACAAATGCTTCCAAAGCTCCAAGCTTCCAAAATCCTATTTTCTCTTGGCACATGGGATACCTGCAAGGTGAGATAAAAACCTCATGAGCTACAATGCTCAATAAGGGTGCAATGCAAATGTAAATATGCCATAAATTAAAAATGTAATGCCAAGTACACACAAATGTGGCTATGTCTCTTTGCTCTCACAACCTCCATTTGGTTTGAGGCATCAACCTACCTTTCCCCACTATGTCCCTAGCTACCCATATGGCCATTGGTCTCATGTACATAATGGAGCATGTAATCTTGCAACACAATGAAATCTACCCTACATACTTACAAAGCTTGCAAGGCCTCCTCTCATGGGGTCATCCCTTACCTTTTGGAACTTCTTAGACTTGAAGCAGTCCTTCTAGCCTCCAATCCCCTTGTTTCCAACTTTCTTACTCAAAAAAATCCTTAAGAAAAACAAAGTGGCTAAGCCACCACTCAAAGAGGAATCAAAAGAAAGAGAAACCATAACATGGAAGAATTCTTACCTTTTCTTCCTCCCTCTTTCTTCTTCTCTTTTCTTTCCCTTCTTCTCTTTTCCTTTCTTCTTCTCTTTTCTTTCCTTCTTTTTGGAAGACTTCTCCCAATTCCTCTCTTGAAATTTCTTTTCTTTTCTTTTTCTTAATATCTCAAAACTCAAGACCAAATCCTAGACCTTGATTTTTCTTTGGGAGAGAAAATCCCAACCATTAAAACTAGCACAATCCATAACATTTGATCTTCTTAAATCTCTACCCTTGGATTCTTTTGCCTTTTCCAAGACTCAATTTCCACCACATAGAGAAAACACAATCCATGTGCTTAAATAAGATTCAATCCCATCCATGAATTTATTTGGAGATTAAATCTCCACCATCCACCTCATTCTTTCTTTGGATTACTAAACTCATCTGGCAATCCATGCCCATTTGGATACTCAAATCTTCACCCTTGGATCTTTTCCAATTTCAAGACTTAATCTCCACCCTTGGATCAAGTCTCACTTTCCCATAAAATAACCAATTTCTTAATTAATTAATTCTTGACCAATTTCAAGAATAACCTTTGAAAGACCATTTTCAACATTTTCCAATTTAAATAAATCTCCACATTTTAAGAGACTAATTTCCATTTTCAATTGGATTTTATTTAATCACCATAATCATTTCTCCCATAAATGCTAGAATGATTATTTCTCTTTTCTTTTTTATTTAAATAAATCCTTACATTCTCTTGGATAAGAGCTTGCCAAGTGTCACTCTTAGACACTAACTTGGCCTCTAAGCTTCAATCCAAGCCGTCCATGTGTCACCACCACACTTATTCACCATTTTAGGAAAAAATAAATTACTTTCTCACATAAATGAATTATAATTATTTTTTCCTCTTCAATAATTTAATTCCCTCTTGGAATTATGCTCCATAATATATACCAAAATGCCATTAGTGAATTCTTAATCCCATTTATCTCCACACAAATGCACAAATGAAATGATTCACAACTATATCTAATTTCATGATGAATTATTTTCCAAGCCACCCAATTACCCTTTATTGGGTCTCACTATCCAAATTTACCAAAACACCCCTCTCCTAGGGCACCATTATTCTCATATACCCACTTCTTCCTCAAAGGTACTTTTGAAAGTTTCAAACATCCTTCCTTATTTTACGACACCAATAACACAGGGTGTTACATCCCACCCCCTTAAAAGAATTTTGTTCTCGAAATTCATCTTTTATTATTCTTCTTCTTGAGACTATCCCGTTCTCATGTCCATTCCAAATTCTAATGCTTAGGAATCTCACAGCCTAGCAATCGCTCACCCTTTCTTTGAGTTACCATTACTCGAGCCTCTGCTTAGGCTACCTATCCTCTTGTAATGACCCGTTAATGGGTCTAGGATATGTGATATTTCTTGCATTTCTCTTTGAATTTTTTTTTTGGGCATGATTAAATTTCAATAGCATAAATTTTAAAAATTTAGAATAAATTTATGAGATTATATTAAGAATGAGCCTAGATGATGAGATTTATTTGGGTCTGTGTATTGGGTCATGGCATGGACTGAGCCCAACTAAAAAGTGGGATTTGAAAATTTGTAAAGAAAATCATAATAAATTAAAATGGTCAGCAAAAGTCAGTATTACCCTTGGTCTTCCTTAGGCCATCTTTGGAAGAAGAGGGCAATTAGGTCATTTCGACCATGTTGCAAGTGCAGACAGTGCATTTTTCCTCTTCATGATGCGTCTGCATCAGCAACCTTTCTCTTCTGCGTACTCGTCTTTCCCATCTGTGACTTCTTCTTCCTATTTCTTCTTCTTCACTCTTGGCTCCTCATCTCGAAAATTTTCGTCTTGGCTTAGAGGAGCTCCACGAAGAGAGGATTCCTCTACAATGCAACATCAGGCAAGTTCCCTTCGTTCACTCTCTCTTCATTCCTACAAGTTCTCCTATTCACTCCTTATGTCTCATATCCTTGTGCAAGTTTCTTACGCATCCTCTTTAACATTCTACAAGTTTTTTGTTATTAATTACACATACACACAATCTCATTGAGGTTGTAGTGGGGACTCGCATCGCCTCTATTTCCTTCTAGTGAATGGCACCTTGGTAGGTAAGGATGCAAACTTTCGTTCATTTGTATCCGTAGTAGCTAAGTTATAGAGAGATTTATATATATACTTATATATGCCCCCTGTTTTGAGTAGCCCTTATAAGAGGCGGATAGCCGTATGTATACTCCATGGTTGATTCTAATGGCCTCCGTATATATATATATATATATCTATACATATACATATATACCCCCTTCCCCTGATTCGAATAGCCTCTCACACATATATATGAGACGAACAGTTTGGCGTAGATACCCTCTATTATAAATAGCCTATGTATATCTGTAATACCCGAGAAATTCTAAAGGACTCAAGGATAATTTATCTTAGGGGAAAAATAGAATTTACGGATACATGAAAGGTATAATGGTAATTTATTACCGTATAGATAACTGAATCAACTGCTAGGAATGCCCTAGAGCTGAGATGTCAAAGGAAAACGGCGTGACATTAACGAACACCCTGGATTTATGGTGCCGAAAGAAATCAGATCGGGAACAATTTTTGGTACAGCTAAAATACAATTGCCAATTAGGCTGCAATACCGAATTGTTATAGACGACTTTCAGGAAGTCAATGGATGCTTGAGAGGGCTTCAGTTTTTCATAAGGAACAACCCTTCAGTGGTTTCAAGAAGAAACGAAAAGGTTTAAGGCCAAAATGAAGATTTAGGCTTAAGTGCAATTTTCTGAAATTTCCAGAGGGAGGTTAAAACGGTGATTTCTTGGAATCTTTGGGGGTCAAAATGATGTTTTAGGACTTGAGGGTCTTGAAAGCAATTATGGAAAGTTCAGGGGTTAATTGAAAAGGGCCAAAGTGAGATAGCCCAAAAGTTGAAGGGCCAAAGTGTAATTTTTCAAAGATTTGCCAATGGGAATCCGACCAACCGCCTTGCCAGTCAGCAATGGCTGAAATGGACCAAAGGGTTTTCATGAGAGATGGTCAAGGAACACTTTTGGTAAAGGGATTAGCCGACAACAACCAATGGGTTGGCAAGAAAAGCAAAAATAAAAGCAGCCGAAAGTGGCCGGATATTCGTACGCCTGTAACTTGGTTATGTGGTCGGCTAGGGTCGTTTAAGGGTCGATCTAGGGGAGGTTGAGACTCTTAGAGGCTTGGGTAAGGTGGCTAAGGGCTTTCGATCGCTCAAAAATGCCTATAAATAGGCGTTCTTAGATGGCCAAAAATGGGAGAAATGGGAGCTTCAAATTGCTCCCGATTTGAAACAAATTGAGGCTCGAGAATAAGGGGCTTTTTAAGCCCATGAGGTGTAGAGCATATCTGGAAACTTTGGAGCATTTTGGTGGCCGTTTGATGGCAATTCGAGAGGTCGCTGGAAAACGAGGAGGACGGCCAAGCCGAGGCTTTGGCCACCCGGTTGAGGGGTCTCTGGTTGCTCTTTCATGCTGTAAGAGGTGCCAAAAGGATCGACTGGAGGAGATCTTGCAAGTGGTGGAAGAAACCAGAATTCCCGGCGACCAGACCGTCGGACAAGACGACCGGCGTGTGCTGGTCACGTGCTGCTTCCCACGTGCACCCAGTCGCCCTAGAGAGTGTTGGCGTGTGCGGGCGTGTGGGCTACTAGAAAATTCTAAAAAAAAATCCTAGAAATTCGAGAAAATTATTTCAAGGAGGTCTGTGCAAAAAGATTTGAAGTTGGGGTTCCCGATGTCTCAATTTTAGCACCAAAGAGCCTCGTTTTGCATGAAAATGCAACATTCGGCTAAGTTTAGTATTTTTTCCTTGAATTTTATAGTCTATTATGAATTTTTGTGAAGATAGATTTGAGGAAAAAGTCTCGATGTATTTATTGAGATTTTTAGAAGGAAAAATGAAGGAAAATAGGAAATAACTGGAATATTGAGATATTTAGTAATTAAATATCATTTTTATGATTGAGGTAATCGAGATGATGTGATTGGTACAACTTTTGAGAGTTGGCAAGAAAATTGAGGTGTGGCACGCATATCGAGGCGATGCACGCTTTTCAAGAAAATGCAAGTTTATCTTAAAAGGTGAGTTGTCCTATCCTAAGTATGATTTGGTGAGTGGTATTCTCACAAGAAATTATATTTATGATATGATTGTTATATATGCATGCTATTTATGAATGCAATATTCATTTGTCATATTGCATAGAAAGTCGTGATATTTGCATTGTACAATATTATTGTCATATTGATATTTGTGCATGGGAATGGGATGTCGCCCCCAGAGTGTAGCCGTATTTCCCCTAGGGCATTGAAGGGAATAACGTTAGACTTATCCTGCAAAAGTTTGGGATTTGCCTAGGATTCCTAGCCGAGCTGGTGGGCCTGGAAAGTTACATTAAAGGGCGCAAATGTTGTTCATGTTATTGCATCATACATTCGTATATATATGTTTTGGACCATCACTAGAAGTTTCATCTTCTAATGGGTTATGCCCCTAGAACATTCCACGTTCCAGTTTAGAATGCAGCTTAGGCAAGGAGCAAGTTGAGATGAGATGGCACGTGATGGTGTGGCCAATGGATTCAGCAAGCTAACTTGGATATGTTTTAGTTGATGCTTTATTGATGATTAGCCTTGTTTGAATATTATGAAATCTCCATGTATTTATGTATTTCAATATTGAGGATATGATATTAAACATGGTACAAATTCTGATGTTATAAATAAAGTAAATTGATTATGTACCATAACAGGTTTTGATTATCGCTTCCGCATTTTAAATGATATGCTATGGGGTTTTCCCTTTGAGATACGATATTTGAGGTATGAGAAATGTATAAGGAAAAAGAGAATATGTATGTATACGATGGGCCCCAGCATAGTGGCATGCCCTCTGAGAAAGCGAGATGTTACAATATCTATTCAAATCAACCTCATAAGCTTATGCCTTATTCGAATGGCCCCTCCCAAATTCGGATCACTCATGTGTGTGTATATATATATATATGTGCCTTCTTTTTGTAAGCCTTTCCGCGAGCTCTTTCTGCGATCCTTTGCCATGAGCTCATGCCTATATGCCTTCTTTCTGCAAGCCTTTCCACGAGCTCTTGCCGCAACCTTATGCCTATATGTCTTCTTACCATAAGACTCTTAGCCATGAGCTCATGTCGCGAACCCTTAGCTGCAAGCTCTAACCTTGTCGCAAGCCTCCACCTTGTCATCCCCTTCAGGCACTGCCGCAAGGTCTTGTTTTAAGAATTGTTTTGCTTCAAGAAAGAAAATCCTCTTTTCTTGTAGGGGGTACAATATATATATAAAGCTGAATATATCTCATCCGGTTACTGTTATCCCATGAATAACGTAAATTATATATCTAAAAATATATATAAATACTTAGGGCTCATTTAAATAAATTGTAAAGAATTCATGAGTCTTATATATCTATATATAAATACTTGGGGCTCATTTAAATAAATTGTAAAGAATTCATGAGTCTCTTGGAAATTGATTAAATAAGTTCTTGGATAAATCATTATGTCTCGTGGGCATAATTGATGCGAGTGGGAAACTATCCAGTATAGTGATATAGACAAAAATATATATATATAAGTGTGGCAACAGTTGTGAGATGAAATTTCATGATGTTTATATGGAAATGAATGCATGGCACGTTTTGTACACAGTCAGTATGTTCATGTTATGATGTTTCCTACTATCTATCTTTGCGCACCTATTATTTTGCACCGAGGGAAAGGGTACCCTAGAGCACCTGGCACAGGATAAGGTGGCCATAGCCCAGTAGGTTAGCTTCATATTTATTTATGAGATTTTATTTATATGACACACTTTGGCATGTGTTGATTGATGGCTTGCAAGCCTACGAGATGTGATACTGATATTAAAGTTATATGCACATTTGCATAATAGTACATGGTGACATAATACATTTAACTTGGAATTGATCAAGTCATAAATTATGAATTTTGTATACAAGTGTCGAGTTCTTGATTACACTTTTTGGTGTCACCATATTCTTGGTTCATGTTCATTGTTATTGTTCCTCAAACTTGTTGAGCCTTATCGCTTACTTGATCTTCTTTTCCATTCCAAGTAAATGAAAAGTTATTATTGGGGACAAGTCCAGTAGGACTAAGGCCCAGGGATAGTGGCGTACGGAGACACATCTTAACTTGAAGATCTTGATTCATATTTTGATGAGGCTTGAGACGAATTGATTTTTTTTATTTTGTTAGTTAACATTAAAGTCTCTAATCTATTTTGTATGGCCATCGAGCCAAACTCATGAGATATTGGAAGTGTAACTAAACCTTAATTTAGTTTTCGCTGCTAGTAATGAAATGAGTTGTTTGTTTATTTATGATTTGTTCTATATCATCTCTGTGATGACCTCTTCTCGAATATCCTATGCTAGCGGGAATATTCGAGAGTGGGCCCTTACACCTCTCACTCTTGAGGACACTCATTCCCTGGAAAACTTTGACCTTCTGCCAAACTCCACAACTGTTAGTTGATCATAACACCTGACTACCACATCAAGAGGCTCCTACGGTAAAATTGTGAGCTCCAACAACTATCTTGTAATACCTCATATTTTCTTGAGGTTGCCATGCACTTTAAGTGAGTTTAAAATACAAAAACGTGGCTTGATAGTAAAATAAATTGATGAATCGAAGGTAGGGAACGCCTTGGAGCATAAATACCTGAGGATAAGGGTATGTCATTCACGAGCGTCTCGAGAAGGGATTTATGACACCAAAATAAATCAAATCTGGGAAGGTTTTCGGTATAGTTGTAATTCAGGTTGAAAAATCAAACGATTGTAAGGACCTCTGGGAAGTCAATGGAACCCTGAGGAGGGCTCCAGTTTTACGTAAGGATAAACCCTGAAGTGGTTTTAGAATGAAACAAAGGTCCTAAGAAGGCGCTAAGATGAAATCGTCCTTATCGAGTAAGTCTTGAGTTATTAATTTTGGATTTTAACTATCTCAATGAGAATTAATTTGAAGCTGTAATTGCAATTAGAATTATCCAAACGAAATAACGATAAAATTAGGAGTTCATGTGGTAAAATAACAAAGCTTGAGTAATTGAAATAAGGGCCAAAATGGCATTTGGAAGAAACTTGGGATATTAGCTTTGGATTTCAAAATTTATTTCATTCTATTTTTGAGTCACTTTGGATTTCAAGCAACATTCAATTCTAGCTTTGAGTCTTTGGAGTCCAAACCTTATCACGGGATAAGTGGCGACATGTGATTGGTCCAAGGAATCTATACATAAGGCCATGGGGTTGTTCTCAAATCATTCCAAGTGACTTGAGGATTGAGGGATTCTAAGGTGAGGATCATATTCTTGAGAGAGGGGAGGAAATTCTTTAAAAAGAAGGGAAGGAATCGAAGGAGAAGCAAAGGAGAATGGGTTTCCTTGGAGTTTCAAATCTTCACCAGAGTTCACTCCAAATAGTCAGAAAAAGGGCGAGGTAAGTTCATTTTTTTTAATATTCCTGTAGAGGGGGAAGAGAGAGACCCGTAGGTTCAAACAAGGGTCGAATCGAAGCTAAAACGAGAAAGTTATGGTTGAAATACGAAAGTGACGCAATGTTATAATGACGGCGCGTGAATTACACGAGTCGGGAAGGGGCTGTGCGTGCAGGCGCCTGGGCCACCTTTCCAAGGCACGTGAGAGGTCCCCTTGCCTTGAAATTTTCTTATTTTGCCCCTAATTTAATGCCATTCGACCCTATGTAAAAATATTGGAGGTTAGGTTTACCAAACTCGTGTTTTCTACAGGAACCTAGGCCATTTGATGTGAAACCGTAACTTCCAGAGATAAACTTTCAAGGTGAGGCTCCAATACTCCAAACCCTATTTTTTCTCTCCTGTGAGAGACTTTTATTGCATGAACGTGGTTTGTGAAGTTCCTGTACATAAACTCTTGTTGTTCTCTTACGTGAAATCATGTTGCATATATGAAATATGTTTTTCTGAAAATATATGTTGTTGGCTTTTTAACTATTGCATTTATAAAATTCGTGTGGCCATATTGTTATATCTATTTATTGTTGACCGAGGGCAAAAGTCTGAATATCCACCAAGAGACGTTATGCGTGCACCATTGAGAAAGCTCTCGTGGGGAAGATCGTGAGTCTAAAGGACAACGGATGTGGTGTTTGCATGAGTTCTATGAGGTCAGGTTAGGGTGGCATGGTTAGAGACCACCCAAGGGGTGCTATGAGTGCGCCATTGAGAAAGCTCTTGTTGGTGGAGGCTAACATGTTCACGAGGCACTTCGAAATAGTCCTTGTTGTTTCCTCATACATTTTATACATGTTCATGCATTGATATAAACTATTTTTGGAGTTCTCACTAGAAGATTCATCTTTTAATTGGATTATGTCCCTAGAATATTCAAACGTTCCAGGTTCGACAAGCAGCTCTAATGGAAATAAGATAGCTAAAGATTAAGTTTATCTGTTGTATGTAGCATGTTTTAGCATGCCTTTGATTATATACGAACCTATGCAAACCTTAATATGTTTGTGATTATGTTTGAGGCAGTTTATGTAATGCATTTTGTAGACATCTTAAACGGTTTCATTTATGATAAATAAAGCGTTATGGTTATATACCTTATCAAGTTTGATCTATCTTCCGTTTGTGATAATATCACCTGTCTTAGCTATTTGATTATTAGGGTTGACAGGCTGAGAAGGTGAACTTGGGATTTTTTTTTTGGAATTGTATGTTGTACATCAATGGATGTGGTGTCAAAAAAATATATTCTTGAAATCCTAAGTTATAACACGACCAAAAAAATTGGGGTGTTACATTTGGTATTAGAGCGAATTAAATAGAAACCCTAAATGGAGATGTAGGGGGAAAAAGGAAATCGATGGTTCAAAAATGAAATCCCTACTTGGGGACTCGAGGATAGTCAGTTGAGATCTTAAAGGATATTGATTTGACAATACTAACCTTGTTAGTGATAGAACAACGGATCGGAATGATCTAGCTATGTAAGTTAGGGTCCAATGATATGGTTTGAATAAAGGTTGATTCTATAACCATGATTATGGATCTATGAGATTTAGAGACTGGTGATTTGAGGTCAGTAGTTGAAATCCTTACACTGAATGATGAGATCATTGGAGTTATCAAGAAGGATCAAGTTAGGGATGGTTAGTCTGATGTGACATAACCTAGCTGTCATGATTAGGATCAGGAACGAATGATATAAATCATCAAGATCCGAATGTAAGGATAATCTAGTGACTCTGAAAAAGAGATGAAGGATCTAAGGGATTGGGTCAAGTGAGAGGCTGAAGATAGACGATCGTTGTATGATCATAAAGATACTCGCAAGGAGAATCTATTGGTTAGATCTAAAGTTGTCTCCATTTGACAACATACCAATGCACTTGAGAATTCAAGTATGAGTGGCGTTAGAGGGGCTACGAGGAAATTGTGATCTGTTAAGATTTGGTATACAGTTTCGGCATTTCATAAAGGAATCAATTGTGGAACGTTCTAACGTGAGATGAACGTTGTGAGGCTTAAGGGGTAGATTAACCTCAGTGTTTAGTGTGACAGTGCTAGTGAAATCATGAGATGAGTCGTTTTCGCATATGCCTCGAGGATAGAGTTGGGTTGCATAGGAAAGCCATCCAACGTGTAAAGTGGATATGGTAGATTCGATGCATGCTTGAGGGTCGTGTGAGCACTACCTGTAACGACCTTAAAAGGGGTCTAGGTGTTTTAATACTTGAAGCTAGTGTAATAGCATTTAAAATGTAGGTATAAGTATTTTTTTTCTTGGGTGACACATAAATAATTTTAGATTTGCATAATTTTATTTTGTGGTGCATGGAATCAGAAATTTAAGTGAAAAGGGCTCAATTAAATAGTTAATGAAATGTTTAACCCAAGTAGAAAATTAAGCCTGGTGGGCTGTGTATATGGGGTACATGTAATTTGGGCTTAGGCCCATGGTGAGAAATAATTTGGAAATAGTGGGCTTGATGGTGTAATAAGAAAATGGGAAAATAAAATAAATTAAGTTAGCAATTGTCAATCAAGCCTCTGTATATTTTTGTTTGTAATATGAAAAGTAGGGCATTTGGAAAATTTTGGAGCTGGTGTGCAGACCTGTACGCGTTCCTTTTTCCCAATAGCCTCTGTGCACAAATATCCTATTTTAGTGCAAGTCGTATCCCTTCTTTTTGAATGCACTATTTCATTGCTTCTTTTGTCCCTCTCTGTGTTCCTCTTCTTCTTCACCTTCTCCATCCTATTCCCTCACTTCTGCTTGCCGTGCTATTTGCTTCCTGTGCGCGGGTGGAACTTCTCTCTGATTTCTCAACAGGCAAGTTCTTCTTACACTTCCACATTATCTTTCAGTGCGAGCTCTCTTAGATATATTCTGTGTTACAGTGCAAGCTTCCCTTATTACAAATTGTTGCTTATTGTGTCACCTCGCTATCAGTGTTCTCAACTGTGTTTATTTTGTGTATAAATTCCCTAGTTGCTGTGAAGTCCATTTGATGTCTCAAGCAGGGTTTGATTCACCCTAATATTTGTTCAGTGAATGGCTTTTCTCCTTAGTTACAATGGAGTTTTGAATAGCTCGTTGCTCTCTGTTCAGGCATGTATATATGTATATGTTGCATCATATTTGGAAGCTCTCCCCCATAGTTGAATGTTCGTTGTCCATCCAAATACCTCTTGTATATATATACTAGGGAATGCCCGTGCCTAAAGGTACGGTGTAAATAATATAAAATTAAATAATATTAAGATTAAATATTAAATAAAAAATAAAAATTAAACTTACCGTACATTTGTTTCATTTCTCTTAACGTTTTATGTAAAATCAAACGATCTGAGTAAAAGTATGTATTTCAAGATTAGACACAATAGTTTACCGATTTCTTTGTGGAGCTAAAGATGTACTTGGCATAGAAAACGAACATATAGAATGACAGGTAACGGGTAAATCACACTAAAAATCACAAAACTTTGGCCTCTTTTTCAATTTGATCACTAAACTTCAATTCCTTGCAAAGTGATCACAAAACTTTAAAATATTTTGCAATATAGTCACTAAAGTGATTTTTGAACAATTTCTAGTCAAAATTGCTGACGTGGCAATAATGTGGCGCTGACGTGGTCAAAATTGCTGACGTGGCGATGATGTGGCCATTGCCACGTCAGCAATTTTGACCAAAAATTGTTCAAAAATAATTTTAGTGACCACATTGCAAAACATTTTAAAGTCTTGTGATCACTTTACAAGGAATTAAAGTTTAGTGACCAAACTGAAAAAGACACCAAAGTTTTGTGACATTTGGTGTGATTTACCCGACAGGTAACCATTGTTCGTTTTTGTGCCGATTGAGAATCTTCAGTTATTGTTTCCTATTTTAGGCGAACGTGATCGCAATGAATTGGTATTAAAAAAAGTTGTCTTAATTGAACACATTTTTCAAATCCATCTTGTTCTCGTTGTAAGCATTAAAATTCAAAGTATGATTTTTCATTTCTTTCACGCTCTCGCCGTGCAAGTTAGGCTAACGCAACTTTTGATATTATATTATTATTTTGTGCCTAAAATAAAAATATTTTATCATTTGTGCAAAATTAAACTATCTTCTTATTTCTTTCATTTCTCTTAATTTTGTTTTATATTTTATTTGTTTTATGCATTTAATAGTGTTATCTTTATTTTGCACATGTATCAATGCAAAATAGAAATAAATAAATTTTAAAAACACATACAAATAATAATAGAAAGTTATAGAAAAATGATAAAAAAAAATTACAATCATTCTATAAAAATAACATAAAACAACAAATTTATTTTATACCCTCATACACTCATACCACTTGACATGTATCTGTCATTCTCTTGTCAGAAGGAGCCATCTTTTCTCGTCACAAATGTTGTCCCAATTGATATGCAAAACATGACTTTTGATTCTTTTCACGTTCTCGTCGTGCACGTTAGGCCAACGCAACTTTTGATAACATATTATCATTATATGTCTAAAATGAAAATATTATTTAAGTAGGTGCATAAAATGTGAAGATTATCCCCGCTCTTGCTTCGCTTACATCATGAATTTTTTCTTCCTTTTAACTAACTTTTTCTCTTCACTCGATTGAGTTGTTAGTTATATAAGAAGCAATGTAGGCATTGATGAAATTTAAAAAGGGAGGAAAAAATAATTTAAAAACACATGACGCACACAAAACTGCAAACTCACTATGCATTACGTTGAAAAGGTATTGAACGTAACTATTAGATAATTGGGTAGGTAAAATGTGAATATTAGGGTGTAATATTTTTTACACGCTAATATTCTTTCTGTTATATTCAATTTTATCTTTGTCTTTTTCTTCTTTCCTTCAAAAGTTCTTAACATGTTGTATAAATGCTAACTTTAACATGCTTCAAGAAAACATTTCACATTCAATAAAAAATAACTTTTAAAAAATGTACATAGAAAAAGGTATTAAGGTCATATAATCTATATAAAAAAAGAAATATATATAATCTCAAAAAAGCAAATTTTAAAAATTGTTGAGAAATCATATAACAAAAAGTGCATTTTCTTTCCTTTGCCAGAAGAGATGGACTTTGATGTTGCTTTGCCTTTTTCCTTTGTCTTTGCCTATAAAAAATAAGTATAATATATTAAGAAATTATTTTTAAAATAATCAGAACATGAAAATAAGTATAATATATTAAGAAATTATTTTTAAAATGATCAAAAAATGCAAGCAACTTTTAGGCTTACCTCACGAATGTAAATAGTATTAAGGTCACGCTCATCACGGATAACAATATTAATATTTCTTTCTTGAACAAATCGAACCTATACATACAAACACTTTAGAGTGATAAATCAAACTTTATACACATAAAGAAGAAAATTAGTAAACGGAGTTAATATTACGGGTCGGTATAAATCTCCATCCACCTATAAAATATAAGTAAAAAAGAATTTTATTAGAAGAAAATTAGATATGATAATTTTTTTTTAAAAAAAAAGAGACCTTATATTATAAGAAATGTACTTAAATTTATATGAAGAAAAAAAAAACGTACTTGACCAAAAATAGTGATATTATCGATAACTATTATACTTCAACCTAATTATATTTGATTATATAATTTTAAATACCAAGATGCAAAAAATTAGCAATATTAAAAGTTAACACGAATTTTAATGGCAATGAAATGTTATTTTAAGGCTAATCGAATATATAGAATAGATATATTTTAACAATCATATTAAAATAATAAAATTAAAATCAAAGCATAATAATTGAGTTAAATTTCCTAACTGATTTCAATTTTATAAGCATGAAGTTCACTTGAAGAGTCCAAACACAAATTTATGCCAAAAAAACAAATTCAACAAATATACACACAATAAAAAAACCTAAAATTTCTTGTCATATTAAATGTTAAACTGCTAAGTGTCTTAAATTATTCTTTTAATTAGAAACTCCATATATTCAAAAAATTAAAATTCATGAAAGTTTTTCACGTGAACAATATTTGTATATGTGTGTGATAAAGTTATTTAAAGTTATTTTATGTGTGTGATAAAGATATTTCACATAAACAACTAACCCGTGTGTCTGTCATTGAAAAATAATTATTTTAATTTTGCATCCAAGTGGATCATTCTCCACCCACTTGTCTTCCTGCATACACACACATATAGATACATCTATATACACACGCAGACACATTTCACTTACTCTCTCTCTCTCTCTCAAACTACTGCAAGCACAATCCCATCCCTGTCCCCCCACCTCTCGAGCAAACCCACCCACCCACCATCCTCGCTCTCTCACTCTCACTCTCACTCTCCCCTGCACCATTACCTCTCCATCTCTCTCGCCCGTGCAAACCCACTCCCTCTCCCCATCTCTGTTTCTGTCACCTCTTGGGCAAACCCACCCACCCACCCACCATCCCCTTTTTCTTACTATCACTCTCTCATTCGTCTCCACCCTCTTTTCTCTCTCGCTCTCGCTCTCACCGATCACCCCGTCGACTTCCCCTCCCCCCCCCAACCGCGACCCAACAACTTCCCTCCCCACCCCCCGATTTCGCCCACCCACACCCTTAAGCAGTCCATGCCTCTCAATACAAAACTATGTGAATATGCCGAAAAAATATAACTAATTGGAAAAATATAACCAACACAGAGAAGGAGACCGAGAAATAGAGAGAGAGAAATGAGGTATCTACAATATAGACAATATATACAACTAACCCAACACAGAGAGGGAGACGTAGAAACAAAGAGAGTGAAACAGAGAGAGAGAAAGGATGAGAGACTTACAGCAAGGCGATGGCGTATATTCTATTTATACAATATATACAACTAAACTAACACAGAGAGGGAGATGCAGAAACAGAGAGAAAGAAAGGAGGAGAGACTTACTGCAAGGTGATGGCGATGGCGATGGCGAGCGGTGGCAAGAGGGAGACGCAGGGGAGAGAGAGAGAGAAAGAGTGAGAGTGACAAAGAGAAAGAGAGAGGGCTGAGACTGTGAAAAAGATAGAAATCAGCGTGGGGAGGTAGGCATTTGGTTTGCACAGGCATTTATTCTCAGCCATTGATTTTTTATGTAAAATTGATCTCAGCCTTCCAGTTGACATCTATCAACATATTTTTGAAAACCGTTGTGTCTTATTATATAGATATATATATATATATATATATATAAGTGGAGTCTGAATGTAAAATGCTAAGTCACCATTGAATGATTTCATTGAGGTATTTGGAGGTCATACACAAACAACAAAGTTTTAACTGAAAATATATATTGTTCGCCTATATATATGAGACCCACTTATAACTACACCCATATATACAACATGCATAACAAGCTGATACCTTTCAGAGATTTGTAAAGCTTATTAGTGCATGCCCTGTCTAGCTAATCCACCATATACTCATGCTTAATCAGTCGTTCGAATGCCCTTGTTCTATTCTGTTCGGCAAACCCAGTTATATATATATATATCTATGTGTATAGACGTTTAGCTTCATTGATGTTCTAGCGAGCTCGTTCTAGTTCTTTCTGCGAGCTCGTTCCATCTCTTTGCCGTGAGCTGCTACCTATATGCTCTCTGACCATAAGCTCAATCGCTAGCTCTTTACAGCTAGTTCGTTTCTCAAGCTGTTGACCTCGAGCTCGTTTGCTTGTCCTTTTCGCTAGCTCTCCCGAGGTCTCTCCGTAAACTGCGAACTCATGATCTCAGGCTATTCCCGAGCTCGTCCCATAAGCCTTAGCTGCAAGCTCGTCCCATAACATGTTTGCATTTTCTTTAATTTATATTTTACTTTCATTTACATTAATACATAAATGTAAATAAGAAAGTACCCCCCATTTAGATTCAATAAAAATATAAAAAAAATCAAAATCCATAACAATAAAAAGATAAAATTTTGGTTTTAGTACAAATTCACGAATTTGCAATTTTACCACCCTCGAAACACATGGCTTCCGTTTCTTGAAAAATTCACTAAGAATCATTCTTACCTCAATGAATGTTAGTCATTACAATACCGGGAGTTAGTTTTTCAAAAGGAATACATTTTCAAAAAATGTTCTAGTTGGTCCTTAGCCTTAGAAAATTCTGGGTATATCTCGACCAGCAATTTCAAAGCTAATGTTTGGGATTCACTTTAGGAGATTCTTTAAATGTCTTTGAAGCTCTTCATATATATATATATATATATATATAAGAATGAGAATAATTTGGTTTTTATTTAAACAAATAACACTTGACATGAGTGAAAAACTATCCAGTATTGTGAGATGGGTATAAAATATATATACAAGTATGACAACAGTTTATGAGATGAAATTCATGATGTTTATATTTATGTGAAAGTGAATGCATGACACAGTTCATACGCATTTGGTATGATCATATTATGAGGCATAATATTAGTTATCTTTGCGCACCTAATATTTTGTGTAGAGGGAAGGGTACCCTAAAACTGTAACGCCCCGCTTTTCCCGAGCATTAAATAACTTAGGAATTTCGGGAATATTTTTTTTTTATCATTTCCCGACAATCCCGTTTTACCTTCTCAGAATACCAGAATAAGAATTAATAGGCTAAGACAAGTAATCATCACAAATGCTGAAGCTTAAAATCGAAACCTGATATGGTACATAATCAAATTTGCTTTAATCATAACATAAAAACCTGTACCATTGTATCATCAAATACTTAAATACATGGAGACTTATCATCAAGAGATAACAACTGGACACCTTAGATACAATCCAACGATTCCTCAAAAATACATTAAATTGTAACAATTATACATGATCTTCAATATAATATAATCTTCTAACCTTAACTAAAAACATATCTTGAATTCTCATGAAAGAGCATATACCGGAACAACTCACCGAACCCATCAGCCACATCATAAATCATCCATTTGCCATAGCTGCAAATCCTAACTGGAATGTTTGAATGTTCTGGGGGATATAACCCAATTAGAAGATGAATCTTCTAGTGAAGATTTACAAACATGATACATTAATACATGATGCAATAACATAAACGATCATATGCCCTAGTGTAACTTCTCTGTCCTACCAACCCGGCACAGAACCCTAGGCAGAATTCCGAACCTCTGCAAGATAATCCTAATGTTGTTCCATCATTACCCTTGGGAAATTACGGCTACACTCTTAAGGTGACATCCCCATCCCACGCATGACTATCAATATGCCAATAATATCGTGCTATGCAAGAATAACATCTTTCCATGCAATATGAAATGATCATAACTTCAATAAACATCATGCGTAATGAAACAAATGTGTCATATATAGGTTCTCGGGATAAGACCACTCACCTTTAGACGTAAACTCGAATTTTATCGAAAAACTCGCATTACCTCAATTTGCGTGCCAACCTCGAAAATAACGTAAATCATCAAGATCCATGGCCAAATCACTTCCTAAAAAATCATTTCCAAGTAAAATCAATAATCTAATTTTTCATACTTTTTCTCTATTTTTCATAGTCATAATTTCTTCCAAAATTCAAAATAAATACCTAATCAGGTAATTTATTTAATTTTTCTTCATGAAAATCCCTAAAACAACATTTCTAATCCTCATAAATTTTCTGGAAATTTTTTAAAACTTATTCCTAGTTTTTTCTAATTAATTTTCCTTTCAAAAATTCAACTTAATTACTTTCTCATCAAATTTCCAAAATAAAAATTCATAAACGTAAACTATTCATTTTTTATGTATTTCTAGATATTTTTCCAGAATTTTATCCATCTTATTTCTATTTTTACTCTATTTTTCTTTATTTCCAGTATATAAAAATAATAAAAATTATCTCTAGTCATCTTCTCCGGCGCCGGCACACCGAAAAATTAAACTGACTATACCAAAAGATAGTTTATCTTGAGTTTATCACTCTGGCCAAATTTGAGGTTGAAATAACATTTGGAAGACCTCCCTCCGAGTAAAAATCAGTCCGGCTCCGGCGAGATTCGATTTTTTCGGAGAAACTCCATCACCCCTCAAATGAACTCCAAAATTCCTCAAACTTTCCAGAAATGATCTTCACCTCATGGGCAACAAAAGCCTTATGGTTTGGTGCATCAATTTGTTCAAAAATGAGGTCGATTTGAAGCTCAAATCTTGCAAAACTCTAAGTCACCATATCCTATATTTATAGGTGATTTCGGGCCCTTAAATGACAGATCTCGCTTCAATCAAGGCCTCTGATGTCCCCTCTTACCCTTAATAAGTCCAAAATCCACTTAAAGAGCTCTATTTTCGTGATTGAAGTGGCTAAACTTATGGCCACTTTTTTTTCAATTTTCGGCCATTCCATTGCTTGTTGTTGGTCAAGCCCTTTTATAAAATATTCTCCCTGAGCAAACCTCGTGCCATCCCTATGGCCAATTTCGATGATTTGATAGGTTGGTCAGCCATGGTTGTTTGGAGGTTTTCTTAAAATTGCACTTTGGCCCCTTAAACTTTAGCTTTCTCACTTTGGCCCATTTCACCAAGCCCCTCGACTTTTGATAATTTCTTTCAAGACCCTCAAGTCCTAAAACATCAATTTAACCCTTGAGGATTCCGAAAAAATATCGTTTCAGTCTCTTTCGAGTAATTTCAAAAAACTGCACTTAGGCCCGAATCTCTGTTTTGGCCCTAAACCTTTTCGTTTCTTCCTGAAACCACTGAAGGTTTGTTCCTTATGAAAAATTGAAGCCCCCTTAATCTTCTGTTGACTTCTCGGAAGTCGTCTATAACGATTTGGTATTGCAGCCTAATTGGTAGCTATATTTTAACTGTACCGAAAATTATTCCCGATCTCATTTCTTTCTATGCCATAAATCATGCCTTGAAATACTCATCACAGCCATATCATTTTTCTTTGGCATCTCAACTCCAAGACACTCCCTGCAGTCGATTCGGTCATCATACGGTAATAAATTACCCTTGTACCCTCAATTTATCCTTAAATTCTATTTTTGCCCCAAGATAAATTACCCTTGAATTCTTTAGAATTTCTTGGGTATTACATTTACCCTGAAATATCCCGCATCGAGCGATAGGAAAGACCAGAACAACTTACCTTGATGGGCCTACACGAACTTCCCAGGGGGTCACCCATCCTTGAAGTGCTCCCAGCTCAAGCACGCTTAACCTCAGAGTTCCTTGCCTACATTCAGCCCAAAAGGTATCCAGTTGATGTTGTTTCCTTCCTTACTTATCCTCAATATATACTATTCTCATCTGGTCTCCCGGGGTATTACATTCTCCCCCCTTGAGCACATGATGTCCTCGTCATGCGACCTTACAACTGGTCCCAGATCTTATCCCCTTGGGGGCTGCCATCCTAGAAGCCTACCAGAAGCCGCTCCTTGAACAGGCCCTCGAGCCTCGGTGCCACTTCCCGCCCTCATTGGACCGCCTTCACCAAGGGTCGGCTCTGATACCACCTGAAACATCTCGCATCGAGTGATAGGAAGGACCGGAACAACTTATCCTAATAGGCCTTCACGAACTTTCCAAGGGGTTACCCATCCTTGAACTGCTCCTAACTCAAGCACGCTTAACCCCGGAGTTCCTTGCCTACATTCAGCCCAAAAGGTATCCAGCTGGTGTTGTTTCATTCCTTACTTATCCTCGATATATACTATTCTCATCTGGGCTCTAGGGGTATTACAAGAGCACCTGGCACGGGACGAGGTGGCCATAGCCCGGCAGGTTGGCTCCATATTTATTTTGAGGTTTGTTTATGTGATACACTTTGGCATATGTTGATTGATAGCTTGCGAGCCTATGAGGTTTATTATTGATATTAAATTTATATGCACGTTTGTATAATAGTACATGGTGGCATGATACATTTAACTTGGAATTAATCAAGTCTTAAATTGTGAATCTTGTATACAACTGTCGAGCTCTGGATTACTCTCTTTTGGTGTCACCTCATTATTGGTTCCTGTGCATCGTTTATTATCTTAGAACTTGCTGAGTCTTGTGGCTTACTTGATCTTCTTTGTCATTCTAGGTAAAGGGAAAGCTATTATTAGGGGTGAGTCCAGTGGGACTAAGGCCTAAGGATAGTTGTGTACGGGGACGCGTCCTAACTTGAAGATCCTATTTAGCATTTTAGTGAGACTTGAGACGAACTTATTCTTATTTTGGACAGTTAATATTAGAGTCTCTTATCTATTTTGCAGGGCCATCGAGCCCGAACTCTTGAGCTATTGGAAGTGTAATTGAACTTAATTTAGTTTTCACTGCTAATGAATGAAATGAGTTGTCTGTTTATTTATGGTCTGTTCTATATCATCCTTGTGATGACCTCCTTTCGAATATCCTATGCTAGCGGGAATATTCAAGAGTGGGCCCTTACACTACCTTTATGGTGATATGGTCAATATTAGACCGGGAGGTGCTATGACACACACCAAGAGGGGGCTGAATTGGTTATATTAAAAATTTCTTTTGAGAAACAGAGATGTCTGTTAAGACCACGTATTCGTTAAACCTCAAGACTTTGAAATGGCACAATGAGGTACCAATTGTGTAAAGGCAATCTCGTTTTGTGAAAAGTAAATATGAAATCTTATGAATGAATGAACGAATTAAATAGGGATAAAAAAGCTAATATGAACAAATAAAAACATGAAGCATAGGAGACAAAAGATTTATAGTGGTTCGGCTTTCCAAGCCTAGTCCACTACCTTAGCTACCCACTAAGGATTTTGAACTAACTTCATTATCAACCCCTTACTCAACATGAGTAGATCCTTTAGTCCACGACTACGAAAATTACAAAGCCTCCCACTCAAATGGGCCTTCTAGCTACACAAGGTAGGAAATACAGGAAATATAATAAAGAGAGGATCTAAGAGATAAATCTCTTAGTTACAATGTCTCTCAAAAATGATACAAGGCTTAAATGAAAGTATACAGATTAAGATCATAGCCTTGAAGAGAGAAAATAGAAGCACAGTCAAAGTAAATAGAAATGAGTAAAAAATGTAAGCTTAATTCAATTCGTTCCCATCCATTAGCCTTCTCTAAATCATCCTTTATGTGTATTTATAATCATCCCAAAAGATTAAAGAGAAATGTAGTTGTTTGAGACCGTTGGGATTTGAAAAACTAGTCGTTACAAAATTCTGTGAAACAAACAGTCGACAAACAAAATTGGTTAGTGGACTATATTTTCAAATAAAACTAAGTATAGTCGACAGACAAGAAGACATAGTCGACTATTCTCGAACACAAACTCCTGATAGTCGACAAATACATTCACATAGTTAACAGATCCAAAAATACAAAGAAATTTTATAACATCATATGCATACATAGTTGACAGAATGAAAATCATAGTCGACTATCCTTACATAATAGTCGACAGAGTAGAATATAGTTGATAGAATGCCATACATAGTTAACAGAACATACAGGCATAGTCGACTATCCTCAAGAACATAGTTGACTATTTACAGGCATAGTCGACAGACCAATCATACATAGTCTACTATTTCACAAGGAAAAACTCAAACTAAACTGATAACATGTAGAAGAATACTTGATTGATACAAAACATCACAACATATTTACATTTCTTTAGTTTAAGTAAATGTTCTCATTTTGTTTAATTTATATTTTACCTTCCATTTATTTTAATACATTAATGTAAATAAGAAAGCACCCCCCTATTTGGATTCAATAAAAATATCCAAAAAATCAAAGTCTATAACCATAAGAAAATAGAATTTTGATTAAAAATAGAATTTTGATTTTAGTACAAACTTGGGATTTAGCAAATTTGTCACCTCCAAAATACATACTTTCTATTTCTTGAAAAATTCATTAAAAATCATTTTAAAACTAATAGATATTAGTTATCGAAATACCGAGAGATAGTTTTTCAAAATGAACACACTTTCAAAAACATGTTCTAGTTGGTCTTTTGCCTTAGAATTATTTTAACCAACGATTTCAAGGCTAGTTTTGAAAAACACCTTAGGAGATCCTTTTAAATCTTTAATACTTGTTCTTGCAAATCTCCATATGTATAAGAATGAAATTAACTTGGTTTTCATTTGAACAAAATAAAACTTGATGTTGAAATTGATTTATGTTGAAAACCATAAGCTCGACCTCATGACTTAGGGATAAACAAAGTATTATTTTTCATCATCAAAACTAAGTATAAGGGTAAAACATCAGTCAATGGTGACAAGGGCCTAAGGTATGTGTTCTTGCAGAAGAAGCTAGACATATGGCAGTGATAGTAAATGATAGTTCTTGGAGGACTATGACAAGACCGTGCAGTTTCACTCAAGGCGTGCCCATGTGGGGCTTAACACTTAGTATAGGAGTGAGCCTACTATGTGATCCGATTGATGGTGACAGCTTGTGTGATGACTGATGGTGAATGTAGTGCCTAAGAGGAACTAATTTAATGGTTGCAGGTCGATAGTCAACTGGATCTGAAGAACGAAACATGTGAGGCAATGGAATCCTAGTGGGTAAGATTTTGGGTGGTAGAACACAACCAATCCAAAGCCTTGATGACAAGTTGTGTGATGGAAATCTTAGTTTAAGGTAGAGTTTGTGTACCTAAACCACAAGAATTGCTTGTTAGGTCGTAGCGACCATAGAGGGAGTGATAAGATACCTAGTCAACAGAGTTTGTGACTATGGTTTAGTGTGCCAAGTGGGCTTGGAGACTTAGGGGTTGTGGACTCAGAGTGAACCTAAGGAAAGGTTTGCATGAGGGGTACCATAGAGGTTAACATTGTTTTTGTTAAAACCTGATAGATGATTAGAAAGTTATACGTGACTAAATGTGCAAAGCCACTATGAATCTTGGGATTTAGGCCAAGAATTTTGAGGAGCCTAGCGAGTTCGAGGATTTGAAAAATACTAAGTGTATGCAAGGAAGGCACGCCTCAAAGCTAACTCCCAATAGGCTAAAGGGCGACCTTAGCTTTTTGGCCACCCATACGAGAACCTTGGCCATGTGATGGGGTGAGAGAGGTGTGATGGCTACCCAAAAGTCTGGTAGGCCCAGAACCTTAGCCATGATAAGGTGAGGAAGGTGTGAATGCTACCCAAAAGTCCTATAGGCAAGGTGGGTAACCCCAGGTTCGTCGATGGAGATGGGTGTGTGAATGCTAGCCCTAAATGGGGGTAAGGGAGGTGTGAATGCTACCCAAAAGTTCGGTTAGCCTGAAGTAATTAAGGAATAAGGTTTCTAGACTATCTGAACTAAGGTAAGGATAGTGCCTTGGATTTTGGAATTCAGGTGAGGTTAGCTTAAGGAAACAACTCATGGGAACGAGTCATGTCAATTTGGTGTCAAGTTAGCTTATAAAGTGGCCAAGGTGAAGTCTTGAGCCTAGTAGAGGTTTCGAGTTGAAAATTTTGATTGTTCATGACTTGGGACATGATGTATAAAGTCATTGAGATGATAGTATATACGTGTAAAGAAGACACGCGATGATAAAAAATCTGGGTACAATATGTGAAATGGGACATGTGATACCTAATGCCTTAGGCAACTGTATGGGACCCAAATCGTTTCGAGATAGCCGAAAGGAGGATCTTTGGAAGATTTATGATTCTGAGGAGTATGGCTCAAACCATAGTGAAATTTCGTTGGGAACCAAACCGATGAGATGTCGGATGGTGATTTCAACACCTATGGGGAGGAATATGCAATCCTCAAAGATGAGTAACCTGAGGATCCATGAGGTGTAGAGCTGAGACTAATATTAAAAGAAGTATCAGGAGTGACGGAAGTTGAGACAATTGCGACTCTCTGAGATGGGACAAGAAGATCTAGCATACAATAATGCCATGGGTGTAACAGCCCATTACTTATTCAGGGCGTGTTATGCCTTAGAAAATTTGGTCATTTTTTTTTTTAAACATTATTTTAAAATTCCCTAAGACCGTGTCTAGTGCCAGATAAAATATCTAGACTAGAAATAAATGTAAAGCGGAAGCTGAATCGAACCTGCTCATGAAAATACATAATTTAATAACTGTACATGGCATCAAATACAAATACATAAGCGTTTGAGAACAATATTCACAAATCTTAAACTAATCATATTACAACTTGGTACGTTTACTTGCATCTCGATGTCTATGTCACTACACATCACCTGTCTCTGAACCATCCCTACAAGTCCCGGTTGGAACGTTGAATGTTCCAAGGGCGAACCCATGTTAGATGATGAATCATCTAAGTAAGAATACCAATGCAATGTCATGAGTGTATGTAATGTCTTTCCTCGTAGGTGTCAACTGCACCCCTCATGCTGCCTACCATTTTAGCGGCCACCTCTTTCGAAGCCGGGGTGTATGGGTGCACCCTTGGTAAGGCCAGCGGTGCCAGTTCGTACTCCCTACGGCCTCATATGCGTGTGATCAACAGTATCATCGTGCATATATGCATTTCATAGTCATGTAATTGATGCAATCTACGTGATGATTCATATCATAGCATGTCAATATGATAAAAACATTTACATTTACAATTGTATTAAATTTAGGCGGCATACTTACTGTTAATCTGTCTCGAACTATGTGTCAAGTGGCTATCCCTTAGTTTCCTTGCTCACAAAGACCCCTACAACATAAATTTATTTTTAGAATACCATTTGCTAGTTTTTTTTTTTTTCATAATTTCTTCCATTTTTCTTTTATTTCTAAGCTTTATTTCTTCCAAAATTACATAATAAATATATAGGCTTCATGAACTTTACTTTTTTTTTTTTTTTTACCAACATTCCTTAAATAATATTCTTAGCATTCTGGAATTTTTCTTGTAATTTTATAACCTTAAATTCCTAATTTTCCTTATTTTATAATAGCTAAATATGTAATTATTACATAATAATTACCTAATTTTTCAATTTATTAAATTTATCTTCACTAATATTTCTTAAATAACAATTACAATATTCTGAAATTTTCTTGAAGTTTTCAGAATTAAAATCCTATTTTTTCTTTATTTCCATAATAGAAAAATCTATTTAAATTACATAGTAATTACCTAAAATTTCATTTTATTCCATTTTTTTTCACTAACATTTCTTAAATAATACTTCTAACATTCTAAATTTTTTTTTTTTGAATTTTCAGACTTAAAATCCTATTTTTCTTTATTTCTATAATAGGATAATCTACTTAAATTACATAAAAATTTCCTAATATTTTATTTTATTCGATTTCTTTTCATTAATAACTCTTAAATAATGCTTCTAACATTCTAAAATTTTCTGGAAATTTTTTGAATTAAAATCCTATTTTTTCTTTATTTCCATAATAGAAAAAACTACTTAAATAATTAATTAATTTACCATTTCCAGAAAATTATATATTAAATAAATCATAAACATTATTTCAAACTTAGAAATAAAATTTTCAAAATTTTATTTTATTTATTTTATTATTTTTTTCTTTTCTTTTCTTTTCTTTTCTTTTCTTTTTATTTTTATTTTTCTAATTTCTCTGGCGGGCGCGTGGCAGCCACGCGCCTTCTTCCTACTCGTGGGTGCGTGGTTGCACGCGCCCGTCTTCTTCGTCTTCTCTGGCGGCTGGACACGCCGCCGGTGACGCTGCCGACTCGAGAAGCTTTGAACGAAGCTTCTAATCCCCCATATCCGACCCCCCGAACATCATAAAGACCTTAAATTCGAGAAAAATTGTAAGAAAATACCTCGATTCGACCGAATAGTCCTCGGCTCCGGCGAGTAGCACGATTTTCTGGCGATCTCGATTCCCTCCTCTTCGTCGCTCCGTTGGCCACCAAACTTCCCAGAAACGTTGCCCACACTTCGAAGATTTCAACCCCACTCTCAAAACTCTCCAACTCTGCCCAAAACGAGTGATCTATGAAGTGGAATTCTCGGATGAAGAAGGCTGCTCGAAACCGGCTATTTATAGCCAAAACTCCGCCGCGAACGTTCCATCGAGACACCCACGTGTCCGGGAAGCCATTCCGATGGTCACTTCGGCATTTAATGCCCCCCCTTACCCTGAAACCCATTTGCAGGCGCGGCCAGAGCATGGCCGCGCGCTGCTTCTGCAAAATCCAATTTTTTGGATTTTTTTTTAATATATATATACATTTAGTATTATATATATATATACATACGTTTTAACATTTAGCATTTACACAACATATTTACATTATAATTTCATTTAATTCTTTTAATCCTAAATCAAATTTATATATTTATTTATATTTTTATAAGTACACTTTTAATTAACTAAATTAATTACATCTCTAATAAATCATTTAACATAACTAAATTAATTTTATTTATAACACTTAGGGTATTACATTCTCCCCTCCTTACAAAAATTTCGTCCTCGAAATTTGATTATTCCTCACTCATACTAACTATAGGGTCTTTAAACAAGTATGGAAAATTGAGTTTCATGTCTTCTTCTCGTTCCCAAGTTATTTCTTCGCTTACGGGGTTTCTCCACAAAACTTGCACTAGGGGTATTGACTTATTCCTTAGGACTTGATCCCTGCGATCCAAAATACTAACTGGTTTTTCTATGTACGAAAGATTTTCTTGAATCTCGATAGCTTTAGCTGGCATTATCTGGGAAGAATCTGGCTCATGCTTTCGCAATTGCGATACGTGAAACACGTCATGGAGGTTTGAAAGAGCCAAGGGTAGAGCGAGTCGGTAAGCGACAGGTCTAATTCTTTCCACTATATCGTACGGCCCTATATATCGAGGGCTTAACTTACCCTTTTTCTTGTTGCTTCTAGTTACCATTCTTAGTGGAGATATCTTCAGATATACTTTGTCGCCTACTTGAAACTCCAATTTCCTTCTCCTTGTATCTGCGTATGACTTCTGGCGACTCTGAGCTTCCTTAATTCTTTCTTGAATGATTTTTATCTTTTCTGTCATTTTCTGAACTATCTCGGGGCCCAAAATTTGCCGTTCACCTACTTCAGTCCAGCATACCGGGGATCTACATTTTCGGCCATATAAGGCTTCATAGGGAGCCATTCCAATCCTGCTGTGGTAGTTGTTATTGTAAGCGAATTCTACTAATGGTAAATGCTCTTCCCAGCTACCTGGAAAATCAATCGTGCAAGCTCGCAGCATATCTTCCAGGGTTTGAATGGTCCTCTCTGATTGACCATCTGTCTGGGGATGATAGGCTGTACTTAGCCTAAGTTGAGTACCCAAACTCTCTTGCAGACTTCCCCAAAACCTAGAAGTGAATCTTGGGTCACGGTCTGATACAATGCTTACTGGCACTCCGTGTAGTCTGACAATTTCATTCACATACAGTTGAGCTAATTTGCTGATTGGTTGACTTACCCTTATGGCCAAGAAATGAGCAGACTTAGATAGTCTGTCAACTATCACCCAGATAGCATCGTTTCCCTTAGGACTCCTTGGCAGTCCAGTCACGAAATCCATCGTGATGTGCTCCCATTTTCATTCTGGAACTTCCAATGGTTGCAAGCTTCCACCAGGCTTTTGGTGCTCGATCTTAATTCTCTGGCAAGTGTCACATCGACTGACGTACCTTGCCACACTTTTCTTCATTCCTGGCCACCAATACACAGCCTTCAAGTCCTGGTACATCTTGGTGGCTCCAGGGTGGATCGAGTACCTGGATCGATGAGCTTCTCCCAAAATTGTTTGTCGCAATTCCCTCACACGAGGCACATAAATTCTTCCTTGAAACCAAAGGATGTTTTCTCTTACCTCGAATTCTGGTTTCTTTGCTTGCCCGTACTCGTCAACCCACATTTTGATTCGGGAGTCTTCGGGGTAGACTTGTCGTATCTGATTCATCAATTCTGGTTGGACCATGAGACTAGCTATATAGGCTGAGTTTCCTTGAGAGGTTACTCCTACCGTCATCAAGCTAAATGCTTCGACTAGCTTTCATTCTGCAACCATCATCTCAGCTACATAAGTGGTTTCTTTTCTGCTTAAGGCATCTGCCACCACGTTAGCTTTACCGGGATGGTACTGAATAGAACAGTCATAATCTTTTAACAGTTTCATCCATCTTCGTTGCCTCATGTTTAACTCTTTCTGTGAGAAGACGTATTGTAGGCTCTTATGATCAGTAAAAATTTTGAACTTCTCACCATACAAATAATGTCTCCAAATTTTTAGAGCAAATACCACTGCGGCCAATTCCAAATCATGAGTCGGGTAATTTCTTTCATGGTTCTTTAGCTGACAAGATCCATAGGCAATGACTCTCCCGTGCTGCATCAGCACACACCCTAAACCGTCTCTTGAGGCGTCCGTGTAGACCATGAAACCTCCTGATCCATTTGGCATAGCCAAGACTGGAGCAGTTGTCAGCTTAGCCTTAAGTTTCTAAAAACTTTCTTCGCATCGCTCGTTCCAGTCGAACTTTACCCCCTTCTGAGTTAACTTGGTAAGGGATGTCGCAATCCTTGAAAATTCTTCCACAAATTTTCTATAGTACCCTGCTAGTCCCAGGAAACTCTTAACCTCAGTAACTGATTGGGGTTGCTTCCAATTTGTCACAGCTGCAGTCTTGACTGGGTCAACTGATAGTCCTTCGGCCGATATCACATGTCCCAAAAATGCCACCTGGTACAACCAAAATTCACATTTTGAGAACTTGGCATACAACTTATGTTCTTGCAATGTCTGCAATATTATCCTTAAATGTGATTCGTGTTCTTCTTCCGAGGGAGAGTATATCAGTATGTCGTCTATAAACACGATCACAAACTTGTCCAGGAACGGCCGAAAGACTCGATTCATAGTGTCCATAAAAGCTGCTGGAGCATTAGTTAGTCCGAACGGCATCACCAAAAATTCATAATGCCCATATCGAGAACGGAATGTTGTCTTCGACACGTCTTCGGCCTTGATCCTTAATTGATAGTATCCTGATCTTAGGTCAATTTTTGAGAAGACCTTGGCCCCTTGCAATTGATAGAACAGCTCCTCGATTCTGGGGAGTGGGTACTTGTTCTTGACCGTTATCTTGTTGAGCTGTTGATAATCGATACACATCCTCAGGCTCCCGTCCTTTTTCTTGACAAAAAGTACTGGTGCTCCCCATGGCGACATGCTTGGTCTGATGAATCCTTTGTCTAACAGTTCTTGAAGTTGGGCCTTTAACTCTCTCAATTCTGCAGGAGCCATTTTATACGGGGGTATCGATACCAGACCTGCTCCTAGTACGATTTCTATCAAGAACTCGATCTCTCGCTGGGGCGGTAATCCAGGCAATTCTTCGGGAAACACATCCCCAAATTCTTTAACGAGCCGCACTTCTTCGATTTGTAAGGGCTCCTTACTTTTCTCTTGAACACAGGTCAAATATCCTTGTGCCCCTTGACGTAATAGTCTCTCAGCCTTCAGAGCCGAGATCAATTTCTGTTCACCTACCTTTCTTTGTCCTCGAAACTTGACGTTCAAGTCGCCACTCTTAAGGTAGACTGTCTTAGCTTTACAGTCCAATGTGGCGTTGTACCTTGTTAGGAAGTCCATTCCTAGAATTACATCAAAATCTTGGAATTCTAGAAGAATTAGATCCACTGAAAACTCAACCTCTCCTATTTGAATCTTTCTATCTCTGTACCCTGACGAAGCTTCTTGAGACTTTCCCATTGGGGTTGCGACAATTACTCGACAATTCAAATTTTCTGGTTTGTCTCCTACTACTTTAGCAAATGCATGCGAAATAAATGAGTGACTTGCACCTGAATCTATTAATGCATGCATGGGGATGCCAGATAGGAACATAATACCTTCAATTACTATTGGATCCTCGGCCACCTCCTGCCGTGTCAGATGAAACACTCTCCCTTGATGTGCTCTGGCATTTCCAAACGTCCCCTGGGGTTGACTTATCAGTCGCGGCTTGGGACAGTCCTTCGCGAAGTGGCCCGTCTGCTGGCAGTTGAAACAAGTAATTCCTTTCTTTGGGCAGTTTTGGTTGAGATGCCCAATTTCCCCACAGTTGTAACAACCCTTTGTCCCAAACTGGCACGGCTTTCCAGGGTGCTGTTTTTGGCATTTTGCGCATGGGGTGCCGGGTTTGAACTTCGGCTTCTGGGGTTCTAGCTTCTTGCCTGCCCTGTGGCTGCTTCCCTGCTGAATTTCTCCTTGGATAGCGTCGATCCGGCTCAGATTAGCCTCAGTGTTATAGGCTTGTAGTACCGCGTCTGCATAGGTCTGGGTACTTGCACTACTCATCGCTCTCTGAAGCTTCAAATTTAACCCTCCTAAAAATTTCTGAGCCTTGATCCTTTCGTCTCCCTCATAAATCGGCATGTATCGGATCAACCGACTGAAAGTGTCCTCGTACTGGGCAACAAACATATCCCCAGTCTATCTCAGCTCCATGAATTCTCTTTCTTTCTTCATTCTTAAGTTCAGAGGGAAGTATTTCTCGTTAAAAAGTTCCTTAAACCTTTCCCAAGTGACGTAAGGTGCCCTGGCTCGAGGGGTCATTGTTCTCTTGACTCCTCACCACCATTTGTCTGCCTCTCCTTGCAACATAAAGGTGGCATAGTTAACTTTCTCTTCTTCGCTGCAGTGAAGGTGGTCCAGCAATTTTTCTGTTTGCTCGATCCAATATTCCACCTCACTAGGGTCGACACCAATCTTTCCCTGAAAGGCGGGAGGGTTCTATAGTCGATATAAGTCAAGCATGTTGGCCGTGTGGCTATCTCTAGAGTGGGTCTCGTGTATGAAACCCACTACACTTCCCAGAATTTGCTCCATCTGATCCAGTCTGCTACTCCCAGTATCTTGGCTGGAGTCGCCTTCTGGGTGTCTGCTGGTATTTCCCTCGGTGTTACCAGCTTGGGAGTTGGGCGTCCCAGGCCCAACTGCTAACCTTCTTTGAGTGTTCACCATCTGAAAGGAAATAGCACTCGAGATTAGCCAACAAGATCTTACCATCCGATTAGTTCTATATTATACATTCAACTACAAAACGTTATATGTACATGTTACATATTTACATAGATTATACATAACATTATACAAGTCATGCAAGTGGTAGAGTGCGTCTAAGATGGATCTACTTTGGTCCTGACGACCTCCAGATCCAAACATTCTCTTCATCTTCAGAGTCACATGGGGGTGCCTCAGGGTCGTTCACTATTTCCTCAACCTCCTCCTCGTCCTCCGAGTCTGAGGCCTCAAAGTCATCCTCGGCCCAGAACACGGGTATGCCATCATCGTTATCTTCTTCCTCTTCTTCTTCTTCTTCCGCATTCACTGGATTTATCACTTCTTCTGGCTCGGCTGGGTCTTCCACGTCTTCCTCCTCTCCCTCTTCAAGTGGCTCCTCCATGTCTTCATCGAACTCGTCTGATGGCACTGGCTCGTACATTTCTACCAATAACTCACGAGTCCGAATACAGTAATGATGGAAATCCGGGAACTGCTCGTCTTGATGCCGGACCCATTCTGCGAATTCCTGCAGCCCACCTTCTAATATACCGATCATCATATCTATCTGAAACTGAGTGAGATTGGGCCAAAGTCGATAACTCGGGGGCACATCGTCAATAATCTCCTCCATCCGGACGAGGTGTTCCAGGATTCCTTCGTTTGGCTCTAGGACCCGGTGTGCTAGACGATGAGCCCAGTGATCAACCAAGACCTGTTCTGAGAAATTGCCAGCCATCTGCCATAACAACTTCCGTTAGTACCCCTAACTGTCTTTGAGTTGGTACTTTCACCAGTTAGGTCTAGTCTAAATTTTCCTTCCTAGGTATTATTCTAAGTTGGGCTCTAATACCAACTGTAACAGCCCATTACTTATTCAGGGCGTGTTATGCCTTAGGAAATTTGGTCATTTTTTTTTTAAAACATTATTTTAAAATTCCCTAAGACCGTGTCTAGTGCCAGATAAAATATCTAGACTAGAAATAAATGTAAAGCGGAAGCTGAATCGAACCTGCTCATGAAAATACATAATTTAATAACTGTACATGGCATCAAATACAAATACATAAGCGTTTGAGAACAATATTCACAAATCTTGAACTAATCATATTACAACTTGGTACGTTTACTTGCATCTCGATGTCTGTGTCACTACACATCACCTGTCTCTAAACCATCTCTACAAGTCCCGGCTGGAACGTTGAATGTTCCAGGGGCGAACCCAAGTTAGATGATGAATCATCTAAGTAAGAATACCAATGCAATGTCATGAGTGTATGTAATGTCTTTCCTCGTAGGTGTCAACTGCACCCCTCATGCTGCCTACCATTTTAGCGGCCACCTCTTTCGAAGCCGGGGTGTATGGGTGCACCCTTTGTAAGGCTAGCGGTGCCAGTTTGTACTCCCTACGGCCTCATATGCGTGTGATCAACAGTATCATCGTGCATGTATGCATTTCATAGTCATGTAATTGATGCAATCTACGTGATGATTCATATCATAGCATGTCAATATGATAAAAACATTTACATTTACAATTGTATTAAATTTAGGCAGCATACTTACTATTAATCTGTCTCGAACTATGTGTCAAGTGGCTATCCCTTAGTTTCCTTGCTCACAAAGACCCCTACAACATAAATTTATTTTTAGAATACCATTTGCTAGTTTTTTTTTTCATAATTTCTTCCATTTTTCTTTTATTTCTAAGCTTTATTTCTTCCAAAATTACATAATAATTATATAGGCTTCATGAACTTTACTTTTTCTTTTTTTTTTTACCAACATTCCTTAAATAATATTCTTAGCATTCTGGAATTTTTCTTGTAATTTTATAACCTTAAATTCCTAATTTTCCTTATTTCATAATAGCTAAATATGTAATTATTACATAATAATTACCTAATATTTCAATTTATTAAATTTATTTTCACTAATATTTCTTAAATAACAATTAAAATATTCTGAAATTTTCTTGAAATTTTCAGAATTAAAATCCTATTTTTTCTTTATTTCCATAATAGAAAAATCTATTTAAATTACATAGTAATTACCTAAAATTTCATTTTATTCCATTTCTTTTCACTAACATTTCTTAAATAATACTTCTAACATTCTAAATTTTTTTTTTTTTGAATTTTCAGACTTAAAATCCTATTTTTCTTTATTTCTATAATAGGATAATCTACTTAAATTACATAACAATTTCCTAATATTTTATTTTATTCGATTTATTTTCATTAATAACTCTTAAATAATGCTTCTAACATTCTAAAATTTTCTGGAAATTTTTTGAATTAAAATCATATTTTTTCTTTATTTCCATAATAGAAAAAAATACTTAAATAATTAATTAATTTACCATTTCCAGAAAATTATATATTAAATAAATCATAAACATTATTTCAAACTTAGAAATAAAATTTTCAAAATTTTATTTTATTTATTTTTTTTTTTCTTTTCTTTTCTTTTCTTTTCTTTTCTTTTTATTTTTATTTTTCTAATTTCTCTGGCGGGCGCGTGGCAGCCACGCGCCTTCTTCCTACTCGCGGGCGCGTGGCTGCACGCGCCCGTCTTCTTCGTCTTCTCCGGCGGCTGGACACGCCGCCGGTGACGCTGCCGACTCGAGAAGCTTCGAACGAAGCTTCTAATCCCCCATATCCGACCCCCCGAACATCATAAAGACCTTAAATTTGAGAAAAATTGCAAGAAAATACCTCGATTCGGCCGAATAGTCCTCAGCTCCGGCAAGTAGCGCGATTTTCCGACGATCTCGATTCCTTCCTCTTCGTCGCTCCGTTGGCCACCAAACTTCCCAGAAACGTTGCCCACACTTCGAAGATTTCAACCCCACTCTCAAAACTCTCAAACTCTGCCCAAAACGAGTGATCTATGAAGTGGAATTCTCGGATGAAGAAGGCTGCTCGAACCCGGCTATTTATAGCGAAACTCCGCCGCGAACGTTCCATCGAGACACCCAAGTGTCCGGGAAGCCATTCCGATGGTCACTTCGGCATTTAATGCCCCCCCTTACCCTGAAACCCATTTGCAGGCGCGGCCAGAGCATGGCCGCGTGCTGCTTCTGCAAAATCCGATTTTTCGGATTTTTTTTTAATATATATATACATTTAGTATTATATATATATACATACGTTTTAACATTTAGCATTTACACAACATATTTACATTATAATTTCATTTAATTCTTTTAATCCTAAATCAAATTTATATATTTATTTATATTTTTATAAGTACACTTTTAATTAACTAAATTAATTACATCTCTAATAATTCATTTAACATAACTAAATTAATTTTATTTATAACACTTAGGGTATTACAATGGGTGTGTGGCTTGTAACAACGGATCTGAGCCTAAGGACCAAGGCAGAGGACTAGTGATGGGCTCATGACTATTGATGACTGCAGCAGCTTGTGAGCTGGCTCACAGTAGGGGTGTGAGACCCATGAGTCAGAGCTACATAGTGAATTGCAGAGACGATCAGATGCCAAGGTTTAGGTGGCAACGTGGCTGTTATGTTTGGACTAGAATCCAAATCCCAAGGGACCAGAGCTTTGTGATATGATCCTTAAACTGTCTATGAAAAGGTTGAAAGTTTGTTGAGAATGGAAAACTATTGTCAGAGATTCGTGAAGAGATTTTCCTAAATAGTTGTATCCATGACAAGACTCATGAGGAGAGTCAATGAAAGTGGTCTTCCAGATTCAGGAGAGCTTGTGAGAGCTCAAAGGTTTGGGTTGTGTGTTAATGCAAATGAGTGATCATGTGTGGATCACGTTGAAGTACAAGGAGAACTACCAAATGTATGACTTGGAGCTGGAAATTGAGGTATGTGCTCTTGAGGTTATGGAGGCACTATCGGTATGGTGAGACGTTTGAGGTGCTCACAGACCACAAAAGTCTGAGGTATGTGTTCTCGCAGAGAGAGCTGAACATGAGGCAGCAACGGTGGACGGAGTTCCTAAAGGACTACGATTGTACCATCGTGTATCACCTGGAGCGTGCCAATGTGGTGGTTGGGTTGATAGCCTAGGAGTGGCTGCTAATTAAGGCTTTTAGCCTGATGTCGATGAGTGTAGTACCGAAGGGTTCGTCCGTCCTAATAACTGGCATAGCGTTCGACTAGAATCTAGATATCGAGATACGAGAGGCTAGTGGGGGTGATCGGTGTATACATTTATGGATATATGAGTGTGGCCAGCCCAAGGGTCTTGATTTTTGCGATGTGAGATGGCATTCTCAAGTTTGAGGGTAGGATGTACGTGCCTAAAGTTTGGGAGGAGCACCTACCATTGGTAGAGTTCGCATATAATAATAGTTACCATAGTAGCGTCGGGATGGCTCCTTATGTGGTTTATGGTGGGAGAGCACTGTCAGTTGCCCGATATACCAAAACTATCGACCATTGGACCCTCAAACAAGCAGTCCCTACGGTTGAACCGAGTGGGTGGGGTAGTCCATACCCAGGCGAGGAATGTTAGGACCACCAGAGGTGAGGAGGCTTGTGTCAGCGAGTGCGCTAGATTCTTTGGGGGAATAGCGATCCCATATCGAACCAACAGGGGGGATGCTAGATGTATGGGTGTTAGCTGTCGACTGTTGAGGCATGGTTGTCAGCCATTCTTGTTTGTTCACCATCAAAACTTAGATTGGAAATTCAGGATTTTATGGATTATGAGATTTGTCTTATCTTATGAAATGGTTTATTTTGATCTTTGGAGATTGTGAATATGAGCCAAATTTCGAGGAGGAAATTCTTTTAAGAGGGGGAGAATGTAATACCCCATATTTTCGTGAGGTTGCCACATATTTTAAGTGAATTTAAAATACTGAAAAAGTGGTTTGATAGTAAAATAAATTGCCGAATCAACGGCAGGAAGCGCCCTGGAGCGTAAATACCAGAGGATAAGGGTATGGCATTGACGAGCGTCTCGAGATGAGATTTATGACGCCAAAAGAAATCAAATCCAGGACAGTTTTTGGTACAGTTGTAATTCAGGTTGAAAAACTGAATGATCGTAAGAGACATCCAGGAAGTCAACGGAACCCTGAGGAGGGCTCCGATTTACATAAGAATCAACCCTGAAGTGGTTTTAGAATGAAACAAAGGTCCTGAGAGGGCGTAGAGATGAAATTGTCCTTATTGAGTAAGCCTTGAGTTATTAATTTTGGATTTTAACTATCTCGATGAGAATTAATTTGATGTTTAAGGGTGTAATTACAATTAGAGAGTTATCCAAACGAAATAAGGATGAAATTAAGAGTTCATATGGTAAAATATCAAAGGTTGAGTAATTGAAATAAGGGCCAAAATGGCATTTGGAAGAAACTTGGGATATTAGCTTTGGATTTCAAAATTTATTTCATTCTAGTTTTTAGTCACTTTGGATTTCAAAAATCAATCCAATATGGCTTTGAATTTCAAGCAACGTTCAATTCTAACTTTGAGTCTTTGGAGTTCAAAGCTTATTAAGGGACAAGTGGCGACATGTGATTGGTCTAATGAATCTATAAATAAGGCCATGGGGTTATTCTCAAATCATTCCAAGTGACTTGAGGATGAGGGATTCTAAGGTGAGGATCCTATTCTTGAGAGAAGGGAGAAAATTCTACAAAAAGAAAGGAAGGAATTGAAAGGGAAGCAACGGAGAACGGGCCTCGCCGGAGTTTCGAGTCTTTCCTAGAGTTTGTCCCAAATAATCAGAAAAACAGCGAGGTAAGTTCAATTTTTTTTAATATTCTTGTAGAGGAAGAGAAGGACCCATAGGTTCAAACGGGGGTGGAATCAGAGCTAAAATGAGAAAGTTATGACCAAAATACGAAGGGGTTGCGTGTGCAGGCACTTGGGCCACCTTTCTAGGGCGCGTGATGGAGCGTGAGAGGTCCCCCTTCCTTGAAATTTTCCAATTTTGCCCTTAATTTAATGTCATTCAACCCTATGTAAAAATATTGGAGGTTAGGTTTACGAAAACTCATGTTTGTTGTAGAAACCTAAGCCGTTTGATGTGAAACCGTAACTTCTAGAGATAAACTTTCAAGGTGAGACTCCTATACTCCAAACCCTATTTTTTCTCTCTTGTGAGAGACTTCTATTGCATGAAACATGTTTTGTGAAGTTCCTGTACATAAACTCTTGTTATTCTCTTACGTGAAATCATGTTGCATATATGAAATGTGTTTTTCTAAAAATATATGCTATTAGCTTTTTAACTATTCCATTTATAAAATCCATGTGGCTATACTGTTGAATCTATTTGTTATTGGATGAGGGCAAAAAGGTTGGATATCCCTTGAGAGGCACTATGCGTGCGCCATCGAGAAAGCTCTCGTGGGGAAGACCGTGAGTCTAAGGAACAATGGATGTGGTGTTTGCATGAATTCTATGAGGTCGGGTTAAGGTGGCATGGTTATCGACCTCTCGAGAGGCGTTATGCGTGCGCCATTAAGAAAGTTCTCGTTAGAGGAGGTTGACATGTTCACGAGGCACTTCGAAATAGTCTTCGTTGTTTCCTCATACGTTTTATACCTGTTCATACATTGATATAAAATATTTTTGAAGTTCTCACTAAAAGATTCATCTTCTAATTGAACTGTATCCATGGAATATTCAAATATTCCAGGTTCGACAAACGACTCTAAGGGAAAGGAGATAGCTGAAGATTAAGTTTATCTACTGTATGTAGCATGTTTTAGCATGTCTTTGATTATGTACGAACCTATGCGAACCTTAGTATGTTTGTGATTATGTTTGAGGCGTTTGATTATCGTTTTCGAGAGATGATATCCATAGAATACGTTTTGTAGACGTCTTGAACGGTTTCATTTATGATAAATAAAGCGTTATGCCTATGTATCATATCAGGTTCGATCTAGCTTCCATTTGTAATAACATCACCTGTCTTACCTATTTGATTATTGGGTTTGATAGGCTGAGAAGGTAAACTTGGAATTTTTTTTGGAATTGTATATTGTACATCAGTGGATGTGGTGTGAAAAAAAAAATATTCTTGAAATTTTAAGTTATAACACACATGAAAAATTTGGGGTGTCACATATCTCCCACAATAGTCCTACCGCAATATGCATGTCGCGATAGGCCACAAGCTACTTTCACTCAACATTTTAACTCTTCAACTTCTATATTTTCATCTTAACACTTTGTGACTTCCTCAACATTGACCCCGAAATATATGTCCATCCATGCCTTCCATGCCGGGTTCAACTCCAATCATGCATTAAAATAATCATTTTCACTCCAAATATCTTCAAATGAGTTTTTCACCTACATTATCACCCATAGAATCAAATTAAGTATAAATTATGCCCATTAAATGAATAAATACTGAGTTTATAGGACAAAATAAGTGTATAAAAGACGCTTATCAGGTAACGCTCACACTGGTGGCACAAATGTGTGCAAGTGATTTTTCTTGTTCTTTTATGGCATCAATTGCAAGCACAAATAATAATAGTCGCGGAAAAAAAAAAAAGAAACAGACCTGATAATACACATAAATTGTTTGTCAAGCCACATTTTTTGCAACCATGGCAACAATAGTTGTTGAACTTGTTTCTATCAAGAAGGTCTTGTGTGCACTGTGACATGGTGAGGACAATTCATTTATTTTTCAATGAATGGCATCTCTTGCATAAAAGAGTCCTTATTTTACGAGAATATGAAAATACCTATTTTTCTCAGTGTTTTATCTTTTTAATTTTTTTTATAACTCAAACTTTTGACCTTTTGATCCCAAAGAAACAAATTACAACCTTCATTTTTGTTACATTTTGAAATTTTTGGGCCTTTTTTCTTTGCTATTTGCTGTAATTTAATGCAATTCGAGGTCGTATGTGTCTGTGTACTTGTGCCTTTAGAGTATTATCTTGGTTTTCTTCGAAAGCCAATACATCCCTTGGGGGGCTTGTTTGGGGTTACTTCATTTTATAAATAAAAATTTCATCATTTATCAATAAACAAGAAAAAAGCTCAATGTTGGTACACATAAACCTAATCCTGGCTAGCCTAATTAGCTGTGAGCATCTCCATAGTTCTCACCATCCTTGCCAAAGTCCATCACAGCTTTGCCATCTCCTGGCGCCAATCTCCACTGGGCTTCTCTAGTGTCTCACATGTAGACTCAACTCGACCTCGTCTCAGCTACGGGTCAGCGAACGTCCTTTACGAGCACTCATCCTTCCTACACCACCAAGACATCCCAACGATAAATTTTAATCCCACAACCAGACTCACATTTACTCATAGGACATCCCCTTAACTCTACCCAACATGCCTACGTGTATAGAGACTTGTCCTAAACCCCACTCTGATACCAAACTTATGACAACCCTACCCTCAAGAACCTTGGCCGAGGGAACCCAGGGAAAAGTGTCTAGAAGAAATGGTACTTACTGGAGTCATAAGACAAAACACCACAACATTTACAACCAACCACAAGGTTTTATACATATAAAACAAACAAGTGGTACTAATACATTCAACAGAGCCATACATCCATAGCATTACAAAACAAAAGAATTCAAGGCCCTCAAAAGAATTACATATCAATGGACAAGCACCATGCTAAAGCCCCAAAGACCTTTCATCTAGAACTACTCTATACACGTTTAGACACTAGACCCCACATTACTAGGCTCCCCATCAACTTTAGTCTTGCCCTTACCTGGAATGATGCAAGCACAAGTGAGCTACAAAGCCCAGCAAGTAATATAGAAGTAAAGACAGTAAGAGTAATAAGGTCCAACCACAAACAATAATCAATATCCCCATTCATGCATATAAAAAGGAGTAGAATCAAAAGCATCATGAACATGCAACAACATGCACCCAAAAAGTGTTAGCACCAAGCCATAAGTGAACATACATAGAGGATATGGTGCATGCTTTCATGAACACTATTGTGGCATAATCATATCAAAGGATCTAAGTCCCACACGAGTCCGGCATTATAGCCCACTCAAGCTTGACACGAGTTTGACTTTATAGCCCACCCGAGCTTTCAATTTATCACTGTAGGGATATCTTAGCGAAACCCGTCTGTAGCGCGTATTATTTATCACATATAACCCCTAAACTATGCCATGCATAACAAAGATATCATGCTCCACATAAAATCCATGCATGAGACCTCTTGTAATTTACACGCACATGGACAAACATATTCATATAATCATGGTTAATATGTATGGAATACGTCCATGAGTAGGAAAACATGAGGCAAGAGGGAGAAGAAGGAAATTCAAACGTGCAAGAGACTTTTGGGCCAAAATAGGGGGAAACGATTGACAGATTGCCCCTAATAATATGTTGATAGATTACCCTCTAGAAGGCAATCTGTCAACAGATTACACCCAATTTATCGACTAACAGAGGCCAAAATCACCCGATTCCCTTGCTTCCCTCACTCGAACCATGGCAAGATGATACAAGTCTTGCCCAACCTTCACCCTAACAAAAAGGCATCATTCCCAAGCAAGAATAGGGAGAACAAATCCCTTTGGAAGCATTAATGAGGGGATTAAACAAAATGAAGTAAGTAAATTACAAACACGTAGGAGTTTTGCTCTCAAAATAGAGAGTTTGGAAAAAAACCAATTCAAAGATTGAAATCATAGGTTTATAGCCATTAGAAAAGGTGAGAACTTGCCTAAGCTTCCCTCTTTGACAATCCCTAACCTTTCTTTACCCTCAACACCACTTGTAGGTTGTCATATATAAAGGTTTTCATCTATTTTTAGCCACAAAACAGAGGAAAAACAGGGTTTTAGGCTACAAAGAGCTAGAATATGAGTTTCCTACCTTGAAACCTTTTCTTGAAATCCCTAGCTGCCACACAAAGAAGAGAAATGAAGAGGAGAAGAGCTCTAGTTATTGGAAGGAGCTTCTCTTGATCTCCACGTCACCTCAACTTTGCTCACTCTTCAACCATTGGCCCTATTTATACTTTCCAAAATTTTTGTTTTAATTTAATTCACTATTTTCCAGCCCATTCTAATATCTCAATTTTCTTTATTTAGCATTTAATTTTCCATAATTTAGAGGCTAATTACCTTCCATTTCCACACTTTCCACCTTAACCCTTAATTTGACTTGCTTCCTTCTCCTTTGACTTTGAATTTTCCACCCTCTTGCTTGCTCTTCCTTTGACTCCTTAAACTTCATTAGTCTTTTAAGCCACCTTACACATACTAAAATAATTTTTCAAGTTATTTTCCACATGATAGGTAATTCCTAGAATAATACTGTCTAAGTAGCCATAACACACCAACGGGGCATTACATGCTTACCCTCATTTTTTTTTTTCCAATGTTCAATATATAAAAAAGTTTTTCTTTATTGCTTGCATATACATTTTTTATGACCTAGCTAGAAAACAATTGATTCTTGAACTACATAGTCATAAGGAAAATAGATAGATGTATGACCAAATTTCATTTTGAAAACCAGAAAAGAATGACAAATGAGGATAACTCAGGAGGCAAAGCTTTTTCTCATAGGACTTATTGCCATCCAAGTCCAGTTCAGAACCTTGTTCCTTTATTTTATTTATTTTTTGTTGGCTATCAAAGTTTTTGTTGGCTGTCAAAGTTTTTGTTGGCTGTTGGTTTGTTTTGTCCGTTTTGTCTTCTTGTTTTGTGCTTTTTGTCTTCTTGTTGGTCTCCAAAACCTTGTTCCTTTATTGTATTTGTGCTAGTTTGGATTTTAGGCTCTTTTTTGTCCAGCTTTCACTAATGTTGGGCGGTCGAAATGTCTTAACATATTTCTCTATTGTCAAAGTTGTCACCCAAATAATTGTTCAATATATTTCGAGTCCAAAACCTTCTATAGGCCTACAAGATTGGCTTTCCTTTCTTTATACTTATATAGAACATAGTTTTTCTTTACGTTCATATAGAACATAACTTTTCTTTACACTTATATAGATTATAGCTTTATTTCCACCCCCTTTTTTTTTGGGGGGGGGGGGGGGGGGTTGGAAGTAGTGAAATGATCTTAAGCCAAAAAATTGATAAAACCATATTTGATGTTAGACGCTTGAAAATGTTTTTAATGATGTCATTCTCGGTAGTAAATTTTAGTATATTTAATTTATGTGTTAAAAATAAAAGATAGGCAAAAGACTAGTAAAGATAAAAATTACATGATAATTGCTAGGGGTGTGCAAAAAAACTGGCACACCGTGGAAACCGCCCGAACCAGACCGGACCGCACCGAACCGGTCGGTTATTTTGTCAAAACGGTCTAAAATGGTTTGTAGCATGCCCAAATTGCGGTTTATGCGGTTTGAGCCTTAGCGGTTCGATTTGAAATCGAACCGCCCGAGATTTAATAAAAATTATAATTATATTAATTATTATTAAATTAATAATGCACTGTCATTTGCATTAAAGCTTATTGCGCGCGCAATTGCCAATGCCATCAACTTTGCATTAAAGCTTACTGCGCGCGCAATTGCCAATGCCATTAACACTCATTTTGTTTTTGAATTGTCAGAGACAAAATTTTCAAACTCAGACTCTCACAGAACACCACCCCACTCAAAGACTCTCACGCAACCCTACCCCTCTCTCTTTCTCTCTGCCCCACAGCACAAGGACACCCCTCTGTCTCTCTCTCTCTCTCACATTCTTTGTTTCCATAGCCCTTCCATCTCCGTCCCGCCATTTTCTCTCGCACTCTCTCTACCCACAAATGACACCCCTATTTCTTATTTCTCTCTCTCTCGCTCTCTGCTCCTAGCCTTCCACAGCCTCTTCGATCGTTGTAACTGCCCCCCACCACCGCGAGCTCCACTGCCCCCACCGTCGCCATCCACAACACTGTAGCCAATGGTCGTTAACTCGTTGCATCTCGCTCTCACTCTCGCTCTCTGCTTGTGGCCTGGTCATTGCAGCGTTCCCTCTTCCTCTTTCTCATTCTCGGCTTTGGTTCGGACAGCTCACTGGCCGGCAGTCGCTATTGTGCGGGCTACCCCTGCCTCACTCTCGCTCTCGCTCACTACCACTGTAAGTTCTCTCCTTTACTACTCTATTGGGTTTTGAGTTTCAGGCTTATAAGACTATTCTATGGGTTTGGTTGCTGGCATATTAGGGTTTCCTATTTCTCAAATCGTAGAAACTGGTATATATATGTGCGTTGTTTTGTTTTTGATCAATAATGCATCAGACCGCGAAAATCGCACCAGACCGCACCGCAAATTGCGATGCGGTCTGGTGCGGTTTTCGCTGACCAAATCAAACCGTCGGTTTGGTTTGATGCCAAACCGCATGTGCGGTTTGGCGTATTAAAAATAGCCTAAATCGTCCAAACCGCACCATGAACACCCCTAATAATTGCAATGTCATTAAGGAAACATACCATAAAAAAACCCTAAAAAATTCAACCTTCCCACATTTTTGAGACTTCAGCCCTTCCCATTTTAGCTCATTTATAGAATATTTGAGGTCTTCCTCTACTCGTCACCTATACTTTAAATTAAAATCAATAGGATCCTGACCAATCCAATGTCTGCATTCCTTGCAAGTTGTGCTTTCGTCAGGGTGCGACACGAAGGCCTCGAGAGATACCCTAGCTTTACCAATACTCTCATTGATGTCACAAAAGCAAAAATTATCTTTTCTTTTCAAGTAGAGAGAGAGAGAGAGTCCAGTATGCGTTTAGGTGTCAAGCTAGGTTTTCAATGCTTAAGTTTGAAAACAAGCAACTATTGTTCCTTGTGGCAGCAACTGTTGTTTAATTTGTTGCTATCAACAGGCTTTTGTTTGTTTTGAGATTATTGCCATTACGCGTTTCTGTCGTTCGTGTCTTCAATTTCAATAAAAATAATAAATCTCAAGTAAATTTTTGATCCTTACTTAGATTGAGTATTGAAATCGTGATTTACTAATACTAACTCTAACGTATCACTTACTCACCACTTAACCTATATCTTGAGATCAGCTTTTGTTTGCTTTATGATATGGTGAGGATAGTCATAACACAAAGAACACAAGCTATTTCAGTATGAGAAGCTCAAGAGAGTCAATTTTGTAACTAGATACTTTTATTTTGTTATTTATGCAACTTCAGCCTGCCATAGCAACACGTATATACCCTTAATTTTTTTTTTTCAATATATAAACATGTTTTTTAATCTCTTAGCATATATATGTTTTACTAGAAAATAATTGGTTTCATACTAAATTACGAAAAGAAACAAAAAAAGTAGGACCAAATTTCATCTTGCAAATTAGAAAGGAATAACAAATGAAGGGTTCAACAAGACTCAATGGCTAGAGTTGAGCCTCGAAAAACTTTCCCGTGGAGAACCTTTAAGCCTACAACTATGGCCACCCTATCGTGACCCGAATTAGGTGGTGTTGCTGCCTCACAAAGGCCGCGTATGACGGCCTCTAGCCCGGCCACAGAGAAGAGCATTCTTGGGAATAGGGTATTCGTCTCTCAATGAGCGCGAAGCCGTGTAAACCCGTAAATAGAACTGCTGGCCCAAGTACTGCCTCGCCCAGTTCTCCGACCTGATGTTCCACATTCCCACATTGTCCAGCGCCATGTAGATTGCAGTCCATGACCTGGGATACACCTGCACCAACCCAAATCAATTGGTACAACAAAACAGACTTAGAACTTAATTATCTAATCATCTGTACACTTACATCCATCAAACTGGAGCGACAATTAAGCTATTTTTCACTAGAATGGAGAATTCGTGATGAAAGTTTTTCTGTGACCAAATACATTTAAGTGTCAATTGTCTAGGTTATAGTGATGATCATGTGTTAATAGAAGAATCTGGTCATCCATATATGCACTTTCGATGAGGGCCTATTCGTTGTAGCATACTCCCACAGAATTATGAAGACAGGAAATTTGATTTAATCCATACCTGAGTAGTGCAACGCGCAACTGTGTCTCTCAAATTGTATCGAGATCTACTTGCTGGAGTCCATTGCCCACCATCCATCCTGCCGAATCCCAAAGTCCTCGTAGTTTTAAGATTCAGGGAAAGCCAAACAACTTGGGTTTCAACAAGTAGCGACTAACAAAGAGAGAATTACCCAACAACGAAGAATGAGTATCCATCAATGTGCCAGGACTGCACGGTATCCTCCCAGTTCTGGAACACAATCTCAATGAAAGTCCGGTAGTCAGCGGCCATGACAGACGTGGCGAGGTACGCGTTTCCCCAGGTGGGGTGGTCAGGGATGCTTCCGAGATAGAAGACTCCCCCAATGTTAAAGTAGTCGGCGAGTTTCAATGGAGTGTCAGCGGGGGTGAAGGAGACACTGTTGACAGCATACCTCTGCTTGCCATTGATATACGGTGCAGAATTCGCGAGAATGATGGTTCGGGAAGGTTTGATCAGTCCATAGTGGTAGGAGCCTTGGGGATTCGGCCGTGGTCCGCTTGCAGTCAGATTCCATCTAGTTCCATGTAACAAAGGAGATCGGGAAAGGTCTTGTTAGATGATTAGGAAAAAACATAAAGTTTGCTGAATTGAATGATCGTGGACTCCGGCTGAATTGAATCGCGCACCTTATGGATCTGGCCTGCATGACGGACGATGCTATATCAATGGTAGGCCCGCCAGGAGGAGGACCAGACACCCAGGTAAACGAGTTACTGTAATGGAGAATGGCTGTTGTTGTGAGAACTCGGGAGGTGAAGCGCGAAGAGACAACAATGTAGTAGTCCTTTGGAGGCTGATCGGCAGTGACCAAAACCGAGTAGGATTGCCCCAGATGGATGTCGAGCGAATAGTAGAAGTTCTGAAGCGTATGCGAACCTTCTACCTCCACCAGCTTCATCTTGTGGCCCTGTATTCTGAAGTTAATCGATGTTGCAAGGCCTACATTCGATATCCTGAACCTGTACGTCTTGCCTAACGAACAAGATAAAGAAACAGCGGTATCAGAATTCAAATATAAACAAAAAAAAAGCATGTTACAAAACCACATGATCGACAAATCAAACACCTTGATCAACATTGAATGTATAGCCATTCCAGCCACGGCCATTGATGAGAAGGCCATCGGGGAAGGGAAGATTGTGGCCGGCATCCAAGATAAGTTGCAATTGCTGCACAACCAACAAGGAAAAACCCATAAAATTAAGTAATATTGGCTGTTCACAGAATTCATCATTTTACCAAGTCCTAGCAATAAAACCAGACGGGAAACTAACTCTGTGACTTCTCCTGAACCAGTCTCCGGCGAGAATGGCATAGTCACCGGAAGGAGGAGGGAAAGGGACGGGAATCCGGGGGCGGCTAGAGATCTTGATGCTACCAAAACCACCGGCAGCCTTCTGCATTCCCAGAGATGGGAAGTAGAAGAAGGTGCCAATTTGGTCCTTCGCTTGGAGCATGTAAGTGAAATTCTTGCCCGGTGGGATGGGACAGGTTGTGCCATACACTCCATCTTGCCAAGAGTTCCTCCTCTGCTGCAGCCCATTCCTATACAACAGTCATGGGAGATGGAAGCCATTTCATTACAAGGTTTGTTGGCAGCTTAATTTGATCATGGTATCTTGTAGATAACTCCGGTACCCCTGGTTAGGTCCGACTCATGCACAATAGACAATTGTTACAGAAAATTTGATGTAATTTGGCCTCAACGTAATACTTCCATAATTCCATAATAAGGGTGTAATTCACTTAAGAAAAATGCTACTTGCATAAATAATTAGATTATCGAGAAAATAACTGAATGTGCTAAATTACAAAAGTAACCTCACCTAATTTGTCACGTCCGCCTCTAGATGAAACCCGATCAAACTTCATGAAACAAGCCCGATCGAGATTTATCCATGATGATCGATAATGAAATTCGATTCATGAAGTCTGATCGAACTTCATCATCGGATGAAGTCCGATTCGATGATCAAGCTTGTGATCCCGTTGGTACATATAGCACAATCCATTTATTTGTGTAACTTTATAACAAGAAACTTAAAACTCTCCTAATCCAGATTGTTCCAAATAACTAGTTAGACACCCTTTGAAGACTGTTTATATTTCATTATTGACACTTTAAACTAATCTAACTATGTCAATTCTTCGCAACGAGATAAATTAATAATTTAAATAAATTAAGTCCCCCATACATATTTTTATTTTTTATTTATAATGAAACTGAGATTTATACGAGTGACACATTCTCCGTTACAAATATAAGCTTGAGGAGTAATCTTTAAGACTAGTGTCCACCAAATGCTGAAAATAAAAGAATTTAATTTTTTCACCAGAAATAAATTAGAGGGAAGCTGGTGCATTGCATGTTTTTATATTTCTAAATTCTGATCTCCCCAACAGAGGGCAGACGGCCAGCTGGATGATTCTGTCTCGGTGTCAGAGATCTAAAGATCATTTATTACTAGATCTGTAGTGTAGCCACGTGAACCTCAATTAGTTGTACTGGCAATATGCCGTGGTCCACTGCGTAAAATGGCAATTGGATACTTATATTTAGCAGTGTGACATTTTTGTATGATATTTTTATATTAATGTATTTTATATATATTGAGTATATATTGATATAAAAATATCATATTAAGTGTCACTCATAAGTGCCCACAAAATATTTCTGTATATGATAGCCCACAATTTTTTATTCAAAAAATTGATATAATGACAATATAAAAGAGTAATCTTTTATAGCAACAAACTAAGACACTATAATGCATTGAAATTAAACTCTTATTCATTTATTAAAAAAGATTTAAAAAAAAATTTACAATAATTTTTTATTTATAATACTTGATAATTTTATATGTATGAAAAAAGAGCTCTACTACAGGATCAGAAAGCCTCACCGAGAGACTTACATAATAGGATCGAAAAGACTAAAATACCCTTGTCCCCAATACAAATTTACAAGGATGCTATTACACAGCTCCGCCTCTCTCATCTCTCTCTTCTCTCATGGCCACGCAATCGTCGGTCGTCGTGCTTCGCCTCGTTGACTGTCGCTGGATGCAGCGATGGTCAACGAGGTGACAATGCTGGCGGTGAGGCGAGACACGACGCAACGATCTGCAATCGAGCAACCATGAGAAAAAAGAAAGACGAGGAAGCCGAGGGCTCTACGCGTGACTATGGGAAAATGGATAAAGGAGAGAGGCGAAGACTGGAGAGGGCATTTGGGCCTTTTCGACCTCTTTTGACAAGCTCGTCAATATTTTCCTCGGGTAAATTAGTGTTTTTTATGAAAAAAATAACATTCTTTGAAATTTCAGTTCAAAAAAGGGTCAATACCCACTGCCTACTCCCCCTCCCCCTCCATAGACCAGACCATGATTCCAATTGCCAGTACTGTAGTAGTCTGTGCCCCCCAGACAAAATTTATCCAAAAAGCAAAAATATCCCTCAAGGGCAGAATGGTCATGCAAGTAAAAAAAAAAAAAAAGGAAAAAGCATCATCGCTGGAAATTTTATACCAGGAGTACGCATTATCTGTCTGGCAATGACAGTGATATCCGCGCAGTCAAATGACTGAGGTAGCCTCAGACTTAAAAGTGCCTTTAAGCTACCACATTTCCTCCAAACATATATGCAATATATTTTCGGCAAATAAAAAGAAAAAAAATAAAAAAATTACATATATTAAAAGAAATAAATAATATCAATACAAATATATAAAATATTAATATCCAAAATTGTTGAACTTGAGTGTCCCTTATTTCCATTGAACATGCCCCTTTGGGGGTAAGAAATGGATTATAAGTTACTGAAGTTCACAGTTAATTAATTAGTTCTGGGAACACCATTAATCTCTAACATAAAGAACGCATTCCTCAAGCTTCCATCAGTAACCTCCACTCCATGCAGATCCATGAAAAGAGTTTTAACAAAGATTGATAATTGAAACCAAAAGATAAGAACACTGATAGTCAATCCAAAATTGTAGGTCGAGATGGTGAGTCAATTGACTCTGTTCTTGCTGGGTAAAATGTACCATTTCACAGCAATTACAGAGTCAGTATTTCACCAACTCGACCCACCATTTTGATCTACAATTTTGAGCTAAAAATCATTATTCTAAAAGAAATGAAGGAGACCTAGGATGGTTGTAAATTTTTCAAGACTAGTTCACGTATAAATTTTGCCTGTGATTTCGTGGAAGGCTGATAATGGAAAGAAGAGCAAAGCGGAAAAGATGAGAAGAGTTGATGTGAAGCCTACCAGGAGATGAGAAGGGGCTCTCTCAAGTAATTGTAAACACTGATAATGAGGTTGTTGTTGGTGACACAGTCGATCTGCGGCCCTGGAAATTGCCCATTTATCAATATTCCCTGCACCCATGACCCTCATTCTCTTCACTCATATATCATAATAGAGATTCAAAACCCAAGCAAGAAGACGACCATTTCAACATACAGAAATATATGCAGATACACACACACACACGAACCGTTTGCTTGACGCCCAGAGGATAGATGTCGCCATAGGTGACCTTCCAAGTGTAGAATAGATAAGGGTCTTCGCCGTTTCCGCCATTGACGAGAAAGAGCAAAGAGATGAAGAAGAAAGAAAGGGCAGATTTGAGCTCCCTCACTGTCATCTCTCTCTTTTATCTTCTCCCCCTGCAGAACCCCCCAAGATTTCTGAGCTGCGTTTCAGGATTGATCTCCTGCGCGCGTCGAGCATTCTTATGTCGCCCGACGCAGGCCCCCTCCCCACCATTTTCACCCACTCCCCGCTCCCCAATTAAATGACGTAAAGCAGTAATTTCATCTATTTGATTACGCTTTTATTTAACTGATATAATTAAAAAATATATAAAATATGTATAGATTTTATTAAAATTAAAAAAATAAATAAATTATTAATTATAGTTATAATTGTATTTATTAAAATAATTAACAAATTAAAATTAATAATTTATAATAATATTTAAAAAAATATCAAATAAAATGTATGTATGTGGGAATAATTTGGGGGAGGGGGGAGTGGGCGAAATTGGGTGATGGTGGGGAAGGGGGCCCGCGTCACCCACATACTCCAGGAGGGGTTGGGAGTGGGGTGTGTGTGAGTGGGATGAAATTGGGTGATGGTGGAATGAAATTGGGTGATTGGGGGTGCATGTGAGTGGGGTGAAATTGGGCGATGGTGGGGAAGAGGGCCGGCGTCACCCACACCCCCTCCCCCATCCCCCACATACATACATACATACATATAATTTTATATTTTTTTAAATATTATTATAAAATACTATTTAAATAAATTATTAATTCTAAATTATTCAGTTAAAATTATAATTACACTAATAATTATAATTATAATCTTAATTAATAATTTATTTATTTTTTTAATCATAATAAAATTTATACATATTTTATGTCTTTTTTAATTTAGTCTATTAAATAAGAGTATAATCGAATTAATTCACTCAGAGATATTTGACATAATTTAATTTTGGAGGGCCGAAATAAGGAATCTAATTAAAGGGAAGTTTTAATTCTGTTATTAACTAGACTACATCAATGCCGAGCAAAATAAACAATTTGATATTTTTAATTTTGTAGATTTTTCAATCTATTTGATTTGTTTGAACATCTATTTGATCGACTTGGTTCAGTTTTAGAAAAAAAAATGAATTGTTCAATTTAAGTAATTTGATCAATTCAGTTACATCTATATTCAATTATATCAAATTATTTATGTTGTTCGACATTGACATAGTCTAGCCAATAATAAACTTAAAACATCCTTCTAATTAGACTCTATATTTTGTCTCTCTCTCCAATTAAATCACGTTAAACTTTTGAGTAATTTAATCCATTCGATTACATTCTTATCTGACAGACACAGTTAAAAAATATATAAGATATGTATAGATTTTATTATGGTTAAAAAAATAAATAAATTATTAATTATAGTTATAATTGTAATTATTAAAGTAATTATAACTTTAATTGAATAAATTAAAATTAATAATTTATTTAAATAATAATTTATAATAATATTTTAAAAATATAAAATTAAATGCGTGCATGCGGGGATAATTTGGGGGGGGTAAAATTAGGTGATAGTGTGGAGGGGGCCCGCGTCGGGCAAGATAAGAATGCCGAACGCGTGGCAGGAGATCAGTCCTGTCTTGCGTTTAAATATGAGGCAATGCAGATCGCAGACCGAAAATTTTGGAATTATAATTTGTTTATTTAATCTATTTTTGTTAATTTAACATTACATTAACAAAATGGGCATAGAGATCTGCAAACATTATGAAAATATTATGTACGGGCAGAGATCTGGAAGTTTGTGTATTTCTGTACGGGCAGAGAGAGGCTGCGCCTTTGGACTGTCGGACAGGTCAAAGGACGAGGGAAAAAGTGGCGGGATAATAATGTAATATTATGAAAATATGTGAAAGTACTATATTACCCCTATCACATGCTGCTCGAATGATGAACGGCAGGGACTGTATTAGCCACGAGTCACGAAGCCACTTATAAATGCGAATATTCTCTCGTGTTTTAGTAATTCTGATTTTCACAGGCATAGGCTGTAGTTTCACGGGCAGTGGTAGAAATGGCCGCTAATTACTGTCGCTTTCTTCTTCGATGCTACGAGAACACGCCAAGCTGACCATTTTCTTGTCTTCTCTTGCATCTATCTATCTTATATCCAGAGGTAGTGGGATTCTGCAAACGTTACAAAATATTACTAATATATAATAAAAATAATTTGCAGTAAAAAAAAATAAAATATTGCAACTGTTAAATTTTTTGGGCTTTTTTTTTTTGTTTTTTTTTTATTGATCCAATCCTACAATAAGTATAACTATTAAATGTAGCAATATTCGAATTTTGATTTTATGAGAAAACCCAGAAGAGGAAGAAGCAACAACATAATAAAAGAAAGTATTGTTCTCAATATTGTTAGACTTTGCGATTACTATATGATAAGATTTTTAGTGGGCAAAGTGATTAGAAAATTAATTAGAATTTGAATTTGATTCAAATACCTCTAGGTTTTGATTTTTAAAAGAATATATTTATGTGATATATATATATAGACATAGAATAGAAAAAGAAAATACATCCAATTCTTATTTAGTTTTTCGATTTCTCATCCACCATCTCCCACATCACTATTAAGTCTCAGACGAATAAGTGATTGATAGAAAAAATAAAACTTTTATAATTTTAATCACCAAAGATTGCTAGACAAATCGAGATTCGATTTTTTCACTCTAATTCAAGTATATATAAATATTGTATGCTATTTTTCAAAGTTTTTTGAATATTCTTAACATTCAGAATGTCAATGGACTAGTTTAGACAAATGTTCTTTTTGCGGCGTTGTTAAATAATTCACTTCATTTTTGGTAACACGTGCCCATTAGATAGCTAAACAAGATTTAATTTTTTAAGGCAAAAACCATATATACCTAAATAGAAAAACAAGATTATATGTACACAGAATAAAAAAAAATTAGTTTAAAACATATGCAAGTTAGAGGACCCTATATCCAACCAAGGGCATTAAACGGGCTGCCCCCAGTCCCTTTCAAGGTCCAATTTTCAATACCTACTGTGTGCAAGTTTGCTTTGTACTCATATTTCAGGTCCAGTTGGGCAATGTGGGCATATTCAAATCCAATCCATTCGCTGAAATTTTCTTGTATTTAAAGTCCTGTCTAACTTATCTTTTGTACTTTTAATTACATTAAAGAACTCTTTTAAATTTTTTAAATATTACAATCAGCCATCATATATTATTATTATACAATATATAAAATTTTATCTATTAATTTACATAAAAAAATATAAAATTATATATACAGAATTTTATATCAACGAAATATAGAATTTTACGTTGATCAACTAATAAATTACATAAAATTTTATATAATAATAACATATGGTAATTGATTACAATATTTAAAAAATATAAGAAGATTTTTTGATGTAATCAAAAATATAGAGAATAAGTTACATATGAAGCTAAATGCAAGAAATTTCATATAATTTACCCAATCCATTATACATGCATATGTTGGATCATGTGTTTATTAGATCTCCACTAAATTTCTATATGAATAGAGTATAGTCTACAAGTCGAATATAGATTGCACCCTGAGAAATTTTTCTATTATCTCTAAAATTTAAAGATAACATAAATTTAAAGTTTCAAACGATTGAATCTCATGATTCAAGATGAGAGGAAAGTTTCTATTATCTCTAAACTACGTTTGTAAGTCTCTATGCATCTTCCAATAATTGTCTTACAATAATTAGAACGTAAGTAAACAATTGAAATCGCATAAAAATCTCCTTTTAACTATGATTCTGTCAAATTCGCATGTTGACTAGGTTCCACAGTTAGCATGATTTTTGACCCATAATTTTATCTCTTATTTTAGAAATAATTTATTAAATTTAAAAAAATAGCTTGAGACTAAGAAATACGTAAAATTAGACTTATAAAGGGAAAAGTGACCTGATAAATTTTATTTTACAAGTCAAATGATGACTTGGAAAATCTTAAAAAGTAAACAAATTGGATTAGGCTTGGGGTTAAATTAAAGTTGAATAGTGGTATACTAGACGAAGGTGATGATCAAAGATATGGCTATATATACATACTTTCTGGATGTATATATATATATATATATAGTAAGTAGAAAAAATAATAAAAATATGCACATATATATATATTTAAATAAAGAAAAGAGAAAAGAGAAAAGAGGAAGGGCCTAGCATAAGGCAAAGCGTGCTCGCCTTTAGCCAACAACTAGCATTCCTGGCCACACCAGGCACACGACTAGTGAAGGCTAGTGTGCCAGGCCGTGCTAGGCACACTGGCCAAGCCTGCACCTGTTTTGGCACCAAATGGGGACCATTTTGTTCCCTTTCTTGTCAATATGAGAACAAAAAGAAGGCGGGAGAAGTGAGGATTATAAATATGGACAAATATTCCCTCTCCTATTTTTGGTTGAAGTGTAGAGAGTAAGGTGAAAGAAGGTACTTGAAGGATTTCAAAGTTTGGGCATTTGAGTTGGAACTTCTCTCACTCAGGTAATGAACCTTATTCTATCATTTTTTTAAGGGTTATTGCTACTCAGATAAATATTCAAGAGAGAGTGAATTGAGTTTTTCAAAAATTTAAAATTTTAATTTTTATTAAAAATTCTTAAATTATGATCTTGATATTTAGTGATTGTAATTGAAATAAGAGCAATAATAATAATAAGCAACCACAAATAACACGAAAATTTTTATAAAGATTTGGCTTTAAAAGACTAGTCCTTTCTCTCTTAAGATTATGCTTGAGATATCACTAGCTGAAATATATTATTAGTTTTTAATTGAAGGTAAAACTAATATAGAAACCCTTGTTTAAATAAGAACTACTATCACACTGTTAGCAAATATAAACCCTTCATATAACATGTGAATAAAACCACAACTTATAAACATAGACAAATCAAATAAGTTACTAATTTTGAGAATTTCACGACCTAGCACACTTCCAACTCTTGAATTTTCTCACTCTTATTTGAATGTTCTTCTAATCAGTTTGTTGTCCTACCCTATATGTATTCTTCTTTAGAAAACTAATGTTACAAATAATGACTAAAAACAATTTTGAAATTCAAAAAATCTTCAGTCTTTTTTCAGACTACAAACTTAATTCATTCCAGCATCTGTAAATATCTTTGATTACAAAATTATTAAAAATATATTTTGTACAAGAAAAAAATATGGATCAAAACAATTTCTTGAAACAAATCAAATAAAGCTAGAAAAAGGTATAAGGAGACAACTTAAAATCAGAATTAATATAAACTTTTTGAGACAAAAAGCTCGAAACAAATCAAATAAAGCTAGAAAAAGGTATAAGGAGACAACTTAAAATTAGAATTAAATATAAACTTTTTGAGACAAAAAGCTCATGAGAGTGGGAGACAAGAAGATCAAGATAAACGCCAAAAAATGCAAAAAGGTTTTCTCTTCAAAAGAGATTTTTTTTTTTTTTGCACGTGGATTTGAAAAGGAAAGATAAACTTATCATATAATGATTTTAAAGTGGAAGATGAGGAAAAAATCTATTTGATTTTATTTTTGAACATGCAATAAAAAAAATTTAGAAAACTAAGTCTATTTGAGATATCTGTTGGACATTAGTTGACGAAGTTCCCACTTCAGTCAACTTAAGTTGTTCAGAAACTTCCTACACAACTTGGTTAAAGATTGGTCGACCTAAGATCATAAGCCAAGATTTTGACTAACTTTAGTCGCCTTAAGTTAATCTTAAGTCAACTGAACTTACGTAAGATCAGATGCCAACTTACTACCTTACATTATTCGACTTAAGTTTAACCTTCAATCTACTTAAGTTACTTAGCCATGAATATCATTTCGTCTACACATTAAGCTAATTGAATTTGTTTATTTTTATTTTTATTTTTATCTCAATAAAACTATTTTTGTTATCATTAAAAATTTATTATCCTACCTTTGAGCTCACAGTTACTCTCATGAATGGGGAAAAAGATAGTTTAAATCTCTCTTTTTTCAATCTGATTGATTTTTAAGGGCAAAATCTACTAATGTACAAACATGGAGAGCTTTTAATTTCATAAGTCTTCCTTAACTCCTTTTTGTGTGCATAAAGCACGATGGCATAACATCCATGGTATGCCATTTTTGTGCCTAATGCATTAAGCAACATTGTCTATGAACCATTTTTGCCCTCGAGCTGTGTACTTTTAGACATATGTGCTGTAGACACAAAGAAATGAAATTAGTACCCAAAAGACTTTGGGTCCATTTAATTAGAATCATAATCTCCTACCAATTTTGTTTTCTTTACTACCCAAATCTTCTTTGTGATAGGCTTTAGTTCATTATTTGGGACCCAAACCTTCTTGACTTTGTATGGAATTCCCATCATAATAGGACATAATAAAATCCTATGTCCATAATTGTTACACTTACGACATTTTGACCATATTTTATGTTTAATCTTTGCCGTGACTAACTTCCTTAAGCTATTATTATTATTATTTTCATTATATCCTAAACATGTTTTATCATAAAAACCCTTTTGAGATTCTAGGATTTTATCTAAGCTGTTGCTTCCTACAGTGAACTTTGATAAAACAAGCTTAAAATTTTTTAACTGATTTTCTAAAGATGTGACTTTATCCTTAACTTCTGCATTTTGTTTTTCTCGAGCTTTATATTTCTCTTTTGATTTTTCTAAATCAATAAATAATTTTTCACATAACATCCTAAATGTCGAACCATATTTGTTTTCATCGATCATCACTAGAATCAAAAGAGTAGTAAGAGTCATTTACCTCTAATTCTTCTATTACCATGAGGCATTGGTTGGCTATCTCTCGAGTTTCATCCTTTGATGAGGAGGATGAGTCTTCATATGTGCTGTAGACACAAAGAAATGAAATTAGTACCCAAAAGACTTTGGGTCCATTTAATTAGAATCATAATCTCCTACCAATTTTGTTTTCTTTACTACCCAAATCTTCTTTGTGATAGGCTTTAGTTCATTATTTGGGACCCAAACCTTCTTGACTTTGTATGGAATTCCCATCATAATAGGACATAATAAAATCCTATGTCCATAATTGTTACACTTACGACATTTTGACCATATTTTATGTTTAATCTTTGCCGTGACTAACTTCCTTAAGCTATTATTATTATTATTTTCATTATATCCTAAACATGTTTTATCATAAAAACCCTTTTGAGATTCTAGGATTTTATCTAAGCTGTTGCTTCCTACAGTGAACTTTGATAAAACAAGCTTAAAATTTTTTAACTGATTTTCTAAAGATGTGACTTTATCCTTAACTTCTGCATTTTGTTTTTCTCGAGCTTTATATTTCTCTTTTGATTTTTCTAAATCAATAAATAATTTTTCACATAACATCCTAAATGTCGAACCATATTTGTTTTCATCGATCATCACTAGAATCAAAAGAGTAGTAAGAGTCATTTACCTCTAATTCTTCTATTACCATGAGGCATTGGTTGGCTATCTCTCGAGTTTCATCCTTTGATGAGGAGGATGAGTCTTCATAACTCTAAACTGACAGCACCTTCTTCTTCTTTTTTTTTGTCGTTGAGTTTTTCTTCCTTTTTTACTTTTTGACATTCTGGCCAAATGCATCCACTTTTCCCATATCCGTAACACTTGATTTCTAGCTTCGACTCTTTCTTGTCTACTCTTTCAAACCTGTTCCTATGAAAGTATCTAAAAGATTTCTTTTTAAATCTTCTAAAAGCTTTTTAGCAAGTAAAACAACATCTTCTAAATCACTAGAGTCTATTTCAAAATCTTCATTTTTAGATACTTTCAGGGCATTTCTTTTTTTTTATTATTATTATTATTTGAAATTTCCTCATGTCTTCTCCTACTAAGTTCATGTGTCATTAGAGATCCAAGAAGTTCATCTAAAGAAAGTTTTTTTAAGTCTTAAGCTTCTTGTATTACAGTAACCTTAGGATGCCATTCAGTAGTTAAACATTGCAAGATTTTCTCAACAATATCTTCATTGGATATTGGTTTTCCTAGGTTCTTTAAATTTGAGATTATCTTATTTAGCCTAGTATACATATCCTTTATTGTTTCACTAGGTTGTATTAAAAATATTTCATAATCATTTTTTAACATACGAATTTTGGACCTCTTTACCTTAGATATTCTTTCATGTGTTACCTCAAACTTGTCCCAGATTTCTTTAGCTGTTTTACATGCTAATATCCAGTTGTATTCATCTAGTTTGAGAGCACATTCAAGCATATTCTTGGCTACTGCATTCAAATTAATCATCCTGATATCTTGATCATTCCAAACTTCTTCAGGCTTTGGAATGATTGTGTTTCCAACTACTACTGTTGGCATGTGGAACCCACTGACTATGATCCTCCAAGCCTTCACATCTCTTGAAATGATGAAAGTTTTTATTCTATTTTTTTAGTACGCATAGTTGCTCCCATCAAAATATGGTGGCTTGTTGCAAGATTGACTTTCCTAGAATGAGTTGCTTGATGAGTTGGCCATTTGATATTTTCTCTAGGTTGTTAAACTTGTAAATGAGACATGCTCTGATACCACTTGTAAAACAAAGTTAGCTTAAGAGGGGAGTGAATTAAGCTTTCACCCTAATTTTTTTTCAAATAAACTAAAGTAAAAAATAAAGAGAAATTGAAATAATGCACTACACTAGGATTTTAGAGTGATTCAACTACATACTTACTCCACTATCTTGGCTCCTCATCAAGGATTTAGTTAACCAAACTTACTTGGATAGCTTTTACAATAGGCTCAACTACAAACCTTTTACAACATATGGCTTTTAAATAGGATCAATCACAATCAATTTCTTTTATAAGGATCAAACTTAACCTTTACGACCTCACAAGAAAATGTGAATAAAGTATACAAGAGAAGCCTTGAGATTTTAATCGAATACAAATACTTCTCTTGAATTTACAAAGAGATTAAGGATAGGAATGATAAGCACTCACTCTCTTCACTTTTGATGACTGTGAAACAATGAAGCATACTTGAAAGATTTGAATTTTTAGGTTCTTTTTAATGCATCAATTCTGTATTAGTCTTTACTTTGCTTCTTCAAACTCTAGCTCCTTATATAGTGTTCCTCTCTTTAAAGCTTCTGCTCGGATTTACTTGAATAAAGAATTACCTTCTTTGTAATTGTCATTTTTTTGTTTCTAAACAATCTCACAAAGTAGTTAGAACAACATTTTTAATGTATAAATTGTTTGAAAAACATCCATCAACATTTAATGATCTGATTATACTCTAAAAAGTAGAAATTGGCACATTCAAAAACTACCAAATTTTACTAGATTACAAATCACAATTTAATCAACTAATTTTTTTTATAGATACTTGAGTGCATTTAGTTTGTATTCAACTATTTTTTTGATTTACTTGATTAAAATTTTTGACAAAAATTTATAAAACTTACTCGATTGAAATGTTGAATTTAGTCGATTATATTTTATCTTTTACTCGATTACAAATTCGAATACTCGATTTCATCAAAGTTTTAAAGACTTGACAAATCATTGGAGAATAAGTACTCGATTACAACTTAAATTTACTTGAGTACATTTAGATGCTTACTTGATTACAAATTTTAAGTATTCGATTAATTTTACTCTGCTAGAAACTTGCAATAATCACTCAATTACAAATGCATATTTCATCAAGTATGGATTGATACTCACTAGAATACATTTCAACTTATAATTGATTATCTCTTAGGAGAATTGACTTGCTCCATTACAAATAGATTTTACTCGATTGCATTATAAGCCTTCTTGACTTAAATCGATTTAGCTTACAAACTTACTTCAAATGAGATCCTTATTCGAGTAAAGTGATATTTTACTCGATTACAAGATGGGGTACATATATGTACTCGATTACTATTGATATTATACTCGATTAAGAAGATGAGTTCATAGACTTAATAGCCTTGATCAACATTTTACTTGAGTAAGAGAGATTTTGTACTCGATTAATATCTTAGTATACTCAAATGATTTTATGTCTTACTTGATTATACTTCTATCATTTTCTATCTCTAATACACTGTTTTGTTCATCATCATCAAGACTATCTTCTCATTTTCTCATCACATCAAAACTTAACATATGACTCAATAGTTTTGAAGGATCAATCGACTAACTCAAAAAAGAAATCAACAATTCTAAAAAATCACTCAACAAATTTAGAGAATGAGTTAATAATTTTTCCACTAGATTCAATGTTTAAATGACTTTTTTTCTATTTTAGACATGATTTCTTTTCCTTTTAAGAACTTTGACAATATTTCATAATTCCCACAATTTGATTGATTTAAAGGACAACATAATAACCATTTTCACCAATTCAAAAGCTTAAATAACTCAATAGTCTAATATCAAAATACTTTAAAACCTTGAAGTCCAAGACCTTTAAATTCAAACCATTTATTTCAATATCATCAACACTTATTAAAGTTTTATTTATCAAAACATCATCAAAATCAAGCCAACACTTTCCTGAGTAGATTGCCTCGCCATCACTCGTCGCCTATTTGCCTCCTCACTGTCACCAACTCACCTACTCACTATCACAAACACACGATGATATTTTCATAATCTATCATCTTTGAGACTAACTCTTTGCATAAATCAATTGCATTGGACCGACTAGGAACAGTTCAAATTGAGCCACTCAAGCCTAATCTAGTTTTCCATATATTAGTTTGGTCATCGTCGAGCCTACATTTGGGTTCTTTTTCTTTAACCTAGATCTAGGTTTATCACCATATACCAACAATGGACACATATCCATCACTAATTTCTTCTTTTTCTTCTTATTTCCCTCTCTTCTTGAACCTAGTGACGATGAACCTAGATTTGGGTTCATCACTAATATCTTCTTTCTTCTCTCCCTCTTTGTTCTCGAAAGTAGTGGCGATGAACCTATTGGTTCATTGTTAGTGACATTTTCTTTTCTCTCTCTCTCTTCTCAAACCCAATGGCAATGAACTTAGTTCTAGGTTCATTGCTAGCTTTTACATCTTCTTCTTCTTCTTCTTCTTCTTCTTCTTCTTCTTCTTCTTCTTTAACCCTAATCTTTTCCGTCACCATATGTTAACAATGAACCTAGATCTGGGTTCATCACTAGCATTGGCAAAAAACCCGTTAGGTTCATCGCTAGTGCCAATGGTTCATCGCTAGTGCCAGCGATGAACTCAATGGGTTCTAGTTGGGTTATTTTTTATTTTTTTTTTAATTTGAGGAGAGATGATAGAGAATAAAGTATAAATTGATCATTTTACCCCTTTATTTACAGTAGGATGGTCATTATCATTCTTGCTATTTCACCAACCCTCAAGTGTGTTCTTTGCAATTTACGCAAAAATTAGATTAAAAAAATTGAAATCAAATCTACTACCTACCAAAATAAAACAAATCAAACTCACTGCTATTATTTTAGAGAGTTGGCTCATGCTATGCACATATGAGTTAAAAAATTGAAAGTTTTTTTTTTTAAGGGATGTTGTTTAGTTGTTATAATTTTAGTTTTAGTTTTTTAATAAATATCAATTGATGATTGTGCAAACTAGTGGTGTTTAAATTTCAAAATGTAGATTCTTGTTTTTAGTTTAAATTTAATTTATTAAATAACTTAAATGAATAATTTTGAAATAAAGAGTCAGAAGAGGGCTTTAGAAGTTCAGATGCTTCAATAGACCAAAAAAAGGATGTTTGTTTAAACACTGGAACAAATATATAAATTTTTGTTGTACAATTAAATAAGTACCTTTTCGCAACTACTGTAAACAGATGGCGGGGATAGCTCAGTTGGGAGAGCGTCAGACTGAAGATCTGAAGGTCGCGTGTTCGATCCACGCTCACCGCATTTTTTATCTGTCTTTTTCTTTCAGTCTCCAGACAAGACTTCACAGCTCACACGACCAGTTCATATGAAGTAGAAAACAAGCATAGAAAACCATTTGCAGAGCTCTCGAATAAATATTACAGTAAAGTTTCCACGAGCTGATGATACCAAGAAGTGTTAGTGTATGTATGCAATGAGTTGAATTTTTAGAAATTGTTTTTCCCTTTTCCCTCGAAGAATGATCGGTACAAACAAGAATGATTTTAAAGCTTACGTTTGGACAAGACAAACGACATAGAACTTGGCTGCCAAAAGCTTTCCATTAACGAATGCTCGTAGCAATTAGCAAGCAACGGCCAGTTCCTTGAAACAAGAGAAGCAGCAAATCCGAACTTCTATCATGGAGAAGAAGAAGACTGTGAATTTGATCACCCGAGGCTCCTATGTGAGAGTCTTCTCTAATACCCATCTCTCTCTTTGTTCCTCACCCTCATTTCAGATTCATATCCGGCGCAGGTTGTATTAGACAATGGCTTGGTCAAACTGACAATCTCGAAGCCACAAGGATTCTTGGTTGCCATAAAATATGGCGGATTGGGAAACCTTCTAGACCTCAAGTCCAGTGAATCAAGCCGAGGGTAAGCTTCAAAGATGTTCATCTCAAATTTGAAAGAGTTTTGGTGTTCAAATTTGTCGATCACTAATCGTTTATCCCATCCTGCAGTTACTGGGATCTGAACTGGAGCTTGCCTGGGGGTCATGATCGATATCAACTGTACAATCAAAATTTTCTCCTCTGTTTTCAATCTGATATATGATCAAGAGACTAGGAATATGTTAAACTAGAAGCTGAATAATTATTCAATGTTGAAACAGGCTCCAAGGATCTGAATACAGTGTGATCCGGATGAGCAACGATTACCTGGAAGTCGCTTTCAGGAGTACTTATGATCCGTCCATCCCAGGCATCAGATTACCACTCAGTGTGGACTTAAGGTCTCTTCCCTCCATACAGAAACTTCATCTCAGCCAATGTTGCTGATTCTTCTGGTGTGTTTTTCTTGCTCTCTAGGTACATTATGAGGAGTGGAGTTTCAGGCTTCTATTGTTATGCGATATACGAGCGCCCTCCTGGATGTCGTGCCTTTGATCTTGTGCAGACAAGAATGGTATTCAAGCTGCGACGAGAAAAGTAAAACGAAAAGCCTTCTAAGAGATCATTATGACTTAAAAGTGGTTAAAAAAGTATGTTGATTCTGAAAAGACTGAAGCAGGTTTCATTACATGGCCATTTCGGATGAAAAGCAAAGGATAATGCCAATGCCAGAGGATTTAGTCCCAGATAGAAGCAAACAGTTGATTGTACCTGAATCAGTTTTGCTCGTAAATCCCATAAATCCAGATCTCAAAGGCGAGGTGAGCTTTCAATTCCCTGTGTTTCAAGGGTTCGCTCTCGAGAAAGTTAAATGAACTAACGAGGAACTTGGCTGTGCCTTGAATGTTGATGACTGCAGGTAGACGATAAATACCAATACTCGATGGACAACAAAGATGGTGGAGTCCATGGCTGGATAAGTTCGGGTCCAATTGTTGGGCTCTGGATCATCTTCCCCAGCCAAGAGTTTCGCAGTGGTGGACCAACCAAGCAAAATCTCACAGTCCACACGGGTCCTGCCTGTCTCGCTGTAATTCACATTCTAAGATTTCCTGCAATTTTGTCAAAAACTTTCAGCAAGTATAAACAGTATATAAGATGGCAATATATATATATATATATATATTAGCACTAAATTCGGTTGTTATTAGTTTTCAACTCTAATTAGAACAAATTAGCTTGACACGATCATCAAAATCACCTGCTTGATTGATATTATTGCCCTTGTTTGAGTGGCAGATGCTTCATGGAACTCATTACATTGGGGCTGATATGTTAGCTCATTTTGAAGAGGGTGAGACATGGAGAAAAGTGTTTGGTCCTTTCTTCGTATACCTGAATTCAACTCCAGATGTATCAAAAGCAAACGACCTGTGGATAGACGCGAAAAGACAGGTATTATTTCTTCCGCATCATAGAATATTAACCATCAATATGACCTTAGATCTCTCTGCCAATGAGCACAAATAATCATCCTGTATGTTCTTATACTTCCTGCATACCCAGCCTATAGTAACCATGAATGTTTTTCAGTATCAATATCTGTGGCATCTCTAGTTTACTGGTCCTGAAAGAGACTGCCATTTCAGTGTAAGCCAAAACCATAAGCTGCAGGTTTCATTAATGGCTTTGTTTCACATTTGGCTCATCGTAGAGGCTGTTTGAAGAGTCGGCATGGCCATACGATTTTGTCTCATCCCCCTACTATCTTGCAGCCAAGGAACGCGGCTCAGCTTCAGGACGGTTGTTTGTCCAAGACAGGTAACTGTTCGTGTTAAGATTATTCAAGAATTATCATCACAAAATCCTATGAAGAATGTGTAACAACAGTCATAGGCCTTAATCCCAACAGGTGAGGTTAGCTATATGAATTCTAAATCTCCGGCTATCTTCATCTATAGCCACAGGCTGTGAATATCACTTAGGTGGAATGCTGGGCGTATTTGCTATCCATGCTACTGTGTTAAGGGATCGAGTCTAAGGGCTGTTAATGAGGGCAACTTCTATTTCCTTGCAAGAAGGGGATGTCTTGTTAGTTCCTCTCCCCTTTCTACTTATGGTAAAACTCAGGCCCCGTTAGATAGAACCCCATGACCACTTGCACCAAGTGCTGGAAAATAATTCTTTTTGCTTACTAAACTTTAACAAAGTACAGGGTATTTATTATAATTATAATACAATGATTTAAGAAATAAACCCAAAAAGAAGACTAAACTATATTGGAAACTAACTATTATTATTTAGTTTTAGAAAATACCCAAATAAGAACCAACTAATAGAAAACTAATTTAATTTTAGGAAATAACCAAATAACAGAAAATCAACTAGATAAGAAAATGAGTCCTTCAAGGAAACTGGTCTTTCTTAGTTTTAAGACGCCTCTGGTACACATCAATCGGCTGCTTTGCAGGCTGGGGCAGCTGTAAGGCTCATAACATACTGGATAACTATTGTGGCTATGATCGGTTTAAAATCTCCAGCTACTGTTTTTCTACATGATCGATCAAAGTAGAACTTGAATGTGAAAATCAATCACCATTAATCCTTCAACTGATGGCTGTTTATTTGCACTGCAAACATGTGAAGGTTTGTTACCAATTCTCTTGTCCCGGCACAATATGCATATGTTGGTCTATCAGCTGCAAGGATCGAAGGATCCTGGCAGATAGAAAGCAAGGTAAGACTTCTTTCCTTTTCTTCTTCTTCTTTTCGAGGCTCATGCCTCTCATCCCAATTTGTCTTCTGAAGCTCCATGATTGAAGGATTCATAATCTCAAAATTCTGTGACGTGCTGTTTTTGGGTGTGAATGCAGGGCTATCAATTCTGGGTGCAAACTGATTCAGATGGCAGTTTTACTATCAACAATGTCGTTCCCGGTTCCTATGGACTCCATGGCTGGGTTCCAGGTTTCGTTGGAGATTACCTCAAGAAGGAACTTGTGATCATCTCTCCAGGTAACAATGTATTTCTCCTCCATATGAAGAACTTCAAAATATGAACAATCTCCGTCCCCAAAAGCTTTGTAATTAGTCACTCAAGGTACAGTGGCTTCCTGAAACTGATTTTTGAAGCTTCACAGGCTCACAGACACATCTCGGCAATCTGATTTATGCTCCTGCCAGAGACGGCCCTACTGTGTGGGAGATTGGCTTCCCGGATCGTACAGCTATAGGATTTTATGTTCCTGATGTGAACCCGATGTATGTCAACAAGTTATTTCTCAACAGCCCTGAGAAGTGAGCTACTCTATCCTCTGCAGAAATTCTCTTTTTGAGAGAATAATCCACTAACAATATTTCCTTGAGAATACTACAAATATATATATAATGGATCTTAAGAATTCACCTAAAAATTCTATTAGATTTTAGAGATTAGATTCCTACTGTAGGACTAGATTACAACAACTTTAAATACAAACAAATTTTTTTAAAAAAGAAAGATAAAATATAACAACAATACAAATCAAGATAAATTATAGAGGATAAATCAGCCGATAACGAGCTTAGTAACTCGACCTTCCATCAGCTCGACAGTTCAACCTTCCATCAGGTTGGCAGCTTGGCCTTTTATCAGCTTGGCCAACACTCTCTCCCCCAAGCTAAGGAATAGATATAAGTCATTCCTAACTTGCCAATTAGTAACTCGAACCCTGGCCTTACAATAGTTTTTGTGAAAATATCAACTACTCAATTAGTAGTTGGAATGTCGGATAAGCTAATTCCTCTTTTTTCAATTTATCTCTTTATAAAACTCATATCAATTCTTATATGTTTCATTTAGTTATGCTGAACTGGATTCTTCACAATAGTGATAGCAGACTTGCTATCACTATAAACTTCTGTTGGTTGAGATAAGGATATCCCCAAATCTTCCATTATCATTTCTAGCCAAATTACTTCACATATCCCTTGAGCAATAGCACGAAATTTAGGCTCGACACTACTTTGAGCCACTACGGATTGCTTTTTGCTCCTCCAAGTAGCCATATTATCCCATAACTTGGTGTAATAACCTAAAGTTGACTTGTTATCCTCACGTGAACGAGCCTAATCAGCATCCACAAAACATTTAATTCTTCTTTCATTAGTTTTCCTGAACATCAACCCTTTCCCAGTCGTTCCCTTGAGGTATCTTAGGACATGGAACACTACATTCATATGTTTTTAAGTAGGGGAATGCATGTATTGACTTATGACACTTACTGCATAGGCTATGTCTGGCCTTGTAAGTGATAAATAAATTAGTTTACCAACCAACCTTTGGTACCTTTCTTTTTCAACAAGAGTGTCTTATTTTTCTTCGACATTCCAATCTTTTTCTAGAGGAGTTCCAGTCAGTCAACATGCTAACATCCTAGTTTCCTTTAACAAATCAAGTGTGTACTTCTTTTGAGAGATAAATAGCCTTTCTTTACTCCAAGCCACCTTCATTCCCAAGAAGTATCTCATGGCTCCTAGGTCTTTCACTTCAAATTCAGTTTTTAATTGCTTATTCAAATTTTCAATTTCCTGTAACTCATCACATGTCGTAATAATGTCATCAACATAAACAATTAATATGACATTTTTACCATATATTGTAGACTTTATAAATAAGGTATGGTCAGTTTGCCCTTGCTTATATCCCAAGCGATTGAGAGTCATGCTAAATTTCTTAAACCAAGCCCTTGGAGACTGATTTAATCCATATAGTGATTTCTTTAATTTGCACACATTTTCACTGCCAATTTCCTATTCAAATCCTAGGGGTATTCTCATATATATCTCCTCATCCAAGTCACCATTCAAAAAAGCATTTTTAATATCAAATTGAAGTAAAGGCCAATCAAGATTAACAGCAAGAGAAAATAATACCCGAATTGAGTTGAGTTTGGCCACAAGAGCAAAAGTCTCCTCATAGTCAATCCCATATGTTTGAGTAAACCCCTATGCAACCAATATTGTCTTGTATCTTTCAACACTTCCATCTACATTATGTTTTACTGTGAAAACCCATCTACAACCAACCACCATTTTGTTTGAAGGTAGTTTAACATTCTTCCATGTGTTATTTTTCACCAAGGCACTCATCTCCTCCATAGCTGCAACTTTTCACTTAGGATCACTCATAGCCTCTTGGATATTCCTTGGGATGACAATGCTGTTAATACTTGCAACAAATCCCTTATACTGAGGAGATAACTTAGCATAAGTCAAGTGATTGGACACAGGATACTTGACACAATATCTTCCCCCTTTCCTTAGAGAAATAGGCATAGCCCAATCCAAATTATCATTGCTGGTAGACTCATTCTCAGTGTTGTTTTCTAATAGACCAGCATCTGGAAGTGATGATTGGCTTTGTTGTTCCTCAGGATGGGTCGTTTAACGTCTAGAATACATTTGTAGAGGATTTTTAGCAGCTGAATATGGAGTTGGAACATGAGATTTAGCTGTAGTTTATGGCTAAGAGGATGGTTGAGAATATGGATTAAGAGAAATAGGAAAAGAGCTTGAAGGATCTACCCTTATGCTATTGGAACTTGAAGGCCTAACAGGCGGAGAGGCCAAAAATTCTCCCCCTTGAGAGTATAAAGGCAGGGGAGCATTAAGGGCAGGAAAGGAAATAAGAGTAGGATCCGAGAGGGATGGAGATGCAACAACTGAAACTGGTGAGGGGTAAAATGATTGGTCTACATAGAATGTGACATCCGTGGAGAACAAGACTTTTTTTTTTTTTTTTTGAGAGGGTTATAGCATTTGTAACCTTTTTGGGAGGAAGAGTACCTAATAAAGATACATTTAAGGACCTTAGGGTCTAACTTTGTATGGTTAAGCTGTAACACCCCAATTCCCGAAAGGCGTTACTGTAACGAAAGATTCCGGGGATAATTTTTTTTTTTTAAATAAAAACCCATCACAAAAACTATTCCCCGAAGATCCCGTTATACCTTCTCAGTATATCAACTATGAACCATTAATAAACCAATATAGGTTCACCAACACAAATGTGGAAGTTAGATCAAAACCTTAACAGGTCATAACCGAAACCACTTTATTTATATATAAAGTTGCACCAACGTTTACATGACGTTTTTCAAAAGTAAACAACATAACTGAAAAGACATAATGTAAACTATCCACTAATCACCGTCACTCCTCGACGATCCCTTTCCCTTTCGCACCGTTGCCTTCACCTAGAACGTTTGAATATTCCAGGGACAAAGTCCAAATTAGATGATGAATCATCTAAGTGAGAGTTTAAAACACATTTTTCATGAATAATGCAAGACATGAAATAAACCAATACACCTGGTAAGCCCTAGCTCAAGAGAATTCTCACGCGCTTAACCCTACCACGGGAAAAGAGTAATCTCTCTAAAAGCTATGCCACCACACCGACTCGACGACACGACGCGATTCTAGCTTAAATGGGGCTACCAACGCATCTCACCAGAATACGTACCCACCTTAAGCATCCAGGAACCACCATACAATCCCAACTCCAAAATTTCACATGGACCACCTAGTCGTCCTAGTGCAACTTCCCTGGCCAAACGGCCTGGCACGAAAATTAAGGCGACTATCCTGACATGCACACCTAGCATTAGATACCCCTATTATTCCGTCACGCCCTTGGAGAATTACGGCTACACTATCCAGACAACATCCTAGGCTGACATCCCACATGAACAACACAGTATGGACCACCTAGTCGTCCTAGTGCAACTTCCCTGACCAAACGGTCTGGCACAGAAACCAAGGCGGCTATCCTGACATGCACACCTAGCATCAGATACCCCTATTATTCCGTCACGCTCTTGGAGAATTATGGCTACACTATCCAGACAACATCCGAGACTAACATTCCATACATACACATAAAACTCAAGACAATGCCACATTTCACAATTTAATGCATCGTATAAACAACATTTATAAAATGCAATGCACAGTTCAAAATGTTTAGGGACGAACCTCCCTTGTAAAACCAACCGTCACCGGTTACCATTTCAATGCTCAAAACCGTTTTGCATGAAATCACCACATGTTCAAATAGAACAAGCACAATAAATCTAGTAGTTTTCCAGACAGAACACTCATAGTAAATCAAGTTTTGGAGGAGAACCACTCACAAGAAAGTCAAATTTTGGTAGCGAACAACTCACATCTTAAAACCAAGTTTTCAGGTAGAACACTCACCTTGAATATAATTCAGAATGCCTCAAAATTCGCCCAACCTTAACTCTGGTGCCAAGCTTTTAAATACTAAATTCCGAACCCCAACACGTTCCTCAAACTTCAAATAAATTTCTAAAATTTTCTAAACACTTTCTACTATTTTTCTTCCTTTTCTTTTCTTCCTTTTCCTTTTTTTTTTCTCTCCTTTTCTTACCTATGCTCTTTCCACCTTGCGCCCAGGCCTATTTATACCTTCATGCGGACACTCCTGCCTTGGCCATCACTTCACATATTCATTTTATAATTCTTCATCCTTGGCCGCTACTCCAAGTATACATGGCATTATCCTTAGCAACCATTACAAATATACATTTTATATTTATATCTTGACCATCACGTACATTTATGTATATTATATAATATATCTACATATTATACTAATCTATCAAATTCAATTGGCAACTCACTGATTAATTCAATACCATGGTTTTACCTTAACCTCACCTCCACGCATAGGATTTCATCCACGACACACTTCACACACATAAATAGATATATTATACTTTACCCATTCCCTTGCATATTATATATGTATATATAGATTCTTGCCAACCACGCACACATTCACAGACTTACTCACATATATATATATATATATTTAATTTCTATAATATATTATGCATAATATATAATTTATTAAAATCATTATAAATTTTTCAATTAAATTATTAATCCCACTTTATGTATTACAATTATAATTATATTCACAAATATTAATTTTATTTAGATTAAAATACCAGAATTTCAAAATTAATAACTCAAAATTACTCGATAAAGACAATTTTTCCCTCCGAGCCCTCACGAGACCCTTGTTTCATCTCGAAACCATTTCAGGGTTGATTTTAACACAAAACTGGAGCTCCCTCAGGGTTCCGTTGACTTTTCGAAAGTCCCTTACGACAATTTGATTTTTCAGCCTGATCCACAGTTGCCTTTTTTAGCTGTACCGGGAACCGTTCCCGATCCAACTTCTTTTGATGCCTAAAATCATAACTCGTATTACTTGTCGATACTTTACCATTTTCCTTGGCTATCTAGGGTCCAGGGTACTCACTCTGACTAATTCGATCGTCTAAAATTGCGTTAGTGTACCCTATAGTCTTATTTTTCACAAAGTCCATTTATGCCCTTCACTAAATACCGTTTATATCCTCAAATCATTCCTGGGTATTACATAAGCTGATTATTGTGAACATACACAGTGTAGTTGAAAATTTTTGAAGGAAGAAAATGTAAGTGATTAATGGTTGGATAGAGAGAACAAAGGACAACAAGAAGGGTATAAAATTTTAGGGTCTTTAAGGGAAGTCTATTGATCAAATATGCAACTGTAAGGACTATTTCCCCTCAATAGAAATGTGGCACATGGTGGTGAACATCATAACGTGAGCCATTTCTAGAATATGATGATTTTTTTTTTTTGCCACACCATTTTGCTGTGGTGTGTATGAACAAGAGCTTTGATGTAGAATGCCATGTTCGGATAGATAATTGATAAGGTCATGAGAGAAAGATTCTTGACCATTATCAGTACGAAGAATTTGGATGGAAGTTTGAAACATATTTAAGATGAGTTTGTGAAATTTCTTAAAAATGTTGCAAGCTTCAGATTTTCCCTCATAAGGTACACCCAACATGTCCTAGAATGATCATCAATAAAGGTTATAAACCACTGAGAACTAGAAATATTAGGGGTTTTATATGGTCCCCAAATATCACTATGAACTAAATGGAATGGTTTAGATAGCTTATAGGATTGAATTGGATGAGAAGAACGAGACTGTTTGGCAATGGTACACTGTTCACATGAGAAAGTTTGATTTTTATTGATGAAAAAATGCGGATACAAGAATTGAATATAAGGAAAACTTGGGTGACCTAAACGATTATGCCACAACAAAATCTTGGCATTGGTTATGGTTGTCAAAACAACCTTATTTGTAGAAGAAAAAATCATATCCTCTGTCAAATAATAAAGCTCATCCTTAGCTTGAGCATTGCCAATCGTCCTCCCCGATACTTGGTCTTGAAATAAGCAATATGAAGGAAAGAAGGTCACCTAACAATTCATATCTTGAGTAATCTTATGGACTGACAGTAAATTGCATCTTAAACCAAGAACATGTAAAATTGATTTTAAGTTTTAAACTAGAAATACAAATTGTTCCATGTTCTTTAGCTGGAGAAGTGGTACCATTAGCCATTGAAATGTTTATAGAGTTGTCACAAGGGGTGTATTCTGTCATTGAACATGCTGAACATGCCATATGGTTGGAAGCACCCGTATCTACTCTCCATGTATTCTTAGAGAGTTTGCTGGAATTTAGAGAGTAATAGGGATTATCTTGTAAAGCAGTAGCTGCCATAGAAGGACTTGGAGAGGATATACCTTGATTTAGCAGCTTATACAAGGTTTGAATCTGCTCCTCTGATAGGTTAAGACTGGTACTGCTTCATGCTTCCTTTGGTGCATCAACTATGTAGCCAGTCCTTCCACTCTCCTTTTTTCCTCTTGGCTTCCAATTACTCGGTTTCCCATGAATTTTCCAATATGTTTCTTTGGTATGATATGGCCTTTTATAGTGGTCACACCACTGCTTCTCCCGTTCTAAATTCCTTAGTTAACTATCTTCTTATTTAAAACTTGTTAAAACAGAATTTTGGTGAGTTAAAGGGGACTCACCATGCTGATTTAGCATTACATTTCTTCAACTTTCCTCCATTCGAACCTCAGCAAAAACTTCTCGAAGTGAAGGCAAAGATTTTGTACCCAAGATTCTGCCTCTTACTTCATCCAAATCATGGTTAAGGCCATGTAGGAAATCAAACACCTGATGCTTCTCAATCATCTTACTATATTTTGTACTATTCGCAGAACATTCCCAATTAATGGTGTAAAACAAATCCATCTCATGCCAAAGTTCAACCAAAACATTAAAGCAATTAGTAACATTTAAATTACCTTATCATGTGGTCCTAATGACAGATCTGATCTCAAAGTATTGAGATGAGTTCTACAAATCTGAGTACATGTCTTAGACCGAATCCCACATCTCTTTTGTAGTTTTATAGAATAGATAAGTTCTTTCTATTCTAGGCTCCATCGAATTGATCATCCAGACCATTATGGTAGAATTCTCGGCTTCCTAAGTACCATATGTGGCTGTTGTGCTCAGTGGAGAAGAAGTAGAGTCTGTTAAGTAACTAGCCTTGTCTTTTCCCTTGAAAACCAACATAATTGACTGAAACAATTCCTTAAAGTTAATTCCATTCAACTTATGGTGAGTAATCTGTATAGGAAAAAAATCAATTGAGTTGCTGGAAAGATTTGTTGTAGAATCGAAGAACTTGTGGAAAAAGCCTCGGTTAGAATGAGATTAGGTTGAGTATTTGCCATTGATGAAACAAGGTGCAGACGGAAGAAACAAATAAAATTGATTGATGAAGCAAAGTGTGGACAGAAAAATAGAATAGAGGCTACTTTAGGATCGAAGAGCAGGGTCTCATACCATGCAGAAATCCTCTTTTTGAGAGAATAATCCACTAACAATATTCTCTTGAGAATGCCACAAATATATATACAATGGATCCTAAGAATTCTGCTAGATTTTAGAGATTAGATTCCTATTATGTAGGACTAGATTACAATGACCTTAAATACAAACAAATCTAAATATATATATATATAAGATATAATAATAATATAAATCAAGCGATAATGAGCTTAGTAACTCGGCCCTCCATCAGCTTGGCCATTAGCTCGGCCTTCCATCAACTCAACTCGGCCTCATCAGCTCGGCAGCTCAGCCTTCCATCAGCTCGGTCAACATTCTGTAACAACAAATTACCTACAGCAAACCCAATTTATTAATTAATATTACTAAAATTAATTCCAGTTTCAGTGCAAATAGCAACAATCTAAATCAAGGAGTAGACACACGCATGTCAGAAGTAGCTTCAGTTTCATAACTGTTAGCGGCTGTTGACGATCATTTCTGTTGAAATACAGGTACAAGCAATATGGATTGTGGGACAGATACACTGATTTACACCCTGAATCTGATCAGATCTTCACCATAGGCATTAGTGATCCAAAGAAAGACTGGTTTTTTGCTCATGTCGACAGGTTTTCTTTCTTTACCATTTTTTTTTTCTGTTCTGAAAATGCTCTGCTTCCGAATAGCAGTATAATGAATTAGTGAGAAAATTGACCTTTACAGGAGGGGAACCAACAAGTACCTGCCATCAACATGGAAGATCAACTTCATTCTGAACTCAGTAACCGGAGGAAGTTACAAGCTGAGGTTGGCTATTGCATCAGCAACTCGTTCTGATCTTGAGGTAAGAATTGGGGAAGTTCACTGGATATGCTGCACTAATTCAAACTTATTTTATCCAAATTTTCTGAATCCCTTGATTACAGGTTTATGTCAACTCTATAGACAATAAGCACCTGGTGTTTCAGGTGATGAACTTAGGGACAGATAACACAGTTTGTAGACACGGAATTCATGGGATTTACCGGCTTTTCACCATTGATATTTCCTCATCCTTGGTGATTAAAGGAGACAACTCCATATTTCTCACTCAGGCTAGGGGAGGAGATGCACTTTGTGGAATCCTCTATGATTATGTAAGGCTGGAAGCTCCACTGGTTTCTGCAAGACTAGAAGAGTGAAGCAAGAGGAAAACAGAAGATGTTGATACAAATTTGATTTTGGTTGTCCTATTATCACCAAGGCTGAACAAGAGATGGAGTGTCCCTGTGAGGAAAGAAGGTTAGGTTTTCCTAAAAGTGTTCGCTAAAACCATCCTCTAGTTCCTTAGGCTTCACCTGTATTTGAATCCTTAACTGTTTCCAAGTGAGTTTTTTTTTTTCCCCTTTCTGATACTTTCTCTATGCTCCCGAAGTTAAACTCTGATCTTTCAGAAGCAACCCTCTGGGACACTTAATCAATCACAAATAAGAGATTCAAAATGCACAAAATCCTAAACATAAACTTGCGAGTAATCCACCAAACCAAACAGAATACGGTTCCACAGGACCCCTGCAACTGATGCCAAAGCCTCGGGAAATCCCATTCCCCTCTTCTCTAATCAAGTAGCTGATATTTTGAATATACAGAAAATATGCAACTCTTGAAAGAACATATGCAAAAGCTAGAAAAAAGATTCAGTTTAATGCTGGGATGACGGTAAAGAAATTTTAAAGAAAAAATCCAGTATTCCAGTGAATGGATCCAAAAAAGTAATATCAATTAACCATGACATCCATAAGAGTTTCTTACAAAATGCACAAAACAGTGCTGCACAGGTCATAATAAGCCTTCTACATCATTCGATATGTTATCTATACAAAATTCCATATCGAGCATGATTACATTGAAGGGAACAAAAAAGCAATCAAGACCTAACTTGCCAGCTTGGGTACAATCACTTTTACCTGTCTGATATTACTGGGTACAAATTGTTAACAGTAACCCATAATGATCGCTAGGCAAAACAGGGAGGACCAAATTTTGCACCGCATTTCTCACTTTTTTCTCTTTGGAATATGTTAGGCCTGGGATTGCCTCCATTCCAATCATGTCGATGCTTCTGATCTCAAAATCTCGCAAATTACATATAAATCGATCCAGTCGCTTTTGCAGAGTGCGGTTACCAGAGAGCATCTGATTGGACTTGGTATCATATGTGAATCCATTTTCTCCAGGCCTTAACTGTGTCCAGGCATCAATCCATCCCTCAGGTAAAGGAAATTGACCATCCAACTTGTCATCCCAGTTCATGTCACCACAAAAAATCACATTTGGATTTTTGTTAAGAAAGTTCACTGCTTCCTTCGCCTGATCTACCCGCTCCTTGCTGAACATCTGATCCCATTTGGGTGGGGCTGGACAAGGACTTTCAAGATGGCTAGTGGCAACAACCAACCTCGTGTCTGCTTGAATTTCAACCTCTGCGACACAAAGTTCTCGTCCCATTATGGAATTACTGAATGGTTTACAGCTGTAAGATTTTACCAGTAATTTGCTTAACTGCAAGTTATTTGGTAGGATGTTAGAGCTTTTACCACACAACTAAAAAAATCCATCCAGATAATTGAGGAAAAAAGAAAATGCAAACGACATATGACCACAAGAGACAGTGAGAATGATGGCATAGATTGATCACTCAAGAAAAGGATGACTAACAAGATTAAGAACACACCATATATATAAAACATCGTCAAATATACACCATGATTATTGGCCTCAAAAAATTTTAATGAGTTATCAGAGAGATCACATCATAACTAATAATTCAGCAGCATGAAATTATGAAAGGTTAGCTGCTGACCAAACTACTTCCTATATCCTTATAATTATTAGTTAGATACATATACGTATCAATCTGTTATGTACAAAATACAAATATGCCCAAACATGTGATTGTGTAAAGATCAAACATTCAGAAATAGCCAATTCCAATGTATGCAAAATGAAAGTAAAGTGCAGTGACTTAAATAGTGCAACTAAGAATACTATGAAATGGCTTAAACAGTACAAAATCACAAACACATTTGACGGCTCAAATAAATATCATACCATCAGTTGTTAATCAAACGTGCATGCTCAGTTGTGTATGGAGTGGCTTGGAGTTGGAGAAAATGCTTGTTAAATCCATTCAGCTGATGTTAAGAAATTCATCACTCATGATACATAATGAATGACTTCTATGGGAAAGTCATACAAGTCCCTACCTGCATGCAGAAGTATGGTCTTGTAAATGCCATCTCATTTGAGACTGAGCATCGGTATGCTTTCCACCAGTTGGATTGTTGGAAAATGTCATAGATATTGGGAGTAACCTCCTGCAGAGCAAGGTTAAACATAAATGAAATGAAAACTCCTAATTTTTAACATCTTACATGATATGGAACATGGAAAGGAGAACACCTGGAAGCATATCAAATCTGGGGAATGCAGTTGAATAAGGTCACACAGAGCTTTCATCCTCTTGTGCATCTCAAGGTCTTCTCGGAACCAAACATTATAACTCAAAATTTTCAATGTTCTTGAATCAGTTCCTGAGGATGTTTCATCTGCACTAATGCTACACGTTAATTTGTATTCATTTACATGCAACAAAGACTATATTTTCAAATATATTTCCTTTCAACTTTTACATTGCTCCAAAACTAACCCGTTGACTGCAAAGAATAGGACAACCAGATTGCATACACACAAAAAGGCCATACCATTTGAAGAAACCAGTTACCATTGAAGGATGCAAGTAAAAAGAAGCCAACAAACACCACCAAAAAAAGAAGATAACTGAAGACAATACAAGAACAAAAATTGGATCTAAAACATAAAATTGTAAGTTAGAAACAAAAGTGCTAACTTGTGCCATAAAACGGAAACGAAAATAAACACATGAAAGCCACAAGCCAAATCAGCAAATTCAATGATCAAACTGATCTAAAGCACGCCTTCTCAACATTAAGTATTATGAATCAAACGGCTAAATGCATATTTACAGATTAAACAACAAAACAAAAACAAATCCATTAAAACTCATTGTAAGCCCATTGTTGTTGATTATACTGGAAGTTTGATTGGACTTTGGTCCGTGGTTTTCACCCTTGTTTTGACGGGTTTTCCGTGCTAAATATTCGGGTATTCATCACTCATCGTAGTGCTGATTGCTGAAAGTTTCGGATACGTGTGCATTTAGATTGAGTTGTTTGATATGACTTGATTATTGCCAGTTTAATTTGCACAAGAGGAAAGATGATCTTTTCATTTATTGTTGGCATGGACCTTTCCCAACAGAAACCCACATTTTCTCAAGAACTATGAATCACAAAGCAAAACGCATATTTACAGATTAAACAACAAAACAGAAACAGACCCATTAACAAATCCACAAAATCACATTGACGATACAACAATTCGAACTCACCCGATGACACCACCGCCTTATTCGCTGCCTTAACGCCGCGAAACCCACCGGGCTCGAAGCCATCATCGGCGATCTCAATCGGGGATTCTCGACTCTTCCTCTTGCAAGCCTGCAAGGGCAAGAAAACAGAGCCGACCCACGAATCCAATTCATCCACATCGAGCGCCGACAGCGACAAGGCCGAGGGCCTGGCGCCGCAGATTTCGCAGTTGGTGCTGTGATATGGGTTCGGGAAAGTGCAGGCCTTGCAGGACCACTTGGGCCTAGTTGGAGCCAACGAAGAAGATGGTGACGATGACGATGATGATGAGGAGGATAAGCAGATCTGGCACGTTGATTTCTGGGATGAAGGGTTGATGAAAGTGCATCTTGAGCAGGTCCAAGCCATTGATTTGGAAGGGGAAGTTGGGGTTTTTCTTGGGTTCCAGTCGGAGAGAGATGACAGTAGGGCGGTTGAAATTGTTATTCGCAACACCTTTCCCTTTTGAACGTTTTGCCGCGTTTGGATGGCGTGATTTGTTAGGCTTTGTTTGTTCGGAATCTTTGGATTTCTTTCTTTATTTTTTTTCCTTTTATATATTATATATATAATCATGTTATTGTAGGGTGAACAAAAAAAAAATTAAGCCATTCAAATCAATCAAATCATCTCAAATGGCTAAACTATAATTTCATAAAGCAAGTGATTGGTTATGGTGCTCAAAATGTTTTGATTTGGGTTTTGGATGTGGTGGCCCACTCTCGAAAATCCTTTTAGCATAGGAGTCCGAGAAGAGGTTACTAAAAACATCGACATAAATAACAACTCAATTGAGGAAATTCATATGGTTTCATTCCCAAACTTGCTCACTAACAACAAGAGCCAAAATAAATATTTATATTATCATTCTTTTAACATGCTCATTAGGGCTTAACTGCCCAAGCACTTCAAAATAAAAGGGCAACAAAATAAAATACAGACTAAATCCTTTTTTATCTACCCTCAAAACACACCCCATGGATCTTTTGGTTGGAACTGCTCTGTACACATAGCAACCCACGAAACTCAAACATCGCTAGGCTCACCTCCTTTAGCCTTACCCTTATCTAGAATTCTGCAAAAACAAATGGTGAGCCACAAAGTTTAGCAAGTATAAAATAAAGCAAATGAAAAGTATTGTGAATCGAGGGCATGAATAGTAATAAATGAAGTAAAATAGACTACTCACAACAAATACATAAATTCTATATCATGCCTCAACACATTGTATATTAATGCGATAATAATATCATATCATCAACTTGTGAACCATTGTCTACCCATGCATTGGTTTTTCCACTAGACGAACATTTTGAGCTAAAACTTTCTCGTGTCAGGCAAGTGCCTATCGATCTTGGCTTGGATATCTTTTTTTCCTCACGAACTTAATTCGTTCTGCAAAATAATAGGCGCTCTAAATGAATATCATGGACATGTGATCAACTTTATAAATACATATAAGATCATGCACTTATCAATTTCTCTAAGCCAACGCTCAACATGGTTATGAATAATTCCATTATCATTCACCCATAGGCAAATTCAACACATATATATATATATATAATCATGAACATTATAAGTATTGCTCACTTTATACTCATGGATTAATTTCCCCTCCCAAGACGACAATCAAAGTTATAATCAATGAGTGGACTTAACAATAATTAATATGAAGAATGGAGAGTAGAATACAAACATTTCATGAAGCAATGGTCAAATAATAGGCAAAATCGACCAATAGATTGGGTGCCTCTGTCAATCGCCAGAACCCACTCCAAGGACGATCGACAATCAGGGCTATTTTCCCCCAAATGGTCAACAGATGAGGAGCAACGGTCAACTTGCAGAATCGAATTTACTCAGACATCTCAAACTAGGACCCAACAGTCAATAAACGAAGGTAACTGTCGACAAATAGAACCAAAATTGTCACAACAGTCGACAGTTCAAAGCCCAATTGTCGACCGACAGAAGCCTATTCCCCACAACCCACTCAATGAGTCCAAACGGTGGACAGGCTCGACCCCAACTGTTAACCGACAGAGACTTGAAATGTAAAGAACGAGAATGAATTGAAAAGAATGCATACATGAAACACCAATTATTGCATTGCTCTAACCCTAATCAAGAAAATACCATTCCTTTTAAAACATAGGGTGAATTAAGACCCTATCAGGACTTCCACTAAGACTCATTAACACTTCAAGAAAAACCACAAGGTTTACTCAATGCAAAAATGTAACCCACTTTGGAAGAAAGTAGGGTTTCAAAAACTAAAGCCTACTAATGAAGAAACCAAGATCACTGAACTGAAAAAAGAAAATAAAAGGGTTTTGGACTTGCAGCTAAAAAGAAGAGAGGAGAAAAACTTGCCTATGAAAAGAAGAAGGAGAAATGAACTTGCCTCTAGATTTTCCTTGGATGAATGATTTGTAGAAGCAACCTACTTGAGATCTGAAAATCTCCACCTTCTTGAAACTCCAAAGCTAGAAAGAAAAATAAGAAAGAATGAGAGAACAAAAGAAGAGCAAGAAGGAGAAGAAGAAGAAGAAGAAATATAAGAATGGAGGAGGAAGCTTCCCCCCATCCTTACTCCCCCTTCTTTTCTCTTTTTCCTTTTCCATTTTACCCCATACTTCATACACTCACATATATATGTATATGTGAAGGCCCACTCTCAAAAATCCCACTGGCAAAGGAGTTCCAAGAGGAAGTCTCCACAAAATGGACATAGCATAAAACTCAATTAAGAATACTCACTCCTGTAACACAAATAATAAAGACTACAACCACCTTTCCATTCAAGATAAAGTAAATATTTTTTTTTTTTTTTACATCTCATTAGGTTTTCTCAAAAGATATACATCAAACCCTAATAACAAAGACACAACCAACTACGTGGCACAAACAAACTGACATCCCAAGACCTTTTGGTTCAAGAGAGCTCTGTACACATGTATACCAAAAGATCAAGTCCCGCTAGAATCACACTCCACCTTAGCCTTATCTTTACTTGGAATGATATGAAACAAGAATGAGTCACAAGACCCAACAAATATAATATGAAATGAAAGAGCATATGGATAAAGATTTCAACAATAGATAAGACTCATAAAAAAACCCAACCATAGCCACATGAAATACACCCATGCCAAGTACCATCCTCATATGCTTAATGAATAATGTATGCCAATCTTTGAAACCACATAAACTCATATATACATACATATCAATTAACTCTTGAGGCCCTTTAACTCAACCCAAGGCCTATGTGCATAAATAGAACCCAAGGCCTATGTTCATAAATAGCATATGATCCTTGGGGCCCATTAGCTTAACCCAAGGTCTTATCATATCATATGCCACGAGGTCTTTGGGACCCATTAGCTCAACTCAAGATCTATGCTCATACAACATATAAACCTTGAGGCCCATTAGCTCAACCCAAAGCCTTGGCACACAAATATCATACATAACATATTACATATAAAACATGCTCATGAAGTGTTTTCCAATCAAAAGCTTTCATATGTCCCAACATTAGCTCTTTTTCATGCCTATGCATGCACATTTTTTCCCCAAAAATATTTACCCAAGATATGGATTCATGTTGTATCATTCCTTAAGAAGATAAGGTGAATCAAAACCCTATTAAATCTTTCAAAAAGATTCAACAAGAATTCAAGCTATCATAAGATTTAACAAAGCTTAAGAGACTAAAATCCCTTATTCCAAAATTTTCAGATTTCAATATGATTTTTAAGGATCTGATTCAAGCTCAATTCTTGGTCAAATACAATAAAAAAATATATCAAAATTGAATCTTAGAAACTTTAGTTTCTGGAACAATAAACAGATTCGTAATAAAAAATGAACATAAAAAGTTATTTCACAAAAATAAGACCAAGGTAGATAACTCGTAATAGCAAGATTTCCATATTCTAGTCACAAATTAATAGGGTTGTTATGGGCTCAAAACGCAACCAAATAATTCAAGTAATACATTAAAATGAAGGTTATGAAGTCTAGTTTCCAAAACAAAAAATAGATTGCAAATCAGATATAATCACAGAAAGTTATACTCCAAAAACTAAAGTAGGGTCAGATTACACGAAAACAATAAATTTTCAGATTTCAAGCTATGGTTCACAAGGCCATTAGGGGCTCAAAAGTTAGTAAAATAACCCAATAATATGTTCAAATGAAGCTTAGGATGTCTAGTTTTTAGCACAATAAACGGATCTCAATTTGGATATAAATACAACAAGTTATAAGTCAAAGAATACAACAAGGTCAGTGAATCTAAAAATAAGATTTTAAGAGAAAAAACTTGGAAATGAAAGGAACAAGCCTTCTAAGATGAATAGAAGGTTGAAAAACTTGTCTTTGATGATTTCCCCCTTTGGTTCTTGTTGGAAAGAAGCTACTATGATGATTGAAGAGAGCTTGGAAGTTATAGAGGTAGCTAGAAATTGAAATGGAATAAGAAGAAAAATGAGAGAATGAGAGAATGAGAGGAAGAATGAAGAAAGAAGAAAAAAAGAAGAAATTTCACACCAAGCTCCCAAAAATCTACCAACATGCTCCTTTCTTTTCTGCTTTCTTTTTCTTTTTCTTTTATTTAAACCCACATATATATCCATTAATCTCCCTTTTTCATTCATTTAATTAATACAAAAAGTATACACACACACACAATTAACAACCACTTCTCCCTATTTTTCTCTTTAATTTTGACTTTTCTACCAACAATCCATTTGACTTTTCAACCATTCCACAATCTCATTCCATTAAAATTTTCCATATTTTAAGTTCTCCACATCACTTACAACCTCCTATAACATCACATAATATTATGCAACATCATTACTCGAATAAAACAAAAATTCAGCCCACAATAATATTAACCAAGTGGCCTAATCCTGCTAACGGGTCGTTACAGTATATATATCCATCTCCATTTATATAATTATAATTAATATAATATAAATACATATATAATACATGTAATACCCCACTTTTCAATTACACAATGAAGCAATATGATTTTCATTACCACCCCGGGCGTTATTGGAAACGCTTAATCAACATAAGCATTGGATCGAACCTACAAACTTAACCAAAGCTAAATAAAGGGGTTTCCACTAGATTTCCTTTACGAGTACAAGAAATGCATACAACCTTCAATACTCCAAAAAACACAACGTTGCAGGTACAATTGTAGGACACCCACACACACCTCTCACAACTTTAACTATCCTAACTACTATTACAATACATTCCTTGGTTATAAGGGTAATAATGAAATAAAATCGAAAGCTAGCTGCAAAACTGTAACAACTCGCTCCCACTTACGGGCGCCACCGGTAAATAATCGACCGGATTATTCACCCGACGAACCACAATTGAAGGGTTGGACTATGTTTCAACAGGAAACACCCTAAGTGGGAACTAGGATTCGTCATTCCCTTCGCTCCACTCAAGAATCGGTCCCAACTCAAACAAGAAAACACAGCGGACCGAGACCTGAAACCTGAGTGAGCTTCACTTTTCTTCTACTCGCCTCATAACAAGCCAAAGGTGACCCAGGCATGAAGTTAGCATAACAAACACTTCGCTAAGTATTGGAGATTTTTGAGAACATACCTCGCTGATCTTTACTCGATCTGAAGTTGGCTTCAACAACTAAATCACATATACATCCAGCAATATGCTAACATCTATTACACTATGGTGATTACAACAACTAGATACATCTAGTGCTCAATATCGCTTACATTCAATTCCATAAATACGTATATGAAAATACAGGAGAATACACAACTCGGGCAACACCGCTAGTTGCCACAACAGCCTCCCAACATCATCCCTGCTTGAATTTGGTCTTGCATCATCTACAACATGAGGTAAAATCTAATGAGTCATAAAGACTCAGTAAGGGTGCAATGCATGCAAATATGAATATAACCATGATTATGTATGCCAAATGCATGCAAATGAGGCTAGGCCCATCCATCCTCACAACCCTCCAAGGTTTGAGGCATCAACCTATCAACCTCCACAACACTAGTCCTCTATATGGCCATAAGTCCACTAGATCTCACATCACGTAAGATAACCACTACATGCAAATACTTCATAAAAATATTATTAAACATATTTACCAACTTACAAGGCCACCTCTACATGGGGCCATCTCTTACCTGGCTCGAAACTTCATCTCTGCCTCGGCGAGAACGCCAACCCGAACTCCGAACTCTTTTAAGATCACCGCCTCCCCGATCGAACCTAGATGCAACCACACACCCAAAACCCAACCATACATTAGGCACTAAACTAGGGCTTATATTTTTACCCTACTCTGCACGATATCTGACCACAACTACCAATTAATCTTAACCAATGGTATAAACCAACCATCAATACACATTGCATCATCTCCACAACATCCCAACAATATGCAAATACTTGAAAAGAAATTATTAATTTACCTACATTCAATGTTTGGAGGAGAAATTTCGAAAATGCCCACACCGACGTTGCTTCTCGAGTTGCCGCTTGTACCCAAAATCCCATTTTAGAGCTTCCGACTCGTTCCTCAAGCCCCAAAATAATTTCTAGAATTTTTCTAGAATTTTCTGGAATTTCTTTCTATTTTTCCCCATTTTCCAGATTTTTTTTTCATTATTTCCCTTTTATTTTTTTATTTTCTTTTCTTCTTCCCTGTTCTTCTTCACCTCCCGCGCGCCTGCTCTTCTTCTTCTTCCCCGCGACTCCCGCGAGCGCACCAGCGCAGCCACCACCGAACGCCACCATCGCCTGGCTCCATAGACCACTGCCTCGGCCAGCCCCGCCGTCGCCAGTGCTACCCGACATCGTGCGACCGTCACCCGGCCGCCATTGCCGCTGCTGGCTTCCTCTACAGGCACGCTGCCTGCGCGTTGCTGCTTCCATGGCCGACGCTCCTGCCGCTCCAGTCATCGTCGGCTTCCTCCATCGCCGCTGGTCACCGCGGCCACCACAGGCCGCCTCCACGCGAGCCATCGTTGCCATCGGCCACTTCCCGAGCTCCAGCACCGCGGCCATGGATGCCGCTTCTTCAAGCTGCCTCTACAACCAGCCGGCGACACCGCCTCTTTCGGCAGGCCCTCAACCGGCTAGCTAACGTCTCCCACGATCTCTCTCTATCTCTCATTCTCGCATTGCTCTCGGCCATGCCTCACTAGTTCTCTCCCTCCTTCTCGGTGATTCGAACTTTTCAAACAGAAGGAAGCTTCCTGGAAGCTCACGAGCACACACCTATATACTTATATATAAATATATATATAATAATTTATATATTAATCCCCCAATTTCATATTAATTCCACTTAAGAAAATTTAATTGCACTTGAGAATTTTTAATAATTGTTCTTGGACCCTCCAAAGCTTAGTTAATTACCATCAAGCCACTTAGATTATTAATTTTTCCAAAATTAATAACCGACACTTACTCGGGAATATCAATTTTGTCTCTGCGCTTACACGAGACCTTTATTCTACTCGAAAACACCTAAGCGTTGCCTTATTCGTAAAGCCGGATCGCCCCTAGGGTTCCCTCAGCTTCTTGGAGGTCCTCTACAACCATTCGGTATTGGTATCCACTCGGGCTTGTACAGAATTTATTCTGAAAATTATTCCCGGTCGGATTGCTTCCAGCATCATTATCCTCATCTCGAGACGCTCAAAAATCCTTTGCCCTTTTCCCTAGACATCCAAGTCCCGAGGCACTCCCTGTCGCCAATTCGATAAATTTCATTAATTAATTTCTCAAAACCGACTCTTGGGCTTCCCGGACCACCCGAGATCCTTTCAAAATAATTGAAAATAATTTATTTTCAATACCATGTAATACTGGGTATTACAAAAACTCAAAGCTAGTCAAGCACCACCTTTTGCCCTTACTCGTACTAGAACCTAGATCACTTGGCACATCTGATATACCTGGGACATTGAATGTCCTAGGGGTATGAAACACCCGAGTTAGATTGTTACATCTAAATGAGTGGCACAAGAAATGAAACTGTGTATACAAGAGAAATATGCAGTTATGCGAGGAAATATGCAGAAATAAGTATAAATCTTCCAAAATCATATTAATATAAAACCTCCCCAAGTCACTATCACCCTTGCCAGCACTCGTGTTGAACATCTCAACCTTACCTCTAGACTAAGCCCCACATCTGGGCACGTGATCATGGTCTAACCCCTCACGCCTCACTTCTAGGCACGACCCCACCTCTGGGCACGGGATTGCCCCCCGTCATCGTGATGTTCCACTAACAAGTTGCTAATCATCATGTTCAAATCTAGACCCATCAACTAGCCACAAATACAAACACCGAGATGCATATAAAATGGGTAAGATATGTTCAAAGCAAGGAAATATGAGATGTAAGCCACCAACCATGAGATGTTGTATAACAAAGCAGAAGGAATATGATATGTAAACCACAAGTCACGCTCGAAAGCTGTCATGGTTAAACTCGATGCAACAAAGTAGAAAGGATATGCTCGGAACAAAGGGAACATAAGACGTAATGTAACACCCCGCCCTATACAGGCGTGTTACTATAAGGAAGTTCCCGGGGATTCTTTTTTTTTTTTTTTTTCCATTCTCGCCAAGTTTGATACTCGTGGCGCTTGTGAGCACAATCTTCACATGTAGATGAAAACTCCGAGAGTTCCAGTCTTGCTCGTTAAGTCAACAATAACATAAACTCAACCGAACGAGACAATATAAACACAGCGGAATACTTCATTTAATCAAAATGACGTGCCCTACCACGTGTTACACTCGAATTGTTCCCACATCACCATATGAATACAATACCAATACTAATTATTACAACATCATCGAGCGGTTTATATATATAACAATAATGTTTCCAAAATAACATAACACCAACAACTATCAAACATACACCACTGGCTTCTCAGTCGTGTCCTAGACCTCGCTGCTATCCCTGACTGGAACGTTGAATGTTCCAGGGGCATAACCCATGTTAGATGATAAACCATCTAAGTGAAGGTAAGAAACAGTTATACAATGCATGAAAGACACACGAGCATGGCATACTATACGACAACTGCAAGACACGTCTAACTCGAGATATCACCTTGACATGCTTAATCCCTCGAATGCCTCACTGTGGCACACGTTCACCTGGTCCAATGTTAATCCCTCGGGTGCACCGTCGTGACACCCGTTCACCTGGTTTAACATTATTCCCTCGAGTACCCCAGTGTGACACCCGTTCACCTGGATTAGCATTATCCCAATCTCAAGTAGACCCCACATCGCCCCACACAAACCCAATGATGCGATTAAACATGACTCCTCATGATATGAAATTTTACACGCCATGCACCAACATTTTAAAAATAAATAGTTAATGCATTGTAGTGATTATCGACGCAGCGAACATAAATGAATAAGCTAAGCCTAGGAGGGTAAAAATTTCTCACTAGAACTCGCCAAAGTACCCTAAAAACACTTTTAAGGCAAGGATAAACTAGAATCAAACCACTCACCTCAATTTGGAAAAGTCCGGATTTCGCCTCGAAAAACGTGCCACACCTCGAAAATTGTGTAAATCCTCTTCCAATGACCCAAATGACTCATATTTCATCATTTAACACCTTTGGAATCAACATTCTATTTTTTCCATAATTTTCTCTATTTTTATTTAATTTTTAAACATCTATACCTTCGAAAATTCATAAAAAATACCAAACATCTTTTTTCTCAAAATTTTCTTCCATGATAATTCCTAAAATAATTTAACAAAAATTCTGAAATTGAAAACACTCAAAAACCCTACCTCACGCGCCCTCACGCGCCACCCCTATGCCCTGCGAGTGGGATTCACGCGCCGCCGCACAGTCTTCTTCTCCGGTCGTCTTCTCCGATTCCGGCGACGTCTAATGCCCTAAATTCCTATGGAGGCTTGTAGATCTCTTCAAGGCGACCTCAATGGTGCCTTTTTTCGTCGGAAACAGTGGCCGGAAGTGGGATTAAAAGCGAGTTGCAGGTCGCGGCGGCCGATTTTCCGATTTTCCGGCCAAGCTTCGTAACCCTCCAAAATCTATACCAAACGATCCAAAACTCTCCAGAATTGATCCTTAGATCACTAAGAATGAAAGCCCCTTATCCCTCAAGCTCGATTCAAGCAAAAACTCGACAATTTTGAACGATTTTTGATTTTGAAACCCTCGGCCGAAACCTCCCTTTTATAGTCGATTTTCGCTCAATTAATCATCCGATCTTGCTCGTCCTCATCCCTTTAGCCCAAATCTAGCCTCTAAACCAATCGAAAAACAACAAATCAAGCTCTAGATTCCTCGAAAGATTCGGCAAAATCGGAGAAAATTTCCGCCATCATTTCCGGTCACGTCGCCGCCGTGCTCGGCCAATGACCACTCCCTAAAGCTTCATCATCACCTGGAGCTAGTCCTAGCACCCTTAGGCGAGCTTCCCGACATCCAGAGGCGGCTGGCCGGCGGCCCATGTGCGGCGGTCGGATTCCCATTGCAATTTTCCAAAATTTGCAATTTTACCCCTATTTTCTTAATTTGACATTTTAGCCCTTTCTTTAGAGTCCCTGATCTTTCTAAATATACCACAATGACCCTCAAGTTCTATATTTTCCATTTCCTTTTGGAATTTTTGAAAAATTCATCAATTCAACCTCCCACTGACATTTTGCAAAAACTGCACTTTTGCCCGAACTCTCCTAATTGCGTGCTTTTGACTTCAAACCTTTGAAAATCCCTAATTTTATCAAATATCATCTAATTGCGCCATTTTTCCTCAATTGGCTTATCTTAACTTGGTCATTCGTCCTTCGCTTGAGTTTCGAATATTGCATTTTGGCCCGAAACTTTGCTAAATATCGTTTTGACCCATATCTTCGAAAATTCTCTTATTATTTAGTACCGGGTATTACACGTAAGCAACAAACCATCCACAAATGGAACCTAAGAGTGATCAATAGGAATCAAAGAACATGCAAGAACCACTCACCTTTAAGGTTTACCTTGTTAGGACACTGTTCACTATCTACGGGAATGGGTTTTCTGATTGCTTGACACGAACTTCGAAAAAGACTCGAAAACTCTGGCGAGGCCCATTCCTCCTCGATTCTCCATCGATTTTCTTCCTTCTTTTTGCAAGATTCTCTCTTCTTTCTCAAGAACAAGACCCTCCCCTTTATTTCGCTCAATTTGGAAGAGATTCTCCTCTAGAATGTTTGAAATAATTTGTGATTAACATAAGCCCCTATTTATAGACTTTTCTAACCAACCACATGTCGCCACCTCAAGGGTCATCATGAGTCCTTAACTTAGCTTCCAAGTAGTCCAATGGGTACTTACCATGTGTCTTTGAAGATAAGGTTTGGAGTCTTTATCAAACTTTGAGGGTAAGTAGTTTTTGTGGCCAATCACGCGATGCCGCCTTAGGGGTCATTATGAGCCATCATGTGACCTTATCTTTTCTTCCAAATAACCAATTGAAGCTTGCCACATGTCCCTAGCTTGGAGACTAAGCAAAAGACTTGAAGAAGACTTAGAAAATACTTCGAAAAGACTTAAAAAAGACTTACTTTAACAAAGACTTGGAGAAGACTTACTTTAACAAAGACTTGGATTTCAAAACGATCCAAAGCTACGTTTGATTTGAGTTTGAAATCCAAGATATTTTGAAGCGATATTTTAAGGTTCAAGAAATGATGTTTTGGCCCGAACTTTTCATGAAATTGCGATTAGACCCTTACAACTTGGTCCCCGTGCTATTTTTAAATTGTACTTTTTGGTCCCTGAAAAATGGATAAATTACACTTAGTACCCCAAGATTTTAGATAAATTACACTTTTACCCAACCTCAATATTTACGATTTTGCCACTGGTTCAGAAATTGAACCTTTTCTCAAGGCTTCTATAATCCTTTGAAATGACATATTTTCTCAAGTACTAGAACCTAATAACCTTAGGTATCACCTCATATTTGAGTTTAAAAATCTGGGCTATTACAATATATATATATATATATATACATGGAAGCTCATAGCCCAATTCCATCTTCCCAATTTTGACTTTTCCACCATTTCTCACAACCTCATTTTTTTGACTTTTTAACTTTCTTCTACTTGACTTACACACACATAATTTTCCCTTCATACTTTTCATCACATAAAATATTTTCAACACATTGCTCAATTAATGACACAATATAACACACATGAAAATAACAACAAAATGAAAGGCCCAACATGAATGAAATTTGTGTGTGGGGAAAGTCAAAAGAAAAAGGGGTAGAAAAGTCAAATGAAATTGTATTGTGGAGGAATTGAAAAGATAAATGAATTTTTAATAGAAAAGTCAATTGTTGTGTAATAAATAGTTAAAGCAAGAATTATGTGAGGGTTAAAATATCAAAAGAGTTGAGTAGGGAAAATTCAAATGAGTTAAGTGAGAAAAGTTAATTAATTGGGAGTTTAATTTGAAGTGGTTATCGGCTATGTGTGTGTGAGTATTTATATAAATGTATGAGGGTAAAATGGGGAAAGGGAAAAGATTTAAAAGGAGGGCAGTTGGGACTCATCTTCTTTTTTGGTTCTCTCTTCTGATCTTCTTCTTGATCTGGGGTTTCAATTAGGGGTTTAAGTTGCTGTCTTGGCAAGTCGTGTTTTGGTTTTAGCGATGTAGTTTGTGGCTTTCTTCTTCTTTTGATTCATCCATCAAAAAGTTCTTAAAGACAAGTTCCATTCTCTTTCTTTCCTTCAAGTGCAAGATCCTATTGTCTCTTTTCCTGTTATGAAAATTCTTCTTCTCCTTTTCACTTTGGATGTAAATCTCAATCCGTTTCGTTGACTCGGTGTCTTTGGATTGTCCGTTTTTAGGTTTTTGATTCTAGAAACCCCTATCTCTTTGGTAAATAAGGTTTTAACTCGATTGCTTGTAACTCGTGTAGTTTTTCATGAATTCTTAGAAAATTGCTTTAAGGATGCAAACGGAATTTTGGTTCACTCCATCTTTTCTAAGGAATGATGAGTTTATTATTAGAGTTAAGTTGCATGCAAGAATTTGGTGTATTTTGTACATATTTTTCCTTCAAATGTATCATTTATGTTGCTATTTGTCGATCGATTAAGGGAATTTTACATTCTATTGGTGGACAGATGGCCTTGGCTATTGATTGATTGGTGAGGTTAGGGGAGGGTGTGATCGAGTGAGTAGCGTTCTAGCTGTCGACCGATCATGCACAATCTGTCAACCGTTTGAGAAGAAATGTCTCTTTTGGTCGATAGTTGGGGCAAGGCTGTCGGCCGATTTTCCCCTGTGGTCGCCCAACTCTTCTTTTGATGCTTGCGAACCACCCTCGAATCATCATGTTAGCTTCCAAAAAGCTCATCCACAAAGTATAACATTGATTTTCATTCCTAAAGGGTGGGAAACCTATTATGTGTTCTCAAGTGCATTTATTGATCACTATACTATGGTTGATTATTACGGATGTGGAAGGCTATTTTGTGCATGATGAGATGAATAGCAACAAACATGTTAATGGATGATTGGTATGTGGAGATGCTCAATTTATATGTGCTATGGTTAATGGCATGTGCATGATATATATATATATATACGAAAATTAGTGCACCTATTATTTTGCTCTACAGCTACACCGTGTGGGGAAAAGGATGTCCAAAATAAGTTTGGTAGGCATTTGCCTGACCGTGGGAGCTTAGGCTCATAATGCTCACTTGGGATAAAACCAGAGCATAGGTTAACAATGGTTCACAAAGTGATGGTATGGTATGATAACACATTGATATATATATATATATATATATTGTTGTAGAGCATGATGATGGCTTATTTAATTATTATGTGGGAAATTCTACTTTACCTTGTCGTCTATTGTTTATGCCTTTGATTCATTATGCTATTCAATTGCTTTGTTATATATATTTGCTGAGTCTTATAGCTTACCCTTGTTTTCTCTTTTTGTCATTCCAGAAAAAGGTAAGGCTAAGGAAGGGCCAGGTAGAGCGAAGCTTAAGTCTTTTAGGTGTAGATGTGTACAAAGTTATCCTAGCTAGAAGATCCTTGAGGGTTATTCTAAGGGCGTGAGCACAGGGTCTTATTTTGTATTTAAAATTGCATTTCCCTTTTACTCTGGGAAATGTACGGGCAGCTAAGCCCAGGAACGTATTGTATAAAAGATGTTGTCAATGTTTTAGTTTGACTCCTCTTATTAAATGAGCAAGTTTAGGAATGTTTATATTTGAATTGTATCTATATCTATTTTGCGGGGACTTCCTCTTGGAGCTCCTATGCTAACAGGATTTCTGGAAGTGGCCCCTCACATCAAGAACATCCACTGTTATGCCCCAAATTCGGAGGCTATGACCGACACTATTGCTTATGAAGCTATAAGCTACCAAAGGGAATAGTAAGCCTTAAAATAAGAATGCAAACAAAATCATTAACTAAAACCAACCATAACTCACATCATTAAACAGTGGAAGTCAAAAACAAATACTTTAAATCTCTAATAATTTAAATATTCTCTTTAGGGCTTAACTGCCTCTACATTTTAAACAACTCTCAATTACACAATGGGGCCCATCCACCCGTAAATATAAAAAGATGGCTAAAACCTAATTATAAAATTAAACCATTTCTATGTCGCCCTCAAAACAATTTAGAGGATCTTTCGATCAGGATTACTTTGTACACATACTACCCAAGAAACTCCAATTACATTGGATTGGCTCGCCCTCATCCTTAGCTCCCTCTTTACCTGGAATGATGCAAAGCAAATATGAGTCATAAGGTCCAGCAAGTATAATATAGAATAAATGGGGCGTAATAATAGAGAAAGCAACAACAAAATTCCCCCTCCCCCACTAACCACCCCATTATGCTTCGGAATAACATACAACATAAAGGAAACAATAGGAAAAGAGGTGTTAGGATTATTCCATTATCATTAAACACACCCATTCCATGGTATATTATACATCTCATCATATCCCCATGCTACACTCCAAATCATTAAGCCCTTAGACTGTACCACTTGACATCTTTGCAACACATGCACGTTGTAACGCCCCATTTTTCCTAGGGCATTAGATAACGTAAGATTTTTGGGATATATTTTTTTCCAACATAAACTCCACACATAAATCGTTCTGCAACAATCTCATTACACCTTCTCAGTATATCAAACTTAATAATGAATAAACTAAGACAGGTAACTCATCTTAAATGCAGAAGCTAGATCGAAACCTCAAATGATACATAACCGTAATTCTTTTATTCATAATATTGAAATCGTATCATTACTTAGCATGACATCATCAAAACGTAATACATAGGTACACATCTCTTAACCATAACAACGGAAATATGTTAAAGATCACCTATGTAAATAACAGCTACATCTTGATAACCTCTTTCCCCTTGGCACCACTGTTTTCACTTGGAAAGTTTGAATATTCTAAGGACAAATAAGATGTTGAATCATGTAAGTGAGAGTTTAAAACATATTTTCATGAATGTATGCAAGATATAAAACAAAACGACATAACCCGACAAGTCTCAGCCCAAGAGAATCCAACACAATGCTTAACCTAACCACGGGGAAAGAACAATCTCTCTAAAGGCAACATCACCACATCGACACATTGGCACAACATAGTCCTAGCTTAAGAGGGACAAAGTCAACGCATCTCCATGACACCTCGGGAACAATCGTTACCACTCTTGGCCTATGAGGGTCAACATCAACGCAAGAACCCGGCTCACTACAATCACATCAGGGATTACATTGCCACTCAAAAGCATTCCGTAAACATTATCCATTCCCAACCCATATCTCACATGGACAATAGTCACCCTAGTGTAACTTCCTTGGCCACCTAGCCAGGCACAGAACCCTAGGCGTCCATCCCAACAAGCGCACCCGGCACAGGATACCCCTGTATGTTATTCCAATAACACCCTTGGGGAATTACGATTACACTATCTGGACAACATCCCAAGCTGACATCCCATATGAACAACACAAACATATGCCAATGCCACATACCACAACTCGATGCATCATTTAGAACAACATTTCATGCACATAATTTAATTCACAAAATTCAATGCACATGTATAAACATTTTGGGACAAACCTCCCACATGAAAACAACCTTCACAGGTCAAACTATTTATATGCAACAAATTCAACTATAGGGTCGAACTACCCACAATAAACCAAGTTGAAATAGAAAGTGCTCACAATAAACCAAGTTTTGGGGGCGAACACTCACCTTGAACGAAATTTAGAACACCTCAAATCTTGTGCCCAACCTCAATTTTCGTGCAACCCCTTAAGTCTTTTGACCAAACCGCCTCTTTACACGCCCTCACATGCTGCTCAAGTGCTCTGCGCGTGTGATGCCTCGCATATGCTTTAAAATCCCTCTATCCACTAAACTCGAAGCACTCTTATGTAATACGAATTTATCACAACTTTGAATGAGAAAACCCTTGACCATGAAAACCCTATTTATAGGCTTTGAAATTTGGCCACCACGTAAGTCACATTATATTAAAATATTTCTTAATCATTTCAAATCTTTTCTAAATCTTCCAAAATATTCCAATCATTTCAAATCTTCTAAAATCTTCTCCAATCATTCCAAATCATTTCAAATCTTTTAAAATCTTCTCCAACCATTCCGAGTCTTTTAAAATCTTCTCTAATCATTCCAAATCTTCCAAGATTCTCTACAATCATTCTTATCCCAATCAAATCTTATTCAAATCAAATCTTATCCTTAAAGTCATTATAAGGCTTCATCCTTATCTTTAAAATCATCATGAGGCATTATCCTTATCTTTAAAGTCATCATGTAGCATTATCCTTATCTCTAAAGTCATCATACAACTTTATTCTTATCTCAAAAATTATTATGGGGCTTTATCTTTATCTCTAAAATCTCATGAGGCTTTATCTTATCTCTAACGTCATCATGAATCTTTATCTTATCTCTAAAGTTATCATGAGCCTTCATCTTATCTCTAACGTCATCATGAGCCTTTATCTTATTTCTAAAGTCATCATGCCTTTATCTTATCTCCAAAGTTATCATGAGCCTTTATCTTATCTCTAAAATCATCATGAAGTTTCATCCTTGTCACTAAAGTCATCATGAGTCTTTATCCTTAATCTCCCAAATGCCTCTAGGAAAAAAGTTTCAAGAATTACACTTTGACCTGAACTTTTTGGATAATTACACTTAGAACCTTTCAACTTGGTCCCTGAGCCATTTTTAATTGCACTTATGCCCTTGAAGAAATGATTTATTACTCTAATACCCTAAGATTTTAGGTAAATTACACTTTTACTTGAACTTCAATATTTACGATTTTGCCTTTAGCTCAGAAACTGAACTTTTATCTCCAGACTTTCACAATCATTTGAAATGTTCTATTTCCTCAAATATTTGAATTTAAAAATCTCGGGTATTACATCTTTTATGATCATTCGATTTTCCAGGCTCGAAATTAGTTGTATTGAAAACTGTCTCTATTCTGATTGCTTTCAATGTCATAAATGCCGTCTTAAGACAGTCGTCAATGACATATAGTTTTCCTTAGATATTTACGCTTTGGGTACTCCATTCCATTGATTCGACAATTACTTAACTAAATTCTCAAACCGATTTTCAGTTCTTTGAACTTACTTAACACTACGCAATATGGAGTATTACACATGTGCTCAAATACATGCAGGAGGCCCTTAGGGCTCACACATTACCAATATGCTCAAATCATGTATACGACCTTTACGGCTCACAAATATCATATATGGCACCAAGGCCTCAAAATACATATATCAAATCAATCATCTCACTACGGATCGAGTCCCACTTATCGAGGTTCTTAGCTATAGCTCCCTTGTGTTATGTGCTCGATCACCAAACATTAGGATATCCTTTTCCCTCTCACGAAATATAGCTGCCACAAAATATTTACCATTTATACAAAATCAATCTGTAACAAGTATAATTTCATGCATGATCATATGTTTGATATTTTACTCTTGGGATTAAGGTTTTGATGATGAAAATATTCTAAGTATGTTTTTCTCAATTTCTCAAGTTCATAGCTCTCAAACAAAAATCAATTTCAATTGAAAAAATGAACATTCAAAGCCTAAATGAATATCATAAGGAGAATGGAAAAACAAAGTGTAACATTTCTCAATCAAATCTCTTAGAAGAAATATGAAAGATTCTTCTTAAAGAAAAATCAACCATTTGTTGACTATATTACAAATTTCTTTTGATCTGTCGACTATCCTCAAACAATTTGTCAACAAACATAATGATAGTTTCTAATCTTTTAAAGTTTTTCCTTAATCTGTCAACTAACCTCATTGGATCTATCGACTAACAGAATGCATGTTTAATAGTTAACATGCATCTGTTGACAGATAGAATGCTTGCAAAATTTTCACTTATATCTATTGACAGATAATAGAGTATCTGTTGACTAACCTTTAAATTTTTCTTATATATGTCGACTAACTTATTTCATCAGTTGATAGTTTCTTTCGTCTGACACCTCTAAAGACTAGTTTCTCCACTATTCTAAATGGCTCCTTCCATTACCAATGATAAGATTCTCGAAATGGATTTCCAAGCTCTATAAATATAAGTCAAATGGATGAACCAAGACACCTAAGTGATTACATTGCAAGCTTCCAAGTGCTCATCCGTTTGTGTGCTTTATTGTTGAATTTATTTCTCTCTAAGGCTTTGCTTTTATCTTTGTAATTTTAATTTCAAGCCTTGCTTATTTATTAAGAGAATTTGTAACTAAAAGTGTTAACTTTTAGATCCTCTGTTATCTTATATCATCTTGTACATTTCCTAGCTTGTCGTGCTAAAAGACTTGTTTATTGAAGGAAGGGGTTGCAATACCTAGCTTGTTGCTAGAAGGCTTGCTTATTTAAGCAAGTAGTTGTACATTCCTAGCTTGTTGCTAGAGGGCCTATCCAGAGTTATAGGAGGAGTATAGTGAATTGGTTTTAAATTCTTTAGTAAGGAGCTAAGGGAGTGAATTAGGCTTAGTTTAAGTTGAACCACTATACATAATTGTGTCCCTCTTTTGATTGTGTTTTTTGTTTCATTTATTATTCTAAGCATTTCAATAATCCTCACTTGCATTAAAATCTTATTTTTCACAAAAATGAATTCATGTTTTCAAACAAATTTTTAAATAACCCAATTCACCCCTCTCTTGGGTTTTGGTGCAATTGTTATACAATACAAATCCCCCAATTGTCGGCAACCAAGAAGGAACGGTTGATAGGCAACAATGATAAAATTACACTCGAAGCTAAAATACATGGAATATATACTAAATTCATGCATGCAACTTAACTCTAACAATAAACACGTCAGTCTTTGAAAAGATGGGATGAACCAAAACCCTATTGGGACCTTACACATAGTTTACCAAAAATCCAAGAACAACCACACAAATTACAAGCAACCAAAATGAAACTCTCTTTCCACAAATAATAGGGGTTTCATGACCAACACTACAAAAATGGATAATCCATGAACAATAAACCAAAGAAGGGGATCAAGGTTTGCATCAGAAGGAAATAGAAGGATTAGAAACTTGCATATGACTCCAAATAGGAAAAGAAACTTGCAAATGAAAAGAAGAAGAAGAAGAAGAAGAGGATGATCCATGAACATTGAACTAAAGAATGGGATCAAGATTTGCATAAGAAAGAAATAGAAAGATTAGAAACTTGCATACGACTCCAAAGAGGAAAAGAAACTTGCAAATGAAAAGAAGAAGAAGAAGAAGAAGAAGAACAAAAGGAACTTGCCTTAAAGATTTCAAATGGCTGAATCGAAGAGGAGAAGCTACCCACTAGCACAAAGTCCTTTCTGCTTGCAGCTCCAAAAATTAGGGGGAAAAGAGAAGAAATGAAGAGCACGAGAAGAGGGAAAGAAGGAGAGGAAAAGAAGGAGATGCTAACGTGAAGAAGAAGAGGGAAGAGTGGCTTGCACGCCACTTACTTTCTTTTTTCCCTTTTTATATACCCTCCCCCCCCACACACACACATGTATATAGACATATATACTACTAACCCTTTTTTCAGATGACAAATTAATAAAACATAAAACACACACACACACATATATATATATCCCATGACATTCTTTTGCAATTTTCCCCCGCATTGCTATTTTGATTTTTCAACCCTTTTTAACTCTCCTCATTGACTTTTCAAACTTTCATTTACTTTTTGACTTTTCAACTCATTTAAATTTCCATTTCTCTTGGACTTTTCAACCCGCACAATTTTTCATCTATTTTGACTTCTCAAACATACACATAAAATTCCTCAGTCCACACATCTCTAATAAATAGATCATTTCAAATATAGAGATAAATTATTATTATTTTTCCCAAAATACCAAGATATTGCATCCACAATTTAGAAAAAAGTTTCTAATATGCCAATACTCCTCCCAGTGAAATATAGACTCGTATATGAGCCAACAACAAGCGCAATCACCAAGTACATGTCTAACACTTTTGAGAGGATTTGAAGATCTTTCTTGTGAAGCATTGAGTCTTTAGCGAGCATTACCAAAGTGAAGGAAAAGAACCGCTCCAACCTTCTCGGGAGTCGGGAGCGCATGAAGAGGTTGTGTCAACACTCTCAGGGGAAGTAGTATTGAACACAGGAATCTCTCCTACAGGAATAGAAGCTTCAACGTCATGTGTGCTTTCCTAGACACCTGTCTCATCATCTCAGGGCCATTAGCACTTATGAAAGTTGAAATATGAAAATGTCAGAGCTGCAAATAAACCTGAGACTTGAGAGTAGCATGGAAAAGAGCTTTAAGAAAAAGAAGTGGAAGAAAGGTACATGTGAGATATGTACGGCGAAATATTCTTCCGCTCGGGACTCCCAGCCAAAAGAGTATGGAACAATTGATATTCTAATGACTCATTAGCAGGTTTAGGTCATTTAATCATTAGCATGTGTGTTGCATTTTGTTATTAATTGGTTAATGCTTTTGAGGAATTATGTGTGATGTTTGAAAAGTCAAAAAAGTAAATAAAGTTATAATGTTGTGGAAAAATCAAAATAAGAAATTGTGTTAAGGTCAAAAAGCCAAAGCAAAAAAGGATTATGATTTATAGTAAAAATTCAAAACAAGAAGGGATTATAATTTAAGTTGAAAAGTCCAAATTGAATTGGGATTTGAGGAATTTAGGGGTTGTCGTGCTTAGCTAGTTGCATGTATATATATAAATATGTAATATATTTATTGAGTTAATAATATTATATGAATTATTTAAGTCATGCAAAGTCAAAAGAGATATATATATATATATATATGTATCTATATAAATTGCATAAAGGCAAGATTTATGGCTAGAAAACAACTGGGAGCAGAGAAGAATTACAATTGGAAAAGGAGTCTAATTGAAGGAGGGCTTGGGAAGCCGTGCGTTGCATTGCATATATATATATATTATATTATATTAAGGGAAGGGAAGGGAATTAAGAATAAGATTGGAGAATTGGGGTGGTGCATAGTGCAAGGAGAAGAGAAGAATGAAGAAGAGTAGAGGAAGAAAGCAGAAACGCATGCACGAATAGCAGGAGCAAAGCGGACGTGAGCGGTAGATTGCTCCAGATCCGTCTTGACCCAGATTTATTCTAGATTTGGGTAGGGAACTTCTCATTCCAATGTCCCCATGGCACCATCTTCTTTCTTTATTGACTCTATTCTTTAATCGGTTCGCAGTATTTATATCCATTTAATGCAAGTTCTATGTCCATTTTCTCTTTCAATTGCAAGTTATTAATCTTTCTCTTCATTGTGTATGCAAGTTCTATATCCCTTTTCTCTTTCAATTGCAATTTCTTAATCTATCTCTCCATTGTGGATGCAATTTTTATATCCCTTTTCTATTTCAATTTCAAGTTTTTAATCTTCTTTGGAAGTTCTTACTTCTCTTTTTCCTTTTATATGCAAGTTCTTACTTCTCTCTTTCCTTCCATATGCAAGTTCTTATTTCTTTTTCCTTTTGATGCAAGTTCCTATTTCTTTTTCCTTTTGATGCAAGTTCTTAGAACCATTTTCCATGTTAGAAATTCATTCCTTTCATTCTGGAATGTTTGTATTTGGGAACTCTTATTTTCGGACAGATTGACCATGTTGTACTCTTTGGGCTATAACTTCTTGTGGTTATATCCGATTTGAAATTTGGTTTTTGTTTCAAAAACTAGACATCATAAGTTTTATTTTGGATATATTACTTGAATTATTTGGCTATCTTTTGAGCCATAATAGCCTTGTGAATCTCTACCTAAATATGAAAATTTACTATTTCTAGGTAAATTGACCTTGTTTCGGTTTTTGGGGTATAACTTTTTGTGATTATATCCGATTTGTAATTCTCTTGTTGTTTTAGAAACTAGAGATCTTAAGATTCAATTTATCCATATTATTAGCAATATTTAACCAAGTTATGAGGTTGAAACAAGTCTTTGAATTCATCGCTTGTAATATGGAATTTAGCTTATTCGATTCCTTTTTGTGTTGATTGCGCTTCCTATGTTTGATGTTATAGTTCTTGCCTACGCTATCATGTTTAATCTTGTTGTTCTTCCTAGATTCTTGATGAAACTCGTTAAAGGCTTCAATAGGGTTTTGGTTCACCTTATATTTCTTAAGGAATGGTGTTTTCTTGATTAGTTCCATGCAAGACTTTGGTTATCTTGTATGTATGTTGTATCGTATGCATATTGTCCAGGTTGCAGGTTCATGTGGGTGTTAAAGTGATCATTCATTATTTGTATGTTATGCTTAATCATTCTTGGGGGTAAAAGTACATTCATGGGCATGATGATGAGTTTATTTCATAGCCATGTATGGGCATGTGTGTGGGAATATTTTTCAGAGTATGGTCGTGTATGCATACAATCATGAATATGCTTTAAGATGTTTATGTGTGCACGATTATTTTGCATAACGGATTATGTCCGGGCGGTACCCTGAAGCTCGATAGGCATTTGCTTGACGTGAAGGAGCTTTGGCTCAGATGTTCTGATTTTTATGTCAAAAAATGCCTTGCCCAAGGGGGGAGTAGTCGCCCTAAGCTCAAAGCTTCTTAAGAAGCTTGAGCTTGGGTCCCCGAACCTGATAAACTTGGCTTTACCCAAGCTTTTTAAATCTTGACTTATTTGAGCTTCCTAGAGACAAATTCGGTTAGATCTGACAAGCCTAAACCAATACCAAGCCATGCTTTACCTAAGCCTATCATATCTAGTCAAGAAAATCCCAAGGCTACAAGTTCTCAACACTAAGCTCTTGCCAAGTAAGAACTCACCACAAGAAAATACAACTAAAGAAAGAAGAAAAAACGGAAAGCATAAGAAGAAGACTAACCTAGAAATGAAGCTTTTCCTTTGAAACCAAGTATGGAGTCTTCAGGGTAAAGGCTAGTTCTTATATAGAGGAGCAAATCCATAGTTTAGCATTGCTTGTATCCACCACTTGACTATTGTCCATATCTCACATGGAAGATAGGCATAAGATACCAGAAATTCAAAATAACAATTGTGAATCTTGTAATACTAGGGAGTAAGAGAGCCACAACTAAACAAGGTTAACAACAACAATTATTTGGGCTACTCCATGAGAAAATTGAGCGATAGGAATAAGTGATATGGCACCACAAAATTACTAAAATGCCCATTCATAAAAGGTAGTCTAAGTTTGTCACATGTCTTTATCTTAAGTTACCTATCATTACTAGGATGACGAGCTAGATCACATTCCTCAAGAATTCAAGGCAATTGGGGAGGATTCGACCCATCTCATAAGGTCTGAGGAATTCTTTTTAAACTCGAGGGATATGAGTCCAAGGAATTCTTTTTCTATCTTGAGCATCGGAATCCATACTAGGGGACTTACCTGCCCCCCTCGCATTCCTTTTTAAGCACAACTCCCAAGGTATAGTTTTTGAAATCAAGATCTCAAGGCCACATGTTTCTTTTGCAAGTACAATTCACGAGGTTGCCACCCCGAAGTGTAAATCTCAAGGTTAAGATCTCGAGGCAACTTGTGGTGATTAGCACCCAAAACCATTGTCATAATGATTTAGATAATTTTAAGTACAATAATTTAAAAATAGTCAAACCACCATTAATAATTTAACTTGAGAAACACTTTCCCAATAGACCATTGCACACACCTCCATATTACACTTCTATATATCATCAAATTCTTAAAAGTGTCATGCATAATGTTTATAAGATTTGCATGTTTAAATTAACATAAAAGTCTGCATACTTGGGCAGAACTGATGCCCTAATTTGCTGAGTCATTATTGTTAATGGAAATGTTATAAACACTTATGACATTTTCAATAACACTTATACATTGATGTGTATTGTTAATCATGGCTTAAGAATGGTACAATACTTTACGCCACAGGCTAATAAAATATGAAACTGCAAAGATGTATCTAAACTCTCAGTACTTAAACTAGTCCCCTATTCTTTTTTTTTTCTTTGTTTGTTTAACGTCCACAAGCTGGCCCAAGTAACAAAATTGTAAAAAATACTGTTGATTTTTTAAAAATAGTAAAAATTATGCATCCGTTAGTTGAAGGGAAATTCTATTTGCATCCACATTTTTACTTTGGGAAATTCTATTCACAGCGAAGGTTTTACTCTTCACAACCAATTTTTCATATACCTAAAATAACCTTAATTAAAAGTTCAATATTACCCTTATCTTCAATACTCAACTACTCAACTGACATTTCACTGTATTTTTCGGCGGCCAATCTCCATTCTTTCTAAACTCAACTACTCACATCTCAATCAAATTTATTTTCGATTAAAAAATCTATTTCTCTGAGAAAATCTTCACTCAGCCATATTCTCTAAGATTCATCTTTTAGAAAAATCAGTATTCAGTATCCTCTGAAATCCATTTCCTCTGAAACTTTCTATTTTCTCTACTTTCATCCTCTGAAATCCATTTTCTTTGAAACACAACGAGTCAGCTATTTTATGATCCATCATGGATTACTACACAAAACTGTTGATGAATAATTGGAAAGAATTTGAGGAAGAACAAAACAACTATCCAGAAAATGAATATCACGTCGATAAGGTAAGTAAATTTATTTTTATAAGAATGTAATATGTGTTTGTGTGTGTTTATATTTATAATATGTGTATAATATGTGTGAGAATGAAATTCCGAGTCCATTGATATTTTCACAATATTTCCATAATTTTTTTAAAATTTTTTTAATAAAAGTTTTAAATCAGTTCGGGGAAGCCTTCCCCGAAGGCTGGCGTTCGGGGAAGGCTGCCTTCCCCGAACTCTGGACTTCGGGGAAGGCAGCCTTCTCTGAATTCTGGACTTCGAGAATCCCCAGAACTCTAAATTTCGGTCGCGCTTGACTTCCCCGAACGCTAGAGTTCGGGGAAGGTTAAATTTCCCAAACTCCAGCATTCAGGAAATTTAGCCTTCCCGAACTCCAGCGTTCGGAAACTTGTATTTTAATTATGTTTTTAATCTTACTTTAATTTTATTAATTTTTTTTATAGGAATCCAATCGTGATATTCAACAATTTGATGTTACCCAACCGTTTACTACTAATTAGGTATGATAGATTTTTAATAATTTATTTAAATAATTATTTTAATTACACATAAAATATTTAAATGTTTGTTTTTTCTTGTTTAGTTATTTGATACTAGAGAAGCATTGATTGGATGGGTTAAGAAAATTGGAAAGGAAAATGGAATTGTGATTGTGATGAAGAGTTCAGAATATGGAGATCCTAGAAAAAGACCTAGAATTCGTCTTGCTTGTGAACGTAGTGGGAAGTATAGACTGTCCAAAATGAAAAAGGAAACAATAGAAGAACCAAAATGGAAATTTACAGTTTCAAAAAAGTGTGATTGTCCGTTTGAATTACTTGCTATGAAATTTGAGCAGTGGGAGTTGAAAGTTGTATGTGGCTTTCACAATCATGCATCATCAACTCAACTAGAGGGTCATTCATATGCAGGGAGACTTACAGAAAAGGAGAAAATAGTTTTAAAAACAATGTCTGAGAATCTTATGAAGCCTAGAAATATTTTGATGGCACTAAAAGCAAAGGATGAGGATAATGTGACTACTATCAAAACTATATATAATGCTTGTCAAAGATACAAACTTATTGAGAAAGGTGGTAGATCACAAATGCAACAGTTGATGAAGAAGTTAAAAGAATGTAATTATGTGGAGTGGCATAGAAGTGATGGATCAACAAATTGTATTTCAGACTTATTTTGGGCTCATCCGATATCTAGATCTTTATTAAAAGTATTTCCACATGTCTTAATAATGGACTGTACATACAAAACCAACAGGTATAGATATCCACTCCTCGAAATTGTTGGTGTAACATGTACTGAGTTAACTTTTCCTGTTGCATTTGTATTCATGAATCATGAATATGGGGATAACTACATATGGGTTATGGAGAGATTAAAGAATGTGATGTCACCTAATACATTTCCAGGAGTAGTTGTCACTGATAGGGAATTAGCATTGATGAATGCAATACATAAAGTATTTCCAACTACGACTACCTTATTATGTAGATGGCACATATCAAAAAATGTGCTTGCTAAGTGTAAGAAATTTTTTGATAGAAATGAGATATGGGAGAAGTTTATGTTAGGTTGGAATCTTCTTGTTTTTGCCTCTACTGAGATTGAGTATGAACGTCTGCTTTCTGACTTAATCGTCGAGTACCATGGATATGAGGATGCAATTGATTATGTGAGAAAAACATGGCTGAATGATTATAAAGAGAAATTTATTGCAGCATGGACAAATAAAGTATTACATTTTGGAAATATTACTACTAACAGGTATTCTTTAATAAACTTAACTCTTATTGTTATTATTTTATTATAATATATCTAATTAATCTCTAATTAATCTAATACATTAATATGCTTATGCTTTTATTCAAGGGCTGAGAGTGCACATGTGAAGCTGAAGAGATATTTGGGATCATCTCAATGTGACTTTGAGTCATCATGGAAAATTATCAACTCTCTTATTGAGTTGCAACATACCGAGATCAAGAGGTCTTTTGAGAAGAGTTTAATGTTGGTACAACATGATTTCAGACCAGAAATTTTTAGAGAATTGAGAGGTATTATATCAAGAAATGCAATGAATATGGTGTTAAAGCAAATACAGATAGCTCAAAAAATTGGAGAAGATAAGGTTGCATGTGGATGTGTGATAAGAAACACACATGGTTTACCTTGTGCACATGAAATTGCAGAATTAATGATGGAGGAACGACCAATTCCTTTATCATTTGTGCACCCTCACTGGACAAAATTAAATTTGATACAGACTGCTGATTCATCCGTTCTAACTATTTATCTAGAGTTAGAAAGTCTGTATAATATGTTTCAGTCAAAACTAATAGGAGGTAAACTCGTATTGAAATAGAAATTGAGAGAATTAATAGATCCAGCTACCACTTCATTGATACCACCAAGTGTGAAAGTTCAGACAAAAGGTAAGTCATCATCAAAGAATAAAATTCAGATTGATACATCTACTCGATGTGATCCGTCATATTTTGAAATAGTACAATCTATTCATGACACTGCATCTCCAACAACACAGAGCTCAGTGAAGACACCAAACAAAGGTAAATTTTACAACAGTGTCAAACACACATTGCTAGGCTATGATGCTTCATTCCCAGCAAATATACAACATTTTATACATAATATTGTTAATGTGGAGTCGGATGGACATTGTGGATTTCGTGCTATTGCTGCCTTACTTGGAATGAGTGAGTACAATTGGAGCGATATTCGTATGAATTTAATTGAAGAGTTGCATACTTTTCGTGATGAGTATATACAGTTATACGGATCTGCTATGCGTGTAGATGAATTAATACACACACTTTCTTGTTTTGAGTGTGTTGCACCTCGTCAACATTGGATGACTTTACCAGACATGGGACATTTGATTGCTTCAAAATATAATGTTGTCTTAGTTCATTTATCTCGAATGCAATGTCTTACCTACCTTTCATTGAGATCAGTCGCCCCTTCAGTGATACAACATAGGATTATTACTATTGATTTTGTGGACGATTATCTTTTTGTGCAGGTATTATTATTTAATAATTTATTTATATGTTGATATAATTATGTTAATATAAATATACTATTAATAATTTTATTTTGTCATTTTTCAGGTATTTCTGAGATCAAGCTCACCAATTCCTCCTGTTGCACGGAATTGGCATAAATATCGATATGATATTGTACGGGAATGAGAAATACCATATATAAGTCGAATTCAAGTTTTTATGTCTCTTATTAATCAAAATGTTATTACAAAAGATGTTTTTGATTTAAGTGATGAATGATCAATATGTATGTTTTTTATTTTACTATCACAATTATAAATTGTGTATGTTTTACATTATTTGTTTATAATATTTTTTTGTAATATGTCACGACATTCCACATTCTAAAATTATATAATTTATTATGTAAATCATATTAAAATTATATAAATCATAATAAAATTTAACAATAAATAATAAAATAAAATATTATTACAAACAATACACAATCCAAAATTATAATTTACAATACAATAACACACAAGTCAATTATTCATTATCCATACTCGCTAGGAAGTCAAATAACACACAACTCAACTAACAAGTAAACTTGAAATAACACACAATTCAATTATCCATTCACACAACTCAATTATCCATTATCCATACTCGCTAGGAAGTGAAATAACACACAACTCAACTAACAAGTAAACTTGAAATAACAGATAACTTAATTATCCATAGTCGCTAGTAAGTAAACTTAATACAACTCGAACTTGAAATCTTGATAGAACTCGAACTTGAAATCTTGATGGCAAAATTAACTTCAACTTGATTATCCAGTTTGATTATCCAGGGGGAGATGTATCGGATGTTGATGCTCCAACATTATCTGGATTGAAACCATACTGAGAGCCTAAAATAGTATTTACCCGAATACACGTCTCCTTCCATGCATCAGCAGAAACAGGCTGATTACTTGATATAGTTTGATCAAGAGTACATAATGCTAGTCGATTACGCTGAAAAAAAAATATTAATTTTTTATTTAAATAAATTAAATTCAATAATAACTTGAATATAACTTAAATATAACTTAAAAACTTATCGCTTCATAAAGACTGAGTATATCTTCTCCACCTCTATCAAATCTCGATCGATGTATCGGATTTTGTACAAATGGATGTGTAATAGATGAATACCAAGGTAAATATTCAAGTGTAAAATGCCATAGAAATAAAGAAAGTATACCACGTCGATGTGGTGGCAATAAATACATATCCCATCGATTTCAAATATCATCAATAAATGTATAAATTACCCTATATGATGTCGTATCTGCATCCCGCCTAGCTTCAACAGGTGATAATGGGGGTGGAGGAATAGTCTGCACATACCCAAATTGTCATAAAACTCTCTCAGGATGATATGGTTCTATAATACCTCCACATTTTAGACAACCTAAGAAAAATGTAATATCTGGTAATAGGTGATGTGAACGAACCCTCCAGTACGGCATCCAAATCACCTGTAAATATTATTTATTTTAAAAATTAATTTTAGAATATATTAAATAACTTACAAATAATAGTATATAAGAAATACCTCGTCCAGTGATAACACATTAATCTACTCTCTAATAGATTGTAAAGAATCAGTATCACGAATAGGTAACCAACGGAGAGCTCGTGACTGCTCGTCACTATATAACAAGTTACATCTAATTCTAGTAAAAGGAAAATATTCGTACACCTATGCCTGTAAATTTGATATAAATAATTATGTTAAATATATATAAATATATGATATAAAATTATAAAATTAAAATAATTACCTCAAGCAAGGTAAGATATCCAGCAATGCTCTTCACCTCTCGTCTGGTAGCAATACCAAGCTGTCGATACAAATATGCGAGACAAGCAGCTCTCCATGCATAATTACTGATCATACTTAAATCCTCTAATAATGTCAAATACGCCACTGAAACTAATGTACCACTTTTGTCTACAAATAATATACATTCTAATAAAAATAATATATATGCTCTACTGATATGTTTAATCTCTTCATTTGAAACCTCATTTGGTAGATGTATAAATGTTCTTTTTAACTAGTCTAATTTTACAAAAGGTCCTCGATTTTCTCTAATCTGTTGTGCTGCTGCATCTAATGAAACTCCAAGTAACCTACATAATAAATCACTAGCTTCACTAGATGTCAACTGATGAGGCACAGATATAGATCTTCCTGTTACTGGAATCTTCAAAATAGCAACAACATCATATAATGTTATACTTATCTCTCTAAATGGTAAATGGAATGTATTAGTCTCAGGCTGCCATCTCTCTGTAAATGCTGAGACTATAGCATGATTTATATATCGATATGTACACTCTACCAATGGTGACAAATTAGAACCTATAATAATATCACGAACACGAGACTGATTATCCAATGGCCATTCAGGAATTTTAAGGCCATGATTTCTACATTTTAATATGCCTATTTCTTGTTAAAAAATTCAAATACCTAATTATTTAAATTATAAAAACTTGCAGTAAGTAATTATTTATATTATAAAGATAAATATTAAAAAAATTAATATAACTTACCTCTCCTGCCCATATTGCAAATGCAACATGATTTTTAAAACTTTTTAGAATTGATCTATCTCTAGGGCCCCCAGGTAGTGGTTCAGAAATATCATCGGGTTGTGAGGAAGATGATTGATCAGTTGCTTCTCCTTGATTAGAGTTGGGATGCTCCTCAACTGGATCTACTACTGGATCTTCTACTTTCTCTAAAATAGTCGGTTCACTAGAACTCTCAATCCTCCTTCTTCTTCTAGTTGATGCAGTAGGACGCTCTCGAGAAGAAGAAGACTGACGAGATGAAGAAGCTTCACCTCTTCTACCACGTACCATATCTACAAAATAACACAAAAATAAAAAATAACAGATAAGTACAAAATAATACAAAAATAAAAATAATAGGTATCATACCTACAAAATAACATAAAAATAAAAAATATTAAATATAACATATGAAAAATTACTAACAACATAGTGCTTACAATGAAAATTCATGTTATACAAAATAAGGTAAAAATAAAAATATTAAACATAACATTAGAATGAAAAATTATTTTAATAATGAAAATCATGTTTAACGAGCTTTTCCAATTCTGTTGGTTAACTATAAAAAAAATATAAATATGTTAATTTATATAAAATATAAAATATGTAAATCCATTATTAGATTTAAAAAATTAAGTAAAACATATACATTTGTTTGCATTAAAAATTAAATTATTCAACTTCTAAACCTAAATAAAAAATTCCAATACCTAAATAAAAAATTAAGTACAAAAAATATTAATTATCACTATTTAATTAAAAAATTAAGTTTCTTCAAATATAAAAAATAAAATAAAAATAAAATACCCACCTTCGAAAGCTGGGTCTCGGGGGGGGAGGCGCCTCCGAAACCCAGGTTTCGGAGGCGCCTTTGCCCCCCGAAACCCAGCTTTCGGGGGGGGGGCATCGCTCCCGAAAGCTGGGTTTCGGGGGGCAAGGCCGCCTCCAAAACCCAGCTTCCATCGCCTTCGGCGGAGACGGCTTACTCGAACCAGTTTAAGCAACCTATTTATCTAACCGATCGACCCAAAAAAATCAATGAAAAAAATGTAAGTAAAACCTTACCTCACAAGCGCGCGCACCAGAGAAGAGACACTGTGTAGAGAAGGCGACAGCGAGTGCTACTGGAAGTTTCAAAGGCGAGTGAGGTTGCAGAGAAGTCAAAAATGGTGTAGAGAAGACGGTGAGGCGCGGCAGAGAGCTAGATGGATGGGTATATATATGAGGGTAAATTTGGAAGATAGTTGGCTGTAATAAGTAATACTTCTGGCTGCGAAGAGTAATTATTAAATTTATTTTAATTATGACTGCGAAGAGTAAAAAGTTCGCTGTAAATAGAATTTTCCTTTTACTTTTCGCAGCCATATTTTAATAAACCTAAACTACCATTTTTTAAAAACTCATTTTTACCCTCACACCCACTTTCTCCCTCAATTAATTATCCGCCACCCACCTATTCATGCATACACAAAGACACACACATATATATACATATATACATTAACAGTCACATATACACTGCATCCATAAACATAAATATATGTATATATACACATACATACATATACATTAACAGTCCGCATACACAAACATAAATATATGTATGTATATATATACACACATACAAATATATATATATATAGAGAGAGAGAGGGGAAGGATCTTCCTTCATATATATATGTATGTCTGCGTATATATATGTGTATGTGTGTTTGCGTGTGCGTGTATATATATATATATGTTTGTGTGTCTGCTTGTATATATATGTATGTGTCTTTGTATATATATATATATATATATATAGAGTGTCTGATTATTTATTTTCATCCTTTTTTTGTGTTCTTCCATTGTGATTTTTTTTTGTGTTTGGGCAATCGCGTATGGCTTCTAACGAAAGAGAAAGTGGGCTAATAGAATATATATCTGTGTCTGCATTGTATATATGTGTTTTTGATTTTGTAAACTTGTCTCGTAAAACTTATATTTATGGATTGAAATTGTTAAGGTTTGAAGATATGCTATAGAGATGAATGTGTGCAAATAGCTATAGCTATGTGAAAGAGGGTATTTTTGAAAAATATTGGCTACAAAGAGTTATTAAATTAGCTTAAAAAAATAAAAGAATAAAAATAAATTTTTAATAGTTGTGAAGAGGAAAAACATGGCTACAAATAGAATTTCTCTTAGTTTAATGTTATGTTGGAATGCGAAATGACGAATTTGGTATTTTCAATATATTAAAAGATATATTAAAAGATGGTTTCTAATATTTTAAATATTGTCTAGATATAAGTAGGATAAAAAATTGAGATAATATTACATATTTTGGTGGACACTCTTAAAATTTTAAAAAAATATGAATGGGACACCTCTCTAGTGTTATAAAATATAGGAAAATGCTATTCTTATCTCATGAGCTACACAATGATTTTAAAATATTTAAAATATTCTCCACCCAAAGTGATGAAGTGACGCGGTGAGCCGACGTAAAGTTGTGAAACACATGACTAAAATACCTCTCACCCAAGGTGGTAAGGCGCCACGAGACGATAAGACCAGTTGAGACGCAAAGGGTTATTTTATCATTTATGATGCATTATGTAGCTCATGGTATAACCCATGAGGTAACAATAACATGACCCTAAAATATACACAAGGTACCTCTAATGGATTTAGTATTTCTATAAAAATGAACCTTGTCAAGACTCAGCCAATTTTTCGTCTTTTTTTTTTTCGCCATATAAACACATCAAATAACACAAATTTATTATTTTCCTTATCTTTTTGTCCCTTATTTTTCTACAAAAATAGTGATGAGCCGAACCTCTACTAAGAGCCCTGAGCACCCCCTCCCTGCCCCGTTTAAGTCATTGCAATTTTGAACACCAGTTGCCAATGGTTGGAACTCTCAAAGAGACACCATCATTCCTTTACCAATTAACATCGAACTTTAATTTTTGTTTCCAAACATTTAAAGCAATTTAATTTTTTTGGCCATTTATCATAAGGGTAAGATGAAAATTACAAACTTACAAAGGTAGTTTACAAAGTTTATACACAATTATTATACTGGCAACAATGAAAAATGTTAGAATTTTTAAAAGACCATTTAACAACACGTGGTAACCGCAACATCTTATTGAAGATTGAAAATATTCTTTACATTTTCTCAATTGTCAAAAAGTATTTTTTGTAATAAACCCCAATCTTAACAATACTACGTGCAATTAATGTTTTTAATGTACAAAAATCTTAAACCTTAAATTTTAAATAAATAAATTTTTTATTTTTGATCAATAAACTAATCGTCTCAATTAGACTAATCGTCCCATTCATCAACATAACACTGGCAACAACCAACCACTTATGCTTTTATAAGAAATGGGATTTTTCAATATAAAATTATTTTTCATACATTAAAGAAAAACTAACATGAAAATCAAACAGGCTTTTGAGTAATGAAGATTAAACTGGTAAAAGTGGCCAACCCTTTCCTGTTGGATCCATTCACCAACCTTCACAGTAGTTCGTGGAGAGGAGGTAAAAGAGCACGAAGGGAAAGCAGACTTCAAAATCCAAAAAAGCTCACTTCCGCAGCCTTGGATCTTCATGCTCTTCAAAATCAATAAACTAACTGAACAAATCAAAAACAGAACCTCCAAATAATCCAAATTTGCACATCTGTCCACTTTATTAAAGCTCAAAGAATCACACATTTTACCCCCTTCAATGCTGCCCACTGTACCACCCAGAAGCCGCGCCCACGCCCGCTCCCCCCCTCCCGGGGGGGCCCCCTTTTCCCTGAATCATGCATATGTTAGGTACAATGACGATGTTACAAAAAGGCTACCCTCTGCCCATGCAATCGAGTGCTCAAAAGTCGAGCAATGCCCAGCAGCCGCGATCTGCATAACTCGCAGTCATCTCATTCGTTGTCAGAATAGTGAAAACTTAAAACTGAAAACAGAAAATGGCAAGCCAACCAAAGAGGCCCAAAATTAGAGGGGTACCTTGAGAATGGGCTATGAAATGAATGAATAACACAATAGAGAGAAAGCGAAGCCCCAGAAGCTATGTAAACCCGCGTCCAATGGGCTTGTCCGGATGGATGGGAGACCGGCGAATCTTATGGTCTCGGCACCACTTGTTTCTGTTGAGTTCACTACCTCCCTCGTTTTGTTACTGCTTACTTTCTTGCTGCGAAATCAAATGTTTCATAAGCATCGACGTCATTTAATTTGAGGAGATGCCATTCACGCGAAGACAAAGGTGAGAATGGTAAGAAACAAAGGGAACTAATAAAAAAAAGAGATTCTTTCTCACCTTCCTGGAAATATACAATTCCCATGACCTGCAAATATTCCCCCACAAGAATCCATAGTCAGACCATAGTCTAGCTTCTTTCTATTATAAGGCGGACAAAAGATTCATAAAGTAGTCTTTGGCACAGCACATTATCAATGTTTAGTTTTGTTTTTGCTCTACCATGACATTAATTGTTTCTTTGATGGGTGGCATGTGCAAGGAAGGAATTTTCTGGGGATAAGCTCAATTTCTTTAAGCAATACTTAAACATGAAATTGTTTCTCTGTGTCTAGTGTAAGCCAAAGTAATGTACTAGAACCACTAAGCAAGAACTTGAGAACCACGGTGTTTTTCCACATGCCAATCAAGTAAAAGGGGGCTCTTAATTATGCTCGAAGTCATTTCCTCCAACGAGCTCTTTGCTCACGCGGGATTCCTGGATCTAGTGGGGATTTCCCTGTATTTAGAAAAAGAACATGATTTTCACCTTTACTGTATGGCTACAATCCAAGTGGGCGCCACACACTATCTTTTGCCTGAACAAACAACTAATGAAGGCATTGAATGTTTTGCGACTGCAGTAGGCACATCATAAGCTAGGTTGGTTAAGCAACTAGATTCATTACACACTTAAGGGCCTAAGCCAGAGGCAGAGGGATCGAATAGTTCCTCTTTGCTTTTCCAAGTTCCTCATAGCCATCCACCAAATCAGTTATCAAAATCAATAGTCCAAAATATCAAATATATATGCACCAAAAGCCCCTCATATAATCACTTTTCAAGAACTAAAGACAGACTATGTAATTATCACTATGTTTTCTTGAAATCCAAATGCTTTTGGGAAAAACAACAATAACATAGTAAACCTATATCCCACTAGGTGGTGTTGGTTCCATAGATTTCAGCTAGCCAATTATCTCAAATGCTTTTGAGAATTGTCTAGGCTGCAGAGATAGACTAGTCTTTGGCTTTTTGTTAGATCACCAACAGCAGTTAACTTGTGAATCACCTCTCTGCTTCGCTAGATAAGGTCATAGACCACATGCAATTATGTGCATAAAATTTGAGTCAGTCAAGCTCCATTAGTGACTGGCTGCCTGTGAAAGGTATGGTTTGGTATAGATTCAAACAATTAACTAGCGAAGCAAGAACAAGCTCCAAAACTTGCTTGGTTTGATACTTACTTGGGTCGGTGGTAGAGATCATGGCCGCACCCTTGAAATCACAAGATCCTGCATTCCGTCCTTCCTTTTGGTAGTAGCTATCAAACGCATACGAGGCATGGTTTCTCACGTTATTAGGCTGATAACAATCCTCCCCCGGTTGAATCTCACTACAATTTGCTCTTCCCGGTCCACAAGCCCAGTCCAAAGCCGTTTGCAAGGTCTTTGTATCAACACCATCAACAACCACACAATACGTCTGGTTTGTTGTGTCATTCGCCAAAAAGGCTCCGCTGCCAGAAACATGGAGCAAGTAAACTGCTGTCGAATTCCCATAGAACAACCCCCAATTGGCCTCAGACACCGGCGGTGCCCTCAAATCCTCATTGAACAGCTCGTATATATACACGCTGGACGTGATTTCGGGATGCAGAGGCGTCCCACTTCTCTCAAACACATGTTTGATCATATTCGAATTGTATGTATTGGCATTGTCAACCGTGGCATAGGGCTCTTTCGAGTCCCCCTTCGAAGGCCAGCCAGTCTCAGTTACAAGCACCGAAACATCAGTAATGTTCAGATTCTTCATAGCGAAGTACACCGAGTCAAGCATGGCGTCAAGAACATTCGTGTAGTGAAGCAAAGTATTCGGATCCACCATTTCTTTGGACGGCGTCAATGGCTTGAAAAGCGAGTTTTCCAATGGAACAACGCCTTTGTTCTCCATAAAAACGTAGTAAGGGTAGAGATTCATCATCAATGGAGACTTGGTGCGGGACAAGAATTGAAGCAATGGCGAGAGAACTGGAGTTAGTGACTGGTTGAAAAAGGCCTGTGAAGGGGGAAATTGGTCGAACACAATGGAGGCAGCATGAGGGGACGAAATTTTTATCTGGGTATGCAAATTGGCGGCGACGAGGGCGCCGTAGAGGGCCTCGATCGCCGGCATCAGGAGTGCGGCGGCTGAGGGCACGGTGGTGAGGACCTCGTCGCCGACGGCAACGGCGGAGATGAGCGTGTCGGGGTAGTAGGCGGCAACGTTGCGGCCGACCCAGGTGGCGGCGGTCGCGTTGGAGGAGCCGATGGCCAGGATTTGGTTGTTGGGCACGCTGACGACGACGGAGATGTTGGTCTTGGCCAAGGCCTTGAGAATCTCGCCGTCGGCGTCGTAGAGCCGGACATGGCCGATCTTCTGCACCTTCAGAAACGCCACCAAATCGGCCGGCGAGAGAAAATTCGTCAAGTCCGTGCCTATGTTCACGCCCACAAATGGCTCATCTTGAAACCCTTGCTGCTTAATCCCTGCTTTTTCTGAATCAAACCCATAAAAAAATTCAGCAATTCCACACAAAAATACACAAATTAAGGTCATCCCAGTGAGCAAGAGGAAGACAATTTCATTCTTTTTCCTCGTTAAATATACAGACAAAGAAAAAGTAACTCACCGGAAGAAAAGAGAGTGGAGATTGCAGCAGGAGCAAGAAAGCAAAGGGTGAGAAGAAAGAGGAGAGGGAACAGAGTAGTGAACTTATAATTTGCCATCAAAACCAGGCATAGATGGACTTTGCTGCCATTGCTTTGGAGGGTTTTCACTCAGAGGGTATCCATTGTTTTAGGACATTGTAGAAGCAGCAGCAGCTACAAATGTGCAGAGTGAGGCTGCTTTTTTTCCACTGGATCTGTGGGTGTGAAAGGGAAATTAGAATGAAATATAAGAGACACAAACAGGGGAATTATAGGAGGACCAGGTGGTGATGCCCAAAGCAAAAATTTAACATTTTTTGGAAAGGTAATCTTCCCTTTTTCTAATGCTTTCTTTGTTACACTAATGACTTCTCTGACCAGACAGTAAAGAGTTAAAGTGGTACTTCCACCTTTCCTCCTTTTTATTTTTTTCAATAATGGGTGGCACTGTAAAACCCAGAAAAGTTTTAAGGAGAATGTACCAAAAAAAAAAGAAAAGAAAACACATTGTCATTCTGGTAAACTCCTTTCTTAAATAAGTAAAAAGATGAAGTGGGGTGTGATGAACGGAGCGGGATGGCTCCTTGGATACGCATGTTGCAGGCTCCAGCTGGCCGCCTTCTGATACTCTCTGGCCTCTTGTAAAATTATTGACATAACTTTTCAGCGTTGCTCTGACTATGACTGCCAAGTGAAGCAAGTAGCCCTTTTTCACTTTTCTTTTCCTTTTTTCAATAAAAAGAAATAGTAGTAAGCTGGCTCAAAGTGATTCCATTCTCTACTACCATCTCATTGTTTTACAGAGAAATTTGGTTAATCTCATGTTCTATTAAGTATCGCATTATTACTTTTCTAACTCAAAAATCACTTTACTATAAACTGAATCCCTCTTATATTTTGTTAGGATCTTGTTGTTACAATGTCTTTATTCTATTAATTCAAAGTCAATTTATAAAAGAACTTTAAATTGGTCTTATACTCCCTGTAGATTCTCATTATCGTGATACCATTGCATTAACTACTAGGAAACTTGGTCAATCACATATCCTTCTTGGATCATCTTGTTCTTTACCAACTCAAAGTTGCTTCATTAAGATACATAATTCATCTCGTATTTCATTAGAATTTTGCCATTATAATACCATTATTATGAACGTACTAGTGTGAGGAGCACACCTTGCAGTGGGTGTGGGTCAGTGTTGGTTTGGGCAAGCTTTCAATATTTATTAATCTAGCCACCACCAGCATCTTTCAGATATTCTGGCCCCGAATTTTGGCAACATGTTAGGCCAATCACAAGAGATGTACCAGCAAGTCGTAGCTAAAAAGAAAGAACAAACTGTAACTACCTATCATATAAAATTAAGGCAAAATGAATGCAGCGCTTGATGATACCAACGAGCTAGAATATTTTGAATTTATCCTATCCAATAACATTAATTAACACTATTCATGTTTTCTCTTCCTCAAGTTATTGATGGTAAGAATAGAGTTTTGTGCCTCCAACCGGAACTTGATACCTGCCATCACTCAATGCCTTGTACAAGGACCGACAGATAACAATGCCTCTCCTTGATGGAAACCAATACCCATCTATCCTCTCCCTGCCCTATCAAAGAGTGCTCATGAAGCAAATCCAAATAAGCAGTCAAGAAGTCCAGTTCCCAGTACTAGGGATTTTTCCAAAATAAAGGCAACCACATAAAATCCTTTTGATCCAAAGTATTGGAATCTTTCACAGAATCACCTCTATCCCTAGCAATATCAAAGGGACTTAGGAAGGCTTCGTAAAGAGGCCTGTGACCACACCAATATCCAAGCAGAATTTAGCCTTGGATCCCTTTCCAACCTTACAAGAGTAACAAAACCATGCAAAATAAAAATACCTCTCCACACCCCAATTTCAGACAGGCCCCAGACCTAATGATAGACCGGCCTCCCCAAGGGCAACTATTCTTATTGGCCACAACTCTTCTCCGAAGGTTGTCAGTATCAACTATGAATCTTGTTGAGAGCTAGCCTCCTAATACCCACCAGGCATTTTTCCTAATTGGATTATAGACCCTGTCCCAAAAGAAGAAAATACTTGAATGCTTTCCCAACACCTCTCCACAAAGAATCCCCTTGAAGCTTCTCAAATATACTGATAACAGAGATGGAACCAAAGAAGAGAGAGATAGTATAAGTACGAAATTAGGAATGCTAGATAAAGTACTCTCACTCAACACTAACCAACCTCCTACAGAGAGATACTGAAGCAACTTTAATGGATAATGAACAAGTAGAGTCCAGGATTGAGTACTCAATTCCTAACCTCATTGATAGCATATTTTACAGTTTGTACATGAAAGATTCACTTCATGCTACCATAATTGCAGGCACGAGTACTTGATTCCTAAATTCATTGATAGCGTATTTTACAGTATGTACATGAATGATTCATGTATAGGCACTTGATTCCTACTTCATTGATAGCATACTTGCTTCGTAAACTATCAATTTAGTCAAATCAATTCAATCCTTAATTTCAATGCCCCCTTTATTCTTCCAAGAGTGTAAGAACTTGTGCCCTCTCTAATTATTGTCAATTAATTTCAACACTACAAGAAAATCATAATTTAGTGGCAAGATTTATGACGGGAGCCTACCTATCACTAATTTGTGACGGGTTTAGTGACGGAAATCTATCACAAAAAATATGACACAAAATTTAGTGACGGAACTGTAATGCCCGTCACTGATTAGTGACGGGACTGTAATGCCCGTCATTGATCAATGACGGACATGCCTTGCCCGTCACTGATCAGTGACGGGACTACCATGCTCATCCCTGATCAGCGACGAGACTGGCACGTCCGTCACTAATTTAAGTTTAAAACCCTCTCCTCGAACAGCCATTCTCCTCCTTCCCTTCTCTGGTTCTCACTCATTCTCGCTCCTTCCCCCTATTCCGACTCCATTTCTCTATTCCTCCCTTGGTTCTTTTGGTTTTTCTGCAATTGCTGTCTCCCACCGGTATTGTTACTGCTTCGGTGCCATTGCCGCCACTTTTTCAGTCAATGAGGTAATTATTTTGTGTTGTTTAGTTTTAGTTATTTTGTGCTGTTTAGTTTTAGTTATTTTGTGTTAGTTTAGTTTAATGATTATTTTGTGTTAGTTTAGTTGTAGTTATTTTGTTTTAGTTTACTTATAGTTATTTTGTATTAGTTTACTTTAATGGTTATTTGTGCTTTTTTTTATTTTTAATTGAAAAAAATTTACTTTTAATTAAAATATAATCCTGTAATTTTAAATAAAATACATAGGAAATGTTGATGTAATACTGTAATTTTTAATAGTTTACTTTTAAATATAATACAATTTACTTTTATTGTTATAAATAAAATATACACATTAAAAAATACAAAAAATTCTATTTGACATAAAACATTAAAACTAATAAATAAAATTTCAATTCAAATATTTAAAACTAACATATGAAATAAATTAGATAATTATTTTAATTCAAATATGCAGGTAATTAAATACTAAAAATTAAAATAGTATTTAAGAAAAATATTATTTTATTTTTATAAAATATGTAGAGCACACTAATAGATTTTAAGATTTTTATCTAAAATAAAACAATAAAAAGAAGAAACAAAATTTCAATTCAAATATTTAGAATTAATATTATAAATTAGATAAATATTTATTTTATTTTATTTTAAAATTAATTTTAATATTTTATTTTTTTATTATTTAAAACGATCTATGACGGGTATTTCCATCATAGATCTGTGACGGAGCTCTGTACCCTGTCACAGATCTGTGACGGGAAAGATGCCCCGTCACAAATCTGCGACGAGTGACCCGTCACAAATCTGCGACGGAAAAGCTTGCCCATCACAGATCTGTGACGGGATTGTTCAACAAAGTCACTAAAACTCAGTGACGCCTTTTTTGTGACGGATTTTTATCCTGTTACTAAACCTGTCACTAAAAATTTAGTGATGTATTTTCTATTTTTAGTAACAGATTTTTTTGTCACTAAAATTGATTTTTCTTGTAGTGCAAGAGATGAATGAGATAATAGCATTGTTACACTTTGAATATATTTGACTTTGTAAATCTTAAACAAATTTGTCAATAGTATCATATCTAACCTTATGGGTCAAGTTGGGGCAAAGTCGACTTAACTCGGATATCCTTCAAACTCTAAGCATTACCCTTTTACCCAACAAAAAAGAAAATGCAACAAACATCAAAATTATTCAAGATTGTTGTTACTAAGCATGAACTAATATAAAGTGCAAAGACTTATGCTTGACTCTACTTGACAGTCATTGTTATTCACATTGCAAACAATGGTAACTTAAACTAATGTTATTAACTCCCAATAGAAAATAAGTGATGACACCGTTTAACATATTTGTCCTTAAAAATTTTACATAAACACGAAGAGGTGTGGCTTGAAACCTACAATATTAGAAATAAGACTTTGAAATTAAAATCTGTAAACATATACCTAACTCTAATTCTAAACCCTAAGATCTAACACACACCCCCCCCCCCCTCCCAATTCAGGTCTCTATTTGAGTTTTGAGGATTATGGGGTTTCAGAGGGAAACTTTCAAATTTGGCAACTGTGGAGCCCAAATTCTAGAACTCAGATATACACAATATAAGGAATATTGATCATTTCAGTGTCATCGGATTCCAGCATTAATATTGTTGAAAATTAAACACGGTGGTGTGACTGTATGAAAAGATATCTATAGCATCTAAAAATTAAAAATTTACACAGTTCCACAATTTTATTCTAATAAATTATAATAATAATAATAATAATAATAAACAATATTGCTGCCACATCATTTTAATAAGATTTTTTTTATAAATACTTCATAAATATACCATTTCATTAACGTTGTGTTTGGATGGTATCATTAAAAATTTAGAATTTAAATTTTCGTTGCAACTCAATATACAAAAGAAAATGAATATTAAGAAAATTTACAAGTAAAAGAAAATTCGGTGAATAACAAATGGAAGTCAACCGCTCAAAATCCCATCTTTATCTTGCAAGAAAATTTGGTGAGGCAGCCCAAACGATGACGCTATTAACGTTCATTCGTGACCAAAGCATGAAACATAAAAACATTAAAACCACGGCCATGCCCGGTACTTTTCTTTGCAACTCTTCTTCATCCAAGCTTCTCAACCCATACTTGGATGCCCTCCCTTGAGGGGCCCTGCCGCTCGATCTCAAGATTTGTCAACCGATACTTCATCATTACTTTGAGCAAGTCTCTCTCTCTCTCTCTCTCTCCCCGCGTATGCATGGATGCTAATTCGATTTAATTTCTATGATCTTTTATTACAATTTTGTGGAAGTTTAATTAATATTAATTTGCTCTTGACATATACAGAAAGAAGTTCTATTGGTTGGCTGTATGTGTGTGTGTATAGATATATCTTTTCCTCATGATACATATTTGGTTTCGATACATAATTATAAGGCATCTTCTGTATAGACTTTTGAGGGTACCTTGCAATAGTATTTCATCCATTTAAGCTTTGTCGCCTGCTTAATCTTCAGATATAGAGCCGAATAAACACATCTAACTTCAAGTTTGCCGCGCATGGACTCGCGTTCAGTGGATATGGATGAGTTGATGGAATGGCCAAAGAAGGACAATCGCCGCTTTTTACGTGCTGAGTATCGCGTGGCAGACCTTGATCGCGCCATTAAGTAATTAATCCTAAATTAACCGGAGTCGTTAATATTTAGGCCTTGGATTTAATTTTGAATCAATGTCGGATTAATTGTGGATCAACATCAATATCAGGTTTTACGAAGAATGCTTGGGGATGAAACTTCTGAGGAAGAGAGACATTCAAGAGGAGAATTACTCGAGAGCTTTCCTGGGATTTAGCCCCGAAGAATCACATTTTGTGGCAGCATTAACATGCAGTATATACACCAAAAACTCTTGTCAAACTAGGGAAGTTATTAATTTACAGTTTCATTTCTTCCTTTTTCTAGTTATCTTTATACTTTTAATGAACTTGCCGGCAGATTATGGAACGGATAAGCTTGAGATTGGGACTGGCTTTGGCCATTTCGCTATTGCAAACACAGATGTAAGGGCCATAACCAGCATCAATGACAAATAAGTTAAACATAATTCGATCGTTAACTAAATTTGGACACTAATCTCATGTATTCAATCAGGTTTACAAAATGGTAGAAAATATAAGAGCCAAGGGTGGCACCATCACCAGGGAGGCCGGTCCAATCAAGGGTGGAAAGACTGTCTTTGCCTTTGTGAAAGATGTCGACGGCTACGCTTTCGAGCTAATCCAAAGACCTATTCCTCAGCCACTCTGTCAAGTAAATCTCAAAGTGTGCGATCTTGATCGCGCCGTCAAGTTCTACGAAAAGTAATGGTTAGATTGCTTGATTATTGCTAGAAATTTCAGGATTTCTTTGATAATCTGTTGTAACGAGTTTTTTGCATAAATATGCAGGCTTTGGGGATGAAATTATTGTACAAGTTTGATAGGCCACAAGAGAGGGTAAGCATTGCTCTATCTAGCTAGCTAGTTTTTCCATTGACATATATAGATTTAGATGGCGTTGTTGTGTGCAGTTTACAGTGGCCATGATGGGTTATACCAACGAATTCGACACAGTTTTAGAGCTGAAATATGACTATGGTGTGACGGAATATACCAAAGGAAATGGATACGCACAGGTTACATATATATTGTTTCATAATTCTTAGATGCTTTAGTATATGCTCTTTTTATTTTAAATCATCCGTCTCAACTTAAAAAGTAATTAACTTTTATTGGGCAAACATCATCGGTAAAAACTAAAAAGTCTTGTCAGTATAGATCGTACCTTTAAGATAAACTGTCATTCCATCTATAAGCTACCGAAATATATAGCGAGAGACTGTTGAAAAGCGTCAGAATATATCATACTGTTACCATCGATTTTCTTTTTTTTATCAGTGAGAAGACACTTTTACCGACGATTGCAGTTTTTTTGTTTTTTAATATGTCTTCATCACTGTTGATGGATAAAAAATTCGACATAGGTTGCCATAACCGCAGACGACGTATACAAAAGTGTTGAGGTTGTGAAGGCAGTTGCTGCAGAGCTTGGAGGAACAATCACTCATCATCAACCTCCTGAAATCAACATGATGGTCCTCTCGTTTCAAGATCCAGAAGGATGGAAAATTGTAAGTTTCTAGTTATAGTATATGAATAATGTGATGAACCACTCGCACATCTTATTGAAGCATTGTTCATATTAATTAGATGAAGGAAATTAAATAATGCAGGGATGACATATATATCAATAGAAGCTCATGATATGTGGTTCTTTCCCCTTTTGTAGATTCTTGTTGACAATGAAGATTTTCTGAAGGAACTGAAGAAGTGACTGCATAATAGAAAATGAGAGAGAGAGAGAGATCAGTACGTATTTCAGATATGAATCACTTAAGTTTATGCAAATACATCATCTTGCTGTATGAATATAACTTAGTTTATGCTATAATTCAGAAGTGAACAATTAATGATAAGGATCTTTGGCTTTGATTCATGGTTCTGGATATATGTGCATGTATATCTTCTAGCTTAATATCCATTCTATTTTAAGATTCTGAACTGTTAGCCTTTGATTGTATATGAAATTGGGTTAATATAAAACAGATAATATGCATGATAATATGCATTTCTTTGTTTGATATAAATTATAGATCTTGTATTGTGTGGACTATATTCACCTTCTTACATTTATCAAGGTTCTTTGTTATCCCAACTCGTATGAAGACTAAGACTAGGGTTAGATTATTCCCTTATAAATACACATTTCCAAGCAAGTCATTGCGACCAACCATCACAAGGGTCTTTATAATATCTCATATTTTTGTGAAGATGTCACGTATTTTAAGTGAGTTTAAAATACCGAAAATATGTTAGAATTGGTAACGAGTGACCGAATCAGTAGTAGGGAGTACCCTAGAGCTTAGATACCTAAGGTTAAAGGTATATTTTTCATGAGCGTCTCGAGGCGAGATTTATGACGCTGAAAGAAATCAAATCAGAAATGGTTTTCGGTTAAGTTAAGTTGTAGTCTAAAAAGATCGAATGATGGTAAGGGGCTTCCGAAAAATTGTATATATTGAGTAATTTTGAGTTATTAATTTTGGAATTTAAGTATCTCGATAAATTTGATGTTTGAGGGTGTAATTGTAATTAGAGAATTATTCAAACGAAATAAGAATAAAATTAAGAGCTTATGTGGTAAAATATTGAAGCTGACTTGAAATAAGGGCCAAAGTGTTATTTGAAAGAAGTTTAGGGTTTTAGCTTGGATTTCAAAAGTTGGATTAATTCTAGTTTTGGATTTCAAAAGCCACTCAATTATGGCTTTGAGTCTTTGGAGTCCATGGCTAAAATTGTGACAAGTGGCATAACACCATTGGTTGGAGGATTCTATAAATAGGCACCTTGAGTTGTTTTCAAACCATTTCAAACAAATTTGAGGAGTGAAGCACTCTAAAAGGAGGAGCTTGCTCTAGAGAGAGAGAAGGAGGTTCGGCAAGAAGGCAGGAAGAAAGCGACGGAGAAGCGGCGGAGAACGAGCCTCGTCGGAGTTGCGAGTCTTCGCCGGAGTTTGCCAAAATTAGTCAGAAAAAAGGTGAGGTAAGTCCCATTTTTTTGATAATCCTGTAGAGGGGGAAAAGAGGGTCGCGTAGGTTCAAACGGGGGTCGAATCGGAGTTAAAACGAGGGAGATATGGCCGAAATACGAAAACGAGGCGTTACTGTTCGGAATCTGGTGCCTGCGCGTGAGTTACACGCGCCGGAAAATGGCTGCGCGTGGGGGCGCGTGGCCATCCTTCTTGGGGCGCGTGAGGGGTCTTTTTTACATGAAATTTTCCAGTTATGCCCCTACTTTAATACCCTTCAACTCTATATAAAAATATTTGAGGTTAGGTTTACCAAAACGTGTATTTTTTGCAGAAATCTAGGCTGTTTGCTGTGAAATTATACCGTCGAAGAGATAACCCAACAAGGTGAGTGCTCCGACTTAAAAACCTAATTGTGTGACAAATTGGTTTATGTGAGACTCCGTGAGACTCCTATACTCCAAATCATTTTTTTATTTCTCTTATGAGATACTTCTATTGCATGACACATATTTCGTGAAGTTCTTATACCTAAACTCTTATTATTCGCTTACGTGAAATCATGTTGCATCTATGAACTGAATTTTCTTGAAAATATATGTTGTTGGCTTTTTAACTGTTGCATTTATAAAATCCGTGTGGCCATACTGTTGTACCTATTTGTTGTTGGCCGAGGGCAAAAGTCAGAGATCCCCCGAGAAGCGCTATGCGTGCGCCATCGAGAAAGCTCTCGTGGGGAATACCGTGAGTCTAAGGCACAACGGATGTGGTGCTTGCATGAGTTCTATGAAGTTGGGCCGAAGTGACATGGTTAGGGACCTCCCGAGAGGCGCTATGCGTGCGCCATTAAGAAAGCTCTCATTGGAGGAGACTGACATGTTCACGAGGCACTTCAGAGTAGTTCTCGTTGTCTTCTCATACATTTTATACCTGATCATGCATCAATATAAACTGTTTTTGGAGTTTCTCACTAGAAGATTCATCTTCTAATTGGACTATGTCCCTAGAATATTCAAACGTTTCAGGTTCGACGAGCAGGTCTAAGGGAAATGAGGTAGCTGAAGAATATGTTTAATTTACTACTTGTAACATGTTTAGCATACTTTTGTTTCTGTGCGAACTTATGTAATTTTGGATATGTTTAAGATGTTTAGTTATCATTTGCTAGAGATGATGTATATTAATACATTTTGTAGACGTCTTGAAGAATTTTATGATAAATAAAATGTTATGATTTTGAACCATATCAGGTTCGATCTAGCTTCCGCATTTGAGATTTTAATACCTGTCTTAGCTATTTGATTATTGGGTTTGTTAAGATGAGAAGGTAAAAATTAGGGTTTTTGGGATATTGTGTGGTGTATGACAGCTATTGTGATATGAAAAATTTTTATAATCCCGAAATCCTAAGTTATAACATGCCCGAAAAATTTGGGGTGTTACAGTCTTAGATCTTGAGACGTGGGCATCTAATCGTGACTCTAGTACGTAGCCCTAATTTCAACCTTTGATACTCATGATTAAAGATTTATTCATGGGGTACGTGATTCACTATTTGGGTTGTCACAAGAAATTGCTTCTACTATGTGCTCTTAACTTCCTATTCTTTTGAGGAAATGAGCATGTTTTTTCCTTCTACACAGTGATAGAGTCAAGATTTGGTGTTATTAGGGTCAATATATTAAGGTTTAAAATAATATTAAAATGAAAATAAACTAATATCAATTACAAATATAATTAAGTATAATTATCAAACTAAATAAAGTAATAATAAAAAGGTTATCCTAATATGCTTAAAATTGGGTTGTCTTCCTGTCCATATTTCATATAGCGTACTCTCAACAGATTTACTAGGAGCCCTCTTATGAAGATAAATAACTATGCATAAAGCATTGTTTCACAATGATAATGGTAGATCGGGAAAAATGATCATTGATCATACAATGTCTAACAAGGTATGATTTCTTTTCTCAGAAACACCATTCAACTGTGGGGTCGTAAGAGAAGTTAACTGGAAAATTATACCGTTGGCCTTGAGGTATTCATTAAATTCTGTACTCAAGTATTCATCACCTCGATCCAATCGAAGTGTCTTGATACTTTTTCCAGCTTGGTTTTCTACTTCAGACTTAAACTCTTTGGACTTTTCAAAAGGTTCAGACTTATACTTCAACAAGTACACATAACCATACCATGACAAGTCATTAGTAAAGGCTATGAAATAGTGATAACTACCTCTTGCTGTTACAGAGAATGGATCACATACATCTGTGTTGATTAACCCTAACAACTCATTGGCTCTCCCACTTTGTTCAACAAAGGGCAACTTAGCCATTTTTTCGAGGAAACAAGATTCACAAATTAGCTTCAGTTTAGAATTAACCTACTTGATCAATTAATCTTCTTTTGGCCAATTCGCTGACCCTTCTCTCATTAATGTGGCCTAGTCTAAGATGTCAAAAGTGTTTAAAGTCAACATCGTCATCACGAGAATGCTTCTTGCTACTAGTGGATGCAACATTTACATCCCTCTGTCTGATACTTTCATGCAACTCTAAAATATATAGAGACCATTTACTATGATGCCCATGCCAACTACATCATTACCATAATGAATATGACATGCATTAAAAGTAAAAGATAGTTCATAATCATCCCTCACAAATCTAGGAATGAACACTATATTCCGGAAAGTATTAGGTAAATATAAGCAGTCTTTAAGAGTAAGTACATGCCCAAAATTAAGAGTAATAAAACATATCTCTATTGCTAATGGCTTTACAAGAGCTACATCTTTCACATGGAGGACAACTTTCTACTTCTCAAGCGGCCTATTCTCCACGAGATCCTACATGCAAACACAAATATGAGAAGTTGCACCTGAATCAAGAATCCAAGAGATGGAAGTATAACCAATCGCATTGATCACCTCAATAACATTTAAATAAGATATACCTAATCCTTGATTCTCAGACGGTGTTAAAAACCCATGACCGTGTAGAGCTTCGATTCTGCCTGATTTTGATCTGTAGAGATGCAAGCGTGATCTCCTCCAAGTAAGTCCACATGATCGATGTAATACCCGAGAAATTATCGAGGTTAATTATAAATGGTATTTGATGAAGGATATAACTGGAATTTTCAAAAGAATGAGGCTTTAGGGTACATTATCACTGTCTTAAGAGACTAAATTTACCGAAGGGAGTACTCTAGACCCTAGATGATTAAGGAAAATGTAATGGTATTGATGAGTAATACAAGTTATGATTTTAGGTGATAGGAGAAATTGGATCGGAAAAAGTTTTTAATATAATTGTCGACCGGGCTAAGAAAATCGAATCGACGTAGGGAACATACAAAAAGTCAATAGAGTGTGTTGAGGATCAATATTATATGTGTAGAACAACCCTCTAGCGATTTTGGGTTGAAACGAAGAGATTTAGGGTTGAAACGAATAGATTTACGGTCAAAACGATCAATCGGGCCTAAGTGCAATTTTCTAATTTTGCCTGAGGGAGGTCAAAAAGGTAATTTTTCAAAATTTCAAGGGTGAAATGAGGGTTACAAAACTTGTGGGCCTTTGTGGTATTTTTAAAAAGATCAGGGGCCTCAAGGAAAGGGGCAAACTGACATTGGAAATTAGTTAAAGGCCAAAGTGTAATAAATGAAAAGTCTAGTGTGAACACAAAAGTTGGTCGCCGTTTTTCTCTGCACGTGGCCACTGTTTTCGGTGATGGGACAGCCAAGGGGGAGCTGGGGGAAGGTGGTATGCGACGATGGGAAACTTGGAGGCCAAGCCTTGGCCGTTGATTGGCTGTGAAGTAACTAATTTTTGGCTCTAAAAGGGGGCCAAAACTTCAAGGTTTTTGGCATCAAATTAGTCGATTTTGGGAGTGAATCGAAGGTAAGGGATAGAGGGCTTTTGGTCTCGAGGGATCAAAGATCGATTCTGAAAAATTTGGGAAGCAAAGGAATGCGTTTGAAGCAGTTTCGAAGCTTGCTGAAAAGCTCGAAGTGGATGGCCTCTGCCACCTGCAACTGCCGATTTGGGGTACTTTTCGGTGTCCTTTAGACTGAAAACTGGTGCCATCTTGATCGACTAGGCGAGGCTTGAAGGGGGTATCCTTGGTTTGGCCATCAGAGCCGTCGTCAGCGGTTGGAAATGGGAGAAGAAGGTGGCGCGTGAGCTACACGTGCCATACTCCACACACAGCCATACACAGGGCACGTAAGTAGGGGCATTTTCGGTATTTCTCTTCTAGTATTTTTTCTTGAATTATTTTAGGATTTATTGTGTGGAAAAATTGAGAAAAATGTTTGAGAAAATAATTATTTTGGAATTATCGAGGTGAAAATTAGGAGAAAAATAGAGAAAATTATGGAAAAATTGAGAAAAAATAGATTTTGATGCTATTTAATTAAATATGATGTTTAGGGAGTGTCGTGGCTCGAGGTTGAGTATAAGTATAAGTATTTGTGATTTGGTACCCAAAACAAGGTCGTGCACAAGAATTGAGGCAATCCAAATACGTTCGAGATGAGTGTTCTACAACAAAATTTGGTTTTAACTCGTGAGTGGTTCTCTCCCAAACTTGTTTATTGTGGGTGTTTATACCCTAAAAATTTGGTACTTGTGTTGTGGTTTTATGCAAAATGGTTTTACTACATGTAAACGGTAACCGGTGAAGGTTAGTTTTATGAGGGAGGTTTTTCTCTAAACGTTTTGTATATGTGTATTGCATTTTATAAAATGTTGTTTATATGATGCATTGAATTGTGAAATGTGGTATTATCATGCGTTTTGTGATTGTTCATATGGAATGTCAGCCTAAGATGTTGTCTGGCTAGTGTAGCCATAATTCTCTAAGGGCGTGATGGAATAATAGGGGTATCTCGTGTTGATGTGCATGCTGGGATAGCTGCCTTGGTTGATGTGCCGAGCCATTTGGTCAAGGAAGTTGCACTAGGATGACTAGGTGGTCTATATGTGATTTTGGAGTTGGGATATGGAATGTCTGCCTAAAATGTTATCTGGATAGTATAACCATAATTTTCCAAGGGCGTGATGGAATAATAGGGGTATCTTATGCTGATGTGCATTTCGAGATAGCTGCCTTGGTTTCCGTGCTGGGCTATTTGGTCAGGGAAGTTGCACTAAGATGACTAGATGGTCCATATGGAATTTGAGTAGTGGTTCTTAGATACTTAGAGTGGGAACGTAATCTCAGACGTAAATGTGGTGAGCTGGGTTCCTGTATTGATGTGACCCTCCTAGGCCAGGAGTTGGTAACGATTGTTCTCGAGATGTTGGGGAAATGCATTGACTTGCCCATCTTAAGCTAGAATCGCGTCATGTTGGTGTATCGGTATGGTGGCATGGCTTTTAGAGAGATTGCTCTTTCCCCGTGGTAGGGTTAAACGCTGTGGGATTCTCTTATGCTAGGGCTTACTGGGTCGTGTTGGTTTTTGAACTCTCACTTAGATGATTCATCATCTAATATGGACTTTGTCTCTAGAATATTCAAATGTTCCAGGTGAAGGTAACAATGCGAAGGGAAAGTGAATTGCCAAGGAGTGACAGCGATTAGTGGATAGCTTATAATATGTCGCTTTCAATTATGTTGTTTATTTTGAGGACGTCGTGTTAGCGTTGGTTTGACTTTATGTTATAAATAAAGTGGGTTTGGTTATGATTTATTGAGGTTTCGATTTAGCTTCCGCGTTTGAGGTGATTTACTTGTCTTAGTTTATTAATGATTTTATGTTGATATACTGAGAAGGTGTAACGGGATCTTCGAGGAACGATTTTTGTGTTGAGTTTTCGTTGTTTGGAAAAAAAAATATATACATCCCCAGAATCTTACGTTACCTAACACCCTTGGGAAGGCGGGGTGTTACAATCGATCCTTTAACAAACGCCTCAGTTGTGCTAGCAACCCTAGACGCCTTTTTGAGAGACACAAAATTTTTCTCTTGATTTCCAGCTTCTTAAGCGGCATATAAATAGAGTTCAAGAACCCTAATCACACCATGGAAAAACCCTATACACTTTAGGTCTGACCCTTAATCACATTGGGTCAACTCTCTCTTTTTTTAATTATGGAATGAGCTCGATCTAAGTGTGTGACCCCTTAGCTCTACCATTAGACTAGATGTAGGGCCAATTCTATTGGTCTATATCAAGGCCCAACTTATTAGATTAATTAAACTCATGAGTTTCTTAATTAAATTCTTTAATTAATAGTTTTAGAATTAATCAAATTAATTCTAAAACCCTACATATCATGGTTAACGTCTAGCAACATGCCATGAATACCTAGCTAATGATGAACAAATGCAGACCTTTTCAATTACAACTACGGTGCAATAAAATCTTTTCATCGATCTATGTCTTGATTGAATTTAGGGTATAGTTTTATGACGAAACCCTAATCATTCAATAACTATGTATTCATTCCAGATTTATGACTTGATAGGTGAAATCAAAACACCTTTTGATTTCTACCTCAGCTTGGCCAAGGATTTCCTCAATCATGAAATCATCGGAATACATAGGACATCTTCTCATCTTAACGATAAGTGATGAATTCTATTTCGACATTCACAAGCCTTCATATGTGATAAGTGTTAGGAAACCAGCCGACCGCGTGGCTTTGATTCTGCCTTGTTCGATCCATAGAGTCGCAAGCACGAACTCCTCCAAGTCGGTCCACACGATCGACCCTTTCCGCAAACGCCTTGAGTAATGCTAGCAAGCCTCCAATGAGAAATTCGAATTTTCTACATATTTTCCAGCTTCATAAGTGGCATATTTATAGAGTTAAAAACCCTAATTGTACCTTGGAAAACCCCTAAACAATTTAGGCTCGGCCCTTAATCATATTGAGCCGAATCTCTCTTTTAAATTGTGGAACAGGCTCGACCTAAGTGTGTGACCCCTTAGGTCCACCATTGGGCTAGATGTAGGGCCAATTCTATTGGGCTATTTCAAGGCCCAACTTATTAGTTTAATTAAACTCTTTAATTAAACTAATGGGCTTTTTTAATTAACACATCTCATGAGCTTCTTAATTAAACTCTTTAATTAATAGTTTTAGAATTAATCATATTAATTTTATAACCCTACATATCATGGTTAACGTCTAGCAACATGCCATGAATACCTAGCCAACGATGAAAAAACATGGACCTTTTCAAATATTGCAATTACCATGCAGTAAAATCCTTTCATTAATCTATGTCCCGATTGAATTTAGGGTATGGTTTTATGACGAAACCCTAATCATTCAATAACTATGTATCCATTTTAGATTTATGACTTGTTCGGTGAAATCAAAATACCTTTTGATTTCCACCTCACCTTGGCCAAGGATTTCCTTAGTTATGAAATCATTAGAATACATAAGACATCTTCTCATCTTATCGATAAGTGATGAATCCTATTTCGACATTCACAAGCCTTCATATGTGATAAGATTATGCCGAGTGATAATTTGTTAATGACTTCATTAGAATCCAAAAAAGAACCAAAGCGTAACCAGTCAAATATAAGACTACCATGATGTCTAAAGTCTAAGGACCAATCTGCACTATTGTAACATAGAAATTCCAATTCGACAATAAATAATTACCATTAGGAATTCTGTAGTGGGTCAGTTTATTGTACTTATTTTTATAATAAGCACCCACATATATGAACTAGTGTCCACACACCAATGTTCATGAAACAAGACATTCTCCTAATAGAGCATTATCATATATGCTAGTCTATCCGAGTTATTAGTGTCCAATTCTAATAACTCTATGACTAGGAACAATTAAGATCAAGGCCTCACTACAAGAGTTTTGACTTTTTCCGGCGGTGAGAAAACTACCGGAAAAAGTTGAAAAACCGCTGGAAATACCTCCGTCGGAAATTCTTGCCGGCTGTTAAAAACCACTGGAAAATATCTTTTACCGGCGGTTTATAAAACCGTTAGTAAAAATAATAATACCGGCGGTTTTTCCAAACCACCGGCAAATGAAATACTTTACCGGCAGTAAAAAACTTTTTCCGGCGGTTTCAAAACCGCCGGTAAAGGAAAAGGTTTTACCGGCGGTTTAAAATCGCTGGTAAAAGTAAACCACTGGAAAAAAAAATTTTAAAAGTAAACTTCAAGACAATCTCAACACAAGGAAAAGCTAAAAGAATTAATTGATAACCTGTACAAAGGAAAGTAAAATGAACAAATTGACAAACTAGCAAATCCTATTCCTATTAAGTTTAAAAGTAAACTTCCTCTCAACAGACAATTAAGCAAAGATCTCAAAAAGATTAAATCTTCCTTTATGAAGTTAAAAAGAGCATAAGTGGTAGAAACAACATAATCTTGATAAAAGAGTGTACACAAGAAAATTATGGTTGGAGTAGTCACCATCAGCAAGCATGACACTGCAGTTAATTGAACTGACTCATCTGAATCATCCAGCAAAGCTAATATAACTCCAAGCACTTGAGGAGTGTACCGCATTATATGGATGGATGGTATCTACATTGCCAAAAAACAATAAGACCACGTTCACTGAGTAAGTGAAAATGGAAAATAACGTAGCTGTGACTAATGCAACTAATTTCAGGAATCCACTCCATCAGTGAGGAAATGATATAATTACCGAAGTCTCTAAGAATCAAATCAAGCATTACGATTTTTTGAATTTGTTTGGTATCTTCCAACACTATGCATACTTGTGTGTGTGTTCTCATGTGGATGCATAACATGCACAATGACCGTGACAAATAGAAATAGCAAAGAAAGGTCTAACCAAAAGGAGAAGCATGCACCAGAAACACTATTGCAATTCATCTTATATATATTGAAGTGAGAAAAGAAAATGGTAGAAAGCATTCATAGATAAAAAAAAACCTGTACAAGTCCCCTTAAACAAAGGCGTCTAACAGTAGAAGAATCATCAGATACATGCCGGCATAATGTTTCAACCATCTGCTCCAACAAAGAACCAAAACCATCACTGCACCCAAGTAAAAAAAAATATATATTATTCAATGACAGCTGGAAGCATAAAAGTAAAACTTTCAGTAAACCAGATATAGAGAGAATAAAAAAAGAAAGATAGAAGAAGGAAGAAGAGAGCAGGTTAGATGGTCATTGAGAGATTCCTTAAAAACTTAGGTTATATCCCTTAACTTCATATATTTATATAAAGGCATTCCAAGACAAAAGTATCTTTAAGTGAAACAACCTATGTTACCTAGGACCTGGATTTTCTAGTAAGCAGGTTAGGAATGAGAACAGAGCATGCCACAAATTCTAAAATGTGTTGCGAACTGCAATGGGGTTAAGCTTACAGATATTATTATTAAATTTCAAGGTAGTTTTAAATATATATATATATATATATATTTATTTTTAGCACTTAGATATCCAATGAAATAAAATAATATAATCTGCTGTTTCTTTAATTAATTATGCAAGAACATATTTGTGAAAATACAATAGGTAATTCACTTCTTTTTCAAGCCATAACTCCAATACCTATATTTTCTTATTTGTTATCCATGTTTCTTTCACTCCTAAGAAACATTTAAGAGTAAAGATAAATCACTTCAAATACACCTGTAGCGCACAAGCTCTGAAACTGCTGCAGCGGCAGCTTCTCTTTGAAATCTTTGTGGTCGGTTTAATGATTTACTCAAAATTAAGCATATGGATGGAACTTGAGAAACAAACAATGAGAACAATATAACTGAAAGGTACAAACAGTTTAGCATTTCACTTGTATTTCCATTGCTTTTGGTGTTTGAATTTCAGACTTTCAGTTACAATATAACTGAAAGTCTGAAATTCATGTTGGACACAGCACAACCTAATTTCACTTGTATTTCCATTGCTTTTGGTGTTTGAAATGCTTCTATCTAGGCTTGTATTGGTAACTACACATTTATTCCCCCTTCGAGGGTATTGGGATTTTCTTGGGACTCTCGATTGTACCTCGTTATCCTTTAGTTACTTGCACTTCTCAATGATATACATGTACCTTGGATATATAAAAGGAAGGAAAGAAAAGATGTCATGCCTGGTCCAATAATAAAGAGCATGTTTTTTGAGGGAGAAGCTGCAAAAGAAAGAGACATCAAAAGGTGGGACTCGAAAAGAGCATTTCAAAGAATTTGAGGAAAAAGGGCTAGAAATTTGTGTCCTAAAGCCTCTTTAAGCCTCCTTGTTCTTCAGCCCCTCCATCCAAACCAAACGAAAGTGAAATCCAATCCAAGCATCCGAAGTTAAAAAAAAAACAGACTAGAGAGGGTTAAAATTACGTGACTTCTTTTTTAAATATGTTATTAGTTATATCAGATTTAATGTTGAATCCATTTTAACACTTCAATTGCATTTGCTTAATTTATTATATACACGGATGGGTAATTCAATTTCCAACCAACCAAACAACACAAAAACAAAAATGTTGATCAATAATTATGATCTAATAGAATGAATTATCATCTAAATCTCAACCGATAAACAGAGGATCTAGGATAACACGCAAGATTCATACGTATAGACAGATAAATAAACGATAGAGATACATTATACACAAGCTGGAGACAAACCTGATCAAGGAAGAACAACTATCGCGAAGCCATCTGATTGCATAAAACGAAGAATAATCCAACCATTAATCAAATTTTCCTAATCAATCAATAGACTAATTAATCTGGTTTACCCACCAGTAATGACACCAAAAAAAATACAGTAGTAGTTGTTACCATACCAAATGGAGCAGCAGGTAGCAGCTATCGAGCGAGACGAGAGCGAGGGCAGCGAGTGAGCAAGAGCGATCGAGAGGCAGTCAGGTAGCGAGGGCGAGCGCGATTGAGAGTGAGCAAGCGAGGGCGAGAGCGACTGAGAGTGAGTGAGCGAGCGAGGGCGAGCGAAATTCAACGGCGAGAGTGAGCGAGAGAGACACAGCAAGGCGCGAGCGAGAGGAATTTTGGGGGTTAGGGTTTATAGAGGAAAATTTTGGAAGAGAAAGGGTGAGGGGAAGATTTGGGCGCGGGAGGGCGGGGGGCGAGGGGGATTTTGGGATTTATATATAAGTCATATCCCCGGTGGTTTCAAAACCGCCGGGGATGGATCTATATCCCCGGCGGTTTCACAACCGCTGGGGATGGGTCTATATCATCAGCGGTTTATTAAAACCGCCGGAGATATCTATACCATAGCCAACGATTTTCAAAACCGTCGATTATTGTGTTAAATTCCCGGCAGTTTTGTAAACCGCCGGGGATTGTAGTGTTTTCCCGACGGTTTCTCAAACTGCTGGGAAAATTTCGCTGACAATACTAGTATGTTCCAACTACGGTTCATCAAAACGTATGTTCCAACTACGGGAAACTTGTTTTAGTCCATAAATGGACCTTTGAAGCTTGTAGACTTTCTGCTCATTTCCATTGGATATGAATCCTTCTGGCTATACTATATAAATATCCTCTTTAATGTCTCCATTAAGGAAGGCTGTTTTCACATCCATTTGCCATATCTCATAGTCATAATATGTAGCTATGGCAAGCAAAATCCAAATGGATTTAAGCATCGCAACTGGTGAGAAGGTTTTCTCAAAATCAATACCTTGAGTTTAAGTGTAATCCTTTGCCACCAAATGAGCTTTATAAGTCTCTACCTTTCCATCAACTCCAAGCTTTTTCTTATAGATCCATTTACAGCTAATAGGTACAATACCTTCAGGAGGATCCACCTAAGTCCATACTTTGTTAGAGTACATGAAATCTATTTCGGATTTCATAGCTTCTTTCCATTTTCCTGAGTCGATATCAGATATCGCCTCCTTGTAGGTTCTTGAATCCTCATCCAATAGAAGGTTATCCTCATTACCCTTAACTAAGAAACCATACCTATCAGGTGGTCTTGAAATCCTTTGGGATCTTCGTGAAGATTGTGTACTTTGAGGTTTAAAGTTATTTTCTGCTTCCACTTGTGGGATAGTAGTTTGTGATTCTTGAATTTCTTCAAGATCTATCATATTGCTATTATTCCCATCTAATAGGAATTCATTTTCTAGAAAAGTGGCATTCCTTGAAACAAACACCTTTTGTTCAAGGGGATGATAGAAATATTATCCAATTGATTCTTTTGGATATCCCACAAACATACACTTAGTGGATCTAGTATCCAACTTATCTCCGATTGTCTTCTTGACATAGGTATGACACCCCCATATTCTTAAATATTTGTAACTGGGTGTCTTACCAAACCACATCTCATATGGTGTCTTAGGCACTGATTTAGAGGGAACTCTATTCAGTAAATGGGCAGCTGTCTCAAGAGCATAGCCCCGAAAAGATAAAGGAAGATTAGCGAAACTCATCATGGATCTAACCATATCTAATAAGGTTCGATTCCTTCGTTCAGAAACTCCATTGAGTTGTGGTGTTCCTAGTGGAGTCCACTGGGAGAGAATCTCATTCTCTTTAAGATGATCAATAAATGCAGTACTCAAGTATTCTCCCCCTCGATCAGATCGAATAACCTTAATACTTTTTCCTATTTGTTTTTCTACTTCATTCTTGAATTCTTTGAACTTTTCAAAGGCTTCTAACTTGTGCTTCATAAGGTATACATAGCCATACCGAGAGAAATCATCGGTGAAGGTAATGAAGTATGAAAAACCACCTCTTGCACTAACATTTACTGGCCCACTGACATCTGAATGGATCAAATCTAATAGGTTAGATGCACGTTCCACTTGTCCAACAAATGGTGATTTTGTCATATTTCCTTTAAGACATGATTCACAAGTCAAAAGTGACTGTAAGTCAAACAAGTTCAACAACCCATTTTTAACCAACTCATTTGTCTTGTCTTTGGAAATATGACCTAATCTCAAATGCCACATGTAAGCATAATTTTGATTATCAGCCTTTCTTTTGTTACTTTGTTGTAGACAAATCATGGAATTATTAGTTTGAACAGTATACAAATTATTTAACAATGCACCAGTACCATATAAAAAATCATTTTTGAAAATAGAACAAACTCCATTAGCAATTGTAAAATTAAAGCCTTCATTGTCCAAAACAGGAATAGAAATAATGTTCTTAAAAATGTCTAGCATATAAAAATAGTAATTCAAAACTAACTTTATTCTAGATTCTAAAACTAAATAAACTGTCCCTATGGCTATAGCAGCAACTCTTGCTCCATTCCCAAGCTATAGAGAAGCCTCATCTTTATTTAGTCTCCTACTTGTTGTCATCAATTACAAATCATTGCAAATATGACTATCACATCCAGTATCTAATACCCAAGAAGCATCATTAACTGAAAGATTAATTTCAACAAAGTACATACCTGAATCAGAACGTTTCTATTTCAGTTCTGCAAGATAAATCTTGCAATTCCTTTTCCAATGCCCAAGCTTTCCACAATTGAAGCAATTTTCTTTCTCTGATTGACTTGGCTTTGCCTTCTTGACTCCACCTTTAGGCTTTGTCTTCCCCTTTTGAGAACTCTTCTCTTTGCCTTTTGACCAATTCTTCTTTGGTTTTGAGGAATGTGAGAAACCAACAAGCATGACAGGTTTATTCTTCTTCATTATCATCTCAACAATTTTCAACATGTTAAGCAGCTCAGGAAGAGAAGTCTCAAGCTTATACATATTGAAATTCTTGACAAAATGATCAAATGAATTAGGAAGAGATTGTAGAATAAGATCTACATATAGATCATTATCCATTACAACATTCAAAGACTCAAGCTTTTCAATTAGATTTATCATTCTCAATACATGAGTATTGACTGATTCACCTTCTGTCATACCGGCCCTGAAAAACTCCTTTGAGATTTGATATCTCACATACCTAGTCTGTTCACCATACAACTCTTGTAGGTGCAAATGAATCTCGGCTGCATGCTCTATGTTCTCATGCTGCTTTGCAGCTCATTGCACATCGATGCCATCATATAGCAACGAGCCTGAAGATCTGCCAAGTGGTTAGTTCTTCTGGGGTGGAAGCCTCTAAAACTTTTTCAGGTGGGGTCTTATCCATCACATATGTTATTTTCTCGGAATCCAAAACAATTTTGAGATTTCTTAGCCAATCTAGATAATTGGGACCTGTTAACTTGTTAGTGTCTGGCAAACCTACAAGTGGATTCTTGGCCATTTTTTATTTCACAAATCTGCAAATATAAACATGATCATACATTTAAACATTCAATCAATTACATGCACATATGATTAAGGACTTTTGTCATAAGTGATACTCCCACTGTTTTAATCAAATCTTAGCACCCTCAAAATAAGATTTGGAAAGCTTAAAACATTGGCTTTCTAGTGGGATTGAGACCCAATTAAAATTATCATAAACTCGAATAATATCGTAGCTCTTATAGTAATTTTAAAAGGTAGGTAACTCTTATCAATTGCATCTCATGTAACCCTCAAACTATTTTGCCTCATATTTGCATAAACTCAAATATTATTGATGCTCTTATGCAAAACATGTTAAGTCAAACCATCATTAAACACAAGTGTGACAAATAGAGATACCCCCAAATAAGATTGACGATAGTATTTCTACATATCACCTAGTGTACATCAACATGCATAACATATAATATAGATTGCCATACTAAGTATGCCCCAAATAATATTGGCGATGCATATCAAACATGAAAACCTTATATTATATGTCAATGATGGAAAGCCATGGAGAAATTAAACTCTTTTGATTTCCCCGTTCACGACTTAATATTCATACTTAAAACAATTTTAAGCAAGGGGTTTTTAATCTTTCATTTAGATCATAATATATGCATTTAACACATTGCATAATTAGTTCATCATAAGCATACATCTAATACACAATGATACTAACACGTTATTAGCATATATCTTAGAAATAATAAAACCATCTCATGCAATGAAGATAATATTTGAATACAAGTTGAATGGACATGTAAACAAAACAGATTTTCAGCCTTTGCATATCTAGTACATATAACAGATTATGTACCTTTTCAACACGGGGGTTTGGGGGTAACACCCCTAATGCAAAGGGGGTTCGGGGGTAGCACCCCCGATAGGGTCGAGAAACATACAGCAATAAATTGAGATCATATCACAAAACCCTTGCCATCAATATGTATATCAACATAATGCTGTTCATTTAAGATCATATCAAAAGGTCTTGTTATCCGTTGCTGTTCGTTTAAGATCATATCAGAAACGATTGTTGTTCGTTTGAGATCATATCAGAAACGATTGTTGTTCATTTGAGATCATATCAGAAACGATTATTGTTCATTTGAGATCATATCAGAAACGATTGATGTTCGTTTGAGATCATATCAAAAACGATTGCTCCCAGTAAACTATTTGAACACATACTGATCATATCAAACGATAAACAAAAACTGATCGCATCAATATTGCTGTTCGTTTTGATCACATCAGAACAGATAATGAAATTTTCGAACAGATAACAAACTGCTTCTGGATTTCAAGTTGAACATATCAAAACAAAACCATCTGATTCCTTTCAAATATGTTGTTCTATAAAACAATCCCATCATCTATACCAGTTTCAATCTCACTACACACTGATTACAGATCTTATTTAAAACCCTCGAAAACATGCAGATTCACAGCATGACTAAAAACAGCAAGATCATGGCAGATTTAAACCGTTTCTATACATCAGATTTATATCATATAAAAACCGATCACTGAACTTAATAATCTACCATCTTAACATGTTGTTTAATACATAAATAGACCATCAAGATATGGCAGAATCGATAACAATACAAGAATCATTACTGCATCAATAATCCATCAAGACATGGCAGATTAAAAAAAAAAATGAAACTGTTTTGTAGCTACCACAATCAAAGACTGATTCAAACATGCAGAATAACGAAAACGTTTAAAGGTTCGAGATAACCTGTACGCTTTGATACCACTGTTAGGAAACCAGCCGACCACGTGTCTTCGATTCTTCCTTATTCGATCCATAGAGTCGCAAGCACGAACTCCTCCAAGTCGGTCCACACGATCGACCCTTTCCATAAACGCCTCAAGTAATGCTAGAAAACCTAGGTGCCTCCAATGAGAGATCCGAATTTTCTACATCTTTTCCAGCTTCATAAGTGGCATATTTATAGAGTTAAAAACCCTAATTGTGCCTTGGAAAACTCCTAAACAATTTAGGCCCAGCCCTTAATCATATCATCAAAACACCTTTTGATTTCCACCTCACCTTGGCCAAGGATTTCCTTAGTCATGAAATCATCGAAATACATAGGACATCTTCTCATCTTGACGATAAGTGATGAATTCTATTTCGACATTCACAAGCCTTCATATGTGATAAGGCCACGTCCAGTGATAGTTTGTCAATGACTCCATTAGAATCCAAAAAAGCACTAAGGTGTAACTAGTCAAATATAGGACTACCATGATATCTTAAGTCTAAGGATCAATCTGCACAATTGCAACACAAGAATTCCAATTCGACATTAAACAATAACCATTAGGAATTCTGTAGCGGGTCAGTTCATTATACTTATTCTTATAATAAGCACCCACATATATGCACTAGTGTCCTCACACTAATGTCTATGAAACAAGACATTCTCTTGATTGAGCATGCATCATATGTGCTAGTTTATCCAAGTTATTAGTGTTCATTCCTAATAACTCTATGACTAGGAACATTTAAGATCAAGCCTTATACGGAATATGTTTCATGATCGTCATCTCTATGCACGATGTTCATATTCCATGAGCCTATTTGATCTGTGGACTTTGTCAATTATGGATTGCAATAAATAATGATGACAACCATCAATGACAAATAAAACATAATGCCTTGCAATAACAATTGATTGAAGATAAAGAATCCCAATGTAAAGTATGATCAATTACATAAAATATTATTGGCTTGTGGGGCATAACTCTAACAGACCGTTGGCAAGATATTATGGGTAGTTCCTTTTCTAATGCCCATCTTTCTAGTAATGGAAACACTTTCCCCTCGATCCCTTCTCTTTGTGCTTGTTCTTGGAAATTTTCCTTTTCGACCCAAGCTTCTTTTTCTTAGTGGAAGAACTCTTCTTCCTCCAAAAAGATTTTGAAGATGAGGCTATCGCAAGAACTTCTTCTTGCCTCTTTCCTTTGATCTGGGATTGGGTGGTTGTTAACATATTTAACAACTCTTGGAACGGGCACTGAAGCTTGTTCATGTTAAATTTGAGAATAAATGGAGCAAACGATTTTGAGAGTGACTGGAGGATAAGGTCAATCTGCAGCTCAGCATCCATGTAGAAATCCAACACTTCAAGTTGACCAATCAAATTGATAATCTTGAGTACGTGGTCTCCCATATCAGTGCCTTCTGCCATCTTGGCCTTGAATAGTTGCTTAGATATCTCATATCTAACTGTTTGGCTATGTTCCCCGTAGAGTTCTTGCAGATTCACAATCATGCTATGAGCATTAGTCATGTGCTCATGATGATGTTGGAGCTCATTGGTCATAGATGCCAAGATATACATCCTAGCCCTTAAGTCTTGATCCCTCATTTCCTCCCATGTAACCCGTTCCTCCATACTACAGCACTTAGGAAGAGATTCAGGGATATGTTGTTCCAAGACATCAAGAATTTTCTCCCTATCCAAAACCAGTTTTAAGTTGCAAAGCCAATCTTTGTACTTAGGTCCAGTTAAAGTATTTTTGTCCCAAAGATGCATGATAGGTTTGAAAGTGCTATTTTGATAATGTTACATAAATAAATAAAAGATTATTAGATTGATTTATCTTGCATAATCCATTTAACTTCGATCTCAAATCAAGTGGTACCTCCCACTCAATTTTTCGAATCCCACACTTCCCATGGTGGAAAACGTGAATCCTCGAGGGGACTCGTGCTGAATGATCAAGTTCTCTCCTATATGAATACCCCTCAACAGCACTTTGGTGGTATATATGTTGGGATACCCACATATTTGAGTAGGTAACTCTTGCCTATCACATCTCATGTGAGGTTCGATCCACTAACTCATATGCCACCTATTCCTCAACGCTTTGGTGGTATGTTGGAGAGTGACATACATAGACAAGACCCATTGTCTCAACCAACGATTCACTTGAAGCGTTTATGACCTCAACACTTTTGTGGTATGTTGGCCATATCCATGTGGAGTAACCAGTAACATCAAATGTTTAAATAGGAAATTCAGTCAACTCTCAAGAAATGCACCCTAAACACTTTGGTGGTATGTTGGACACACTCAATCGAACGACAAATTCCTACGACGATGGAGGGTCACGACAAATCTTATTTTTCGTATCTAATATTAGTTTGCATGTTTGGGAAGATTTTGATCTTTATTTTAAAAGTCTCACTTTGCACATGCATTTAAATTTTCCCATTATGTATCTTATACATAAGTAAACTCATGTATTTCAAAAATAAATTCATAATCTATTTTATGAGAATTTTCACTTTGAGCATGCGTTTAAGCTTTTCCTTTATGTATCTCATACATAAATAAACTTCATGCATTCAAAATAAATTCATAATTTATTTTTGTGGTTTCACTTTACCCATTGTAACACCCCACTTTTCCAGGGCGTTAGGTAACGTAAGATCTAGGGATATGTTTTTTTTTCTAACAAAAACCCAACACAAAAACTGCTCCCCAAAGTTCTCGTTACACCTTTTCAGTATATCAACTTAGAACCATTAATAAACTAAGACAGGTAAATCACCTCAAATGCGAAAGCTAGATAGAAAGCTCAATAGATTATAACCGAAACCACTTTACTCATAATATAAAGTCAAAACCAATGCTTACATAACGTCATTAAAATAAACAACATAATTTAAAGCGACATTGTAACGCCCCACCCCATCGGAGGGTGTGTCACTATGCTGGGGTCCATCATACATACATAATCCCTTTGCATTATACATTCCTTATACCTTAAATACTATATTTCAAAGGGAAACCCACCCAGTAAATCATTCACAATGCGGAAGCAATAATCGAAACCTGATATGGTACATACCTGATGGAAAGCTATGCTACCAGTTAGAGCAGGTAGGTATTTACATTACCCACGGCACTCCCATCCTCACTGGATTTCTTTTTGAAACTCCAAAGTTCCTTCACGAATCCTTAGATCCTCAATCAATTCTTTCAAGAATTTCCTCAAGAATTCCAAACCGATTTATCCTCGAAGATCCCAAATCAGATTATGATACCTAGTATCATGGTGCTTTCAACTTCGACTCTTAATTCCCATTTATCATGGTGCTTTCAAGTTCTCCTCGTCAGGTTGACTATCGACAAGTTTAACTGTTTCTGCAGGTTCATTTGGGACATTGAAACGTAGTCACAACCTTCGTTGACTAGGTCTCCTTATCATTCCTTTACAATTGATATAACCTTCAAGCACCTCTTTCCTTTTTAGTACCCGAACTCTACTCTGAGTCGAAACTACCATTTTAGAATTCATCGGTCAAGCCATTGGACAAGTCATGCTCCACTACCTGAAATCTCATACCAAGAATCCACTGACTCTCACATTTTGTCCTTCAGATCTAGTTGACTATTGGCACCTGACCATTAAATTAGTTCTTCCTAGGCACTACTCCTTCTGTCAGCCATCACACAACTATCATCATCACCCCCATCATATGGTAGGCTTATTCCTACATCATATATTGACCCTCACACGGGTACATCTCGGGTGAAAACTGCACGGTCTCGTCGTAGTCCTCTAAGAACTATCATTCGTTGTCGCTGCCCTGAGTCTAACTTCTTCTGTAAGAACCTTCGTTCTAGGCCTTCATCATGGCCTGGTGATTCCATCACCTCATAGGTAGCGCCTACACGGCTCACGAGCATACATTTTTCCTTTCCATTTCATACGTCAGGTAGCTTTCCCTTTGAGCCACCCAACATTTCCATCTAATGATCCCATTGCCATACTAGACACTGAGGTATTCTATCCCTCGAGTCTCGCACTGTTCGTCGTGTCACCCACTCCTAAGATGACCACGAACCCCAATGCAATCCTTAAATAGGACACACAGTCCATATTCAATCCATCTCATTTCGGGTTGATTCCCTAGGCTTTCGGCCTCGATCAACACATTAGTGGCACACCTCGCATCCTAGACCATTGGGACTTAGGCCTCCCCCACAAGGTACAGACCCTACTAGGCTGCCCCATATCTTCAGCATCTGATCTTCTCCTCGGCAATTCACTAAGCAACTTAGACCCTGGGTCCCAGACCCATACCGCAAGACAGTTTACAAGCTTCCCCGGTACGTTGATCATAAGCTCATCACAAGTCTTTTGCCTTGGTCCCTAGATCCAGATCTATCACTCCGAACACTGACCCAGTGTGCCATCAGGCTGCTAGGGTTTCTTATCCCATCTTTGCGAGTCACATCTGTTGTACCACTTTCAGCTCATCAATTAACGCACTCACATGCCATCATTTGGCCATCTTTGGCCTCTCGTTCGTCCCAATCCATGGGATCCCATATCTTATTTCCGAGATACCAAATGATCCTCGAAAATCTTTATCATCTGATCCTAACTCTTCAGCTAGGCCCTGTCACATCGGACTAATCATCACTGATCCGATCATCTTTGATAATCGCAGTTATCCTATCTTTCCTTGTAAGGATTTCGACTACTGACCTCAAATCAACAGCCTCTCAATCTCTCAGATCCATAATCATGGTTACCAAGTCAACCTTACACCTGAATCATTTCATTGGATCCTTATTTCAATAGCTAGATCATTCTTCTAGTACTAGCTTCTATCAAGCATTCTACTATTCACTGAGAATAGTAATCGTTTACTGAAATAGTATATGCTCGTGAATTGTACACCAGGTAAGTTCCCAGGAAAGAAAGGTGGGTCACAATGGACACACTTAAATACCAAGTCTTTCCTTAGCCAGAACTTTTCTAGACATGCACTCCCACTACAACACACTTATCCAGTAACCGTCAATACCCAAATCTTACGGTGGCTTTGCTTATCTAGCCACATGCGATAATTTTTCCTTAGGTTCGCCCTAATATTGACTACATTCTAGTTACTTAAGGCTCTTCGATCGGATTTCTTTTCCAAAAATTCGCTCTGATACCAACTGTAACACCCTACCTCATCGGAGGGCGTGTCACTATGCCGGGGTCCATCATACATACATAATCCCTTTGCATTATACATTCCTTATACCTCAAATACTGTATTTCAAAGGGAAACCCACCGAGCAAATCATTCACAATGCGGAAGCAATAATCGAAACCTGATATGGTACATACCTGAATTCACCTTATATTATAACATAAAGAATCCATACCATATTTTACATCATATTCTCAAATATAAAATACATGAGGCACATTTCCCGTGATAACATCTAACACCCTAGGTGCAATCATATGATACCTCGAACATACATCAAATACATAGTCATTTCTCAATAAATAAAATACTAGAATCTCCTGCTGAATTCATCGACCATGCCATCACGTGCTGTCATATCTCAACCTGCTCCTTGCCCTAACTGCAAGTCTCAACTGAAACGTTGAATGTTCCAAGGGCATAACCCATTAGAAGATGAAACTTCTAGTGAGGGTCTAAAAACATATATATATGAATGCATGATGCAATGACATGAACAACATTTGCACCCTTTAATGTAACTTCCTAAGCCCACCAGCTCGGCTAGGAATCCTAGGCAAATCCCGAACCTCTGCAGGATAAGGCTAACGTTATTCCCTCAATACCCTAGGAGAATTATGGCTACACTCTGAAGGCGACATCCTATTCCCATGCACAAATATCAATATGACAATAATATCGTGCCATGCAAAATATCACGACTTTCAATGCAGTATGGCAAAATGAACATTGCATTCATAAATAGCATGCATATAAACAATCATATCATAAATATAAGTTCTTGTGAGAATACCACTCACCTTTGCCCAAAGATTAAGACACATCGAAAAGCGTGCATTGCCTCGATATGCGTACCCGACCTCGATTCTCGTGCCAACTCTCAAAAGTTTCACCAATCACATCATCTCGATCTCCTCAATCATAAAAATGATATTTAATTACTAAATATCTCAATATTCCATTTATTTCCTATTTTCCTTCTAAAAATCCTAATAAATACATCTAGACTATTTCCTCAAATCTATCTTCACAATAATTCATAATATGCTATGAACTTCCAAGGAAAAATAATGGACTTACCCGGATGTTGCGTTTTCATGCAAAATGAGGCACTTTGGTGCTAAAATCGAGACACCAGGAATTCCAAATCCAAATATTTTTGCACAAACCCCCGTAAAATAATTTTCCCCATTTTTACAAGATTTTTCTCGATTTTTCCCAATCCCCACGCACCCTCACGCGTTCGCGCGTGGGCTGCGCGTGTGGCCCACGCGTCGGTCATCTTTTCCAGCGTCGGCCATGCTGGCGATGCTGGTTTATGATGCCACCATGTAGCTCTCATCCAGTCTATCCTTTTGGCATGCCTTGGAGGCTGAAAGAAACACCGGAGCACGGCCAATCGGCCGCTTGAAGTCTTGGATCGGCCCCCCGCCTCCAACTCCGGCGAGGCTTCAAATCGCCTTCAAACCTAAACCAAAATACATGAAACTTACCAGAAATGATCTACATCTCATGGGATTCAAAAGCCCCTTATTTTGGAATGCCAATTCAATCAAAAAGGCCCTTGATTTGAAGCTTTCCTCTCTGAAAATTTTTTGCCATTTGAGCTCCTATTTATAGACAAAATGGAGCATCTAAATGGCCTTGCTCGGGCAACCCAAGCCCCTTAGAGGTTATACCTACCTCAGATTGACCTCGAGGCAGCCTCACCCGACAAAAAAAATCGAGTACAGGAGCTCCATCCCGCAACCACTTTTGGTTGTTTTTTCTTGCTTTTTCGACCACCATGATGGCTGTTGTCGGGCAAGCTCTTTACAAAAGATGCTCCCCTAACCAAGCCTCGTGCAACCCTATGGCCAAAATCGGCCATGGCCGACCGGCCATGTGCTAGTCAGTCTTCAATTGCTAGCTTTTTCACATTTTTGCACTTTAGCCCCTTCACTTTTGGCCTTTACTTTTTGACCCCCTTTTTCTTAGCCTCTAGACTTTCCAATATTGCATTTAGAACCCTCAAGTCCCAAAACATCAATTTGACCCCCGAAGATTCCCAAAAATTATCGTTTCGGCCTCATTCTAGCAATTTCAAAAACTACACTTAGGCCCGAATATTCGTTTTGGCCCTAAACCTCTTCGTTTCTTCCTGAAACCACTAAAGGGTTGTTCTTTATGAAAAATCGAAGCCCCCTCAAGCTTCCGTTGACTTTTGGGAAGTCGTCTATAACAATTTGGTATTGCAGCCTAATTGGCAACTGCATTTTAGCTGTATCGAAAATTGTTCCCAATCTTATTTCTTTTGATGCTATAAATCATATCTCGAGGTGCTCGTTAATGCCACATCATTATCCTTTGGCATCTCGGCTCCAGGCCACTCCTAGCAGTCGATTTAGTCATTCATACAATAATAAATTACCCTTATACCCTCAATTTATCCTTAAATTTCATTTTTACCTCAAGATAAATTACTCTTGAGTCCTTTAGAATTTCTCGAGTATTACATTCACCCCTTCTTAAAGAAATTTCATCCTTGAAATTTTCATCAGACCGTTAAGGTAACTAAGACACAACATAGTTCAATACCTAAATACCTCAAATCAAACATCTATTTGATCCTTGACAAACACCTCGGTTTGCGTTCCTTACACGTCTAATGCTTACTAGCATACCATTCACATAATTTCCTGTTGTGGCTCTTTTCAGACGACCACACATCCTTCAATATTTTTGGCACGCAAATCCTACCCCAAAACTTTTGAGAATGTCTTCCCGCATTTAAAAAATCATAAACGTTGGGCTGGTCATAATCATCATTCCATAGACAAGTACACTTGTCAACCACACATGCCTTCCGTACCTTGTTAACCAGATCTAGCTAAAAAACCAGGGTAGCCATAAAAATAGACAAACCCTTCGGCACTACCATCATAGTTGGCAGGCCAACAAGCCTCCAACCTTATCTAACACTCACAGCTAACCACCGGGTCCTGCATCAGCACCTCTACCACGTGCCCAGTGATACGAAGTAGTGCATTCATAGTCCTCAAGGAACTCCATCAACCATTGCTACCTCTCGTTCAGCTCCTTTTGTGAGAACCCATACTTCAGGCTCCTCGTGGTTCGTGAGCACATTAAAATGTCCCACCATTCCGTTTCGGTAGTGTCTCCATAACTTCGAGAGCACATACCACATTTGTCAGTTCCAAGTCATACATCGGGTGGTCTTTTCTGTGCTTTGGCATGATCCACATGCCATCTTTCGATCATGTTGCATTATCATGCAACCCGATCCTTTGAGCTGTCACAAGCTTTCACTGCACCTAGTAGTTCATTCACATTTGACTCTCTTCTCGAGTCTTTTCATAGACAACTATTTCAGAGAGTTCCCTTATTCGAACCCCTGACAATAGTTTATCAACCTAAAAAACTTTCCATTATTTCATAGACAAATAGGGATCCTATCACAGAGCTCCGGTCCATTAGAACTTGGATCCTAGTCAAACCATAACATTCACAGTGGTACCTAAACTTTGGCATCTGACCGTCACCTTGGTAGTACGCTAAACAACTCAAATCCTGGGTCCCTGACCCATACTGCTAGTCAGACTATATGCTGCCCCGGTATGTTAATCATAAGCTCATTACTAGCCTTCATACCTTGGTCCCTAGGCTCAGATCTGCTGTTACAAGCCATACACCCATGGTGTTATCGTCATTTTAGAGCGTCTTTGTCCCATCTCCGAGAGTTGTAATTGACCCTATTCTCGTCTCTTCTAATACTTTTCAATACCAGCCTAAATCTCCAAATCTCATGGATCCTCTATCCTTTTCGGAGTTACATTCACTTAGGTTTCCAACCTTTCCTCGAACCATCATCCATTCAAAACATTTGGCTCAGCTCTCGAAATATATCAGGACATCTGACATTTCAAAACTTCTAACCCTCATGGTGCTTATGATAATCAATTTTGATTTCACGATCACCAATATAGAGCCTCGTGCTCTCATCCTTATGCTCTCATCATTTCTGTCATGATCTGCTTACTACGTAGCAAGCCAATCTCATTCATAACATCTATCGTGATGTTCCTTAACATTATCCTCAATGTTCCTCATGCGTCTCCTTATCCGAGGAGTACACCATCATATCATCAATTCTGAGATCCTCAATGTTCCTCATGTGTCTCCCTATCTGAGGAGTACACCAATATATCATCAATAGACACAATTACCAACGCAACTTCAATGCAAATGGTACATTGGTCAAATCATCAATTCCGAGATCCACATCTCAATATCCCTATCATCGAAACATCGATTTTAGAATACCTTATTTCCTTATCTTAACCTTGATCATATATCAATCATAGAAATATCCCAGCCTCTTGCAACTGTTTTATCATTCATCAAATTCGAGGTAAAAGACATCGATTCTTAATTATCATATCTTCCAAATCCTGATAATTTATGTCCTCAATCAAGCCGCACATAGCTAATTATCCTATAATCTCAAGCTATCATTGGCAATCATCATTAAGAAATAATCCTGATGAATCTTCCGAGAATATATCTTGCTATTTTTCAATTTTTCTTACGGCTTTTCACTAACCACAGTGCCTATATCGCATCTCGACAGGCTCCTTATTTCCATAACTTGTTGACATCACTCAGCGATACATCTCCCAATTTGCTCATCAAGGCTACCTAGACTAACTATCTAGCCATACGAGAGTTCCAATCTCTAAAATTGAAAATCTCAGATCCTCAATCAATTTGGGTTTGCAGCTTCTCCTACTGCGACCTATTATTTTGGCACATCTGTCATCATCTTGATTCCCTCAATCACGTTGAAGATTCGCACAATCTTCAAGACATTAATCCATAGCTATGCTACCAGTTAGAGCAGGTAGGTACTTACATTACCCATGGCACTCTCATCCTCACTGGATTTCTTTTTGAAACTCCAAAGTTCCTTCACGAATCCTTAGATCCTCAATCAATTCTTTCAATAATTTCCTCAAGAATCCCAAACCAATTTATCCTCGAAAATCCCAAATCAGATTATGATACCTAGTTTCAATCATCTTCCAAAAACTCGATTCATTTTTCAACTTTGACTCTTAATTCACCATTTATCATGGTGCTTTCAAGTTCTCCTCGTCGGGTTGACTACCGACAACTTCAACTGTTTCTGCAAGTTCATTTGACACACTAAAACATAGTCACAATCGTCGTTGACTAGGTCTCCTTATCATTCCTTTACAATTGATACAACCTTCAAGCACCTCTTTCCTTTTTAGTACCCGAACTCTACTTTGAGTTGAGACTACCATTTTAGAATTCATCGATCAAGTCTTTAGATCGGTCATGCTCCATTACCTGAAATCTCATACCAAGAATCCACTGACTCTCACATTTCGTCCTTTAGATCCAGTTGACTATTAGCACCTGACCATTAAATTAGTTATTCCTAGGCACTACTGTAATACCCGAGAATGATTTGAGGTCATAAATAATATTTGATGAAGGGCATAAATAGACTTTGTGGAAAATAAGACTATAGGGTACACTAACGCAACTTTGGATGATCGAATTAGTCAGAGGAAGTACCCTGGACCCTAGATAGCCAAGGAAAATGCTATAGTATCGACAAGTAATACAAGTTATGATTTTAAGCATCAAAAGAAGTTGGATCGGGAACGGTTCCCGGTACAGCTAAAAAAAAAAAGCAATTGTGATTTAGGCTGAAATACTGAATTATCGTACGGGGCATCCGGGAAGTCAATGGAACCCCAAGGAAGTTCATATTTGGCATATAGAGTAACCCTTCAGTAGTTTTTGGAAGAAACAAAAGAGTTTGTAGTTAAAACGAAGATTCGAGCCTAAATGTAGTTTTTTTTTCGAAATTGATAGAGGGAGATCGAAACGATATTTTTTCAAAATTTTAAAGGGAGTGTTTTAGGATATTTCAAAGGGTTATAAAGATCTTTAAAGAGAAGTTCAATTTTTGAGCCAGGGGCAAAATCGTAATTTTTGAGGTTGGGGTAAAAGTGTAATTTACCTAAAAATTAGGGGCATTAGCGCAGTTAGTCCATTTTTCAAGGACTAAAATGCAATTAAAAATTTGTCTGGGGACCATGTTGAAAAGGGTCTAAGTGCAATTATCCAAAAGTTTGGGCCAAAGTGTAATTCTTGAAATCTTTTTACTAGGGGCATTTGGGAGATTCAGGAAAAAAGCTTCATAAATGACTTTAGAGATAAGGATGAAGTCTCATGATGACGTTAGAGATAAGATGAAGGCTCATGATGACTTTAAGGATAAGATTTGCATAAGATTTGATTGGATAAGAAAAGATTTGATTTGGATAGGAATGATTGCAAAAGATATTAGAAGATTTTGGAATGATTACAAAAGATATTAGAAGATTTGGAATGATTATAGAATATTTACAATGATTGCAGAGAATCTTAGAAGATTTTGGAATGATTGCAAAAGATATTAGAAGATTTGAAATGATTATAGAAGATTTACAATAATTACAGAGAATCTTAGAAGATTTTGGAATGATTGCAAAAGATATTAGAAGATTTGGAATTATTATAGAAGATTTACAATGATTGCAGAGAATCTTAGAAAATTTTGGAATGATTGCAAAAGATATTAGAAGATTTGGAATGATTATAGAAGATTTTGGAATGATTGTAGAGAATCTTAGAAGATTTGAAATGATTGGAAAAGATTTTGAAAGATTTGAAATAACTGCAGAATATATATTTCTTGGTGGCTAAGTTTTCCTAAACATATAAATAGGGGCTCAAGGCTAAGGATTCTCTCATTCAAAGTGGTGATACATTTGTGCTAGACGAGAGTGTTTCGGGTTTAGTGGATAGAGGGTTTTTAAAGCATACGCGAGGAATCACACGCGCAGAGCACTTGGGCAGCGCGTGAGGATGTGCAAGGAGGTGGCTTGGTTAAAATACTTGAGGAGTTGCATAAAAGTCGAGGTTCGACACAAGATTCAAGGTGTTTTGAGTTTCGTTCAAGGTGAGTTGTTCGCTACCAAAATTTGGCTTTCTTGTGAGTGTTCTACCTGAAAACTTGGTTTTAAGATGTGAGTTGTTCACTACCAAAATTTAGCTTTCTTGTGAGTGTTCTACCTGAAAACTTGGTTTTAAGATGTGAGTTGTTTGCTACCAAAATTTGTCTTTCTTGTGAGTGTTCTACCCAAAAAACTTGGTTTTAAGATGTGAGTTGTTCGCTACCAAAATTTGGCTTTCTTGTGAGTGGTTCTTCTTCAAAACTTGATTTATTGTGCTTGTTGTATTTGAACATGTGATTTCATGCAAAATGGTTTTGTGCATTGAAATGGTAACCGGTGACGGTTAGTTTTACAAGGGAGGTTCGTCCCTAAACGTTTTGAACTATGCATTACATTTTATAAATGTTGTTTATATGATGCATTGAATTGTGAAGTGTGGCATTGTCTTGAGTTTTATGTGTACGTATGGAATGTCAGCCTCGGATGTTGTTTGGATAGTGTAGCCATAATTCTCCAAGGGCGTGACAGAATAATAGGGGTATCTGATGCTAGGTGTGCATGTCAGGATAGCCGCCTTGGTTTCCGTGTCAGACCGTTTGGTCAGGGAAGTTGCACTCAGACGACTAGGTGGTCCATATTGTGTTGTTCATGTGGGATGTCAGCCTAGGATGTTGTCTGGATAGTGTAGCCGTAATTCTCCAAGGGCGTGACGGAATAATAGGGGTATCTGATGCTGGTGGGCATGTCAGGATAGCCGCCTTGATTTCCGTGCTAGGCCGTTTGGCCAGGGAAGTTGCACTAGGATGACTAGGTGGTCCATGTGAAATTTTGGAGTTGGGATTGTATGGTGGTTCCTGGATGCTTAAGGTGGAAACGTATTCTGGTGAGATGCGTTAGCAGCCCCATTTAAGCTAGAATCGCGTCGTGTCGTCGAGTCGGTATGGTGGCATAGCTTTTAGAGGGATTGCTCTTTTCCCGTGGTAGGGTTAAGTGCGTGGGATTCTCTTGGGCTAGGGCTTACCGGGTGTATTAGTTTATTTCATGTCTTGCATTATTCATGAAAAATGTGTTTTGAACTCTCACTTAGATGATTCATCATCTAATTTGGACTTTGTCCCTGGAATATTCAAACGTTCCAGGTGAAGGCAGCAGTGCAAAAGGGAAAGGGATCGTCGAGGAGTGACGGCGATTAGTGGATAGTTTACATTATGTCTTATCAGTTATGTTATTTACTTTTGAAAACGTCATGTAAACGTTGGTGCAACTTTATATATAAATAAAGTGGTTTCGGTTATGACATGTTAAGGTTTCGATCTAGCTTCCGCATTTGTGTTGGTGAACATGTCTTGGTTTATTAATGGTTCATAGTTGATATACTGAGAAGGTGTAACGAGATCTTCGGGGAATGGTTTTTGTGATGGGTTTTTATTTTTGAAAAAAACTTTATCCCCGAAATCTTACGTTTCAGTAACGCCCTTCGGGAAATGGGGTGTTACAACTACTCTTTCTGTTAGCTAGCACACAGCTATCATCATCACCCTCATCATATGGTAGACTTACTCCTAGATCATATGTTGACCCTCATATGGGTACATTCCGGGTGAAAACTACACGGTCTCGTCGTAGTCCTCTAAGAACTATCATTCGTTGTCGCTGCCCTGAGTCTAACTCCTTCTGTAAGAACCTTTGTTCTAGGCCTTCATCATGGCCTGGTGATTCCATCACCTCATAGGTAACGCCTACACGGCTCACGAGCATGCATTTTTCCTTTCCATTTCATACGTCATGTAGCTTTCCCTTTGAGGCACCCAACATTTCCATCTCACGATCCCTAATAGTAGCAATAAGTTCTCATCTCCTAGTACCCTTGGTTTCCATGACTCAGCGATACAGAATGATCGCGTAAGGGTCTTTAGTGTGTTTTCCCTTTACAATTGAGGATCTCATTCATGGGGAGATGATAATGTCAGTTGGAGGTTGTTAGAAATCCATTTTACCTCTAAGAGTTGAATTTTTCAACAAGACTAAGTCTTCTGAAGAAGCTGAAAACTCTAAGGTTGAGCAAAGGTCTTCAGGACGACAAGGAGTCTTTGGGAGCTCTAGATGACTCAGGTTATTCAGGGTAAATGTAATTACTCATTAGCGGGTTTAGGTCATTTAGAGATGGCAAATGGGCAGGTCGGGCAGGGCCGGCCCGCCTCCAGCCTCTCGCTTGGCCCACCCATTTGGTGGGCTTGGTCAAATTTGACCCACGAGGGAGGTGAGTCAGGCCAGCTCGGGCAATGGAAATTGGGGGCCCCACACAACCTTATGGCCCTAATAAATAGGCCAATGCAGGCCGGTCCAGGCCATTTTAGTGGGCCACCCCTATTATTGGTGGGCTGGGCTGCATGCTAAAAAGCACTGGCCCCGTTTGGCCCGTTTACTATAGTATCAGGTTGGGCTAGGCTGGGCTGGGCTGGGAGGGGGGTCGATCGGCCGAGCCCATGGGCCGCCTAACCCATTTGCCATTTCTAGGTCATTTAGTCATTATTAGCGCATGTGTTTCATTTTTTATTAATTGGTAAATACTTTTGAGGAAATTATATGTGATGTTTGAAACATAAAAAAAAAAAAATAAATAAATAAATAAATAAAAATAAAGTTATGTTGATATGGAAAAGTCAAAGCAAGATGGGATTATGATTTATGTTGAAAATTCAAAATTGAATTGGGATTTGAAGAAAAAGAGATTGTCGTGTACGTATATATATATATATATATGATATATGATATATTATATTAATAAAAATGGGTTATTTCATAATATATATATATATGTGCGCAAAGGTATAAATAAAAAAAAAAGAAGTAGGCTAGGAGTCTTGATGTGAAAAAGAGTCCTCTTCTTCTATTTTCCTTATCTTTTCTCATCCTGGTTTTCGAAGGCTATAAGAACGGTAAGGGTAAAAGCCATAGGGTATTGGTGTTTCTCTCATTCTCTCTAGTTTTCGAAGCCTTTTGAGGTGGTGTAAGTTGCAACATTTCTGCTTCTTTTTCTGGCAACTCGATTTTGCCATCTTCTTCCTTCATTGGCTCGGTTCTTGGTTTGGTTCGTGGTATTTATATCCGTCAAAGGCAAGTTTTTACTCCTCTTTTTCCTTTCATATTCAAGTTCTTACTTCTCTTGTTCCTTTTATATGAAAGTTCTTATATTTTTTTTCCTTTTGATGCAAGTTCCTAAACCTCTTTTCCATGTCAGAAATTCATTCCTTTCAGTCAGGAATGTTTGTATTTGGGAACTTTTATTTTCAGACAAATTAACCATGTTGTACTCTTAGGGGTATAACTTCTTGTGGTTATATCTAATTTGAAATCTACTATTTGTTTCGAAAAATAGACATCATAAGCTTTATTTTGGACATATTACTTGAATTATTTGGCAATGTGTTGAGCCCATAGTAGCCTATGAATCACTGCCTAAATATGGAATTTTACTATTTTTGGGTAAACTAACATTGCTTTAGTTTTTGGGATATAACTTTTTGTAGTTATATCCAATTTGCAATCCACTTGTTGTTTCAGAAACTAGAGATCCAGAGATTCAATTTATCCATATTGTTCATAGTATTTGGCCAAGTTATGAGCCTGAAACAGGTCCTTGAATTCACCGCTTGTAATATGGAATTTCTAGAATTTAGCTTATTCGATTTCTCTTTGTGCTGGTTGTTCTTTCTATGTTTGATATTATTGTTCTTGTCTATTCCATCATGTTTAATCTTGTTTTTCCTAGATTCTTGATGAAACTCGTTAAAGGCTTCAATAGGGTTTTGGTTCACCTTATATTTCCTAAGGAATGGTGTTTTCTTGATTAGTTCCATCTAAGACTTTGGTTATCTTATATGTATGTTGTACCATGTGCATATTGTTCATGTTACAGGTTCATGTTGGTATTAAAGTGTTCATTCATTATTTGTATTTTATGGTTAATCATTATTGGGGGTAAAAGTAGTACATTCATGAGCATGATGATGAGTTTACTTCATAGCCATGTGTGAGCATGTGTGTGGGAATATTTTTATGAGTATGGTCTTGTATCCATACAATCATGAATATGCTTTGAGATGCTTATGTGTGAATAATAATTATTTTGTGCGATTATTATTTTGCACACCAAACTATGTTTAGGGGGTACCCTAAAGCTCGGTAGGCATTTGGCTAACGCAAGGAAGCTTCTGCTTAGATGTTACGACTTTTATACCGAAAGCTCAGTAGATGCAAGTCTGAAGAGAGGAAAGACATCGGTCCACAGATTAATGGTTATATTTGCAGATACATATGTGGGTCTATGGGTCATATGTGAGTATATATGCATGGATATATATTTATATGATGTGGTAAAGCATAGACTGGGTGCATGTGATGTAATGAGTCATTCTGTATTACGTTGATTCCTATTGCTCCACGTTTCCTTGATTCTTATTACTTTATGTTTCCTTGATTCTTGTTACTTCGCATTCCTTTCAAATTATACTTGCTGAGTCTTGTGGCTCATATTTGCTTTTACATCATTCTAGGTAAGGGAAAGCGATGGATGAGGGCGAGCCTAGTGGAGCTTGATCCTTGATGGGGTCGATTTGTGTACAGAGCCTTCTTGACTAAAAGATCTTTAGGGGACACTTTCTTTTTCTTTTTACTTAGAGTGTAGAAGGAAAAAGTTTTGTTTTGTTATGCCAGATTTTATGGCATATTTTGAGGAAGATGGGTGGTTAAACCCGAATGTGAATGATTAGATTAATTGTGATTTAATTATTATTTATTTTGCTTCTGCTGTTGAATGAGAAAATTTTTAGGAATGATTTATTTAAGTTTATATCTGTACCAACCTTTTTGGCGTTTCCTCTTGGATTCCTTGGTATCTAAATCTCCGAGAGTGGGGTCGTCATAGTAAAAGTGTGGCCCATTTGGGACCGCCATCTATTTATAGTCGTTGCCTTTAGTAGGCTAAGCATTGTGACTCCCCCGAAGACTCTACCCTGATGATCAATCAAGCACCCACTTCTATTTTACTCTTCCTTTCGCCTTTCAACCCAAGGCAAGAGTGGAGAGCTATTGTTGTGGGGTGCCCTAAAATTATCCCATGTCTAAAAGTAGTTTTCAAATTTATTCTTCCCTAGAGAGTCTCCGGGACGGAAGCCTCCTAGACCCCCCATAGGTCTCCTGGGATTGGCCTAGCATGCATCATTTTTTCTCAAGTCCAAGGACACCCTTTAAGGTTTCTAGGACCTAATCATCCGGTGGACCCAAGCCCTATTCGGGGCTACCTAGAGATAGCCATCATGGTGTCTCACCCTGACGACTTCTCTAGGCCCTCCAGTCTCCTTAAGGCACTCCTCGGTTAAGTCTTCCAGCTCAACCATGGGTCCCACCATTTCATTTATAAATACTTGCATCTTCGAAGGCAATGAATCTTTTGGCTCCATTGATCCTCTGAACTCTTTTCATACCTCTACCCCGACACTCCCCCAGGCCAGTTGGTAATCACTCAATCTTTCTCTAGAACCCATCCGAGAACATAAATACCCATTCGGGACATGGAACAAAGACATACACTTGCATTATATATCATACTTTGGATATACCTTGGACTATTGTTTGACTTTGGCATCGGAGGGCCCACGTGGGGGAGTCTCTTGCGTGCCTTTCTAACTTTTATTTGTGACCATAGGCTAAATCCCAGCCTAGCTCACCTAAAAGACAAGAAGTCTTAACCCCCAAAGACCCATTGGGATCCCTTTCTCTCGATTTCCCAAAAGCCCATCTGGGTAGCACATATGAAAATCCCCGAGAACCTATCCAGGTTTCTCCCTCATCGAGTTCCAACTCCAACCCATTCCAAATCTGTTTGGCCTCGCTCATGGTATTTTGGACCCTCTATCATGGTGAAGGACTCTACGCTAGCTACTCCCAAGATAAATAAATTTAATTGTTGTAGTTAAGAAACAGTAGCAATTTCACTTTAAAAAGAACATAATCAACAATAGTGCCCCTTAAAAGAGATTGTGAGTATTTCTCTCATAAAGGTTATTTGAATGATGAGCCATTAGTTGTACAAATTTTGCATTGGTTTTTAAGAGAGCAATTGCTCTCTTAACTAACCAACTAACTATCATTATCGATGCTTGAAGTTTCACTACCATGGCACATCATTAATTTTCATTATCCATCGTTGACCCTCTCTTATCTCTCATGAAACCTGTACATCCTACCCAAACATTGTTGACAATCGCCTTGGCTCCTACTACACCACGAACAAACCAAAGCCACACAAAGCCACTATCCTTATTACCACTCCTACACCCTGAAACCACCCTCATCCTCTATAACTACCATACAAAGTCAACCACAACCAAAACCTCATTTATCCTGCATAGTTAAGGCAACACAACCATTAGATATCCTTCTCCTTTGTCCCTAATCTTTTAACCAATCACCAATAGCCCTCCAAAGCCATAAATCCATTAGCATTGAATTCAATTGTCTCTCCCACATCACCCATATCAAGTGTTATAGAGCCATCTAATCTAACCCTTTAATCCCTAAATCGTTTACACCAAAACAAGATTTAAAGCCAACACCAATGAACATTGTCATTTCACCTTTTACTGGACTCTCGTGGCCCTAACTTATTCATCTCTCTTTTAGATGTATCCCATTCAACACTACCATTGAACCCAAAATCCCTCAAATAGAACCTTTAATGATGATTATGTAAGTGACAAATGCTGAGATTAGTGCTTTCAAGATATTAATGGGCATTACATTGGTATTATGCCTATGGGACCTTGGAAAAAATTCCACATCTTTGAGTGCATTAATAGGTTTTCCTGATCTGGATGTTTTATTGGTGGAGAGCCATGTTTAATGGGAGTGTTTGAGACTAGTAGACAATTCCAAATTTGAAGTTTCATTGGTGATTCAAATCTCCCTATATTGATATGTAGTTTAACAGGTAGCAACATTCTTTTCTTCCATTCATATCTTTTACATGTCACCAAAAGAACTCTTTCCACTACTATCTTAGCATGGGCCTTTTATAGTGTGCATCGACCCGTTGTGGTCATTATAACCCCAATGTGGATGACAAGACAATCTAAGATGACCCTTTTCATAGATTTCATTCCATGGTTTTTAAACTAATTTGTTTATGGATTCTAAATTGAAGATATGATTTGTTAATGTTAAGTTTCCTACCAGGTAAATGTTAGTTCCCATCCTTCTTAATATTGTTTATCAGTGCTTTACTACTATATAATTGTGAAAATGGACGTAATAAATCTAATTTAGCATCTATTATTATTTTCTTGAACTCTTATCAGCTTAGGGATGCTTGTTATTGCATTTGGTATGGTTTTCTGGCTTTTATATATGGATCTTATGGCTTGTAACTCACTGGATCTCTTTCTTTTACAATGTATTTTGTTTAAGTTACTTTGTTTAATATAGTAAAACAAAATACACCCTACATAGAAGCTTATAGCCAAGTGAATCTTATTATATAACAGACTCAATATGCCATTGATTATGAAATAATTTATTTTAAAATGATTTACATCTTGCCACTCTATGCACTCAAATGTTATAGATAGAGATAATTAACAAATTAAAATTCATATAACCCAATTTACTTAGTGAGATTGATATTTTATTCTTGTTTGTTCTTAGGGTAAATTTCACATGACACCCCTAAGGCTTGGTGAAGTAGCACCAACTATTCTTGTGTTTTTGAAAATGCCATTAACCTTCTTTGACTTTATTTACCATGCAACACTTTATCCCTATGTTAAAGAAATGACTTTTTTTCTCAAATTGCCAAAAATTAACCCTCTTTATTATAATTACACAAAAACAAAAATAAACAATAAAAGCATAATGTCATTGGCAACCACAATGATTGTGTTGATAGGTTCTCTACGAACCCATTGCCAATGGGTGAGAGAGAGAAAGGAATCATCTTTGTTTTCATTGACGTATCATAATGTAGGACCCAATCTCTTTTTCCAAGTCGAGCCTTAATGAGGTTCAATTTGCAGAGTTTAGTTGAGAACTACATTACCAAGTTGCACGAGAGAGAGAGAGAGAGAGAGAGAGAGATGTACATATGAAGTGATCAATAACCCCCCACTGTGGCTGCAAACATTTGCCAACCCCATCGCAATGGGGTTTCCTTATCTATTTCAATGCAAATCCACATGGGGCAAAAGTGGGTGAGAAGTTACGTTGGAAAAGGAGAAGAAAGAGTGAATGGGAGAGAAAGAGTGGCCGTTAGAAAATATTGGTCAACAATAAGCGATGGCAAAAGGCGAAAGAAAGGAAAAGGGAAAGGGAAGAAGAAAATAGAGAAAAACAAAAGAGGGATCGAGTAGGAGAGTGGATAATTTAGGGCCAATTTGGCTAGGCTTTATTTTTGAAGCTTTTAAACTAGGTAATGTTTAAGCTAGTTATAACGTTTAAGTTGGGTGATGTTTAAGCTAATAATATATTTCGATAAATGTGTTTTTAAGTAATTAATTAATAGTTATGTGTTTGGTTTAAATAACTAATAAGCTATTAAAACTTGACAAAAAGATAAAAATAGATATGTTATTTAATAATATAAATAAAAAATATAAAAATAATATTTTTTTAATAAAATTAGATTATAAAGTAATGTGTTATGATAAAATTTTATCAAAATTATATATAATTCTTAAAAAACTAATACAATATATATATTAAATATATATTACATATATATATACATATACTTATATACACCCAGAGAAGTAGTCGTGGGCGATGGAAGCGGCGACTGATGGGCGATGAAGGCTAAAGGAGACAGATAACGGGCAACAGAGGAGGAAGTGATGAATCACATGATCGATCTATGTTCAAAGATGAGGGATTTAGTTTTGATTATGAAAAACGTCATTTGTTTTTCTCAAATTTATTATCGAAAATTGTTTGACATTAAGATAAACAAAAGATTTTTTCAAAGCATTATACATATAATTATGAAAATCTATATTCAAAAGATCGTATGAGTAGTTAGTTAAAATTAATTCAAAATAAAGCAAAATCTTCAAAAACAGTAAGGTTATCTGTCGACTGGTCAAAGTGACCTATCGATTGTTTTTCAAATTTTGGCCCAATTGTCAACTAATTCTTATGCATCTGTCGACTAACAAAATAGTTGTCTCTGAAATAACATTCATCTATCGACAGATATCTCATCATCTATTGACCAGCCTTACGTTTTCTTATGAATCTGTCGGCTGATGCTCTTGCATCTGCCGACCGACAGAACGCCAATCCTTGGTAATTTGATAATGGGCAAGTCATCTGTCGACCAATGTTTATGCATTTATCGATCGGCATAATGTTTGCATAAGGAACTGTCGATAGTCTCAAATGAATTGTCGACCAACTTTTGAATTTCTATTAATCTGTCGATTGATGCCTTGCATCTATCAACCGTTTGTTTCATAGAAACACATGACGGCTAGTTCATCCACTAGTCTCAAGTGTTCTCTCCATTTACAACGAATTGATTTGAGCATGGGCTTTTAATAGACTATAAATTCAAGGTCAAAGAGAGATTTCAAAACCCCAAGTGATTTATCTATAAGCTCCCAAGTGCTAAAACCATTATTGTGCTTCATTAGTATATTATTCTTTTTTCAAGTCTTTGTATTCATTTTGTGTAATTCATTTTCAAGCCCGGTCTTTATTCTTGAGAGAACTTGTAACAGAGAATATCATTTCTCAGATCCTCTCTTATCTTGTAATAATTCATAATTACCTAGCTTATTTTTGCTAGAGGGTCTTCATTGCTTGTAAGAGGTTTTGAAATACCTAGCTTTGCTAGAGGGCTTGTTTGTTAAAGCAAAAGAATTATATTTTCCTAACTTATAGTGATTTGTTTGAAAATTCTTAATGACGAGTTAAGGTAGTAGATTAGACTTATTTAAGCCGAACAACTATACATTGCTTGTGTCTCGCTATTGTGCTTTTTTCATACCCTAAATTGTGTTTTGTAATTGTCTCAATCATCTTTTAATGTGCATCAAAATTTTCATACTTATCAAATAAGAAATTTTTTAATTTTATATCAAATTTTTAATTAATCCAATTCACCCCCCTCTTAGGAATTGTTGCAATAGTTATTCAATTCTATCAAGAAGTGGCAGACGCGGGCAATAAAGGCTGGAGGCAGCAACAAACGTCAACAGTGGATCGGGAGGCAGCAATCGATTGGGGTGGGAACGGCAATGAGAAAGAGATGGCCAGACAGTGAGGGCGACGATAATGACCCACGGTGGGGACGATGGCGAAGGCCAACGGTGGGGCGACTGGTAGTTAGAGGCAGAGAGACAGAGGTTGAAGAAGAAGGGCATGGTTGAAAATTAGCAAAATGTATGAGAGTAATATGGTAAAATCTTTGGTCAACAATGCTTATTTTGTAGCAATTTTTTGCAAAAGCTATCCTCAACCAGCTTTTGCAAAATGCTAATGTAAGAGCATTTAAGGTAGGTAGCTTAAACGCTCTTATGACAAACCAAACACTTTAATCAAATAAATTAGATAGTTTAAAAACTACATACCAGGTTATAAGCGGTGAAACTGCCTAACCAAACAAGTCTTTAATTATAAGAACAAAATGATACATGGTATGTTAATGGAAAAAGAGATCAATTTGTGGATTTTTCAAAAAATAAGAGTGGGCAATGCCTTTTTACCAAACCTCAAAGATGTTTATTTTAATGGGGGGGGGGGGGAGAGAGAGAGAGAGAGAGAAGCACCAAGCTAGGCAGATTTTACAAAGAACAGAAAATTTCGGAAATTTTACAAAATCAATTTCATCAATAAAAGAACCAAACAGAACATAAAAGGGGAAAATTAGAAGGGCCATTAATTAGTTAGGTATTTCAATTTTTTGTTATTGTCTTTATCATTTCTAAAAAAAATAATTGAAAGTTTCGAAACCTTTTCACAAAATAAAAAAAAAAGAAAAATATATTTCCACAATTTTCTTTTCTTTTTCAATTTTAACCATCCAAATACAATCAGTAACCAAACAACATAGAATGGAATTTTTGGCTATTCAAATCAAGAATAGAGTTAGCTGTGTTGCAGATAGAGGTCAGGCCATTGGCTTAAAACCAGTGAAAGATTAGGATTTACAGATGCAGGCATCAAGACTGCTGTGGCAACACGACGAAAATTACAAAACAAAACTTATCTCATTAGCAAACTACTTCCAAGAGAACGTATGGTTCCTACTCACCCGTGGGAGGTAGGGTGTTCATGACGAAGACGAACATATAGCCTCATTGGTGTGGAGCTTAATCCGTTCCCAAATGGCATAAACAAACTGTACATCAGTCAAATCAGTCGGGACAAGGTATCTGCATTCATGACAAACGAGAGACACGGCATGTGAACCTGCATCCACAATGGAACCTCAGATTTCAGGAAGCCACACATGCGTTACCAAAGCAAGAATACAAAGTGAACACTGAATGACCCTTTTAACTGATTAGATCTTCAACTATTTCATTTGTGTTTATAGAATAGAATGCAGATTGACTATGGGAAGCTTTTTAACATCTGCAGTTTGCCTAAGAATCAATTCTTTTCATGACCGTAACAGCTTCATCAACTCTCTAGGAATGGCAGTTGGTATCTGCCAAACTCGTTCCATTTGGAATGTGTTTAGACAAAAAATATCTCCAACAGGATGGGCACGGCCAAAAGAAAAGATTTCCCATCCAGGGATCGGTCGGAGAAGAGCACGGGGAGCCCCTTACCACCTTCCAACACCGCCACCCCTCCCCCAATCCTGATTGCTACTAACCCACACCAATGTTCTCCCACCAGATGCAACTTACACTTAAATGCATAACAGAAGGATTGCAAGATTAATTCTGTACCCACATATCAGCCTTCCTTCTTAACAAACATCCTTGCCAAATTAGCCAAGCATGGTTTTGACGCAAAGACACACATATCCACATCAATGAGCGCTGCAAAACAACATAAAGTGCATCCCTAGTGCATCATTGTCCCTTCTTTGCAAGGGTTGTAATTGTATGCATCTTTCCCCTTACTGTTTTAGCAAAGAGGCTGTTTCTACAACTCAAACTATGACATTCCGATTACAAAGGAGCAAGCTAACACCATGAATCATCAAATGCATAAGCAGCAAACTAGACCACACATGTTCATAAGAAAAAAAAAGTATTTAATAAAATAAAATCACAGTCAATATAATTAATTGTATGCACCACTAGCATGTCATTACTGAAATGACCTCTCTATGCACACACAGTGATGAGGCACCATATATCTGAACCCCACCAAAACATGCAATAATGGAGGCCTTTGTACTGGGAAACTCCTTTCGTCACCAATACACAATATTGCATTTACTCATCATCTGTCATCCAAATTAGAATGACGAAAGAAAAATAAAAAGAAAACAAGAGAGATGCAATGCGCAACTAACAAACTTGAGAAAGGAAATACTGAACTCCTGAGTGACAGGCCAATAGTAGTTAGTTACTGCCATGTCAAAGAAATTTTGATAATACTTGCTAAGATATAGTCAATAAGAAAATGGCTGCATTGACAAATTAATACGTATTTGCAATGAAAGGCTCAGCAGCAAGTACCAAGATATATAAGGGAACCCAAAGATGCTGACAATAACTTGAATAATAAATGCATAACAAATGAACAATTAGAATTACAAGCTGGTAGTGGTAAAGAGGACCGAGAATAGATTAAACATACTTCTTCTTGTCAATGTCAGGAAGATAGGAATGTCACTACTCTTTCAGCCTTTTCTACAATTACCTATAGGGGAAACTAAATTACAAAGAACACCAAAAAGATATTACCTAAGGCAACGCAGTAATCTTAATTAAAAGAGAAGGAAATCTTACTGGTATTCTATCTGGGTACTTCTCTCCGATGTGTGCAGACTCTGCCCGCCTTCATTCTAACAGGTAGCAAACAAATAGCAACAGTTACAACAGAAGTACTTAAAGCTGGGAAACAGAACATTTTACCCCTGATCAAACAAAAGGAGCTCATGTTGAACTTCAACAACGTATTAAGCCTCAATCCTGCTAGATTAGGTTGGCTACATGAATTCTATCTGGGTCATATTGAATTGAGAGAGAAAAATAAACAAAATAGAAAAAGAAGAGAAGAAAACTTTCCCATAGACATCATAGAGGACGGTACAAAAAATTGAGGCATTGACACGATTTCCTTTGAGAAAGCTGACTTTCAGGATTCCTACATCCACAGTAAAATCTCTGCAATCTGTAAATGTAATTGATGGTAAATCAATTACTTTTATCATTTTGGATGAATCACATTGTCCCAATTTCACTCGTTAAACACAAAAACAGGAGTCATTACACTGTTATACCATCATTTCAATTTCTTGATCTTAGAAGTGTCGAATCAAGAAATACACGTCAGAAAAAACTATTCACTTGTCAGATTTCCTGGGCGCCAGCAGAAAACAATCCAATCATGATTCCTAGGAAGATGCTCATGAAGCTTTCACCGACGTGTTTTTATTATTTGTTCAAAAATGGCCTTATGCAAGCAAAGTCTACCTATGTACCAATTATGATTTAAAACCATTGTCCGATGAAATCCCAAGTATTCTGTTATCATAGCCATATAACCTTCTCCAGAGACATATAACCCTGTCCAGAGGCGGATTTGGAGGAGGGCTGGACTGCACGTCATCCCGTGCCAGTCTCAGCCCCTTAGATCCATCTAAGTGTATCATATATCATAACTAATTTTAAACTTCAAGCCCAATTGTAACACCCCACTTCTCTAGAACGTTAGGAAACATAAGATTTCAGGGACATTTTTTTTTCAAAACAATGGAAACTCAACACAAAACTATTTCCTAAATATCCCATTATACCTTCTCAATATATCAACTATAAACCATCAATAAACTAAGATAAGTACATCACCATAAATGCGGAAGCTAGATAGAAATCTCAATAGAGATAATCGATATCACTTTATTCATAATATAAAGTCATCCAACGTTTACATGACGTCATCAAAACATAACTGAAAACGATATAAAGTAAACTATCCCCTAATTGCCGTCACTCCTCGGCAATTCCCTTTTCCTTCGCACCGCTACCTTCACTTGAAACGTTTGAATATTTCAGAGACAAAGTTTATATTAGATGATGAATTATTTAAGTGAGAGTTCAAAAACACATTTTTCATGAATGAATGCAAGACATGAAATAAACTAATACACCGGTAAGTCCTAGCCCAAGAGATTTCCTAACGCTTAAATCTACCATAGGAAAAGAGCAATCTCTCTAAAAGCTATGCGACCATATCGACTCGACGACACGACGACGCGATTTTAGCTTAAAAGGGCAACCCAACGCATCTCTCCAGATTACGTTCCCACTCTAAGCATCTGGGAACCACCATACAATCCTAACTCCAAAATTTCACATGGACTACCTAGTCATCCTAGTGCAACTTTCCTGACCAAACAGCCTGGCACGGAAACCAAGGCGACTATCCCGACATACTCACCAGCAAGAGATACCCCTATCATTCCGTCACGCCCTTGGAGAATTATGGCTACACTTTCCAGACAATATCCTAGGCTGACATCCCACATGAACAACACAGTATGGACCACCTAGTTATCCTAGTGCAACTTCCCTGACCAAACAGTCTGGCACAAACACCAAGGCGGTTATCCTGACATACACACTAGCATTAGATACCTTATTATTCCGTCACGCCTTTGGAGAATTATGGCTACACTATCCAGATAACATCTTAGGCTGACATTCCATACCTACACACAAAACTCGAGACAATGCCACATTTCATAATTCAAAATATCATATAAACAACAGTATTATAAAATGCAATACACGAGTACAAAATATTTAGGAACGAGCCTCCCTCATAAAACCAACCGTTACTGGTTATCGTTTACATGCAACAAAACCATTTGCATAAACAAGTCAAGTTTAATAGTGTATTATTCACAACTTAAACCAAGTTTCCAAATAGAGCACTCACCTCAACGTATTCGGATCGCCTCAATCCTTATGCACGACCTCAATTTGTGTGCCAAATCACGAATACTCGTGCTTAATACTCAACCTTGAGCCATAATATTCCCTAAACACCATATTTAATTAAGAAAGCATTAAAATCTATTTTCTTCAATTTTTCCATAATTTCCTCTATATTCTCCCAATTTTCACCTCGATAATTTCAAAATAATTATTTTCTCAACCATTTTCTCAAATATTTCAACATGATAAATCCTAAAATAAATTAATAAAAATTCTGTAATCAAAATTACCGAAAAGCCCCTATCCATGCGCCCTTACACGCTCAACACATGGCTGCGTGTGAAAGTTAATGCGTGCAACCAGGCGCCACCATCTTTCTCGTTTTTTCGGTTGCCGATAGATGCTCCGATGGCCACGAAATTAATACCCCCTTGAAACCCACTCAACGTCGATCATGATGCCAACAGTTTCAGGCCGAAACACCACCAGAAAAGACCCCAAACGGCCAGTTGCAGGTGGCGGTAGGCAGACCGCCTCGTGTTTTCCGGCCTTGCTCGAATAACCATTAAACGAACACCAAATCACTTCAGAATGCTCCCAAACTCTTCTCCTTGATGCAAGGATCAAAATTCATCAAATCCCTCAAAAACATTCAAAATTGCAGCCAATTTATTGCCCAAAACTTAAAACCCTCGGCCTCTATTTATAGTCAAAATTAAGCCATCATTCGGCCAATTAACGGCATGGCTTGGTCTCCAAGCCTCCTATTGCAGTATACGACCTCCCCCAAACCACCCTCGGCCATCCCATCGTCGGAAACGGGGGCCACGTGTAATGGCAGTGCGGCAGCCGTCTTTCCTCGCGCGTTCACATTGTAATTTTTTATTTTTTTGCACTTTGCCCCCTCTACTTCCTCCAATCTCATTTTGGCCCCTTCCATGATACGTCAAATCTTTCCAACACCATCACTAAGGCCCATAAGTTTTGTACTTCTCATTTCACTCTCAAATTTCCAAAAACCTATCGTTTGACCTCCTTCGGGCAAATTTAGAAAATTGCACTTGAGCCCGATTGATCATTTTGACCTTAAACCTCTTTGTTTCTACCCGAAATCGCTTAAGGGTTATTCTACATATAAAATATTGGTCATTAACATGCTCCGTCAACTTTTCGAATGATCCCTACCTCGATTCGATTTTCTCAACCTGGTCGACAACTGTACCGAAAACTATTCCGTTCCAATTTCTTTTATCACCTAAAATCATAACTCAAACTACTCGTTGGTACCATTCATTTTTCCTTAACTATTTAGGTTCCGGGGTACTTCTTTCGGTCAATTCAGTCTCTTAAAACTACGATGTGTACCTTAAAGCCTCATTATTTCGATAATACCACTTATACCCTTTATCAAATACCATCTATATCCTCAAGAATTTTTCGGGTATTACACCAATTCATGTAATTATCCCAGACATTGGTTTGGGGCGACATAATTTTAAGTTTCAGCTCAGATATAATTTTAAGCTTCAGCCTCTGTCCAAATCCCAGTCAGTCTCAAGCCTCAATTTAAATATGTTGCCTCAAACTAAGCCCATAATCTAGCCCAAATCAAAATTTTTTGACTTGACCCAATACTTAAACTCTTCAAATTAAATAAAAACAGATCTAGATTTTATTGTAGATGAATTTTATGTATTCATTACATTGATTAAACTATAAATAAAATAACTTTTATTGTATATGAATTCATTATATTAACTTTTTTAATGCTCAATCCTTAAGTTCTAAATTCCTAAGTCTCCGCCTGACCTTCTCATTGGAAATTCATCCATCCAAATAAACACCTTATATATGACTAAACCATGAGTCATCACTCTATGCTCACATTTTCAAAGAGCATATGTGTAAAGGTATGAAGCACTGATAGCATGCCTTAGAGCTTCCTTGACTTCAGCCAGTGCCACCTCATCTAATCATGATGTTTGCCTTGGGTAATAACGTGCTAGGAATGCCAGGCTAAGTGTAAAAGAGATGCCAAATGCTATGTCCACTATGCATTCTAGCATGTAGAAATATTTTGAAACCCATTCTAAAAGCAGGCCTGGACATAATCATGAAAAGGACAAATGCCATGAAGCGTACTGAACAAAGGCCAGCAAGGATATGCTGCAGGAGATCCATGGGATCTTTGATAGAATGAGTTGGACATTGAATTGTACAAACCTCCAAATCCTGCCCCACCTTACGCAAGTAAAATACAAAAGCACACAAACCCATCCCTCCAAGTCCAATACCATTCATGAAAGTCCAATGCAATTCACTAACGAAAAGATTTTTATTCTCATCCACGGCCAGATACATGTGTAAAGATGTACTTCAATATTATGCCACAGAGAGAGAGCGAGAGAGAGAGGTCATCAAGATTCTTTCTTTGTTCTTTTCTTTCTTCCAAATAATGAGCTAATCCAAGCACTAACTTCAAGCATTAGGTTCATGCAAAAAGGAAACTCGAAACCATCAGAAGCTTGAGTAAAATGCATTACGTTATTGGGGGGCTAGAATCTAAAAACTATTTGCAAGAATCAAGTATAAAGTAAAACCACTAAGATAGTAACGGCTCATTCATCCAGTGAGGAGAAAAGAAAAGGTGATGCAGAAGAAAACCACCAATTCTAGGACACCATTGGAGACAATAAGCAGAAGAAAAGTGATAAAGTAAGCACGATATTTAGTTCCAAGTACCATACATTCTCTCTTAAGTTGGTAAAAAAAAGCATTTTATGTTCGTGTTCACTTAAAAACACATAACAAAAGAAAGTGATGATGATCTTCTGAAGTGGTAGCCGTACACTCATTTTTTGCCTCTTCGGATGCACCTGCAATGGAGACGGGGACTTGCTCCCCCGATCGATCTCCGATGATCAAGTCAAATATCTTTCCCGAACAAAAACAGTATATTTACTTTAAGTCATATCTCAGGAAAAGCAAAAAAGACCCCCTATTCTTGCCTCGCCCTTTTCTTTTTATCCTCCTCTTAAGATAGAGATCCCAGAGAGATCTTCAAGATCTCCCCTCCACTTTTCTCGGAATCTTCCTGATAAGGATTCTATAGTAGCATCCGTTCCCGAAGGCTTCGGGATAGATTCTATCCCCGCGACCTTCGGTGAGATGGTCGATCCCCAAAGAACTCGGGGGTTTCCTTACCGTGTACCCAGCCACCTATCATGGCGATGCTCATCTGCCACGCGCCCTTTAGCCTCCAACGAAATAATCATAGACGAAGCTTTTTATTAGGAAACACGTGTCACGGCCGCCTTTGGCTGCCTGTCCAGGGTATCGGCGTAATTATGGACCTGAGGGCCTTCTCCTCATCAAAAAGTCTTAATCTCATTAAGTGGAGTTAGTAACATGAATTCTACGCCTCTACGTGTAATATGTGGTCATAACACCAAACTCACAACATATGCAATAAATTTTACTAGAAATCATAATTATAGAACCAATGAAAAACCCCACATATATCATAACTAAAATAGATAAATTGTATAAATGGTCAATGAATTTTGTATTAAAGTACAAAAATATCACTGAACTTCAATTTATAATTAAAAGATCGTTGAATTTCAATCTAGTATATAATTTCATAACTAACATCAATTGTCATTAAAAAAGACTAATGAAATGCTAACGTTTTTGTACTTTAATATAAAATTCAGTAATCTTTTATATTTTAATGTAAAGTTTAATAATTTTTTTTTGTAATTTTGTTCAAAATCCAATGACCATTCATATTATTTAGCTATCCATATTGTTAACTACATCAATATCCTGTTAGTTTCTTTTAAAAATAATTTATAGTAGTTATAGAATTTTATATTAAATTAAAATTTAATAATTTTTTAATTACAAATTAAAGTTGAATGAGATTTTTCTACCTTAGTACAAGGTTGAGTGAGCATCGAGTAGAATCAAGAATTTTGCAGAAGAATAATTAAGCCCAGAAAATATATATATATATATATATATATACATATTATCGTCAAAATCAGCCACAAAAGAGAAACAGGTATTCAAGTTCACAACATAGAGAGAAACCCTTCTTACCAAATCATCGAATTTGAAGCATCGAAAGTTCGAAACTGTATTACGATCCCTTAGAAACCCTTCTTACCAAATCAAAATGTAAAAACATGCGTAAACTACTGTACATACAAGAACCGATTGCAGTAAGAAGACTTGCTTAACAGCAAACATTTGTGAAAACTAACACCCGTTTTGAACGAATGAATTTTATATAATTTATTTTCAATTCTAAAGTTTTGAATTTTGAATTAAAAAGTGGAATTTAATTCGAGTATGGAATTCATCAAAGTCGAAGTAAGGATGTGTTTGATTACATTACCTATAATTTAATTTTAGGTAATATTGCCTAGAAAATAAAAACAACTCTACTCCCTTGAAAAATGAATTTCATGGAAATAAGTTTTAAATGTTTGTACCATACATATTTTTTCATAAAAAAGTTAACAGTGTTTGATTATTTTTCATAAAAAATGTGTAATAATTACATATTTTTTATGGTAAACGTGTGCAATTAAACACACTTTAAATTCCACTAAATTCAGTAGAATTTGCAATTAAATTTTCTCACTTAAAATATAATCTATTTTAAAACTGAAATATCATTTATCTTTTCTTATATTTTTAAACATGGAACATCATATACACACAGTTTATATATATATTTATGTTTGTGCATTCTTGCTTAGGCACACATTTATATATATAAATTGTGTGTGCATATATGCTTTTGTATTATATGTAATGTATGTATAAACTATGTGCATCTATTTGTTAATTTGTTCTAATATTGATGCAATAATTATAATTATTAAAATTAATATAAAAGCAGCAACAACAACAATATATCTAGTCTTTATCTCACTATATGGGGTTAGTTATATGAATTCTAGACTTCCATATATTTTTGTCTTTTTGTCATATCTTCATTTAAAGTCATACACTTCATATCAAATTTTAATGTCTCTCCTAAAATCTTTTTATATCTGCCTCCACCTTTTTTTTTTTTGACTAATTGTTCCATTTCGTCAACTCTCCTCACAGGAGCGGTTTTTGCTTCTTCTCACATGATCAAACTATCTTAGTCTAGTCTCTCTCATCTTCTCCTCGATTGACACTACTCCTACCTTATTACGAATAACTTTATTTTTAATTTTATCTTTTCTTGTATTGTCGCACATCCATCTTAGCATCATCATCTCTACTACGCTCGTCTTTTGCTTATGCTAGTATTTGACTACCCAACATTTTAAACCATACAACAAAACTAGTTTTATAGCTGTCCTATAGAATTTTTTTCAATTTTAACGGAATTTTACCATCACATAACACCCCCGATACATTTATCCATTTTAGCCAACATGCCTTAATTTTATGCGTGACATCCTCGTGAATTTCTCCATCCTTTTAAATCATAGTAAAAAAAATGTTCTTTTTTTGTATGATTTAGTCTTCTAATTTTATTATAACATTCTCTACTATTGTATTTTTACTAAATTTACATTTCATATATTCTGTTTTCTTTCTACTTAATTTAAATCCCTTAGATTCTAAATTGTTTCTCTACAACTCAAGTTTAGTGTTCACTCCCTCTTTTGTATATTATATATTTTATTATGTAAGACTTTCAATTTTGATGTAAAATAACTATAGATATTGGACCATGTTTAATATATTTTTAAATTTTAACAAGATAATTATACCAAAATTATTTTAGACAATTAATAATAACGAATAAAAGTTAAGTTCCTGATTTGTTAGCATAATCCACAATATTTGGGATAGGTTCCTACTTATGATTTCTTTTAAATTTGCAAAATACGTATAGAAGGGATGGAATCAATATTTTGTGTTGAAAAATCTTGTCGCAATTCTAAAGATTCATGAAATATTCTTTTGAGATAATCAAATTTTGAGATCATGCCAAACATCATAGGTGTATCGGCCCAAAGAACACTAGATTAGAGTGAGGGATCAACAGAGTAAATCAACCAAGATTGCACAATCCTTGGTTGCTCTCATTCTACTTGTTTATGTTGATGACATTATTGTTGTTGGTTTTAATTGTTGAATAACAGTGTTCTACACAGTTTTTTTTTATTCAGTCTAAGTTGTCTTAATTTTTAAGAGTTTAGTTATTGTGTTTCAGCAAACCATGGTCATGTTACTTAGGCTTTAGGGAGTTGGTTTTGCTTGTTATGCCTATTTTATATTATTTTATATTATCTACAAGTCTATAAAAGGTTGCAATTCTGAAATAAAGTAGTTAAGCTGAAAAGAATATGCAATATCCCAAATTTTTTAAAGGGCTCAAAAGTAATTTTAAATTGGGTCATAAGTGAAATTATAAAGAGATTAGGGGGCTTAAGTATAATTTCTTACAATTATAAGTACTGAATCAACTGTAGGGAATATCTTGGAGTGTAATTGCCTAAAAAAATAGATATGATCTCGACGAGCATCCCGAGATAAGATTTATGGTATTAAAAGAAATCAGAATCGAGACGGTTTTTGGTATAGCTTCGAACTAGCTTAGAAAACAGAACCGTCGTAAGGGAGTCCCAAAAAAGGCAACGGGACCCCGAAGAAATGTAAAAATTTACATGAGAAATGACCCTAGAAAAGGTTCGAGGTAAAGCAAGGAATTCGCTGTCAAATGTAAGATCGCATCAGTTTCGGGCCAAAGCGTAATTTTGAAAAATTTTCGAGGGATGTCGAAAAATCATTGTTTCTAAAACTTCGAGGGTCAAATAAGAAATTTAGAATATGAGAGTCTTAACGAAAGTTTTAGAAAACTCAGGGACGTTGTGGAAAAGAGCTGAAATGACATTTCAGAAATTTAAGGGATGGAAGTGTAATTTTCAAAAAAAGCAGTTATGGCTAACCAACCATCCAATAGTCGAAATCAGCCATGGGAGACCCGAGGAAATGGCTAGGGGGCCTCGGGGCAAGGCCAAAACAAACTTCTTAGCCGACAAACAGCCAAAATCACGTAGGAATTGACCAATTTTCGGCTAAAATTGGCTCAAAGTTTGCCACTGAAAAATCAATTTTGAGAGCTCTTTCGGTGGATTTTGGACTCATTTGGGACAAAAAAGTAGTTAGTGACCTTGGTTGAAGCGAGAGTTTTCGTTTTGGGGTTCAAATTTGGCTATAAATAGAAGAAGTTTGGCCGAGGGTTTTGCAAGTTTTTGAGCTTCAAATCAACTCCAATTTTGAATGAATTGAGGAATGAAAATAAGGGCCTTTTGTTGCCCATGAGATGAGGATCAATTCTGGAGAATTTGAGACATTTTGGTAGCCATTTGAGGGGGTTTCAAGGCTTCGCTAGAAAAGGGATGCAGACGGTTTGGCTGAGCCTGTAACCGGACAATTAGGGCACCTCCAGACCTTCTTTCGGGCATCGGGATACACTATTGTGATCGAATGGAAGAGGACTTCAAGGCTGGGTAGTCATTTTCATCGTCAATGATCACCAGTGCTGGAGAAGATAATCGGCGCGTGAAGCTCACGTGCCAGCCTTCATGCGTAGCCACTCGCCCTAGCGTGTGCGGGCACATGACCAGTCAGGTTTTTTCGATTTTTTTTTTTAATATTTTTCAAATTTAATTTTAGAAATTTTCATGTAAAAATATTTGAAAAAATATTGATGTAGGCATTTATTTTGAAATGCTAGAGAAGAAAATTGGAGAAAAAGGCAAGAAAATTATGAAAAAATAGGTTTTGATGATTATTTAAATAAATGTCTTGGATAGGGTGCTTTGGAATTTTAGGTGAAGTAGTTTTTGCAATCTTTGAGATTTGACACAAAAATGGAGGCATGTCACGCATACCGAGGAAACCTGAGAGACGAAGTTAAGGTAAATAAAATTCCCTAAAAAATTTTAGAAAATCAGGAATGTTAGGTGGTGTTCTCTTCGTGTTTCAATTTTGAGTTTTGAGTTTTGAATTCATTTTGAGTTTTGTGTTTTGAGTGTCTATTTTGAAATTTTTGAAAACGCGTTCTTTTTGTAATTCTGAAAAATTATTTCTTAAAACAGAAAACTAGAAAACGTGTTTACTTTAAAATGTTGTAAAATGCTATTTTATGATATTTTATTTAAAAAATTTCATTTAAAGTAAATTATAACAGTTATTAATAAATTATAAATCTAAAAAAAGAAATAAAAAATCAAATTTAGTATTCAAAGATGGAAGTAAAATGAAAATTAGGCATCAAAATAAATTCAATATTAAAATAAAAATGAATAGATAAAAGATAAAACAAAGAAGAAGAGGCGCAGAAGGAAGATGAAGATCAGTGAAGGGAGCCACGATTCGAATGACAGCGGTGGTTAGGGTGGTCAGTCGACAGCGGTAGGCGACGACTGGGGTTGTCGGGCGACGACGGTGGGCGATGGCGAGCCCGATGGTTGGTCGTTTGGCAGTCGAATAGAGAGGAGACAGTGATGTTGGACGGGATGCAAGGGGAGCGACGGTGGGTGGTCGACTGCGGCTCGCACGACCGGTGGTGGGCATGGTCGACAACGGTGGTCGTGGTGGGAGTGACGGATGCGATTGTAGATGCGGTGTTGTGTTTTCGCTTTTGCGATTTTGGGTGTTTTGGAGAGAAGTCGGAGAAGAGAGGAGACAGAAAAGAGAGGGTCTACCAGCGACGGAGATGGCGGCTTTCAACAAAGGTGGGTGAGGTCGACGGAGATGGCAGCGCACGGTGTTATTGGTCGAGACTTGAGAGGGGGGAGAGAGAGGAGATGCGAGATTGGAGGCGGGAAGGGGAGGAAGCGCTGTGTGCAATTGTGCGTTTTCTATGTTTTGACTTTTTTGGCGTGTTTTTCACAGAAAAGCCCAAAACAACAAAATGTTGTTTTGGGTTTTCTTTACAAATTTTTTCTTTGTTTTCGAAAATGTGTTTTTAAAAACAAAAAAGAGAACGTGTTTTCAGTGTTTTGAAAACTTGAAAACTCAAAACGGCTTGAAAACAAAAAGAGAACAAACCCTTATTTTATGAATTTTCATAGTGAAATATTTTAGAAAATAATTGAGAAATATTTAGTTTGGATTTATTGAAGAAAAATATGAAGAAATAGAGAGAAAAATAAAGAAAATGCAAGAAATAATGAAAAAATAGGTTTTGATACTTATTTAAATAAATATGATGATTAGGGTGATTTGAGGTTTAAGTTGAAGTGACTTATACAAATTTTGAGATTGGCATGCAAATCGAGATGATGCACGTATTTCGATGCAGGTGTAAATATCGAGGTAGCCGATAAGTTTGAGAAAGTAAGTGGTTCGACCAAAAAAACCTGATTTTAAGTAAATGATTTTATCATGTTGTCATGTCTTGATGTGAATATGTTCGTGTAGATTATATTTACATGTATTGATGATGAAATACATGTATACGATGATATTATTGATCATGCATTCGCATAAGGGTTTGAGAGTATGAGCCAGGACCGTTGCTCTACCAAGGGTGCACCCGTACACCTCGGCCTAGAAAGAAGACTGTAAAAATAGGGAGTAGCAATAAGATACGGTCGGCTCAAACTGAAATGAAATGAAAAAGAACATTTTGCATCTATGCACAAAATATGTTTTGTTTTTTTACTTAGATGATTCATCATTTAACCTGGGTTTTGCCCCTGGAATATTCAAATGTTTCAGATGGAGATTGTAGCAGAAACGAAAATGAATGAGGCATGAAATGATACTTAGCAAAGTGTATGATGAAATTAATGTATGTTATGTAGCCCATGTATTTAAGTTCTACTACTTCAAATTTTGAACGTTTTCAAGAATAATGATGTATAATCTTATTTATGGTTAATGAGGATGTGAGAATTGATTTATGATTAATGTTAAGATGTTAGGTTTGATTCTATCTTCCGCATTTGATGTATATGATGATTCTCTTTCGTGATAAATGTATGAAAATCTTGGGATGGATATGACGAATGATATGGTTTAGCATTAGTTTGAGGGGAAAAAAAAATTTATGATCCCAGAATTGTCCTAAGTTATAACACGCCTGAGAATGGGGTGTTACAGAATGCACCAACGCTTAGTTTATCATGCAAATGAGACATGGTGGTTTTCAAAAACACACACAAGCAGTGGAAATGATACAAATTAACCCTTATAAGACTAGGTATAGACATTCATGAGGAAATACACACGCATCAAAACAAAATATGGAAGTAAATTTTACCTATTTTGTTGAGTTGATGTCATCTATTGCCTCTATGATGCACTTGGGCTCGAACTCTTTCGGTCACGAAAAACTTCTGCTAATCGATCTACTCCAGTACCTGTTTCCTTGGCTGACTAAGCCATCCCCACAAACGTAATGGACCAAGTGGGTCCATACCTATGTTACACCAAAACCCTTTGTCTTACCCACATGCTAAACAAATGAGAACAAAGGTGACTCCGAGATGTGCTAGGTTCTTCTCGGATGACCCAATCATCTCATGACCTTTGGACCAACAGAAAACATGGAGCAAGAGAGAGAAGAGTGATGAAGCACATGGAAGAAGATGATGAACAACGGTTAGACATGCCTCTGCTTCTTAGCTTTTTTTTTCAAAACAAATGAAAGAGATGAGAGAAATGGTGGTGGCATATCTCATATGTTGCCTCTCTCCCCATTTTCAATTTCTTTTTCCTTGCTTTCTCTAATTTGCATCTCTAAGATGCATATGGTTTCGATAGAGCATTTAATGCTTTGCCAACTAAAACGACAAAAGAAAAACATGTGGGATCTAATCCCACTAAACAAAATCATTGATCATTCAAGATGAATTGTCAACAGTTCCAAAATTATCGATCGATCCAAGAACAACTATCAACCGTTTTGTGCTCTTCTCTTAAAGTTTCAGCAAATTGCATCTAACCCCATTGTTAACTCTTAATGGTCCTTCCACTAACTCTTAATGAAACAAAGGCCCTCGTTTTCTCTTAATGGTCTCCCTCTATTAACTCTTAACAGATTGTTGATCCATCATCATCATCATTAAATCTTAATGATGATTGAGAACACACGACAACAAGGAATCACTAATCCAATGCATTACCCAGTATCTATGTGACCTTTTAGGTTCACCACCATGTAGCAATCAAAACACGCTATACTCTTTAGGCCGACACTTCGGTGTATGATGAGAAACTCTCCATTTCCTCACAGCACCCCGAAAAGGTCCTAAGTGACTTCTATTATAATATCAAGACGATTGTAATGGAAATGAAATCAATACTTCAATGAGCATATTAGGGCTCTCAATTACGGTGCACTATAATCCTTGCATTAACTAACATCTCGACCGAGTGAGAACCATAGAATAATTAAATTCACAAGACTTGGTAGCTATACCAAGACGTAGTACGATGTGGTCAAGATGACAAATTGGAACTCCTTCTGACATCGAAAACTCTTTTCCATGATACGCACTCTAGCCAGGGGTTTTCCAACCACAACCAACTGCAACTGCATAGGATGTTCTCCTCCACGATGCAAGTTAATGGATCTCATCGATGAACATTTGCCTTCATACACCACAACACAAAAACCACACAATGAGCGCATTCCCACCTCTCACACCAGATGGTTCCACTCAATGGCAAATCTCTAACATTAGTGACCAAGATAACTCTATCACCTCTGGTTTGAGAATCAAATACACAATCAAGAATCAGCAACAGATCATTAATCCTCTTAGCCATGTGATCAATCAACAGCATCACAATCAACAGATGTTCAACTAATATTCACCCATATGTCTACTAGTCGCATCTCATGCAGTATGGCTTGTGACTCACCATCATTTATCATTAGTATCTCATACTAATCAAAGGTAGTAGCCCATGTGCTAGTCCATAATTAATTCATCATAGTCCCCATCTAATAAATCTAAGGATTAGGAATACCTTTACGAAACATGTGTTATAAATCCTTGTCACATATTTTTACCAACTTAAAAATAGTACTATTAGAAAATTTAGGGACTCATTCATACATATTTGGAGAGCTATGAATGAAAAAATTATCATTTTATTAATTGCAATAATATAATACATATATCCCTATTACATACTAGATGTCATAAAAAATCCAGCATTAGAGCATACCTCACTAACATAAGCAAAGTGATTTTTCTAGCTCTCTCATTTATGTTTTATTCTATTATTATTAACAGTGGTACCAGAGCACAAATGGATTCTGAAAATTTTGTCTAGCCATCCATTCCACATTTTTAATGGCTACTATGACCATTAGAGCATGTTGAAGGAGAACTTCTTGTGGTCTAAGGAGTACTAGCATCTTGTTGAATCAGGTGTAGTAGCACTTGTTGCTGGAGTTGCACTCAATGTTGTTGAATCTAGTGTAGTAGCACTTGTTGTTGAAGTGGCACTCACAAATGCACAAAAATAGAGTTGGAGGGATTAAATAGTTGAAAGATTTAAAGACAAAGAATTTCTTATCCTAAGCCATTGATCAATCTATCCTAGAAACTAATATTCTCAATAAATAAACTTTCAAAGGTATTTGGGATTCAATGAAGAAAAAATATTAAGGCTCTTCTAGAGTGAAGCATGCACAATTTCAAATCTTGAAAAGGGATTTTGACACTCTACAAATAGAGGATGGTGAATCTGTTACAAGCTATTATGAACAGACCATGCAGATAGCCAATAAAATACGATTCCATGGTGAGACAATGGAAGATGTTTCCATTATGGAGAAGATATTACATTCCTTGGCACTAAAGTTTGATTATGTTGTTTGCACAACTGAAGAATCCAAAGACATAGATGCATTCTCCCTTGATGAACTTCAGAGCTCCTTGTTGGACCATGAACAGAAGATGAACCACAGTGCATCTACAGAGGAGCAAGCTTTAAAGGCTTCTACCTTTATCCATTTCTCAAATCCTATAGAAAAAGATAAAAATAGAGGTAGAGGTGGATGAAGGATAGATCGAGGAAATAAAGATAGCAACATACATTTCAAAGCCAATTATATTCAATTTCAAGGCAAAGGAAGATGATGGGATCAACAATTTGACAAATCCAAGGTCTCTGCCTTAGATGTCATAACTTCAGTCATTATCATTTTGAAGATTATATTAACCTGCTTAATGACAAAGAAAAAAGGGAGAAATTGAATTTTTCAAAAAAAAAAAACAAAGAATTAAAAACTTTGTTGATGGCGATTGAAGACAATAAGGAACCTTGGTCAGATGTATGGTACGTGGATATAGGCTACAACAACCATGTGTGGAAGTAAGTATTTTTTTTTTTCTTACTTAAATGACGGTTTTCATTCTATAGTGAGTTTTGGTGATTGTTCTACTGTAAATGTAATGGGAAATGAAGAATGGTTTTGTAGAAACAATTTCCAATGTTTTTATCTTCCTAACTTGAAAATAAATTTGTTAAGTGCTAGTCAATTTCTAGAAAAAGGTTAAAATATGAAGGCTAGTCTTCCTCAAAATAGTTATCTCTTCTCAAGTTTATGAAGAATGTGTTGTTGGAAAACAACATCATTCTTTATTCCCTCAAGGGAAGTCACGGAGAGAAAAAAATGTCCTAGAGCTGGTTCATTCAGACATTTGTGGGCCAATAAATCCTTCTTTTAATGGAGGTAAAAGATACTTAATTACCTTCATTGATGATTATACTTGAAAAACTTGGGTTTATTTTTTACTTGAGAAATCAAAAGCTTTTACTACATTTAAAAGCTTCAAGGAGCATATTAAAAATGAAACAGGTGTAGCCATTAATACTCTATGTACTAATTGTGGTGCAGAATACAACTCAAAAGAATTTGAAATCTGTTCTGATGATGAAGGTATTCGAAGAGAATTTACAATTGCATATACACTACAATAGAATAGTGTATCAAAGAGGAATAATAGAACCATTCTTAACTTGGTGAGAAGCTTGTTGGCAAGAGGGAACATTCCAAAGGAATTTTGGCTGGAGGCAGTTAATTAGAGCATTCATGTGTTAAACAAAAGTCCTACTATTCTATTCAAAACATGACCCCAGAACAAGCTTTGGAGTGGATGGAAACCAACCATAGATCACTTCATAATTTTTAGTTGCATTGCTTATACACGTCCCAAATGAGAAAAGGAAGAAGCTTGATGATAAAGGTGAAAAATGTGCCTTTCTTGGTGTAAGTGTAGCATCCAAAGCATATAAGCTATACAATCCACTCACTAAGAAGATTGTGATTAGTAGAGATGTCAATTTTGACAAGGAGAACACTTGGAATTGGAATGGGCAGTACTTTATGCAACAATCTACTCCAGTCATTTTTTATAGTGAAACTAAAGAAAAAGGTAGCAACCCCTACAAAAACAAATTCCAACGGCTTTTATACCCAAAAATCCATCAAATGAAGTTCCAACAGCCATTAAAAGTTCACCAATAGGAGCAGAAGCTACTGATGCAGCAGTTGAATCTTGCATTCATCGTGGAAAGAGGTTTGCATGTATGTCAAATTATGAGGTAATTGAAATTAACCAAATTGAAGATCCAATCACTCACTTTGCTTTATTTTTAGATTGTGATCCTACAACTTTGAAAAGCGCTGATAAGGAATCAAAATGGAATAAGGCAATGGATGATGAAAAAACAACCATTCAAAAAAAGAAAAATATTACTTAGGAGCTGTATGATATTCCAAAAGGGCACAAAACCATTTGAGTGAAGTGGGTCTTCCATAAAACCTAAAAGAGAATGGTGGACTTGACAAGTATAAGGCGCAATTGTTGGCTAAGGGATGAAAGTAAGAGTATGGAGTCGAATATTAAAAAGTTTTTGCTCTAATTGAAAGGCATGATACAATCAAATTGGTGATTGCATTGGCAGCATAAAATTCATGGTTAATCTTATTGTTTGATGTCAAATTGGCAATCTTGCATGAAAACTTGGAGGAATATGTATTTATTGATCAATCACTAGGTTATATTAAGATTGGAAATGAGCATAAAGTGTATAGATTAAAGAAGGCTCTTTATGGATTAAAACATGCCTTTCGAGCATGGTATGGTCACATTGAGACATTTTTTTAAAGAACATTTTCAAAATGTCCATATTAGCACTCACTTTCCATTAAAGTTGGAGATGGAGGCAAACTACTCATAGTCTACTTATATGTAGATTGTAAACACCCCCACCCGGATATCCCAACGAAAGCTCCTACGGAAAGAGAAAGAATGAAACACAAGACAGGAACTACCCTAGCATGCAAACACAAGAATTAAAATAGCAAAAGCTAAGTTGTACACATGCATGCACTACGGGTACTCCGCTAGCACAACGGTCACATGATAAATAAATGAATACAAACTCCTGTGCTGACATACATGAGACACGAGGAATGACCTGGCATAGTAAAAAATAATATAGTAAATCTCTCTCAAACATCAGAGTCAACTAGTATTGACTAGGGAATGACAAGGACTAATGGAACTGCATGTACACCATACTGACTATGCCGCTAAATGTTGTCACCCTTGATCTTGACCCACGCTGCTGCTACCTAGAATGATGGAAAGCAAAGTGAGTCGAGAGACTTAGCAAACATAAAGAAAAGAAGGTTGTAGGCTGAACATATCCAATAAACTCTCCCCTGAACACCAACCCCCAAGCACACACAAGCCATGAGACACCCAACATAGTATACAAGCGTAAATAAAAGCACGTATCAGTCCTTGGGGCCCACACAAGACACACAACACCCAAGTCCCATACCAACTTGCCACTGCTCTGAAAGGCAGCATATACTTCCAACAAACCTGTGCGGGCCATCTCGGGTCGATGCTCCCATCACCCGAGTGCTCGCGTCGGTCCTCCCGACAACCGAGTTATAGAATAACCGAGCCATAGGCTTCCTCGGAATGGTCTTTCCGTCCAAGACTGCTAAACATATAGTAACCATGCAATGCACATAAAAATGTAACGGCGTAGTAAGCATCAACATGATACACTGGCACCCATACATCCAAGCATCAGGCCATGCTCTGCCCACATAATAAACCATACGCGATGCATATGCCCATGGCAGATGCGATCTAACCATGCTAGAATGTCCGTGTCCAAGCATACTCAATAAATGAATACCCCAACATGCATCTCGTACCCATGAGCATCTCAAATTATGAACGATAATACAACATATCGAATCATACAGTAAATCGCATAATAACAGAACTAGTCAGCAGTGTTCAGCACTGATCAACGGTCAGTGACTAGGAGTGTCTGCCCGATGGTCCACTTTAGGGTAGTAGAATAGTCTACTCTAACGTCACCAAACAACCGACCCTTGCCCCACTGCTCAATAGCACTAGCCGATCCACACCCAATAAATCCATAAATAAACCCGTACCTCTAAAAACCTAGTCCCCAAGTTGGGTTTAACATCATTCTGAAAGAAATGGGGGCGGTACACAATACCCCATAGGCACATAATAAATAAAACCCCAACGAGTCTCATATTTAATTTAAATTAATTCATGCTAATAAAATCCTCGATTCGTATAATTAATATGCAAAACCAAAACGAATTAAGAAAAAGTTTGTGGTTCACAACATGGAAGGAGCTCACAAAAGTAGAAGGGGGGCTTGCCTCTATTTAGCTGCTCCTAACGTTTTCACGCTTGCACGCCACCAAATTAATATACGCTGTAAATTAACATGAACTCCCAAAATTAACAAAATAGCACCCAAAATTAAATTCTAACCGTAAGACATTATTAATACTCATTTCTTTACTCACCTGGCTAATTAAACTTAGATTAAACCAAGTCTAATATTGAATTTCTCACAAATTTCCTCCATTCTTCATCATTGCGCTGCTTCTTCTTCTTTAATTTTTTCTTTCATTTTTGTTGGCTTAGAGACACCCAAATTGGGCTTAAAAAGGGTGCAAAAAGGGTGGCTGGGGGAGAGCCACATGGTAGCAGCGGAGGCAACCACTAGAAGGCACCACTGCCTCCTCGAAACGACGTCATTTCGAGGAGCCTTTTGCTGATAAAAATCAGCATTTCCTCTCCCCAGCGCGTTCACACCCCTTGGCTCGATCCTGCATCCTTACCTACGCCACTCTCGCGCGCGACCAGCCAACTAGCCACCATCCTTAACATATAAGGAGACCAAGTTAATTTTAAGGTGACCCTACGTCAGTTTCTAGAAATTACATTAAGACCCGATAATTTTCATAAATTGTCACATACACACCAACTATTAATAACTCTATGACCCCAAATTTCCAATAATTACTTACAATTTCTACAACACACATAATCATTAATATTTCTCTTAAACCCACAAATATTTGATAATCACCTTATACGCAATAATTAATAGTTATCAACTATTCACTAAATTATTCAATTCCAATAAATCAAAAATCATTTCAAATACATGATTAAATAATTATTAACTACTCCCAAATTATCGAGATGTTATATAGATGATCTTATATTTATTGGAAACATTAATGTCATGGTTGAAAAGTTTAATAAGTCTATGATCGATGATTGAATTGGAAATGTTTGATCTTAGTATGATGCATTATTTCCTTGGCATAGAAGTAGTGCAGCTTGCTAATGGAATCTTTATTTCTTACAAGAAGTATGTGCGAGAAATTTTAAACAAGTTTCAAATGAAGGATATTCCAATCCTATAAGTACTCCAACTAAATTTATCTTGAAGCTAAACAAAGATCATGGAGGGAAAAAGGTGGGGACAACTCCCTTTATAAACGAATCATGAGCAGTTTGATGTATTTAACTGCAACAAGACCAGAGTTAGTGCATTGTGTGAATCTAGTTAGAAAATATATGGAAGATCTAATAGAGTTACATCTTCTAGTTGCGCTAAGGGAATATTTCATTACTTACAAAGAACAAAAGATTTTGGGTTGTTCTTCAAAATAGGTAAAAAGTCATATTTGATCGGGTTTACTGACAAAGATTATGTAAGAGATTAAGATGGTAGAATGAGCACATCAAGATATGTTTTTATGCTTGGCATAGGGGTTGTTTCATGTTCATCTAAGGAAAATTCTTAGATGAATTTAGTCACTTTGTCAACTACTGAAGCTGAATTTGTTGTTGCAATAGCTTATGCTCGTCAAGCTATTTAGCTAAGGAAAATTCTTGAAGAGTTGCATTTCAAGCATGTGGGACCTATTATAATTTTTTGTGACAACAACTTAGCTATCAAACTCTCTAAAAATCATGTGTTACATGGAGGAAGCTAGCATATTGATGCAAAGTACTATTTTTTAAGAGATCTCAGCAATAATGGAACAATTGATCTAAAGTATTGTAGAAGTGAAGAACAGCTAGTTGAGGTATTTACTAAACCTCTCAAACTTCTTTTATTCCAAAATTTGAGAAGGTTTTTGGGTATTTGCACTTTGGAAATCCTACTTAAAGAAAAGAACTGCACAATTTAAACTAAAGTCTAAAAGCCTTCAGTTTAAGGGAGGGATTGTTAAATAATAGTGTTTTACATGTTTGTTTTTGTTTTGATTCGATCTAAGTTGTCCTAATTTTTAGAAGTTTGTTTATTGTGTTTCAACATAACATGGTCATGTTACTTAGGCTTTAGGGAGTTGATTTTGCATGTTCTGCCTATTTTATGTTATTTTCTATTATGTACAAGCCTATGAAAGGCTGTAGATTTTTAAATAAAGTAACTAAGCAAAATGATTTCTCCAGATCTCTCTTTTACATTTTATTCTATGATTATTATTAACACTAACTCCACTACTCCTGCTCATGTTAAAACTTATCTATAGTAGTAATTCCACATCAAGGATCTAGGACCTCTTAAATATTGTCTTGGAATTGAAATTGTTCATTCTCTAGCTGGTGTTTATCTATCCCAATGTAACTACACCTAGGGGTGTGCAATCAGTTATAACCAAACCAAACTGCCCAAAAATTCCTAACTGAACCGAACCAAGTTGTCCCTAATAACTGAACCGAACTAACTGATAATCCTAGTATAACCGAACTAATCGAAACCAAAATAATCGAAAAATAAAATGTAATAACCAAACCGAACCGATAATAGCCAGAGAGTTTCCAATCCCCAATCAAAACCGATAACCCTAGTATAACTGAACATGAAACAAAAACGATTTTCTAGTCCCCAATCAGAATTTCCAAAACAAATGAACAAGATTAGAAAATAGCTAGAGAGTTTCCCAATTGAAATTTTCTAGAACAAGTGAACAAGAATCACTAACTCAGAAGAAATACGCGTACCTATGAGTCTTTGACGCAAGAATTGATGAGCTTCAAAGTGCTTGGGAAGAAAAAAGGCCTAGTCGGTGAGCTTCAAAGCGCACGTCGTCATCGCCGATTGCCCCTCTACCACTTCGGTAGCCTCCACTGCTAGTGCCGCCGCCATGGTCTAGATCTTGGAATAGCCCTCATCGATTGTCTAAGTACAAGGAAAAGAAGAAACGAAGGCGAGAAATGGTGGGGTGAGGGTTAGGGTTCGATTCAATCGGGTGTGGGTTTTGTGTTTTGTGGCCGTCGGAATCGATCTCGAAGTCTCGCCTGTGAGTCGGAGGGTGGGGGGAGATAGATAAAGAGAGAAAGAGAGAGAAAGAGGGAGAGGAGGGGGTGTAGTTATGCCTTCAGCAGCACACGAACTCGCTGCTCGTAGGCGAGGGTGGGGGGAGATAGATAGAGAGAAGAGAGAGAAAGAGAAGTGGGGAGTCTGAGTGTCGATCGGGTTGGGTGTGACCCATGTGGGTTCCGTGTTTGGGGGGGGGGCAGTTATGCTTAAGCCACGGTTAGTTCAGTTAACTGAATAATCAAAAATTTGGAATATTATAAATCGAACCGAACAGTTTCATAAAAAAAATCAAACCGAAGTAACCGAACTAAATTATTTTATCAAAAAAACTGAACCGAACCGACCAACAGTTACTTCGGTTTATCCGAACTTCTTCTCACCCCCAACAACACCCTTGACTTTTGTAGGGTTTTGGTGTTGCATATAACAAAAGAAATTATAGAAAATTATTAATAAAGTAATGAGAAATTGATATTTGGAGAGCAATTTGAATATCTTATTGAAGCATATAAAAAGATTACATCAGATGCTTGAATTTATAGACTCAGAGTTAACAAACTCTCCTAAAGAAGAAAAGATTAACAACTTCCACAAAATCCTACTAGTATTGAAAAAAATCTCTTTTATAAATATCTCACTATTAACTTAATCTATTCCAAAATAATAGGAATAGAAAATAGACTTAATAAATAGTAAAAATAATAGCAAAATGATAAAATAAAATGCACTAATTTGTAATTAGAATGCCCTTTAGTGCATACCTACAATCTATAACTCCAAGAGCAACTCTAAAACTCTCAAATTTGGGCTTAGCTAAAGCCTTTGTAAACATATCTGCAACTTGATCATTAGTATGAATTCCTTTCAACTCATTTTCTTGATTCAACACTTTCTTTCTAACAAAGTGATCACAAGCTTCAATATGTTTTATTTACCCATGAAAAATTGGATTAGCAGTAAGTTTGATGGTACTTTCATTGTCACATTTGAATCTATACAGCATACATAACTTTACAAAAAATGTCTCCCACCAAACACTTCAAGCAAATGCATTCTTGTGTAGGCATTGTAGTTACCATATATTCTGCTTTAGTGCTAGACAAGGCAATAGTAGATTGCTTCTTGTTGTACCATGAAACAATAGTTGAACCGATGCTAAAACAATAACTTGAAGTTGAATGACAATCACTTACATCAATTTCTCAATCTACATTAGTGAATCCTTTTAACAAGAAATCATTATCTTTCTTATACATAAGGCCAAAAGCAATCAAACCATTTACATAATGTAGGATCTTTTTAGTAGCTTCTAAATGAGTTCTTTGACTTTGCATGAACTAAAAGATAACACCAATTCAAAATGAAATTTCCAATCTCATGATAGTTAAATAGATTAAACTACTAATAAGTTGTCAAAACCTTCTAGCATCCTTTAACAACTTCATTTCTTCTTTCTTCAACTTGTAGCATGACTCCATAGGAGTAGTCATTTCTTTTGACTCCCCCATGCCAAAATGTTCCAAGAGACTCTTTATGTACCTTATTTGAGATATAAAATATCCTATATATGATTTCTCCACATCTAGGCCAAGAAAGCATATATCCAACTTGTAATACCCCAAGAGCCCAGAGAAGGGTAGTATATATTGAGGATAAGTAAGGAAAAAAACAACACTAGCTGAATTGAATGTAGGTAAAGAAATCATGGGTTAAGCGTGCTTGAGCTGGGGAATCTTAAGGATGGGTGAACCTTAAAAAGTTCGCGTAGGCCCATTAGGGTAAGTTGTTTTGAACTTTCTTATCGCTCGATGCATGATGTTACAGGTACTATCAGAGCCGACTCGGGCCATGTGTTGGGATCGTCTACTAGCCAAAGGTTGGAGGTATTGGACCAGGGTGTAATACCTGAAAAATTCTTGAGGATATAAATGACATATTATGAAGGGTACAAATGGAATTTTTGAAATACTGAGGCCATAGGGTACATTATCTAGGGTGTACCCCAGACCCTAGATAGTTAAGGAAAATGAAATAGTACTGACAAATGATTCGAGGCATAATTTTAGGTATCAAAAGAAGTTGGAACATGAACAATTTTCGGTATAGTTGTGGAACAGACTGAGAAAATCGAATCGACATAAGAAACATTCGAAGAGTCAATAGAATGTGTCGAGGACCAATATTTTATAGGTAGAACAACCCTTGAGCAATTTCAGGTTAAAATGAAGGAAATTAGGGTCAAAACGATCAACCGGGGCAAAGTGTAATTTGTTAATTTTGCTCGAGGGAGGTCAAAAGAAATTTTTTTTGAATTTCGAGGATGATATGAAGACTACTGTAACACCTGGTGTAACCAGTGTTAAGAGAATAAGAATGGAAGTGTGAAATTTTCAAAAATACCCTTGAGGAGGTGATGAATCCTTGAGATTGAGAGTGTCCTATGAGAGGGGTATTTTGGTAATTTGGATAGTGAAATCCAATAAAAAGGTATTTTGATAAATTGGAGATAATTCTTATGTGGAATTTGGTGTGTAAGTGAATAAAATCTCAATTTTGTATTTATATGGAGATAAATGGGATTAATAAATTCACAAAGGATATTATGGGAATTTTGGAATTTAATTCCATAAAAGAATTTAATTATAGAATATTGGGAAAATGGTGGATGTTCTATTATTCGAGAAAATAATTGTGTTTTCCCTATATTAGAGAATAAATGTGGTAATGCCACATGGATGTCCAAGATCAAGAAATGGAAGCCAAGTTTGTGTCTTAGAGTGACACTCGGCATAATCTTGGAAATTTGAGAGAAAGTATATATATTAGAAATATGGGAACATGTTTATATATATGTGGATTTATGAGTTGGAGAATGATTTAAATTAAATGCAAAAAGAAATGATAATTGGTCTTTCAAGCATTTAATGAGAGGCATAATGGTGTTGGATTAAAGAAAATCCAAAAAGAAAATGTGTAATTAGTCACCATTAATACTTGAAATTATGGTGAATTAAATAAATCCAATGGAAAATGGGAAAATGGTCACCCATTAATGCTTGAAAAATGGTGGGATTTATTTAAATGGAAAATGAGGGATTTAAGTCTTTCAAGGTAGTCTCTCATGTGATGGTGGAAAATTGTCCCATTAAATTAAATAGGAAATAAATGTTTTATGTCTCTCAAATGTGATGGGGTGAAAATAGTCCCATTAATTTAAATGGGAAATAAATGAAAAATTAGAAGGATGAGATTGATTCTTGGAAATGGGAAATGATCTAAGAGCCACCATTTAGTCTTGGAAGTTGGCAAGGATTGCCAACATATTAATGATTTAATTTAAAGACTAATTTTGGAGGGCTAAGATTAATTCTTTGAAAGGCACATGGATTGTGCTTCCTTTTAAGGGTGGAGATTAAGTCTTTAAAATGTAAAATAATCTAATGGATGAGATTAATCAAGATAAAGAGCTTGGATTGTGCTTTCTCCAAGAGAGGAGACTTGTTTGTTTAAAATGAATGGTGGAGATTTAATTCTCCTTAAGCACATGGATTGTGCTTTGAATGGATAATGGAGATCCATTCTTGAAAATGGGAAAAGGTAGTATAAAATGGCAAGTGAGGAAGTCTTGGTTTCCTTTGGCCATTTGGAGAAAGAAATGAAGAAGGAAAGAAAGAAAGAGAGATAAGAAAGTCTCCCATGGAAGAAAAAAGTGAAGAAGAAGAAAAAGGATCAAGGTAGGCTTTGTTCATTCTTCTCCTTATTTTAAGTATGCTTGAATGTAGAGTAAATCCTTGCTTAAATGCCATCTTAGATGGGAGAAATGAAGATGGAAGCTCTCTTGAAATGAAGATTTAAATATTCAAGAATGAGGTAAGGGATGGCCCCATGTGGAGGAGGTCTTGCATTGCATTGTAAGTAGATTGCATAAATTTTTATGTATCTCTTTGCATGCTTTACTTGTACATGAGACCTATGGCCATGGGGGTGGGAATGAAATGGTAGGTTGATGCCTCAAACCATGTTGGGTTGTGAGGATGGAATGACCTAACCATGCTTGCATGCATTTGCCATTACATAGACTTGTTATGCTTGTATTTACTTTGCATATGCACCCTTACTGATCTTTTGAGCTCATGAGATTTCTTGGACATCTATGTAGGTGTTGGAAGCCTCAAGAGAAAGGGGAAAATGGGAGAGAAATGGCTATGAGTGTTGAAGGCTAAAGTTGTGTAGCCTATGTATTTTAGTTGGTAATGTAAATAAATTATATTTTATTTGATTTCATGTGTATGAAGCTTCCATGTTCTGTATGGTAGCTAAGAGAGGGAAAAGATTGATATGTTGAGGTATGTTGTGATAAATAAAAATAAGATGGGTTTTGTTTGTGAAATGAGGCTTTGGAATGAGCAAAGTGGAGGTTTTAATGCAAATTAAAGGTGTTTAGATTCTTGGAAAATTTTGGGTTAGAAGGCCCAAGAAGAAAAAAAAAAAAAAAAAAAGAAGTTGAAATGGCAACAGGAGGCAGCAGCAGCTGCTGGGCGTGCGCAGGGCGTGCTGGGGCCGCAGGCGCGCTCAGGTGGCCGCGCGGAGGCGGGCACGTGCGCAAGGGCGGCCACGTGCGACATGCGCCGCCAGCGGGGCCCCGCCGGCTAATTTTTAAAAAAAATTGGAAAAATTGGGGAATTTTGGGGCATTTCTTAATTGAATTTGGGCCCCGGAGGAATTTTCAAAATAAAGGGATTTTCGGGCATTTCCGGAGAAAATGCCGAAATTTTGAAAAATTAAAAATTTGAGTTTTTCCTCCAAGTTTGGTAATCAATCAATGGATTGGTTTAAACGGTGATTTATGGAGCCCGGTAAAATTCTTGGATGGAAAAGAATTAATTATAAATAAGAAATGGCGGTTGGGCATTTTTATGAGTTTCTTTTAATCAAATGCGGTGTGGTTAAAGCTCAATTTCGCTAATGAATCCTAGGGATGAGGGAAGGGAAGGACGAGCCTAGTTCCCACCTAGGGCGTTTCATCTTGAAACATGGTCCACCCTTCACCTAAGGCCGGGCAGGTGGACAATTTGGGTAATTGTTCACGAGTAACACCCGTAAGTGGAAGCGGGGCGTTACAACTACAAAACTTGTGGGCCTTAATGGTGGTATTGAAAAGATCAGGGGTTGTATGGAAAGGGGCCAAAATGGCATTTGAAAAAATAGGGGGGCCAAAATGTAATAAGTGAAACTTAGGTGTGAACACAACAAGGGAAAACAGTTGCCGCACTGCCACCACAAGTGGAGGCCATTTCTGGTGATAGGACAACCGAGTTAGGGCTTGGGGGAGGTGGTATACAGCGTGGGGTTGCTTGGGGGCCAAGCCCTGGCCGGTGATTGGTTGAGGGGTGGTCGAATTTTGCTATAAAATGGGGCCAAGGGTTTCAAATTTTTGGCAAGAAAATGGCCCCATTTTGGAGTGTTTATTAGGGATTTGGTAAGGGGCTTTTGATCCTTGCATCAAGAGGAAGGATCATGGAGCATTTGGGAGCATTTGGTGTCAGTTTGGAAGCAATTCGAAGCTTGGTCGGAGACGCTAGGCGGACCGCCAAGCCACCCCTGCAACTGCTCATTCGGGGGCTTTTTCGGTGAGCTTTTAGCCGACAAATGGTGCCAACATGATCGATTGAGTGAGGGTTTCAAGAGGGTGGGATCAGATCGGCCATCGGAGGAGTCATCAGTGGCCGGATCTAAAGAAGAAGAACGACGCGTGGCATGCACACGCCATCTTTCATGTGTAGACACGTGCTAGCCGCGTGAGGGTACGTGGGATAGGGGTAAATCTGGAATTTTTTTAATATTTTTCTAAAATTATTTTAGGAATTATCATTAAAAATTTGGGAAAAAAGTTTGAGAAGATAATTATTTTTAAATTATTGAGGTGAAAATTAAGAGAAAATAGAGAAAATAAAGGAAAATAGATTTTTGATGCTCCTTTAATTAAATATGGTCTTAGGGAGTAACGTGGCTCGAGGTTGAGTACAAGTATGGGTGTTTGAGGTTTGACACGCCAATCGAGGCTGTGCACAAAGATCGAGACATTTCAAATATGTTTGAGGTGAGTGTTCACCCCCAAAACTTGATTTATTGTGGATGGTTCTATCCTAAAACTTGGTATTTGTGTTACCTAAATGTGTTGTGATTTTATACAAAATGGTTTTGTTGCATACGAACAGTAACCAGTGACGGTTGGTTTTATGAGGGAGGTTTGTCCCTAAACGTTTTGTACTGGTGTATTGTATTTTATAAAATATTGTTTATATGATGCATTAAGTGATGATATGTGGCATTGTCTTGCTTTTTGTGTTGTTCATATGGAACATCAGATTGGAATGTTGTCTGGATAGTGTAACTGTAATTCCTCAAGGGTGTTGCCAGAATAATAGGGGTATCTTGTGCTAGTGTGCATGCCGGGATAGTCGCCTTGGTTTCCATGCTGAGCCGTATGGTCAGGGAAGTTGCACTAGGATGATTAGGTGGTCCATATGGGATTTGAGTTGGGATTGGGTAATGGTTCCTGAATGCTTTTGAGTGGGAACGTAATCCCTGACGTACATGTGGTGAGTCGGGTTCCTGCGTTGATGTGACCCTCCTAGCCCGGGAGTGTTAACGATTGTTCTCAAGATGTTAGGGAGATGCATTGACCTTGCCCCTCTTAAGCTAGAACCGCATCGTGTCGATGTCTCAATGTGGTGGCGTGGCCTTTAGAGAGATTGTTCTTTTCCCGTGGTAGGGTTAAGCGTTTTGTAAGATTCTCTTGGGTTAAGGCTTGTCGGGCTGTGTTGGTTTATTTCATGTTTTGCATACATTCATGAAAACGTGTTTTTGAACTCTCACTTAGATAATTCATCATCTAATATGGACTATGTCCCTGAAATATTCAAACGTTCCAGGTAAAGGCAACAGTGTGAAAGGAAAATGGATTGCCGAGAAGTGACGGCGATCAATAGATAGTCTATAGTATGTCATTTTCAATTATGCTATTTATTTTGATGACGTCTTGTAAAAGGTTGGATTGGCTTTATGTTATGAATAAAGTGGTTTCAGTTATGTTCTATTGAGGTTTCGATCTTGCTTCCGCATTTGAGGTGATTTGCCTGTCTTAGTCTATTAATGATTCTAAATTGATATACTGAGAAGGTGTAACAGGATTTTCGAGGATCGGTTTATGTGTTGAGTTTCTATTGAAAAAAAAGAATATATCCCCAAAATCTTACGTTACCTAACGCCCTGGGAGAGCGGGCTGTTACATGAGGACTGTGTATTAGCCAAAGGCTGGGGGTATTGTACCGGGGACACTGGACGGGGAAGAGCTGGGACCAGTTATAAGGTCGCATAACGAGAACGTCATGAGCTCAAAGGGGGAGAATGTAATACCCTAAGAGGGCAGAGAATGGTAGTATATATCGAGGATAAGTAAGGAAGAAAACAACACCACATAAATATCATTTGGGCTGAATGTAGGCAAAGAACTCTCAGGTTAAGCGTGCTTAAGCTGGGGAAGCTTAAGGATGGGCGACCCTTGGGAAGTTCACGTAGGCCTATCAGGGTAAGTTGTTCTAGTCCTTCCTATTGCTCGATGCAGGATGTTACACAACTTTACACAAATTTTTCATTTCAAATCTAATTGACAAACCATTACTCAAGCGAGAAATTTCAACTTCATCATTTTCGGTAATTATCATGTCATCCATATATCATAAAAGCAGCAAATGCATATTCGATTCTAATTTTACAAACAAACTAGAATCTAAATTAGAAGCTTTAAATCCACAAAAAAATGAAGTACTAAGCAACTTTATCATACCAAGCACGTGGTGTTTGTTTGAGGCCATACAACGCCTTCTTGAATACATGGTGGGGGAATTTCTTGGAGATGAATCTGTGGGGCTATTCCATAAGTACTTCACGATCTAACTCACCATAAAGAAATGCATTCTTTAGATCAAGTTATCATAACTCCTAACTTTTAAAAGCAACAAGTGAAAAGATTGATCTTACAATTACTAACTTTACCATTGGACTGGATGTTTCCTCGTAATTCAACCCATAGCTTTGAGAGAAACCACGTGCAACTAGATAGGCTTTAAATATATCAATTATGTCGTCTAATTTTTCTTCAACCAATAAATCCATTTACAAGTGACCAGCTTGCAATTTTTTGGTTTTGGCACAAGCTCCCATGTCTCATTTTTCCTTAAAGGTTTAATTTTTTCTTGCATTGCCGCTTCCCATTCTTGACAACCCTTAGCTTCTTAATAACATGTTGGTTCTTCTTCATTAAGAGCTCTAGCAAAGAAGTACAAAGTCACAGTGTAGTTATTGAGTTGCACTTCATAATCTTTAAGGTAATCTAGTTGTCTTTTCTCCCTTGTTAATCTTCTAATTATCTGCTCACCATCTTTTGAATTTGAAGTATTCAATCTTAGGGTTAGAGATTCATCATTTCTTGTAGATTCACCATTATAGGATGCTTGTGAATTGGTTCGAGGGAACAACTCCAAATTATCTTAATCATCATCAAAAAGCAACATTTTTGACAATTAAATTTTGGGACGAATACCAAGATGACACCTCATCGAATACAACTTCCTAGATGTGACAAATTTCTTTGTTTTTAGATCCATACATTTCATCATTTCCTACATGAGTCATAGCGAACAAATGCACATTTCTTAGCTTTTGGGTCAAGTTTGGTTCTATTAGTTTTAGGAACATGAACATAACAAATGGAACCAAAACTTGAAAATATTTTGCATTTGGCTTTACATCATATATAATCTCAAAAGGAGTGTTTTCTTTACCTAGCCATGGAGGTAACTAATTCATCACATGGCATGCATGTAACACCTGAGATTTTTAGAGTCAAATATGATGTAATACCCCAGATTTTTAGATTCAAATATTTGAGGAAGTAGGACATTTCAAAGGGTTATGAAGGTCTTAAGGGAGAAGTTCAGTTTCTGAGCCAGGGGTAAAATTGTAAATATTTAAGTTCGAGTAAAAGTGTAATTTATCTAAAATCTTGAGGTATTAGCATAATAAATCCTTTCTCCAGGGGCATAAGTGCAATTAGAAAAATGGTCGGGGACCAAATTGAAAAGGGTCTAAGTGTAATTAAAAAATGGGCGGGGACTAAGTTACAAAGGGTATAACTGTAATTACCTGAAAAATTTGGGCTAAGGTGTAATTCTTAAAAATTCGTAACTAGACCATTGGAACAAGGAATTGAACCAACTAACCATTGGAAGTCATAATGAGGTTGTGGATGTGAGTTTACATTCCAATACAACTTTAGATCATTTTAGATTTCAAATAACATTCCATTTTAACTTCGGATTACTTTGGATTCCAAATCTTATCTTTAGGGACATATGGCAACCAACCATTGGCAACTTGAAGATAAGGATAAGGCTTCATAATGACCCCCTGAGGTGGCGGATAAGGCTTCATTATGACCCATTCAGGTGGCAGATAAGGTTTCATGATGACCCGCTGGGGTAGCGAATAAGGCTTCATAATGACCCACTGAGGTGGCAACATGTGATTGGCCAAAAAAGCTTATATGCAATGGGTGGATTTGAACTCAAGCATTTCATTATAGTTTTGGAACAAATTGAGATCCACTTGGGAAGATTTGAAATGATTGTGGAAAGTCTTAGAAGATTTGAAATGATTGGAGAATATTTTAGAAGATTTGAAATGATTGAAATATCTTAGAAGATTTGAAAAAGATTTGAAATAATTGAGAAATATTATAATATAATATAACATATTTGGTGGTCAAGTTTTAAGGCCTATAAATATGAGGCACCATTTGGAGAAGTTAGAATAGAGAAAGAAGAAAGATAGATATTGATTTTCTTTGAATATATATGATGGGTAGGGTACATTGAGACTTGAATTTGAGAACCGTTAGAAACCTAGCACAAGAATCAAGGTTAGGTAAGAATCGAGGTTCTATGAGTTACGTTCAAGGTGAGTGTTCCTACCTAAAACTTAGTTTATTGTGGGTGGTTTGACCCTATACATGATTTGTCTTATCCAAATGGTTTAACCTGTGAATGGTTGGTTTTATATGGGAGGTTCATCACAAAATGTTTCATTCTTATGCTTTGAATTTCGTACGTTAAAATACATGCATTGAAATGTTGATTTTATATGATGCATGGTATGTGTTGTGGCATTAACATATTTATATGTTGTCCATGTGGGATGTGGGAGGTCAACCTGTGATGTGGCCTATGAGTGATAGCCCTAGGGAAGTGTTCTAAGGAATAATGCCCACTTGTGGCGGTGGCTGAGAGTGGACACCACCCCGACTGGTCCACAAGTGGCAGGGCTAAGAGTGGATACCACCCTAGATCGGCTTAAGTGGCGGGGCTGAGAGTGGACACCACCCCAGGTTCCTTTTAGTGATAACATTATTTTCGAGGTGGATGTGAATTCTCAAGATTAGTGCTGATGCGATCCCCTTGTGGAGGGTTGGGTTGTGATTGTTATGTCAATGTGTCAATGTGGTTGTGTTGCTTTTAGAGAGATTACTCTTTTCTCGTGGTATAGGTTAAATGTTGTATGGGATTTTCTTGAGCTGTGACATGTCAAGATATGTCAGTTTATTTATGATCTTGTATACATTCATGAAAATATTTTTGAACCTTCATTTAGATGATTCAGCATCTAATTTGGACTATGTCCTTGGAATATTCAAACGTTCCAAGTGAAAGCAGTGATGTCAAGGGAAAAGAGGTTATCGAGATGTAGCCGTTGTTTACATAGGTGATCTATAGCATATCTTGTAATTACATTTGAGGTATTTAGTTATTATTACTGAGAGATGAGTCTCTATGTATTTTGTTTTGAAGATGTCATGTCAAATGATGGTACGACTTTTATATTATAAATAAAGGATTTGTCGTTTTGTATCATTTGAGCTTTGAATCTTACTTTCGCATATGTGATGATATTACCTATCTTAGCTTATTGATTATTAAGTTTGATATGCTGAGAAGGTAAAACGGGATTAATGGGGAATTATTTATGTCAAGTGTATGTTGAAAAAAAATATTCCCGAAATCCTGAGTTAACGCCAGCTTCTATATTATGAATAAAGGATTTTCCATTATGTATTATTTGAGGTTTCAATCTTGCTTCTACATATGTGATGATATTACCTATCTTAACTTATTAATTATTAAGTTTAGTATGTTGAGAAGGTAGAACGGAATTGTTGGGGAATGATTTATGTTAAGTGTATGTTAAAAAAAATATTCCTGAAATCCTGGGTTAATGCCACGCTTGGAAAAAAACAGGGTATTACAATGCACATGTAACTTTTCTGCCCAAAGCTCTCAAGGAAGGTTCTTATCATGATGCCTTGAAAGACTTATTAAGGTGAGATGTGCCAACTTCCTTTCTGCAACTCATTTTGTTGAGGGGTGCTAGGACATGTCATTTGTCATTGAATCCCATTTTTGTTACAATATTTCAAGAAATCATCTAACATAATTTTGCCACCATTATCACTCCTTAAGCATTTTATTTTCTGTCCAAACTGCTTCTCAACAACATTGTTGAATTCAACAAACTTGAAGAATATTTCATTCTTCTCTATAAAGAATACACCCCAAGTGTACTTGGAATAGTCATCCACCAACACTATGACATAGTGATAAGCACTATAGCTTGATGTATTTGTTGGTCCCATTAAATCTGTATAAATCAATTCGAAGAGAGTCGATTTGTGGTTAGATGAGCTTTTGAAAGAAAGTGTGAGTTCCTATATTGGTAGCGTTAGTTACTTATCCAACCTAAGTCTCGACCAAACCACGAGATCAAGCGTAAATCACGAAAGATAAAACAAAAATTTAAAGAACACAAAAACATGAGATGTACGTGTTCGAATCCGAAAAGATCTTACTCACAGTAGGGGCTTATCACCCCTAGTCAATCCACTATATTTTAACAAGATTACAATCGAATTACAAGATCACAACAAAACAAATAGTATTGCAAATACAGAACTGAAACAGAATACAACCTTCAAGAACAAGTGCAAAATCTGTTCGACTGATCTCAAGATCAAGTCGTGTATCTGTTGTTTTAGTTTTTTCCCAATCTCACACATCTCAGGCAATTAAACCTACAAAGATTACACAAACAGTTACTTTATAGAGTGATCTTACCATAGAACCAAACCGATCGATCAAGTGAAGGATTCACGAGAGAGTCTCTCTTCATGAGCCAAAAATAAGGTTTCAAAAAGATGAGAATTAGCGATCTGTTGATTAGGGCATCAAAGAGCCCTTATATAGCAGCGAGGAATCGAGCTAGGCCAAAGCATAACACGCATGGGCTACACAGATTTTGGGCTTTGCTTGTAACATATCTTAGCCCATTGAATCTTGGCCCATATTGAAACAATAGATTATATACACTCATTTAAATTTCATTTAAATGACAGTAATATGAAAAACCCAATTTTCATATATGAAAAAATACAAACAAAATGCACATGACAAATATAAATGATAATTCATTTTGAATCATTCTTATTTAATAGGTAGCCTTAACAAATCATAATTTCATGTATATATTTCAAAGTTGGTAAGCCATCTAACAACTTCCTTGAGGAAATTTGTTGTAGCATTTGATAGCCTAAATGGCCCAATCAAGCATGCCAAATTGTTGTGCTATCAATTGGCCTTGTTTTTTTCACATATGCCTCCCTTACTAACATGACAAATGAAGAGGCTTTCTTCTCCCTAGCAAGAACAACATCAATTACAACATTTTTCACATTATCAAGCACCTTAACATTTGGACCAAACAAACCATATTTTCCAGAGTTAGTAATTTGAGAAACTGAAATTAAATTCTTCTTCAAACCTAGAACATGATATACATCATTTAACTTGACACTTGAATCACTAACATCAATCTTCACAACACCTTCTTTCCCTATTAGATAAGTTGAGTTATCAGTTGTAATAAGAACTATAACGACCCTAAAGTGGGTCTAGGTGTTTTAATACTTAACATCAGTTTAACGACATTTAAAATGTGGGTCTAAGTATTTTTAATATTGAAATGATAAATTGCTTGATGGCACATAAATAATTTTAGATTATATAATTTTATTTTATGGTTCATGAAATCAGGAATTTAAGTGAAATAGGTCTCAATTGATTAATTAATGAGGTCACAGGTCTAACTGAAGTGGAAAAATTAAGCCTGGTGGGTTTGGAATATATATATATATATATGGGGTATATGTGGTTTGGGCTTAGGCCCATGGTGAGAAATAACTTGAAAATAATAGACTTGGTGGTGTAATAAGAAAATGGAAAAAGAATAAATTAAGTCAGCATTTGGTCAATAGAGCCCCTAGAGATTTTTCTCTATTATATGAAAAGAATGCCATTTTGGTAATTTTTGGAGTTGGCGTGCATATCTGTACGCATTCTCTCCTTCCGACTGTCACTAGGCGAAAATCTCTTATTTCAGTGCAGTGCGTATCCTTTCTTTCAGATTGCACTGTTCCATTGTTCCTTCATTTTCTCTCTGTGTTCTTCTTCTACTTCACTTTCTCCATCTTATTCTCTCATTGTTGCTTGTTGCTATTGCTACATTGCTTCCTGTACGCGAGTGGGATTTCTCTCAGATTTGTGCATCCTCAACAGGTAAGTTCTTCTTGCACTTCCACTTTATTTTCAGTGTAAGCTCGCTTATACATTCTGTATTTTTTTTCCTTGATTTTCTTCTTTTTCCTTTAATGTTCTATAAGTTCTTAAGCATCCTTTTTAACATCCTTCAAGTTTCCGATTATTATTTAACAATCTTAATGAGGTCGCAGTAGGGGATTCGCATCACCCTTATTTCTTTCCAGTGAATGGCACCTTGGTAGGTAGGGATGCAAACTTTCGCTCGTTTGTATCCGTAACAGCTAAGTTATATAGAGATTTATATATGTATTAATATACACCCCACCCTTGTTTGAGCAGTACTTATAAGAAGCAGATAACTCGCATGTATACTTCCTAGTTGATTCTAATGGCCTCCATATATATATATATATATATATACACACACAAATATACCCCCGATTCAGATAGTCCCTCACACACACACACACACACACACACATATATATATATATACAAGACGAGCAGCTTGGTGTAGATACCCTCTGTTTTAAAAAGCCTATGTATGTCTGTTCAAATCAATCCCGCTCACCTTGGTCTCGAACTCTTTACCACGAGCTTATACCTATATGCTCTCTTGCTATGAGTCTTAGCCGCAAGCTTTTTCCCGTGAGCTAATTACTCAACCCCATGACCGTGAGCTCTTGCTCAACCTCTTGTCTACGAGCTCTTACTCAACCCCTTGACCACGAGCTCTTTCCTGCAAGCTCATTGCTCAACCCCACGACCGTGAGTTCTTACTTAACCCCTTGGCTGTGAGCTCTTGCTCAACCCCTTGACCGTGAGCTCTTTCCGTGAGCTCGTGCTCAACCCCATGACCACAAGTTCTTGCTCATCCCCTTGTCCACGAGCTCTTTTCATGAGCTCTTGCCTCGAACTCTTGTCGCGTGCTCATGCCGCGAACCCTTGGTCGCAAGCTCCAACCTTGTCGTAGGCCTCCACCATTCAGGCTGCCACGAGGTCTTGTTTTAGGAATTGTTTATTTCAAAAACAGAATCTTCTCTTCTTGTAGGTGGTTCTCACATATATATAAAGCTGAATATATCCCATATAGTTACTGTCATCCCATGAATAACATAAATCATATATCTAAAAATATGTATTAATAGTTGGGACTCGTTTAAATAAATTAAAAAGAATTCATGAGCCTCTTGGGAATTGATTACATAGATTCTGGATAATCACTGTGTCTTGTGTACATAGTTGATGTAGGTGGAAACTATCCCGTATTGTGATATGGACAGAAAGTATATATAAGTATGGTAACAGTTGTGAGACAAAGTTTCACTATGTTTATGTGGAAATGAATGCATGACACGTTTTGTACACAATCAGTATGTTCATGTTATGATGCATCGTATTATTTATCTTTGGGCACCTATTATTTTGCACGGAGGGAAAGGGTACCCTAGAGCACCTAACGCGGGGCGAGATGATCATAGCCCGACAGGTTGGCTCCATATTTATTGTTAGGTTTTATTTATGTGATACACTTTTGCATGTGTTGATTGATGGCTTGCAAGCTTACGAGGTTTGATGTTGATACTAAATTTTATATGCACATTTGTATAATAGTACATAGTGGTATGATACATTTAACTTAGAATTGATCAAGTCATAAACTGTGAATCTTGTATACAACTATCGAGTTCTTGATTACTCTTTTTAGTGTCACTATATTCTTAATTCTTGTTCATTGTTCATAGAACTTGCTAAGTCTTGTGGTTCACTTGATCTTCTTTGTCATTCCAGGTAAAGGAAAAGTTATTATTGGGGGTGAGACCAGTGGGACTAAGGCCTAAAAATAGTGGTGTACAGGGACGCATCTTAACTTGAAAATCCTGTTTAGCATTTTGGTGAGTTTTGAGATAAAATGATTATTATTTTTTGTTAGTTATCATTAGAGCCTCTTAATTATTTTGTATAGCTCTCGGGCCCAAACTCATGAGATTTTGGAAGTGTAATTGAATCTTAATTTAGTTTTCGCTGCTAGTAATGAAATGAGTTATCTATTTATTTATGGTTTGTTCTAAATCATCTCTGTGATAACCTCCTTTCAAATATCCTACGCTAGCGGGAATATTCAAGAGGATATTCGAGAGAGGGCCATTACAAGAACTCCTTTTGCATCATGTTGATGCATCTTTGAAAATAAGGAATCATTACAGATCACATGATGTGACCAATCGAAATCAATGATCCACTTATCTTTGTTGTCGATATAGTTGACTAAAGCTTGATTTGATACTGTTTTAAGTGCAGCATTGTTCCTTTCCGCAACTACTTCAATAGTAAAGAACTGCTCCCATTTGAGTTCATCATCTACTTCATCTTTACATGCAACAATATTTGCTTTAGAAAGTTTCACCCAACAATTTTTCTTAATATGCCTAACCTTCCCACTCAAAATCCATATCAAATTGACTGCTTTCTTGTAGTGGTAACACTTGATAGGATTATCTCTTTGTGAACTCTTACTAATAGTTGTCGGTGGTGTATCTTTCTATTTAGACTTTCCTTTTGAGAAAAGACAGTAACAGTTTTAGAGTTTAAGTTTTTGGCCGTTTGCTTAGCCAAAGCCTCCTGATTAGAAAGCGAACTCTCTAGTTCTTTAATTGAAGGTTGCTTTGTCCATCCTTAAATGGAGGTAACAAAGGGAGTGTACTCCTTTTTCAAGCCACGAATGAAAAATCGTCACAAACGTGCTTCGTTGATCTTCTCATCTGCATCTAACTTTGAAATTTCAACACAAATGTTTTTATATTGTAAAAAATATTCTGAATTGTCATTCTTTCTTGTGTCACCATTGCCAACTCATTTTCCAAAAGTTGTAGCGTTGCTGTATTCTTTTTTGGTAAACAGCCTCTCAAGAGTCTCCCAAACTTGTCTTGGAGAGTTGACATTACAAACATGATCAATGAATTCCCTGCTAATTGATGTTCTAAGGCAAAGAAAGCCTTTCCACACTTGATCTTCCATTTCCTTCGTGGTTTGGAATTTTCAATAATGTCAGTTGGGATTTCTGAGTTTAGCTTCAGTGACTAGCTCCCACAGGTCTTGACCTTGAGGTAAGCTTCCATACACATTCTCCAATACTTCTTGTTTGTTGCTACAAGTTTCTCAGCACCATATTATGTATGAGTACTGTTTCCTCTATTTCCCAACTCCATATATAGTAAACTAAGAATTTCCTATCAGCAACTTCAATCTTCTCCAACAAAGCAACAGCTTGATAGACATGAAGAGTGAAAGAAACAAAAAACCTCAACTAGGCTATGATACCATGTAACAAAAAAGAGCAGAAAATTCCTAATAAAGTAAAGAGAAATTGATATTTGGAGATCAATCTGAATATCCTATTGAAGCATATAGAAAGATTACGTCAGATGCTTGAATTTATAGACTCAAGAGTCAACAAAACTATTCTAAAGAAAAACATTAGCAACTTCCACGAAATCCTATCAGTATAGAGCAAAATCTCTTCTATTATTTAACAGCTTACTATAGACTTAAATCTATCCCAAAATAATAGGAGCAGAAAATAGATTTAGTAAACAATAAAAAAATGACAGCAAACTAATAAAGTATCTCGTCCCTCTATTTTTCCCATGGAGTAGAATTTGAAGCTCTTGGCATCTGATGGAGGATACCTCTTGAAGATCCACAAGTCTATTAACAACTTGTTGGTTGTCTGTCTTACTTGACCATCATTGCCCAGACGTCATTCACACTATCAATATTCTCAATCAATTTATGCATCTGCCCAGACAACCTCTTTTAATTTCCTTGTTGCTCAGAGTCTTCTTCGACATTTGATGTCTACTCCTGGTTAGGGGATTTTGATGTCTTCTCGATCAACTCTGGTTCTATTTGCTTATAATTGTGATTTTGATTGGGCTAGCTATATCATATGGCATGTCGGTCCCCCATTAGCTTCTATATCTTTTTTAGGCAATAGTCACGTTTCATTGAAAACAAAGAAATAAAGTGTTACATTTGATTTTTTTTTTTTTACCAAAGCTGAATATCGTGGTATGGCCTCTGCCACATGTGAGAGTACTTGACCTCATTCTTTCTTTCTTTTTTTTTCCGTAATTTTGGTGTTCAAATTTTATCCCTCACATCATTATTCTGTAATAATCAAGTTGCTTTGCATCTCACTACCAATCCTGTCTTCCAATAAATGCATGAAATACATTGAGATTACCTAGTTCCTAAACAATTTCACCAGCGTATCATCCTCCCCACCAAAGTTTCATCAGCTCAACAAGTTGTCAGTATTTTCCCCAAATCCCTCTATGCTTTGAAGTTTGGTTTCTTATGTTCCAAGTTGGGAATTTATAACCTTCATGCTCCAATTTGAGGGGAGCGTTAGCATAATTAGCATGATCCACAATATTTGGGAATTTCCTTATTCACATCTCTTTTATATTTTTGAACATATATGATATTAGTTTTCCTTTTATATTACTTCTCTTATATATAAATTTGTAAAGATATAATTATCAATACAACTGAGAGGAATTTCCTTTTATTAGGATTCAATCCAAACATAAATTATAAAATTTAATTAAATTTCACATTTTAAATTATATCATTTCAAAGATAAGAATTCATTTCAATAAATAAAATTTCATACATAAATTCCAAATTTTAAGGTCATTCGTTAAAACGCTTAGGAATTGTGGAGGAAGACAATCAAATTGAAAGAATTAAGTTTTAAGTGTAAAAAAAAATGAAAAAAGACAGAAAACTACGCAGGTTTAATTTTTAATTTTTTTATTTTATAATTAAACATGTTTAATATTTTATATTAAAAAATTATAATATTTATTTTTAATAATTAAAATAAAAATGATATTTTTCATTTATATTATACAGTTAAATATTAAAAAATAGTTTTTATTTTATTTTAAAAAACAAAAATATTTGTTACAACTGGAATGTGCACTTTGGTAGGGTACCCCTTGAAAATGAGCTTTATATATATATTTATATTATTTGATCGTTTATTTAATCAATTCCATACATTATATTACAGTTTTGTGAATTTAATAGAAATGTAAAGGTAGGAAACAGAGTGGTTGTGGATATATGACGAGTGATGATGATGGAGATGAACTTCATCCCTTCTCTTTTAGGGTTTCTTTTTTCATCTATATGGACCAAATTGATCCTCCCAATTTGAAAAGGGTAGGGTTAGGGTTAACTAAGGGCTTTTTTAACTTTTAAATTGATGGTCATCTCAGCTTTCCATACAAGCAATATTTAAATGCCGTTTAATATTATTAAACCAATAATAATATTAATTTTTCCAATAGTAATATCCAATTTTAATTTTAGACCAACGTTAAATTTCTTTTTGTAAAAATTATCAAATGGTAGCGTGACCCGTTAAGATGGTTGACATGACTACACTTCATCAACACTTTTTGTCAAATCAACTTATATTTATAAAAGAATATATTTGTATAAAAAATGTAACTATAAATTTATAATATATAAATATATAAGGGATAATTATAAAAAAAAAAATCCACCTTTCATTGCATTTTCTATTATGTATCGAATTTGTTAATATAACAATAAAATTGTTGTAATTTTTAATTTTTCAAAATTAGGATCAGACTTTTAATTTATTTCAAATTTATATCGTTGTCTATCTTCTATTAAAATAGTTAGTAAAAAATGTAACAATCTTGAAGTTATGTGTATTTATTTTGCAAAAGGTATCCAATTTTTGGTTGACAGCACATATTTGATATAGAATTGAAAGTCTAAATTTAGTATTAAAAAAAATAAAAAGTCTCTAGTACATAATAGAAACTATAGTGAAATATAGGTATCTTTTTAGTAATTAACCTAATATATAACAATAATCGGAAGTTTTAAATAAGAGCAAGAGAAGGGATTGAGAGAGAGAGAAAGGAGACCTGATAAAGATAATCTAGATTCGATAAAGATGAATGCAAATGTGATGAAGATGAGTATGGATGCAATGAGAATATCCCAAATTCATCGAATATGAATACAAACTTAATGAAAATAACCTAGATTCAATGAAGAGAATGACGACAAACTCGAATTTAGTATATTTTTATCGGTGTCGTTGGAGGCTCTAAAACCCTCAAGAGTGATGAAGAGTTGTTTGCCTATTGTGACCATTAGGTTGTACCCCGGCGTCCGATTATAGTTATATATAATATTTATTATAAATTTATAATTATATTTTAAGAAAAATTACAATAACCACCTCTTAGATTTGACTTAATTTCAAGAACCACACCCCCACTTTTTGGAAATAGCCATAAACTTCCTGGTTGCATAATTAAAGTTGAAGCATAATTAAAGTTTCACATTACGTACATTTGAAAAGAATTAAAATTTAATCTAAAATTGAAACAAAAAAAAAATTGTTTGCAATTTTCCCTTTACAAATTACAAAAACTTAAACTTATTTGGGGATGGTCTTAGACCTAATAAAGACTTGGTTAAGTTTTAGATCTTCATTCTTTCTCACGAGTAGCTTTTACCTTTGGAATTTGCATGCATCCTATTTTTATATATTTTCCTAATTAAGACTTAAGGCCACTTTTAGGGCTATGACCTCTTTTAATATGAGATAGTCCTATAAAAGACTACTCGTGAGGATTAGAATTTTTTTTTTGGTTCAAAATTAAACACAATCAAGACCTTTAATTTAACCAGTAACGCAAGATATTAATTAGTCATATATGAACTATAATTAATAATTATTTCTTATTATTGTTTTTGAAGAATATATGTATATATTAACATGTGCTCTTGAAATAATTTCAAATAATTTACTAATTATTTACTGGTCTTGAAGTAATATTTGCTAATAGCTTGACTTGATGTGGCTCCTGCTCTTGATCAGCTGATGAAGGACTTTGATCCACGCTGGGGGCATACAAACATAGTTTCTTCATTGCCCTCTAGGACTTTGATTGATAACGTTTTATTTTGTCGGTTGTGCAAGGGTGACATTTGGTTAATCATAATCAATATGTGACTATGGCATGGACATTTATATAAAAGGAATTAATTAAGAAATATTAATGAACCCAATGTACAATTGATGAATTTATTGTAGTATACAGACACACACACACACACACACACACACTCTCTGATGGGAAAGAAAAACAATAGGGATCCCACCGTCGTATATATATACATATAAAACCTTCCACAATGGCCCTACTACCACTTCCTTCGAGTTGTGAGATGAGAGATTGGAACTAAATGTTGTGCAGATGTGAAACATCCTGGTTCTTGCCACAAATAATGCCTTGATACCTAGAAAGAAAATAAATTTTTCACATGGCGAAAACTTTGCTACCAAGCGTCTCTTTCTATGGATTTTCTGGAGCCCTCAAGCCATGGCCATTGGAGTGCCACGTCTGTGAATGTGCCTCCCAATGACCTATTTATATAAATATATGCTGCACATATTGTTGTCCTCCGCTTGTAGGCCTGACGATTGACATCCGTGTACACCCCTAGCCACCCGTCAAACATATATGGTGCTTCAATGCAATTATTATGGGAATACTGATCTTGAAATGATTCAGTTGATTAACGGCCTGGCCACAGATATCATTTCGTGTATGCATATGGTTCGTTGTCATGGTTTGCAAAAAAGAAATGATGGCGATGATTAGTCTGACCTAATTGTCTGATTAGATAAAATAACCAACTTTACTTTTGCTCTAGATTACAGTAGGTATTTTACCCACTCGTCCGACTTGACCCAATCAGGCAGGGTGCAGAAATAGTGGAAGTTTGATTTTTAAAAAGAAAAAAGAACAAGACAGCTGACACCAGGAATGATTCTTAGGAGTTGGGAGAGATCGAATGAGAGCCGGTGATAAAGCAAAATGCGTCAAGAATCATTTTGATTCCTCTTGTTCTTGAATTGTTTCTCCTCCTCTCTAAGCCTAATAGCCACATATAGTTAACTTGAGAACTATAAATATGAAACGAGCCAAAAAGAAAGGTGGGATAAACTTGCATATAGATATAGTTTAACAGGCTAATTAATGTAATCCTGGTCATGAGGACATGATACAATGATGAACAGGTGGTCAAACCTTAACCCTAAGTCCAATGAAGCAGCCAACAAGAAGGCAAAGGTACAATCAGAGTGGACCACAACGGCTAAGTGGCGGAGGGTGGTCCTAACGCCATAGGCGACTTCATTAAAAAGCTTCCTTAACCTCCCCCTCTCCCCCTTCTTGTACCAGGCAGGATTCTCTGTATTAATTATCCCTTTCCATCATCATCTTTCTTCACCAGGGCTAGCTAGCTCTCACTGAAACTCACCAATAATGTAAATGCCTTGGCCAGCTTGGAGGAGTGTTGGTTTTGATCACCTGGTTGCTGTATATGACTCGGAATCAGTATGGGTCAATGCTGTTCTGCTTCTACTCCAGTAGCATCATCACAAGCCCACAGTTCCCATGATCCAACTTCTTCTTCTTCTTCTTCTTCTTCAAATCTGAGGACAAGATGTGTTGCGAAGGCAAAGGAACACAGGTCAAGGTTCTACATTGCAAGGAGATGCACTGTGATGCTCATGTGTTGGCAGAGGTACAGCAAGGCTGATGGAAAGGGCCAGGACTGATGAGTACCCTGAAAAAAACCCTAGCTAGCTAGTGTTCTTTCGAATCTTTTCCACATCTTTTCTCTTCTTCTTCTTTTTTTTTTTTTTACCTCCTCTGTGGGTTTATCCTAATTCAATTAATCAAGCTCAAAGGGTGGTGGCGAAATCTGCTCCTATCGCTATGTGGGTATATGGGTTTTTATTCTGGGTACTTAATTAATTAATGTTCCTATATAGCTAGGGTTTCATTTCATCATGTACCAATATGAAATATATGAGTGGTGACAAAAGCGACTGAGCTACGGAGTTTTCACATGAGAACAGTGCATAAAGTGGACTGTTCTGTAAAGGTCGGAATAGAGATACAGACATGTACCCACATGGGAAGAGAGACAAGTCATGGAAAAGATTGTGTACAAGTAGTGTGTTTGGTTTGACTAAAGTGGTGCGTTGAAGGGGTTTGGATTGTAGCCTTGTACTCATCAGGTACTTCCTTTGTAATGCTAATCTTTTATTTCAGATTTATTCGAGCACTTATAGTATTCCTGTATTAATTACTATCTGTACAGAGAGAAACTCAATATATATACAAACATATATATATATATATTCTCTAGCTGTTTTGATTCACATATACATACATACATACACGCGCGCGCGCCCGCACACACTTATATATTGTTGCTCTTGATTAAAATGAACGCATTGTCTAGTCTTTTCACAAGATTCACGGCACAGAAGATATATCCAGACACTGCAGAATACCAGTTAATACTGGGAGAGCGAGAGATCTCAATCCTTCACAACAATTTCTATTTTCTTTTTTGGTGGAAAAAGGAGAGTTAAACCAGGCATTGGTCCACATATCCATGTGATTCTTGATGGATGGCCCAGTTTTACAATCTACCGTAGCAACATGATAGCCAGGTATGGGGGTGGTTCATGAAGATGTTTTCCATCTTATTAATTAGTACTTGGCACAGTATGGCTAGCTAGGAACCATCTTTTGATGTATGCCAATGGCAATAATATTGCTGTAATGTTTTCTTTTTTCGTTCATTTTGATGCCTGATAACCCTGTTCTTAGATGTGCATCCAGTGGTGCAGTTGTAGAACAATATTATACGCACCCAGTGGTGTGGTTGTAGAACAATATTACAATTTGTATTGCTTAGGCCCCGCTGGTACATTTCCAGATAATTTCTTGTCTATAATCTTCTCTCTCTCTCTCTCTCTCAAAATTGGCAATCAAACAGAAGCTTCCTAAATAGTTAAGGTTAGAGAAGTACCATATAAATTATAATGTATGAATAATGTTTGTCCAGTTTAATGACCTAAATTAGAACAGATGTTTCTTGTAGTAGTTATACTTAATTAACCATAATCATCACCATGTCATCCATATGATTATCTTTGCAGTATCATAACTTATAATTCAAGCCTAATACTAAGTTACTAACCATCATTCTTTGCTAGCCCTCAGTTGAAAAGTGACAAAGTTAATTAGCTAGGTTGAGTTTTTTTTTTTTTTTTTCCGTTTTTTTCTAGATAAATAGTTACGAACAAGAGCCACCAATAATCAAAGAAACACAATCTTGAAACAACAACAAATTAAATAAAGTAGCTATACGAAATATAAAAGTACATGTAGGAAGGTGAAAACCCAGGGGGGCAATGTTTAAATGAGATTACCGTAAAAGAATGCAAGCACCATGGTAACAGAGGCAGAGCCAGGTTGAAGAGGTTGAAGGAATTTATGCATCTGGTACACTCCAATCATGGTTTTTTATTTTTTTATTTTTAAGCATATGGGGTCAATTAGATTAGATAATGACCTAAGTGGGTCATAACAAATAGAAAGGAAGGAACGAGGATCCCATGGTAAAGCATCCATGCAATTCCCATTGGAATGATTGAGAACCCATTGCTGCTAATTATAGCAGGGGAGACTAAAACAAGACATCTATCATACTATTTCATCGTGACGGATCTAGACCTAAGATAGTGGTGAGTCAATGAAAAGAGGGGAAATGCGAAGGCAATAAAGGTAGGGGACTGGAACCAAGGTGAATCCATGAATTTAGGGTAGAGGCTCACAATGCTTGAGAGGGAATGGTAAAAGCGAGGGTTTAGATAGAGAAAAGGGGCGTGGGTCAATGCCTAGATATAGAAAAACAAGAAGTGGTGTGCGATTGGGAAATAAGGGGAAGAATAAGGAAGAGAGTGAGGAGAGAGAAAGGTGTTAAGAAGTAGAGGGCAGAACCCAAAAAAGGAATGGAAGACCAACAACAATTGGAGGGGGCATTAGCAGTTGGCAATTGTCGATTTGTGAGGGGCCACAACGACTTCATACATGTTCTACACATCTAGAGTTTCTAAGGGAGTGCACATGCTTCATATTCCTATATTCCCTAAGCTTTTGATGGGTTGCAAATTGTTTTCTATGCAATGATATTTTACTCTAAAAAAAGTTTTATACTAATCATTTAGGAGCTAATGACATCATATGTCATGTAAAGTTCATAGGAATAAAGATATTGTGTTTATTAATAAATTCATATGACAAAAAAAATTAATTTTGACTAAATTTGTACGGGTTCTTTTTAATGATTATGGAAAAGCCACTAGAAAATCAATCTATAAGATGCCTTCCTAACAGAAAATTTCACAAAAATAACATTTATGTCATAAACAATCTTAGGAGAATCCATTTCTGAGAATACCCTAGCTGGCATAGCTTAGAAAGTTTTAAAATTTGCCTATTTGACTCAATAAAGTTATTCTCCATATTGTGTTAAGTTGTGTACATAGACACTTTAAGAACAGTTAACTTAAGAAGAGGGTGAATTAAGCTTACCCTAAATTAAAAACACTTATTATACTCAAATAAATTAAAAACACTTGTTAAACTAAAATACAGCATACAAGATGTATAGTAGTTCAGTCTCAACTATCTACATCCACTACCTTAATTCTTCATTAATGATTTTTCAACCACTTATTATTTACCTTTTACCTTAGGTAGAACTTTTTATATAGTTTTTCACAAGCGCAACTAGAACCTTTACAATGTGTTTTTTATTACGCAAGCACCTAACCCTTACAGCTTAAACAAGTCAGAAGATGATATAAGTGAACAATCAGATAAGCTAATATAGTTTAACACTCAACTAAGAAAGATTTCTCTCAAAGGCTTAGATATTCAAATGATATATCAAATATAATGCTCTGGTAATACTGAATAAAGATGTGGCTTTGAATGCTTTGGCTCAAGATTTTCACATCAACATTCTCTTTTGTCTTGAGTCTCTTATGCTTTATATAATTTTTCCCTTTTCAATATCATTGAGTTGTTGTCCAATAAGTAAAATTCTAAACATGTATTTCTACAGCAAACATTCCTTTTTTTTGTTTTAGCAAAAATAACGATTATAATTAAATTTGAACTCAAATTAATTACATGAAACTTGCATGAAAGAATGATCAGAATGCATTAAATGAAGTTAAGATTATCTAAAAGGTGAAAACTGTGCACATTTAATGTTGTTTGCAATGTCTATAATATTAAATTGTAATACACCATTAGTCGAGTAAAAATTATGTTACACAAGTGAAATATACAATTACTCGAATAATTTAATTAAGAGTTAGTCGAATAAGTGTAGACATTAGTCGGTTACAGAATAATCTTATTAGATTAAGATTATTAGTTGTATCAGTCAAGTAGTCATTACTTGACTAAAATTTTTGTTACTCGACTTTAAAATAATAATACTCAATTAAAAGCATATTTTAGTCGATCATTATTTTAACCACTTGTAAAATTGAAATTGTAACTCGATTAACAACTTTTGATACTCAATTAAGGTATAACATTACTCAATTAAAAACTACTCTTAGTTGATTAATAATTCGAGTATAGATACTAACACTCTATTCAATAATTCTTACTCGACTACGACGTTTAGTTACTCGACTAAATATGAAGTTGCTCGATTAAGATTAACTTCTTAATCAATTAATAATTCAAGTACAAAGACTTGACATTTTAGTCACAAATTATTACTCGATTAAATTATCTAGTTACTTAATTAACTAAAGTATATGTTACTCAATTAAAATATTTTCTTAGTCAATTAAGAATATAAATACAAAGACTTGTTATCATTGTTATAAATTTATCACTTGATTAAAAGATACAGTTACTTGACTAAAAAATCAATTAGTTGATTAACTCTTTGATTACTCGATTTAGATTATATCATCACTTATTTGAGTAGTAATTGATTAAATTTTGAAGTTTTCTACTCTTACTCGATTAAAAGGATGTATAACACATGTTACTCAATTAAAATATTTCCTTACTCGATTAGAAGAATATTACTCTATTAAACTCAAATGCTAATTGATTAGTCTTTAAATCCTAGCCTATCTAGTCTTAAACATATTAAGATTTGGGGTTGTCTCGCTTTTGTCAAAAAACTCAAAACAGACAAGTTGGAGTCCAGATATGACAAATGAAGATTTATGGGGTATCCTAAGGATTGTTATGGTACTACTTTTATTTTTCGAGCGATCAAAGAGTCTTGATTAGCAGAGACGCTGTATTCTAGGAAAAATTATATATTCAGGAAGGCGGTGTCTGAAGGAAAGGAGATTTGGAAGAAATATCTTCCAAGCCACAGGTCACACCTAGTCAAGAAGCCGATATGGATCCTAAGGTCCAAGTAATCCCATTCCACAAGGTTTTCATTGGTCTAGTAGACTATCTCATCCTCTAGAACGATATAGATTGTTGATAGAGGAGATATAAGAAGTGTTCATGTATGAAGATAGCGATTAAGTTATTGATCCTATTGAAATGAATGCACAACACTAAGTGTATCATGCAATTAGAATGACACTGTGGTTTCCAAAACATTTTTCAAAAACACACACACGTAACAGAAATGATACAAAATAGCCCTTGCAAGATTAGGTATAAATAGCCATATGCAAATACACATGCATCAAAATGAAATACGAAAGTAACTTTTACCTCATTCCATTAAGATATATGTTGTCATCGATTGCCTCTATGATGCACCTAGGCTCGAACTCCTTCGATCACGAATAGTTTCTCCAAGCCGATCTGCTCTAGTATCTACTGTAATACCCGAGAAATTTTAAAGGACTCAAGGGTAATTTATCTTGGGGCAAAAATGAAATTTAAGGATAAATTGAGGGTATAACGGTAATTTATTACAGTATGGATAACCGAATCGACTGCTAGGAATGCCCTGGAGCGGAGATGCCTAAAGAAAATAATGTGTCATTAACGAGCACCCCGAGATAAGATTTATGGTGCTGAAAGAAATCGGATCGAGAACAGTTTTCGGTACAGCAAAATAGCAACTGCCAATTAGGCTGCAATACCGAATTGCTATAGACGACTTCCGAGAAGTCAAAAAAATCTTGAGAGGGTTCATATTTAGTATGTAGAACAACCCTTCAGTAGTTTCAGGAAGAAACGAAGAGGTTTAGGGCCAAAACGAAGATTCGGGCCTAAATGCAGTTTTTCAAAATTACTAGAGAGAGGCCGAAACGATATTTTTTCAGAATCCTCAGGGGTCAAATTGATATTTTAGGACTTTAGGGTCTTGAAATAAATTATCAAAAGTTGAGGGGCTTGGTGAAATGGGTCAAAGTGAGAAAGCCAAAGTTTGAGGGGCCAAAGTGCAATTTTAAGAAAACCTCCAAACAACCATGGCCGACCAACCCATCAAATCCCCAAAATCGGCCACAGGGATGGTACGAGGGTTGCTCAGGGAGCATCTTTTGTAAAGGGCTTGGCCGACAACAAGCAATGGGATGGCCGGAAATTGAAGAAAAAGAGACCGAAAGTTTGGCCACTTAGATCACGAAAATGGAGCTCTTTTGGTGGATTTTGGACTTGTTAAGGGTAAGAAGGGATATCAGAGGCTTTGATTGAAGTGAGATCCGTCATTTAAGGGACCGAAATCGCCTATAAATAGAGGATATAGTGGCTTAGAGTTTTGCAAGATTTGAGCTTCAAATCAACCTCATTTTTGAACAAATTGAGCCACCAAACCATAGGGTTTGTGTTGCCCATGAGGTGAGGATCATTTCTGGAAAGTTTGAGGAATTTTGGAGTTCATTTGAGGGGTGATCGGAGTTTCGCCAGAAAAATCGAATCTCGCTAGAGCCGGACAGATTTTTACTCGGAGGGAGGTCTTTCAAGTGTTATTTCAACCTCAAATTTGGTCAGAATGATGAACTCAAGGTAAGCTATCTTTTGGTATAGTTAGTTTAATTTTTCGGTGTGCCGGCACTGGAGAAGATGACCGAAGATAATTTTTATTATTTTTAAATACTGGAAATAAAGAAAAATAGAGTAAAAATATAAATAAGATGGATAAAATTCTAGAAAAATATTCAGAAATACAGGAAAAATGAATAGTTTACCTTTGTGAATTTTTATTTGGGAAATTTGATGAGAAAGTAATTATGTTGAATTTTTGAAAGGAAAATTAATTAGAAACAAATAACAATAAGTTTCAAAAAATTTCCAGAAAATTTATGAACATTAGAAATGTTGTTTTAGGAATTTTCATGAAGAAAAATTAAATAAATTACCTGATTAGATGTTTATTTTAAATTTTGGAAGAAATTATGACTATGAAAAATAGAGAAAAAGTATGAAAAAAATTAGATTATTGATTTTACTTGGAAATGATTGGCCAGGAAGTGATTTAGTCATGGATCTTGATGATTTACCTTATTTTCGAGGTTGGCACGCAAATCGAGGTAATACACGTTTTTCGAGAAAATTCGAGTTTACGTCTAAAGATGAGTGGTTTTATCCCAAGAACCTATATATGACAAGTCTGCTTCATTATGCATGATATTTATTGAAGTTATGATCATTTCATATTGCATGAAAAGACGTTATTCTTATATAACACGATATTATTAGCATATTGATACTTATGCATGGGATGGGGATGTCACCCTAAGAGTGTAGTCGTAATTCCCAAGGGCAATGATGGAACAACGTTAGAATTATCCTGCAGAGATTCGAGATTCTGCCTAGGGTTTTGTGCCAGGCTGGTAGGCCAAAGAAGTTACACTAGGGCATATGTTTGTTTATATTATTGCATCATGTATTCATGTATCATGTTTTTAAACCCTCACTAGAAGATTCATCTTCTAATGGGTTATGCCCCTGGAATATTCTACGTTCTAGTTTAGACTTGCAGCTTAGGCAAGGAGTAGGTTGAGATGAGATGGCACGTGGTGGCGTGGCCAATGGATTCAGTGAACTGACTCAGATATATTTTAGCTGATGCCTTATTAAGGATTAACCTTGTTAGAATATTTTGAAATCTCCATGTATTTATGTATTTCAATATTGAGGATATGATGCGAATGTATGGTATGGATTCTTATAAAGTGAAATTGATTATGTACCATTTCAGGTTTCGATTTTAAGCTTCCGCATTTACGATAATTACCTATCTTACCTTATTGATTCTTATTTAGTGAGTTGAGAAGGTAAAACGGGATTGTCGAGAGATGGTTTAAAAAAAAGAAACATTCCTGAAATTCCAAGTTATTAACGCTCAGAAAAGAAGGGCGTTACACCTACTTCCTTGGCTGACCAAGCCACCCCCACAGATGTAGGGGACCAAGTGTCCACACCTAGGCTACATCGGAACCCTTATTCTCACCCATGTGCTAGACAAGTGAGAACGAAGGTACTTTGAGCTAATCTATGTTTTCCTTGGATAACCTAATTGTCTCACAACCTTTGGACAAACAAAAAAACAAGGAGCAAGAGAAAAGAGAGCGATGAAGTAGAGGGAAGAATAAGATGAATAGTGGTTGGGCATGACTCTTCTTCCCTTTTGCAAAACAGACGAAAGAGAAGAGAGAAAATGGTGGTGGTGTAACTCATATGTTGCCCCTCTCCCCTTTTTCTTTTCTTCTTCTTTTTCCATTTCTTCTCTCTTTCTCTCTCTCTCTCTCTCTCTCTCTTTCTCTCTTTATGATTTCCATATCTAAGATGCATGATGGTTTCGGCAAAGCATTTAATGCTCTGTCGACTAAAATGATAAAAGAAAAACATGAGAGATATAATCTCATTGAACAAAATTGTTGTACATTTAAGACAAACTGTCAACAGTTCCAAAATTATCGATCAATCCAAGAACAATTATCGACCGTTTCATGCTTTTCACTCAAAGTTTCACCAAATTGCATCTAAAACTACTATTAACTCTTAATGGCCCTTCTACTAACTCTTAAAAGAACTAAGACTCCTGTTAACTCTTAACGATCTCCCTTTGTTAACTTTTAACAGATTGTCGATCCATTTGTTAACTCTTAATAATACATCCATTATCATCATCATTAACTCTTAATAGTGATTAAGAACACACGACAACAAGGAATCATTAATCCAATGCATTATCTAGTAGTGAGTGACCTTCTAGGTTCAACAACATGTAGCAATCAAGAAACGCCAAACTCTTTGGAGTCGATCGAGCACTTTGGTTTACTATGAGAAATTCTCAATTTCCTCACACTACCCTAAATGGTTGTGAGTAACCTCTAGCATAATATCAAAACAATCCTAATGGCAATGAAGTCAATGCTTCAATGAACTTATTAAGGCTCTCGATTACCGTGTACTACAATCCTTCCACTAACTAACATCTCGACCGAGTGAAAGCCATGGACTGATGAAACTCATATGACTCGAAAACTATGTCGAGATGCAGTATGGTGTAGTCGAGATGACACATTGAAACTCCTTCCAACGTCAAAAACTCTTTTCGATCATGTGTACCTTAGCCAAGGGTTTTCCAAACCACAACCAACTGCGACCGCATAGGATGTTCACCCCATAACGAAAGTCAATGGATCTTATCAATGAGCTTCTGCCTCTATACACCACTGCACAAAAACCACACAAAGAGCATTCTCACTTCTAACACAAGATGGTTCTGGTCAATGGGAGTTCTCCAACACTAGTGCACAAGACAACTTTATCACCTCTGGTTTGAGGATTAAATACACAATAAAAAATCGGTAACATATCATTAATCCTCCTAGCCATGTGATCTGCCACAAGCCTCACATTCAACAAATGTAACTAACATCCACCCACATTTTTACTAGTTTCATCTCATGTAGTATGGCATGTGACTCACCATCCTTTATCATTAGTATCTCATACGAATCAAATGTAGTAACCCATATGCTAATCCATAATCGATTCATCATAGTCCTCATTTGATAAATCTAAGGACTAAGAATACCTTTAAGAAATCTTGTGCTATAGATCCTTGTCACATATTCTTAATAACTTAAGAATAGGACAATCAGGAAATCTGGGGACTTATTCATACACATTTGGAGAGTAATGAATGAAAAAATAACCATTTTATTAATCGAAAGAATATAATACATGTATCCCTATTACATACTAGATGTCATGTATTTTTTATGACATCTAGATGTCATGGTGGTGAATCTAGAATGTCACACACATACTGGCTAATGGATTGGATTAGTGATTCTTTGTTATCATGTGTTCTCAGTCATCATTAAGAGTTAATGATGATAATGATGGATATGGTGTTAGGAGTTAAATAATGGATCAACAATCTGTTAAGAGTTAATAGAGGGGGGACCATTAAAAGTTAACAAGGGTCTTAAACGGTGGGCCTAAATGCAATTTGGTGAAACTTTGAGATAAGAGCATGAAATAGTTGATATTTGTTCTTGGATCGGTCGATAGTTTTGGAATTGTCAACAGTTCATCTTAAATGATTGATAGTTTCGTTTAGTGGATTAGATCTCGCGCGCTTTTCTTTTGTTATTTCAATCGACAAAACATTAAATGCTCTGGTGAAGCCATGATTGCATCTTAGAAATACAAATTGGAGAGAGAGAGAGAGATAAGAAATTGAAAAATAAGAAGAAAAGAAAATGAGGAGAGGGGCAACGAATGAGATATGCCACCACCATTCTCTCATCTCTTTTATCTATTTTTGAAAAAAAAAAGTAAAGGCAAGCCTGGCCACTGTTCATCTTCTTTTTCCCTCTACTCCATCGCTCCCCTCTCTCTCTTGCTCCATGTTCTATTGGTCCAAAGGTCATGGGACGACCGGGTCATCCAAGGAGAACCTAGATTAGCTTAGAGTCACCTTCCTTCTCACGTGTCTAGCACATGGATGTGAGCCTAGGTGTGGACCGACTTGGTCCCTTGCATTTGTGGGGATGGCTTGGTTAGCCAAGAAAGATGGTACCAGAGCATATTGGCTTGGAAAAATTGTTTGTAACGTAAGGAGTTCAAGCCTAGGTGCATCACAGAGGCAATCAATGGTAGCATCTTAACCGAATGAGGTAAAAGTTACTTTTGTATTTCATTTTAAGGCATATGTATTTGCATATGGTTGTCTATACCTAGTGTTACAAGGGTTATTTTGTATCATTTCCATTGCATGTATTTGTTTTTAAAAAAAATTTAAAAACCATAGTCCCTCCCTTACATGATACACTAAGCGTTGGTGCATTCCTTTCAAAGAATGCACTTTATCCTAGGTCCTTAAGTGAAACAATTAAACGAATGAATATTTATATCTCTAACAAAATATATAAGAGATCTTCTTGAGAAATCCAATCTAAATGATAGTAAGATCACAAATTCTCCCATGAGCACTTCCATCAAAATTGATAAAGATGATGGAAAATTTGTCTATCAAAAGATGTATAGAGGCATGATAGGATCATTGTTATAACTTACAACTTCTAGACTTGACATCTTATTTAGTATAAGCCTATGTCCAAGATATCAATGTAATCCTAAGGAAACCCATTTAACAATGAAAAGAATTTTTAGGTACCTTAAAGGGGCACCTACACTAGGGCTGTGATATCCTTTACAGATGTAGATTTTTCTTGATGTAGGGTGTATAGAAAGAGCACAAGTAGTTTCTTAGTTTTCTTGATGTAGGGTGTATAGAAAGAGCACAAGTAGTTTCTTAGTTTTCTTGATGTAGGGTGTCATCTTAATCACACCACGCTAGATCTTAGCATAATTATCGAGTTAGTGAGTTTGATCAGTTCTTTTTGAAGTATGAATTCATTATTGTTAGGATCACCTTGATATAATGCTAGTTGTCACTCAAGGTTTTTCGGGGTACATCAGAGAGATGGAGAAATCCTTGTTGTAGATCAAAGTGTTTGGTGTATCCTGATTGTTAGTTAGTAGTGAACCTAGAAGGTTACACGCATATCCTAATATGGTAGTCGACTAAGGGATGAAAATTGTAATCATCATTAAAAGTTATTGTTGGCATCATTAAGAGTTAACGGATCGAGTTTATATTAATTGGAGCAATTGTCAAGAGTTGACAAGTATGCTGTTAAGAGTTAACAAGGGTCTCGATTTCATTATTAGATAATGAAAGGGCTATTAAGAATTAATGGCGGGCCTAGATGCAATTTGTGAAAATTGGAAACGAAGAAACAAAACCAGTTAATCGACCTTAGAGGGGGTAGACTGGATCATGCCAAATCGGTCGACATGTTAAGAACCGGTCAACTAGTCCTTACTGATTCATAGCGAATCATTCAACTAGTTACCCCAAACTATCGATCATTTCCAACAACGAGAGTTGTGATTTGGCACAATTTCTTTGTTGTTTCTGCAACGGATTCCTTGGGAAGCATGGAGGAGAAGGACAACAAAAGGAAAGCATGCTTGGGGCATGCCTCTCCCCTTCCATCCTTGTATTCTCTCTCTTTCTCTTAGTCGTTTGTCCGAATTTCGGGCGTTTAGGGTTTTGGGTGCTCATATATAAGGGAAAGAAGAGAAAAACATTTAAAGTTCTTTAGCTTTTGCAATTGTTACATCTTCTTTCTCTTGGCTAGTGCGTTTTGTTTCATTTCCAAAGCTTTGAATCCCTTCTTTCCTTAGCTCCAACCTCCTCCTTGTTCTTCATTACTATTGTAGCAATTCCAATCCAACAATGAGACTATGTGGATTTGGAACCTTTTGATTTGAATCTATTTCCAACTTAATCACCTAGAAGAGGCTTGGGTAGCACATAAGCTCTCTTGTAGGTCTCAGCCACTATTCAGAGCGTGGATCTACTAGGGCCCTCGTGCTTTCAAGGGTCAGTTTGGTCAATTGGTAAATCACATAGAACAGTTGGACTATTCGGAAAAGCTGTTCAGGGGCAACTGTTGCTGTCTGGGAGGATTTACAGACTTTACAATGAATCGGAACCGCCAATGAGGTATATCAATATCACTAAACCCTTTATGGTATGGTTTCGATTTGTATTACATATGGTCCATGATATCGAGTCTTGCAAGGTGATCTCACTTTTATTTCCGTTACGTATATTGCATGTGTTTTCAAAAAAGTTTTAAAAATATTAAACTTTTACATTGATACACTAAATGTTGGTATTTCTCTTCAGAAATGACAATAATGGCAAGTATATTACGGTTTTTCTTTTATGTTTTTGGATGGAGACTTTTTGTTACACCTTTTTGTTTGATCTCTCCTTTGTTTTGTGCTTGTTTTTTACTTGACCCATTGGACATGTTATTTGTATTTAGATTAATTTGGTGTTCTTTTTCTTGTCTAATTGTCACCCATTATATTGGGTTGCTCAGAAAATCTTAATGCATTTGCCCTTTATGGGTTCATAGTCTAATGCAATAATTTCAATAAAAATTAGTATGATTAATATGAACAAGTTTATTTTGTTTAAAAAAATTATAAATATCAATATTCTAACAACTGGATCAATTTGGTTCATGAAAAGAACCAAGTTGCTTTTTTGCAAGCCTGCATCTTGTCACATGAAAATTAAATCAAACACTTGTGTGCCATATTTTTTTTGGTCTTTTTTTTTATAAATTATACCTAGATTTTTTGTGGGGCGTACCATTTACATAGAGACTTTTTATGATTTAAAAATAGTTCTAGAGATCCATCTAGCTTAATTTGTTTTTATAACACTCTCTCTATTATTAACACTATTAATTAAATCTTAATTAAGTCAATTAAATCATAACTAACTTAAAATTTAAGTTATTTAACTGAATTAAAAAATTAAAACAGAGCTATATATTACGAGCAATTAAGAACCCATCGTCGATTGTATATGATGTCCAGGCAGACAAGAACCACCTAGATAACCAATGGATGAAAAAGGGATGCCACAAATCAAGCTAACACACGGACGCACGCGCGCGCACAATCGCCATAGCTTAGACTCAATGTGTCACTTGAAGAATCCCCTTCTTAGCGCAATCAAATAGAGAATCGCCCAGGCAAAGAATCACTACCACAGTGGGGTTAGAGAGCGAATGTCTCGCTGGGTGGGGGGAAGGGGGGCGATTTCCGTGTTCCTTCATTCGGCTGCCTCACATTGTGATTTCTCTGCTTATTTTCAAGTGCTGTTCAGTGATTCTTGTTCCAGAATCTCATTGTTCACGGATTGCTTCAGTGGGTTTGCTGCGGATTGGCTGTTCAACCAGTCAGCGCTCAAATTTACAGAAGCAGATTTTAAAAGTTTTCAAAATTTCGAAACTCCCGCCTTCCACTTTTTTGAATTTCAAGCGTGCATCTGGGTGTATAACCCGTGAAGTTCGCCTTTGATTCTTCTCAGTGGTGGTCCCTGACCTCCATCCTTGGAGGTTCCTTGCTATTCCAGCGTTCTTTGCTCTTGGGGGCCCCGGGCCATGTCAGACCGCTGTGGGTCTTTGATCATCTAGGTGGCTGTTTTTTTTTTTACTGCGATCATTCTTCATGGCCAGTAAGGATTCTCCACCAACAGGTTTGACAGATCCAGTTGTCAAAGCATCTATTAATGGCGAGGCTTTGTCAACAAGCGCTTCAGCCATGCCAAAAAATGAGGGACCCGAATCATCCACTTCCAAGTCATGCACCTTGGGGGATGAGGATACTATTTCGGTCAACAAGGTGGAAGGGCCCAGCGTGTGTCCGTCTGTTCCTTCTGCTCCCAAAGCTTCAGGCCCATGGGTGGGACTATTTAAGAACTCCAAGAAGCAACAAGTTCATGGTTTCGCTCTACCAAAATTTGAGAACAGTGGCGAGTTACTCGTTATTGATCCGATGGAGATAGATAATGTCGAGAGTGCTCTGGGACATTGTTTGGTGGGCTACTTTGCTGGGAAATTTCCAGGGAAACAAGCCTTGCTGAAACTATGCAGCTCGTGGAAAATCCCATACCAATATTTCCCCCATTCAAGTGGATGGCTGGTTTTCAAGTTTGGGGATGCTGAATCAAGGGACCTTGTGCTCAGGGGAGGGCCTTACTTTGCATTTGGGCGACCCTTGTTCCTAAAGGTCATGCCCAAATGTTTTGAATTTGATGAATCCTTGGATGTACACCTGCCTCTATGGGTCAGATTTTCGGGCCTTCCTATTGACTTCTGGAATCCAACATTGCTTGGTAGAATCGCATCAAGATTGGGTGTTCCTATTGCCAGCGACAGAAACACAGCAACTAAAGAGAGGCTTTCATTTGCTCGGGCTCTTGTGGAGATTGATGTGTCTAAGGACCTAGTCCTTGAGATCACATTTAAGATGCCGTGTGGTAAGCTTCGTCATCAGCCTGTTGTTTACGAGTATGAGCCACAATTCTGTCCCCTTTGTTTGCTTTTTGGCCACACCCGTAAAAGCTGTAAGGCCAGTTAGCAAAAACCGGTTCCATCTGAGGAGCCTGTTAAGAGTCCTGAGCTGGTTCCTGTGGTGGGTGATAAGATCCCAGATCCTACGCAGCAAAAGGACCCTCCATTAAAGGAGCAGGAACATATATGCGTCGAAGGTGCTGATGCCTTAGTATCAGATAAGGGTCAGCCTGATCCTACAATGAAGAAAGCTGCCAAATCGAAGACCCCCAAGAAGAAGAATAAGAGCAACCCCTCCCCAAAAGGAAAGGAAATCTCTTATCCTTCCCAAACGGAAAAGGTCTCGGTTGGAATTGATGTGGCTCAAATGGATGGGTCCCAACAGAAGGAGATTTTTGCATCCACTTCTGATGATACGCCTCAATCAGTCCCTCATGTGGAGCAAGCCATTGACCCTCCTTCTTCTCAGTTGGAGCATATTGAAGACAGTGACACGGGGGGCCCATTCACCATAGTGACTTACAAGAAAAGAAGTAGTAGGCTAAAGCAGGCCCAAGAGGATCATCCTGTTGAGGCAGCCATGGCAGAAGTGCAGAGCCCCTTGCCCGCATCAGTGGGTCCTTCTGCTAAGGTTAAGGCCCCCAGCCTGAAGAAAAGCGTCAAGAAGGGTCCGGCCCTTCGAAAGCCTTCATGATCTGTGCCAGCTGGAATATAAGAGGCTTTAATATGCCTCTTAAGCATTCCGGGGTCAGGGACCTCATGAAAAGTTACAACATTGCTGTTATGGGAATTTTAGAGTGTAAGTTGAATTCCGAGAAGCTTCATAGGATCATGGCAACCAAGTTTCAAGGTTTGAGTGAGTTGAATAATTTTCACACCCATCAACCCGGTCGCATTCTAATTATATGGGACTCGTCGAAGGTGGCTCTTGAGCCTATTGATATTTCTCAGCAAGTTATTCACTGCAAAGCCATCTGTAAGGTTTCCCATATTTCCTTCTCTATTAGCTTTGTATATGCCATGCATTCCATTGTTGACAGGAGGCCATTATGGAGCAATCTTAGGGACTTTGGGGCTCTTTGTTCCTCCCCTTGGTTGGTCTTGGGCGATTTTAACAACGTTTTAAGGATCGGGGATAGATGTAATGGCACAGAGATTACCCCCTATGAAGTTAAGGACTTTGAAGAATGTTGTGTTTTTTTCAGGGCTTACTGACTTGCAGTCCCTTGGTTGTCGCTATACTTGGTCAAACAACTCGATATGGAGTAAGATTGACAGAGCCATGGTGAATAATTGTTGGATTTCCGAGGGTCTCCAAGGCTATGCAAATTTTCTCCCGTCTGGATTCTTATCTGACCATTCCCCTTGCCTGGTCACTCTTTTCCATCCTTCTAGGCCTTCCAACAGGCCGTTCCGTTTCTTCAATATGTGGGCTGATCACGATGATTTTCAAGCCCTAGTCAGCCATCATTGGTCGCAACATTTCTTTGGGTCCAAGCAGTTCATTCTTTGCAAAAAACTTTGCAGCCTTAAAGTGCCTTTAAAGCAGCTCAATTCTGCTCATTTCTCCCACATATCTGCCAGAGCTAATAAGGCCTCTAGTGATCTTAAAGTTGCCCAGCTAGCCTTGCATGATGATCCTGCCAACCATGAGCTCCAAATTAAAGTGGCTGAGCTACGGAAATCTTCCAGCTTCCTTAAAAATGCTGAGAGGCAATTCCTTGGTCAGCTTGCTAAATGCAAGTACATCATGAATAGCGATAAATGCACCAAATTCTTTCACGCCCTTGTCAAACGGAATGCCAAGAGAAATTATATTGCATCAATCACCAGGGATGATGGCTCAATTTCCTCTTCTCAGCAGCAAGTGGCTAATGAATTCCTTTCTTATTATCAAAATTTGCTCAGTGTTTCCAACAGTTGCCAGCCAGTTGATTTCAGTGTTTTTGATGCGGGTTCCAGAGTCTCTTCTGATCAGGCTGATGCTCTTGCCAGGCCCATCTCTATGGTTGAAATTAAAGAGGCTCTTTTTGGCATCAGTGATGGAAAATCTCCTGGGCCAGATGGCTTTTCTTCCTACTTCTTCAAGAAAGCTTGGCCCTCGATTGGAGTTGATTTCTCCGAAGCAGTCTTGGAATTTTTCAATGCCACCTCCCTTCTTAAACAGATCAACCACACTGCTATCGTGCTCATTCCGAAGTCTGCCCATACTCCTTCAGTGGGAGATTTCAGACCTATATCATGCTGCAATGTCACCTACAAGGTCATCTCCAAGATCTTAGCAGCGAGAATGGCCCCTGTTATGAGCTCCATCATTGATCGTGCTCAGGCTGCTTTTATTGAGGGGAGGGGCTTGGTCGAAAACATTCATCTAGCCCAAGAGCTTCTCAGGAAATATAACAGGAAGCGGATCTCTCCGCGTTGCATGATCAAAGTTGATCTTCGCAAAGCTTTTGATTCCGTCAGTTGGGTCTTCATCGAGGCTGCTCTGTCCGGTTTGGGCTTTCCCCAGCAATTTATTGGGTGGATCATGCAGTGCGTTTCAACCACCTCATTTTCCCTTATGATTAATGGCAGCTTGCATGGTTTTTTCCAAGGGAGAAAAGGGCTTCGCCAAGGTGATCCTCTGTCCCCCTTCTTATTCGTTTGCTGCCTTGAGTATTTTTCCAGGTCTATCAAAGTGGCAACCAATAATTCCGAATTCAACTTCCATCCCAAGTGTGGTGATCAGAGAATCACGCATCTAGCTTTTGCGGATGACCTACTTCTTATGGCGAGGGGTGACCCCATTTCTATAAAAATTCTTATGGACTGTCTTAATGGTTTTGGGGCTGTTTCTGGCCTTTTAGCAAACGCCCTTAAATCCAGCCTTTTCACTGCTGGCATAGCGGGTCCCGATCTTGAAGTTATTCGAAGCCTAACTGGTTTTCCCAATGGGACCATGCCATTTAGATATCTTGGTATCCCTCTAGCGGCTGAAAAGCTCAAAGTCTCACATTATTCTCCATTTGTGGACAAAATGGCAGCCTTCACTAGTGCATGGTCCCCTGCCTCTCTTTCTTATGCTGGCAGGGCAGAATTAATTCGTGCTGTGCTTCAAGGAGTAGAGTGTTTTTGGCTCTCCATCCTGCCTATTCCTTCAGCGGTCATTGTTCGCATCATTCGTTTATGCCGTGAATTCCTTTGGAACTCCAAGCACCCTCTTGTGCCTTGGAAAGACATCTGTTTGCCTAAAAAAGAAGGTGGCCTCGGTTTCAAAGATATTAAAGTTTGGAACCTTGCTCTTCTGGCCAAAACTCTGTGGGACATCCATCAAAAGAAGGATTTTCTATGGGTCAAATGGGTATCCCATGAATATCTCAAGGGATAGTCCGTGTGGGCATGGTCTGGCAGAAGTGATGACTCCCCTCTTCTTAAAAAGCTTCGCTGGATAAGGGACAAAATTCTGCTAGAAGCTGGGTCTATCGATGCTGCCATAGCTCATTTAGATAGCTGGGTCAACAATGGTCGCTTCTTCATTTCGGCTGCCTATAATTATTTTCGCGACAAAGGCCCATTGAAGGTTTGGGCATCTGATGTATGGCATCCGAGTGTGGTGCCTAAGCATGCTTTCACCCTTTGGCTGGCTGCCAAAGCAAAGCTTCTTACGAGGGACAGACTGCTTTATCTTGATATTGACAGAAATTGTGCACTATGTGGGACTGATGTGGAGACCAACAGTCACCTATTCTTTCAATGCCCTTTCAGCAAATCAGTTTGGGACAGCATCCGAGTATGGCTGGGACTATCGAGGCTCATGAGCACTATTCCAAGTGCTTTAAAATGGTTAAAGAAAGAAGCTCGAGGATCATCGTGGCAAGCCAAGGTCAAGAGGATTGCTCTTGCCTGCACTGTTTACTATCTTTGGAACACAAGGAATAGGAAGATTTTTGAAGACAATATGCCTTGTATTGATTCCGTCGTTCATAGGATCAAAACACAAGTATACAGGGTCACTTTTACTTTGTATTCTCATGTTTTGATTCAGTTTGAGGCCCTCTCTATGGGTCACTGATTGTTTTCCTGGGTATGCCCAGTGTACTTGTACAGTTCTTTTGATCTTTATACATTTACCTTTCGATCAAAAAAAAAATAGAGAATCGCCCTCGCCATCACTACACTGTCAGGATTCAACATCAAAGTGGTGGCATTGGACAATTGAGAATTGCCCGCACCGTCATTGTCTCGTGTCCCGTGTCGCCTTCGTCAATTGTCGCCATGTCCGTAACTCATCCCGCCCGCCCTTCGTTGTTGAATCGTCGCCCCAGATGTAGCCACACACATAAATTTGTGCATGTATATGTTAGGATTTTGAAAGAGGATTGAGAATTGGATTTGGGGGAAGACTAATGTTGAAGCCCAATTGCCTATTTTTGGTGGATTTCAATAAACGAAATTAAATGTTTGCCTAAATAATAGAATAGAAGAATAGATAATAATATATTACACATTTAATTATAGGTACATAAATATTTTAATTAATTTTTCAACATACACTATGCGGGTTCTCTTATCTCCCCCCCCCTCTAGGCACGAACATCGATTTGAAGACAAAACCACAAACCTTAGTAGCAAACGAACCGAGGTGGTCGGCGATGGTCACCTACAATACCATTGTTGGCCATTTATGCCCTTTATTTAATTCTTTTGTTTCTAGGAAGGGCATTTACAAAAATCGAAAAAAGGCATGCTATTTACAAAAACACATAAGTAGTTGGTGAAATTTAATCAAACCTCTGGCGTTGTCTTGTAAAATTTACTCTTAATAAGAGGGGACATTTTGAAAATTTAGTAAAAATTAAGTAAAATTTATTAACGATAAGAGATTAATGATCTACATTTATAAAACTCAACAAAAGTACGTAGGGGGGGGGGGGCGGGGGAATGTATCCAATTTTAAAATATAAGCTCCAGCAAGTGTCACGAATTAGGTGAAATCTTCCGGACCCCCTAAGAGAAAATCAATAATTTTTCTTTGCGACATAACATATGCTAGCTCATAGTCTTGGAGAATATTCTTAAAGAAATCAAGCAAATGGGAAGAAAGTAGGGTGCCATTTAAGGAGATAACAATAAATATGTCAGCCGCCTAACAAACATAAGAGCAGGTGAAGTAAAGCTAATTCCACTTCCAATACAGACTTAACTATAAATTAGTTTTCATATTAGAAAGTCAATAAGTAAAATATGGAGATGAATTGCATAATTTTCTCATCTTTTCTTTCTAATTAAGGAGGAGAAAAAGAAAACCTCATGATACGTACTAATATAGATTTTTGTATAATAGTAATTTCGATATTTATTAATGTATATAGCTAGCCTCACGACGAGTTGCATATGTATTGTAGGGTTGGACGAAAGCCATAAATGGAAGAGATCAATTACTCCAGGAAACCAGTTCTGGTTAAGATGGCATTCCTTACTTTTCTGAGGTCTCTTCCTTTGAGAGTCCTTCCAATGCCTTCACACATGGAGTAGGAAGAGATCTGAGTTCTTGCCATCTTCCTGGCAACGTATTCATGGGGAGGCATCGTTTCATCATCATCATCATCATCTTCATCATCTTCATTTTCATCTTTCTCCAACCCTAATTTATTTGGGTTCTTTCTGTATATCTTTGACCACTCAGGGATGCTCATTGCAGTTGATGATTTTGTTTGATTGATCACCCCTGGATCTTGGGTTTTGGGCATGGAGATTGTTCTTGGAGCAGATGTTAATCTCCATGCTGCTGCTGCTGCTGCTGATGATGATGATGAACCAGACCCAGTAGATGAATAAATGATGGCTTTTTCAACCCTTGAGCTTTCCTTCACCACTGCCCAGACATCTTCTTCTTGAAGATCTCCATTTCTGGTGGTTGAATTTGAATACCCATCTGCCATTGCTTCTCAACCCAACACAAAAATTGGATATATATATATATATATTTATGTCAATAACTTGAAGAGCTATAACCCATCTAAATTATATTCTATATGTGTAGCAATTGAGAACAACAATTACAAATAAAAAAGGCATCCCTGCTCACGAGACTCTTCGAATTACGAGGATCAAGATGAGATCATATTTGTACCCCCACTAATTAAAAAAGAGCAAATTTATCATTATTACCAAAACTACTCGCTAAGATAAAAATCAAAATGCTTCCCTGATCTTGGATCAAAAAGGAAAATGGAGAAGAAAGAGGACATTCATTACCTTGATCTACCTTGCCCGTTTTTTCTTTTTGGTTTTTTTGGACTTGAAAGCTTTCTCAAATGGTGTAGTGAGCACTGATCTCCAAATGAAATCCAACCAAGAGGAGGAGACACAATTTACAAATATGAAAACCAGCTGCAAACTAAAAGGACATATATATATATATATGGAGCAGATATCAAGGGATCGAGTACTTGATGAGAAAGGAGAGCTGCAACTTCAGAGACATCGATCCACGGCACAGGCTTAATACTTTCTTGGCCATGAAAACTGGAAACGGAAGAGAGAAAAAAGGCCAAGAAAATGGTGGGATTTCACGAGAATCTCAAGTTTCTCATCCTGCTGGGCTGTCTTCTTCCATACTGGTCCCTGAAAATGGTAAATGGTTGCCAACGCCCACAGAAAGTTGCTTTACCATAAACAAAGAGAACATAGAAATCCCAAACATCCTTTTCTTGAAGCAGCCCACGTTGGAAACTCACGACTTATCAACACTTATCCATCACAAAAACCAATTTCAATACGTCTACGGGCGGTACTCTTAGTGTTTGATATAGTGTTCAGCTACTGAACTCGATGCCTCGATTTCAATTCCGTCAACCTCATAAGCCCCCACGTTGGGTTCAATATTTTTATACCAATGAGACTAACTAATCCAGGCATCATTAAATTTCTCGATGTTGGGCCCAACTTTTGAGAAAAATAATAAAAGTACATCGTAATGATAATATAATTTATACATATGAAAACCATCATATGTATATATATATATATAAATACCATTTTAGTGATTCCAATATTATGCAGTAATAGACGAGCCACGTCATCTGATACAAAACTTTGCTGGGATAAATGATTTGACATTGAAAACATAAAATAATCCCATTTACCCCCCCAAAAAAATAAAAGCAGTTTTTATTTTATCTTTCGCTGTTGCAATAATGAATCTGTTGTTGTTGATGGGTACACAATCTACAGTGGTTCTTCAGTGATGATTCTGAAAAGTGAGCCACTAACGGAGCATTTTCCATGACCTTTCAGTGAGCCAATGGAGACTGCTCATTATTGTCTGAGAGTGGCATCTCATTGAGAGCGCCACTCATCCACCAAATATGTCCAAGAAGTACGTAACAATCTCCACTCTTGTTGCTGCCTCACACGCACAAACTTGGGATGATTGTTATTTATGATATTCGGTATCTGTATTTTTTATTACGTTAAATAAGATAAATTATAAATATAAGACTTTATTTTATTGCGCAGAATGAGAATCAAACTTACGATCCACTAAACTGACATCAACATATCGCTTATCCGACTACCCGACCTATGTCCTAAGAGCTCACACGCACAAACTTTCGATCATGTGTTAATATTTTTGCCTTTGTCAAATTTTTTGTTATTATCGAAATTATCTTAATTTACTATTATTATAAATATTTGGCCAATGATCTTCAATGATATACACAAATTTTCAACAATGATAATGCTATTTAAATAAGTATTTTACCGTTCATAGAGATATAGATACTTCTTAAAGAATTAATAATTTTTTCATAAAATTAATAATTATTTTTTAAAAATTATAAACACCTTAAAAAACTGTTTATAATTTTTGAAAAAAAATAATTTTAGATCAAGTGTTGCTAATTCGTTCAAAAAGTGTTTATAGTTTTGTGAGTATCAACATATTGTACCCAAATATTATTATTGTATTCGATAATTTCTTTATATTTTTTTCTTATACAAAACTATGTCTATGTTGTAACAACATATCAAAGAAATATATATCAAAATAATTTATAAAATACCATCATCACATGAATTAAAGAATTTATTTCTTAAAATATGCCTGAGGTAAATTACACTTAGAATACTTGAATTTTAAGATATTTATAAAAAAATCCCTTGTAATTTAAAATATCCCTAGAGATTCATATAATTCTCTCTATTTGTTTTCCAATAAAACTCCACCCTATATCTCTGAGGTTTACGAGGATAATTGTAAAATATATCTTAAACTTTAATGTCATGTTGCAATTTTGCCCTTGCCATTAGTTAATCTCTGTTAAACTTTATAAAATTATTAAAATTTAAAGTCATCCGTCTCTTTTTTTTTTTTTTCATTTTCTTTCTTTCTATTCTCAAATCATCCTCTATTTCTCTCTTTCTTGATCAAAGATGATGAGCAAATCACAATGACTATAGTTGTTCATCTTTTTTCTCTCTTACCTCTATTTTTTTCTCTCACTCTCAAATTGTAATGGTAGAGATTGGTTAAGATAAATATGCTTGTGATAGTGAAGGCATCTAGTCATATGAGTAGCAGTATATATGTTGTTCACAGCAACGACAATCACAATAGGCATTTACTATATATTTTTTTCTCTTTTTCTTCTTTTTTGAACCCAAATATAAATTTATTATCTATCTTTTATCCAAATTTTAGCTCAAGATAAATAATTTTACTTTATCTTATTCTTTGAACCAAAATATAGATTCATTGTTCATAAGATATTTCATTCTCCCTCTAATTTTGTCTTTTTTCATCTTCTCTCTCTTTTCTTTAAGTTCATTACTCATCTCAAATCAATATCTAGATTTAAAATAAAGTGTTCCACTCATTTACACTTTTTATTGGTTAACACCCTAAAGATGAACTTAGATTTAGATTTATCACATCTCTAATCCAAATAAGTTCATTGTTGGCATCAACATCAAAATGAACTCTCACATGGGTTATTTTTTATTTTTTTAATATAAGGAGAATCTTAATAAAAGAGTGTTTATTGTTATTTTCACGTCAGAAAATATTTTGCAATTTCATTTTTCTTTGTTGATGCCCCTTTGGATTAAAAAAAAAAAAAAGCCTTAAACGCTGTAGTTAAACCCAAGTTGAGGGATTATCTAGAAAAAAAACCAAGTTAACGAGAGAGAGAGAGAGAGAGAGAGAGAGAGAGAGCAATGGCAAGGAATTCACACGAACAGACAGTCATAACTTCTCCTCCAACATACTTTATTTCATTTCAAAACTAGAGCAATATTAGGAGATTCTTCAATCTCAGTCAAAACGAACATAAACTCCCAAACTATTTATTCAACACTTTGTGATGCTAGCTATGCTTTCTGCAGTCTGCACAAGAAAATTTATAATAAATGAACCATGTCATCTCGGCAACTGCCATTGAATAGCATCATTTGAATTACAGTGATTTTTTTCCTATGTAGCTACTTACTTGTGCTTCTTCATCGCAAAAAGAAAGGGGCAAAATTCATAGCCAACTAAACTATACCTGTACAAAATGCAGCAGAGGATCAAAGATCAATCTTCCTACAAGCCAACTGTTTCGCGGTCCACTGTTTTCACTTGCAAGCAGCATGGTACAGCTCCAAGTAATCAAGAGCTGGTCGGTTCCATGACCAATCTTGCTCCATCACCCGTTTGCATAATGTGTTAAACCAATCCCGGCCATCGTACCATGCAGAGATTGCCCTGAAACATTGACACCCAAAGATAAACATATATGTACATAGATAAGTAAATAAACATACTAGAGAGAAGAGAAAGACATACAGGCAAAAAAAAAACCATGGTTAAATGTACAGTAAATGTGCATGATGATTTTACAACGATAGTGCAAGAGAGAGCATCATAGTTGAGCACGAAGAGTATAATAAAGTGGACAAGACGAATTTTATGAATGGTTAACCGTAACATCAATCTTCTTGGCTCGGCTCTTCAATTTCCAATTTGACAATTTAAAAGGATAGATATGAACATGAGATATTCAGAATGATATTCCCTCATGAGTGCATGGGTTGAAAGTACATAATCATTTGCTTGTGTTTCAACCACACTTGTGGCTTAATCATGGAGGATCATCTTATATGATATTGTCAACTCCAATGATCAAATTTTAATTCTTTCTACGAATGGCAAAGTTTAAAACCAAAAGACAATTGAACTACAAAATTGACAGGATAAAAAAAGACGAAAAGCAAATCTGTGTGATGTATCCAACAAAAATACAAGCAACTGACCGGTTAAGAGCATAATCAACACCAGCTGCATCAGCCACATCAAAACTGAAACCATTTGGTTGAAGACCTTGTGATTCTGCTCTCTCTTTATCATGGTCAACATCAAATACAGTATCGTAAAGACCTACAAGAAGAACCAAGAGTTTAACTCTTAAATTAGCAGAGCTATGTGGTCAAAACCCAAAGTAGGTACTCCAGCAATCAACAATTGCAGAAAACAAAATTCTATATCATCGGAATGCAATTCCTTTGTCCTTGGCCATAGCTTCCAACTTTTAGCTAGCTTCTAGCCAGAGTGCAACAAAAAAGTTCATAGCCTTTCCCCATATATATATATTATTTTTGGGGTCCGGGGGGGAGGGGGGGGGGGGTGCCTGGTTGAGAATGCTGCTGAAGCACTCCAATTCAGCGTAAGTTTCACTTGTTAATGCCAGTTTCCCTAGAATCATAGAAACAAAATGTCAAAAATCATTTATCATGCCTATCAAGTAGAGGCAAGCACCTCAGAAGAGTGCACCTTGCAGTAGCAGACTCAAGGACATATGAGTACGAGAATAATCAGTGAGGAGAACATTTTCCAGTATTGATTCATACAGTGAACTATTTCATTTTTTTTTAATGTGTTATTGGTCAGGTTGGAAGAGGGCAGGAATGGAAACAAGCCAGCATCATATGCAAGCACATGGATGAGCGATTTAACAAAGAATCAGGGGTCAACTCAATTTAGAATCTAAAATTGCCGGTACTGTGCTCTTCTGGTGCAAATAACTAACATTGAATAAGGAAAATGGGAAGTGATAGATACAGAAGAGACTTCAATAGTTCAGAAAATTCAATTCATTGCTTAAAAGGACCCTCTCATTTCCATCTTTTTGTGGTTAAGAGAGGATTTCCACATTAGCCTTGCTTTGCCATGCAGTTTATAGATGCTTTCTTTTTTATTGTAGATAGATCTTCAGGTTTGGTTTCCCCATCTTTAGTGTAGGGTGAGTTCTAAGGCAGTTTCCTTTCAATGTCATAAATTGGAGAGAAAAGGATGATGGGACAAGAAGAGATTAGTTCCTAATCATTGAGGTTTCATACCCAAGGGGGCAAGAAAAGGAAAACTCAAGAACTCAGGGAGTCATTCCATAACAGCTTCAATGCGGGAATCAGCAGGAAGTTATGAAGAGATCTGTAGAGTTGTATATAGAATTGTTATTATGTCATGGCTTATGTCATAAGTTAGTATTATGTCATGGCTTATGTCATAATATGTGTATATATTGATGTACACTCTTTTAGATGATAATAAGAGAGATTCTTCAAATTATCTCTCTTTATATTCTCACATGGTATCAGCGTCACCAGTGAGAAAACCCTAAGTCATGGTGTATCCTTCTCCAGTGGTATCAAAACCTTAGATCTATCTCCCGTCGTTGACGCCTCCAACCCCTCGCCATCGAATCACGGTACCATTGCTGTCTCGATGTTGCTTCCGCCTCAAGATCTGCTACCTTTAGATCCGTCGCCACCTCCAGTCGTTGCATCCAAATCCGACCACCATCACCCTGATCTAGATGCCACCGCTCTGATTTGACCGCAACAGCTTAGATCTCCCATAGATCTGAACCATTGCTCACATCTGGCCACAGCTTAGATCGACCCACTACTAGCCGCCACTGTTGCCATCACTGCGGGCTGCCTAGATCTTGTCGCCATCACCGCATGCTGCCCCGATCCAACAGATTTGTTTAGCCTAGATGATGACGTGCTGCCCCGATCCATCAGATTTGTTTAGCCTAGATCTGACCCATCGATCCACTTCATATTTGTTCAGCCTAGATCTGACCCATCGATTCACTTCATATCTGTTCAGCCTAGATCTGACCCATCAAACCAAATTTGACCCATTAAATTTGTCCAAACCCACCTGGCCAAATCCACTCCAGTTCCCGTCTATCTTCGTCGGTGCTCCAGCAAGCTGCTGCTCACTGCTCCTTCCATCTTATTTCAGATCTAATTTGCAGCTCTGGCCATGTCTGACCTTAGTAACACCATCCCTACCTGTGGTGAGTCTTTTCAGCATCTGATACATTTGATGCCTCTATTGCCTATCAACCCTTTACTGTCTCCAATCTCAGGACAACCAACATCACCACCGTCAAATTGATAGGGTTTGCCAACTATCTCTCCTAGGTAGCCTTGTTAAAATGTGGTTCAAAGGACAAGGCCAAACTGATCATCTTTCCAGAAACACTGAAAATGTGCTGATAGCCAACCGAGCTAGATGGGAACAAGTTGATGCCCAATTATGCAGCATCCTATGACAGTCTATTAATCCATCCATCTTGCAGCTCTTTCGCCCCTATGAAACTTGTGTTAACGTATGGAAGGAAGTCGAAGAGTGCTATACAAATTGTTAAATAAGATAAGTAAGGGGTATTAGTGTAATTAACTCTAAATACTTGTATGCATATATATACTCTTGTATTGTACACTTGGAGGAATATATAGATTATTTTATTCACATAACATGGTATTAGAGCCACAAACCCTAGCCCAACCCTAGACCTAGCCGCTGCCACCGCTGCTAATCGCACGATCGTTTCTCAGATCGCGTGGCCAGATCTCGCACTACCCAGATCCGCCGTCACCCAGATCACACGGCCCCCACCCAGATCCGCCGTTGCCCAGCTCGCACGGCCCAAATCGCTCTCAGATCCGCCACGCACGACTCAGATCTCACGACCTCTTCTTCTTCCAGCCGACCGCCCCTAGCTCTCTTGGCGGTTTCTCTAATCTCCGGTAGCCGTTGCCTCACCGGTCCAGATTCAGCCATCCTCTCCCAGCCAACCCCAGATCTAACCGTTGGTCTTCAGATCAGGTCGCTCCCGCCTAGATCCAGCCACTGTTGTTCCAGATCTGTTCTTCATTCTCTTTGATCGTGCGACTCGACCTACTCTAAATCTGTTGTTCTTTCCGCATCATGTCTTCATCTTCAACACACTCTTCATCCACAAGTCGCTCCACCATGTCCACACCTATAACCATTCCCCATTTTTCGGGCACACCAATTATTACCACGGAGAAGTTGAGTAGACATAATTATTTCGTTTGGTCATCTGCAATTGAAATTTGGTTTCTTGGACATGGCCTTAAGGATCGTTTATCAAAGACTATTTCAACTATTCCTGAAGGAGATCAACCTCTTTGGCGGAAGGTGGATGCACAGTTACTGAATTTACTTTGGTAAACTATTGAGCCGACTTTGATGTCGATATTTTGACCTCTTCAGGAGTGTAGTGCCCTATGGACTTGGCCTCGTGAGCTATATACGAGTGACATCACTCGTATTTATGATGTGATTGGTGCTTTATTCAATCTATGACAGGCTGATTTGGATATGACCATGTATTTGGGTAAGCTCTGAGCTTCTATTATTGATTTTAACGAGTTGATACCATTTAATACAAATATAAAGAAACAACAGCAACAATGTGATCACATGTTTATTATCCTCTGTCTTCATGGAATTCGACTGGAGCTCGAATTCGTGAAGACATAGATTCTCGGCAGTGCTTATTTCCCTCATTTGACAGAGGTATTTGCCTAGCTACTTAGAGCCTCTTCTGTTACTATTGATCGTGGTGTGTCCGTACCTGAAGATCACTTCGCCCTTGTTACGACCTCGACTGATCGTCGTCGTCATGGGGGTGGTTGTCCTCAAACCCAGTGCTCCTATTGTAATCGTCTTGGTCACACTAGAAAGACATGTTATCGCTTACATGGTCGTCCACCTCAGGCAACCAATACCGCTAATATGGTTGTTCAAGCATCTATCACACCTAATGATTCCTCACTAGTGACTATCTCTGAGGGGGAGTATGCTCAGTTCCTTCAGTTCCAAGTAGCACAATAGGCTACTTCACGTGTCACATCCCTTGCTGACACCAGTAACCCTACTACCTGCTTTACTAAGTCCTCATCTTCTCTTGGCCCATGGATCTTCGACTCCGGTGCCACTAATCACATGTCTGGTAATCGTTCTCTCCTATCTCATATTCAAACTTTATAGTCTCTACCTCCTGTTACATTGGCTGATGGCTCTCAAGCCCATAGTTGTTAAAGGCACGCCTAGGCACAAGGCGCCAGTTTGGCACCTCGCCTAGGCCGAGGCGAGGCGATTTCAGCGAGGCCCTCGCCTCGCACGATGAGGCGTCGAGGGCCTCGCACGATGAGGCGTCGAGGCAAGAGGCGCGCCTCATGAAACTTAGTTTTAGTTAAAACCTGGGCAACCCAATTCCTCCCCTCTTCTCGGTTCCAGCATGTATACATTACAACATATTTACATTTCTTTAGTTTAAGTAAATGTCACATTTACTTTAATACATAAATGTAAATAAGAAAGTACCCCCCATTTGGATTCAATAAAAATATCTAAAAAATCAAAATCCATAACAATAAGATAATAGAATTTTGGTTTTAGTACAAACTCGGGATTTAGCGATTTTACCATCCCCAAAATACAATTACTATTCTTGAAAAATTCATTAAAAATCATTTTAACAACAATGAATATTAGCTATCAAAATACCGAGAGATAATTTTTCAAAATAAAAACATTTTCTTATATGTCTTCTTATAATGCGCTAATCTTTCAGACTTAGAAAAATAACATTTTTCAAAATGAAAACATTTTCGTGATTGTGGACTTATAGTGTTTATATGTTTGTTTAGAACTTTGCATGATGATTGGTACTTGTTTGAGTTTGAGACTTTAAGTTTGAACTTTGATGATGTTTTTAGTTTAGAATTTGCATGATGAATGAATCAAATTTGATGTTGTTAGTTTAGAATTTGAAGATAATGAATCATTAATGATATGCATGTATTATTATTGATAATTTGATAGTTTTTTATGATTTTACAAGATTTTGAGTTTTTTTCTAGCAAGTGCACCTTGCTTCGCAAAGGCACGCCTCGCCTCGTGCGCCTCGTGCCTTAGACTCCAGGACCCTTTGCGCCTCGTGCCTTTCAGAACTATTCTCAAGCCTCAGTCACGGGTATTGGCACGCACAACATCACCCCTCCCTACTTTACCATTGTCATTTGTTTTCCACTTACCACAATGTTCCTTTAATTTGCTCTCTGTCAGTTAACTCACTCATAATCTTAATTGCTCTATAACATTTTTGTCTGATTTTGTTCTTGTGCAGGATCGGAGAACCGGACGGACGATTGGCATGGGGCTTGAGTCTCATGGCCTTTACTATCTATCTTTCCCTGCTTCTTCAGTGGCATGCACAACGACTACTTCCCCACTACAGGTCCATTGTCAGTGGGGGCACCCATCTCTTCCCAATCTCAAGAAAATGGTTCCCAATCTCTCTAATATTTCATCTTAGAGTGTGAGTCTTGTCAACTTGGGAAACATAGTCGTAGTTCTTTCCCAAGTACAGTCAATAAATGTGTTAATTCTCCTTTTTTAATAGTCCATTCAAATGTATGAGGTCCTACCCGTGTCAGTTCAATAGATGATTTTTCGTATTTTGTAACATTTATTGATGATTTCTCTCGCACTACATGGCTATATTTAATGAAAACACATTCAGAATTATTTTCATTATTCACTACATTTTGTGCTTAAATTAGAACTCAATTTAATTTGCCTATCCATGTTCTTAGTAGTGATAATGCTCTTGAATATTTCTCTCCCATTTAAATCTTATATGGTATCCAATGAGATCCTTCACCAAACTTCGTGTCCTGGAACCCCACAACAAAATAGGGTGGTTGAACGCAAGAATCGTCATTTAATTGAGACAGCCCGCACGCTTCTCCTTCATATGCATGTTTTGATTCAATATTGGCGTGATGTTGTCTTAGCTACATGTTACTTAATTAACAGAATGCCATCTTCTGTCCTTAATGACCAGATTCCTCATTCTGTTCTTTTTCCTTGGGTTGACTTATATTCTCTTCCCCCTCGTATCTTTGGGAGTACTTGCTTTGTTCACCATCTTGCCCCAGATCGTGATTAGTTATCCGCTCGTTCCGTCAAATGTGTATTTCTAGGTTATTCTCGCCTTCAGAAGGGGTATCGTTGCTACTCTCCTCAATTAACTCGATATTTTGTTTCAACGGATGTTACCTTCTTTGAGTCATCTTCTTATTTTCCCTCTTCGTCTAAGGTCTCCGAGCTTGTGTCTGCTGGCTTACCTTTGTCTGTTTTTTATCTTGACCTTTCATCATCTCTATCTCCACCGCCCTTTACCTCTCGTCTTGATCGCCCTGATCTTCAGGTCTATCAACAGCGTCCACAACCTGTGGCCCAACCAGCACCGCCTGTCCTCGCTAGCCCGAGGGAGCCGTCTCCTGACTCATCCTCTATGCAGATTAGTTCTTCCTCCTCTGGTCCGTCGCCTCTAGCTTCTGATCTTGACTTATCTATTACTCTTCGTAAAGGTACTCATCATTGCACCACTTTCCATCCCATTTCACATTTTGCTAGCCATGATTCTTTGTCCCTTGGATATTCTATTTTTGTTTCGTCTTTATCTTTTGTTTCTCTTCCTAAATCTGTTCCCGAAGCTCTTTCCCATCCAAGGTGGTGGCTATCTTACATTCCAACGGGATTTGGGACTTGGTATCTCTTCCCAAGGGTAAGTCTACTGTTGGTTGTTGTTGGGTTTACGCTGTTAAAGTTGGCCTTAACGGCCCGATTGATCGTCTTAAGGCTCGACTTGTTGCCAAAGGCTACACTCAGGTTTTTGGTCTTGATTATGGTGATATATTTTCTCCTGTTGCTAAGATCTCCTCTGTTCGCATTTTCTTGTCCCTTGTTGCTATGTTTCATTGGCCCCTTCATCAATTGAACATAAAAAATGCCTTCCTTCATGGCGATTTACAGGAAGAGGTGTACATGGAGCAACCTTCTGGCTTTGTTGCTTAGGGGGAATTTAGGCTAGTGTGTCGCCTTCAGAAATCTTTATATGGTTTAAAACAGCCTTCTCGAGCTTGGTTTGGTCGATTCAGTTCAGTTGTTCTTAAGTTTGGGTTAACTCAGAGTGAACCTGATCATTCTGTTTTTTATCGCTCTCAGTCTGACTGCCATATTCTTCTAGTGGCATATGTTGATAATATAGTACTTACAGGGGATGATGATGTTGGTATCACTGAATTGAAGGCACATCTTCACCAACAGTTTCAGACTAAGGATCTAGGTCTTTTGAAATATTTTTTGGGCATTGAGGTAGCTCGGTCAAAGCAAGGCATCTATATTTCTCAAATGAAGTATGCCTTGGATATGCTAGAGGAGACAAGATTGCTTGGATGTAACCCCACAGATACCCTTATGGATCCCAATATTAGGCTGTTACTGAGATATGGGAGCTTTTCTCTGATCCTGAGCATTACCGTCAACTAGTTGGAAAACTTAATTACCTCACAATCACTCATCCTGATATTTCATTTGTTGTGAGTATGGTAAGTCAGTTCTTGGATTCACTTGATGACAGCCACTGAGATGCAGTGATTCGTATTCTTCAACATATTAAGGTTGCCCCTAGTCGGGGTGTATTGTATCAAAATCATGGACATAGTCAGATTGTGAGATATACAGATGCTGATTGGGCAATATCACCTAGTGACAGGCGATCCACATCTGGATACTATGTATTTGTGGATGGAAACCTAGTTTCTTGGAAAAGTAAGAAGCAAACTATTGTCGCTAGATCCAGTGCAGAAGCTGAATATAGGGCAATGACCGTAAAAACATGTGAGCTAGTGGTGGTTGAAACAATTAATTGAGAAGTTAGGAATTACGCAGCTTAAATCTATGCAATTGGTTTATGACAACCAAATTGCAATGCATATTACTTCTAATCCTATGTTTCATGAGAGAACCAAGCATATTGAAATTAATTGTCTGTTTGTTAGAGAAAAGGTACTCTCTGGGGATATAGTTACAACATATGTAGGTTCTAACAATCAATTGGCCGATTTACTCACCAACTTGCTTAGAGGTTCTCGTGTGAATTATATTTGTATCAAATTGAGTATGCTCAATATATATGCTCCACCTTGAGGGAGAGTGTTAAATAAGATAAGGGGTATTAGTGTAATTAACTCTAAATACTTGTATGCATGTATATACTCTTGTATTGTATACTTGGAGAAATATATAAATTATTTTATTCACATAACACAAATGATATCCAACGCTTGTATACTGTGGTCTCTAATATCAAGAATCTCAAGCAAGAGACATCAATAGAATCTTATCCAGGGCAAGTTCGTGCACTCAAGCTAAAATTTGATACTCTTCTTCCTGTTACTACAACCCACACCGAATAGATTTCTCAAAGAGAGAAGTTTTGCATGGCTATTGCTCTCTCCAGATTGAAACCAAAATTTGACACCATTAGACATCAAATATTGACTAGCTCCACTAATCCTACCATGAAAGACTTTTTCAAAAAGTTGTTGAATGCATATGGTATGTTCTCTTCCTCTATTGTTGCCAGCTCTTCTACGCTTGTATCTCAGGCTTCCAACTTAGGAGGAAACAAAGTCTCTACTATTGTTCATTCAGTCAAATCTTCAACTCTTGTGTCTCAAGTTCCCAACTTAAGAGGAAACAGAGGACGTAGTAATCATTGCCCACGTCCATAGTGTACCTTTTGTCAAAAAATGGGTCATCTTGAGGAAAATTGTTGGAAGAAGCATTATTGACCAGCTATTCCTCTTGCATCTCGGACATCTTGGGCAGCCCACATTGCATAGAGTGCCCCTAATCTAGCATCAGGCCCTCCGACGATAACCATTCCTGCTACCAACTATGCGGCTTTCTTGAAATTCCAAGCGTCTCAACAATCTCCTAGTAATCCCATGGCTTGTGTTACTTAAAGCCCTTCTATTGGGTCTTGGATTTTGAACTCTGGTACCACCAATCACATGTGTAGTAATAAAGATCTTTTCTCTACCCTTACCTTCTCTGAACATTCACCCACAATCACCCTTACAGATGGCACCACAACACTAGTTAAAAGGATAGGGAAAACCTCTCCTACCTCTGCTTTCTCTTTAAATTTTGTCCTTTATGTCTCACGTAGTCCTTTTAATCTACTTTATGTTAGTCAGCTTACTAGAGAACTAGATTGTTCAGTAACCTTTACTTCCACTTCTGTATGTGTACAGGACCAGGGTACGAGGCTGACGATTGGCATCGGGCGTGAGTCACGAGGCCATTATCATCTTGCTAGGCCTAGTTCGTCGGTAGCCTGCACTAGTGCAACTTCCCCAAACCTTCTCCACTCTCATCTCGGTCATCCCAGCCTCTCCAAACTAAAGAAGTTGGTTCCTAGTTTGTCGTCATTATCCAATTTTAATTGTGAGTCATGTCAGCGTAGTAAACACGCTTGTAGTTCTTTTCCTAGTCACGTCCATAATAGGGTAGAGGCTTCATTTTCCCTTGTGCACTCTGATGTATGGGGGCCCAGTCAAGTCACCTCTACTTTAGAATTTTCATATTTCATTACTTTTATTGATGACTTTTCTCATTGTACTTGGTTGTTTCTCATGAAGAGGCAGTTCGAATTGTTTTCTATTTTCCAAACATTTACCGCTAAAATAAAAACACAATTTGGAGTTTCTATACGTGCTTTCTGTAGTGATAATGCCCCTGAATACTTTTCTCTCAATTTACTGCTTTCATGACTACTAATGACATCTTACATCAATCTTCATGTTCTTACACACTTCAACAAAATGGTATTGCTGAGCGTAAAAATTGCCATCTCATTGAAACTACACGGACACTACTTTTACATGCTAATCTTCCCACCAAATTTTAGGCAGATGTTCTTATTGCAAGTCATTTGATAAATCCCATGCCATCTTCAGTGTTATAGGACAAAATTCCTCATTCTCTTTTGTTCCCTACACAACCACTTTATTCTGTTCCCCTTCGTGTATTTGGATATACCTATTTTGTGCATTCTTTTCACCTGGATAGGATAAACTTATTGCCAAATCTCTCAAGTATATTTTTCTTAGCTACTCCTAGTTGCATAAAGACTGTAAGTGTTTCTCTCCTGAGTTGAACCGCTATCTTATGTCTATTAATGTCACCTTCTTTGAACAATAGTCTTTCTTCTCGGTTGCTCAGCCCGATTCACAGAGTCTTGACTAGGTATTGCCTATTACTTTTTCTTCTCTTTTGTTGCCCTATTTGAGTCCATTTGTCTCCTCTATGGACCCCCCACTACTATCTTCAAATTCATATTCCACGGATCCATCACTTCTTAAATATCATCGTCGTTCTCAACTTGTTACCGGCGCCAGCATTCCCTCAGAACAGGACTCTCCTGACTCACTCTCTCCGTTAGTAGTTTCTCCTGCCACAGATCCTAAGCCAAATAGCCTTCTTGTTGCTCTCTGTGAAGGTACAAGGTTTACTTGTAATCCACACCCTCTTTATAACTTTTTGTGCTATAACCATTTGTCACCTACTTATAGTGCCTTTGTTTTGAGTCGTTCCTCTGTTTCTATTCCTAAAACCACAGGTGAAGCCATGTCACATGCTGGTTGGCGTTAGGGTATGTTTGATGAGATTGAAGCCTTACATTCAAATGGTACTTGGGATTTGGTGCTTTTACTACCAAGAAAGAATTTTGTTGGTTGTCTGAAATGGGTCCCGATGGACAAGTGGATAGTCTTAAGGTCCGTTTGATTGCCAAAGGCATTACACAACTCTATGGGCTGAATTACAGTGATACCTTCTCTCTTGTTGCTAAAATAGCCTTTGTTCGCCGTTTTCTCTCTATGGCTACTATGCGTCATTGGCCGCTCTATCAGCCGGACATTAAAAATGTCTTTCTCCATGGTGATTTACAGGAAGAGGTTTATATGGAGCAACCACCTGATTTTGTTGCTTAGGAAGAGTCCAATGTAGTCTGCAAACTCAAGAAATCTCTCTATGATTTAAAACAATCTCGAAAAGCATAGTTCGGCAGGTTTAGTACTATGGTTCAAGCCTTTGGTCTTATCTGGAGTGAAGCTAATCATTCGGTTTTCTATCGACACTCCTCTTTTTTATGCATCTACCTTGTTGTTTATGTGGATGACATTGTTATCACAGGGAGTGATCAGATTAGCATACAGAAGTTGAAGAAACATCTACATTAGCACTTTCAAACCAAAGACCTAGGCAAACTCCGATATTTCTTAGATATTGAGGTTGCACAATCAAGAGATGGTATCTCAATTTCTTAGAGGAAGTATGCACTTGACATCTTAGAAGAAACTGGTATGGTGAACTGCAAACTGGTTGATAATCCAATGGACCCAAATGTCAAACTTTTGTCGGGACAGAGGGAGCTCCTTTCAAATCTTGGAAGGTATCTAAGACTGGTAGGCAAGTTAAACTATCTCACAATCACTCGTCCTAATATTGCTTTTGCAGAGAGTGTAACTAGTTAGTTTCTCAGTCCTCCATGTGCTTTTCACTGGGATGTTGGAATCCGGATTCTAAGATACATCAAAAGAGCACCAGGTAAAGGGCTACTCTATGAGGATAATGAACGCATACATATTTGTTGTTATGCAGATGCAGATTGGGCAGGATCACCTTCTGATCGTAGGTTAACCTCTGGGTATTGTGTTCTTATGGGAGAAAATCTAGTTTCTCGGAAAAGTAAGAAACAAAATGCAGTAACTAGATCCAATGCAGAGGCAGAGTATCGAGCTATAGCTAATGTAACTTGGAGCTTGTCTGGCTTAAGCAACTTCTACAGGAACTTAAGTTTTGTGAGATGTCTCCTATGAAGCTTGTTTGTGATAATCAGGTTGTCTTGTACATTGCTTCCAATCCAATCTTCCATGAACGAACCAAGCATATTGAAATCGACTGTCATTTTATTAGAGAGAAGTTGGTTAAAGGTGTTGTCATTACAAAGTTTGTTAACTCTAATAATCAACTTGCAGATGTCTTTACCAAGTCTCTAAAGGGTCATTAGATAGAATATATTTGTAACAAACTTTGTGCATATGATATCAATGCTCTAGCTTGAGGGGGAGTGTAGAGTTGTATATAAAATTGTTATTATATCATGACTTATGTCATAAGTTAGTATTATGTCATGGTTTATGTCATGATATATGCATATATAGGTGTACACTCTTTTAGTTGATAATAAGAGAAATTCCTCAAATATCTCTCTATATTCTCACAAGATCATTCAAACTAAACTTAAGTCCTGAATACAACAATATTGCTTAAACAATTTATTAACAAAGAAAGTAATCCCAAAATGAACATGAAAGGCCTACCAACCTCCAGTTTTTCGGACAACAGGTATTGAACCATATCTCATTGCTATCAATTGAGTTAGTCCACATGGCTCAAATATTGAAGGGACTAAGATGAAATCAGCACCAGCATATATCTAATAATATCAACAAAAAGTCAGTGACATGGAATCATATCACAAGTTGAGAGGTGAAGGGAAATTTATAAATGTCAACATAAAATCCATAAAAGAATACCAGATGAGAAAGAGGCTCATCATAAGTCAAACAAAGGCGTGCCCGGTCAGCATGTGAAGAATGCAACTGATTTGCCAAATCAACAAAATCATTCTGAATACGAGGATCTGGAGCAGAACCCAGCAATACAACCTGCAATGTTATGTTCCATCAGCATGAATAATGATTGCTGGTACAGCCTTTGCTTCTTAATTAAAATGGATTCAGCATTTTATATCTATATGGCATAATGTGTCTTGATCTTCAAATGCAGGTGAAAAAAGCCGCATGAGAGAACTATGACATGAGAAAATGATAGAGGGAGGTGGCATTATGTCTACATGGCAATGCATGCATGAGAAAGAGAGTGAGTGTGCACGTGTGTGCATAAGTGCCTGAGTGCATGCGTGTGCGAGAGAGAGAGACAGAGCAAATACATACAGAAGTCATGAAGTTCAAAATTTCCGAGTTTATGGAGAATGGATCTACGTCAAAGTACCAATTCTATCTCTAGATAAAATATTACCTTATTTATTGTTTTCAATTGAAAGAACAGAAACATCATTGATTACCTGACCATTGCGCTCAAGGGTACGCCTAATAGCATGCTTGATGAGGTGGATCCCTTTTTGATGAGTTAAGCGAGTAATAACCCCTACTAGAGGCAGATCATCCCTTTTCAAACCAAGTTTTTGCTGCAAGGCTTGCTTGGCAGCCCTTTTCCCTTCAACAACATTTTCTGCAGTGTAAGATACCTGCAACAAAATATCACAAGAATTATCCACAATGTATGGGAAGTGGAAAAAATTGTGCGATAGTTAATCTAAAAAATGCAATACCTTGGGAAGTGAAACAAAGAAAAGATTTTCAGCACCAATTCCAAACTTATATTCAAAAAGTATAGATTAGCCTAATCCATTTCACATGCTAGATGTGGGCAGCTAGTTCTCTGCATTCAGAAATATATATCACTAGGGAGATAACCCTGTGATAGCATGCCCATGGCCTATATTACAGCCTCTTATATAAATTGGTCAAGTACCCATGTTAGTGATGACTTGGCATCTGGGATAATATATGAAATATATGTTTCATATGATTAGATGAATATGATCTCCACAAATATTAGGAAAGGAACCCAACAATACATATCAAACTCTTTAAAAACTCCAGCTCAAAATGCAAGCATGTGACTGCATGTGCACAAATTAAACCCACACTTAACACACATGGAACAAGATACAAAATGAGAAACAAACAGGTAAACAAGTCTTAAGACCTCCTACAAGTGGAGCTCTAACCTGATGTTAACATTAGTTCCAAAAGCTCAATTTATTATGAAAGGGATTCAACAATATATATCAAGGGTCCTGACTATCAAAAGATGTATTCTATGCATAAAAGTTGTAAGCTAGTTTGCGAACACCATGTCACATTAAACAGATAAAAGAAAATAATTCAAAAGTTTAAAATTTATACAAGAGCCTGTGTCTTTAGACATGAGAACTAGGCAAAGCCTAGATGCTCCTAATAGTTGTTCATGGCTAGTCCTAATTAGTTAAATTAATTAAATTGTAAATTAACATGGTAACTTTTTCCCCAAATTGGAAATGCAAATTAAAGTGGATCAAAATGGACAGAAACAGAGAGAAGAGAGTAGGCAAAAGCATCTGAAGAAGAGAGAAGAAATTAAGACTACTATAGCACTTACTGGAATAAATTTATCATTATATGGGTCCCATATATCAGGGTCAATTCCATTTAATATACCATGGAACTTGTACAAGTGAGGAGCAATTGCAGGGTTTCCAGAAACCTCCTTTGAGTAAGTATTTGAGACCTGCACATGTACATGAATATGAACAAATCAACAATCCATCAAAATAAAGTGACCTAGCATCACAAGGAATGAAGTCTTGCCATTTTGTTCATGCTACTAACTTCTTAACAGCATGATAAACAATACAGAAAAGTAGAGAACTGCTGCCTATAACATAACAGAAACATCATTTAAGAAATTAAAAAAGTACTAACAGTTGTAGCCTTGTCTGAGTATGCCATTGCTTTGCTGATAAAGGATGCTCCAAATTCAAGGTTATGAATTGTAAAGACAACTTGAGTTTTACTAAGACCATAGTGCATATAATGATCTTTAAACAACCAAGCAACTGGAGCACTAGACCAATCATGACAATGAATGATATCCTGCCAAAGTTAAGAAACAAAGAAAGCAGTTAAAACAGGTTTTAGAAAGCAAAAAAGGCAACAGGACAAGATGTTACAGAAAACATTCCATACATTAATCTGTGCATGCCTCTCAAAATATGTTACTAAAGAACGGTGGTTCTTACCCAATGCCAAAGAAGAAAGTGCTTGCTTCTATCAGCTACAGAAGAAAAGAGAGAGAGAAACAAAAAAGGAAAAAATAAAGAAAGAAAGAAAGACTAGAAGAATGCATGGTAATACCAACAAAACCTATAACTTGAAATATAATTTATTTTCTAAGAAAAACCTATTTGGAGACTTCCATTCTGCATTTAAAAAATTCATTTTCACAGAATATGTATATGAAAATACATATGAAAGCATGCACTGCTTATTAAAACCCAAGATATCAACAGAAATATAAACAGTAACAGAGGAAACATGGCATCTGAGTTTTGTATTGCATATTTTCCCTGATTTCAACAAATAGGGAAGATGGAAATTTAGCTACTTGCCTTCTAAGCTTAGTACTTATGTCAACAAATATGCAACCAAATTTTTCCAAAACTAATTCGATAAAAGTAGAATAATAAAACTTACGGGATGAAATCCACTTTGGAGAAGAAATTCAAGAGCAGCATGGCAAAAGAAACCAAATCTCTCTGCATCATTTCGACAACCATATATACAACCTGTCCAAAAAAATCTACAGGAGAAAAGAAATTAATAAAATCTCAGTTATAACTTTTTCCATAGTTTAAACAGTGTTGAATTGTTAACTACCATCTCCTCTAAAAGAATAAGCTTGTAGATAGAGGCTTAATTTTATTTTTTACATTATCATTTTTACTCTCAACATGCCCTCTCATGTGTGGCTACTCTTTATTGCATAACTAGTGCAAACACGTGCAACAATTTAAATATCAAGTAAACCATGAGGTTCGAACTTAGGATCTTTTACCTACTCTGATATCATGTTGAATTGTTAACCACCATCTCATCTAAACTGTAAGTTATCTTTTATAATATCATTTTTACTCTCGGCAAATAGAATGCTGCAACTGAAATTCTGAGATAAGCTGCCAAACAATTAGGTAGAGAGGCTATGTCTGGAAGATTAATTAATCAGGTGTTTTTTTTTTTTTTTCTTTTGCTGAAAATCAAGTGTCTTGGTTGAGTTACAAGGAGATGTTCAGGGCCACTACGAACCGGTATGGAGGTCATTCTTTTTAACTGTAGTAAGAAATAAATAAATAAATAAAATGAAGAAAAAATGCCGAATCATGAAAGCAGAAGCTTCAAATGCTGTGCCACGTTTAATAGAAATATAGCTGATAGCATCAACTGATAACCTCAAATTTGTTGACACTTTTCACATGACAAATCATTTTTAAGTCTCTCGTGTTTTTATGAATCTTGAAATCATTTGTTAGTAGCATTGAAATAATTGCACACACTGGAATTATGTTTACCTCGGGTATAATAACTACTATCATATTTAGCATTGTATCATAACTTCTCTTGGTGTATAACTTGGTTCCCTTCTCTAAACTTCTTTTCTCTAAGGTTCACCACCTTAATTTGGCTTTTATTTCTATATACTTACCTTAAAAAAAATAATAATAAAAAATAACTTGGCAGCACAATATATGGACACAAATTTAGGGTAATGTACAACTCTAAAAAGAATGGAATAAGCATCCAAAGAAAGAATTTTACAAGATTTTCTGATCCTTTTCTTTGACATACTCGTCTTGGATTTGTAAATTTCTACATGAACGAGAATATATGGTGTACCCCCCCCCCCCCCCAAAAAAAAAAAAAGAGGAAAAAAAAACCCTCCACTTCAAGAATACATCCAAAGAGAAAACAAAATATAGGAAGTAGGAAGAAATTTATGGGGATTTTGTTAGAAGAAGGGAGAATGGAAAAGAAACTGATCCAGAAAAGAATTTTCTCAATTTAACTAAGGTAAACCCTTAATTCTACCAGGAACGGTCACCTACATGAATTCTAGCTCTCCAGTTATCTCTATAAGCCCATTATATTCCTATGTCATACCTAATGGTTTCCCACCAAATTTGATTTGATCTCTCTATCTCTATTGCTACAAACTTCTTCCATTCTATCCACTCACTTCAAACTGCATCTATTGGTCTAGGTAATCCCAACATAGGATGAAAAATTTTAAGGTTTGCTAAAGAATGAAATGTTGTCAACATGGTGAAAGTTTGTAGAGTTATAATGCCATCAAGATCACTGACAGCAGCCAAAATGAAGCATGGCCATTAGTGTCCGTCCCATCACCATACCAAGATGTCAAGACCTAGCTAAGAAAATATAGATAAGGTTGAGTTCTTTAGCAGAAGATAATGCCAAAAAATTTTCAATTTAAGCACGTGGACTCAAGCTTCTGGAAGGCATCAGAGGAGACCGAAGCATTACTGTCTTATAATAAAAGCATTCATTGCATTCTTGCAGTGCCCCAGAAAGACAACAAGCTAATGATTTCAACCTCAAGCCTCTTAAATACACTAGAAGGTGACCGAGGTATCAAAGACTATGAGAAAGGTCTCTCTAGATGCTGAAAAATCACCCAAGAAACTTCATTGATCAATTTAAGGAAGTACCATATTTTTAATTTTTGATAATGTCCAGCCTACAATTGAAGGTCTCATTCGTAGGATTAAAACCTTTGTATACAAAGTAATGTTTACTATGTATCCTTATGTTTTGATCCATTTTGAAGCCCTTGCTTTAGGCCTATAGTCTTTGGATGTTTATCCATGTTCCTAGGTATGCCCAATGATTGTATGTACATTTTGATCATTTATACATATTTACCAATTTGATAAAAAAAAAGTACCATATTTTTTATTAAACCATCACGTAAACCTCGCTATCTCAATGTAGATGGTGTTGCTCATGTAAACAAAGCAATCAAAGGTCTTTGGTGTATATGGTCCAAATCATATTATTTAATCATTGCTTGGGTAAATTGCACCTAGACCCCCTGTGGTTAGGGTCATTTGCAAGGAGACCCCTATAGTTTAAAAATGTCTCTAGAGGTTTTTATGACTTATTTTATTTGCTCAAACACCGCATCTAGAGAAATTTTCAAATCTCTGTAGTTTAAAAATATATTGGGATGTCCTTATGGCTTAATTTTTTTGCTCAAACACCTCATCCAAAGACATCTTTAAATTGACAGGAGGGATGTCTAAGCCAAAACAAGAAACCACAAGGAGCTCTATAGACATTTTTGAACCACAGGGGGTCTTTTTGCAAATGACCCAAACAATAGGGGTCTTGAGTCGAATTTACCCCTTATTTATCTTTAATAGGTGCTACTCTTTGCATCTAAGAAATGTTCCTAACATGTCTCATATAAAAAATCAGTCATCCACTTTAAAATTCTACATCTCAATTAAAAATATTTTGTAACTTAATTGCCAAACACTTTGTCAGATCTCAGGATCTGACCGGAAGTTCTTTCCAGAATTTAGGGAGAGAAGTGGCGAAAAGAAGAGAAATAAGAGAGAGAGAGAGAATTGAGATTGAATTAGGAGGGAAAGGACTTGTGGATTAATCTTCACACATCCCCATCCTCGTGAGCAGCTTCTTATTTATAGGAGTTGGTTACACTAGAGACCTCCTCTAACTACCTCTCTAGAATCTCCAAGTGGCCATGTGCCAAGTAGGCTGCCATGTGCCAAGTGGCTTATTACAGTTATACCAGTCTCCCTTATACCTTGCTACAGCATTCTAATTACACACCAGCCCTTGGGCTGTGACACTCCCCACTTCTTGAAATATTTCTTGTCCCCAAGAAATTAGAGAAAGCTGGCCACCCTGAGATAGCGTCGAAGGAGCTCCAAAAGGTATTCCCAGGTGGTGTTATCTGGATGTAGGTGCGTCCATTGGACTAGGACTTGAGTAATGGGCAAGGAATCTTTGTAAATGACTCGCCGATCTATCACTGCCTTAGGCTTGACTTCCATTACCGTATCATCATGTAGCTTTGGTAAATCCCTGCTAGCATTAATTGTAGTTCCCATTACCTTCTTGAGAAGAGACACATGAAAGACCGGATGTAACCCCACATCGTCAGGCAATTGCAACTTGTACGCTATGGTTCCGATCTTGGCCATTATTTTGAAGGGACCATAGTACTTGGGGCTAATTTTAGAGATAGGTCCCTTTTGGAATAAGTGTTGTTGGAATCGTTTTACCTTCAGAAATACTTCGTCACCCACCTCAAGGGTCCGATCAGTGTGATGCCTGTCAGCCCTCTGTTTCATCTTCTGTTGGGCCATGCTAAGTTCCGTCTTTATCACTTATAGAGCATCCTGTCGTGCCTATAGGTAGTGGTCAACCGATATGTCCACTGGAGTGTAGTGGATCACAGTAGGAATTATAGGAGGAGGATAGCTAAATAAAGCCTCAAATGGGGTTCTTTTATGGGTTGTATGGAAGTTGGTGTTATACCACCATTGAGCCAAGGATAACCAACGGCTCCAACTTTTGGGTTTTGTAAAACAGAGGCACCTAAGGTAAGTCTCCAAGCACTGGTTGACGCGTTCAGTTTGTCCATCGGTCTCCGGATGGTAAGCAGATGACATTTGTAGCCCTATCCCAAGCCCTTGACACAATGTTTTCCAAAATTGGCTTGAAAATATTTTATCACGATCTAAAACCATAGCCTTTGGTACACCATGAACTTTAAAGACTCCATCCATCAACTTCCTGGCCACTTCAGTAGTTGTGAAAGGGTAAGCAAGGAGAAGGAAGTGACTGAACTTAGTCAGTCTATCTACGACTACCAAGATGGTGTCAAACCCTTCGGACTTAGGTAGGGCCTCAATGAAATCCATCGAGATCTGTTCCCAAGCTTGGGAGGGAATCTCCAATGGTTGTAATAGGCCGGGATATGGGACTTGCTCATGCTTGCACTGCTGGCAAATGGGGCATTGCAGCACATACTGAATGGTGTCCTTCTTTAGGCCTGGTCAATAGAATAACTGTCTTACCCGACAATATGTGACATTTAGCCCCGAATGTCCCCCTATGGGTGAATCATGTAGTGCTTGCAAGATTCTGCCTCTCAGTTGATCTTCATTCCCTATGACCACTCGGCCTTGGTATTTCAGCAAACCTCCCTAGAAGGAGTATCCCGCATATCCTTGAGGGTGTACTGTCAGCCGGGCTATTTTGTCCTTAATCCATGTCGTGTTCTCATAGTTGTTAGTTATCTCCTGCACCAAATCCAGTACCAAAGCTGAAATGGCGTGGCAACTAACAGGTTCCACCTTCCTTGATAGTGCATCTACCACCAAGTTTTCCTTACCCCTTCTGTATTGGATGATATAGTCATATCCCATCAATTTAGTAATCCCTTTACATTGCAATTGGTTGTGTGCCCTTTGCTGAGACAAGAACTTCAAGCTTTCATGGTTTGTTCTTATGATGAACCGCCTGCCTTCTAGATAGTACCGCCACTTATCCATTACCACCAGTACAACCAGTAATTCTTTATCGTATATGCTGAGGCCTAAGTGCCTGGGTGAAAGGGTTTGGCTCAGATACGATACTGGTCTACCCTCTTGACTTATGACAGCTCCTATTCCCACGTCACAAGCATTCGTCTCCAACACAAATTCTTTCGAGAAATCTGGAAGGGCCAGTATCGGAGTTTGAGTCATGGCTGCCTTTAATGCTTCAAAAGCCTTATCTGCCTCACTACCCCAACGGAAATTATTCTTTTTAAGTAAAACTATCAAGGGTTTGCTCAGTACCCCATAGCCTCTGATGAATCGCCAATAATAGCCAGTGAGCCCTAAGAAACCCCTCAATTCCTTTAATGTTCTTCGTTTAGGCCAATTCTCCATAGTTGTCACCTTCTAGGGATCTATACTGACTCCCTGACCAGTGATTATATGGCCTAGATATTCCACTCTTGGCTCTGCAAAGGTGCATTTAGACTTCTTCACAAAGAGTTGATGACTTTTGAGGATTTCGAATACCTTTCTTAGGTGGGTTACATGCTGGTTTAGGCTAGGGCTGTAGATTAATATGTCATCAAAGAAGACCAGCACAAATTTTCGAAGATAGAGAGCAAAAATGTGGTTCATGAGAGCTTGGAAGGTGGCAGGGGCGTTAGTAAGACCAAAAGGCATTACCAAGAACTCATAGTGTCCTTGGTGTGTTCTAAAGGATATTTTATGGCAGTCATTTGGGTTCATTCTAATCTAGTGGTAACTAGAGGTGAGATCTAGCTTTGAAAAGATGGTTGCTCCTGTTAGTTCGTCTACGAGGTCCTCAATGATAGGAATGGGAAATTTGTTCTTGATGGTGAGTGTGTTTAGCTGCCAATAATCGACACAAAATCTTCATGATCCGTCTTTTTTCTTTACTAAGATGACTGGAGAAGCAAAGGGACTTTAGCTGGGTTGAATGAGGGATTTGTCCAGCATGTCTTTAATAAGTTTCTCAATTTCTGCCTTTTGGACAGGTGAGTAACGGTAGGCTCTTGGGTTAACTGGTTCAACATTGGGTTTGAGGTGGATGGAGTGGTCAAGAAATCGATGTAGGGGTAAGGTAGTAGGAATGGCAAACAAATCCTCAAACTCCATCAACAATGAGCGAATAGGGTCTAGAGAATGTACCTAAGTGTGGCTAAGATCAGTAGAGTGGATTGTAGGTTGGCCTTTTGTTCTTAGCATAACATTCCTACGGCCCTTCTCCAGGGCATATAAGGAATGTAGCTGTCCCACCGACGTTCCCCCTTGATCCAATAGTTTCTGTAATCTTTTGCCTGATACAGCCTTGCGCTCCCCTGTCTCTTGACACCCCTTCAAGGTAATTTTCTGGCCCCCCTTATCAAAGGTGATCTCTAGGGTGTTGAAGTCAAATACCAGAGGGCTTACCATCCTCATCCAATCCACACCCAACACAATGTGACATCCCCCAAGCCTGAGAATCCTCAAATCCACTGCAAACTCATGACCCCCCATCTTCCATTTGAATTCTCTGCACTTGTAGTGACTTACCATTTTGCTTCCATTTGCAATCATCACCGACAAAGGGGTAGTCTCCTGCATTTCACACTAGAGGGCAGAGGTTGATTCCTCATCAAGGAAACTGTGGGTGCTGCCGCTATCAATGAGCACTACCAGACTCCTCTTCCCTGCTATTCCCCTTACCTTCAATACTCTTCCCGATGCATGACCTTGCAATGCATGCATTGATATTTCCCCTCTTTCGTGTTCTTCCATCTCCGTCTCAGGTTCCTCCCCTCCATCCTGTTCCTTCTCTTCTTCCTAGTGGCCTTCCATAGTAAGCAACATTCGTTTGCATTGCTGTCCTGGGCCAAACTTCTCTCCACAATGAAAACATAGTCTCAGTTGTCGCTTCTGATCGAGGGTGAGATTCTTAGTCTGGTTTGGCGCGAACTGGGGTCTTCCTGCCACCCCATTCCTTTGCCATGGTGGATTGCTACCCTTACATGCAGTCCCAAACAAATTCTCCTCCCTACTCCCTTTAGGGGACAATCGATGTCTCCTGACAAAGGCGTCCAATGCCATCTCATGCAGGTAAGCTTGTTCAGCGGCTTGTTCCACCGAAGTAGCATAGAGCATCTTGACCGTGGGGCAGATTTGTTCATCCAACCCACTGATGAAACTGGATACGAAATAAGCTTCATATAAAGAGAGGTGAGTTAAGGATAACAGTGATCTCAGCTCCTCAAATTTCACCAAGTATTCCTCCACTAATCCCTTCTACTTAAGCTTATTGAATTCCTCTATGACGTTAGTCCCTGTCTTCTCCCCAAACTGATTGCATATGTCATTCACGAACCTTGGCCAACTCAGCTCCTCTTCCCCTGCTCCAATTCTGGAACCAGGCATTGGCCACATCATCCAAGTAAGTCATAGCCATATTCACCTTATCCCTCTCCACCACTCGATATTGGTAGAAGACCCTCTCACAACGTCTTACCCACCATCTAGGTCGATCGCGCTCAAACAGGGGAATGTCCATCTTCGGCCCTTGAGGATTGGAGTGGTTTATCCCCCTCCTCAATTCGTTGTATCGTCCTCTGTTTCCCCCCTGTCCCCTACCTCTACTGGGTCATTAGGCCCTTGCCTTGCTCGTGGTGTAGTCAGAATTGGCGCCGAGGAGGCCCTCGAGGGAAAATCAATCGGCAGACTGGCCTGGGGTTGCCTAGCAAAAATGCCCAAAGCAGCACTCACCTGTTGGCTTAGCTTCTGGCTTAACCCTGCGAATTCCTCCCTAATTCTGTTAATGGCCCGATCGAAGTTGGTCGCATACCCCGCAAATTCCAATCTAATTCCGCCCGCAACCCGATCCAAATTGACCGTGTATTTCGATCGACTCCTACTAATCTCCTCCTGGGTGTTCCGTATGCCTAATTCCATAATTTCTAGGCGATCCTCTACTTTTGCCTGGTTTTGGAGCAGCTCGACTTCCATGGCATCCAACCTCGCTTTCGCCTACTTTGCTCGTGTCCCGTCAGCCATTCTACCCTCTGATAGGTTGCTAGCTCTGATACCAAAATGTCAGATCTCGGGATCTGACCAGAAGTTCCTTCCAGAATTTAGGGGAGAGAAGTGGCGAAAAGAAGAGAAATGAGAGAGAGAGAGAATTGAGATTGAATTAGGAGGGAAAGGACTTGTGGATTAATCTTCACATCTCCCCATCCTCGTGAGCAGCTTCTTATTTATAGGAGTTGGTTACACTAGAAACTTCCTCTAACTACCTCCCTAGAATCTCCAAGTCATCATGTGCCAAGTAGGCTACCATGTGCCAAGTGGCTTATTACAGTTATACCAGTCTCCCTTATTCCCTGCTACACCATTCTAATTACATACCAGCCCTTGGGCTGTGACACACTTGGTACCATAAAAGAGAGATGGCATTGTAACTCCCCTAGGAAATTTGTCTTTTAATCTCATAGGTATGCAGTCACATGAAAAGAATGTGTTCTTCTAGCAGTCCACATCATACAGCACACATGCTTTCCTCTATTAGTTTATCCTACCTTACGTCCACAAGTTGCACCATTATTAACCTTTCCATCCTTTTGAATAGTTAAGTTTAGGTATTGAAGTGTCACGGCTTAAGCCTAACAATGGATTCTTCCAAATTTCATGTGAATTAGGAAGATACAAGAAGCAGAACAAAGAATTAAAGGGAGAGAGAGAGAGATTAGGAGGAGGAGATGAAAATTCTCATTAATCCCTCAATGCCCCAATCCGAGAGGATCAATGGGGTTTTATACAAGCAGCCAGAAGGGAGGATTCCCGCCAAGGCATCTTCTATAACCTTCTATTGTTATAACAACTAGCTTCTACACCCTTTTATGGTTGTAACCACTTGCAGGTAGCTACCCCTTAGATGTAACAAACATATAATAGAAAAAATTAAAGTGAAATTTAAAAATTACATGGCAAGTCACATGGCAATTCCCCCCCCCCCCGCCCCCGCTTACAAATTTATTGTCCTCAATAAATGCTGAGAAAGCTTGCAGACTAGGGGAACTACTTGAGCAGGTCAGGTAAGTACTCCTAGGTGTTGTTATTTGCATGGTTATTCTGCCATTTTGCAAAGGCTCGCAGATCGGGGGAACTGCTTGAGCAAGTTACGTAAGTACTCCCAAGTGTTGTTATTTGAATGGTTATTCTGCCATTTCACCAAAACTTGTATGAGTGGTGCCCCTTGTTTGTACACCACGTCTGTCTAATACAGCCTTAGGCTCCATAGCTCTATTAGCCTCCTTAGAAAGTAGGGGTAATGTAGTGTCACGCTTGGCCGTCTCCTATGGCTGCAATTTATAGCAATTTTAATTTCTTCTGCATTGCTGATATTTTTGTAATTTTTATTTCAATATTTCCTTATTACTTGTCTTGTTTAAACGACATTAGAATATTCCTTAAGCATGTGGATAGCTGGTTGTTTGTTGAAACGGTCGGGCTGAGAGAATCTGCCCTCGAGAGCCTATATATAGTCCGTTACACAACTATGCAAACTATGAATGAGAATTATTGATTTGTACTTCCCTCTATCGTTCTTCTCTACTCTCTCTTTTCTCTCTTTCCTCTCTCACTATCATCTCTATTCCTGCTTTGTTCTGAGCAATACAACCTCCGATCCTACTTGGATTGGAAGAAAGCCATTGTCACGCTTGGACTATGGCAACTTGGTATCAAAGCTCCAGTTCTCGGCCGAAGGTATTGAGTCAATGGTGGACGGTACTAGGATGAAGGGATTAGAGACGCAGCTGCAACAAGTCAGCTTGTCTCTGGTCAATTTTCACAATCAGGTCGATCAGTTAGAGTTGGGGGCTACGAGGGAGCATGAAGCGATTGTAGCATTAGATTGCAAGGTCAAGAGCTCCATGGAAGGATTGGAGAGCAAGCTGGATGGCTCCATTGCAAGGGTGCGAGAGGAATTAGGAGCTTAGCTACAACAATTTATGGTGATGTTTACCTGTCAGCATACGGTAAGACTATCACCTGACTTTCCTCCTAGAGGTAGAACTGAACCCATTCTAGGAGAGAATATGATGAACCAAAGAAATGACCACCGGGAAAATGAGATTGAACCAGAGGAGGAAATAGAAGGATTCATGAGAAGAAGAAGAGATGACCAAATTAATCATCATCCACCGAGGTTTCCTATGCCTCGAATGGAGATACCAACTTTTGAAGGAGTTAATCCTAGATGGTGGATAAGGAGATGTGAGAGGGTGTTTGAATGGTATAATATACCCGAAAGACAGAGGATAACATTAGCGTCAGCCTACTTCAACGAGGTGGTGGACGCTTGGTACCAAGGATGTGTAAGCGTGGGAAGGATTCACACTTGGGAAGAGTTCTCAGAAAAATTGAATGAACACTTCAGGGAAAGAAGCATGGTCGACATTGTAAAGGAGTTTAATAAACTAAAGCAGACTGAGAGTGTGGAATCCTACTAGAAACGGTTTGAGGAGCTTAAGTAACTTATGATCCACCATAATCCTCACCTTTCTGAAGCTTATTTTGTGTCTAGTTATTTAAGCGGATTGAATGATGAATTGAGACCAATGGTAAAAGTGTTGAGGCCCAGAACTGTCGAGCAAGCTTCAGAGCACGCGGCTACAAGAGATGGTGGTTGAAGCTCTAGTGAAGAAACAGAAGCAACAACAGAAGAGCATGGGATTTGGGTCGTTTTCTCTCGGAGGTAGAAATCCCAATAAAGAGGTGGTCAGGGAGAGTGTTGGAACAAAAAATGTAGTTGGGGGAGGTTTTTCATCCTATGGTGGTAGATTAGGAGATCAAATGAGACTTGCTGGATTGTGTTATAGCTATGGGAACAAGTATTTCCCTGGACATCAATGTAAGAGGCAAATTTTGTTGCTAGAAGGAGATGAAGAAGGGGTACACGAAGTTGAAGAAGAAAGTGAAGAAGAAGAGTGTGAAGGGGGACACGATGGAGAGATTTCCATACATGCACTCAAAGGAGTCCATAACAACAAAATAATTAAGGTCAAAGGAAAGGTAAAGGATTGCAGCCTAATGATTTTGATAGATAGTGGAAGCACCCACAGCTTCCTTGACTGGGAGACTCAAGTGCAAGTTAGCTAGTACACAACCACTAAGTATAACTGTTGCCAACAGAAAGAAGGTAATAAGCAAGTCAACTTGCAAGGGATTCTGTTGGGAGATGCAGGGAGAGCCATTTGAGGCTGATTTGAGACTCTTGGGCCTAGGGGGTTGTGATGTTGTTTTGGGAGTAGATTGGATGAAAGAAGTTAGTCCTATTAGTTTTGATTTTAATATGATGGAAGTCTCCTTTGAGAAGGGGGGAAGAAGTTGACTCTAACTGGAGGAAAAGAAACAAGAGTATGTAAGATGATAACCAGAAAAAGGCTCAAGAAGGTGATCAAGAACAAATGGGTGCGATTAACACAATTGTTTTCAATTGTGTCAGTAGATGAGGCACCAAACAGTACCAAGGCAGGTGAGACCTATTTCAGCATCAATACCCCAGATTCCACTGCTGGACAAGTACAAAACTCTGCTCAACTTGATAAATTGTTGAGTGAATTTAATGATTTATTCCAAGAACCAAAAGCCCTACCCCCTACCCGAGAATTTGACCATGCCATTAACCTTAAGCCCAATTTAGAGCCTGTTAATGTGAGATCTTACAGATACCCACCAATTCAAAAATCTGTCACAGAAACCATGGTTAGGAAAATGTTGCAACAGTCAATCATTAAACCCAGCCATAGCCCTTTTGCTTCACCTGCTTTATTGATAAAAAAAAATGATGGTTCATGGCATTTTTGTGTGGACTATCGCCAACTTAACGCCATGACTATCAAGAACAAGTTCCCTATACCTTTGGTGGCAAAACCTTTTGGATGAACTAAACCAAGCCAAATTCTTTTCTAAACTTAACCTTCGTTTGGGTTATCATCAAATTAGGATGAAACCCGAAGACACTCCTAAAACGGCCTTTAGAACCCATCATGGGCATTTTGAGTTTCTAGTGATGCCATTTGGGCTCACCAATGCCCCAACCACTTTTCAATCACTAATGAACCAAATCTTTGAGCCTCACCTAAGAAAGTTTATATTAGTTTTCTTCGATGACATTTTTTTCTATAGCCCATCCTTTGAAACTCACCTAAAACACCTCAAAACCACTTTTGAGATCCTTAAGTCCAATCAGCTCTATATCAAGAGATCCAAATGTGCTTTTAATCAAAACCAAGTGGAGTACCTAGGGCATGTGATATCGGGAAACGGGGTCAGCACCGATCCTAGCAAGGTGGAGGCAATGTTGAATTGGCCAAAACCCAAGTCAGTCAAAGCTTTAAGAGGGTTCTTGGGCCTCACCAGTTACTACCGCAGGTTTGTCAAGGGATGTGGGGTTATTAGTAAGCCCTTAACAGGGCTGTTGAAGAAGAAAGGGTTTAATTGGGGTGAGGAAGCTAACATAGCCTCTGAAAGAGTAAAGGAAGCAGTGAGTAGAGTACCCATTTTGGGGTTGCCTGATTTTGGCAAGCAGTTTGTATTAGAGACTAATGCTTGTGCAACCGGTATTGGGGTAGTGTTAATGCAAGAAGGTCGACCCCTAGCCTTTCTTAGCCATGCACTAGGTCCAAAACATGTGGGATTAAGCATTTATGAGAAAGAGTTCTTGGTTATGTTAATGGTCGTTGATAAGTGGAGGCATAACTTCAAGGGAGGGAGGTTTATAATTAAAACCGACCATGAAAGCTTGAAATTTTTGTTGCAACAAAAATTACACACTCAGTTGCAAAAGAAAGGGATGTCCAAGCTTATGGGGTTGGACTACGTGATTCAGTATAGGAAAGGGAAAGAAAATGTGGCTACTGATGCCTTGTCTAGGTGTTATGAAGTTGGGGAAGTGGCCCTCATAACTACTGTAATTCCTGAGTGATGCAAGGAAATTATAGACAGCTATGAAGGGGATGCAAAGATCAAGTAAGTACTGGAAAGAGTTGCTACAGGCAGTAAGGGTAAGGATGGATATAGTTTAAGTGGAGGAGTTCTAAGATACCATGGAAGAGTAGTTGTGGGTGATGATGATGATCTCAAGAAGAGAATACTACGATCTCTCCACAAGTCAGCCTTAGGAGGGCATTCAGGGGCACAAAACACTTACCTAAGGGTTAAACAATTGTTTTATTGGACGGGTCTTAAAACAGAGGTGAAGAAGTTTGTCATGGTCTTTGAGGTGTGCAAACGATGCAAAAGTGAGACAGTGGCCTATCCAAGGCTCTTACAGCCCTTATCGATTCCAGACCAAGCTTAGGAAAGCATCTCTATGGATTTCATTGAAGGGTTGTCGAAATCTGAGGGAAGGGATAGCATCTTGGTAGTTGTTGATGGGCTCACTAAGTTCGCATACTTCATAGGGTTGACTCACCCTTTTATAGCCCAAAATGTGGCCCGAGTATTTTTAGACCAGGTGGTTTAAGGTGCACGAGATTCCAAAGACCATTATTTCAAACTGAGATAAGGCCTTTACCAGTCTGCTATGGCGGGAGCTCATGAAAGCCTTGGGGGCGAGGTTGAACATGTCCACGGCATATCACCCTAAAACAGATGGCCAAACCGAGAGGGTGAACCAAAGCTTAGAAACTTATCTGAGGTGCATGAGCTTTCTACACCCTAAAGAGTGGCATAAATGGCTGCCTATGGCACAGTGGTGGTACAACTCTACCCACCACTCATCACTCAAAATGTCATCGTTTGAGACTTTTTTTGGTTACCTACCTCCCTTGTTACCCGCTGTAGGGAACTACTCAACAGTGGCTAAAGTGAAAGACTATTTGCAACAAAGAAAAAGGATGTTACAGCAGTTGAAAAAGGAGTTGGCATTGGCTCAAAACAGGATGAAGCAATTCTCTGATCGCAGAAGAAGTGACAGAGAGTTCAATGTGGGCGAAGAAGTATACTTAAGGTTGAGATACCCCCATCTTAAGTCCATTTCTTCAGGGCCTATATCCAAACTTAGCCTAAAGTACTTTGGACCTTTCCCTATAATTGCTAAGGTTGGCCAGGTGGCTTACCGACTGAAACGTCCTGAGGAGTCTCGCATCCATCCTGTATCCCATGTCTCACTATTGAAGAAGTCAACGGGAGCACAGTTGGTAAGTCCTACATTACCACAAATGCCTAAAGAGATCAGGAGGGTGGTGGAGCCAGAGGTGATATTAGACCAAAGGGTCATCTACAAGCAAGGGGCACCTATTATACAAGTGTTGGTCAAGTGGCAGGGTGCTGGTGAAAAAGATTGTACATGGGAGTATCATCCAAAGTTGCTAAAACAGTTTCCCAGATCAGCTAGCCTCCTCAGTCTTTCTTGAGGACAAGAAAGAGCTAACGAAGGGGGAAATGTCACGCTTGGCCGTCTCCTATGGCTGCAATTTACTGCAATTTTAATTTCTTTTGCATTGCTGATATTTATGTAATTTTTATTTCAATATTTCCGTTATTACTTGTCTTGTTTAAACGACATTAGAATATTCCTTAGGCATGTGGACAGCTAGCTATTTGTTGCAACGGCCGGGCTAAGAGAATCTACCCTTGGGCAGCCTATATATAGTCCATTACACGACTATGCAAACTATGAATGAGAATTTTTTATTTCTACTTCCCTCTATCGTTCTTCTCTACTCTCTCGTTTCTCTCTTTCCTCTCTCACTATCATCTCTGTTCTTGCTCTGTTCTGAGCAATACAACCATCGATCCTACTCGGATTGGAAGAAAGTAATTGTCACGCTTGGGCTGTGGCATGTAGGACTCACTGATTGTGTCCCCATAGATTTCTTCAAAAGAGAAATGTGGAACACATGGTGGATTTGTGAATTCTCAGGCAACTATAGGCAAAAATTTTGCCTTTGAAAAATTTTTGCCCAATGGTAGGTATTTTGAATTCTAGAATGTCCCCCTAAGGGTGACTCATGTAGGGCCTATAGGATCTTCCTCTTGAGTGCCTCATTGTTTCCAATCACAGGTCTGCCTTGGTACCTTATCATTCCTCCAACCAAAGCATACCCATCCCTTTCATTAGAACCCACTGCCAATTGCTCCAACAACTCCTTCACCTTCTCATCCCCCTCATAGTAGGCCATTACTTCTTGGCACCACTTAGGAACTATAGTGGTTATAGTTGTTGAGCTTCCCTCCTCGTGGCAGCTTGAAAGGGCATTTTGGATGTTTACTTATGTTATGTTATGTGCTACTTTAAGGTACGTGGATGTATGGATTAACTTTTGCTATGATAGATGTTAAAACCTAGATATATGGTTTGGTTCGTGCCTTGATGCTATTTACTATCGACTCTTTGAATGGTACGGTATATTTTACTCTTGTGTTCATCATTCATCGATGGGTTGAATAAATGGAGTATGTGCTTATTGCTTTTAATTCCCTAATGATATTGTTTATATCATCTTAAGGGGGAGCATGTGTAAAAGAAAGATTGATGTAAGTGTCTCTAAAACTCAACTCTTTTTGTAGTTGGTTTAAGAGGGAGTTCCTCTTAAGGAGAAGCATGGTAAGTATTTTCTCTTATTTCATTTTTAAGTGTTGGTTTACGGGGGAGTAAATTTTGAATCGAATTTTGAAATCAAACCTTTTTGATTTATGACAAAAAAGGGGAGATACGACTTGAAATTGATTTTCAAATGGAAATAGGTTTTTTCATTATCAAAAAGGGGGAGAATGAAATTTTACTCTTGTGATGGTTTTGATGATGAAAAACAAATGATTTTATACCCCAAGTCAAGTTTATATTTTTCCACTCAAATCAAATTCAAGTTCGTTGTTGAATTAAAATCAAATCAAATGAAGCATGATGTTCTATATATATATATATATATATATCTTAAATGGAAATTTGCTAAAACATGCACTACGATTTAACAGAATCTCCTAAATGATTTTCAAAAATTAGTTTTGAACCGTTGGATAAAATAGAACAAAAGCTTTCAAAATAGAGCAAAAATTTTTCAAAAGCAAAAGACCATCTGTTGATTGGTTCTAAGAACCTGTCATCCGTTTTAGCATTTTAGACCAAACTGTCGACAAATTTCTTATAAACTGTTAATCGTTTTGGTTGATATGCTTCTAGTTGTCGACCATTCGCCATAGAGCTGTCAATTGGAAAAATACTTGTTCTTGATGGATTACAATTTTCCTAGCATCTATCAACCGTTCTATTATAATTTGTCGACCGACAGAATGCTTGCATAAGAAGGTGTCGATAGTTCTTCATAGATTGTCGATTGATTTTCAAATTTAAGCTAACTTGTTGACCGATTCCTTGAATCTGTTGACCGTTTCTATTGTAGAGACTTCCAACGGCTAGTTTGTCAAGTACTCTATTGCGGCTATCTACCACCAATGGCAATATTTTTGAAATCCCTCGCCAAGCACTATAAATAAAGGTCTTGTGGATCATTCAAGACATCAAAGTGATTCTATTACAAGCTTACAAGTGCCTCATATTTTTGTGCTCAATTGTTCTGCTCACTTTTCTCTCAAAAAGACTTTGATTATCATTTGTATCATTTTGCTTAAGCCCTGTGTATATCTTGAGAGATATTGTAACTAAGAGTATATACTCTTATATCCTCTCTTCTTGTATCATTCTCAGTTTTCCTAGCTTGCATTGCTAGAAGGCTTACTTGCTTGAGTTGGAGGTTTGTAATTTCCTATCTTAGTGCTAGAGGGCCTACTTGAGTTTACGTAGGAGGTTTAGTGGATTGCTTCAAAATCCTTAGTAATGAGCTAAGTGAGTGGATTAGACTTGGTTTAAACCGAACCACTATAAATTGTTTCTCTCTCTCTCTATTGCTTTTATTTTTTATTTCATTATTCCAAGCATTTCTCAAAATCATCCTAAATTGCATTAAAATCTCATTGTTCAACAAAAAGGAGTTCAAGTTCGATCAAGTTTTAAAATAACCCAATTCACCCCTCTCTTGGGTTGTGGTGCCACTACTATACAATTATATCACTTGGACCACCCAAACTCTTCGCCTCCGACCTTTCCTTAACCAACTCCATGTTATAGCTCTTGCCTCCCTAGGATGTTGTTCCCAAAATGACTCCCCTCGGTTGTTGCCTTTGCTTCCTCATTAGAGCCTCCACCACCATCTGCTATAACCTGGCACTCTAGGCTACTTGCTCCACCGTTTGGGGGTGCAACATTTTGACCATTGGTTGAAGCTCATCACTCAGACCACTCACAAAGTTGGACACAAAATAGACCTCTGATAGGTGAGGATTGTGATTGATCATGAGTGATCTTAGTTCCTCAAACCTAAGCTAAGAGGCCCTCACTTCCCCACACTACCTGAGTTTGTTAAATTCCTCTATCACATCCATCATACTCCTCTCACCGAATCGTTCACAAAGTTTTTCAACAAACTCCTCCCAAGTACAATCTCCTTTTACTCTAGACCACCCTTGAAACCAGGCATCCCCTGTATCGTTAAAGTATGCCGTGGCTAAGGCTACCCTCTGCCCTTCGACTATGTTATACCAATTAAACAACCGTTCACATTTTCTTAACCACCATTTAGGATTGATCCCTTCAAACATTGGGATCTCCATCCGAGGCATAGGAAACCCCGATTGATTGTGGATGGCATGGCCCTCTCGTCTCCTATCCATTATTGCCTCTCCTTCCTCCCCCAGATCCACATTAATTTTAGAGGTCCCAATCATACAGGTGTTCATCCTATGCCCACATAAGATAGAATCTGTTCTCTCCCTAGGAGGAAAGTCGTGAGAAATTCTTATTGAGTTTTGGCGAGTGAACATCACCATTAACTGCTACAGTCGGTCCCTAAATTGTACTCCCATCTCCTCCTGAATCTGTGAAGTGGCCCCATCTAACCTCCATTCCAATCCTTCCATGAAACTATCGAACTTGCAATCCACAACCATGATCGCCTCATGATTCCAAGTAGATCCAATCTCCAATAGGTAGGTTCTGTTTTGGAATTCTATCATAGTCAAGCTGAATTGTTGCAATTATGACTAAGTTTTTCATACGAGTCCCTTCTGCCATTGATCTTGATCCTCAGGGATTATGACCGAGAATCGAGCTCTAATACCAAAATTGTCATGGCTTAAGCTTGACAATGGATTCTTCCTAATTCGATGTGAATTAGCAAGATACAAGAAGCAGAATAGAGAAGTAGAACAAAGAATTAAGGGGAAAGAGAGAGAGAGAGAGAAAAAGAGAGAAGGAGAGAGAGATTAGGAGGAGATGAAAATTCTCATTAATTCCTCAATGCCCCAATCTAAGAGGATCAATGGGGTTTTATACAAGCTGCCGAAAGGGAGGATTCCTGCCAAGGCATCTTCTATAACCTTCTATTGTTATGACAACCAACTTCTACACCCTTCTATGGTTTTAACCACTTGCACGTGGCTACCCCTTAGATGTAACAAGCATATAACAGCAAAAATTAAAGCAAAATTTAAAATTCACATGACATGAAGTTCCCCCATGTCATGACCCTAAGGTTTAGCTAGGGTCTTAGAAGTAATTGGAAGGAATTTGGGGAAGAAACAGAGAAGAATTGAAGGGGGAGATTGAACAGAATTAGGGAGAGAAGAGATGGAACAGTGGAGAACGAGAGAGAGAGAGAAATTGGAATTTCAATTATCATTCAACATGTCAATCCCCTCCATTTATAGCAGCCTTATATAGGCCTATTTGTCTCCTGCCTTGTACATGCATCCATGTCCTCCTAACTAATTGCTAAAATATCCAAAACAAACTATTCTACCCTATTACAATAATACCCCTTTATTGCTCATAGGGTCATGACAATTCCCCCCTCCTTAAAATAGTTCTTGTCCCCAAGAACTTGCAGCAAGTAGTCATTGCTTCATCCAATTCCCGCCTTTGCTATCTGATCTATCTTTCTTTCTCCTTCTAGACCTTTTCTTCTTCCTCGTTCTGAAGTGTCCAAGATCAACTCCAAGCCTAAGTTGCCCCACTTCCATAGGAGAAACTTCATTGAATGCAAGCCCCATACAACCAGCTCCTCCTATAGCTGTCCAATCAATTTCAGTCTTCCATGGAAAAACATGCTCAGCCACACCTGGACTAATATGGTTAGTAGTTGGAACTTGGAGTCTAAAGGAAGAGTTAACTGTATCCATGGCTTCCTTGGATAGTTCATCCCTATCCCATACAAGTAAGTAAGTTAAGCAAGTATCCCTAGTTGCAGTTATTACATTTCCATCCAACCCACTGCCATGTTCTATTGCAAAATTACTAGCAACATCCTAGAAATGTAGCAATAAGAAATTGCTGACTTGTCTTAGATACTTAGATGAGGGTTGCTTGTGAGCTTCAAAACTAGGTGTTGCCACAACCCCAATTCTAGCAATCGGTTCCTCTGTCAATACAGTAGCCAAAAACATGAATTTTCCCGTTGGAGCAAGAACCACTAGAGCAGTTGTAGTTCCATTCCTTACTACCAAATTTTTGACTTCTTCAATTATCTCTCTCAGGTTCCCACCAATTATCAGTTGTTCCTAAAATTCCTTACCCAATCCACACATCTTCAAAATGTTAGAAGATGTTTCCACTGGGGATACAAGCTCAATCATGCCATTTCCAGTGATAGTAAGGGACTCAATCTTCCTTGCCAACCAAAACCAGCCTTGATATTGCAGCTTACCAACCGGAATTTGAACAATTGCAACAGCAGGAAACTCCTTTCCCAGAGTTGTTTCCTGATCATTGTCGTACACCCCATACTTATGTTCCCCACTTTCCTTTTCTAGCCTTTCAGCAGGTGCTTCCTAAGGTACTATTTCTTCTTCTAACTCGTCAATCACTGCAGCTGAATCCCTCTACAATTCTAGAGATTCCTTGGTGTCTCGTCATTCCTGACAACTGATTGAATGCCTCAAGCATCTCTTGTTTCGGACTTCTAATATTATCATCTGGATCATCCTCATCAACAACCTCATTTCCAAAGGAATCAGAGTACTCCTTTAATTCTTCTTTTGTCCAAACACCCTAAACCAAGCCCTCGTACTTTCTATTGTTGCTGCCAGCACTATCCTGACAGCCACCATCCTTGTCAATTCCACCGAAACCAATATCCTTCTTCCACTCCACTCCAAGGAATTTCTCCTTGTTAAAACTTCTGTGATAATCATCAAAGTATTCCACAAAAAAGTTGTAATGATACTTCTTAATAACTATCATTGCAAACTCTTGCAGCTTCTCGTGTATCATAAGGCCAAATTCCTTGCTCATATCATGTATCCCATTGCTTGTTCCTTTGTCCCTGTTGCTGCCAACTGAAAATACAACCTTCTTTGGTTGCCATTGAGGTTCCATTCTAGCTGAAAATGAAGCATTCTTCTGCTACAATTGAGGGCTCATCTGCTTCATGTATGCACTACTCCCAATGGCCTCACGAGCAGGTCATCCCCCTAAAAATGCAGCACCGTCCTGCTACGACTGAGACCCTAATGTCCTCGTGCGTGCACTACTCCTCCTGGCCGAAATCTCACTGGCTGAAGAGAAATAGGCTAAGAAACCGCAACTCTTTCCATCAGAAATCCCCACACTTCCCTTCTGTAACTGTCTCACCCAATCTCCTCTAAAATTGATCCAATAAGTGGCAAATTGCAGCCATTGTTATGCTTCAAGGTCAAGTCTATTGTAGCAGTGGAAGAAGTCGCACAATTATAGCGACTTGATCGGCCTTCTAGAGTCCTTTAGATCGCCATCAGAAGTGAAGATCAATCGCTACCGTGGTCACCTTCACAACCGAGATAGCCGTAGTCGAAGAATTAATCTCGATCTCTTGCTACTCCCATTTTCTGTAATCTCCTTCAATTTTCGACAGTCAAGATCCGTGCATCAGAATCAATTGGCCAAGTTGTCTTCCAATTCCAAGCCTTGAATATCAACCGATCTCACCTCCTTGTGCGCCGGACTCAATTTCTCCTTGTGCATTAGAATCAATTCTGAGATTCAACTAGGGATCTCTTGGTTACTCCTTTGTCTTGAACGCCCAATTCATCGGAATAATCGTAATTGCACTAGAAGAAGAAATCGAAGGCTAAGGTTCTACTCCAAGAGTCGCCCCTACCTCGTTTTCTCGTTTGCGCACTCTGATTATTGCCTACACCTCCTTTCGTTGGAAATCACTGCTCCAAGAATCAAACAACCTTCCAGATCGTCGAAATTCCACCAGATCACCGAAGTTACCCCACTGGAATCATGTAGGCTGCTCGCCTTCCTTGAGTGACTGAGAAGCAACCAACGAAATTTTGCAAAATTGAGAATTCGATGGCTGTAGTAGCTTATGACTTGGCTTCCAAATCCACTGAAGCTGCGTCCCCTTCCACTTCAAGCAATACTCATTGAAATTCGTGGCTGAACGTCAATGGCCGATTTCATCTTCAAGACTTGAACACACTTTCAGAATTCTCAAGCCGAGGGCCACTCCTCCGTTGGACTCACGGGAAGCTAAATTCACCTGCAAAATTGAATACAGACTATCGATCCCCTATGGACTTGGTTGCACTACATTGCTGTTATAAATCGCCCATCCTCTTCTATTGCACCACTTTGATCTGCCTTCATATTCGGAATCGCAACTGCCTATCCATTGAGTTCTTAAACTCACTGAGTCTGTTGAATCACCAGACCATGGACTATAATAACTGAAATTGATTGCACTAGCCTTCAAACCGAATCAACTACAGCCAAGGATTGACTACTTTAATACCATTTGTCATGACCCTAAGGTTTAGCTAGGGTCTTAGAAGTAATTGGAAGGAATTTGGAGAAGAAACAGAGAAGAATTGAAGGGGGAGATTGAAAGGAATTAGGGAGAGAAGGGATGGAACAGTGGAGAACAAGAGAGAGAGAGAGAAATTGGAATTTCAATTATCATTCAACATGCCAATCCCCTTCATTTACAACAACCTTATATAGGCCTATTTGTCTCCTAACAGCCTTGCACATGCAGCCATGTGCTCCTAACTAATTGCTAAAATATTCAAAACAAACTATTTTACCCTATTACAATAATACCCCTTTATTGCTCATAAGATCATGACACCCTACTACTTCAACCTATGAGTTGTCCACCCCTTGCTCTTCATTGTTAACTATCAAGCAGTTCCATTCTACTTATTAACGTCCTGAGTCCCAACCTTTCAAGCCTCAACCTCAGATTCTGAGGCCAAATTCCTTTTGGAATTGCAAAGGCTGTTCGAGTAAAGATATAGGCTTGATCCGAGTTAATCGAAGGTGCTCTAGCCAAGCAGTGGAGCCCCTCAAGGGACTTGAGGGTTAGTGGGGATGACACATGCCCCCATCTAGAGGCTGACATGTGATGCAACAAGGCCACTGTCTCATCAAATATAAGAACACAATGTGGCATTCCAAGGACATCTCTAAACTGGAAAAAGGTTTGTAATTCGTTGAATGAGGAAGCCTTGGGATTAGGAGGGTAGGTTTGTTCAATAAAGTCTTACCTGGTAAGTGGCAGAGAAGATTAGAGAGACAAATTATTGGCAATAGAGAAAATGGTGGTTGAAAAGTTGGTAGGTTGATCTACAGGGCAAGCCAGGGCTACTACTAACCATGGAAAGGGGGCTTGGAAAGGCATAACTCGAGTTTGGAAAGATCTATTCCATAACATCTGTTATAAAGTCAAGGAAGGAACTAGGGTAAAATTTTAGCACCATGGATGGTGTGGGCATGGACCCCCAATGAGGTATTTTCATATTTTTACAGTGTGTTTGGAACAGAGACATTTCTATTAAGGATTCTTACACCAGGCCTCCAAAAGGCATTGTTTGGTAACTGCAGTTTAGAAAACCTCCAGGACTGTAAATTAGAATCCATGATTGCTCATTTGAGGCTGCTTCCATGACCTACAAATCACAAAGGAGCAATCTTACTGTTGCTTGGTACGAACACATTTTTGGGAGGATCAGAACATTGTGGTATTTTGGCTAGCAAAAAGAGGGATTTTTACTGTTTGATCTTTTTATATTCCAGTATGTGATAAGAGGAGAGGTAGGCTTCCCTGGGAAATCAGTATAGAGGTCTAGAGTGCACTGAGGATAGCATTCAGCATCCTTTGTGCAGAAAGGACAGAATCATCAGATAACATTCTCTTCGATTGCTAGGTGGCACGTCATATGTGAGCCTTGTTTTCAAGTTGTTTGTAGTCAACTGGGTCAGATAATAGCCACAATGATTGACTTCCTGCATTATTGGGCATTCAATTGTCCAATAAGCCTCTTGTCAAACAAGTGAGGGACATCACTCCCTTATGTGTGGTTTTGGAGTATTTGGAGAAAGAAGAGAACTTCTGAGAGTGTGGAAGCCCTGCCCACATTTCCTTAAGAGCACACTTCTCATTTCCCTCTTTTTGTGGTTAAATGATGATTCTTTTTTGTGTATCCTCCTTTAGCTTATTCTTTTTCTGATTTTAAATTGTAGATTCTTAACCTTATAGGTCTTATGCCCCCTTATGGCCATTTTAAGTTAATATTACATTCTTATTTTTCGTTGGAAAAAAGAAGTCATTAGATATTGTTGGAGAGTCCTAGCTACTAAGGAGTTCATTAGAGAGAAGAAGTTGTAGCTGATAAGAAGACATGCAGTGAATGGAGCCTGATCGGATGATGATAAGAGATCAAATACAGTGAAGATAAGTTCTTAAAAATCAGGATAAATAATAGAAGTAGAGATAGTTGTTATCTTAACTCGTTTGTATCCTAAAATCTGTTGTATATTATCTCCTAAATGGTAGGACTAGATAGCATAGAAACCTGTATCAGTAGAGTTCCTATCTTTGAATCAAAGTACTGAGTTTATTCATCTCAATACTTGACCAAATTTCCAGGTTCCCTGCTTAGGGACCAACTATGTTCAGATATACTCATCCCACCACCAAAATTCCTTACAAGATAGACCATTCCAACTTCACTTTCCAAGAACGTTCCCAAGAATGTTAACTATTCTCTTTAATGCCCATCTTTTTCCACATTACACCCATCTTGTCTGACAAGCATATGTTAATTCTTCAAATATTTCACCTATTTGCATCCCTTTCAAATTCCACCACCTGGTACTAAGGTGTTTATTGTCTTAGTCATTAAAATTCTTTTATATCACATCTAGAACAGTTGGGCACTGTTGTGTAGCTGAACTCTCACCTAAAATAAGCTGCATGATTTGCAATTTGCATTTTAGCCCATCTATTACAATAGCAATTTTAATAAATAATTATTTGTAGGGTCATAAAGGCATCACAAAATCTACCATATCCTCCTCATTGCAAAGAATCATATATGAACACCCATAACCAAAAATAATATAACATAAAGAATACAGTCAGACAGTACCAGGAAATTATCCATTGGGACAGAGATTAAGGACCTACCTATTTTGAGGCTCCAAAAAGTATACGGGCAGGCCCTCCACGTTCCCAGTCCAGACTTTTATTTCAGTCCCACCCCAGGAAAAGCTTTTCAAAAAATGGAAGTCTCTCACCTGTCCCCAAAACATGTATATTATGTAACAACAGACATCTAACTTGCAGAAAAGTTCAATTAAAATGTAAAAAAAAAAAAAAAAAGGAAGAAGAATAACAAAACATGCAAGGACAAAAAAATAAACAGTAAACACCATTCCAGGAGTATGTTAATAAGAATCCAAGTACCCAGAGATCAACTAACAAATCTATCTTTCTTCTTCTTTATAACACTTCCACATATTTACAACATATTTTTCTAATTATTTCTGTATTTATCAACTTTGGGGTAGGAAAATGAGAAATTAGACAAGACTTCCTTTTCTATTCCAATTTTCTGCAGTTCTAAATGAATGGTTCAGCTTTCCTTTTCTATTTAAATTTTATGAGAGAAAATAGAAAATAAGAAAAGAAAGAAGCCAGAGACAGTAACATAGAACAAAGACAGTGCCTCCACATCAAGTTATTAGTAACCCTGTAGAGGGAGATTTTCTGCTTGTTCTTTGTTAAAATGTTGTCTAGAGTATAGTTTAATAAGATTAGTTATAACAGTAAATTTGAGGGTCATTGAAGATTTTAGATAGAAGTTGTAACCCAAACTGTAATAGTAAAAGTTATGGGGGTTAAACTGTAAATATTTTAAAGTCTTCATTGGGATATCCGCCCACTATTATAAATAGAGGGCAAGGGGTAGCACTTGATGCAGAGTGTTCTAAGTTTTTGTTTCTGTGGAGTGCTTTGTGTATTCTCTGAGAGAAAGGTTGTGTGAGTAGAATATAACTTTGTAACCTTGGAGAGAATAATGTGGGTGTACTCGGCCAAGGAAGCATTGTTGTTCTGATCGGTTTCTGAATAAATCAAGAATGCTCTTGGGGTGTTTGAAGGCTGGATGTAGGGTTGCTTTAAGCAATCCGAACCAGGATATATCTTGCGCCTATTGTTTGGTTTGTGGTTTGATTGTTTTCTAGTTTTCATTCATTTAAATTATGTTCTTGTTTTTTGTTTATTGTTTCTATTGGTTGGATTGATTTCGAGTGAGGAGTTGAGAGAATTGGCATTAGGAAACATTGATTGAGTTGTCAAAAGAGCTCCTAATCATAACAGAATGGTATCAGAGCCAAGAACTCATTCAAGATTTGCCAAGAACCCTAGAAATCTTTAGTTTTAATCCCTGTTATGGCTTCTGCACCCTCTTTCGCTAGATATGACATATAAGAGAAATTTGATGGGTCAAATGATTTCAGTCTATGAAAAATTAAGATGAGGGCGCTGTTGGGAAACTTGGGATTAGAAGAAGCCTTAGAGGCAGAAAAGAAATTGCCCGAGAATGCCACTGAAGAACTGAAAAAGGATTTCAGTAAGTGTAGGAAAGAAATCAACAAGAGGACCTATAATACTCTAATTCTAAGTTTAGGAGATAAAGTCCTTACGGAAGTTTCAAGAATGGAAACGCCTGAGGCTTTATGGTGTAAATTAGAGTGTCTTTATATGACAAAAACCTTGTCAAATAGGTTGTATTTAAAGGCAATGTTTTTTACATTTAAAATGCAAGAAAGGCAGAAACTAAATAATCACATGGATGAGTTTAATAAACTATGTCTTGACTTAGAAAACATAGATATTAACTATGATGAGGAAGATAAAGCCCTTGTATTATTGCATTCTTTGCCAAGCCAAGAACATATGAAACCTTTGTTGATATATTAAAACATGGTAGGGAAAAATTATCCCTAGAAGATGTTTTCGGAGCATTAAACTCTAAGGAGTTGCAACAGAAATTAGAAGGAACAGGTTTCGTTGGTAATGTTTTGACAGCAAGAAGCAGACCTGAGAAAAGAGAATTTAAATCTAAGGGCAAGTCTAGGTCCAAGTCTAGAAATGATAGGAAACCAATCAAGTGTTTTCACTGCCATGAGGAGGGCCATATCAAGAGAAACTGCCCAAACAAGAAGAAAGAAACCCAGGAGAAAACCATCCCCGAATGTTCAAACACCATGTGTGATTTTGGCTATGAGAGTGCGGATATCCTATAGTCTTTCTAGGTATGCAATAAAAAAATAGCATAGGTCCTAGGGTTAGGGTGTAATTCTCATAGGAAAAGGGTATTTACCCATAGAGACATGGAGGGGGAAATGGTTTGTCTAGGCAACAACTAAGGTCAAGAGAATTGGAGATGTGAGAATAGGATGCATGTTGGAGCTGTTCCAGATTATTAGAAACTGTAAAATATGTTCCTGTTTTAATAAGAAAGCCTAATGTCCTTAGGAATAATTAGATAGTGAGAATCGGAGTCCTAAGAGTTGCTAGGATCTCTTAGAGAGATGGAAGCAACCCTCAAGAGTAGAGGTTATGCGGTGCATGCTTGCAGGTTTTGTGGATAAGGCAACCGCTAAGGATAGCCTATGATAAGTTAGGTTAGGGAATTTCTTGAGGATGGCTCACAATGGTGAGCAACAACTAGGAAAGGTATCTAAGGCTAGGGATATTAGGGGAGGGGAAAATTTGCAGGTGTATAAGAATAGAAACCATGTAGTTTGACTAGGTCTCCAGATGTAGAAGTCTCCAAAATCAGTAAATCCCATTAGAAATCAGTTTCTAGGATGTTTTGGGAACCTATCTAGGCCTTGTCTCGTGGTGGAGCGAGGTGAAGTGTATCTAGTGAAGATGGTGTGTCCTTAAGGAATTCTCAAGCATATATGAGCTTGCTGGAATTGAATTTAAGCTTGCTGGAAATTGCTTCTGGTGTGAAGGGTTAGGTGTGTGGAGTTGTGTAATAGGTATACCTAGGTCTCCAAAAGCTAGGGTTCTTACCTATGAGGGAAAACTTTACTAATAGGACTTGGAATTAGTTAATTCCAAGGCCAAGGGATGGAATTTCGAATGCTGGCCAGCAAGGAGAATCCTTTGGGATGTCCTAAACTACCCTATGAACCAGGGTATAGCAATAGGGAAATCTGAAAAAAAATTTGTCATAATTCATTGTGTAAGCTTGGGCTGGATTGTGAGAGGGAGGAAGCTAGTGTTCAAGATAAGCTTTGGCAATTACAATGAGGGTCCTTGTGAACAGTGAGGGGAAAAGGGTGTGTGCAAGTGTTGTCTTGTATGGAGTAGCCCATGTTGATCAAAATCTGGATTAAGCAAGGAAAGGGAAATAGAATCATCTTGTAGATAATGAGCAAGGGAATAGAAGGTCTAGTGTTGCCTAGGATGGGTAAAAGATAGAACCACAAGTAATCTACCAGTGAGGTATGGAATGTTGGGTTTAAGGAGTCTTATGCACTGTTTTTGAGTGTTAAGGAATAGGCCAGAAAATAGAATCTATCTATAGAAGAGGGATGCACCCTTGTCCAAATGAATGGCATGGAGCCATGAAAATTTGGGGAGAAAAATTAAACTTTGACTTAAATGGAATATCCCATAGGTTAAAGAGGTGGAGTGTTGTTGTAGTGTCTATTTGTAAATTAAGGAAGTGTCGGGAAATCGAAAAAGTCTAGGGAAATGGCAGACATAGCCATTGGTTATAGCAACACATGAAGGCTTAATTTTGGGTCAAATAGGTGTCACTAATCAGCCAGTATCCTGATAAAACTCTACTCAAAAATTGATTGAACTTTCACTCAAAAACAGTAGGAATTCCTCACTTACAGTACCTTCAACAATGGATGTAGCAAAAACAATGAAAGAAAAAACCAAATAAGCCTATTCGAGAGGGCCTCTCTCTCCCACGACTTCTCTAACAGAATTTTCTCCCTCTCTCTCCTTCTCTTCTCCCTTATATACTTACTCCACCCACTCTTTCCAGCCACATGCTAGAATATTCTCTTCTAACTAACTTGTGACTTTTTTAGCCTTGGGTCAATTTACTTGGTTGCCCCCCCCCTTCTGGTCCCCCCCCCCCACCCCTTTTCCCCTCCTTCTTCTCCTCTAATACATTTGTTTAATGGGAGTCCTAACAACACTCCCGCCCATAAGTTGCACCTTATCCTCAAGGTGAAATTCTGGAAATTAAAGAAGAATTTGATGGTATGGCTCCCAGGTTGCTTCCAATGGGGGCAGCCCCTTCCATTGAATAAGGACATCAAGGTTCCTTAGATTTTCCTTTGTGCCTGGCCTTATTCCCAACAGAAATTCCGGAGACACTTTCATTTCCAGTTCAGCTGAAAGTTGATCAGGGATTTCGAGGGTTTCCCTAATTGCTCCTTCCGCCTTGCGTAGCTACGACACATGGAACACGGGATGGATAGCACTAGAAAAGGGTAAGGACAGCTTGTAGGCCACATTCCCGATCCTCTTCTCCACTGGAAAAGGCCCACAGAACCTACGTGATAACTTCTCATTCAATCTCTTTACCAATCTCTTTTGTCGATAGGGCCGAATTTTTACATAAACCATATCTCCCACATCAAATCGCACATCTCGCCACTTCCTATCAGCTAACTCTTTCATCCGAGCTTGAGCCTTCAACAGTTGGGACTTTAATTCATCAAGAATGGAGTCTCGCTCCAACAGCTGTTGTTCGATTGCTGAAACTGTTTTAGTACCCCTCTCAAATCTCAATAATGGGGGAGGTTCACGCCCATATACAATCTGGAACGGAGTTAATTTTGAGGCTATATGAAATGAAGTATTGTACCAATATTCAGCCCACGACAACCAGCTGCACCACGTTGTAGGTTTGGACGAGTAGAAACAGCAAAGATAAGTCTCCAACATGCGGTTTAGGACCTCCGTTTGACCATCGGACTGTGGGTGGTAGGAGCTGCTCCCTGTTCAATTTAGTGCCCTGCAATCGAAACAACTCTTCCCAAAAATGACTAACAAAAATTTTATCCCTATCAGAGACAATTGAGTTTGGAACCCCATGTAACCTGACAACTTCTTTCACAAAAATCCCTGCTATGCTTGCTGCTGTGAATGGGTGTTTTACAGCAAGGAAATGTCCATATTTGCTTAACCGATCAACCACCACCAATATTGTATCTTTCCCCCCTGACCTTGGCAACCCTTCAATGAAATCCATAGACATATCCTCCCAGATTTGGCTTGGAATTGGAAGCGGCTGCAGCAACCCACTCGGTGATAATGCTTCGTATTTATTTTGTTGGCACACAGGGCAATCACAAACATACTGTTGAATATCCCTCTTCATTCCCACCCAAATCACATTCGAAGAGATCCTTTTAAAGGTCTTGAGAACCCCAGAGTGGCCTCCAATCCGACCATCATGCCCCTCCTTCAATATTAAAGGAATCAAGGTGGAGCCTTTAGATAGATACAGCTTCCCTTTGAACAGCAAGTGCCCATCCGACAAGGTAAAACCTGGCTTTCGAGTGAGATCAGCCTTCACCTCCTTAACTATTAGTTGGAGTGTCACATCCTCCTCCACCTCCTTCTTAAGTTGGTCAAGTTGCACCACTCGAGGAACGATGAGAGTCAATAATGAAACGGAAGATTGGAGACATGAAAGGGCATCCGCTGCCCGGTTCTCCAACCCAGGTCAGTATTGAATCTCACACTCATATCCCATCAACTTTATGACCCATTTTTGACACTCCGAACTGATCTCCCTTTGTTCCATTAAAAACTTTAAGCTTCATTGATCTGTCCGAATAACAAATTTCCTCCCAATCAAATAATGTCTCCACTTTCTCACCGCAAATACCATGGTCATCAGCTCTCTCTCATACACAGATCTTTGTCGACCTTTGGGATTTAGGGAATGGCTGAAAAAGCTATAGGTCACTGCTCCTGCATCAAAATAGCCCCGAACCCATGCCCGGATGCATCAGTTTCTACCACAAACCCTTTGGAAAAATCTGGTAAGGCCAACACCGGCAATTGGGTCATCACTCCTTTAAGAGATTGAAAGGCATGTTCTGAAAATTCATCCCAAAAAAAATTCCCCTTCCGAAGGCGGTCAGTCAATGGCCATGCTAGCTTCCCATAATTCTTCACAAACCTCCTATAATACCCCGTAAGGCCCAAGAATCCCCAAAGCTCTCGTAAGGACTTAGGACTAGGCCAATCCACGACTGCCTTAATTTTTGAATCATCCACAGCCACCCCTTCGTGAGAAATGACGTGTCCCAAGTACTCAATCTTCCGCTGCCCAAACTGACACTTCTTCGCATTGGCATACAGCTGATGCACTGCTAACAGCCCCAAAACGCACTTCAAATGTTCCTTGTGCTCAGCCATATCCTTGCTATAAACCAAAATGTCATAAAAAAAAACCAAAACAAATTGCCTCAGCTGTTCCTTAAAGATCTCATTCATCAAGGATTGGAATGTGGCGGGGGCATTGGTTAACCCAAACGGCATAACTAAAAATTCATAATGTCCTTCATGTGTGCGAAAAGCAGTCTTAGGAATGTCCTTAGGACTGATTCGTATTTAATGATATCCCGATTTTAAGTCCAACTTGGAAAAAACAACAGCCCCATTCAATTCATCCAACAATTCTTCAATAATTGGAATGAGAAATCTATCAGGAATCGTTACCTTGTTTAAAGCTCGGTAGTCAACGCAAAATCTCAAGCCCCCATCCTTCTTCTTAACTAGCAACATCGGGCTGGAAAATGGACTGACACTAGGCCGGATCAGCCCTGCTGCCAACATCTCCTTAACCAGCCTCTCGATCTCATTTTTTTGAAAGTGGGGATAACGATAAGGTCGAACATTCACTGGTGGTACACCCGATTGCAGTGTAATCACATGGTCTCGCTTCCGATACGGGGGTAGACCCCCTGGCTCCCCAAACACATGTTTGAACTCCTTGAGCAGCTTTTGCAAGCTGTCTGGAACTGCCCCTCCAGCCTTGTTTTCAGCAGCAATCAAGCTGCCCAATTCAAGTAACACCCCTTCCCCATTTTCCCTGAATGCCTTCATCATTGATTGCAAGGTTACCAAGGTCTTACTAAGGCTGGGATCCCCATGCAATGTCACAGTAGCCCCCCCTGCCTTAAATCTCATCACCAATGAGCCCCAATCAACTTGTGTCTCCCCTAAAGAAGCCAACCACTTCATTCCGAGGATCACATCTGAACTCCCTAGCTCCAATGGCAGAAAATCCTCCACTATTTCCATATTCTGCAGCCTTAAGACCACCCCCTTACACACCCCCGCCCCTTGAACAGCCATACCCGACCCCATAATCACCCCATAACCTTTTGTCTGTGTCCTGGTCAGCCCTAAATTCTGCACTAATTCAGCTGCTATAAAGTTATGGGAAGCCCCACTATCAATTAAAACCACCACCTCTTGTCCCCCCACTTCCCGTTTACTTTCATGGTTTACGGAGGGGTTAATCCCACTACCGAGTTAAGGGATAGCTCCACCACCTCCCTTAATTTGACCTGGTCTCCCCCTTCCCCTGATTCATCCCTTGTTTTAGTCTCCTGCACATCTTCTTCTTCTTCATCCCTTTCCTCCTCATAAATCACCATTACTTGCAACTCCCTATTCTTGCATTTATGACCCACCGAATACTTATCGTCACAACGGAAACATAACCCCTTCGCCCGTTTGGCCTGCAACTCACTCTCACTCAACTTCTTGAAAGGAGGAGTGCTCCACTTACCTACGGCTGATGGCTGATGTGAGGCAGCAGTGCTGGTTGTCGCCCACTTCGGCTGAAGACTTGTTGTCGGAATGGAAGGGGCTGATACCCGAGTTGGGTTTGATCCCAAGTAACCCCCACGGACCACCCAATTCCTCTCCTCAATCCGTTGGGCCAACTCCATCATCTGCTCCAATCCATTCGGTCGCAATACCCTCATCTCCGCCCGGATGTCCGTCCTCAGGCCATTTATAAAGTGACCCTCAAGGAACGCGTCTGGCAGCTCTTCAAGGGACGAAGCCAACGTTTCAAAGCAGAGGCGATAGTCCTTGACGGACCCGGTCTGCCTGAGCGCGAGGAACCTCTCCTCCGTTGTGCCTTCTTGAGTCGATCGAAATCAACTTACCAGTAGCGCCTTGAGCTCTTCCCAACTCCTCACTCGCCGTCGCCTTTGCTCCCATTGAAACCAGGCGAGCGCGGCCCCTTCAAAACAGAGCACGGCCGAGTCTAGTTTCTCTGGGTCGGCCAAACGATTCACAGCGAAGTAACGCTCCTCCCTAAAGACCCACCCATCAAGGTCGTCTCCCTCAAATAGGGGCATCTCCAAACGTCGGCCCCTAGTCTCCAGCCTTCCGAAGCCTTCAGTCACATCGCCTTCGTCTCTGGCCCGTTCTCTCACCCCCAACGTCTCGTCCATGGTAAAAGAAGAACCCATGGGTACATTGTCTTCTCCTCGTTTCCCCTTCCTATCCTTCTCCTGCGACTCCCACTTCTCTATCAATAAGTTGAATTGGTCCAGCATCATCGTCATGTTCTTCTCTATGTTATGCACCTTCTGGAATTCATTTCTCATAGAATCCAACCCGACTTGCAATCCCTCCATTCGTCCTTCTATCTACTGTTGATAATTCTCCAGCCTCCCCTCTAACTCGCCCACTCTCTCAGAAATGGATATCCCCATGAATCAGGGCTCTGATACCAAATGATAAAACTCTACTCAAAAACAGTAAGAATTCCTCACTTACAGTACCTTCAACAATGGATGTAGCAAAAACAATGAAAGAAAAAACCAAATAGGCCTATTCGAGAGGGCCTCTCTCTCCCACAACTTCTCTAACAAAATTTTCTCCCTCTCTCTCCTTCTCTTCTCCCTTATATACTTACTCCACCCACTCTTTCCAGCCACATGCTAGAATATTCTCTTCTAACTTGTGACTTTTTTAGCCTTGGGTCAATTTACTTGGTTCCCCCCCCCCCTTGTGGTCCCCCCTCACCCCTTTTCCCCTCCTTCTTTCTCCTCTTATACGTTTGTTTAATAGGAGTCCTAACATATCCATGGAAAATTAAGAGAGAAATTGGTCTTATAAAGTAGCCCAAGGGATTAGAGGTTAGAGGGAAAGGTAAGCAAGGTTTATTGCTTAGAAGGTCTCTCTATGAGTTTAAGTAATTCCTAAGCCAAAATATTATAAGAATTGGAGTCTCTTATGATGGTCCAAGGGGTTAAAAATGAGTGCATGGAAAAGCTGTGTGTATTCTAATGGTATGCCTAGTACATTGAGAGGCAGTTTTATTGGTATTTTTCTCCTAATAGAACTCTCAAAGTGTAGCCGAGTGTTTAGATCAGTGTTTGAGAGTGTGGGAGAAAGGATAAGCTGGAAATCTAAGGCATAGAGATTGAAATAGAAATGAACAGCTTGAGGCAGCCTAGGTCTCCTAAACATAAGCATATCTTAGTAGGCTGATAGTTAGAAGAGTCTTAAGAGAGTTGAGCAGTTCTTTAAGTTTGAAACAAACATAAGAGAAAGATAGTGGTAAAGCTTAAGAGGCCGGATATGGGAGCTAGGAGTAAGTCTAGCAGTGATAAGGCCTATTCGGGTGGGGTACATTGTTGTTTTGATGTTGTATAAAAGTTTGAAACCTTTGGGATTAAGAAATAACATTAAATATGGATTTGGTTTATGGTGGAGTGTTCTAAGACCACCATGGAGAGACCAATAATATTGGTGTTAGGAATGTGTTTATTAGGAAAACCCCTTGAGGAGGTAGATGATTCTAATTAGAGTTGCATACATAGGATATGCAACTGGAAGTATTGTCTAAAGGTGATCCATTTGTGAAATATACAGCATTGTTTTTGATATTCTTAATGTTTGTTATGTTTTTCAAGTGATCAGGTTTATGCAGCAGGTTGTATAAGAGCAAGATGAGAGCAAGACAAGTTCATCTATTGGAAGGCCAAGGCTTTGATGGATGAAGGTTGAAGTATACTCAAGACAATGGTGGAGATTTGTTAAAATGTTGTCTAGAGTATAGGTTAATAAGATCAATTATAGCAGTGTATTTGAGGGTCATTAAAGATTTTAGATAGAAGTGGCAACCCAAATTGTAATTAGTAAAATTTATGGGGGTTAAACTGTAAATATTCTAAAGTCTTCATTGGGATATCCGCCCACTATTATAAATAGAGGGCAAGGGGTAGCAATTGATGCAGTGTGTTCTAATTTTTTGTTTCTGTCGAGTGTTTTGTGTATTTTCTAAGAGAAAGGTTGTGTGAGTAAAATATAGCTTTGTAATCTTGGAGAGAATAATGTGGGTGTATTCGGCCAAGGAAGCACTGTTGTTATGATCGGTTTCTGAATAAATCAAGACTGCTTTTGGGGTGTTTGAAAGCTGGATGTAGGGTTGCTTTAAGCAATCCGAACCAGGATATCTCTTGCGCCTATTGTTTGGTTTGTGGTTTGATTGTTTTCTAGTTTTCATTCATTTAAATTCTGTTCTTGTTTTCTGTTTATTGTTTCTATTGGTTGGATTGATTTCGGGTGAGGAGTTGAGAGAATTGGCATTAGGAAACATTGATTGAGTTGTCAGAAGAGCTCCTAATCACAACATTCTTCTTCCCTTCTTTTTATTTTTTATTTTTGGGTTGCTTGGGTAGGTTTTTTTTTTGGTGGTGGTTCGGGGGGGGGGGGGGGGGGTTGTCAAACTAGAAAGAAATCAGTGACATGACCCTAGGGTTTAGCTAGGGTCTTGGAAAGAATTTGGATAAGAATTAGAGCAAGGAAGAGCAGAAAAGGAGGGAAAGGATGAACAGAACAGAATTGAGGGAGAGAGAGAAAAGTCGTGGGAGAATATTGAGAGAAGGAATTGAGATTCAAATCATTCATTGAGTTCCTTTCTCTAACTACTCAAGCCTATTTATATGCTTACAATTGAATATGCTAACAACAACAACATAAAATGCAACTAATAAGGAAAACACATGACATGTATTACTAATATATCCTTGGGGTTCCTTGGGGTCATGACAATCAGGTACCCTATATGAATGCATACTTCTTGTGCATAGCAGTTTCAGCACTTTGTGGATTATACTTCATCCCTCGGCCAAAAGAAAACAATAGAAACCAATAATAGAGGCAAGAAACCTAGAAAATCATGATGAATAGTTAATACTATTATAAATGATCCTCAAGGCCTTAGTAAGCCAAATAGCATATTTAACCCTATTGGGACAATCTTAGAAGGCATAAAACCTAATGCTGTATGAAAAATTTCAATTTTCCCCAGTTGAGGAACCAACCAATAATCAACTAGTCATCTTTACATCCAGCACTAAGTTAATATATTGCAAAGCACCATGCTATATACTGAAATTTCTAAAACATAAAAAATCAAAACCAAAACATAATCATCATCATCACAAGCCTTAATCCCACTAGGTGGGGTCAGCTATATGAATTCTAGTTCTCCAATCATCTTTATCCATGGCCATATCTCTTGTAAATCCATTTTATTCCATGTCTTGCCAAAGAGTTTCCTACCAAGTGTTCTTTGGTCTTCCTCTGCCTCTCTTGTTACAAATGTCTTTTATTCAATTCCACTCATCTCATTATGTGTCCATTTATCTTCTTCTCACATGTCTAAACCATCTTAATGATGTCTTATGCATCTTATCTTCACTAGCACCACTCCAATCTTAATACAAAGAATTTGATTTCTAATTTTTTTTTTCTTATATGGTTGCACATCCACCCTAACATTCTCATCTCAATCATGCTCATTTTGCTCATATTGGCAAGCTTAATTGCCAACATATCGTGTCATACAGCAAAAATGATATTATAGCGGCCTTAAAAGAATTTTATTATCACATAAAATCTTGGATGCACTTCTCCACCTTTAACCATCATGACTTAGTTTTATGAGTAACATCGTCAATAATCTACCTTTAGATTATAATTTATCCAAATTATCTACTGATCTTTTCTAGGAATCCTAATCCTGTGTCATTAAATCAGTGCATGTAAGGTAGCAGTGACAACAAATGCTTAAAATTTTAACCATCAGCTATTAGTTCCAATGGTAAACTCTTACCAATTCCAGAGAAGCATAGGGTACAAGTTGAGACCACAACATGATTATCCACGAATGAGTCAGAAGGTAACAATAACAACATATCATGCCTTAATCCTATGTCTGTTAATGAACTCTAGCTGACATGAATTAGAAGATAATGATTAAAAAAGGAGTTTCAGAACATGTTATAACACATCCAACAAAAAAGTGCAACGAATGTCCTAATTCAATTTTTTCATTTTATATGTATATCCTATTGAAGTCAAATATTTTTTTATTGGGATTACATGACTTCCTAAAATACCAGACTCTAAAGAGGAAAACAGGAAAACTCACAATCAAATCAACTTGAGGGCCAACCAGCATAACTGGCAAAGACCTTGGACATTGTATTAAAACTCGCAATTGAAGCCCATTTCATTGATTGAATGGAGTATCAGTAAATTTGTGAGTCACTGATGCTTCAGAAAGCCTGCCAGTGGAGGGAGTGGAGCTAATCTAGAGTATTACATATATCGCATAGCATGTTTTGAAAGTAAACTCCATGAATAAGTAACAAGGAGATAGTCCTGAGAAGAGATGGCTATACAACCACATATTACCAATGTAGATTGCATCTCTATGTCAACATACACAAGAAATAACAGATGAAGACTACAGCAACAGCAAACTTACATTGCTAAGGTTTAAACAATCATACTTTGGAAGGATGATGTCAACATTATGGTTCAAATCTTGAACAGCACGAGAAAGACTAGTGACAACATCACCAAGGCCTCCAACCTGCAAAATAATTGGACATAACATGAGAAGAAAGAAGGAACAGTGAAGAAGGGGATTTAATCGAACAAGAAAGGATGAATAAATGGCGTGAGTAGATCATAAATAGATTTGGCAAATGCTTCACAAGTGCAACAATTCATAAGTATCATTTTGTAACAATTCATATATCACAAGAGCAGCTTAGACAAATGCTTCATAAAGAAAATTTGGGACTCTTTCCCAAACATATAACAAATACCATTGGCTAATCTTGGAAGACAACCAGTTTGCTATGAACAGTTCACTACTATCATGACCCTAGGAGCAATAAAGGGGTATTATTATAAGAGTCATGTTATTTGTACATCATTTATGTACATCTTGGACTACACAAGGCACATAAATGACATAAATACCCCTCGCCTCACTATGCCTCACCGCCTTGGGTGAGGGCATTTTAGACATTGGTACATCATTGTGTAGCTATGCTTATAAAAAGACCAATTGTAAGAGGAGAGAATTATGTTTTGAATTGAGAATTGAATAGTATGATTTCCTTCCTCTAAACTCTCTCTCTCTCTCTCTTGGTCTTTCCCTCCCTCACTTTCTGTTCTTCCTTATTCTTCTTCTAAATTCTCCCTTCATTCTTCCAATTTCCAATCCAACCCTAGGCTAAACCCTAGGTTCATGACAAAATGGTATTAGAGCCATCGTTCTTTGGTTGTGATTCATAGGTGGTTCCAACAGTGTTTCCAACAACTTCCAGAAATGAATTCAAGCACAGTCACTTAAATTCCAAAGTAGCTTGCAATAGTACAAGAGACGATTGATTTTTGAAGAGTGATCCCGATGCATGGAGGTGATTTACGGCTATCGTAGCACTTAGGTTTGGAGTTCGAAAGGCGAAATTTGACAGCGGACTAGCCAAGCGAATTCCGATCGGTTATAGGCTATTGCTTCCAGACGTGGTTAATTGCCAACGCCGATCTCTTGGTTGGAATTGTAGAGGAAAAGTACAAGGTTCAACTGGTGAAGGCAGAGCAATAGGTTGATTCGCTGCTGTTCTTCGAGTTGTATAGTCCATCAAGGAAGGTGAAGCAGAGCTAGTAGATCGCGACTATGGTAGGCGGTGTATAGAAGCAGTTTCAATGTTAAAGTTCGGGTGACTTTGGAAATTGTGAGTAAGGCGATCTCAATTGGAATTGAGAGCGAGCCAAGTGACTACCAGTGATCTAGACAGCAAGTGCGATTTAGCAAGGCAATTTCCATAACTTTTGGTGTGAACTTGGAAGCAAAGTGGGAGGTTGACTCTCGGCTGCAAATCTCGGTAATTCTTGCTCGTAATTAACATGCGAAGCAGGTCAAGCGATTTCCGACTTGAATCCAACAAATTGTATCGACTGCATCAGAGTTGATCAGCATAGAAGATGGATTCCGCTGGGCAATTCTGAATTGGAAGGTGATTGGGTGGCAACTAGTGCAAGGAGGAATTGGACTTGGATTGATCGAGCAGCGATTTCGACAGAATCAGCGAGTTCCAACATTCCAGTGAATCTGGGTGGGCTCTTGGTGGAGGATTAATTCTCAGCCTTCGTGATTTCAGTAGATTTGAGTTCGAGTATTGAAGACGAGTCCGCCGTGACTCTCAATCGCGAAATTCAGGAAGCGTGAGTTGCATCAGTGTCGTGCAACATGCCGAGTGGCGCCGACTGGATCCAAGTCGCGGTGTGTGTGTGATAAAGGCAAGCAAACCCAGGCAATCTTGGATGTTGCTCCTTAGCAACGGATCTCGGCCACTGCCCAGCTTCCGATTCCTCTTACTACTGCTAAATTCTGTGGGGTCTCGGCCAAATTATAAGAGGCTAAAGTCCAAGATTGCAAGACCGATTGGGTGGTAGGAGGTGGACGAACAGTTCTAGCCTAGATTGAGAAGGCTTAAGGCGACTTGTCCATGGTTCTGGTGAAGGGATTGAGCAGCGAATCAGTGAAAAGAATTCTGCAGGCAGTAATTCCAATCAAATTCTAGGCTACTAGTAAGGTAAACAAAGGGTAATTTCAACTTTGAATTCTGATTAACTTTATTTGAATTGGAGAGGAGAAGAATAGCAATATGTATATAGCTCCTTGGTCTTCAAAGTACGTTGATTGTGAAAAATCGACTAAGGGGAGCAGTGCACGTAGGAGACCATTGGAGCCTCAATTGCAACAGAAGAATGCTTCATTTTCAGTTGGAGTAGAGCCTCAATGGCAGCTAAAGAAAGCTGCATTTTCAGTTGGCAGCAACAAGGATAAGGAGCAATGTAGCCAGAAGCCTTATGCATGGGAAAAGAAGTTGGATAATCAGTTCAATCAAAGGCGCAAGGACACAAGCAATATGATACATGATACGAACAAGGCCGTATGATACACGAGCAATTATAGGAGTTTGCGATGATACTAATTAAGAAGTATTATTACAGCTTTTCCGCGAAATTCTTTGATGATTATAGCGGAAGTTCTAACTAAGAGGAGTCCCTTAAAATGGGGCAGCCTAAGAAGAGGTTTGGAGATCGAGACTTGTCTAATGTGGTGGAGAAGTTCAACAAAATCAGGCAGGTAGGGTCAATGATGGAGTACCAATTGAGGTTTGAAGAGTTGATGGCCTTGATGCTCAATCATAACCCTTGTTTGACAGAGTCCTATTTCGTTTCAAGCTTCTTAATTGGCTTGAACGAAGAGCTGAGGCCAATGGTGACGGTGCTTCAGCCCAAGACTCTCAAGCACGATGCTAATAGTGTCAGGCTCCAAAAATTAACATTGGAAGCACTAAAGAAGAAACAGAGAGAGAGATGCTGATGGAACAACATGGGATCAAGCAAATCCGATTGAAGGACCTGAACAATCTTATATTGGTTCTACAGAAACTAACCCTAAGGCTAATGAATTTGGACCGACAGTAAGAAAGAAGCTGGAGGTTGAGAAAAGGCATTCTTCCAATGGGATTTTGGTTCCGAAGCAGGCTAAATTGTCCTTAACTTGGGATAAAATAGGCAACGAGAAGGTGAAGGTAACACTAGCTAGAGGAAAGCTAAGGGATATAGCGAAAGAAGCCAAAGGTTTTGCTAAAGGGAACAAAACTTCCGCTACTGTGTTGTTTCTTACTTCCATTGGAAAATTCAAGTGGTTGTCTACTGCAGGGTGGAATGAACCAATGGCTGATTGTGTTCTTAAAGTGGAGACCAATCTTGGTTGGACAGCTATTGTAGAAGGTGAGTGTAGTGAACTTAAACTCTATCAGGTTGCTCCTATTGAAGTTCTAGGCCAAATTACAACTGGGATTGATCTTGGACACTTAAGAATTGGGAAGAAGAAGAGGCCTAAAAGGAGAAAGAAAGAAAGATAAATCAAATAGAGAAGGTGGAAATTGGATGAAGCAATGGCTACTTGCTGCAAGTTCTTGGGGACAAGAACTCTCTCAAGAAGGGGGGAATTGTCATGACCCTAGGAGCAATAAAGGGGTATTATTGTAATAGGGTATAATAGTTTGTTAGGGATATTTGGCAATTTGTTAGGAGCACATGGGTGCTGTTAGAAATTAGTTAAGCAGTTAGTTATGCCTATAAAAAGGCCAATTGTAAGATGAGAGAATTATATTTTGAATTAAGAATTGAATAGTCTGATTTCCTTCCTCTAAACTCTCTCTCTCTCTCTCTCACTCACTTTCTGTTCTTCCCTATTCTTCTTCTAAATTCTCCCTTCATTCTTCCAATTTCCAATCCAACCCTAGGCTAAACCCTAGGTTCATGACACATACGATCTCAAAAAAGATATCCATCTTCCATAAAAGCATCTCCAATGCATAGGACTCACTGCTTCACAAGAATTATGAAAGGTTGTTTTGTACATAGCCTTACTGTAGGAAATTTCTGATTCTTTCTTTCTCAACTTCAGAATAACTTTACAACGGGATTTTAAGGTTAGGAAATTAAGTACAAGGTCAACACCCTTCTAAGGAAACTATACAAAAAAGGAAACTGACAGAAAACAAAACATTATCTTCACAATGAATGTTTCTGCAATAGGAAATTGGAATCAAGGAGCTGCTGCAGAATTTTATATATTTAGTCAACCTAATCGAGTACATCTGCCAACTATTGGAATGAGCTGGCAGATTATTCAAGTGGGTTGTAATTTCTTTACTGTCAAATCTTCGGTTTTTCTTTATTTCAACACTCCCTGTCAAACTGGCATGAATATGTCTTCTATTAACAGCTTGCCTACTAAATTATCAAATTGTCTTGTGTAATACTTTGGTCAAAATATCTGCCACTTGACTGGAGGTAGGAACATATGACATGCAAATAAGGCATGTTTCAATTTTCTCGTTAATGAAATATTTATCCACTTCTACATGCTTTGCTCTATTATGGAGAACTAGATTATGAGCAATTACAATAGCAACCTTATTATCAAAGTAGAGCTCCATTGGAGATGAGGCTGAGACCTTTAATTCTTCCAAAAGTCTTTTAATCCACATCATTTTAAAATTCCTAGTGCAACTGATCTAAATACAGCTTCTGCACTACTCCTAACAATCAAACTTTATTTTTTACTTCTCCAAGTAACCAAATTACCTCCAACAAATGTGCAGTAGCCTAATGTGGGTCTTCTGTTTACAACACTTCCTGTCCAATCTGAATCAATATATGCTTCTATTTGCAACTGGTCTCTTTTCTTGAAATATGGTCCTTTACACAGAGTTCCCTTCAAGTATCTCAGGATTCTATACACAGCTTCAAAATGATCTTGACCAAGAGAATGCAAAATTAATTTACCATACTTACAGCAAATGCTATGTCGGGTCTAATGTGCGATAGGTATATCAGTCGATCGACTAATCATTGATATATTTCCCAACCTTTCACCTATTCAACAACAGCAGGTTGAAGCTTCAAATTATGTTCAATTGGAGTTTCAGTTGCCTTGCATCTCAACATCTCGGTTTCATCGAGTAAGTCCAACACATACTTACGTTGATTAACAAAGATACCTCCTTCGGACCTAGCAAATTCCATTCCAAGGAAATATTTCAATACTCCAAGATCCTTGATTTCAAAGTCTTTAGCATGTTTTCTTTTCAATTTTTCCATTTCTGCAGTGTCATCACCTGTTATGTTTATATCATAAAGACTTCTTCCTAGGGGGAAGATCCATAAAGACTTCTTCCTCCAAATGCCCATTTAAAAATGCATTCTTGACATCTAACTAGTGCAAGGACTAACTGAAGTTTACAGCTCCAGACAACAATATCTAGATAGAATTTATTTTTGCCACAGGAGCAGAAGTCTCCTGATAATCTATCCCATAGGTGTGTAAAGCCTTTTGCCACAAATCTTGCTTTGTAATGTTCAACACTCCCATCAGCCCTACATTTAACAGTAAAAACCCACTTGTACCCTACTATTTTCTTATCTTTGGGCAAGTAAACTATTTCCCATGTACCACTTTTAGAGATCCATATCAACTAATCAACTGGTTTGGTTCCTATGATTATGTTGGAGATCCATATCAATCAATCAACCGGATTAGTCCCTATGATTGTGGGATTATTCCCATAATTGTGGTTTGACTTTCTTGTACATATTTGATTTGATTCCAGTTGTTATACTTCCTATTTCATAGTTTCATTTTGTATTTTTTCCTGTTTTGTAAATCTTCTCTTATATATAAAGGGTGATTGACCCTACAGTAAATGTAAGAGAAATTATCAGTCTCTACAAGGTATTAGAGCCTCTTTCCTAGGGCTTCTTGTTTTATCTTTCAGACCTTAATCACCACTGCTACATTCCACGATCCTGCCTTCATTGTAATTTTTCCCTTGCTGTGATTCTGCAATGCATGGTTCTGCCTTCATTCCACGGGTCTTCATCTGTGTCACCGTCAAGCTTTTATCACCAGCATTTTTCCATCCTTCCAGTTCCTTTTCCAGCCTTCATTACCGAAAGACTTCCCAGCACTTCTATTCATCTCTTGTCTTGACAAGATACATCTTCGGTTTCAGCAACCAGCAACCCTAGTACCACTTCGGCTAATCCTAACACTGGAATACAGTTTGGAGCAACTAACAGCAGTACAACATGTGATCTCAAAAACCTGAACCCATCCTACAGATTAGATGGAAGAAATTATTTGCAGTGGTCTCAAGTGGTGAGAACATTCTTGAAGGGAAAAGAAAAACTCAGTCATCTTGATGGAACGAGTCCCCAACAAGACGATCCTAGATTTGCAGCATGGGATGAGCAGGACTCTGCAATCTTGTCGTCGCTGTGGAATTCCACACAGCCTGAAATCAGCCACAACTGCATGTTCTCATCAACTACCAAGGAGGTATGGTACAGTGATCCCGTCTCCATCTGGAGCATGGCCCTTAACTCAGGTCTTGGCACAGTGATCCCACCTCCATCTGGAGCACACCACTTGGGAAAATCTGCCTGACTTGTTGAAGCAATTTCCCAAGGCTTTGGGTCTACTCTAATTCTTGGGGACATGAATTGTTTGAAGATGAGGGAAAATTCTCATGATCCCAGGGGTAGGAAAGGAATATCAATAAATTATAGTTGTAACAGTCAATAAGATGGTAGTTATAAACAGTTAACTATTAAGAGGAGATTATATATGTAACCAAAGGTGGAAGGAGAAGGGCATTGAATAACAGAATTATTCTTTTGTCTCTCTCTCTCTCTCTCTCTCTCTCTCGTCCTATTTTGTTCTATTCCAGAATTCCATAATTGTCTAAGCCCAATTCTTGAGGCTTGACAAGAGGTTGAACGAAACCTAGCTCTGATTCCATGTAGGACATTTCTGATTCTTTCTTTCTCAACTTCAGAATAACTTTACAATGGGATTTTAAGGTTAATCCCGAAACCTCTATAAAGAGATTAACTACAAAGTCAACAAGCTTCTAAGGAAACTATACAAAAAAGGAAACTGAAAAAAAAAAAAAAAACATTATCTGTACAATGAATGTTTTTGCAATAAGAAATTGGAATCAAGGAGCTGTGGCAGAATTTTCTATATTCAATCAACCTAATCGAGTAAATCTGTCAGCTATTGGAATGAGCTGGCAGATTATTTGAGTGGGTTGTAATTTCTTTATTGTCAAATCTTCAGATTTTCTTTATTCAACACTTACCCATGCTTTTTGCAAAGAGGTTATTTTTGAAGCTCAAACCCATGACCACGTCTAATCCGAAAGGATCAACCTTAACACTATTAACAAGGCACCCCCTATCCATCAACCAGATGACACCTCAAAAATGATAAGAAGGTGAAAGAAAATAAGGGCAAGCCAAAGACAGAAAACAGGCAGCATTTATCAATGACTTGTGGAAACCCAATATACACCTCTTCTTCAATTACTATTACATAAAACAAGTAATAATTCATAGAACATCATAAGATTGGAATCTCAATATGCCTCCCCAAAACAAAAAGTTGTAGATGTACATCACTGCCACAGACCACTCATGGCCACAATAAGATGCCACAAGTAAAGACAGTCTTGTAACTTAGTCCAAGTAAATTCTTGATCCAACTTTTATCAGAGGTTAATTTAAAATCTATTTTCCTTTGTCCACCAAACAAAATGATTAACATACTTGACCGAAAGTGCCTTTGCTTATCAAGATTTTACCAAATAAACAAGAAATACTACTTCTAAACATCAATGAATCTAAACACCTTTGAAATTAAAAATATTTAAAGCAGTATCAGCTGCCTTAATTTTTTTTTTTTTTTTAACATGAAAGCAAGGGTAAGACTAGTATGAAAATGACCCCCACCCCACCCCCCCAAACAAGTAGGGCCCTATTTTTAGGAAAGCCACAGAAGAAAATCAACCAAATACCAAACTGCACCATGTAATTCCATATTTGGATTTAATAGTTCCAAATGTAATACAGACAACAATCTCAACAATTAGACTTAAGTACATAAATCTAGCTAAATATGTAAAACTGTTAAAGTAAAAGGTACACAAGTGTTCCTCACTTGCACAATTCAGATAAGGCATTGCAAAAGGTTCCGAACTCCTTGCCTAATTTGAAATGTACACAAAAATAGTCGTTTGAACAAGACAAATAACAAAAAATCAGAAAACCAGACTTGGAAGAAAGTTTTTTCACTTGACGACCACGCTAATGAACAAAGATTACCTTCGCAATTGGTGCCATTTCAACAGAAATATGCACAATGTTCATTGGCGGCTCCTTCACAACTCCTCCAAACACTGGTATATGATAGTCCATGCCATTTTTGTTATCAAAAACTCCACCATCTTCCCTCTCGGAGAATACAAAGTCCATCATATATGCATCCAATGGTACCTTAACTGCAAAAGAAATTTTACAATATGGAAAAATTATTATCAGAGAAAATGAAAAAGACTAATATATGAAACAACCAAGGTTATTTTCCTCATAAGAAGAGAACTTATACCCATGTGGTTCAAAAAGCAATATTTTTACATGTGATAGTGTATAGCTCCATAGAAATAGACTTACTAACAAATTAATGATTAATTCTTCTGTTCACATGGTTAACCCATATGGATGCCTCAATAAGATACCTGTGGCTTAGAGGACCTGGTTTCAATATAGAATGGTGGGCATATCCATCAACCATAAAACATCATGACAATTGTCAGAGTGTCAATCCTCGTAATGTACATCTAAACCAAGTAACTATATAATTAAAACAAAGCCAATAGCTTTCAACCAAAATGTTTGTCAAAATTCACTCACAGTTGATACCTCTAAAGCACGGAAATGGTTCGGAGACGCCGTTTCAGCGTTTCCGAACCATTTCCCGTTTCGAAAACAACAAAGATGACCCAAAACGTTTTTCGGGCCATTTCTGTAATTTGTGAAACATTTCGAGGGCATTTTGCAAATTATGGAAAATTGTCGGAAACACGTTTCCGGCGACCGATAAGATCCAGTGTTCAGTCTTCTTCTTCTTTCAGTTCTTTACGTTTCCGAATCCCGAAGTTCCTCGTCATGCATCAGAGCTTACTGCTCCTTCGTCATTCCCTCTCTTTCGATCATCGTTGCTTCTTTCTACTCATATAAATATATATGTGTGTGGGAAGGAGGCCGAGTGAGAGAGAGATTAATCGAGGAAGAAGGGTGCTGCATTGCTAAACGGACAGAGAAAAACGGAAGAAGACGCAAAATTGGAGGATCCGAGAAAGGAGATTAAGGGCGCTGGGGCTGCTGCCTTTTTCCTTAATATAAAATATATTAATAATATATTATAACATATATAATTCATATTTACATGCAAATCTCGGCAGCCAAGGGGGGAACAATTCCCTTTTATCCAATTTCTTCCTTGCAGGGACAAACAGCCCATCTCCTCCATTGTTTTTTCTTCCTTTCAATTTGAATGACAATTTTCAAAACTCCATTGCAATTAATTAATTAATCCTTATAACATAATAGATGTATAACAATTATACACAAAATATTATACAAGAATTAATTACACACAGAGAACATTTCTCATAATATTAGTTGTACATGTATTACCAAAATAAAATTATACATTAACTTTAACATGCTGTTTTTTTACTTAAAATCTCCTAAATAACTATTTTTTATAATTTTATATATTAAAAACTATATTTACAAAAAACCCTATATTTTTTTAAATTTACACTTTACCCCGTTTCCGTTTTCTACTTTTTGGGAAAAAATGCCATTTCTCCATTCCGTTTCCATGCAACCTAGGTTGATACCAACTCATTGAAAACAAAATCGAGATCGTCACCCAGTAATGGGGAAAAAACATTAATTCTCTGTGTGCAATGACTCTGGGTTGACAAAAATAATCAGGTAACAGTTATATTAATCACTGTTTAGGTCCATGAAGTACTGTCTTCTGCATATGCACTTAAGAAATGATTAATGCAAAAGCTCATGTAAGGATGATAAGCCACCCACGCAACAAAATAGCACTGTTTCTGAACTGAGAGATAGTGCAACAACAATCAGGAGGTGGGTGGGGAGCTAAAACCCAAACCAATGAAGAGCATCCACTTTTCATTTCTCTCTTTTTTTTTCCACCCCAGAGGAAGGGGGGGGGGGGGGGGTTGTTGTGGAAAGGGTGGAGCTTCAAAGCCAAAGACATTTGAGCCCACTTGAAAGGCATGAAATTTCTTTTTCATATTAAAAAACTGTATCAAATCAAAAGGGTAACATTAAACAACAGAAATCTCATTACTTACCAGTAGCTTTGACATGAGAACCACTCTCTGCAGGAGACATTTTTTGTGGTGGCAATAAACCCATGCGGTGGGTCCAACGGTTAAATGAGCACCTGAACCAAATTTCAGATTTTCCATTCAGAACTGTATTTGAAGGATTGTAGAAAACTGTTATGGTACTTCCAGCTCGAACATCAAGGGGTTCAGTGTACACAATATGCTTTTGAGACAACAGAAACATTTTCAGAGTCCTTTCTTTCATTTCAGCTTTCATGCTTGCCGTCCTTTCAGCCTGTGAATAAGGAAGAACAAAGACAAGATGAGAAGGGTAACAGAGAAATCACCAGTCACAATAGGTGTGGGGGGGAGGGGAGGGCAAATGGCATATTAATATTTCAACAGGAAAGTGGTTTGACCACAAAAAGAAGAGGAAAGCATATCTCAGGCACCAATTTTGAAATATATAAAGAGTTTTGGCAGCTCAAGAACAGTGAGTAAAACCCACCAGTTACCCACTGAACAAACTAGAGATAATTGCAGGTCCCCCAAAAATGTGGGCTGACACTAAAGAACAGCAGCAAGTATGCTTTTTGAGCACTGAGCTATAAGCCTGATGCTCAAATTCACAGTAATCAAGGCAGCCTAATTTTCTAAATACACTTGTATAATTTGATGAAGTAACTGACCTTGGCGCGCATTGCTTCTTCTTTTAACCTCCTTTCCTCCTGAAGTTTCTTGTATATCTGATGTTCCTCTTCAACCCAATACAGTTCTTCAGGAATGCCTTTGGGGACAATAGCATGAAAATCTTGACGATGATTGTTATCATAAATAGTGGCATTCTGAGGTGGACCATCAGCAAAGACCCAATCCAAAAGAAGCGCGCGATCAGGAACAATGACTACATAAAATCAAGTTGCACAAATGAATGTCCTTGTCCTACTCAAAATAGATCTAATGGACAAGAGTGAATTATTACAAGTGGATAATCTACCACAGATTTTGTAACAAAATCATTCCACATGAGATGTCAATCCTGTTAAAAAAAATTAAAGAAAAAAGCATATAATCAAGCAATATCAAAGAGGTACAGTTATGGATACAGGTTCAGAACAGTGATATCAGATAAAAATTGATATCACAAACTAAAATGAAAGAAGGGGCTAAATGAGACCATTCTTTGTTCTTTCATTTAGTTTAAAATAATGTTATCCCATCCAGCAAATTGAATGTACTCAAGATTTTTCCATGTAGTATGAAAAGTAAACTTGAAATTTAAGGAATGGAATAACTTCCATAAAATATCATTGATCCATGGTGGTCAATATATACACAAAGTTTCCTAAGAAAACTCCTAATATTTAGGACTAGATTACACTCCTAATATTTAGGTATAGATGAAAACAACATGCTTTAGATTAAGATCAGTTTTAAACCAGGATTTCCTTATCTGATTTTAAGGAATATCCTTATCCTTTCGGATGGATATCTCCTTCATCTTTATCTTTAGCATCTTCTCTTCTTATCCTCTTGGTCATAGCTTAAATTCTCTCATTTATCTTCTCTAACTGTCCCCCTCAAGTTGGTAAATATATATTTATCATTCTCAGCTTGCCTTAAATAGATTCAAATCCTTGTTTCTACATTGCTTTAATAAGGATGTCTGCCTCTTAAAACTCGGTAGGGATATAGGTGAGACTTATATCTCCTCTTTTTATTTCTTGCTTGACAAAATGCTGGTTAATTCTTATGTGTTTCATCCGGTCATGTTGTACCGAATTATTCACAATGCTAATAGCTGACTTGCTATCACAATAAACTACTTTTGGTGAGGACACTGAAAGTTGCAAGTCTTCCATCATTTTCTCCACCCAAATAACCTCACACATCCCTTATGCAATAGCTCTAAACTCTACTTCTGCATTGCTTCTTGGCACCACTGATTGCTTCTTGCTTCTCCAGGTTACCAAATTCCCCCATAGTTTTGTACAAAAACCAGATATAGATCTGTTGTCTTGAATAGAGCCAACCCAATCAGCATCCACAAATGCACTTATTCCTCTATCTTGACTCTTTTTAAACAAGAGTCCTTTCTCGAGTGTTCCTTTGAGATACCTAAGAATATGATAAGCTACCTCAAGATATCTTCAAGTAGGTGAATGCATGAACTAACTTACTATGCATACAACATATGTAATGTCAGGTCTTGTGAGTGATAAATAAATCAACTTGCCCACTAATCGTTGATATCTTCCTTTGTCCACTTGGTACTCCTGTTTGCTATCTTCTTTATTCTTCCAATTAGGTTCTAAGGGGATACTAGCAGGTTTGCATCCAATCTTACCAGTTTCTTTAAACAAATCAATCGTGTATTTCCTTTGAGATATACAGATCCCTTCCTTACTTCTGGCAACTTCTATCCCCAAAAAATATTTTAGTTCTCCCAAATCTTTTACTTCAAATGCAGCTCTTAGCTTTTCTTTCAGATGTGCAATTTCCAATGTATTGTCTACTATGATGATAATGTCATCCACATAGACAATAAGAATTGTCTTCCTGCTATCTGCTTTTATTTTTGTAAAGAGGGTATGGTCTGCCTGCCTGCCCGCCCTTATTTGTATCCCAGCTGAATAATGATGTCACTAAATCGTTTGAACCAGGCCCTCAGAGATTGCTTTACATTATATAGTGACTTATTTAACTTGCATACCTTTCCTCTTATGTTTTCTATTTCAAAACCCGGAGGGACCCTCATATAAATTTCCTCTTCTAACTCCCCATTCAAGAATGCACTCTTGATGTCCAATTAATGCAACTTCCAATCCAGATTAACAGCCACTGAAAGCAACACTTGGATAGAATTAAGTTTAGCCACTGAAGCAAAAGTCTCATCATAATCGAGTCCTTGGGTTTGGGTAACCCTTGGGCTACTAATCTTGCCTTCTACCTGTCAATGCTTCCATTGGACTTGTACTTGATTGTAAAAACTCATTTACTGCCAACAGCTTTCTTTCCATCTGGTAGTTTGATAATATCCCAAGTGCCATTAGCTTCTAGGGCTTGCATCTCATTCATTACTACTTCCTTCCACTTCTCATCTTGCAATGCATGATGTATACCCTTAGGAATCACTACATCATCAATGCTAACTATGAAGGCCTTAAACTGTGGAGATAGCTTTGAATATCCCTCATAATTTGAAATAGGATGTTTTGTACACAATCTTACCCCTTTCCTTAGAACTATAAGGGTATCAAGATCATCAAACCTGTTAGTCGTAGCCTTTTCCATGCTGCCACGGTCCTCAGTTTCTGGACCTATCTCTAGATTAGACATTGGGTTTGGCTGAGGACCACGAGGCCTTCTAGAATATAACAAAAATAGTTTATCCAAGGCTGGATTTTCTTGAATCTAGTCTCCTTGATCTCCCCCTGAATTAAACACTGAAATTTAAGTAGGAATAGGAGGTCCAAGGACTGTTTTAGTGACAGTAGGAGGTTCAGGATCTTGGATCATGGGTAGAGGCAAGATAGAGTCCCATTGTTCCTCTACACTGGACATTTGTTCCTGCAAATGAGTGGTATGAAAAAATGGTTGATGTTCAAGGAAGGACGCATCACATGATACAATGAAAGTCTTGTAGAAAGGTGGTAGCACTTGTAGCCTTGTTGAGTGGGAGAATACCCAACAAATATGCATTTAAGGGCTTTAGGTTCAAGTTTAGATTGAGAGGGTTCATGTTTATGAACAAACATAGTGCACCCAAAGACTTTTGGTGATAAGGAATTTAGAACCTGATTGTAATGAGGATAGGAATCAAGTAGGACACTCAAAGGGATTCTAAATGAAAGTACTCTGGAGGGAAGCCAGTTAATAAGGTAAGAAGTAAGAACTGCTTCTCCCCAAAAGGTATTAGGGACTAAGTTAGTGAACAAAATTGCCCCTGCAGTCTCAAGAAGGTGGCGGTTTTTCCTTTTTGCCACCCCATTTTGTTGGGGATTGTAAAGGCATAAAGTTTGATAAATGATCCCATATTTAATTAGATAATGATTGAATTCATTTGAGAAATATTCCCTACCATTATCTAAACATAAAACATGGATTGAAGATTGAAAGACATCGTTGATCATTTGATGATATCTTTTAAATATAACATAAACTTCAGATTTTTCTTTCATTAGGAACACCCAACTAACTCTCGTGTGGTCATCTATAAATGTGATAAGCCACTGAGTGTTAGTTAAATTAGAAGTCATTGCTGGCTCCAAATATCACTATGAATCAAATAAAATGGTTTTGTAGGTTTATATGTATGAGATGGATGAGAAATTCTGGTTTGTTTAGCAAGGATGCATTGCTCACAATGAAAGGAATGACTCTTTTTATTAATAAAAATATAGAGATACAAGACTTTGGGATTATTGAAACTAGGGTGTCCTAAATGTTGGTGCCATAACATAAGTTCAGAATCTAAAATAGTAGCCAAGGAAGATTGGATTTGAGACCTAGATCTAAGGGACTAACTATTCTTTGAAATATAGTAGAGGCCTCCATTCTCCTCAACACTACCAATCATCTTCGCCAAAGATAGATCCTGAAATTAACAATAGGAAGGAAAGAATGTCACCAAACACTTCTCTTCTTTGGTTAACTTACTTACTGACAGCAAGTTGCACTTTGAATTAGGCACGAGCAATACTGATTTCAGATTTAAACCTGCCACATTAGTAGTGCCTTGCCCTTGAGCCATGGTTGTGGTACCATTAGCCATTGAGATTGGTAAACCTTGATCACAAGGTCCATAGGCTGATAGCACTTTCAATGATCCAGTCATGTGATCTGAGGCACCTATGTCGATTATCCAATAGTCTATAGGGAATTTGAAAGAGATTAGAGAGTGTATAGGTATACCTTGCTTAGCAAGAGACACTACTAGGTTAGGAGCTTCACTTGTCTCAGTTATGGTCACCTTGGTATGGCTCAATAGTTGTTGTAACACCTCCAACTGTTCTGCAGCTAGAGTCAAGTTGGTTGATTTACCGATTTCCACTTCTCCTCCATAGGCTAAGTTACTGCCGCGATCGTGTTCTTATTGAAAATCACTTCCAATGCAAGCTCTTGTAACTTTGCCTTCTCAACAACCTGCTTCATCATCACAGGCTGCATCATCTTGACTATCGGCCTCAACTCCTCCTCAAGGCCTAATGAAGTTGGACACAAAATAATGCTCCATTAGTGCTAGCTATGAGCTCCACATCAAGGACCTTAACTCTCAAACTGAATTTCATAGTCAGCTACTGATCGTTCTTGTCTCAATTTATTAAATTCTTCAATCAAATCCATCATAGAATTCTCCCCAAAACGTTCACACATGTCTTCAGCAAATTCAGCCCAACTGACCCCAACTTCCCTTGTCTGAAGCCAACCTTGATACCATGAATCAGCCGTATCATTAAGATAGGTTGTCGCCAAATTGATTTTTAGCCCTTCTGCTACATTGTAAAATTGGAAAAATCTCTCATATCTACAAATCCACCACCTCAATTTCAATCCTTCAAAAACTAGTATTTCTAGTATTGGAGCAGGAGTGTGGATTTCAATCCTTGTCTCATCTCTCACTTTGTTCCACCCTTTGAACCATGCACCAGCCACATCATTAAAGTAGATTGTTGCATGGTTTATCCTCTGACTTTCACCCACATAATAATATTAGAAAAACCTCTCACACCTCCTAACCCACCCCCTGGGTCTAGCACCCTCAAACATGGGAATTTCCAGCCTTAGGTAGGGGTGTGTGTAGGTGATTTGGGTAGGGTCCCCTTACTTGGATGTCCTGGTCTATTGTTGGTTATTCTTCATCTTCCTATGACGCAGAAGCATGAGGGGGAATGCCTGCTCGTGTCAAGATCAATTCTGACACTACTCTTGGAGGAAAATCTTCTGACAGGCTGGCCTGAGACATCTTGGAAAATCTTCCTCTAGCGCATGTTAGCCACTTCCCTTTCTAGCGACTGCACTGCCTCTCTAGTGGCAACATTGATGGCGGTGAGCTCTTCCCAACAATGGTTTAGTTCTTCCTAGATCTGTCGCAAACCCATCTCTAAGGTGTCCAACCTTCCTTTCGTCTATTCCATGCGGGTTCCCTCTACCATTGCCTTGGTCCATTTCTTCTATCTTACTCTAGCAGCAATGAACTACTTCCAAAATTCAATAACCACCGCAGATCTTATGTCGGAACTAGTAACTACCTTTGAATCGTCTCCAAAAATCAATAACTGCAACCGCTATGGTCATTGGAGTCTAGCCGAGAACTAGGTGCTTTGATACCAATTTGTCAGGAACCCAAGCCTAACTTGTGATTATCTTGAAAATAGAATCAAGAGTAGGAGAAATAGGGAAGGATCGAACATAATAAGGGAGAATAACAAAGAGAGAAATGGAGAATTAGATAGGAAAATAGAGAGAGGGGGGGGAAATAGATGGGAGATAGGGAGAATTAGAGAGAAACCGAGAGAGAAAGGGAGAATTTCAAAGAGAAGGGAATAACTTTTTAATTCATCCAAAGCATAAAATCGGCAAAGAGGTTACAGCTTTATATGGGAGGCTAACCAACAGTTTATTTGTGGCAATTTTCACTCCTCCACTAGAGGTAATTGCTCCTAAACACTACACAACTATCTCTAATCTGTAAATAACTAACTAATACAATTTTGTAGAAATAAAAATAAAATAAAACTAGCCTAAATCATGACATATTAATCCTCATAGCCCCCACCTTGCCACAATATTTATTGCTGTATTAAGGAATCAGTGCACCAAGAAGTGAATTTCACCCAAGTAGCAACCTTAACTAGTATAAAGGTAACCAAGGTTAACTCACCATAATAGAAGAAAGAAAATCAGAAAACAGAAAATCAGAAAATTATTACCCATTAACATAGTTCTGTGAAGTCAATAAATTTCAGATTGTATGAATCTTTGGATATCCACAAAGGCCAGCTTTTGGAACCTCTGTTTCATAACAAGCAGTGCCTACTGCATCATCATGCATGTCAATTACAATTTCGATGTCACTCAAATCACATTTTCTTATCTATGGAAGAGTTATAAGTAGTCTGGATATTGCTATGTAAATTAGAGATAAAATCTACACTAGCACATACCATCGGCATACCACCAGTCACCATCCTTTCTGTCAGAGCTGGCAAGACATGCAACAATGGACAACCCATCCTTCCAATTGTTGTGCCCTCCATGAATCCACAGTTCTTTAGCATGAAGAAGGGGACCTGCACCCTTGTTATAATATAACTTGATCTTGTCCTCGCCTTTGAACTCACTAGGTTCTATGTACCAGACATTGTCAATAAATCTTGCAGCCTTTTTCATAGATCCCTGCAAAGTTTCCCTTTTTCTTTTAACCTCCTCTCGGGCCTGTGCTCTATCAGCTTCCATTGCAGCCTTCTCTGCTTCAATTCGCCTTTGTTCTTCTTCCCGCCTTTCCCTTTCAGCTTGCTCCTTGGCAAGTTTCTCAAGTTCTCTACGTTTCTCCTCAAGCAAGAAATCTTCAAATTCAAACACATCCATTCCACCTTCAACAGTTATACAGAAATCTTTTCCATCATTATTGTCATAAATATCTTTTCCATTAAAAAACACAAAATCCATCTTGTACGCTTCTTTGGGAATGTGAACCTTGCAAGACCACAAATCCCTTTTGAGATGAGACTTGTTCAACTTTGCCGTGAAAGATCTCCATCGCCAGTCATTGAAAGCTCCCATGATCATAACATCAGGTTCATTATTCAGAGTGGAGAGACTCCTATTAAGGAATACATCTATATCTCGATCCGGCTTTACCACCTCAGGATAAGAAAACATTTTAATCCCTTTTGAAAATTTTTCTTCTGCAAGCCTCTCCACCACTTGTTTTTGAAAAGCTTCAATCTCCAATTTCAACTTGAGAGAAGAATCCTCGTCCTCTTTTTCTTTGGTGACTAACACATTGGCTTCCTTCACTGGTTCTCCTATAACAAACTGACTTCTGGTGTTATCCTTTACAATCTCAAGGCTTTCATTTTCTCTGGTATCTTCACATTTACGTCCATCTAAGTTCTGTCCTTCTACATAAATTCCATTCAATGTATCCACAACATCACCAACTGAAGTTGTCATTGTCTTCTCTAAGTCATCAATATCATGGCTTTCATTTTCTTTGACAACTTCACTCTGAGAAATATCCAAGGGCACAGTTCCTCCTAAACCAGCCGTATCTTCCCCATCCTCAACATTTTCCACAATTGGATTCACATACTCATTAATTGTACCAATTCTTCCATTTTCAGCCTCTTGCTGTACGTTTATATCTGTTTGTTGCATAGTTGATGGTACCTTATCTTCATTCTCATCCATGTTATCTCCAATTTGTTCTTCAATTTTGTTTGCTTGATGAACTCCAGCCAACTGTTCTTTGTCAGTACTGACTCTCAATTTAGGTGTTTTACTGTCGGAGGCAGCATACTCATTGGACTTGGGTGTAGCCTGACCTTCTTTCTCTCTATTACTCCTTGGATCCCGTTTCTGAGAGCTTGTTCCCAGCTGTGTTTTTGGCATAAAACCCTTGGGAGTCGAGTCCTTAGGCCTTGGACTTGACATTTTTCTATTCCTTCTTCTTGAAAAATCTACACTATAAACACTAAATCTAAGTAACTGATTCATAGAAATTAACAAAAAGAAAAATGAACTTCGACATTGAATGCTTCAATTGAAGTCACTAACCAGCACTTGAAGTTATTTTATGCGAAATCCCAGGCACTCGGAAATCTTTTTGCCATGGAGAGGACTGCTGCAAAATTGATAAAAGTCACCAATTCAGATCTTCTAGCATTAATTTGCTTAGAATTATTCTAGTTTAGACTGACACCGTAGCAACTGATTTAATGGGGTGGATACTAACAAAATTGTCACTTGATAACCAGTTAGCAAAACATTATTTTTATCAACAAAGATCATATCTTGAATCAGTTCAACATTCAACTCAGAGATGAAGGAAAGCGAAGTAACCAATCAAACACGGTAACTATCTAAAATAGGCATTCGTGACCAAAAATCACAGAACTTCACTTCCAGCACACAAACTAACATGCTCCCAAATGGACATATTCATAACTCTTGAATTGAACTAAAGACCCTAAATCACACCCACACAGCCCCCGCATCTTATCAATATGACATATATGCATTTATACAAGCACCCAATGAGCAAGAGATTTACTTGTGAGGATTGGGTAGTCCTCCACTGAGGGAAGAACCCAAGAAAAGGCTTGATCCTGAACTGGGTCTTATCCGTGGCGAGTGTACTACAGCAGAGTGGCCTCTGCGTTTGCAAAGGAACCTCCATGGCCGCACCCTCTCTCAAAGAATGTCTCCTCTTTGAATTGTTTTCCCTATACTACACAGCAGAAAACATGCCTCCTGTGAACGACTGGTCCCCCCTCCATAATATATGTGCTCTAGAATACTATTAATTTACAAAATTTTCTAATCTCTAAAAACAAAAGAAATCAGAAGGCAATGTAAGCCTCAAAAAATCTAAGCCGTGAATGTCTCGATTGGGTGTACAGCGGCTCACGTTGTGTCGATTTGATGAAGAGATGGACGGCCTGATTGAATGGGCCGGTTGAGTTTTACTGTTGAGTAATTTGCGAGATATTTTGGGTATTCGGGAATTGTGATTTTCAGGTCTGGAATTTGCAGGGGCCGGGGGCATTCCAATCAGGAGATTGACATGGCAAGTGGGGACGAAGAGGGTGGCGGAAAATCTAGGATGATCTCGGGAAAATGGGTGCGCCTGACGTTAATTTGTCCAACTGAACATGAAGACACAAGTTGAATGGAGTGGGCACCAATAAATAATTCCCAACTTTCCGCTTGACCCACGCCTGTAGGATATACCTTCCCTATTTTTAAACTCTTAATTTACGTTTTTATTATTAAACAAGGGACGTCAGATCACAAGACTATCATCATGTCTAAGAAATTATTGATTAAAAATTTGTTTTTATATTCTTTTATATTTAAATATTAAATTTCTAGAAGTTTCATTAATTTTTTATTTTTAAAATAACTTTTAATATTTTTTATTTTAAAAATAATAAATTACCACCACCAACCTTATGTTTTATAAAATAACACGCATCTCCTTACTGGTTTATTCTTCTCTTATTTTTATTTCATTCTCCCATAACTTAATCCCTATTCTCTCTCAATATTACCAATCATTTTTAGTGGAACATTTGTAGTAAATGTTCTCTTCAATATTAAACTTTTATTATCATAAAAAATAGAGAAATTGTTGAGTTTATTTTGAATGTTTTGATGATGATTATTTTTTGTAACGCTTTAATGTTCTAATATTATCATGTTATCATATTTCTTAAGAATACGTTAAGATTCTTCTAATAGAATATGTTGAGGATGTCTTGAAAATAAGCTCACTGATATATTTATTTAGTAATATGTTATAACATTCTCATATGTGTTCCCATATATGTCTATTAATACATGTTGAAGTTATTTTGATATTTAAGACATGTTGAATCTATGTATATGATTTGTCTAGTAATATGTTTTATTTATTGTTATGATTTTCTTTAGGGATACTCTAAAGGTAATGCATGCTCATGATATTCTAAGTACATGAAGTATGTAGCAGTATTACTCTAAGTGTAACTTCGTGTATTCTTGTTTGGAATTTGATATTTGATATCAAATCCTTTCTCAAAATCCTCAAAATTAAGAAAGAACTCTTATAGAACTTAATTGTAGAATGATCACTACTCGATAAGCAATGCATTCAAGTATTGTTCTATGTGCCTAGTCAAGTATGTAAATCAAGTATAATTTCATGGCGTTTGAGTAATAATATATTGGAGTATCTATCTTTCAAAAATTATCAAAATATACATTAATAATATCTGTGTATGGTGCTTGAGAGCTTATAGAATTAAAATCATATATACGCTTTATTTCAATCGAATAATAGGTAAGTCATTTGACTTACGTGTGATTGAGTAAATGTAATCGAAAAAAATCTTTTTACTCAAATAGTTGCATTCTTATGTTATATGTGATGGTATTGATGGTTTTAGTTTTGATAGTTTACAAAACTTTACGTATTATGAATATAAAATCAATTTCAAACCATCTTATGATGAAGATAAGTTATCTTATGCAAATAAAGAGATTGTAAAATCATTATATTTTGTCTTAGACTCTCTGATCATATCATGTCTCAAAAATCGTTTTTAATTGCCATTGAAAAATGTTAGCAAATTGTTTTACAAAACATTAGGCAACCTATAGACCAATTTTATGAGCCTGTCGACCAGTGTTGCCTCATGCTATTGACTGCTTAATATTTACTGTCGACCGGTTGAGCATCATGCTTTCAGTTGTTTGCTGTCGACCGTCTTTGCATCACAACCTGTCGACCGGTATTTTGAAAGCTGTCGACCGCTTTGATCTATCTGTCGACCAATGTAATACCCGGTATTACATAGTATTGAAAAATAAATAATTTTCAGTGATTTTGAAAGGATCTCGGGTGGTTCGGGAAGCTCAAAGGTCAATTTCAAGAAGTAAATTAATAAAAATTATCAAATCGACGATAGGGAATGTCCTGCGACTTGGGTGTCTGGAGAAGAGGGCATGGTATTGGTGAGCGTCTCGATGTAAGGTTAATAATACTGGAAGTAGTCAAATCGAGAAAAATTTTTGAAATAAATTTTGTATAAGCCTGAATGAGTGTCAGTGTTGAATGGTCGTAGGGGACCTCCGGGGAGCTGAGGGGACACTAGGGGTGATCCGATTTTGCTAATGAGGCAACCCTGAAGTGTGTTCGGGTGGAATGAAGGTCCCGTGTAGGCACAGGGACGAAATCAGCTTTGTCAAGTAAAATTGGTTATTAATTTTTGGAGAAATCAAGAATTTAAGTTGTTTAATGATAATTAAATTAAGCTTTGAAGAGTCCAAGAGCAATTATAAAAATTTTCCAAGTGTAATTAAAATTCCTTAACGTAGTATTTGTTAAAATGAGTAAGATAAAAGAGTATCAAAATAAGCCCATAATGGTTTTCAGATCAAGATATGGAATGGTCAAGATAAAGTTAGGAAACATTCCAAAATTTTTATCAAACCGTTTGTTAAATTCTTTGGAATGCATTAGATGACACAAACGTCATTTTTTTCTTATATGTAGGGATCAAGATATGCTTATCTTGAGGGGATGAGCGATATGCATATCTTGAAAAATCAAGATAAGATGTCATTAATGATTTTTTAATGATTTTTTCAAGAATTGTCAGATAAACTTAACAAATATGTTGGAAAGAATATAAGTCTGGGATGTATCCCATATCTTGATTTTTTCATCCCATATCTTGATTAACAAAAGTCCCCTAAGTGAAATTATGAAAAATTGTGGGATTAAAAATGTAATTATGTGTATATAAATATATATATATATGAGCGTGTGTGTGCTCGTGTGAAGGCCAGCTTCTGGGAAGCTTCTGCGAAGCTTATTGGGCGTAAATAAGGAAGGAAGGGAAGAAGAAGTAGAGTGCATGGCAGAGAAATTAGGAAGCAGAGAGAGAGAGAGAGATGGCTGAATTTCGGCCATGGCAATAACGGCTTCAAGCTATTGTTGAAATGGTCGAGGCAAAGGCGGTCATGGAGTTCTCGACAATGGGTGGTGCTGTGCACAAGAAGCTAGTGGGCGGTGATGGAGACAGCAGCAACGCGGGGGCGGGCGGCGATGGTCACAACGAGCAATGGTGGTCGACTAGTGGCCAACGAAGGTGAGCAAAGGCAGTGCTGGAGGCGCACAATGAAGGCCGAGGCAAAGGTGGCGGGTGGCTGGTGGCTAAGTATAGGCGCGCGGTGTGTTAGCCGGTTATGGCCTCGTGGGCAAAGGCGGCGATCGACAGAGCCAATGGAGGTGGTTGGCCGCCATGTGCGCAAGCGCTATGCATGTGTGGGAGGTGCGCGGGAGTAGGAGAAGAATGAGGAAGAGGGAGAAGAAAAAAAGAAAAAAAAAGAAAATAGAAAAGAAATAAAAAGAAATGAAAAAAATAAAGAAAAATCTCAAAAAATTGGGAAAAAGTTTGGGAATTATTTAAAGACTCGAGAAGCGTGCAAGATGCTCGAAAATGGGAATTTGGGTGCTAGATGGCAGTCGAGAAGGCAACGCCGGTGTGGGCGTTTGACCAATTTCCCCTCCAGATTGATTGAGGTAAGTTAATTTTTTTTTTCGAATTATTTGCATTATGAGAGGTAATGTAGAATAAGTGTTGATCGGATTAAACCCTGGGTCGTGGTTGTTTGGAAGTTATCATCGGGTGATTCTTGAAGTGTATGGCGAAAATGAAGGCATTAGTTAATGTCTGATTGTTGGGTTTTTGGGTGGCATCTAGGTCCTACCGAGGAGACAGTGGTCCTAGAAGAGTTCGAAGTAGGCGGACGTTCTCGCTCTTGGCAGAAGAGGCTTCAAACCAGGTAAGAGATGACACCAAGAGTGGTGGTCTGACATGCATTTGTAAATGTTTTTATTTATCAGTTGCATATCGTGGTTAACACTTGTATAATATGAGATCTAGTGTATCTATGGCCATATAGAGGACTAGTGTTATGGGAAGGGTTGGTTGATGCCTTAACCTGTAGAGGTTATGAGAGCATGAAAGACTACTCATTTTGCATTGCATTTTTGCATTACATGCTCTCTCATGCTTTATTTACTTATGCATTTCACCTTTACTAAGTCTTTATGACTTATGAGGTTTTACCTCATGTTGTAAATGTTGCAAGTCCAGATGCAAGCAGGGATGGCGTAAGGAGGATGGAGTGGCAACTAGTAGGGTTGCCCGAGATGTATTGTTGTGTATTCTCCTGTATTTTCATATATGTATTCATGTGATTGAATGTAAGCGTTATTGAGCACTAGATGTATCTAGTTGTTGTAATCATCATAGTGTGATAGGTGATTGTAAAATTGCATGATGTATATGGCTTTAGTTGGTGAAACCTAGTTCGGATTAGGTAAGGATCGAAGAGGTATGTTTTCATAAATCTCCAATACTCAGTGGATGTTTGATGTGCTAGTTATGTGCCTAGGTCACCTTTGGCTTGTTGTGAGGTGAGTTGAAGAAAGATGAAGTTCACTTGAGTTTCGAGTCCCGTTCTACTGTGTTGCTTTTGTGTTGAGACCAATTCCTCGAGTGGAGCGAAGGGAAAGACGAAACCTAGTCTCCACCTAAGACATTTCTTAATGAAACATAGTCCATCTCTTTCATTAGTTTGATTGTTGTGTGTGAGTAATTTGGGCAATTATTCATTAGTAGCGCCCGTAGGTGGGAGCGGGTCATTACAACCGATGTTCAAATTTTTGAACTAACCTGTCGACCAGTTTGATGAAATTGTCGATTGATTCGTCAGACATCTTGCAACGGCTAGTGTGTCCACCACTCATCAAGTGTTCTCTCCACTTGCAACGAGATGATTCTTGCCTGGACTTTCAAATCTCTATAAATATAAGTAAAAAGGAGAATTCAAACTACCGAAGTGATCTATCTATAAGCTCCCAAGTGTTTATCAATTGTTGTGTTCTTTTTGTGCCCTAAATCTCTTTGCTTTCAATACTTGTATTTTATTTGTTTAAAAGCATATTTTTAGCCCTACATTTGTTCTTGATTACATTATAACTAAGAGGGCATACTCTTAGAAATTCATCTCTTGTATCATTTCTTTTGTTCCTAACTTGCATAGCTAGAGGGCCTATTTGTCATAATAGAAGGTTCGTATTACCTAGCATTGCTAGAGGATTTGCTTGATTAAGCAAAATGATTGTATCTTCCTATCTCAGTGCTAGAGGGCCTATTCGGTGTAATAAGAGAGTTATAGTGTTTTACTTGAAAATCCTTAGTGAGGAGTTAATGTAGTGAATTAAGCTTGTTTAAGGCGAACTACTATAAATGTTTGTGTTATCTTATGTTTGTGTTATTTGTTTATTTATCTTTTCAAGTATTTATATATTTCTCACTTGATTCATATATTTAATCTTTCGTTGAAAAAGATTTCATATTTTTTTTGTTTTCCATTGTTAAGACGAGATTGTCTTTATACGGTTGATATCTCATCGTGTCATTTTAAGGTCTTGAGGTTTAATGAAACTGTAATCTTCATAGACGACATCTCCTTTTTTATCAAAATATTTTTTAAGGAAATATAAATTTTTTTTCCAATTCATCCGCTCTTAGTGTGTGCCATAGCAATTCAAATATAACAATATGTTGTGCTTTGGTGAATGAACTAAGTAGAATAAATTTTTTACTTAAGTCTAAAAAAGAAAAGTTTCTAGTTGAGTAATATATATTGTACTCAATGTATTTATAATCAAGAAAATTTTTATATGCTTTGTTTCAATCAAGTAATAAGTTATTTAACCCATGAGTGTGTGTGTGTGTATTTGATAAGGTTATTCAGATAACTATATTTATGCATTGTTTTAAAAATTGGACTGGACTAGTCGGTCGGACCAGTAAAATCGGGAACTGGTGGCCTATCTGGTCCGATTTGACATAAAAAACTAAATCTCCTTCAACCCGGTCAAAATCTGGTCGAACCGAGAACCAGATTAACCCCGATTTTTTTCACCCTCTCACTTATTTTTAAATTTTTAATTCTTAATTAATTTTTTAATAACATATATAACAATTATATATAAAATATTAGTTGTATATTAGTTAATAATAGCATTTCTCATAATAATATATAGAATATTAGTATTTCAAATATATATTAAAATATATATTTAATATATATATTATTTAATTATAATATATATATGACATCATCCGGTCGGATCACTCCAGTCCAACCGGTTAGACCAACTGACCCGTGATCCAATTAAGAGGCCGATTCGTTCTCCAATCTGGTTTTTAAAACATTGTATTTATGTGAAAAATGTTGTGTTTTGTTTTAAGTGAAATGATTTTCCTTTGTACAAGAAAGAAATATTCTCAATTGAGTAACAAATATTATACTCAACTTATTATTCTTTAAGAATTTAGTAATATTCCTTGTTATGAGAATATCTCCTTATCAAGCTTGCTAATATTCATGTGAATGTGTTTGGAAAGATATTTTTTAATTATCTTCCACAACAGTGCTTGAATATTATTTAAATGGATAAATGTTTAAACCTAGTATAAATAAGTATCATAATAGATTTTGAAAGAACAAATCGGATAAAAGCAGCTTCCTTTTCCACCATCCATCAACTTACAACATAATATATACCATCCATCAACTTACAACATAATATATACATATATATATATATATATTCTATTATATTTGTTTAATAGCCAGCACTTGGAGGAGGGAGAGAACCGTGGAGAAGTAGAGACACAAAATATCATACATATATAGATATATTATATTGGGGCAGCACACACGCTGAAGATGATGGAAGAATGGAAAAGAAGCTGCGTTTTATACATATAATATACATGCTGATATAACAATACAAAAAATAATATAATATACATACATGCTCGTATATATATAGCCATTGCACACAGTAGCCTTAGAGATTAATCCTCCAATGTCTTCCAATTCCATATCTCCTTGGGTGACCAACGCTGGAAGCTTCCACCAGCCTCCTCCAACTTCTCAATTCCTTAACAATATATATAATATTATCATGTGTTATTATTATATTATATGTTTAATTAACATAATGTACATATTACTTCTTTTATGTATATGTTGGAACCTACCCACTAGAACTCCTTAATTCCCTTCTTCCATATTAATATAATATTTAATATGTTATTATTATAATGTAGCATGTATACATATGCATACAATTATGCACGGCCACCCCATTCTAAATAATTTTCATACTTTATTTTTATTATTAATATTATTATTTAATACATCACATATTACACATTAATTATTATATTAATATTTTTTTCCACTAACTATGAACTCTTAAAGGATGATGTAATTCTCATTTAAAAATGTAATATTTTTACTAAATTTCTCAAATTCACAAAACTTCAATAAATCACTTCGAATATAATAATTAATAATTATTAACTATTCCTGAATTATCAAAATATTACATTATTAGCACATTTTAGGCCTAAATTATTATGGACCTAGCATGCACTTATTTTATTTCCATATAGACTGCATATTTTGAACCCTAGTTTTTTATTTTAGTATAGTTTTATTATTTCAACTTGTATTTAGATTGAGCTAACTAAAATCCATTAGGTTTAGAGTTATGTTTGCCTATAAGAGGCTATATTCAAGTGTAAAAAAAGGAGGCATAATTTTGAAGACAAATCTGAGGGTTTTTCTCTTGTTCTTTTGAAGAACTTTTATATCTTATCAAGATAACGCTTGTTGTGATCAAATCCGACTTATCTTTTGCCTTCTCATCTCGTTCTTGTGAGTGGCGTCTATACCTTTGGTTAGTGATTCTCCAAAATCATCGGGTTAAGGTTCATTTTTTCTATCTTTTATAAATCTGTTTTAATCTTTCTTGAAGTTTTGTTTTTGATTTGATTTGTGGGTGCCATATTGGTATATGGGGTTCACATCATCTTGGTATCAGAGCTTTGGGTATTAACTTAGGTTTGATTATCCAAATTTAATTCTTTTCATTGTGTTCACATCACCGTGTTGTTCATATCGCTTGTTTCATCAATATTGATTTGCAATCTCAAAGTTACTCAATTAGTAATTTTTGTTAGCCGACTAATGAAAAAATTACTTGAGTAAGACCAAAAGTTAGTCAATTAATTTTATGTTGAAACTTAAAAATAGAGTTGTTAAACTAATAGTTGAACAAGCTGTTGCAAGTGTTTTTAATGCATAGTTTGGACCTTTAAAGCTTCAAAAAGGCTCTAAATTATATCCCAATCAATTATCTTGATATTTGAATATTCTAATGATTGTTTTATGAAAAAAATACTATATTTACAGATAACCTTCTATAAACAACAACTATAAAAGGAGATAAAGATGAAGATCAAGACTGCTGTTTTTGAATACTTTCTACCACTTTTTGAAGCCAAAAAGGATACTTCAAGTCTTCATAGTCCATTTGAAAAATAGAGAAAGAATGTTTATTGATATTTTACTCTTGTATTGGTTTTGATGATGAAAAACAAATGATTTTATTCCCTAAGTCAAGTTTATATTTTTCAAACTATCAACAAATTGGATGAGACTGTTGACCAATTTGGATATTATGGTTTTGGCCATCAATCGTTCTTCTTATGGTTGTTGATTGGCATAATGTATGTTTTTGATAGCTTGTATTTGCCTTATAATTGTTGACCGATGTGTATAAATTGTCGACCAACAGAATGCTTGCATTCAAAAGTGTTGACCATTCTTCATAGGCTGTCGGCTATTTTTCAAATTTAAACTAATCTGTCAACCGATTCTTTTAATCTATCGAGCGTTCATGTGTTAGAAACTTCCAATGGCTAGTTTGACAACTTGGTTAAGATGCTCTTCCTTCCACCAACAGTTATATTTTTGAAAGAGCTCGTTAAGCATTATAAATAGAGAGTAGATGGATGATTCAAGGCAACCAATATAACGCCCCGCTTTTTTGGGCGCGTCATAAATTGGGACAATTCTAGAACAATAATTTTTTTTTCCTTTCAAACTAATCTTAAATCACATCATACCTCGAATCCATCCTAGAATTCCGATACATTAATCTCGAAAGAGAATTACTATACACATTAAATGCGGAAGCAATGATCGAAACCTGATATATTAACATTGATCATAAATAAATTCTTACATCTTCAACATTTTTCAAAACGTTCAGAATTTAAACTAGCAGAACTTAAATACAGGGGGTATGTTATATACATTTCATTTATCATGTACTCTGCTAAGTGTCATTTCATGCCTCATTCATCCTCATATCTACTACACTCTCCATCTGGAACGTTTGAATATTTTAGGGGCAAAGCTTGAGTTAGATGATGAATCATCTAAGTAAGAGTACATAATGCTTATCATGTGTGTATGCAATGTCTTATTCATTGTAGGTGTCAACTGCACACCTCATGCTACCTACCATACTTACGGCCACTTCTTTCAAAGTCGAGGTGTTTGGGGGTACCCTTGGTAAAGTAACGGTGCCAGTTCATGCTCCCTACGGCCTCAATGCTTGTGATCAATGATATCATCGTATTCATATGCATTTTATAGCATATCATGTGTGCAGTCTATGTGATGGGTGCATACCAGGGCATGTCAATATGATGAAAATATTTTCGAGGAACATAAATCACTTACAAACCAGACATTTTTCATAAAACTAAATTCAGTTGGAAAGTACCACTTACTTTCTCAGCCTTATTAGGCTACCTCGATATCTGTGTCTTATCTCGTGCATCGCCTCAATTTGCGTGCCAACCTCAAAATTCGACAAGTCATTTCAACTTAATCCTCAAAGCATCCTAATTACCATAATTATTTAAATAAACATTAAAACCTATTTTTTCATAATTTCTGGCATTTTCTTTAATTTTCTCTCTATTTCTTCCTATTTTTTCTCAATAAATCCAAACTAAATATTTCTAAAATATTTTCTTAAATATTTCACTAAGAAAATTCATAAAATAATATTCTTAAATTTCTGAAATTTTCTACGAAATTTTACTTACCTTAATTTGGCATCTCTGACTTCCTCATTATGCGTGTCATATTCTCAAAACGCGTGCCCGAACCATTTTCTTGCCCAAAATCTCCGAAATATTAATAAATCTCCTTTATCTATTTTCCTAGAATTTTCTAAGATTTTTCTATATTTTTTCTTATTTTCTTTCTTTTCCTTTCTTTTTTTTTCTTTTTTATTTTATTTTCATTTTTCTTTTTCTTTTCTTCTCCTTTTCTCCATCTCTTCTTCTTTTTCCCCTGCCTCCTGCAACTTACGCACAACCTCTCTTCTTCTCTCTTTTTCTTCTTCTTATTCTTTCTTCATTCATTCCTCCATTCTTCTTCTTCTTCTTCTTCTTCTTCTTCTCCTTCCTACGCGCAACTGTTGCCATGGTCGCACGCCCAGCAGCTGCTCCGCCTGCCCTCCTTCGTGCCCGCTACCGCCACCGACCATCACGGCCACGCCGGTCGCCCTCGCTTCACCGTGCACAACTGCAGCCATCGCGGCACTGCACCATGCCTGCAGCCATCTCCCCTGCCTCGCGATGCTTCCATGGCTACTACCATGGCCGTGCCTCATTCCAACTCTCTCTCTCTCTCTCTCTCTCTCCCTCTCTTTCTCTCTCTCGCTCTACTCTTTGATCTCTGTCTTCTCTCTCGCTTGCATCTCTCGGCCCTCGATCACTGCCAATTTATAGGCAGCCATTGCGTGTATATATATATATATTATACATCATTAATTACATAATCTCTTAAATCTTGCTACCAATCTTCCTTAAATCCAGCTGCAATTATCTTCCTCAAATCCTACTGCCATTATCTTCCAATTTGCAGCCAAAATCGCGGCCATTAAAGCTTCACATAAGCTAACCATGGCCACTCACGCACACATGCGTATGCCTCCATATATATATAATTATATATTACATTATCATAATAGAAAAATTACACATTAAACCTCAATTTTTATCATAATATCACTTGGGTAATTTTCTTATTGCAACCATGCCCTCAAACATCGATTAAATTTGCATTTTAATACCGAAAATTCACAATTAATAATTCAAGATTACTCGATAATGACGATTTCACCTCGGTGTCCTCACCAGGCCATTGTTTCATCCCGAAACCACCGAAGGGTTGCTCATTACGCAAAACCGCAGCCCCCTCTAAGGTTCAGTTAATTTTTTGGGAGTCTCTTATGATGATTCGGTTTTGCAGGCTTAATGACAGTTGCATTTTAGTTGTATCGAAAACTGTTCCCGATTCAATTTCTTTTGATACCATAGATCCTATCTTGAAACGCTTGTCGAGATTATGTCATTTTCCTTAGATAATTTCACTCTGAGACACTCTCTACAGTCGATTCGGTACTTATAACTGTTATCAAGCCAATTTTTCGGTATTCTAAACTTATTAAAATTACGTGGTAATCTTATACAAACATGGGGTATTACAACCAAGTGGTCATATTACAAACTCTCAAGTGCTCATTGATTTTGTGCTTCATTGTTCTATTCATTTTTCTCTCCAAGGCTTTACATTCTCTTTGTAAAATTTATTTTCAAGCCTTGCATTCATCTTTGAGAGATTTTTGTATCTAAGAGATTCACCTCTTAGAATTTTTTCTCTATAAAGTCCCTTGCATTGCCTAGTTTGCTGCTAGAGGTCCTACATTGATTGTAAGATGATGTGTTACCTAGCTTGTTGCTAGAGGGTTTGCTTATCTAAGCAAAAGCTTGTATTTCCTAACTTGTTGCTAGATGACCTACTTGTTATAGTAGGAGGCTTGTTATACCTAGCGGCTCATGCTAGAGGACCTATTTGGTGTGATAGAAGGTTTTTAGTAGATTGTTTCAAAATCCTTAGTGATGAGTTAATGGAGTAGATTAGGCTTGGTTTAAACCGACCACTATAAATTGATTGTGTCCCTCTATTGATTTAATTTCTTGTTTCATTTATTTTTCCAAACAATCCCTCATTTATCCTAATTTGCATTAAAATCTCATTTTTAAGCAAAGAGTTCTTCAAGTTCAACAAATTTTGAAAATAACCCAATTCCCCCATCCTCTTTTGGGTTGTGGTGCCATTGTTATACAATTATATCACTTATTTCCTTATTCTTTAAATCTTTTTTTTATTTGTGAGAAACAACTTTTGTATTTGTTCTAAATCTTGTAAGAGCTTCTCAGGGTGTCTTTAAATTGTAATATTTCTTTATCTTGTTGTGGTTACTCTTGATCCCTAAAAGGCAAAAGGCTACACTTGATCCTTTCAAAAGGTATGGTTACACCTCATCCTTTAAAAGATTGTGGTTTCGATTGAGTCTTGAAAAACATATTGTATTTGGTTACTGCTGAGCCTGTGAAAAACAAAGGTTACAGCTATACCTGTGAAAAACTGAGGTTATAGCTGAGTTTGGAAAAGCTACAACGGATTGTTAAAGTCCTTGGTGAGGAGCTAAGAGTGTGGATTTTGAGCCGAACCACTATAAATCTGTGTATGCTGCATTATTTATGTTTCTTCATTTTCATTTCAGCACTTTCATCTTTATTTTAGTAAAAGTCATTTTTCAACATCATTAGACGTATCAATTTTAAAATTCATACCAATAGCTTTCTGAATATTTAAAAGAATCAATCCTTTATATTGAATTTATTTCATATAATTTTCTGTTAAGTTTTCATTTAAAACTTCAGTATTTATAATTTGAAAAGTCCAAACTGTTCAATTCAAAGACTCTTTAAAATCAAGAAAAGTTTTTGAAAATCAAATTCACCCCCCTGTTGGGTGTCTACTCTTTTTCCCAAGGAGAAAGAAAAGCCCGACTAGGGGTTCAACACCAAGAAATTGAGGGGTAGATGATATAATGTAATGAGTGTGTGTGACGATATGAAGAGGGTGGTTGAGGAAGTTCTTGAATAGAAGAGGTTGGTCCCGGTTATGGAGGAACAAACAAGAAAAAGGTCCCCTTTCACAAAGAACATATTGGGAAAGACACTGTCGAAAAAATTCAAGATGCTGCAAATTACTCCCTATGCCGATAAAAAGGATCCCAACGATCACATTCAGAATTATGAGTCCCTAATGACACTTTATGGTTGGGATGATGAAATTATGCGTTGAGCATTCTCATTGACTTTGATGGGACATGCCTGAACTTGGTTCAATAGCTTACCTGAAGCATCCATCTCCTCATTCGGGTAACTAAGGGAAGATTTCATTAAAGCATTCGTTATTAATGGTCAGAAAAAGAAAAACGCAACATATGTTCTTAGTGCAATTGTTACCTGATGTTTATGCGGATAACAATTGCAAACAATTTAAAGATAACTCTTCCCAAAACTGATGGTGCTAAGGAATTTATGAAATTTGTGGAAAAGTGTTCTCTAACTGCTGGCAAATCTTTTGTTGGTACATTAATAAGTACTCTAACTACCATGAAATATGATAGTTCTCGTACCATGCATGAGCATGTTCTTGAGATGATGACCTTAGTAGTAAAATTAAAAACTCTGGGAATGAATGTGAATGAGTACTTCTTGGTACAGTTTATACTCAATTCCTTGCCTTCTGAGCAATATAGACCATTTTAGATGAATTACAACATTATAAACGATAAGTGGAATGCAAATGAATTAACCAGTATGCTCGTTCAAGAGGAGACAAGATTAAATAATCAAAGCACTCATTCTATCCATTTCCTGAGTCATCAAGAAACTGGAAAGAATTCTAAAAAAGAAAAATGGGCATCTCAAGAAAAATTGTCTGAAACATAAAGTTTGGTTCAAAAAGAAAGGTAAGTTTTGTGCTTTAATATGTTTTGAATCAAACTTTACTAAAGTTCCACATAATATTTGATGGATTGATTTTGGTTCCACTACTTATATTTTCAATACGATGTAAGGATTTCTTACGATTCGAACCGTAAAGGCAAATAAAATTTTCGTGTTTATGGGGAATAAACATAAATGTCCTATTGAAAGCATTGGCACTTATCTTTTAATTTTAGACACCGATCATTATTTAGATTTATTAGAAACTCTTTATGCGCCTATATTTTCTTGTAATTTAGTTTATTTGCAAAAACTTAACATAGTAGGGTTTTCTTTTAAATTTGGTTTTGGATCTTTCAATAAAATGTCTTGTTTTGATATGAAACTTTTAGAATGTATTGACAAATCATATTTTAATGTTAGTAGACCTCCATTTTAGTGTATATATGTTAGGATATATATGTCTTTTTTTTATTTAGTATTTTTCTATATATAATTCTATGTTGTAGCCAATTGAGAGTACAGTTGAAACTACCAAACAAAATCCAACCACACAAATACTATAATATCCTTTAAATTTTGTAGATATGATTTCTATTATTTAAATTTTGATAAATACTTTTGATCATACATATTTGTGTAGGTTGTTTGTGCCAGAAATGAGACTAACCAGTCAAAGCAAACAATGAGTAAAACTATAGGTACAAGAAATTTTGTTTAGGTTAGAGCTAAAGTAGTATAATTTAAAACTTTTATGTATGTCTTGTAGTTAGTATTTTTTTTTTGTTGATTTACTTTATTTCTTTAATTCAGGCTAAAATATTAGAACTTGAACCACCTAAATGAAAAATATTCATGATGACACACAAAAGAAAAGATGGGTCGATGGTTGATTAATTCCACGTCACAAAAAATAGTAGTAAATTTTAGTTATGTAGTTTTTGTTAAATTTTTTTTAATATATATATATTTCTTTAATATTATATATGTTGGAGTTACTAGTTTATCTATATCAATCTTTCAGTCAAATTTCAATCTCTAGTGACCCAATTAATCAAGGAACAACCTTCACAACTTGTTAATGAAAATGAAGTTTTCTCTCAAGTTATGAGGGAAAGACAAACATGAGTATATTTGTAGGTATGGTTAGGGCCCAACTATTTATTCTTTATCTGGGAAGAATTTATCTTGTAATGAGTTTGTTATAGAATTAGAACAATTGCTACAACATAATGATGGTTTGAAAACATAAATGCAACGTTTAAGAGAAAAAATGAAGCTTGACCACAAAATTAGGTCACATTACGACATAATTGACTAACTTAAACAAAGACAAGCAATGTTTGAAGCATTTATGGAAGGTGTTTGGGCAAGAAGGATTGAAAATATTAATTGATTAGATGTATTATGTTGATCACTTTTTGTCTTTTTTGGTAACGTTTAATTGATGTTTACTTGAATGTAAGGGGTTGGTTTTTGTCTTTTTAGACTGTACTATATAACCGTTATGACTGTCTTTAACCTCTAAACATTTACTTGTATGGATTGGGATTTTTATGATTTAGATGGATGGAAATGTCTACTTGGATATCTATTGAGTTTAATGCAATTTTAACTTTTAATTGAAGACAATAGGTTTAATGGAAAAGTAGAAAAATAAAAAGTAGGTTGTGGGACACTTTTTTGGGTCGACCAAAGCTTGTCACTAAAACACCATGTAAATGGCAACTATGAAAGATCTCACTAAAGAAAATTGTTTTGTGATGAGCTGGTGATCACAAATAATGAAACACTAGTGACTAAAAAGTAAAACCGTCACTAAAAAATCATTTTGTGATAGTTAAGGCAATCATTAGTTTATAACTATTAGTGATGGTCAGATCAATTGTCACAAAGAATATGTGGATTGTGACAAGCATTAATTATCACTAACTACACTATTAGTGGCCAAAAAGCCAACCATCAGAAAAAATATGTATTTTTTATGACAATACCAATTATCAATGAAATCAACTATTAGCAACAATTGATCTGATCTTTACAAAACATACATTTTTTTATGACATAATTGTCACTAAATTGAATTATTGGTGGCAGTTAGGCAAGATGGTCACTAAATTGTTTTAATTTGTGGAGACCGATGACTCTCGTGAAAAAACAACCATTAGTGGAGGAAGGGAAGGTAGTCCCTAAAAGTGTCTCCTTTTGTGATAATCGTATCTAGTGGCCACTAAACATTAACCTTTAACAAGAAGATACACAATAATCACCATTAATAGAATTAGTGACAACTTGTGATGCCCTTTTGTCTGCCACAAAATGAATTAGTCACAAAATTTTATAATTTTAGTGGCGGGTGTGGTTGCCACTAAAAGTGCAGTTTCCTATAGTGAGTGGTAAGATACTACATATTGGGTGAGATGAGAGCCTTTAAGGCAATGAGGATTAGGTTCTAAAGAGTGAGTGATTTAGTGAGGGGTTAAAAAGCTTGCAACATGATGTTGGAGAGTTTACGGGATGATTAAGTAGCATTATTAAAGTGAAACCATCAAGATGAAGGGTTTTAATATCAGTCACATTGTTCTTTTTAACACCCCATGCTCCCTTGCTTTGTTGCCCAAAAGCCTTTCTGTTCTAAGTCACCTATTCTTTCTTTTAGCCCAATCACCACTGTAGAGCTACCCCATAATATGCCCCTTCCATTTTGTCTCAAGGTCATATCTTAGACTCCGATGCAGACCAAGATAATAACCATTTACAACATTGTCTAATTGCAAAGATCCTAGTTAACAAACTAGTGCACTCAAAAAAAGTTCACATAACTATTATAAGGACATGAAACCTAAAAGGTAAATAATACTTTAAATGGCATCTCCAATAATACACTTACTCTTTGTTTCTTAGAATTGACATACACCGATGCAATGCTTGCAAGAGTTCCATGGAACATTACTAACGAATGCAACTACAATGATGGCACCTGAACATAAACCTATTCAAGCTTGATTTCGTGCATGAAATCTTTTGCATCTAGATTTGGGGTATCCATCCTCGCATGACGCTTGCCTCGAACACCTAGAAGATTTTGCTACAGTTAGGATTCCCTTGGAAGTGAATGAATCATTCACCTCAATGCTAGATAGTTTAAATGCCCACGAGCTAAGGTTACAAAAGGCCTTGTGCCTCTAGTTTTTTTTTAATCGTAGGAATCAAAGGAAGCTCTAGTATATTCATCCTTTGGTAGAGACTGTGAACTTTTCTCCCATAACCTACGAGTAGCAACCGACTAGGCAACAACCGTGCACTAGGTGAGCCCAAGTCAAAGACTTGTTCCTGTGGCCTCTCAGATAATCACAATTGATACACTGTCTGCATGGATCATGTTTCGAACTCATGACCTCGCGGTACCCAAGCTCCCAAGCGTGTGTGGAAGACCATTTGTGCTACCTTAACGAGTTTGCCTTGTGCCTTTAGTTAAGGTGGATAATCTAGGTAAAGATTCAATCTTTCTTGATATTTATTATGAGCGATCAGGTGATATATACATGCTATAGATGTAGCATTGTGGATCATGTTAGGTGAATTTAATCTATCTAGGACTTGTTTTCTTAAACATACCATTTGAGCATCTCACATTCAAATTTGTGGAAGACAGGAGATTGAGTTGACTATCGATCATGCATGTGGAAGAGTGCACTGACAATCGTGCAGCTAACGAAGAACTCTCCTAACACTACAAGAAAAAGCAGTTTTAGTGACGGGAATGCTCCCGTCACTAATTTGTGACGGGTTTAGTGATGGAAAGCCGTCACTAAAGTGGTTTAGTGACAGTTAGAAATTACCGTCACAATTTTGTGACGGGATGGTGTATCCCGTCACAAAATAGTGACAGAAAATGCTCTCCCGTCGCAAATCAGTGACATGAGTGAGGTTTCCCGTCGCAGAACTGCGACGGGAATGGTCAGTCCCGTCGCAGATCTGCGACAGGACTGACGCGTCCCGTCGCAATCCCCCCTTTAAAAAAACCCCTTCCCCTTCCCCATTCTCCCAGCCCCCCTCCTCCCACTCACTGTCTCGTCCCCCATCTCCTCCTCCCTTCCTTTTCCCCATTCTCCCAGCCCCCCCTCCTCCTTCTCACTATCTCGCCCCCTTCCCTCCCATGTTCTCACTATCTCCTCCATTTTCAGTTGCTTCACAGTCGCTGGTTCTTCTTCTTCTTCAGTTAATTTCAGTGCTATCAAGTAAGTATTTTATAACTTTTTATTTTGTTTTACTTTTAATTATATTCTGTTAGTTTAATCATAATTTCTTTGTGTTATTAGTTGTAATTATTTTATTTTTATGTTAGTTTAGTTGCAATTATTTTATTTTTGTGTTAGTTTAGTTGTAGTTATTTTATTTTTGTATTAGTTTAGTAGTTTATTTTTATGTTAATTAGTTTAGTTTTAGTTTAATTGGTTATATTATTTGTAATGCTTAAAAATTAAAATATAAATAATTATAATTAAATAATTAAACTACAACTAATTAATTATTTAGTTATTTTGATATGTTATTGGACTAGTAAACCCGTGCATGTGTAAATAATGTTTATTTTTTTATTTTTAAGTTTAGATATATTTTTAATGAAAAATATTATAATTTTAAATAAAATACATAAAAAAATATATACTAAAAATATATTTACTATTTAAGAAAGCATATATTTTATTGTCATAAAAAATATTTAAGTGTAAAAAAATTAAAAAAATTCTATTAAAAATATAAAAGAATTCTATTTAAAATATAAAAATTAATAAATAATAAATAAAATTTTAATTAAAAAGTTTAAAACTAACATATGAAATAAATTAGATAATTATTTAAAATAAAACACTAAAATTGAAAAATAATATGAGAAATTAATTAGATAAATATTTAAATTAAAATATAAAATAAATACAATATTAAAAATAAAATACCATCGAATATATTTTTAATAAAAATTAAGGACTAAAAATACAAAATAAAATTTTACCATGAAAAATTATTAGTTTTTATAACAATAAATTTAACCTTAATATTTTTAATAACTCAACGAAAATAAAATAAAAAATGTATCAAATCAAAATTTGAATAATTGTTTATGTAGTAAAGGAAATAAAAGTTTAAATTGCGTTAGTTTAATTTAATAGTTAATTTATTTTTGTGTTTAGTATGTATGTTGAGTTTAATGATTATTTTATTTAAATTAGTTTAGGTTTTATTTTAATTTTTTATATTATTTGTAATGTTTAGAAATTAAAATGTGAATTTTATTAATTGTTTATAAATTCTTTCTGTAGTTATTTTGTTATGTAACTGTATTAATAATATTTATTTTTTTGTTTTTAATTTAAAAAATATTTTTAATTTAAAATATTGTAATTTTAAATTAAATATGTTAAAAATAAAATACTAAAAGTAAATACAATATTTATGAAAACATATATTTTGTTGCCATAAGAATAAGATTAAGTATAGACATTAAAAATTATTTTTTTTTTTGTTTAAAACATTAAAAATAATAAATAAAAGTAAAATTAGAATATTTAAAATAATGTACGAAATAAATTAGATAATTATTTTAAAAATTAAAATGAATTTAAAAAGGTATAAAATTTAATTTTTTATTTAAATGAAACACTAAAAATTAAAAATTACATGAGAAATAAATTAGATAAATATTTAAATTGAATTATTTATTTATTACAATATTAAAAATAAAATACTATTAATGAGTAATATAATTTGTTGTTATAAAATAAAATAAGTACACTAATAGATTTTAAATTTCAAAGTGAGACATTTATAGCTAACTTAGAAAATATATTAGATACATTATTTTAACCATATTGTTCTTAATTACTCAAATCAAAATAAAATAAAAAATGTAACAATTAAAAATTATAATAATTGTTTAAGTATTAAAGGAAATATAAATTTAAATTAGTATTTAAAAAAAATTCAATTCAAATATGTAGAGTTAAGTAAAAATATTAAAATTTATCTTAATTATTTATTATCTTAATTTATAAAAAAGCTGCAAAATTTATCTCAATAAATTATTTATTATTATATTTATTTTTTGTTCATATTTATCAATTACTTATGACAGTCTGAAATGATGAAATATAATTTGGTTAGTTTTCAGGATAAAATATCTATTAGGAATCGTGCTTGTTATACAAATTTTGAATTGAAAATGGAAGCTCCGTTGCATCATCGATGGATTGATAATCGGTGTATGCCAAGAAGGGGTGGGATCACTCCTAAATTTTATGTTGGTGTTGATGAGTTTATTCAACTTGCATTTTCTCAAGAAAGTTTCCTAAGGCTAGGAGTGTTGAAATGTCTTTGTATGAAATGTGAGTGTTTGAAGTTTAAACCAGTTAATGAGGTGAAAATGGATCTTTGTAAGTATGGGTTTATGAAAGGATATTATTATTGGACGAACCATGGGGAAGAAATGCCAATAATGCCTCAAAATGTTATTGCGAATGAATATTATAGAGAAGATAATTTTAGAAATCAGTTTAATCCGTATGAGCAAATGGTAATGGATGCAGCAGGACTGTCACATGCGCCTACTACAATGCAAGGAGCGTTTAGCGAAAGTGGTCATGATCAGTCGTACAATATTGAGGAACCACCTAATGAAAATGCAAAAGCATTTTATGAGATGTTATCTGCTGCACAATCCCCATTATACTCGGGTTGTGATGCAGAGAGTGAACTTTCTGCTGCAGTTAGGATGTTGAGCATTAAATCTGATTACAACATGCCTGAAGGTTGTTATAATGAAATCATGCAGTTTATGCAACATACAATGCCAACTGGTAATCGTGTGCCCGATGACTTTTATCATACTAAAAAATTGGTTTCTAAGCTTGGACTTGGTTGTCAGAAGATTGATTGTTGTCCAAATAGTTGTATGTTATATTATAAAGATGATCAATTTGAGAGGAGTTGTAAGTTTTGTAGTCATCCTCGTTTTAAGCCTGCAAGAAGTGGCACAGGAAAATTTAAAGAAATTCCTTTTAAGAGAATGTGGTATTTGCCCCTCATACCAAGATTGCAAAGAATCTATGCTTCAACCATTACTGCTTCGAACATGAGGTGGCATTATGAAAATCAGAGAGAGTTTGGGGTATTGTCTCACCCGTTTGACGGTGAAGCATGGAAATATTTTGATCGGACACATCCTGACTTCTCTGCTGATCCTAGAAATGTAAGGCTTGGTTTGTGTGCAGATGGGTTCACTCCATATGGTCAATCGGGTCGCCCGTACTCTTGTTGGCCAGTAATTGTGACTCTATATAATTTGCCTCCTGGATTATGTTTGAAAATAGAGTTTATGTTTTTAACGGTTATTATTTCAGGTCCTTCAAATCCCAAGAGTAAGATAGACGTATTTTTACATTCTTTAATTGATGAATTGAAATTGCTTTGGCACGAAGGAGTGTTGACTTATGACATATCCACAAAGCAAAATTTTATGATGAAAGCAGCTCTGTTGTGGACTGTCAATGATTTCCTGCATATGGAATGTTATCTGGTTGGATGACATCAGGTAGATTAGCATGCCCGTATTGTATGGAAAACACAAAAGCTTTTAATCTCAAGTACGGTGGGAAAACATCATTTTTTGATTGTCACCGATAATTTTTGCCAATGGATCACCCTTTTTGAAGAAATACAACTGCATTTCGAAAAAATAAAGTTGATAATTCTTGTCCACCTCCTCGTTTAAGTGGAGAAAACGTATTTGGTAGAGTATGTAATGTCCCGTCTATCTTAGAACAACAAAATTGTGTTATGATCGGATATGGTGTGCAACACAATTGGACAAAAAGAAGTATTTTTTGAGATTTGCCATATTGGAAAGATAATCTTATCTAACACAATTTAGATGTCATGCACATCAAGAAGAATATTTTTGATAATCTTTTCAACACAATCATGGATGTGAAAGGTAAAACTAAAGATAATAGCAAAGCTAGAATGGACCTGAAAGAGTATTGCAGGCGGAAGGAGTTGGAATTAGTAGAACGTGGTGGGGGTAAATATTAGAAACCTAAAGCTCAATATACTTTCACAAGAGAACAAAAGTTAAGTATTTTGAAATGGATAAAAGAACTTAAACTCCCTGACGGGTATGCATTTAGATTGGGCAGATGTGTTGATATGAAGAATGGAAAATTGTTTGGCTTGAAGAGTCATGATTGTCATGTTCTTATGGAGCGGTTACTTCCAACGGCATTTTCGGGATTATCAGATCGAATTTGGAGTCCAATAACTGAATTATGCCAGTTTTTCAAAGATCTATGCTCAACAACGTTAAGAACTGAACATTTGGAAATTATGGAACAAAATATCCCAATCATTCTATGCAAAATAGAGCGTGCATTTGCGCCTGGATGGTTTAACTCAATGGAACATCTCCAGGTACATTTGGTTTACGAAGCAAAGGTCGGAGGGCCAATCCAATACAGATGGATGTATCCATTTGAACGGTAATAAATTTTATATTCATATAATTTATTGATTTTGTCGTATAGTTTATTATGTTCTTTTTCATAAATTAAAATAACTTTAAAATGATTTAGGTTTCTCAATACTTTAAAGAAGAAAGTTCGGAATAAGGCTCTCATAGAAGGATCTATTTGTGAGGCATATTTAATTGAAGAGACAGCCACATTTGGTTCATATTATTTTGAATCAAATATTCAATCAAGGAGGACGAGAGCTCCTCGAAATGATGATGGAGGAGAATCTTCTCATCCACAAATTTCTATCTTCAATTATCCGAGTCGTGCAGTTGGTCCAATGAAAAAAAGATGGCTGGATGTGAATAAGTTCCAAACAGCAAAGTTATATGTCTTGCTAAATACGCCAGAGGTCGAACCTTATATTGAGTAAGAACTCAAACTTAATTATATTAATATATTTATGACTTCATATTAATAATTTTGTTCATATTATGTTGATATATATATATTTTAATGTTTCAGCATGTACACAAACATGTTACGTGAATTATCGCCAGTAATCAGTGACGAAGAATTAAACAAACAAATCGAGGAGCATTTTTGTGTTTGGTTTCATAATCATGTAAGTTTGTAAAGTTTAAGATATTTCTTAATTTAATATTAATTATGTATACATAAAGTGATGAAAATATTTTGTTAGGTGAATTTGAGTGGCGAAGTTATTGCAGACCCACTAATTCAGAGCATAGGGTGGGGGCCAACTCCTAACGTGAAACATTGGCCAATGTATTTCGTCAATGGATACAAATTTCATACTGTTGAATGGAGTCAGAGTAGGTCGACAGAAAATTATGGTATTTGCGTGTCTGCGTCAGAAGGAGGAGCTTCACATATGAATTATTATGGAAAACTTATAGACATACTTGAGTTAGAATATGCAGGCTTACCAATAAAAAGAGTAATTTTGTTCAAATGTGAATGGTATGATCCAAGTCCACGAGGAACTAAAATTCATGATAAATATGGAATTGTAGACATTCGATCATCAAGAAGATATAGGAAATACGATCCATTCATATTTGCCCAACAAGCTGAACAAGTGTATTACTCGCCTTACCCTGATTACTATCGTGAAAAAAATGGTTGGATGGTTGTAATTAAAACAAAGGCACGAGGTACAATAAATGCTCCTGAAACTAACATGGAAGAGCCTTTTCAAGAGGATGAAATATTGCAACGGCCTATAATTGATGTAAATATTGACATTGGAGGCACTTTACAAGATGATAATGAGCTAGTAGAGGAAGTTGATGTCTCCAATATTGTTGAGGAAGAAGAAAATGATATGTATGAAGAATCTGTTTCAGAAGAAGACGAGGAAGATATATTATCTGATGACAGAGATAGTGACCAGGAAGACATTGATGAATATATAAAAGAAGATGACTGATAGTTTTATGATTTTTTTTTTGTGCATGGTAATTAATAACCTTTGTATTTTTAAAATATGAATATTTATAATTTCTGTACCTGTACTTTTAGTATGATGACTTTGATGTTAATGTAATTTTTTTCATATATATATATAATTATCGAAATAGATGTCAGAACATTCAACACCTTCGGGTAGGGGAAGAGGTAGAAGTAGAATATCTTATAGGACCACATCTTCTCCAGATGCCAATTCTGGTTCGCAATATTCTTCTCCTGACTCCACACCTGTTGTTCAATCCACACAATTCAATCTCCAGTCACCACCCCCACCACCACCCTCACAACCTTTTGCTCCCATGCCTCATCAATTTTCATATCCTGGAACCACGATGCCGCCATGGGATTATTATGGTGTTCCACCTACTTTCTACCCACCAGATGTTATACCACCGAGTGGCCAATATGTTGGGAGAACTTCTCATATGCCAGACAGACATTCCCCATACACTTTCATGCCGACACCGCAAGGACTCAATTCATCATCTGCTTCTGCACAACACTCTGAGCCCATTCCAACTGACCCGGTTGACATCAGCCGAGGAGACGGTCGAAAACACTTATCTTGCGATGAACAGTGTAATCAGTGAGTATCGTATTTATTATTTTAAACTTATTACTTGCAATTATATTATACATTCAAATGAATAAATATATATTTTGTGTTTGACAGTTTTATCCCTGAAAGTGGCCCACCAAGCAAATTGGGAAAGATTTAGAGGGCACGATACACTGAACCGTGGATTCATTGGAATGAAGTGCCAGAAATAATACGAAAGATGTGGCTTGAAGAATTTAACGTAAGTTAATTTATAATTCTTTATTAATATAAGTTTGTATTTAAATTCTTATATATATATATGTTTCTTAATTTAATGTAGAAGACGTATTTCTGGCCACCCGAGGAGAATGATCGCATATGGCTCACATGGAATAAGTCTGGTAGACGAAGTTTTAGGAGCCATTTGCATCGAATTAGAAATGGGGAAGACGAAGCAATGTGGATGGATCCCGACGTGCGTAAGGCACTTGATGCTAAGTGGGCAGAAGAAAGCAACAAAAAAATTTCCACACAAAATAAAAAAAAATCGTGCTTCTGAGACCGGTGGTTCGCTCCACACTGGCGGGTCCATTCCATTCTCCTTGACTCGAAGAAGGCTGGTAATTACTTATGCTAAATTATATATATATTTTATAATTTATTTAAATTATAAGTTTACTATATTATTTATTAATTTCTTATACAGGCAACTGAATTGAATCGTGAGCCCAATGAGTTTGAATTCTTTAGGAGAACCCACACCAGGAAAGATAATCATGGAGAAGAAGTGTGGGTCGATGACAGATCTAGGGTCGTCGCTGTAAGTGTGTTTTATAAATTAAATTAAATTTTTTATTTTAAAATAAACTTTTAATTCATTTACATGAATATTTTAATTTTATAGGAAAAATATGAAAGATTGAGTGCGGAGGCATCTTTATCATCCGCAAGTACCGAAGAGTCCTCATCGCCTACAGTTAATGAACACGACATCTTCTATCAAGCTGTTAGTGGTCGGAATAGAAAGGGTCGAATATACGGGCTGGACTCCCAAGCTAATTTGTTATATCCATCTACCACCAATCGTTCTAGCCAATCATCTTCACATGTGTCACCAGAGTTTGAACAAATGAGACTTAAAGTTACCCAATTAACTGATGAGTTGCTTGAATCCCAGATTGAGAATCGACAATTACGACAATGGCAAGAACAAATGACAGCGTGGCAGTCAGAAATGAATATGGTAATAAGTAGATTGACAAAACAATCTACTGCAGATGCTGGACCGTCGACTGTTCCAGGTGGATCTGACCCGGTAGCTGATCAAGATGAGAGTGACAATGGTGAAGATGAAAATGCTAATAATAATGATGATTGATTGTAATAGAATGTTGTAACCATTGAAGTAAACGTGGGTAATCTTAATATTAATATTAAATTTTAATTTTTTTTAATGTTAAATTTGTTATATTTTTAATGTGAATGTGGGTAACATTAATTTTATTTAATGTTATTTTTAATATTTTATTTAAATTTTTAAAAAAAATTGTTGTTAAATACAATTTTTTTATTCTTATAAAAGAAAATATTAATTTTAATTTTAATTTTAATAAATATAAATTTTAATTTTATAAATTTAAAAAATATATATTTTTAATTTCATAAAAATATATTATTGATTTAAAATAATATTTATTTTATTTTTAATGTGAATGTGAGTAATATTAATTTTATTTAATGTTATTTCTAATATTTTATTTAAATTTTTAAAAAAATTGTTGTTATTTTAAATTTTTGTATTCTTATAAAAGAAAATATTAATTTTAATTTTAATAAATATAAATTTTAATTTTATAAATTTAAAAATTAAAAATATATTTTTTTAAATTAAAAATATATTATTGATTTAAAATATTAATATTAATTTAATTTTTTTCAAAATTATTTTTTTTATTTATATTAATTTTATAAAATATTAATTATTATTTTTTTTATATTTAAAAATATTTGTGACGAGTACTCCCGTTGCAAATCTGTGACGGGTAGTAACCCGTCACAGATTGTTCGTTTTTTTTTATTTTAAAAATTTTTGTGACGGGTAGAGCCCGTCACAGATCTGTGACGGACAGTATTTCCCGTCACAGATCTGTGACGGCTTGTCCTATCCGTCACAGATCTATGACAGATTGTCCCCGTCACAGATCTGTGACGGGGAAGTCTCTGTCACAAATCTGTGACAGGTAGTACGTTCCCGTCACAGATCTGTGACGGGAATTATTTTTCCGTCACAGATCTGTGACGGGATGAACCTCAGACGTCACAGATCTGTGACGGGATGAACTTTACCCGTCACAGATCTGTGACGGGGAGAACTTCCCCATCACAGATCTGTGACGGGTAATACTGCTCTGTCACAGATCTGTGACGGGACATCCGTCACAAATCTGTGACGGAAATGCTCTCCCGTCACAGATTTGCGACGGGTAGCACTAACCCCGTCACAAAAAATCTGTCACGCCCTCTTTAGTGACGAATTTTACCCCGTCACAAAACCTGACACAGAAAAATTTAGTGACAGATTTTATGTTTTTAGTGACGGATTTTTCCGTCACTAAAACTGAAATTTCTTGTAGTGTAAAGAGGGGGAGAGAGAGAGAGAGAATCTTATCAAATTCGTTTTTTAAATGTTTTTAGGACAATGGAAAAATTCAAATGAGAGATTAGGATTTAGATTTAATATTTATTTTTTCACTTCAAAACAATTAAGAATAGGGGTGTGCAATCGGTTATAACCGAACCGAACTGACCAAAATACACTAACAAAATCAAATCGAACAACATATAATAACCAAACCGAACCGACAAACTAATCCCAACTAATCGAAACCGAAATCTAAACTACGTTAACCGAACTAATAATCGAAAACCAATTGTGCAAAAGCATAAATTGATATAGAAACAAACCGATTTACAGAAATTGATACAGAAATAGAGGAACATCATACGAGAAACAGAAAAATGCAAACCCATTTACAATGAAGAAGAACAGAAAGAAATAAATACGAGAGAATACAAATCCATTTGTGCAAAGGAAAGAAATACAAACGAACAACCCTTAACGCAAATGAAGAAATAAATCAAGAAACTAACCTAATTGAAAGTAAAAAAAATTGAAAAATCTTACAAAACCCTAACCTAACTGTTGATACTAACCTCTTAGGCGATCGATAGTCGTTGTTGTGGGTTGATCGTCCAAGCACAAGGAAAGGGAGAAACAAGGAAGTGAAGGAACGATCGGGACAGTCGTCAGTGTGGGTCGTGTTGGGTTTCTTAGATCCAAACGCAGCAAAAATTTAAAAATTATTTGGATCAACCAAACTCTTTGGCTAATCTTGAAACCCAAAATGAACGGATCTAGTTTGCAAATATATAATCACTTCAAGAATATAAATATATAACGAAAAATCAAACCTTTTAATTGTTCGATGAAGAATGGATGAATCTTTGTGCCACAAGGTGTTACCCACCCTCTATAAGTGATCCACACCAAAGAGATGCTTCAATCGATGTCTATGAGCACGCCCCTTCAATCTCCTTGCATCAACTATGCAAGATCTAATCCAACACTTAGAGATATGGTTGGTTTTTCTCAAAAACCAACTTCCTCTCTCTAGAAAGCCAAAGGGGTTATGAGGCAAAATGGAGAGCCATCATCCAAACCCTAGTCAAACTAGATATTTATAGAAAGCCCAAACATGTTATTAGATATGATGGGCCAAGGGCTAACCCAAAACCTAGTCAAACTAGGGATTTAAAGAAAACCCAAACATGTTGGACCAAGGCCCAAACCCAATTGTGGGTTTTTAACCTTGTTTTACTTTTTGCTCATTTTGTCGACATCACATGGACTTTTCCGTGAGTGCTAACTCGCCCCAAAAATCCACGAATTCTTATGGGCCCCAAAAACATTTTTTGGTTCCACTAAAATTTTCATGAAACTCCTCTTTGTTTGTGTGTGACCTTATAGGTTCACTATAAAAATGGCAAAGGGCAATTTATAGAATCCTACTCCTAATAAAAACCTTTGATTATGATCCTTAATTTATTTCATTACATGAGTAAAATTATTATCTTGCCCTTAGACCAAGATTGACGTCTAACAACATATCATGGCCCCCATATCATAATGAAATGCAAATGACACTTCTAATGAACCTTTCCGTGACAAGTTTCAGTGCTATTCGATCTCTCTATCATAATGCCTCGGTATAGTCTAAAAGTATGGTAAAATGTCAAACTTCTAATAACCAACACTATGTGTACGAATGTTAAGTCCACAACTCATACAGTCAAATTAATAACTCTTATTAATTCTCAACTATCTACGTTGGCCAACGACTCCTCGAGTTGTGACTTCATCATTCACATAGGGCATATATCTTTTAAATCTTACTAAGGTCGATAGATTCCCTCTTGCGTACTTACCTACCTTTGTATGATTTAGATCATACTCAATAACCACTCTATTAGGGACCCATCTTACTGGATCCCGTACAGTGGAATCAAAACATGACACTCCTCATACAAGATAACTGTGGTACCTCAGGAAAAGAGATTACTAGCACCTATCGCCACATAGAACTCTCAATTGACATTTAGTAAGAATTACCATATGAGTGTTCTCAAGTTAGGCCATTCAGTGAACTCATTCACTAATGAGCGCCTACACACTTGCATTAATGTCACCACACAAGTAGTCAATGAGATCAACTGCCATCCTTACGAGTATGCATAGTGTGTACTAGTCTTAACTATAGATGCCATACTCTATAATCCTATGATCAGGAATAGTTAAAGAATGAATCATCAGTCATTCGATCTCATTAGTATGATCTCATCATAACTCGATTGACATTGCTACACTCTTTGAGACTCATCTAAATAGTAAAATATAAAGATGAACGTATTGCCACTTATTATAAGAGAAATATTGATATTAATCAAAATATGTCCAAGATTAATTGGAAATGCAACCAACTCACAACTCTTATGATTGGCTCCCAGGTTACAACTCTATCAGGTCTGACGAAGGAGATGAAGGGGATGGCCAAATGCCAATGGCAAAGGGAAAGACGGAGGACCAGAGGTGACCATTATCGATGGCGACGTGTCGACATGACAAAATCAATCAATTTGTGCTGAAGGCTCTCTCTCTCTCTCTCAGTCTTGGTCTCCAAGTGAATGATTGCCTCGGGGAGGGGGGACTTGGAGGGGTGGGTCACGACTCACGGGTACCAATAACGCACTTTCGATTCGGGGGGGGGTGATTTCACAATTAATAACATCTCGGTTTGGTTCTTCGATTATTTATACAAAATAACCAAACCGAACTGAATAATTGATTTTTAGAATAAAGTATAACTGAACTAAATTATTTTCTATGAAAAATTGAACTTGTCAATTCGGTTCAATTTACCTGAACTTATACTCACCCCTAATCAATAATACTTACACAAAATAGAAGAGATGGATCGAGAACTGAACACAAAATTAAAAAAAAAAATAGACACAAACATATAAAAGTGACAACAAACTAGTAGTGGAGAAATTCACAGTGAAACCCTAGTGTTTTGCAGTGCCATTAATGTAGTTGTCGAATGAGAATTACAATGAACAAGTGTCTCATCTCCATATATAGTCCTTCTCCTTCTTATCAGACAAACACATGTCTATATATATATATATATATATAATTGAATGAATAATTTAGCCAACAAAGACCCACAAAAATACCTACACGGCAGCTGTCGAAGCACAATCGAAATCGACCGCAAATGTATTCATGCCATGGTGGGTGGGGGGGGGGGGGGGGGGAGGGGCAGGCTAGCTCATAAAAAACAAAGAATATTAAGCTATATATATATGTATCTCATCGTGATTAATCTTGAAATCAGGTCAAAGCATTGGCTCCGGCGACAATCTCCAATATCTCTCCGGTGATCTTGGCCTGCCGCTCCCTGTTGTATACAATCGACAGCGACCGCTTGAGCTCCACAGCGTTGTCGGTGGCGTTGCTCATGGCGGTCATCCTGGCCGCCAGCTCGCTGGCCAGCGACTCCTGCAAGGCCCTCAGGATCTGGCTGTTCAAGTAGAGCGGCAGCAAGGCGTCCAGGATCTGAACCGGGTCCTGCTCGAACTGCAATATAGGCGAGAATTCGGCCGTTTGCGTCCGGATCACGTCTCTCTCCACCGTCAGCTTCCCTTCCCTGGTTGTCAGCCGGAAGAACTCGTCCTCCGCCGCGTCCACGCAGTTCCCGTTTATGTCGCAGATCTCCCCCTTCGGCGACAACGGCAGCAGCGTGTGGATCACCGGTTCCGACTTCACCAATGACACGAATTTCGTGTACAGAAGCTCCACTTTGTCCACCTCTTCGCTGATGAAGAGCGAGAACACGTCGTCGGCGATCGCCTGAGCTTCTTTCGCCGTCGGCAACGTCCCACCTATATACATATAACAATCCAAATTAAATTATTATTATTTTTAACAATTTTGCCACACTTTTCGCAGACCTAATTAATCTCATTGTAATTAGTCTCTCTCTCTCTCTCTCTCTCTATATATATATATATATATGAATAAATTGTTTAACACATATAGAACTTAATTAAGAAATGGCTAGGATTTTAGTTGCCATCCCCCATTTAACCCAATCAGCCAATTGGGATTTTGTGGATATATATGGACAAGTGAAAAATGTGTAACGGGATGGGATGAAGAAAATCTACACAAGTGTTAGGGGGAAGTGCCTTCGAGAAACTTGTCGACCGGAATATAAGGCCGCCGGAGGAAGTAGGAGTTGCCCTTCTTGCCGACGCTGATGACGGTGTAGTCCAGGCCGAGGTCCTTCAACTCCGCGATTCTCGCCTCGGCTTTCTTGATGATCGCATTGTTGAAGCCGCCGCAGAGGCCCCGGTCGCCGGTGACAACCACCAACGCCACCTTCTTGACCGGCCGGACCTTGGTGAGCGGAACGTCGACGTCGTCCGTCTGGAGCTGCTCGTTGATGTTGTAAAGAACTTCGACGAGCGTTTCCGAGAAGGGCCGGCCATTGACGACGGCTTCTTGCGCCCTCCTCACCTTGGCGGCCGCAACGAGCTTCATGGCTTCAGTAATCTTCTGTGTGTTCTTCACAGAATCTATACGACCACGAAGCTCCCGGAGGCCGCAGAAAATGGCGGATTTGGAGGGGTTGGAGGAGGGTGAATTAGGGGATTGCGCAGGGAGCTGGAAAGGGTTGAGAACGGATCGGAAGGAGAGGGAGGAGGAGGCGTCAGGGAGGGAGGGTTTGGAGGAGACCCACATTGTGAGGTTTGAGGAAGACATGGTGGATAATTTGCTGGTTCTACTGTGATGATGGATATTGGTTTCGGGGCCTAATAATGGAATTTGGAGGTTTTGGCTATGGAGAAGAGAAGAGAAGAGAAGAGGAAAGACGATGTGGGTGGGTTTGGTTTGGTTTTGTTTGTTGAATCTTATCTGATGGAGTGGTGGTGTAATCTAATGGTTTGCAGCCAAGGCCAGAAATGAGAGGTGGAGGGAGAGGGGTTTTGGATGAGGTTTTGGGATAAGGATTTTGAGTGTTAGTCGGAGTGCTTGCTTTGCTCTTAATTCTTTGATATTATTGTAGATTCTTCCTATCTTATTAATTCCGCCAACTACATGACCAGAAAATCTCTGAATAATATATAGGAGATAATAAAAGTAACTCCCTAGAATCCCAATACTCCAATAATGTGTGTTTACTATACTTTATTTTTTATGTCTAAATTATCTAAATCTTATCTTTCACATCTTATTTTGAGCTAATCTTGTATTCTCATATTTTATTTTTAATAAGTTTCAAGTTAACCTTAGTATGTATAATTTTATTTTATTTTTCAGATAAAATAGTGGGTTTATATTCAAAAGGGAAAAACTCATTAATAACCAATATTTTTCATAAAGAAAAATTATATTCTTACAACCTTATGTTTTATAAAAAAAAAACATACTACCAAAATGATGTGACAATTAGTTTCTACAAGTTATGATTTATGTCTAATGCAGAGTCATCAACTAACCCATCATTAAGTTTGTGTATAAAACATTACCCTATTTACAAAACCGGTTGCAACTGTTGTTGTCACATCATTCTGGTTGTAATTTTTAAAATAAGTTAATAGATGAGAAGAAAAAGAAAGAAAAGATCTTTTCATGGCTCAAAAAGAGACCACAATCCTTTTGGCACCCTTTGGTTCATCCGTGGAATATGCTATTATATAGACCTTTTTATGGTTTGGATTTGAATTTCATATAATCTAGATGGATAATAGATTCCACAGAAGACCCAATTTAAACCCATTTATATTTGAACTGAATCTCTCGATCCAAATCCATTCACACAAAACCCATACAAAACCTAAGACAACATAATCCTTCGGGAATATTGTGCTTGTGCTTGTGATTCTGTTCCCCATCTCTTGCATTTGTCAAATCCTCTTGGATTCGATTGGAGATACCCTGCCATTAGATTAGCTTCAACTGTGAACAAAATCCCATATCAAAGCAATCATACGAGTTAATTCTTCTTCCATTGTCACAACGTAGGCAAGCAACCGAATCTTAAACTGGGGGTTGAATAAACACATTGAAGATGGAAATAAATAGAGACAAATAGATATGCACAAGCACAACACTTCAACTTCAATCAAGCAAAACTACAAGCCTGCATCTCTCCCCCTATTCCCTACTCCATCCAGTTGCCAAGTTTTTTCTTTTTTTTTTAACTCAAAAAGCCAACAAAGGTTTCTACGGGCCTCATGGTTAGTGGATCTTTCAATCCAGGAAGCTCGGGGATCACTCGGCAGAACCTAGAGAACTGGGCACTTGTTCTTGTAGTGCCTCGGTGAAATTAGAAGAGCTTTCCCGGCTGTGTTGTTCCACTTCTCATCATTGCACAGAACTCTTCATAGTTGATTCTCCCGTCCTGTGAAGAGTTGAGAAGTATCAGTTAGTACCAATACATGATGTTTCTCGGGGACTTCAAGATGTCTATCTTGCAATGACTTACATTATCAGTGTCGACCTCTGATATTATTTCTTCTATGGTGGCCTCATCGCCCATTCCATACTCCTTCATCGCAGTTTTCAGTTCATCTCTTGTAATAAAGCTGTTGTGGCATAACATGGTGAAACCAACAGTTCAATGTCATGTCGGAAACCCTCCACCGACCGCCCCCCCCCCCCCCCCAAAAAAAAAAAAGAAAAAAAAAAAAGCCATATTGATGTAGGACTTCTCAGAAATATCATCCTTTATTTTTAAAGTCAATGCATTTGATCCTGAGATCATTCAATAAGATATGCCAGATACAAATCTAATAAGTTCAAATACAAAAGATCGACAACATGACATGTGACACCAAGACTGATTTCTACATGACCAGTAAAATAAATTTTAGAAAATAACTCAAACCATAAATAGAAAGGCAAGGGTTTTTCTTTCCTTTTTAACCAAAGCAATATGGTCATCTCATTACCAGGCGACCAACATTGTGACTAATATTTTTGCCTAATATATACTTTTATACTATACATTGCAGACTACATACAATAATATACATCATGCCAGGGATTTTTTTAAAGACTATTTTCATCTCCATATTGTTGTGTTTCCATATTGTACTTGTTGGTTTCACTATGTCAACTAAGTTATGGAACACAACTATATCAATTATCTTCATTCACCACCATCTCATGAAATTTCTCCATGTGAAGATGGTGTTCAAACTTCATTTCATCATTACTCCGCCAGGGGATATTATCCACTGCCGGTCCCAAGCCCGGATAAAGGAGGAGGGTTGCGTTAGGTAGCCGACAGCCAGCGTAAAACCTAGTCGGATCCAAATATGAATTCTAGACAAACTATCTGTTGGGATGTAACCCACATAGAAGTCTAGAATTCATGTAGCCAACCCCACATAGTGGGATAACGGGTGGATATGTTGTTGTTGTTTACTATTTTCATCTCCATCCATGCCATGTCGTTGCAGATGGATACTACTCATTTTCCACATAACTTAAACTATACTCAAAGCAGGAAGCCAATCAGTGTTCACTATCAATAGACAATATGACTGTTATTGAGATGCAAGATTAATGGCCTCACCTGCTGCCATCCTTGTCAAAATACTGAAATGCTTTATATAGATGGTCATCTCTTTCTAGTTTGTGTCTATGCATAGTTGCAGTGATAAATTCAATGTAGTCAATTGTTCCATTTCCATCCACATCAGCCTGCACCATATGATAATGTAGTTACTTTAAAAATGATATCAAGATGCAAAAAACAAATAAGACCAAGGGATCTAGTTCTAGTCGGTTTTGCAACTTACAGCTTCCATGAGTTGCTTGACCTCAGCCTCAGACAACTTTGACCCAAGCCGAGCCAATCCCGACTTCAGTTCCTCATAGGTAATAGTGCCACTATTGTCTGTGTCCATGTTAGTGAACATTGCTTTAAGGCCTTTGATTTCTTCTTCAGAGAGATTTTCAGCAATGACCTAGTAGGTAATCCACCAAGCCACTCAGTCCTTTGAATATGGAATCTTCATCAAGAACATGAAGATGAAAATTCTTGGCAACTTTCAGCCACACAAATAAAATAATGAAACAGTTTATTTGAGAAAAAGAAAGAATAATATGCAAAATTGTTCACTAAGATGCCAGTTTATGAACATGGAAGACCAGTCATCAGTCCAGGCTCTATGCAGAGTAATAGGTGGTTTAGAGAGATTAAGCAATGGTAAACAAATTGAGCACAAAACAAAATGACATTTTGACCATAACATGATCAACTTCCATGCACTACAAATTCATCAATTACACGTATAACCTTAGCTTTCAAATGGGCTTGATATCTCAGTTCTCCAAGCATGGAATATTATTTACTTATTTTATAAAGAAAGAAAACTACAGCAACCACCTTTAAGGCAAGTTTCTTGAGCTTGTTCATTGCCCTGAATTGCTTCATCCTAGAGAGGACAGCACTGTCGATTGGCTTGTCTGATGCTTCTCCACCCTCTCGAAGCCATGGATGCTCTTAATCAACAGCAATAAGGTACAGTTAGGTGTTAGTAGTACAGAAACATTTAAAATGTATAGCAACCTCAATAATGGAAACCAAACCTATGACATATGAACCCATTCAGTTACTCTTTTCTAATGTAACATGTAAATGAGATTACAAGAGTGTTTATTACTACACCATTTAAAATGTATGGGAAGATCAATAATGGAAATAATACCTATGAAATGAACCCATTTCAGTTACTCTTTACTAATGTAACAGTTAAATGCGATTACAAGACTCTTCTCATTATGAATTTTCTAGCCATCATCAATTTCCAAAAGCAACACGAGATTACAACACTTCATCATGCTGTCAATTTTCAAAAGCAACATGGGTTTGCAAGCCCTCCCTCCCTCCCTCCCTCCTTCCAGCAAGCCTTGTTCTTTGTGGCTGAAAATGAAGTGGGTATATTTGAATATTGAAATTTGAAGGTATTCTTCAGGGAGGTAAGTGAATTCATTTACTTTCCTTAAGGCCTTATTTCTGCCTAACAATTCTAACCCTCTCCCCATTCCCTCTCAATTTCCCCCATTCAACAACTCATTAATCTCATGGTTATTAGGATCATATCACACAGAAATCAAGAGAAAAAATGACCCCAAAAATTTAATGTGATTCGATATCAACAGACTTAAGCCTGCAATCTCACAATAATAAGATAAATCCACTCAATCAATGATAGTATAGCTTTTAGACAGAAAAATTTCACACCCTCAATTCTCATAACTCTAGATATCTATCTAGTCACTCACAATCAGATGACTGCAGTTGGGAAGTCGTGACACCCTCTTACTCCATATTAATCTCTACTAGAGGGGGCACCTATTTATAGGTAAATATCCCATTGGGATTATGTCTCCTAACTCTATCCTTGTCTCTATTCAACATCAAATTAAGCATAGATGAGTTAATCCCTATCCCTATCTGGTTTCAATTTGAGGAGTTATCTAACAATGGTAAACCATATTTTTACAAGAAAAGCAGGTTTTATGTATCGCAATTTGCCAAGTACATAAATCCAATGCCATTTGATAGGCATGGTACAACTTGAAACTAATGGAAGGCATGCTCAAGGAAAATTAGAGTTATATGGATAACCAGAGAGTGATCAAGATACAACACGAAAATAACAAAATTTATTGCTTTCCCCCCCACCCCCAACCCCCTGTGCGGGGGTGAGGTCAATGCCCATCAATTCACATCATGTGCTAGGGCAGGTCCAGAGTATGACTTGACCCAGAACCTCTTAATTTCTACAGCCTCATGCCAACTCAACTAGATTCACACATGCAGCAAAATCAAAAGCCATCCAAATGTAACTACCATCTGCAATAATAAAGATCAGCGAGTAATATACCAAGAACTTGGGCTGAAGTAATTCTCTTCCTGGGGTCCTGTGTCAGCATCTTCCGAACAAGGTCTTTGGCACCATTTGAAATATTTGGCCATGGATCACTGTGAAAGTCAATTACTCCTTCCAGTATGGCATCAAATATTCCCTTCTCAGTTTCTGAACAGTGCATTAAGTTACTCCATGATTACACAAAAGGTCATAGAAGAGAAAATACAGAGAAATTTTTTTTTTCCTGTCTTTACCAGCCCAAAATGGGGGTACACCGCTGAGTAGAATATACAAAATAACTCCTGCACTCCACACATCAATTTCCTTTCCATAACTGCGGCGCAATACTTCAGGAGCAACATAGTAAGCACTACCAACAATGTCTCGGTAAACCTTTCCTGTTAGTTTCAAAACAAAAATGTCATTGACTAGTACATATATATAAATATTGTATGCAACTAAATAGTAGAGAAAGCATGTAGAAAAAAGATATACTAGTGCAAGGAGCATTACGAAAGGTTAACTGGATGGACAAAAGAATGAGAAGGAAAAAAGTCAGTTGCAAATGACAGCAGGAAAGGTACTTATGTAGTGAAATGTAAATTCCTCATTAGAAGTTCATAGAAGTAAGCAAGTGTTTTTGCTAACTTCCAAACAATATGAAAAGTAAAGAAGACTTCATGTAGAACAGCCAGAAGATTCCAGAAAATTGAAGAAGAAGAAGAGAAGAAATTGGGGGAAGAAGGAGAAAAAGAATAAAAACCACAGATGAAGAAGAATTAGAGGGGGAAGGAACCCGAGAGAGAGAGAGAGAGAGAGAGAGATTTTAGCAGGAGAAAATTCTGCAATTTTATTCAAAATCAATATCTCAATGATTTTCTATTACATTCTAAGCCTATTTATAAGATGGAGTTTAACTAATGAATAAATATTCTAATTACATTTATCCAAATAAATAAATAATAAAAGATAAAAATCTAAATTTAAATAAAACCTACATCCTAATATCAGAAATTAAGATTTAATAATTGCAATTTCTCATCAAGGCATGACCTCTGCCAACTCAAGGAAATGCTCTCTAGATGGCAGTGGCACCAATGATTGCTTTTTCTCATAAGTTTCCAAGTTCCTTTAAAAGGAAAGCATTTGATTTTGGAATGTTTCAAGTTGAAGTAGGTTATTTGTATATTATGGAGGTGTCATAAATGTTAGCTTGACAACATACTAACCACTAAACAAGATGATTCAGTGCTGTAACGGAAGTCCCATTCATGTAAACAACAAAAAGAGATCATAGTATTTTGGCAGTTTAAGTTTTCATTATTGACAAATAGATCAAACACATGATGCCTCAGTTACAAATCTTTTGAAGATAGGTTCTAGCTTTAGAACAAAATTCAGAAATTTCTTAGTAGTAAATCATTTTAATACATATAGTTTATATCCAATTTATTATTTCCCGAGTGAAGCTGGCACCAAGAACAACCAGACTAAGGAAACTGCCATATTGTCAATTGGACGGCAGCTCAAGTCATATGGAATTTCGAATTTATGCCTCGAAGCTTAACTTCAACCTAATCACTGTACTCCATATTTCACATATTCAGCAGACCTCTCAGAACCAAGTTTAGCCTCTTATATGGAAAAACTAAGTGCAATCTGATGGTGCATTCATAAAAATCATGTACTTGCCATGAATTCAGGATTATATTAAATGCTTGAAATAATTAGGCTATCTTGTTTGCATAGGCAGGTTCCGAAATTCAAGCAAATGTCAATATTTGTTAGATAACATAAAGACCCAGTCTTATCAAGCTACAGTATTAGGGCTTTGGAAGTGAGTAATCGACACTTCACTGAGAGAGCTTCCAACTCTAAGCTTTTGTATTTGGTTGAGTGAGAGGCTCAAATGAAATTTCGTAACTGTGAACTTAATCAAAGTAGCTGAAAAGCTGGGAGTGATTATCCTCTCTGCCCCATGTTGAAGCCAGCATTCGATAAGTATGCAAGCATTACATTGCATTCAACTTGCATATTATGTTAAACAATCCTCCACAATCATTAGAGGCATTAAAAACAATGTAAAGGACTACAAGGGCAAGAGTGTCAGCCAAATTTTCTGTCCCGTTACACGGAATAAAGAAATATGTGCCCAAGCAGAACGAGAGTGACAGGCAACATCTAGGAGGACTTAACCATTTGGTGGGTTGGGTACATCATGATTGTATATTTCTCTTTTTACTTCATATATTCTACCTTATTGTTTCCCATATCCTTCCACAATTTCAATCAAATTTAAGGCAGTACAACAAAAGATACATGCAGGGAAAATGCAGTAGAATTCAACTCATCTGAATAAACTGTAATAATAGTCCAACTATTTGGAGTTAGCTGCATGATAACCAATCAAACATGGACATTTAATAATTCCCCAACAAAGGGAAGCCAGTGTACCGGACCTGCACCCTTGTAAGGTCCATGTTTGTAGCCCTATGTCCCGGTCACAAGGGAACACTTTAGGATTGTGCTGATGCCAGCCTCAGTCATGTAGCTTACTATGGCAAGTATTTCAAATCTATCTCATTCAATTGTACTGCATTGCATGCTAGAACAACTGTCTAGATATTTCTCAACATTACATTCATAAAGTTTCCATATTGAAGGAGCAAAACGTCAATAAATTTGCATGACACACCATTCATTTCCATTGCAACAAGTAGAGTTTCTAAACACGTGAATCAATTAAACAGAACCACTCCATATGGCATAATACAAAAGACCTAGAAGTCTATTTTTGTCCTCAAACACGAGTAGGGTCAAGGTTTTTGGCAAGATAATATTAAATTCCTATTCAGATGCATGCCAGTAGGGATAGCAATTAGCCTACTTAAGGTAAAATCACAAGCATGGTCATTATTCCCAGTACATGAGGTTTCTCGCTTGCGAGGGACGGGAGGGTCAATATTTGCTAGGTCGAAAAATGGGCTAACACAAATACAAGAAGAAAAGTTCAACTTCCAGTTTAAATATTCACCAACCAGAAGAATTGAAGTCAAACTTACCTTAAGACCTCAATTAAGATATTACAGTCCTGCTTGGGCACATCCATCCATCTTAATCAAAGATGATATCTTCAATAGTAGTGATCATGAAGTGTGCACGCTATTATTGCCTCAAATTTCTCCATTAGGTCAAAGCTTATAGGTCTTATATCAAAATACAAGTAAAAGTTGTACAATTGAAGGTTGAAGAATATATGCAGATCAAAAACATGAACCAAATCATTCAAAAGTTTCATGAAACGATCTCATTTCTTGTGAAGTAGATATCTATAAATGTCCAAACTAATCAATTCCACATGCTTGGAAAATTGGATAAGAAACTTACCTTCTTCAATGAAAACAGATAGACCAAAATCAGTAGCCTTGAGCATTGCTCCTTCATCCTTGCTCGACAACAAGAAGTTCTCTGGCTTGAGATCCCGATGCATCACACCCATAAAATGGCAAATGTGAACAACATTCACAATGGACCTACAAATTGCTGCAGCAGCTCTCTCAGAATAGTGCCCCTGAGCAATAATCCGATCGAAAAGCTCCCCACCAGCACAAAGCTCCATCACAACATGAACCGATTGCCTATCCTCATAAGCCCCTTTAAATTCCACAATGTTTGGCTGCCCACTCAAATGCTGCATAATGTGAATCTCTCTTTTCACATCCTCCCTGTCATTCTTAGTTCTCAGTTTCCTCTTCAAGATTGACTTGCAGGCATAAGAATGGCGAGTCGAATTCTCAGTGCAGAGATAAGTCACTCCAAATTGGCCTCTGCCCAATTCTTTCCCAAGCGTGTAGCGCGCCCTGATATCTTCAAATGGCTTGCCTATCTCAGAAGAAACACAGGAGTCAAAACAAGTAATCATCATCATCAACAACTGCACCTTATCACCTTATCCCAACCAAGTTAAGGTCAGTGACCCGGCATTCACAATGTTAATTGACTTCTAAGAGTAATACAAATTCATGCAAAACAACACATTAACACCTACTCCTAATCCTTAAGATCAAAATAAAAATTAAACTCAAAACTAATCTTAATCCTTAACACGATATGAACACACCTAGTATTGCATCCGGGTCCTCCCTATGAGCAGGCCTAGCACTCGGCGGCGCAGGCTTCACCGGAGGGGGAACTGGCTGTGGCCGGTTGGGTCTCTGCGGTTGATGCTGGACGGATTCAGCGGACGGCTTTTGGTGGCTCTGACTAGCAAGTGGTTGCTGGTAGCTTCGCGGTGGCCCGGCAACAACACCTCTTGATCCATATCCATTAACGCCTGTTTCTGAAGGTTTTTTCGTGCTGAAACAACCACCCATTTCTGCAACCTATATCTTCACAAAACCCAGATCGGAGATGAAGGGAATTGGCCCGAATTCAAGGATTGGGAATTGAAGATGTTGGTTTGAGCAGAACCCAGATCGGAAACGGCGATGAAATGTAAACGTTAAGACAGGGAGAGAAGGTCGGAGTGAATTTAGATCAGGAAAAGTAACAGAAGAACTTTTGTCTTTGACTTGTGCCTTCAAGTCTCTTGTAAGAAAAAACTGAGGCGGAGGAGAGGTGGGTTACAGAGAAGAGTATTTTATTTAGGGAATCAATTTGCACTTCGAATAATTTATGCTTTTCTTAATGTTGCTTAGCTGTTCTAATTATGCTTTTGCTTCTTAATTTAAGGAAAAACCTTAGTTAAAGTGAGCAATGGTTTGATCATCTTAGAGCAGATTCATGTGGCAGTCCAACTTGTTAATGGGTTTGGAGACTCAAATGGAATTGTAAGGATCCTGCGTAGAAATTTCATTATCTTTTCAAACCTCTCATTTTGAGAAACACAATACTCCTCACAAAAAAAAAAAAAAAGTAAAATTCATACAAATTTATCTAATAAAAAAATCATACATATTTGATTAATAAGACGAGTGTTAGAAATACTAAGTAAAAGTTGAAACATTGCATGTAGTTTGCAAACTATCTGTACGTTTAATTAATTTAATAATATAAACTCAAATGATAAACAACGCAAATTCTCATAAATTATAAGAAAAAAAAAAAAGAAATGTCATAAGGTGATGGCTCATTAGTCTGATATCCCATTTGACCACCCAAGCAATTAGAGATTTAAAATTGGAAGAGAACATGTGTGGATTATTTTTGTTTTACATGGTTTAATTTCTTTAAGTTAGTATTTAAATTTAAATGATAGAACTTCTTGTGACTTTGACACAAACATCGGCTTTATCCTATTACTTTCCAAAAAAAAAGGAAAAAAGAAAAGTAAAATGCGGGTCTAAATCATTATGGCGCATATTTGGAACATGCCCAAATGAAAATTGGGCTAATTTTGTTAGGGCTCTTTATGGACATGGGCTTCTTATACTTGGGCTCATCAAGCTGGTCCATTAATGGGCATGATATGTTTTTTCAGTTTTATTTTTGGGTTATTAAAATATTATTAATTTATTATATAAAATTTTCATAATACCATTTTATTTAGTGTGACGTTAATAAATCGATTTAGCTATAAAATAACGAAGTTGAAGGTTCCAAGTTTGCTTTTTCTTTTAATAAGAAGTAATTATACACTTTATAAATTGTTCACTACTCCACGGTGGTTTTGGCCACATTTCTCATGCCTCAACCTGGGAAGCAACACATTGTGAACTCATAACTAGTATCATGTAACTATAGATCTTCACACTATCAGGGAATTTAATGACCCAGCAAATGTAACCTTCCTTATCCTTCACTCTCTGATCTTGTGCTCGTTGGTGTTCTCAATTGATGATGAGGGTAGGGGTAGCCATGTCGGCAATCAAATTATGAAATACATCATGATAAGAGGGATATTTTCGCAAGTAAGTGAGAAGGGAATTGATTAAAAATAATAATAAACAGCACCCACTAATTAAAAGGGAGATATATAAGAGGGATTTCTAAAGTCATGAAAAAATATTCTGAACATTGAGAACGAAAGTAACTTCCTCTCTCATTACTCCTCTTACCATCTATATTTGGCACCCACTGTAGGGCTCTCCTAAGCTTTAATGTGTAGAGTTCACAATTTGCTATGTTGAAGCAAGGAAGGAGCCTTTTTCTTCTATTTTTAATCCTTTGCATACTCTAATGGCAGAACCAAGTTAAGTGAACAGGACCTTCTTTGCATTAGATGATGACAATCAGTCGGAAGGAGAATGAGAGTGATGTAAGATAAAATTGATGAAATGCAAGATGTGTTGAAAATCCTCACGAGGACTTGGAATAAAATCCTAGCAAATATAGAGCTAAACAAGCAGAAGTTGATGATGGAGGAAAGAGATAAGAGTTAATCTGAATTTGGAGGAATAATTAGACAGGAGAAAGGAGGAGGAGAGGGCTCATATAGATAATCCTCATCATGAGCGAAGTAAAGAATTGATTTACAAAGATAGTAAAGAATAACATGATGATCAACATAAAGGTTATTATTGGATGAATCATTCTTGTAGTCATGAAAGGTATCTTGAAAGCAATGATCATGATAGAAATCAAGGAAGAAATCCTTGAGCAAATTGCTTTTCTAATTTTGATGGGAAAAGGCTTCAATATCTTATGAAACTAATGGAAGACAAGCTTCGCTAAGACGAATGAAGTTATAGTTCAACGTACTTATATGTATTTACTCTCAGATCCCTTTACAGAAGAGATTTTCAAAGCACAACTTCCACTTTATTTTAATTTCCCTTAACTAGAACAACGCAGAACTGTTTCTAAGGGCTCGAATGGCGTGGTGGTGCTGCCCGTAGCATTTAAGGATGCAAGCGGCAACCTTTGTTAACAGCTTTAGCTTTTAGCAAGGACAGTTTAACACTTGGTTCTGGGGTTCTACTAGTATCAGAGCAAGTCACGGGTTCGAGCCGACGTGGAAGCAATTCTAAGGGGCGATTGTTGGGTCCCTAGAACAACCCAAAATTGTTCCAAAAGGCTCAAATGGCGTGGTGGCATTGCTTGTAGCATTTAAGGATGCAAGTGGTGACCTCTGTTAATTAACAGGTCTAGCTTTTAGCAAGGACAATTTAGCACTTGGTCTTGGGGTTTTACTCTTATAAGGTATATGGCTATTGTGGATTGCACAACTCCAACTAAGGTATTGCTTTGTAAAGGTTCTCAAATTCTTAAGAAATCTATGAACGATTGGTTCAATTTTTTCGAACCAAGAATTATTGGTAGTTTTCAAGAGTTAGTCAAGAAGTTTATGGCAAGGTTCAAAGTGAAGAAATCTTATATGAGCCAACTTCACATTAGGAGGGAGAAATGAGAGACTCTTCAAAAATTTATCACTCAATTAACAACTTGGATGAAAAGATAGCTATTACTACACTAATGGAGGGAGTTTGAAATATAAAGTTATCCACAAGCCTCTTACTAAAGATTCGAAGAGCTTAGCAAAATTTTATTCTCACACTTAGGTGTTCATCAATTTAGAAAATCAGACACTAAAGAAGAAGACTAGAAAAAGAGTTAAAAAGAAATATAGGTCCGAAGCTACCAATTTATATAAAGAAAAGAAGCTTCTGAGAAGGGAGCATTCTAAACCGAGGAGGCTTGAATTATATCAAAGCTTTGAACCATGCCATGGGAATGCACTAAGACATTTTTAGAACAACATGGTTGCCAAGGTAAGGGGAAGGCCTCAACAAGCCAAGCCTAGCTTTATTATGAATACTACAAGGAGTTCTAGCATAACAAAAGAATTGAAAAAAGAAATGTAGCAGATAGTAAAAAGAGGTTATGAGCCTCATAGAATTGGTGATGAAAAACAAGGTCACGGTAACACCCAATTGCCAAATAGAAGACAATACTGGGATGAAGTTCCTTCAAGGGATGCAAAGAGGGAAGAATCTCCTAAAAAGATGTTGACTTTGCCATAAAAAAATTGTGGATGACAAGACCACCTGTATCAAGTGGCCAAGCATGAAATTAGTACCATCTTAGTATGTTCAGGGCCAACTTCTTATGTAGACAGGCGCGCCTATGTATTTGCTAGAGAAATATATTCAGTATTCATAAAGAGGTCATGGAAAGAACATGAGAATGTTATAACATTTTCTAACCAAGATTTGGAGGGCATAAGCTTCAACATATCGATGTCGTGGTTGGCATCATGGTCTTTGCTAATTACAATATAAAAGGGATGTTGATTGATACAAGTAGCTCAGCCAATATAATTTACTCTTGTGTTTTTAATTGAATGAACATTGACAAGAAGAAGTTGAAATATCGACCAACCCTTTAATTAGTTTTAATAGTCAAATTGTGATACTAGAAGGAGTAATAACTTTGTCAATTACATTTGGTACTTACTCAAGATAACAAACGATAATGGTCGACTTTGTGGTCATTTTTGCTCGGAGTTATTATAATGTGATAGTTAGCACACCCTTATTAAATGACATTAGGGCAATGGTTGCAACTTTACACCTCAAGCTTAAATTTCCAACAAATAATGAGCTGTGAGAGATGTTTGCAATGAACAAGTAAAAAGTAAATGTTATGTTGATGGAACTAAGTAGAAGGACATTTTTTATGGAAGTTATGAAGGATATTCACTAATGTCCCCTACATTTCTTGAAGAAATGGAATCGATAGAAATATATTCCAAAGAACTGAAAAGACTATGAAGATATATAGGTGCTCTGCTAGAGGGGACTATGAAGGAAGATCTCATTCATTTGTTAAAAGAGTATTTAGATATCTTTGCATGGTAACCTTCGAATATGCCAAGGATTAGTCTAAGTGTTATTGCACACCAATTGTGAATCAATATAAGAAGTTGACGTAGAAGAGATGAAATTTCCCCTTGGATTTGCAAGAAGCAATTGCCAAGAAAGTGGATAAACTTTTGAAAGCCCAATTTATCAAAAAGGCTCATTCACTAGAGTAGGTTTCTAATGTGGTAATGGTAAATAAAATCAATGGAGATTGGCAAATATACATTGATTTCATAAGTTAGAATAAGGTTTGTCTAAATTATTTTTTTTTGTTGTTAAAAATTGATTAATTAGTTGCTTGATGTTGCATTGGGAAATGCCATTATGAGCTTTATGGATGCCTAATCTGGGCATAATCAAATCCCAATGGCGGTGGAATATGAAGAACATACAACTTTTATTACCAACGTTGAAATGCTATAAAGTCATGCATTTTGGTTTGAAAACTGTAGGGGTCAACATATTAAAGATTGGTGACCAAGATGTTTAAATATCAAATAGGTTAGAATATGGAAGTATATGTTGATGATTTACTTATGAGAAACTTAAGGGTTGAAAATCATGTGGTTGATTTAAATTAGATGTTCAACACTTTGAGGTGATACCCAATGAAGCTTGAACCTAAGAAATGTGCCCTTGGTGTTCGATTTGGGAAGTCTTTAGGTACATGGTTACACATTGGGGATAGAAGCTAATCCAAAAAAGATTTACACTTTTTTGAATTCGCAATCTCCGAGGAATGTGAATGAAAGTACAAAAGCTTGCTAGGAGGGTCACTTATCTCAGCTATTTTATGTCAAGGTCAGGTGATCGATGATTCCTATTCTTTGAAATTTTAAAGAAACCTAAGGACTTCCAATGGATTTCGAAGTGTGAGAAGGCTTTTGTAAGAACTAAAATAGTATCTTGTTTCACCATCATTATTGACTAAACCAATTTTGGGACGTGAGGAGTTAGTCTATCCAATTGTTAGTGTTCATGCAATAAGCTCAATAATTATGGAGGAAAAACAAGGTTAGAATTTGATTTATTATATTAGTAAAACCTTGAAGAAAGTTAAAACCTCAATACACAATACTAGAAAAGTAAGCATATAGTAGAAAGCTGAGCAATATTCAATTGATTTTATCAAAAGGCTTTTCCATACATAGTTGTTTTTTCATAAAGATTTTCTCATAAGCTCTACAGCATACTCGACTATTACAAAAGCATACTCAACTATTATGAAGATATATAAAAGTATGAAATTCTCCAATTTAAGAGAAAAACTAAATGTTTTAGAGATCATCATTAAACCAAATTTAATGAAAATATATTTAATCATTAAAAAATATTTTCTCATAAATTAAAATACAAATTTGTTAACAAATTTATTTATGAGAAAACTCAACAAGAAATTGATAGGGTTAGGCAAGAATACAAGGCCTAGCCTAGAGAAGTCCACAACAATTGTCAAGGTGCTCAACCTTTTTTCTGGGAGAGCTAAGGAATGTCTAGATGAAGTCTCTATAGTCAGGAAGAGTTTATGGGAAGAAGTGTCTGCAAGGAAGAAAGTAGTTAGAAGGCAAGTGGGGATTTCTCCTGCGTGGGCCACGTAACACCCGAGATTTTGTTTATTTCATTTCTCGGTTCAAATATGTAATATCCAAGAACTTTCAATTGTGATATATACCAGAGATATTTAAGTTTAGATATATGATGAAATGAGACATTTTCAAGTGGTTATGAAAATCTTAAGACAAAAACTTAGTTTTTGAAGTAGTGGCAAAATCGTAAATACTAAGTCTGGGTAAAATCGAAATTCTTGGAAAAACTCGGGCACAAGTATAATATTAGTAAACTAGCCAAAATATCAACCAAAAATATCAAGGATTAGCTAGTGAACACCCTCCAAGTGTCCTTGTAAGGTGGAAGCATCCTATTAGATGTTTAAGGATAAGATCAACGATGACGTGGCACAAATCTATTGGCCAGATTTCAATTAAAGTCTTAAGGTGGCTTAGCTTGGAAGTTGTAATAATTAACTTTACCCCAAAAGTCTTAGAATGACTTACCTTGCAAGAAAGAGATTGGTTTACACCAAAAGTCTTAAAATGACTTACCTTGGAAGAAAGAGATTGGCTTACACTAGAAGCCTTAGAATGGCTTAACTTGGAAGAAAGAGATTGACTTACACTAGAAGTCTTATGGCTTAGCTTGGAAGAAAGAAATTGGCTTGGAAAGGGAGAGATAAGGGCCATGATGGTTTCTTATCCTATAAGCCACGAGAAGGTAAGATTTAGAGGCTTGGATTGGAAGAAGTGGAGGCTTGCTTGAGAAGATTGAAAATTTCAAAGTTGTGATGATTACTATGGTGGAAAATGAATAACTTAGAGGCCAAGTGAAATCTTGAGATTTGGGAATTGAAAGGCTATATAAAGGGGAGGAGGAGAGACCCACATGAAGCTAAAACAAAGAAAAAGAATAAGTGTAACAAGGAAATGAAAGAAATCCAAGAAAACGAAGGAAAGGCAAAGGCTTGATGGAAAGTGGACAGTCGCAAAGATTTGCTATAACAGTCTTCCAATTGAAGAGGTAAGTCTGATTTCTTTCCATAATCATGTAAAAAACTGAAATAAGAGTTCGTAGGTTCAAACAGAAGTCGATTCAGAGTTAAAATGAGAAAGATATGGCAAAAATACGAAATGATGTCAAATCTGCCCTCAAGACGTGAAAATAGGCGCCACCTCTTTTTGGGGTGCGTGAGGGCACGTGGAAGCCCCTTTTTTCATTATATTTCACATATGAACCCCTTATTTGATTACCTACAATCCAATATAAGCTTACATGAGCTTTAGTTCACGAAAATATGCATTTTGTCTACAGAAATACAAACCCGGTAAGGTGTGAAGCCTTAAACATTCGAATCTCATCCAACCAAGTTGAGGTAAGTACATTATGAACTATTTATGATGTTTAAGCATGCCCATAAATTATTTTATGTGGTCCCTCATGATATGTTATGTTCACGCAAATTTCGAGACCGGAGCTCGGTAGCGCTATGCACGAGGGTTCGTGCCCCCGTAGTTGGTGGAACCTCTCGTGTCTCCATATGATATGATATGATATGATATGTTATGTTATGTCATGACTTGTTTAAATACATATGATGGTTCTCTTGTACTTACTGAGACTCGCAAGAATCTCATCCCATATTTTTCTCCCCCAGGTGATTATGAATGAGGAGATCGGAATGTGGACGTGAAGTGTGGTGGCTACTTGAAGATAATTTTTAATAGTCAAAATGATGTTTCTCTCTTCTTGTAATAGTAATATTTTCAATATTACACACTTATGATAGATGTACACTATTGCAACACCGTATGTCCTTAAAGCTTATATAAGTTTATGAAAAGAGCCAAGTCTCATTTTAAGTCCGATTTTCTCGATATGGATGCTATTATATTTGTTAAGTCTTTCTCTCTTCTATTGAGGCCATGTTTTCAGTATCAAACTTTTTATTTACACGAAAGATACTCTGAATCTTATTATGTTCGAAACTTTACTTAAGTTTATTAAAGTTTTGTTTCTCAAGTTTTCGTCTGCGCTAAACCTTGAATTTCATAAGAATATTATTATTATCATTATTATTGTTAAGCATGTTTTTAAGTCACGGGTGTCACAGGCCATCTGATACTTAAGTCAGATATTGCCATGGTGAAGTAGGAATGCAAATGTTGTATGGATGAGTATGTGAATGAAGTATGTAGTGGAAATAATCCAAGAGAAGTGAAGGATTCTCCCAAAAGAAAACAAGAGTTATGCAGGTGCTAAGAGGTTAAAAGATTGGGGGGAAAAAAAAAGTCCCCTTAAACATGAAAGGTTGAGGGATATTTATAGCCATGGGTCATGACTAAGACAAGTGGTACGCACTTGTAGGGGATGCACGACTCTTCAAATTGCATGAGGTACAATTCTCCCTTGCGACCACATATGGTTGTCTTAGGGTTAAGCTCAAAAGGTCCTTGGTGAAACTCCCTTTCCCCCGAGGAGAATGATTCTTCGGAGGAAAAAGAGCCTGAAGAAGTCAAGCCATGTTGTGCGAGACAACGTGGGTCTAAGTTGTGCGGGAAACGGGTCTCCCTATGACTTCCCTGGGAGATTGCTTGATTGGATGCATTTTGCTGTGTAGGAAAGCCCTTCAGGAGAACACTTTTTCGTGAAGGAGCTTTTTTGGGAAAACTCTTCTCCTAGGTGCAGTATCAGTTCTACAGGAGAAATTCTTCTCCTAGGATCGACATCTTCTCCAAGGGAACTCTCCCCCAGAGGAAGGGTTACAACAATTCTCTTAGTTGATCAAAGGAAGAGATGGACCCTTCAACTAGACCATTGAACTAGGCACGTGCATGGTCAATCAAAGTCAATGGGAAGGCTTGGCACATGATTGCTGTTATGGTATAGATTTTTTAAAATGTCCACCTTAAGGTGTTTTTAACAAATAAATACAAGTAGGCATATTTCTAATAAATAAATCTAAGTGGACATATTTTTTCCAAAAATAAATGGTAAAAGAGTAATTAATAATGGCAATAATGTTAATAATCATGGTTTGGAAAGCAAAATTGTACAAGGAAAAAAATGGCACATTCCCCTATAAATAGCACAATAAAATGAGCATAAGGATTTTTTTGGGAGGGTGCACAGTTCCCAAGGTTGTGATTTTCTCCCTGAGAGACTTCTTTTCGCGAGGGTCTTTCCGCATTCATATTTCTCTTGGGTATGGTTCTCTCAAACAATATATTTCTCTCGAGCATAGCTCTCTCGGCCATAACACATTTCTCTCAGCAACCATGGTTTTCTCAAGCAGAGCATGTTTCTCTTTGCCATAACACATTTCTCTCAGGCATGCATATTTTCTCTTAGGCGTGGCTCTCTTGACCACAACACATTTTTCTCAACCGTAGCATGGTTTTTTTCACAAGGCCACGTTTGCATATTCCTCTCCCCTAGGCCGCAGCTCTCTCTGCACCCACGGTTCTGCCCATGGTCTTCTTAGCAACTAGACCACACATTTCTCTGGATCATGCGCACCTTCTCGCATGGCCCATACCTGTGCCCGCACACTTGTCTCAACGTGCCACATGACAATGCTGGAAAATAATCCCAACACTGCCCTTCCTGCACAAGCGAGCACGATCGTATAACTTATAAGAACCCTGACTATCATATGCGCACATATTAATTTTATTGCAAACTGACTCCAAGTTTTTGGAATCACATTTAAACCCCGAAAATTTTCAAAACCTCTCAATGACCTCCCTACTCTCACATTGCCACTCACATGCGTATAATCCCACGTGGGCCTCTTGGCTAAGCCACGTGGCTACCCCCAAGCTCTTTTCTTTTCAATTAAATTGCACGTAGATGCTCCATGCATTATATAGTGTCCTATAATATTTAATAAGGTGTAATCCCTCTTGGAAACAACATACTAAATTTAGAGTAATAAACAACATTTAGAGACACCTTTTAACAATGTAGAATCTTGCCCGAGTAGGCCATCTAAAGGCCAAGAACTTGCTTCGACAGCTTGCCGCAAGGCCTACCTTCTCCCGAATGACTCCTTAGGCTACTTAGTCCTCTGACGGGGATTCCTCTTAGGCCCATCTGAATTAGAATAAGGACCACAGTTCTCAAACTCACTGCGTGCCCGTTCATCCCCGACATCTGATAAAAATACCATAATTAGCTCTTCTCTCATCGAGAAATTTACCTTTTTTATATTCATTATTAATAACATCATTTATTTATTGCGTACTTGGTGGAACCTCTACAAGTTTCCTCGAATAACTATTTTCCTTCACATACTGACTTAAACATCAAAGGGTATACGTGGGGTGAGGAATCCCCACATGCCTTCTAACTTCTTCTTATGAGTGTACTTATGCCTTGAATACACAAGAAGCTACTCTTAAGCGGATAAATCCTTTACCAGAGATACACCCGTGAGGGCTTATTCGAGACTCCTATCAGGCTATCGGAGACTAGAACCACTCGCTACATATTTTCACGAGCAAACATCTACTAGTTGTTTACCAACTCCGTCACAACTGCAACATTCCCACACAACAAATCTCAATTGTTGTATTTTGGAAACAACAATTGCATCCCATCCATGGAGCATCATAAGGGACTTGTAGTTTTATAGTAAGTAGCTAACTGGGGCATCTTGAATTTCTTAAGGAGAAACTTCTCCATTATCTCTTATGTGAAGGGGTTTACCTTCTCTAGTATTCCTTTTAAGCCGGTACCAATCATTTTTGCTCTAGAATTTCTTCTATCATCTTTTTCATATTCGTTGTCTTTTGATCACTTAATTCTAAAAGGTTGCTTATTTCTAGTACCAGGTGGGCTTTAGGTGGTGCTTAGCCTCATCTAACAATCATGTTTTTCCACTATTCCCAAGTACTTCTTCTTTCAAGGAGGTTTTTCTTCAACAAAAGGCTTTCTGGGTGGCCTGCTTATTCTCCTCGAACAGGGCTAGCTTTGGGAGAGTATTTAGATAGTCTTCCAGCAAAGGGATCTTCGAGAAAGTTAGATTTTCGTATACCCCCAAGAGAGTAATTGGGACTAACCTTCTCGGTCTCTCAATAAAAAGGTTCTATAAGGAATGCAAGAAAGGAAATTCAATATAATATTTTTCCACAAGTCCGCCATCTCCTGAAGAGCTTGAACACTCTCACTATGCTATTTCTAAAAGGTGTCATAGTCGACAAAGGGGATAATGGGATGAGCCAACCCATAGGTCACCAGGACACTAAACAGAAGGGTCTCTCATGGCCTTTAGTTGTCTCTAGGTGACTAGATTCCAAGTTCTTCTTGGCTTTGTTGGTTTTCGACTCCTTGGCTTTGTATGAACCATCATTATTTTGTTTCATCTTTTTGATCAATTTTTCACAGATGACACTAATTGTTGTTTCCTTAATACAACAATGAATTTATTTCGTCAAGAAAAGATTTTCAAGTCTTTGAGGGACTACAGGTCCTTAGGAGATTGCAAAATAAAAAATAGTTTAGGGTGCGGGGTGTCTCTTGTACAAGCCCTCCAATATTTAAGTTAGTATTAGTGGGAAACAAGAAAAGTATTCAGTAAGGTTGTGTAAGAGTTCTTAGCTACTTGGAGTGGGGGGATCACCCCTCATTTGGTGATAGTTGATAGATAATAGACTTCCCATTTCTTTTGGGGTTGAAATTGTCATAGTTAGTTTCAACATTCAAGGCGAAGACTTTGGAGGTTAGTTAACGTGCCTTAACTAAGACTTCATTCGAAGGGTCTTTGTGAGATTGGTTCGTCTCTCAAAAAGTCAACATTTGGGCCTGAAGGTGAGTTATCGAAAGGTCTCCAAGAGACCTTACCGAGAGGGTCTCCTGAATCTTATGCCTTCCCCTATTTATCTTTGGGATTTTCTCATGCTTCCTCTAAGCTTCTTAGTTTTGGGGCTTAGTCTTTCGCAGATAGGTCAGGATCTCAGATGCATCATCGTTAATTGAGTTATTGAAAACTTTTTGTTTTTTCTCCTCTTGTTATGGTTTGAGAGACCTTGTCATCTTGTTGTTTTCTTTCCATATTTTGATGGATTTTTTTATTTATATCTCTTAAAATCCTTGAATATTTGTAAAGACGCTCACAATGCTGCTCTTTCTTAAGATGAAGTAATATATACTTAAAAATGGTTATTATAAACTATCGATATAGGAATAGATTTTAATCGATTGTTGCACAATTATGTAATATAATTGAATATGTATGTATATTTGGTGTTGTAGCACCAATCATAAATCATCTTATTTGAAACCTTAATAATCTCTAGATTTTCTCGAATGATCAATCGAGTTTTGAAAACCCTAAGGTTTACGATTGTCTTATTCTCATGGGTCCTGTTATTTGTCTTTAAATCAATCGTGAAGATGCCAAACACATCACTGATTCACTGCAATAACAAACAAAGTCAGTGGAGGATATCATACACTCAAATAATCGAACAGAAGGAAAAAGATTCTGTCATATATATGGCCTCAAAATACACAAAGTCTTGGTATTTTTGTCCTTTTCAACAAGCATGATATGTACGAAACTGTCTACTTTACGTAGATGAATGATTCGAAATGAATATTATTTACAAGATCCCTTTACTTTTTTGGTTTTCACGTCATTGTGGCTCAGGGATGAAAAGTGTTTCGTGAACTGCAGCTCTGAGTACTATTTGCATATACATAATTTAAGTTGAGGCCACCAGCAGGCTGCTGTTGCATTAGCTGTTGCTGTTGCCCGGCCCGTGGTGGCGGTGGCCGCAGGTAGTGCTCTGAGCTCTGAACGCCATCTCATGAAGATGTGATGGAGATTCTCCTGTGGCCCCCGCCGCCATTTGCCCTCTGATCTTGATACATATGAAGATCGATGGATCATGGAGCTGCAGAAGAGTGCAATCATGGCTTTTTCTTCCCCATGCATGTGTCATCTGTGGTCTGTGTACGTGGGTACTGTTACACTACCTTGCCATTATTTATGCTGAATGGGTGTGATATAAAAAAAAAAAGAAGCCCAACTTAATGTTTAAGGTGTCTCTTAATTATTAAAAAATATATTTTTTAAATTTTCAATTAAATTTTTATATTTTTAAATTATTTTTTTATTATTTTAAGTTTTTTAATTAACTAAAAGTTAATAGCTCAATTAACAATAACAAATAAGACTAAGTATCTCTAGTATGTGAGATTAATTTATACATATTAAACTATAAATTTATATATCACCTCTTATAATAATTACAAAAATAAAAAAATCCCAAATTTCTTAAGTCCCTAACTTTTTTTCTCTCCTCCGTTTCTTCTTTATTATTTCTTCTCTAAGTGGTACACCACCGCCACCATCTTCATTTTTTTTCTTTTTTTGTTGGCCGCACTCGCCATCACACTCGCTAATCTCTCTCTCTAGCTATCCACCCACTACAGTATCTCTCTTTTTCTTTTTCTTTTTCTTTTTGTTGGGACTTAGAGTCTCAATTGCAATTGCGATATATATAATAGATATGGATAGTCAATGCTAGTATGGAGTTCGTGTCTCTTCCCTTTTCTTCTTGGTGGGACTTAGAGTCTCAATTGCAATTGCGATTGTGATACATATAGTAGATATGGATAGTTGATACTAGTATAGAGTTTATAAAGGCAAGCATGACAAAATTCGATGACAGGCTTAGAGGAGTGACTGGTAGGTGGAAAGATCATGGTGGGTAAAGTCACAGGTTTTAGAGTTTATGTTTTTATTCTTTTAAATTTTCAATCCATATTGCCTAAAATTGACTTAATGCATAAAAAGATTTCTAAACTATTAAAAAAAATATAATTTTTAGCTCTTCAACTAAAATTTTGATATATTCACTCTTTCAATTATTTTTTTCATTACTTTAAGCCCTTGGTGTTGGTTTCTGTTAAAACGTGAATTATACACGCATTATATGCATGTAAAATGGACTTAAGGTGACACAAAAATATGTTGAATGAAGAAATATACAAAAATTATCATATAACTAGTGTTAAAGTTGTGCGATGCACGACAGATATAATTAAAATAGATTTATAAATTGAAAAGTAAAAAAATAAATTCATTATTTTAAATAACTCTATTAAAACTGATAATTAAAGTTTTTTTCTTTTAATATTTAGCCCTTTATCAAAATTTAAGTTTAATTAATTATTCAATATTTAATGTGTTAATAGAGAACACCCTTAATTCAATATACTGACATTCAGTGTGCTAAAGAATAATTAACATATTAAATAAGTTGTCACATTTTCTCGCTTGTCCTTCCACAAAATTCTTAGCACTTAGCATTGTCTTTGTTAATAATCTCTCCAATTATATTTTTAATAAAATTAAAAAAAATTATCAGTTATAAAAGTATAAATAATTGCATAATCAACTTTATACTTACCAAACAATTCATATTCGTCAAGTTCAACTACACTCAAAATATTAGCACAAATGACCTAAAGATAAAATTTTGTACTGTAAAGTTTTGTATTGGAAAATTTTGTTTTGAAAGTTAATTTTTGCAATGATAACAAAACATTGAAAATATGGATTTTGACTTATTTTTCTTTTACGAGGCATTAATTTTCTTCTATGGTCTTAAAAATATGAAATATTAAATCTTAATTAGTATTGAAAAACCTATACATTAGTTTTAAAAATATGATATCTTAAATCTTAATTAGTATTGAAAAACTCACGCATTAGTCTCACATTAAATTAAAAGTAGTGATTAATTAATTATTAAGGTAAAACTATTTATTATATTATATATTTATTTATAAATTTATATTAAATATAAATATAAATTAAAACTCCTAAAAGTGAGGAAGCATGGGTTTTTCAATGCTAATTAAAAATCCTTTTTAAATTTTTAATTTCTGATATTGAAATTTAATTTATGTAATGATAAAAAAACTCTAAAAATATGGATTTTGACTTATTTTTCTTTTACTATACATTAATTTTCTTCCATATTCTTAAAAATGTGATATCTTACATTCTAATTAATATCGAAAAATTCATGCATTAGTCTTGAAAATGTGATATTTTAAATCTTAATTAGTATTGAAAAACTCATGCAATAGTCTTGCATTAAATTAAAAGTAATGATTAATTAATTATCAAAGTAAAATTATTTATTATATTATGTATTTAATTAAAAATTATAAATATAATATAGATTAAAACTCAAAAATGTGGGGAAGCATGGATTTTCCAATGCTAATTAAAAATTCTCTTAAATTTTTAATTTTTGATATTAAAATTTAATTTCTGTAATGATAACAAAACTTTAAAAATATGAATTTTGATTTATAAATAGAAATATAAATTATAACTCCTAAACATGAGAAAAAATAGTTTGGTAGATTAATTTTTGGAGGAAAAAAATATTTGCAAACTATTCTAGTTTATTTAATATATTATATAAAGAAAATATAAGATTTTATACAAATAGATGATTTTTTATGACTTAATTAATAATTTAAATTGTCCATTCATATTTCTTATAAATAATATTTATTTTTAATTGATTGAGGGATTAATTGATGAGAAGATATGATAAAAAATATTTATTTTTGATTAATTAATAATATTAAAAAATTCATACAACTTTAATGCAAATTTTAGAGGCAAAGAGCAGGCACATTTAATGCAAATTTTATTAATTCTACGAATCTTTAGGTAGAAAACTATGTGAGTTAACTTTGTACAATAATCATCTTACTTTTACATATATAAAGATATATATATATATATATATATATATAAAGTTGCTTATATATACTCAACATCCTTACCATGCCGACTTCATATAAATGGGTTTGGTTGAAAGGATATAGTTGAATATTTAACTATAAAAGAAAATTAATATATATATATATATATATATTATATAAGATTACGAGATTTTTGTTTGAATAAGAAAATAATATTTTTTATTAATATTACTAAAAATTAAGTTCAAATTTAACTTATATATGATCTTAGATAAATTTAATTATATGACATGCTTCATAGTAATGGATCAAACTCTACATATGTAGGAACATCTCCTGTTGGTGCCAGTGCCCTTATATGTTGACACTTTTATTGCTTAGGATTCTCTAATCTTAAAGAGTTTTGAGGTTGTCGTGGTCCGAACACTTGAGGCCACACACTTTCTTGTCTGAGAGCCCACCATCAAAGTGGTGGTTTCATTACAAGGAATTGTCATCCACAATTGCATGCTCTCAGTGGCCCATTAAATAGAGTGATTTTTTAAAAGAGCAAACAAACAAAGAGACCGGTGTTATATGAACATAATCTCCATCAGAAGAGATGAATTTGTATACATTTATGTAATGTTGTCCCAAAAAAAAAAGTAGGGAATTAGAGGTAAAATAAAGTATTAGGTCATCGAAATCATTTTCGAAATCATTTTAGAGGTTAAAATGTACATTTGATGTGAGATATCTAATCAATGCACAACCTTACTTTAGATACTCAGTTATCACAAAAAATTTAAATTCAGGATAAATTATACTCTCGAATTATCCAGAAATAAACCAGACAAAATGACCTAATCCATGTAAAACATAGACACCGAAGCATTTTTCACAACAAGATATGGAAAATCCCCACAAGCAGAGTCAAGCAAAAAAAAGGTCTCAAAGTACTAATCTATTAAGTCTTCCTCTGGAGGCAATTCCAATCGACAAGTCTTCCATATAAAATAATCTCTAAGATCTATCAAATAGATAAGTTCAATTCCAGTATAGATAACCACGTGATAAGCATTCCAATTCTCCTTAACATCGCGTGCCCTAATTTTTATAGGTTTATGATGGACTACTCCACACTTATCCAATAATTCCAATCTAAACTAATAAATGTGAAATCAAGAGAAATCAACTAATCTCTGAATTCTTTGTTAATTTAAGTATTAGAGTACATATTCTCGGTACATTCCCAAAACAATTACTCTTGTTTTGATTGTGCAAAAATCTCTTAAAAATAAAATAAATTCAATTGATCATCGTTTCCTTAATCATTCCGGAGAGCAAAAGAACAATGTTTAGAATATTTTTGATTTGGTTTCTTCATGGGGTGTCTCGCATTTAGATTAGCTCTAGGATATGTAGTGTTAAATTTGTAAAGACTCTTTTGTTTGTTTGTTCGTTTGTTTGTTTTTTTGTTTTGTTTTTTTTTTTTTTATGACAGATGCGAGTAAAAACAAAAAGTTAATATGGAGCTGGAGGTTAAGGATTGAGTTATAAGAAGCTAAGAACTGTTTAGTTTATGAAGATATTGGTTTATTTTTAATTTTAATTTTATATTTTTAAAAGTCAATAATTCGTTTTTAGAAAATATCAAAATATATTCTAAATTCATAATTTAAAATAAAAATAAAATTGAGTTCTTTTTATTTTTAATAGAAAATTTGGTTATTTAATAAACATTAAAATTAAAAAATAAAAATATTTTCTATAATTTAACAAGGCTAAAATATTTAAGAAAGGGGTATTAAAGTGGGGATGTGATCATGAAAATTTGAAATTACTAAAATTAAATTTATAATATTTCCTATAATAAAAAAAGCTAGCACGTGTTTGGGTGAGTACTCACTTTAATAATGTTATCTGTTTTTATTTTTAAGCTTAGGAGTTGCTAGATTGTCTTGAGTGGTTGCTCTAAGAATTGTTCTTAATCAAGTTAACTTAACTCGTTTGACATCTTTAATAAAGAGTAAATTGGTGATGTGGATTGCCCTCGGGGCATAGGATAGATGGCAATGATAAGTGCTATGTCGGTGTTAATTTGATGAGGTGTGATTGAGTTCAAACATGCCCCTACGTAATAAGTAGGGGTGTTCAAAAAAATTGACAAACCAACCGAACCAACCGCACGACCTGTTTAATGGGTCATAGATGATATTTGCATTTTTTAAGTGTAGAGCATTTCACGTGGGCTTTAATTGTTATATGCAATTATATAAAGATAAAGTGATATCTATGGTTAAAATTTTGCTTGAAAATGAATTATTATGTGTGTTATTTAAGGCATAAAATGGTGGTTATGAAGTGGGATTGGACCAAGGGTTTGTAGGCCCAAAGAAAGTGATGGGTTGTAGAATTTCGAATTTCATGGGCCTAGTATGGATGGGCTTTTGAGTGGGTTTGGGCCATTAATATAAGTGAGCGTTGGTAATATATACATATATGTGTGTGTGTGTGTTATATTGTGTGTAAAATTGGTGATTAAAGAAAATGGGATATGAAAATGGAAATAAAGGCAAAAGTCCATATTGGGTGTGATAAAGTAGTGTTGTGTGTGTGTTGTAAGGGGTAAATGTGGAAAAATGGGGTAAAATGGTTAGGTTAGGTGGCTGGCGGGAGGGCTTGCCATGCCCTTTTGCTTCTTCTTCAATCCATCATCTCATTTTCTCTCTCATTTCCTTAGCTCTCTTAGCACTTTCTTCTTCTCCATCATCATCTTCTTCTTCATTCATTCTTCTCTTCTCTTAGTGGAGAATAAAACTTCAAGTGAAGGGTCTTCATCATCTTCTTGGTTTCTCCATTTTAAGGCAAGCATCCCTCTTCACTTCTCCTATCTTTTGATGCAAAAATTATATCTTTATGTTTAGCTAAGTTGATGTGTTCATATCTTCAAATGGTGTTTTGAAATCTTGAGTTAAATGGTTGGTTTTCATCTTTTCTTAATGTGGGTATCATTCAAAGAGGTCAATGGGTCTTGTTATTGGGTCTCTATGGGGCTTTTTCTTCCCCATCTTTCATTCATGGAATGGCAACTTGGGGGTTAGGAGATTTGCCATGGGTGGTTTTAGGTGTTTTGTATGCATTTGGTGCATTTCAGGTTGCGCCAAGTCGACTTGATTGAGGGTTAAGTTGACTCGGCCAAAGCTTGGTTTTTTTTTGGGTCTTTTTCCCCATTTTTGGCCAAGTCGACTCGTCCAGGAGGTCAAGTCAACTCGGGCCAAGTCGACTTAGATTTGCCCTTGAGTCGACTCGGCCACGGTTTGACTACTCTGCCCATGTTTCATTTTTTCTGCCATAACTTTTGATGTAAAGCTCAGAATTGCGATCCGTTTGAAGTGTCATAAACGAGACTTCGAGGGATTTAATTTTATGTATAATATGATATATTTTGGTTATGGTTTGAGTTGTTTTGGGAAGTTGTTACATTATGTTTTTGGTTGGTATGTCCGCGGAAATCTCTTATCTTGTGTGATGCATGGTTATCATTATCTTAGCGCCTCTTATTATTATTTTGGCATGGTGGCTAAGTTCTGAAAGTGTGAGATGGGATATCCCATTGAGCGCTTGGCGCAGGTGAGATGGCCATAAACCCGATAGGTGATGCTCTTGTCACTATGGTGGCTGATAGATTTTGATATATATATATATATGCATTCTAGTCATGGATGTGGAGACCTAGAGGGCCAATGTGGCGCATGTATTTTCTATTATTAAATAAAATTGCATAAGCATGAATTGATGGCTTCTTGTGCTATGAGTCACATATGGAAATAAATGGGTTCTATGTCAATATTTAAATTGTGCAAATATCACTCTATGAGTTACATGTGTGCCTTGTTGCTAAGTAAGGAGATACCAATTATTGAGGTATTAATAATGTAGAAGGCATGATTAAACGCTTTGTTCTAAATATGGGGTAGTGGAATTCCGTTGATTCCTATCTTATGCATGCCTTAATGCAGTGATTGTATCATCATCTCCTTTTGGTATATTTATTCTTGCTGAGTCTTGTGGCTCACTTGTTTGCTTGTTGTCATTCTAAGTAAGGGAAAAACTATAGCAGAAGGGGAGTCTAGTGGGGCTTGTACTAGATTTTAGACATGTACAGAGATCTCTCCCAATCTAAAGATTTTGGGATTTGTGTGGAGTGCCAGTGTTGAAGATTATTTTCTTTTGTATGTTTATGGACCCTTTGTTTATTTTGAAAATTGTATGGCTTGTAAGCCTAAAGAAATATTGTAAGAATGGTTAGCGCTCATATTAGAAGTGAGTCTGTTTATAATATGAAGTTTTTTTGGATATGTATGTTTTGTGTTCCAATTTGAAAGGACCTTCTTTCGGATGTCCTATGCTAGCGGGTATATCCAGGAGTGGGCTCTGATAGCACCGCACCATGAGATTTTTTGAGGGGGGCGGTCTGGCACAGTTTGAGAAATCTTCAAACCGTAAACCGCGCGATTTGAGGATTTCTCGATTCAGTTCAAAATCGTACTGCCTGGGTATAAAATAACAATAAAAAAAATATGAAATAATTTATTTTAATTCATGATGTTTATATACATGAATCAAAACAGATTGTATAAACAATCTATTTATACATAAACAGATTAGTTACATCATGAACCAAAATAGACAGATTGTATACAACCAGATTGTATACAAATAGATTGTTTATTTTGTATATAACCAAAATAGACAGATTGGTTACATCATAAACAACCTATTTTGGCATTGTATATATAGATTGTATATATACAATATGTTTATGTATAAATAAAGATTGGTTATATACAATTTTTTATTTATTTTGGTTTATAGGCTAAATGGTTGATGAAACAATTTATGAAACTGTGAAAACTACACCACGAAAATAGGTGAATTAATATTTTGGATATTTTGAGCAAACTGCAGAAATCACACCGAACAATGCGGTGTGGTTTCCGCACACCAAACCAGACCGCGTGGTTTAGTTTGACAGAAAAACCGCACAAGCAGCTTGGCACTGAAAATGTTAAAAATCGACCAAACCGGACCATGCACACCTCTAGTAATGAGGCAAAGTTTCACGCATGCGATTTACCTTCCCTCGCATAATCGAGGGCATGGGCATGGGGAGCCGTGCAAGGGCGGTCATCCCAAATTGGTGATGTGGATGAAATATTGAGAGAAATTATAAAATAAAATAAAAAGATAAACAAAATTTTAAATTAAAAAAAAAGTGCAACCAAAGGGGCATTAATAATCAAACAAAATTAATGGATACTTTATCAAATCTTTTCAACCTTAAAAAAGAAAAAAAAAAATTCTTTTCTCCATGCCAACGATTAAAAATCAATGCAATAATGTCAATCATAAGCTTATTTAATGCAAAATTTTTTAGACAACATTTAATTTAATTTGGATTTTTTGGATTTGAGAAACCAGTTGCATTTAAAGCAGTGTAACAACTATAATTTTGAAATTCTACAAAGATTGATCGATAAATATTAGTAATTAGTTGATTAATAGAAATGGTTACTCGATTAATATCAAGCCACAGTCGATCAATCTCACTTATTACTCGAGTAGGAATCAATAATAGTTGAGTAATTTTTAAGTATAGATTCTTAATTGATTAATATTCTTGACAATCAATTAATATCAAGGTGGTTTAGTCCAAGTAATCTTTTACTCGATTAATGATTATATTCATTGGATAATTTCAACTAACTCTTTGAACACTTGCAAAATTATCCGGATAATACTTGATTAACTTCTCCTTTACCTGATTAAACTTTGAAGAGTATATATGTTATACCATGTTCCTAGACATGCTGATATTACTCAAATATTAGAACAAGTTACTCAATTACTTTTTTGATACTCGAGATATTTGTCGATTGATATTAAAAGCTTACTCGATTAATTTACTAATACTTGAGATGTTAGTTGAGTAATATCCAAAGTTTACTCCATTAATTTACTTATACTTGATATGTTAGTTGATTAATATCATAAGCTTACTTGATTAATTTACTGCAATTTGATATTATTCGACTAAAATAGGATATTACTCGAGTAATTAACTTACATTGAATTTGAATTCTAAACTCTCAACTATAGATTAATTTAGGATTAATAGTCGAGTGTTTTGTGTTGAACTCTTTAAACTAACTAAAGTTCTCAGTTTTTTATACTTGATTAACTCACAATTTTATTCAACTTTCAGATTGGTTAATTAACGTCTTGATTATATATTTTGTACTTATTTAATACATATTTTGTAAGAAGTATCAAAATCAATTAACTCAACATTAAGGGTGAATGCAAACAGTACCTCTAATATATGAGAAAATGCAATGAATAATCCTAAGGTTTAATAAGGTATTGCAATTTATCATTTACAATTAGTTAACTCTTGTTAAATATTTGAGAATTTCCAAAATGCCCCTATGTTTGAACGGTCTCTCTCTCTCTCTCAAATCCTTTCTCTTTTCTTTCTCTAGTTTTGACTAAGTAAACATGCAACAACTATGAGTCAATAGTGATGTCATAGTTCTTCAGACCAATGGCTCTGTTTATCAACTCTTGTAGATTTCTCTATCTCTCGTGTTTTCTTTTTGTTTGGCATCAGTGGTTGTCTTTCATCACCGCCACTTTCTCTTTGTAAAGAACTATAGAAACATACACCCAAAAAGGGGTGAATTAAGTGTTTCAAAAACTTTTTATTTGTTTTAAAGATTATGCACAAAAACTATTTTGAACACTTTCATGCCTTTGAAAACATTTGTAGTGAATATACATTGACAATGTTTGACATTTATGACTTCAAAATCAGTGCTAGAAATGTTGAATGAAAATACTTTTGTTTGTGTGATTCCAAAAACAATGCATGAAAATATAAATTGAAGGTGCACAACATATAAAAATCAATGTAAAGAGAAATAGGAAAAATATAGTGCACATAATAATTATAATGGTTTAGCCAATTGCCAACATCTACTTCCTCGGCTTGTCACTGAGGATTTTCAATAGTTCACTATGGTCCCACAAAAGGTGTGAAACTATCTTGTTGAGAAAGCTTCAATATTTTGGGGCATAACTCTTAGCATAGATGTCCAATTAACTTGATTCTTAATGTGTTGGAAACCTAGGACAAGGCTACAAATCATATGAGACACCTCAGCTTAGCTAAGTCAAAAATCGATCACAAGTCACGTGTACAATAGTTAGTAGCAAGCAATCTCCTAGTGTAACAAGGATTTCAACTCCAATAGCGTTTAGAGTACTTAGGTAGGTTTAGGGCCTATATAAACACATTACGAGGGCATTAAGGAGGAGCCAAAGAAATAAGAAGCAAGAGAAAGATAAGGAGAACAACTAGTACTTTAAAGAGAAAATAGAGGGAGAGAAAAACCCTAAAATCAAAGGGTGACTTGGTTCTTTCTTTTCTTTGGTGCGACAAGCTTTCTCTTGGGAAAAAAAAGGATTTAAACAAGTTAAAGGGAGATTAATGAAGGAAGTTCAAGGTCTGCAATTGTCTTTTTCTAGCAAAAGGAGTGTGACATACTTGAAGAATTACAAGCTTTAATTCGTCTAGTGTTATTGTTTGGATACAACATTTAAAATTTGTTTATTGTGGGGAAACTCAATGAGAAGCTAGAAGAACATGAGGTACCCCTTGGGCTTCCCTCCCAGTTTGGAAGAACCAAGAGAAGAGGTGGTCATCAGAGAATGAACTAGTCCACTGGCCTTGGAGGGGCTCAATTCGATGGCAAGGAGAGTTGTGGAGCCTGAGAGGTCGAGGTTGCTGAGAAAAGGTAGGAGGTGCTTCATCTTCAGAAAGGGTTAACAAGATAGAAAGCAGTCAGGGGCATGCGAGGATTTCTCCAGCATGGGCCTTCTGATGCTTAAGTCAAAAAAGGTCATCATACAACACAAGATGTCGAAATGGAATGCAAGAATATCATGTAGAGGGAAGAGGTATGATGAGAAAGGGTTATAATGTATTGCTAAGGCTCGACTTTCTTTACTTACCCTTCATTTGGCTTGTTGTCTATTGCCTTATGCTATGAATATCCCAAAATTGAGGAGTTTGGGGTTATTTATAGGCAGCATGGTGAACAAGGACGTGTGACATGCATGTGCAAGCATTCAGTGCTTCTTCTCGAGAAGGGGCGGTGTGTCTTTCCCGTCCTTAGTGTTATCCTAGGGTTAAGCATGAAAAGGCCTTCAAGAGAACCCCTCCTTCAATGGGGAAAGACCCTTGGAAAGAAGTAAGCTTGGAACAGGCGAGCTACATTGCCATAGGACAATGCGAGGTAATGTAGGTAGGGGATGTATCTCCCTAGATTCCTCCTGGGAACAAAGATCAACCAGGGGGAATCATGCAAATTTGAGAAGTTGATCCTGGGTGGATTACGGGTGATACAAGGCTTTCTTAGAGGAGATGGGCTCTGACCCCGAGAAGGTCTTTCACCAAATGAATAATTTCTTCCAGGATGGAAAATGTGCACTAGCTACTTTGGAAGGACTCTCCTTGGGGGCTATGCCATAACAACGACTCCTCACCGTTTACTCTAACTAAAAGTTAGAGGGAATAGTAGAAAAAAAAGATAGCAGAATCATTCTGAATGACGTTGGGCTCACTCTAGGTGAATGCCCTAACCACGAAAGGAAAATGGGGGTTATTTGAGATAAAGGGTGCGAGGTGGTTCTTCAGGAAATAGAGAAGATAAAGAATTTTTTGACGTGAGGGGCACGTGCAATGATAACACATCAATTCAATTTATAGATGATAGGGTCTATAAATAGCCAGTAATCCTAAGGGTCCCTATTGTCCCTTTGCATTGGGATTTGCATTGGGAAAGGTTTTTAGTGCGTAAGGCTGCCCCAAAGAGCCTTGCTTCCCAAAGCAGCAGTCACCCAACACTATTTCTTCTGGAGGGATTTTCCAAATATTGCACTGTCCTTTAGCTGAGGAAAATAGACCAGATGAAGAATGCTATGAAAGAACATATTGCTAAAAGGCGTGTACTGTCCTTTGGCTGAGGAAAAAAAACCACATGAAGAATGCTATGAAAGAACATTGCCAAAAGGAGTGCCTGTGTGGATTGGGAGCACAAATAGCGAATGAAGGCTATTGGAGATGAGGGTTCGAGAAGCCTTTCCTGAAGAAAAAGATCAAGATAAAAGTTTGGCTTCTCACACCTGTCGGTGTCAATCCCTCCATCAACAACCCCACAATTAGTAGAGGAAGATCGTAAGTCGGCAGGGGGAGAGCCTTCAGGGTCTTTGTAAGGCATCACTGCCTTTGTAGAGCAACTAGAGGCTAAGAGAGTGAAATTGGCACAATTGGGTAAGCAAATTTTGGACAAGCATCGACTTTTGTGAACAAAGAAGGGTCCTTTGTGGTAGCCAAAATACTACAATAGGAAAACATTAGAACTAGAGGATCCTTGATGACTACCAATTTTTCTGAATATACCTTCCACTTAGGAGGGGAAATGACTTTGGACGATGGTCGCTGACTTTGTAGCAAAAATTTTTGCACTTGCCTTAGAGTCTTGGAGACATATTCAATAACAGACCCAGGAGCGGGGGCAAGACTGATTTACTTGACCATTCTCCCATGAGATGAGTTGAAGTCTTTGGGTTGGTTGGTGCCTTAACCTAAGTGGTTATGAGGGCATGGAGGACTACCCATTATATGCATTGCATTTGCATTACATGTTTATTCTCATGTTACATTTATATTTGCATAGCACCCTTACTGAGCATTGGCTCATAAGGTCCTTTGACCTCTATGTAGGTGGAGAATCATTTAAGGGAAAAGGAGTTTTGCAAGGTTGAAGGTAATGAAGCAAGGGAGAAATGCATGTGAAGTATATGTATTTTGTGGGTTTAGTGGTTAATGTTGTGTTTATTTGTTAAATATGTAATGAATGCTTAATGTGGGTGAAAAGTGGCAAACTTGAATGTTTTGGAAGCCATTTGTAGTGTAAAAGCATTCTGGAAATTTTGAGTTTAAAAGAAAAAAAAAATTTAAGAAAAAAGGGGGGCAGTATGCTGGGCGTGGCCAGGGGCGCGGCTGGCTCGGCCGCACGCAGCAGGCGCGCGTGGAAGGCCAGCACGCGCGAGGCCCGTGTTGGGGGCGTAGCTACTGCTACCCGCCCCCCCTTGTGGCTGCTATGATGTTTTTTTTTTCTTTATCTTATTTTAAACTTATTTTATTTTTGTTTAATTAATTGTTTATGACATTTTGAGAAATTCTAAAATAATTTTTTTTAAATAAATAAATATAGGAGTATTTTAGCCTCCAAATTAATTATTAAATGAATATAAAATTTGAGGCAATTGTGGAAACAATTTCTATATTTTGGGAAATTAAATAATGGAGTATTTAACTTAAATTTTGAAATTTGATGAGGATGCCTTGAGGTTTGTATTTCAAAAATTAATTTCCTAAGGGTTGAAAAATTATGGTACTTTGAGATAATTAAAGAGAAAAATCAATGGAGATTTGATAAGGAAAATTTTATTAAATTTTTCCAAAGAAATATTAATCCAATTATTTTCCAAAGGTATTGGAAGTGAGATAAATGGGTTAATGGTTGGGGCAAAGAAAAGAAAAATTATTTTTTTATAATTAAGGCTTTATGCCATAATTTATTTGAAGCAAGCGATGTAGTTTATGTCTTTCGATCCTGGGAGGTCACCCTTAGCTCTTCATTAAGAGCTTGAGAAGGGGTGGCACTCGAAGTTTCGGATTTTATTTTCGCGGGGTTGTTTTGATATTTTCCCGAATCCTTGAGTGGAGCGAAGAGAGGGCAAAACCTAGTTCCCACCTATGTCGTTTCTCCTCGAAACGTAGCCGTCTCTTCATCTTTGCCCTAACGTGTGAATAATAAGCTAATTGTTCACGAGTAACACCTGTAAGTGGGAGCGGTGCCCTAGCGTGTGAATAATAAGCTAATTGTTCACGAGTAACACCTGTAAGTGGGAGCAGGGCGTTACACTAGATCTATTTCACAATTTTGTTATCATGGTTCGGAAGAACCCTACATCTACCACCGAAGGCACCTTTTGAGTAATGTGATATGAACATGATGTTCTACCCTTGTGCATAGTTTTGATGATGAAAAACAATACTTTGTCTTATCCCCAAGTCATGATTCAAGTTTATGGTTTTCAACCAAAATTAATTTCAAGTAGTGCTTTGTTAAAATGAAAACCAAAATGATTTATGATTTTCCATATCAGTTGGAGATTTGCAAAGTCAAGTATTTAGTCTTAAAAGAATCTCCTAAAATAATTTTCAAATTAGCTTTGAGGTCGTTGGTAAACATAGAGCTAAAATTGTTCTAAGGCAAAAGACCAACTAAAACATAAATGTGTTTGATGAAAAATCAATCTTGAGTATGAAAAATCATTTATGTTAATCTCATATTTCAAAATAAGCTTTTCATATTTTGAAACATGCATGAAAGGTTTCGGCTCGAAATTTAAATGCCTGAAAAATCCTTTAGTTCATATATTATGTTTTAAAACTCATTTCTGATAAGATTTCAATATTTTTCTAAGTCTGGAAGGTTAGTACCTTATAAGGAGACATATAAGAAAATGTTTTTATTTTGAAAAACTATCTCCCAGTATTTCAATAGCTATCGTTCATTGGTGATAAAATGATTTTTAATTTTTTTCAAGAAATATAAAGTATGTATTTTGGAGGTGGTAATATTGCTAAATCTTGAGTTTGTACTAAAATCCAAATTCTACTTTCTTATTGTTTTGGATTTTGATTTTCTAAATATTTTTATTGAATCCAAATGGGGGGGTACTTTCTTATTTACATTTATGTATTAAAGTAAATAAATTGTAATGTATGCATGTCCTGAAAGATGGTTTCATCTGTCAACAGATATCTCATCATCTGTCGACCGACAGAATGCTTGCACAAGGAATTGTCGACCAGCTCAAATGATTTGTCGATCGGATTTTAAATATTTGCTAATATGTTGACCAATGCCAAGCATCTATCAACCGTTTATGTCGTAGAAACCCCCAATGATTAGTTTTTGCACTCATCCAAAGTGCTCTTTCCAATTCCAACGGCAAGATTCGTACATGGGCTATCAAGAGGCTATAAATACAAGTCAAATGGGTGATTCAAACTAATCAAGATATTACATTACAAGCTCCCAAGTGCTAAGATCATTGTTGTGTTTCATTGGTAAATTTATTCTCTTTCCAAGGCTTTATATTCATTTTGTTAAATTCATTATCAAGCCTTGTCTTTATATTTGAGAGAATTTGTAACTGAGAATATTGTTTCTCAGATCCTCTCATATCTTGTATCCCTTTGTATTTTTCCTAACTTGTTTTGGTAGAGAGCCTACATTGCTTGTAGGAGGATTTTGATTCCTAGTTTGTTGTGCTAAAGGACTTGCTTATTGAAGGGTTAAAATACTTAGGTTGTTGCTAGAGGGCTTGCTTGTCTAAGCAAGAGGTTGTAATTTCCTATCTTGTTGCTATAGGGCCTATCCGAAGAGATAGGAGGTTTTAGTGGATTGATTGAAAAATCTTTAGTGAGGAGCTAAGGTAGTGGATTAGGTTTGGTTAAAGTCGAACCACTATTTATCGTTGTGTCTCTTTTTTGTTTGTGCTCTTTGTTTCATTTATTGTTCCAAGCATTTTATTAATCCTTACTTACACTAAAATCTCATTTTTCACCAAAAGGATTCTCAAGTTTAATCAAATTTTTAAGATAACTCAATTCACCCCCTCTTGGTGTTGGTGCCATTGCTATTCAAATCTAACAGAACAGAGCCTACATCCATAAGGGGAGCAATTTTCTCAACATAGATCAATGAAAACAAGCCTATGTCCATGCTTTTAGTGGCACAGTTTAGGGTTACAAACATCTGTGGAATTTTCGTATGTATTTCGACCCTTTTAACCTACATTCGTGGTAAGATTTTGATGTCGCAATTCAATGAAAACCAGTTTATGTCCATATGAGGCGCAAACAAAGTGGAAAAATGCTCCAAGTCCCATATTGATATCATAATTACGGGGTTTTTGCAAGGTGTAATACCTGGGAAAACCTTAAGGGTATAAATGGTATTTGATGAAGGACATAACATAAATTTTTGAAAGAAATGGACTATAGCGCACACTATCGCAGTTATAAGCCACCGAATCGACTGAAAGGAGTACCCCAGACCCTAGTTAGCTAAGGAAAATGGAATAGTACCGACAAGTGATTCGAGGCATAATTTTAGGTGTCAAAATAAATTAGATCGGGAATAGTTTTCGGTACAACTGTTAACCGGGCTGAGAAAATCGAATAAACGCAGGAAACATGCGAAAAGTCAACGGAATGTGCTGAGGACCAATATTTTACATACAAAACAACCCTTGAGCGATTTTGGGTTGAAATGAAAGGAATTAGGGTCAAAACGATTAACTGGGCCAAAGTGTAATTTTCTAGTTTTGCCCAAGGGAGGTTAAAAGGGTAATTTTTCAGGAATTTCATGGATGAAATGAAGAGTACAAAGCTTGTGGACCTTAGTAGTATTGTTGGAAAGATCATGGGTATTATGGAAAGGGTCAAAATGAGATTGGAAGAAACTAGAGAGGGCAAAGTGTAATAAATGGAAATGTAGTGTGAACGCACAGGAAAGTCGGTCGCGCCTTCCACCGCACGTGGCTGATGTTTTCGGCGATGGGATGACCGAGGGATAGCTGGGGAAGGTGGTATACGATGTGAGGAGGTGTTGAGTGGTGGCCATTGGTCGAAAATAGTTGAGATGTGATCGAAATTTATGGCGGAAGTGACTGGAAATCTGGCCGAGATTTTTGAAGGTTTTTCCTCATGATTTAGGGCTATTCGAGTGTGTTAAAGGCTAGATCTGGTGCTTAAGAGATAAGATCAACCAAGATTTGGTGATTTTAAGCTAAGAAAACAGGTATAAAAAGGGGTTGAAGGCCGTGGGTTTTAAAACAAAATAGAAGGAAATTAGGTGTGTTTTAGCTTGAATTGAGCAATAGGGTTAGAGGGCTTTTGTTCTTTGAGTGGAGAGGAGAATTTATGGAGATTTTGAGAGCATTTAGTGTACATCTGAAGCTGTTTCGAGCTTCGCCGGAGTCGCGAGGCAAACGCCAAGGCTGGACCTGCAACTGGCCGTTTGGGGCCTTTCTCAGTGATTTTTTGGGCAACCAGTGGTGCCACTGTGATTGACTGAAGGAGATCTACAAGAGGGTGGGATGAGTTCGACCATCGGAGCAGTCGCCGATAGTCGGACTTGAGGAAGATGATTGGCGCGTGGCTGCACGCGCCATCTTCCACGCGCAGACATGCGCTTGGCGCATGAGGGCATGTGGACTAGTGTTATTTCTAGAATTTCACTTCAGTATTTTTCTAAATTTATTTTAGGATTTATCATGTTAAAAAATTAGGAAAAATGTTTGAGGAGATAATTATTTTTGAATTATCGAGGTGAAAATTGGGAGAATAATAGAGAAAATTAAGGAAAATTGAGGAAAATGGGTTTTAATGCTCCTTTAATTAAATATGGTGTTCAGAGAGTATCGTGGCTTGAGGTTGAATAAAAGTTCGGGTGTTTGTGATTTGACACGCAAATCGAGGTAGTACACGAGGATCGAGCCATTGCCAATACATTCAGGTGAGTGGTTTGATTCTAGTTTTACCCTTGTTTTGGAAATATGTTGATGTGTGTGTAGTGGGTTCAAGTGAGCGATTTTTACCCTCTCAATCTTAGGTTATACATAATTGAACCAGTTCAAGTGAGCGGTTTTACCCTTCAGAACTTGGGATATTATGCATAAGCGTTTTTACTTATGTACTTGTGGCATCATATGCATATTGAACATGTGGTATATAGCATCAACTGTTTTTACTTGTAAAAGAGTTGGTGCATGGCGTGTGATTTTTCATATCATCGGGGTATTGATTTCATATCGTTATGTCTGTGGGGGACGGGATGGGGTCTTCTTGAGAATGGGGCAAGGTTAATCCCAGTGATCGAGTGACACGGTAGAGCACTCGAGAATTAAGTATGTCGCAGCAAAGTCAACCCCAAAGGTGTGTGGAATGGATTTTCCACAAGAGGTTGAGTATGTCAGGGAGATTTCTCAAGTTAGACGTGTTGTATGTCGTTGTTGTTTGTATATGCCATGCTTGTATGTCTTTCATGCATTCAGTAAAATGTTTCATGCCATCACTTAGATGTCTTATCATCTAATCTGAGTTATGCCCCTGGACCATTCAACGTTCCAACTAGGGATTGTTGCGAGGGTGAGGATGTGGCCAGTTGAAGGCCAATGGTGTTTAGTTTGATAGTCGTAGTATCTTTTTGGAGGCTTTAGTATGTATTTTGGTTTATGTATGAATAGTTGTATGATAATGTTGTTATCATTTGGTCGTTTTGTAAGACGTATTTCGGTGTGGAAACACCTTGTATGGAACTCGTGGTAGGCCACAACATTTTGATGTTATTTAATTCGTTGTGTTATACTATGTCTCGTTTAGTTTAAGATTATTGATCTTGTTAGTTAAACGAGCAAGACTGAGGTTCTCAGGATTTTTATCTGCATGTGAAGATTGTTCTTGAAGCACAGCGCATGTTGAACTTGAAAAAAAAAAAAAGATTCTCGGGAATTCCCTTATAGTAAGGTGCCCATGAAAGGCGGGGTGTTACATGAAGTGCCAAAGTCCTGAGGAGTTCTAGAAGCTGAAAAGTTGTGAGAGATCCCATTTTCATCATAGAAGGACGTGAAGAAAATATTCTCAAACTCCTTTCCATGATCACTCCTAATGTTAGAGATTTTTAAATCTTTTTCTATTTGAATCCTCTTACAAAGTTTTATGAATTCATCAAAGGTATCATCTTTATTTCTCAAAAACATAGTCCATGTGAATCTATAATAATCATCAACAACAACAAAAATATATGATTTTCCTCCTAGACTATGAGTTCTCATGGGACCACATAAATCCATATGCAATAGTTCAAGTGGCCTAGAGGTTGACTCTATGTTCTTTAATTTAGATGATGTGCTAACTTGTTTACCTTTCATAAAAGCATCATAGAAATTGTTCTTGTCTATGTTCATTTTAAGTAATCCATTTACTAGATATTTTTTCATTAATTTTGATACAAGGTGCATAGTAGCATGACCTAATCTCTTATGCCATATAGTATTTTCATTCTTGTTTACAAAAACTAAACACGTATCAATTTTACTTTTGTTATGTTAATTATGTGCACATTACCATTTCTTATACCAGTAAAAATTTCAAACATTTGAATTTTTATCTATTACCTTACAATCATCCTCATCAAAGGATACACTATAACCTTTATCATTGAATTGACTAATACTTAACAAATTATGTTTCAAACCATTCACATAAACATCAAATACGTAAGTATTAACAGAATTGTCAATTATACTTGTAACATCTCGTCTCGCCAGGCGTGTCACTATAAGGGTATTCCCGGGATTTCTTATTTTTTTTTCCTCCAAGTTCAACACGCGCGGTGTATCAAGAACAATCTTCACATGCAGATACAAACCCCGAGAACCCCAGTCTTGCCCATTTAGCTATCAAAATCAATAATCTTTAACTAAACAAGACATAATACAACGCAGCGGATACATTAACACCAAAACACCGTAGTTCTTACATAGTATTTCCATAACAATGTACGTAATATAGATTAAATGATGACATTGCTACCATATAACTGTTCATATACAACCTGAAATACATACTAAAGTCTCTAGACGTTACAACGACTATCAAACTAAGCTCCAATGGCCCCCAACTGGCCGTGTCCTTGCCCTCGCAACAATTCCTGGCTGGAACATCAAATGTTCCAAGGGAATAGCCCAGGTTAGATGATAAAACATCTAAGTGACGACATGAAATAGTTTATACAATGCATGAAAGACACACGAGCATGGCATACTCAAACAAACGACAATATGCAAGACACGTCTAATTTGAGAAATCTCCCTGACATACTCAACCTCCCGTGGAAAACACCATTCCACACACCGTTAGGGTTGACCTTGCCGCGACATACTTAATCCTCGAGTGCCCTACTATGTCACTCGATCACCAGCCCCGGATGCCCTACCGTGTCACCTGATCACCAGCACAAGCCTCGGGTGCCCTACTGTGTCACCCGATCACCAGGATTAACCTTGTCCCATTCTCAAGTAGACCCCATCCCGTCCCACACAGAAATAACATCAACACGAATATCAACACCCCGATGATATGAAAATCACACGCCATGCACCGACTCTTTTATAAGTAAAAATAGTTGATGCAATATACCACATGATCAATATGCAAACGATGCCATATATACATAAATAAAACGCATAAGCATAGCATCCCGAGTTCTGGTGAGACCGCTCACCTAAACCCACTACACTCACACCAAGACATTTCCAAAACAAGGGTAAAACTAGAGTCAACCTGCTCACCTTATGTGAAAAGTTAATTTTTACCTCGTAATGCGTGCTAAGTCTCGAAACATGTGTCTAAATAATTTTTTGACTTTGGTATGCCCCTACAGTCTCAAATTAATCCTCAGAATTTTCTGAGATTTTTTCGAGAATTTTCCCAATTTTTCTTTCCTTTTCCTCCATTTTCTCTATTTTCCTTTTCTTTTCTTTTCTTCTTGTCCCCTGCTTCTTCTTCCTCCCGTGCCTGCAGCTTCCGCATGCCCGAGTACTCTGTGGGTGTGATGCCTCACATATGTTTTAAAAACTCTCTATCCACTAAACCCGAATCACTCTCGTCTAGCGCAAGTGTATCACAACTTCGAATGAGAGAATCCTTAGCCATGAACCCCTATTTATATGTTTAGGAAACTTAGCCACCAAGAAATATATATTCTACAATCATTTCAAATCTTCCAAAATCTTTTCTAATCATTCCAAAATCTTCTAAGATCTTCTGATATCATTGTAAATCTTTTAAGATTTTCTATAATCATTTCAAATCTTCTAATATCTTTTACAATCATTCCAAAATCTTCTAAGATTCTCTGCAATCATTGTAAATCTTCTATAATTATTCCAAATCTTCTAATATCTTTTGCAATCATTCCCAAATCTTCTAAGATTTTCTGCAATCATTCTAAATCTTCTAAGATTTTATATAATCATTCCAAAATCTTGTAAGATCTTCTACAATCATTGTTATCCAAATCAAATCTTATTCAAATCTTATCTTATCCAATCAAATCTTATGCAAATCTTATCCTTAAAGTCATCATGAGCCTTTATCTTATCTCTAACGTCATCATGAGACTTCATCTTATCTCTAATATCATCATTAGACTTTATCTTTATCTTTAAAGTCATTTATGAAGTTTTTTCCTGAATCTCCCAAATATCCCTAGTAAAAAGTTTTCAAGAATTACACTTTAATCTGAACTTTTGGATAATTGCACTTTGACCCTTTTCAACATAGTCCCTTGACTAATTTTTAATTGCATTTTAGTCCCTGAAGAATGGGTTAATTACACTAATACCCCTAATTTTTAGGTAAATTACACTTTTACCTGAACCTCAAAAATTATGATTTTGCCCCTGGCTCAGAAATTAAACTTTTATCTCCAAACATCCACAATCCCTTAAAATATCATATTTCCTCAAGTATTTGAATGTAAAAATCTCAAGTATTACATCCCTTACGATCATTCGATTTTCTCAACCTGGTAGATAGTTGTACCGGAAACTGTTCCTGATCCAACTTCTTTTGATGCCTAAAATCATAACTCGTATTACTTGTTGATACTATACTATTTTCTTTGGCTATCTAGGGTCCGGGGTACTCCCTTCGGCTGATCCAGTCGCTTAAAACTGCAATAGTGATCCCTAAAACCTCATTCTTTCGATAATTCCATTTATACCCTTCATAAAATGTCATTTATACCCTTAAGGATTTTCCTGGGTATTATAATACCTGTTGAGCTAACTTGTTATATTTGATTTTGATGAGTAACAAAAAGAGTGTTTTATATAAATACTTGAATTTTAGTGGCTGAGTATTTTTAATTAATTTATAAATTATTTTGTTATAGCAAATATATTATGTAATATGGTATATGGTGTTAAAATTATTTTTACAAGTTATAAATAATTTTATACATTAAATGTATTAAATAGTAATATTTGTTTAAAATTATTTTCTATTGATTTAAGTTTAATTTTAAGTAAATAAATATTGTATAAAGTAATTTTGTCTAAATATAGATCAAAAGTCAACCCTAGGATTACCAGAGGTTGACCTATGTTATCCAACAGTCATTTTTGAAATTTTAGAAATCTGTTAAAATAGTGCTGCCTAAGATTGACCCTATAACTTTCAAAGGTCAACCCTACTTCAAACCAAGGTTGACCCACAGCTTTCACAAGGTCGACCCTTGCCTCAACGGTCAAAAATTAAAATGTTACAGTAGCGTCTGGACTTGGTATAAAAACCCCCCAAGCACGTCTACAGTATACTTTTGCAACCCTAATGCATTGAACATCATTCATTCGCACTCAAGTACATAATCAATCAATCCGAGGCTCACGAATCAACTTTCTGCATTCACCGGTAAGCCCCAATGTATTTGGAGAACATATTTATAAGCAATCTAGTTTTTCTCTCCAATCGAGAGGCTGAGGTCGATTCATTTATTTACTTACTGTCACCTAGTAATATTATTGATTTCCATTGTTTTATTTGCGTCCAAGTGTTGACAATTTGTGTAACTGTTAGATTTGTTTGCGTTGTTTGAATCAGTTTCCTAGATTTAGTTAAATCTAAGTGTATATATGTATGTGTATAGTTGTAGTTTTCCAAGGTAAGCTAAGGGAAAACCTTGGTGTTGGTTGGATCTAGTGGAACCCCAAGGGTGGTTAGACCTTAGGAGAGTGGATTAGATGTTTGGAATACACCAAACCACTATATATCACCTTGTCCATCATTTATTTATATTGCTTTAATGTTCATCTTGTTGATTGCAATATCGTAAGGTAGAATAAAATAAATTAAATAAATAAATATTTTTGTCAAAATAAATAAGTTGACCAAAGACTGAATATTTATATATTTGTTAAAATAGATAAATAATTTTATAATATAATTCATTAAAATTGGTATTAAGAAAAATAATAAATTTTTAAGCACTCAATTCACCCCCCCTTCTGAGTGGTCATACTCTAAGGGACTAACAATACCAATACCTTCTATTTTACGTTTGGAGTTGTCACCAAATGTGACATGGCTACCATGATGATCTTCCAACTTGTTGAAGAGACTTTGTTCACCAGTCATATGACTTAAATAGCCACTATTAATACCATCTGACCTTTTAGCTGCTAGCTTTAAGGCATAGAGATTGCATTCAATAAAAACCAATCGGTACCCAAGGACTTTAGGTCCAATGGATTAGGATCCTATCCTCTTACTAATTCCTTGTTTTTAATTACCCAAACTCTTTTGGGAGCTGGTTTTATTTCTTCCTTAGGAACCCAAATCTTTTTGATTTTGTATGTAACAACCAGTGATCGAGGTTTGGGATTTTCGTGTCGTTGAAGTGGGGTAGTTGATATTTTGTAGTGTGTGAGAGGCAAGGAGGCAACAACTATCGACATGAGAATGAACATTTGTCAACCGTTGATGGCCAAGGGCATTTTTAGTTGATAGATTCTTAGGGACCTATCGATCGATGGCTGGAACTGTTAATCAATTGCTAAGTTTGTCGATCGTTTGTGACAGGAATGGCTATCCTATTGAGGTGGTGGAGAGTTTCTAGAAGCAAGAGGGCCCATGAGGGGCCTTCTACATCTTTCTAATGCCTATTATGTGTATATATATGAACTGAGAGAGGAAGATTACTCATGAAATAGAGAGAGAAATTAGGAGAAGGAAATAGAAGGAAGAAAGGAAGAAGGAAAAGAAGAAGAAGTTGTGGCTGAAGCTTTTAATCAATTTCCATGGCTTTAAGGCAAGTTTTATATCCTTTTTTGCAAGTTCTCTTCTTGCTCTTAACTCTTGTGAGAGGCTAGTTTATCACCTCTTGTTGTTTTTGTTTTTTGCAAGCTCTCTTCTCTCTTGTTTTGATGAGAGACTAGTTTACCCCATCTTGGTGTTGCTTTTGCAAGTTCTCTCCTTCCTTATGCTTCTAGATGCAAGTTCTAAATCCTCTCCTCTCTATATGGCTTGAGTTATGGGATTAGGGTGGAATATTGGAGATAAAACTCCTTATTTTTGGATAAAAGAGTTCATGTTAAGGGTTATGTAAAGATCTTTGTAATCCATCCTTGATTCTTACTTGTTGTGGTTTTAGCCATTTGAAACTTGAAATAGGGCTTGTTTTTCCCTATAATTTCTTAAGAATCAAGTATTTGTTGGTAGGGTGTAGATCATGCAAGTATTTTGCGGGAAACTTGCATTTTGGGGTTCAATCTCAGGTGGCAAGGCATTCTGTCCGCTGATAGATGCCTTCGAATCTATCAATTGGCCTGCCCCAAGTAATCTATCGATCGACAGATGCTTGGCGCTCTGTCGACTGACCAGCACGAAACTATCAACCATTTGGGTTATTTTGTACTTCCTAATCTATGTGGTTTCCTCATTATTCCCCAATTAAATCCCCACCTTGAATGGTTGTTTTGGGAATGTGAACAGGCATGCTTGAGCATGATAATGGGCTAGTATCGGGCCATATGGGAAATTAGTAATTTGGGAAGCAATGTACTTGTGTGTCTCAATTGGGAAGTTTTGGGGGTTTAGATTTCCATGCATAAGTTTGTAGACGAGCTAGAGATTGGGTTGTGTAGCGTTATGATTTGGGGACGTAATACATATGTCTTAGTGATGCATGAATAGTTACCTTGAGAGTGGCTTGTGGATTTGATTGTGGAAGTGGATTTGCAAGTATCACCATGGATGGTGTTGTCGTTTAGGAAGAGATATGGGGTACTGTATGAATTCATGCGCATGTGAAGACTATGAAGGGATCTTGATCTCCGAAAAATAAGGGGTGTGATTATATTGATTGACCTCCCTTTTGGATTAGAGCACTACGACAATGAGGCCACTACATACTTGGTGTGTGGTATCGTAGGATTGTGCCAGCCTGATGAGAGTGAGTTAAGAGTGGATTGAGAGTACTGCTATGATGAGGCCACTGCATACTTGGCGTGTGGTATCATAGATGTGTCCCGGTGTAGCAGAGATGAGCAGATTGAGGGTGCCACTATGATAAGACCACTGCATACTTGGTGTGAGATATCATAGGTGGGTGCTAGATAGCAAGGGGTTGTAGAGTGGACTGAGGGCCCTCCTATGATGAGGTCACTGCATACTTGGTGTGTGGTATCATAGGTGTGTGCTAGTGTCACAAAGTTGAGAGCGGGTTGGGGGCACTTTTACTGTGAGGCCACTGCATACTTGGCTTGTTGTACCGTAGATGTGTGCTATCGTCACGAAACGGATTGGATTTATAAGCCCAAAGTGGGTTGTCTCGTGACATGAATATTATGTTATTGTAACATAATGGGTGTTGTGCTTAAAGCATTATATGGGTGCCAAAGACTATATGGTATTAAGGTTACCAGATTGTATGTTATTCATGTTGTGGTAGAATCTTATTATTTGTGTGTATTATATTGATCTATGTTATGACTCTATCTGTGATGTTCCATGTTATAGTCCTACTCATGTTACTCCATGCTACGATCTTATCATATAATGTATACTCGGGAAATTATTAAAGAGTACAAATGATTTTTAATAAAGGGTATAACTGGAATTATTGAAAGAATAAGGCTAAATGACACACTAACGCAGTTTTAGACGATCAAATCAGTCGGAGGGAGTAACCCAGACCTTAGATAGCCAAAGAAAATTGTACAGTATCGACGAGTGATTTAAATTATAATTTTTAGTGATGAAAGAAATTGGATTGGGAACAGTTTTCGGTATAGTTGTCGACCAGGCTGAGAAAACCGAATCAACGTTAGAGATATCCGAAAAGTCAACGGAGCGTGTCAATGACTAATATTTACTGTGTAGAACAACCCTTAAGCAATTTCGGGATTAAATCAAATGGATTTAAGGTCAATTTGACCAACTGGGCCTAAGTGCAGTTTTCTAATTTTGCCTGAGGGAGGTCAAAACGGTAATTTTTTGGAAGTTTCAAGGATCAAATGAAGAGAATAAGTCTTATGGGCCTTAGTGATGGTGTTGAAAAGATCAAGGGTATCATGGAAGGGGCCAAAATGAGATTTGATGAAAGTAGGGGGTGGAAGTGAAATAAATCCAAAGTTTAACAGTGTGAACGCAGCAAAACGGTCGCCGCAAATCCTCGCACGTGGAGGTCGATCTCGGCGATGGGACGGCCGGGGAGGAGATGGGGGAGGTCGTATACGGTGGTGGGATGCTTGCGGTCCAAATTGAGGCTGTTGATTGGCCGGAATTTGATCGATTTTTGGGTATAAAAGGGGCCGAGGGTTTCAGATTTTGGGGCGTCAAATCGATCGTGTTTTTGAATGATTTTGGGAGAGTGAATAAGGGGGTTTTCATCCCTGTGTCTAGGAGAAGAGAATGGGATCATTTGGGAGAATTTTGGGAGAGTTTTATGGCCGATTGAGGCATGGCCGAGGTCGGGTGGCGGACCGTCTCGAGCCACCTGCAACTGGCCGTTTGGGCCACTTTCCGGTGGCATTTCAGCCTAAAAATGGTACCACCTAGATCGATTCTCCAAGGGCTTCAAGAGGGTACCCTTCGTTTGGGCATCAGAGATGTCGGCGGTAACCGAAAAATCGGGGAAGAAGGTGGCGCGTGGCTGCACGCGCCACACACCAACCGTACCCACGCGTTAGGCGCGTGCGAAGGGCTATTTTAGTAATTTTAATTCCAATATTTTTCTTTAATTATTTTAAGAATTATTGTGTTGAAATATTTTAGAAAATATCTGAGGAGATAATTATTTTGGAATTATTGAGGTAAAAAATGGGAGAAAAATAGAGAAAATTATGGAAAATTTGAGGAAAATGGATTTTAGTGCTTCCTTAATTAAATATGATATTTAGGAAGTATTGTGGCTTGAGGTTGAGTATAAGTTCATGTATTTGGGATTTGGCACGCAAATCAAGGCATTGCACGAGGATTGAAGCGATCTGAATACGTTCGAGGTGAGTGGTCTGATTCTAGCTTTACCTTATCTTGAAAATATATTGAAATGTGTTTAGTGGGTTCAGGTGGTCGGTGTTACCCTCCCGAGCTTAGGTTACACGCAATTGGGACCAGTTCTAGTGAGCGGTTTTACCCTCCAGAACTTGGGTTGTTCTGCAAAAGCGTTTTACTTATGTATTTATTATGTCATCATTTGTATATTGAACATGTGGTATATTGCATCAACTGTTTTACTTATAAAAGAGTTAGTGCATGGTGTGTGATTTTCATCTCATCGGGGTATCGATATTCGTGTTGACGTTGTTTCTGTGTGGGACGGGATAAGCTCTATTTGAGAATGAGACAAGGTTAATCCTGGTGATCGGGTGACACGGTAGGGCACCCGGGGCTTGTGCTGGTGATCGGGTGACACGGTAGGGCATCTAGGGCTAGTGATCGAGTGACACGGTAGGGCACTTGAGGATTAAGTATGTTGCGGCAAGGTCAACCCCAACGGTGTGTGGAATGGTGTTTTCCACGGGAGGTTGAGTATGTTAGGGAGATTTCTCAAGTTAGACGTGTCTTGAATATTTTCGTTTGTCTAAGTATGTCATGCTCGTGTCTATCATGCATTGTATAAACTGTTTTATGCCTCCACTTAGATGTTTATCATCTAACCTGGGCTATGTCCCTGGAACGTTTAATGTTCCAGCTAGGGACTGCTGCGAAAGCAAGGATGAGGCCGGTTGAGGGCCGATGATGCTTAGTTTGTTAGTCGTTGTAACGTTTGGAGGCTCTAGTATGTATTTCCCGTTGTAAATGAACAGTTGTATAGTAGCAATGTTGTCATCTGATCTGTATTACGTATTTTGTTGAGGAAATACCATGTAAGAACTTCGGTATTTGATGTTAATATATCCGCTGCGTTGTATTGAGTCTCGTTTATTTTAAGATTATTAATCTTGATAGTTAAACGGGCAAGGCTGGGATTCTTGGGGTTTGTATCTGCATGTGAAGATTGTTCTTAATACACCGCGTGAGTTGAGCTTGGAGGAAAAAAAGAAATCTCGGGAATACCCTTATAGTGAGACGCCTGGCGAAACGAGGTGTTACAATTGGTATCAGAGCCCTAGGTTAAAACCCTAGGACGGTTAAGCTAGGATTGTTGAACTTAGCATGATTAGAACTATTGAACGAGAACTGAGAACAAGATTATGGATTCTAAAAGACATCCAGAACAAAGTTGAAAGTGGTATGAAGACTCTGGAAAGGTGAAATTTGAGGTTTTAATATACGTTCAGCGACAAAAGGAGATGAACAAGTTCTATTCACATCTTTCTGAAAGTTAGGAAGCCAGTAATGAGAGTCATCGAAAAGACATAGATATATGACGGTAGAGGAATAAATACTTTGGTGATTCTAGTACAATTTGAAGCATAACATAAAATCTCTTTAGGAAATCTTAGTGAATCGTCTTAGTACCCCCGATTGGGATATGTTACATAATGGTGATGTCATGCCCTGACAAAGATAAGTGAAACGAAGGAGATCATTAGGAGAACCTATCAAGGGTGTGGGAAAGAAGAACGACTTGAAGATCTTAAGGTTAAGTTAGATGTCCGAATTGAGGACTTAAGAAGAACGGATTCAGTTAGGGCTAACTAGTGAAAATCCCGAATGGAGACTTAGGGAAAAGGAACTAGTAGATCATAAAGATAAAATCCCTACTTGGAGATTTGGGGGTTTGTCGGTTGAAGTTTTTGAAATTATTAATTGGAGAATACTAGATTTTGCTAAGTGATGGAACGTTGGATTGGGAGTTAGCATCCAACAATATGGATCGAATGTAAGGTTGGTTCGATAAACCATAACTGAGGATTCGTAAGATCTGGAAACCGTAGATTGGAGATCATTAGTTAAAATCAATCTCACTAAATGTTGGGATAACTGGTGGTTATTAAGAAGAAACAAGTTGTGTACGATTAGTTTGACATAACCTAATTGTAAGTCAGGTTTTGATCGAATGGTATAAGGATTCAAGGGAAAGAACGACTTGGTATAGATCGAGAATCCTAAGGAACGACCCGATAAGAAACCCAGGATGATTCGATAAAAGCTTTTGAAAATAGAATTTGAGGATTTCAGGAATCCGAAATTGTTGATGGGGGATATTGAGATAGAGAAACCGGAAATCGATGACAGAGCTCACCTGAATAATAGGTCTTAGGGTCGTTTGTTGGTTTGCGTCATGTTAGTGGTCGTATTTATGTTATTTGGGCTTGTTGTATTCCCTTTGGGACAACCTAACAGAATGTAATGTTAAAGCTTATATTGTTCTTTGTGGAAGGAGAATAGTGGATTCATTGTTATTTATTGTTAATGGTATGGATGTTCTTGATTGAATTTTACTTTATTTCCATCTTCCGGGGACTTTCCCTCGGAATCCTTACATTAGAGGGGCTTCTGGAGGTGGGCCCTCACAATTTGGAAATAAAGCCTTTATATTGGACTTTTGGGTCTTTACATTGTATGGTATTCCCATTGCTATAGGGCATAATAGACTTTTATGACCCTAATTTTTACATTTAGTGCACTTTGGTCCTAAGTCTTTCTATTTGCCTAAGCCTTAACTAATTTTTCCAAAGTCTTGTTGTTGTTGTTTCCATTATATCATAAGCCTGCTTTATCATAAAACCCTTTTTAAGATTCTAAAATGGTATTGTCTGCCGTAAATTTTGTCAAAACAAGTTTTAAGTTTTTAAGCTCTTTTTCTAATGCAGTAACCTTTTCTTGTAAAACACTATTTTCTTTTTCAAAAATCTTACAATTTTCTCTAGTATTTTCTAAATCAAAAATAAGTTTTTTGCATAATTTTCTAAAGGTTAGATTGTTTTAATTTTCACTGTCACTAGGTTAATAAGAAGAATTAGAGAATGACTCAGATTCACCTACATCGAAGTCTTCTTTGGCCATCAAGCAAAGATTGGCAATCTCTTTGGCTTCATCTTCTAAAGAGAAGTGTCCTTATCACTCCAGGTGGCTAGCACCTTCTTCTTTTTCTTCTTATCCTTCAACTTCTTTTCTTTCTTTCCTTCTAAACATTCTATTCTGATGTGGCCTGGCTTTCCATAGCCATAACACTTTACCTCCTATTTTGCTCTTTCTTGGCTTCTTGATCAAACTTGTTCCTATGAAAGTACTTAGAGGACTTCTTATTGAGTCTTTTATAAAAAATTTTAGCCACAAGAGGAGCATCTTCCATATCACTTAATTTAGATTCAAATTCAAAAAAAAAAAAAAAACATTTCTGGATGCTTTTAAAGCTACTTCTTTATTTTTGACATTTGGAATTTCTTCTTGTCTTCTCGTGAAAAGCTCATGTGTTATGAGAGAACCTAATAGTTCATGTAGGGAAAGTCTTTTTAGGTCTTGAGCCTCTTAAATAGTTGTGACCTTAGGATGATATTCATGGAGAAGGCATTGCAGGATTTTCTCTACCATGTCTTCATTAGAGATAGGTTTTCCTAGGTTTTTAAGATTAGAAACAATATTATTTAATCTAGTATACATATCTTTAATGATCTCACCAGGGTGCATTAAAAACAATTCATAATCATGTTTAAGAATTCTTATTTTGGACCTCTTTACCTTAGAGGTTCCTTTGTGTGTTACCTCAAGCCTGTCCCAGATTTCCTTAACAGTTTCACAAGCTGAAATCCGATTGTACTCCTCTAGGTTGAGTGCACACTCCAACATGTTTTTGGCTGATGCATTCAGCTTTATTTGCTTCATATCCTGCTCGATCCAGTCTTCCTTTGGCTTGGTGATGGTGTTAGTTCCCAAAGTCACTGTAGGCATTTGGAAATCAGTGACAATAATCTTCCAAGCCTCCACATCCTTTGAGAGGATGAAAATCTTCATCCTATTCTTCTAGTAGGCATAGTTATTACCATAGAAGAATAAAGGCTTGTTGCAGGACTAGCTCTCCTGGAATGCATTGCTGGATGTGTTGGCCATTGATCTTTGCTCTTTGGTTGTTTAGACCTTGTAATAAGAGACATGCTCTGATACCAATTGATACAAATGTTAGCTTAGGAGGGGGTGAATTAATCTTTTTCACCCTTTTTGATTTATAAGCTTAAATAAAAAGAATTGAAATAAGAATGTTGTAAATGAAATAACAAGTGCAGAACACAGGATGTAAAGTGGTCCAACCTCAAATGCTTAGTCCACTACCTTGATTCACAACCAATGATTTTGCAAACACACACAAAGTGTATTCTATTACGTTATAGTTTTTACGAGCATAACTACAAACCTTTGCAGTTGGCTTTTCACTAGTAGCCTCAGCCACAACCACTACCTTTCACACAATCAAGCATAACCTTTATAGTTTGGCTTTTCACAAATAGGCTTAGCCACAACCACTGCATTTTCAAAGGATTAGGCATAACGTTTATAGTTTCACAATATTTGTGAGAAGATTTCTAAAGAGAAAAATATGAAATAGTAATTACAAGTATTATCTTGAGCAAAAGAGGGTTATAGATTATGAATGTAAAAACACTCTTTGAGAATCTCACAAAAGATAGTATGTGTAAGCCTGTGAGAAGCAGAAAGTATTTGAAAGAAGATCGCTTGAAGCTCTAGAAGTTCGTTTATGTATGCGTGTGTAGTTCTTTTAACCTTCTTCAGGCGGCTTCATCTCCTATTTATAGATTTCCTACATTGAATGTTAGTTAACATGGTAGAATACAATTGGAATGTTTCAATTGTCTCACAACTGCCACTTTTGTCTCTATAAACATTAAATAACAAATATTAATTCAAAAAAGAATGTTCATGTTGTCTAAAATGCATTAAATGAATTGAAAAGATAAAGCTGGCGAGCATTTAATGCGTCCAACGGCTATATTTTTCAAAGTCTAACAACAATTACTCGACTAATATATGAGCTTACTCAACTATTATAGCGCCTTATTCGATTGGACTTTTCATGTAATTGATTATGTGACAGGCTTACTCGAGTATGATCAAGTCATTACTTGACTAACACAAAAGTCACAAGATTACAAGGCTAAGACTACTCAACTAACATAAAACTTCACTCGAATACTAGCATTTGTTACTCGATTGCATTTAGGTCCAGAGACTTACCTAGAGACCAATCTATTTTCACTCAACTAATACATATATTTATTCGATTAATAAAATACATTAGTCGATTGAAAAATAAGTTTTACTTGAGTAAAAATGCTCAGATTACATAACTTTAGAGATACTTGATTTTTCAAAAAGGCTCACTCAAGTGATAAAAGATTCTTACTCGATTTCAAAAGCACCATACTCAATTTAGCTTTAAGATAACAAAACTTTGCATGACATACTCAAGTAGGAACTTATGATAATCGATTGAACCAATTCATATACTCGATTGTTCTTGAAAGAATGCTGACTATATCAAAAGACTTTTTCATACTTTGTTGATTTTCATAAAAGTTTTCTTACAAGTTTTATAACATACTCGACTAGTACAAAAATATACTCAACTATTTTGAAGAGATATATGAGTATGAAATTTTCAACTTAAGAGAAAATTAAAATGTTTTGGAAATCATCAATAAACCAAATTTACTGAAAATGTATTTAATTATTAAAAAATATTTTCTCAATAAATCAAAATACAAATTTCTCAACAAAATTGTTTCCTCCAATATGACAAATGTGCACTGGCTACTTCAAGAAGACTCTCATAGAGGGCTATACCACAATAGCTAGGGTTTTTGTGCTTCTATTTGGTTCATGTTTGTTTGCTTTTCTTTAGTTATTCAATGCAGTAGCTCATGTATATGTTTATGGATTGTAGCAATATGAAAATGAGCTAAACTAATCTTTCTAGGGTATTAATGGATCTTATGAAATGATACTTGGTCAAATTATTCAATTCTTGATTTTGTTTGTCATATATGATTTGCTTACTTTATTCTATATATGCTTAATGCTTGTAATTGTTTGGCCATCAATTGTTTGATTTGAGATTCTTTAATGATTCTTGGAAAAGATAATTAAAGGATTGACTTCTAGATAAAGTAACATGTGTTTACATAGGATAGAACTATACCATATGTGCATTTGCAATCAATGAATATGTATAAGTGGTACAAGCTTGTATGTTCATTAATTTGAATGATTGATCTTATTGAGTTCTTTTAATATTGATTTACACAGGAATATAGTGGATTAAATTAATTAAATATACTTTTCAATTCTTGGAAAAAATTGGTAAACCCTAGTGCATTCAATTGACAATAGCTCGTGATATAACTTAATCAAGATTGAACCAATTTATCAACTGGATTTGCTAGGTGAAATTAATTGCCTAGACCTTTAAACCATTTAATTTACTTAACCTCTAATTCAACATCACTAGAATTGAATTAAGTTTTTTTTTTTTTTTCAATCTTTAGGTTGATTAGCTAGATTAGATAATTAGGTTTTTGCTTTTATTTTGTTAGTTTTAATTCACTCCTTAGCTAATAATTTGGTTTTAGTTTATTTTTAATCAGTTGTTTAAATAAAGTTAATCCTAGATAATTTTAGTACTTAATAACTTTAGTATAATCCTTGTCGAAATGATACTCTTACTCATTTGCTATATTACTTGTTTATTGTGTATACTTGCATGTTCTTGTGTATTACAGAAGCTAACTATAGAGTAGCAGACCAATGATAAGTATGGAAAATAAAAAGAGTGGTTCAGTGAGTCCAGCTTGGTTTACTCTTGTCAACATTCAGCATACTCCGAGCTACAATCCTCATAGTCATTGAGGACAAAGATAACCTAAAGAGGCCAAAGTTGATGAAAGTTGTCTCTAACAGAAGAAACTAAGACAAGTATTGTTAGTCCCATCATAACCATGGGCATGATTCTGAGCAATGCCACCAGCTGAAGGAAGAGATTCAAGACCTCATCAATAATGGGGTTTTCATGAGGTTTATGGTAAAGGAGAAAGATCATTGTGAGGTACAATGCTGCCAAATGAACCCTACTCTCATGCTTAAATGGTTCAGAAGGCAGCACCATTCCAAAACTCCATCTCATGGGGAGAAAGAGTAACCCAAGGAAAAGACTAGCTAACACTTAGTTTTCCACACTTTCACATCTTGGATTGTACCAAGCAAAGAAGTGAGAGCCAGCTCCAATTCTAATAGAACCTTAAGTTCCAGCAGCTCTTGGCGTGTTGAGACCATCTCATTTTCATATGAGGACCTACCAAGCCACCTAAATTACAACGATACCTTAGTCATCACGGCAAAGTTGGGAAAATGGGAGTTTAAGAGAATTTAAAGAACAACTAGTTTAAGAAGGGGGTGAATGAAGCTCACCATAAAATAAAAGACTTACTAAAATAAAATGAAAGAAAAGAATGCAGCACTCAAGATGCATAGTGGTTCGACCCTTATTTCCTACATCCATTACCTTAAATCATCGTTAAGAATTTTCCAACCACTTACCATTTAGCTTTTACCAGCCTTAGCTAGAACCTTTTACATAGCTTTTCACATACACAATTGGAAACTTTACAATGTGCTTTTTATGGCTCAAGCACCTAACCCTTGCAATTTAAACTAGTTAAAAGATAATACAAGTGAACACTTGAAGAAGCTAAGAGGAAGGGATCCCGATGGGTCTTCGGGTGAGTTTGGCTTGTACTTAGCCTACAGTCACAAATAAAAGTCAAAAAGGCACATGGGGGACTCCCCCACGTGGGCCCTCTAATGCTAAAGTCAGAAAATAGTCTGAAGTATGTCCAAAGTATGATATGTGATGCAAATGAATATCTATTTGTTGTACCACGAGAATCATGAGAAAGAAATGAAAATCAAGGCTCATGGTAGTGTGCTGCAAGCCCACTTGGGCGCCCCTTGCGACAGTGTGCTGCAAGCAAGCATTACGGTAGTATGCCGCAAGTCTTGCAGCGACGGCTGCCAAACCTTGCGGCCAAAGGCTTGCTGCAAGCTGTGCACCAAGAAACCTTACCACAAGCCTCGTGGCAAGGACCTTGTCGCGAGGGCCTTACAGCAAATACCCTCGTGAAAAGCCCCAAGGCCTCACAGCAAAGGGCTACCGTCCAAGGGTCTCATAGCAACAGCCCTCGCGGCAGCATAGTTCATTGTAGGAGAGGGTTTCTGGCAAAGAGCTCATGGTGGTCTTGGTTCGCGGCCACGTACCTCATGCGTGGTTGTCCTTGCGGTGCCATGGGCCTCGTGACAAGGGACTTCCTTTAGAAGAAACCAAGAGTCCCATTCAACAAATACCACGTGTTAGCACCAGGAATCCTTGAGAATCGCACCCTATAAATACCCTGCTACAGGACACTGAAAGGGACTTCCAAATCCGATAAAATTTCGATACATTGAGTACATTTTTACTATTTTCGCGAATAGTTATCTAGATCCAGTACTGACATAGGAATCGAAGAGTCATCACGGATAAGGATTACCGCGAGTCTTCAAATCCATTTTTGAAGTATCAACAGGGTCATATCCTTGCTGTGAAATCCTTGTGGCGAGATTCTTAAGGTGAAGATGCTTGAGCCAAGATCATTGTGGTAAGACTAATCCTCGTGGTGAGATCCTTGTGGCAAGATAGAACCTTGCGGCGAGATCCTTGTGGAAAAATAGATCCTTGTGGTAAGACAGAACCTTATGGCGAGATCCTTGTGGCAAAACAGAACCTTACGGCAAGATCTCTGTGGCCGAATAGATCCTTGTGGCGATATAAAATCTTGCAGCAAAAATCCTTGTGGTGAGATAGATCCTTGCAGTGAAACTCTTACAACGAGCATCCTTATGGCAAACTCCCTCACGATAACTTTTCTTTTGGAAACCTTATTTCACTCGACACTAAGCTTGAGTAGGTCCCACATCATAAAATTTAATTGTTCTATTTTTGGAAACAACAATTTGGCCCCATCTGTGGGAAATGGCTAAAAGCCAATCTTAACACAAGATGCCAAGAGTGACAAGATCAACTAGTTTGTCGAACCTACCTAACCCCACCCGAAGGAGCGCTCATACAAGGATAGGAGCCATAAGAAACCCTAGTCAGGTGCACCCTACAGTACTAGGATTTTTAGAAGATCACCCTGACAATGAAGTGCACTTAGGGAGCATTCCCCTTCTTGAAGGCAACATGACTGCCGGAATAGGGGGCATGGAACATTCAGAACAAGGAGAGGTACACATTGTTGGATTGGGGAGACAAGCGGTAAGACAAGGGAAGCAGATCCTGCTCACAATACTCGCAAATCAGGAACAACACTTTCTGGGACAGTCCTTGATTCCTAGAAGGAACCCCGTATCAACTTCAGTACGTCAAAGACCCTCTAGGATAGCTCTCTCCACAGTCCCACTATCGAATTATGAATAATTGAAAAAAAAATTTGAGGAATTGAAACAATAGAGTGAAGCTTAGGATGAATAGTGAACAGAGTAAGAGAAGACTACCCTGGCCCTCAATAAGATTCTTGCCAAAGGAATAAGGGTGATGTGTAGACATCTCAGGATTACCCCCTCATCATCTCATCGTAATCATCAACCGTCTCGCCAAGGAAATTAAGACTCACAAAATTTTACCATGGAGGTGATACTAATAATGGGAATAGTTCGGCAACACGTAATACTGAGAGCGTTCCCTAGGATTAAAATTCAACAGGGTAACTTTATAGCTATCAAAACACATTCTTCTACCTAATGCAATCTTGAAGAGATCTTTGATTTCTGACAGAAGACACAAGTTGAAGTGGCAAGTTGTTGATGTAGGTGAGACATGCCGAACCGCTAAAACAAAATATTGATATAGATATTCTCAAGTTGAGAACGTATGCGAGACACATCAAACTGCTGAAATAAAATATTGATATAGATATTCTCAAGTTATGGACGTAGGCAAGACACGCTGAACCACAAAAACAAAATATTGGCACAAATATTCCCTTGTCGCTAATATAGGCAAGGCACGTTTAACCGCTAAAAAAAAATATTGGCTCAAATATTCCCTTGTCTCGAATGTAGGCAAGTCTTGCTGAACCATTGAAACAAAACATTAATATAGAAGTTCTGAAGTTATGGATGTAGGTAAGACACGTCGAACTGCTGAAACAAACTATTGATATAGATATTCTCAAGTCGCAAATGTAGGTGAGACACGCCAAACCGCTGAAACAAAATATCTATACATATATTCTTAAGACGCAGACGTAGATAAAACATGCCGAACCTCTGAAACAAAATATTAATACAGAAGTTCTTTTGTTGTAGATATAGGCAAGACACACTAAACTGCACGAACAAAATATTGATACCGATACTCTCTGATCGTGGAGGCATATGCCATAGAGGCAGGTAAATCTGAACCACGCTAACCATGTAAATTACCTCACGTAAGGTACATTTTGCATGTTGTTGTGAGATTTAATGTAGGAGCCGTAGCCCGAGCATGACCTAAAAAAGTGACTGACTCACATAGTTCCCAGGCAATTGGCAGGCAAACCCCACCACAATTTCACCTGCAAGGGTTGGGTCGCCTAGTTGCAATCTGGTGCCGATAACCTCGGACCAAATCGGCATTACTTGATGCTCCAATGCTCACCTAGATCCCTCAATTGAATCTGGTGTTACAACCCTAGCTAGACTTGACTCCTTGCTTGATTCGATGCCTAGGCCTCCTGGAAAACTCAGATGTAACACCTCGCCTTACATGGGCACGTCACTATAAAGCAATTCTCGAGAATCTTTTTTTTTCCCAAGTCTATCACACGCTGTGCAATAAGAACAATCTTCACATGTAGATAACACCCCCGACACATACAATGGCCGGCGCCTGCAGTGATTTCAAGAACGATCTTCACATACAAATAAGATCCCGAGAACCCTAGTCTTGCCCATTTAACACCACGAGTTTCATACAAAGTGTTCTCACACCAAAGTACGTATTACAAAACTACCAAATGATAATGATATTATCATACAACCGTTCATACATATACCAAAATAAATACTAACGCCTCCAAAATGATTCAGCGACTATCAAACTAAACACCATTGGCCCTCAACTGGCCACGTCCTTGCCCTCACAGCAGTCCCTGGCTAGAACGTTAAATGTTTCAGGGGCATAACCTAGATTAGATGATAAAACATCTAAGTGATGACATGATACAGTTTACTAAATGCATGAATAACACATGAACATGACATATACAGGCAAATACCATATGCAACACGTCTAACTTGAGAAATTTCCCTGGCATACTCAACCTCCAGTGAAAATCCATTCCACACACCTTTGGGGTTAACCTTGTCGCGACATACTTAATCCCCAGATGCCCGTCCGTGTCACCCGATCACTGGGATTAAGCTTACCCCATTCTCAAGAAGACTCCATCCCGATAACAACATAAAAATCAACAACTCGATGATATGAGAAAAACACATACCATGCACCGACTTCTCATAAGTAAAATAGTTGATGCAATATTCAACATGATCAATATGCATAAGATACCACAAACACGTAAGTAAAATGCCTATACCATATATCTCAAGTTCTGGTGAGTATAACCGCTCGCTAGAACTAGTCTAAACACATGCAATCGTAAGCTCGGGAGGATAGAACAGCTCACCTGAACCCACTACACACACATCAAGACACTTTCAAAACAACGGTAAGACTAGAATCGAACCACTCACCTTAATTCAGAAAAAGCTGATTTTTACCTCGTAAAGTGTGTCACACCTAAATAATCGTGCAATCCTTCCTTCTAATAGTTAAATCGTCTCCTGATTGCAATTATGACTATAGAAATTAATATTTCTATTTTTTCCATAATTTCCTCAATTTCCCTATTTTTCTAAACCTTTCTTACCTTCGAAAATTTATAATAAATACATAACACCAAATTTCACCAAATATTTTTCCATGAAAATTTCAAAAATATTTTTCTGAAAATTAAAAAAATAATTTCGAAGGCTAAAGGTACCTCACACACCACCCCCAGCCTCGGCGAGTGAAGCCGACGTGCAGTCGTCTTCTTCGACGACGGCAAGTTCCGATGACCTCCAATGGCCAAAACGTCTACACCCTCTTGAAGCTCTCCTTGAGGCAACCCTAATGGACCCCTTTAGATGGGCAAAAAAGTAACCAGAAAATGCATTAAAAGGTAGTTATAGGTCGCGGCTCAGCGAGCTCAATTTTCCGGCTAAAGCTCTAAAACCCCTTAAATCCTACACCAAAACCTCCTAAATTCTCCATAAAAACTCCCTAGCACTCAAGAAACAAAAGCTCTTTATTCCTAAGGCTCGATTCTTACTAAAACATGGCCAATCTACTTTGATTTGTTTTGAAACCCTCGGCCATTCAAACCCTATTTATACTCGATTTCGACTGGTTCTTCGAGCAATTAGAAGCTTTCCTGGTTTTCCAAGCTTTGATCCTCATCATATCAAGCCCTAAATCGAGCCAAATGGCGACCAAATTGCTTCGAAATTTCCAGCCAGATTCCAATTTTCTTAAAAATTAATTCCCATTGACACACTGTAGATCTCAGCCAATAGCTTATTTTATTCGAATCATCATGGCCTAGAGCACATCTTGGTGCCCTTTGGTAGTTTCGACGACGGCTGACGCAAAGTTAGCCGGTGGTTTGCAGGTTTCACACCTAACTTTCGATAATTGCACTTCCACCTCCAGTTTTTGATATTTCATGCTTCTGTCCTTATCTCTCAAACCCTAGACTTTTCACTTATTCCATTAGACCCCACAATCTTAGAATTTATCAATACACCATTGAAATTCTAGAAAAACCCTCATTTTAACCACCCTCCATCAATTTCTAGATTCTGTACTTTGGCTCAAATGCCCCTAATCGCATAATGTCGACCCAAAACCTTTGATAAATCTCTTGTTTTTGACATTCCATGACTTTTTAAACATTTTTACCCTCCAAGTTTCGTCTTGCTTTGGTCGCTTTCCTTTTCGTTCAAGTTTTGGATATTACATATTAGCTTGAAACTTTGATAAATTCCATTTTGACCCCATAATTTCCAAAAATACCTTTGATATTAAATACTGGGTATTACATCGAATGTCTAGCAGTAATCCCATGCTGGACCTTTGGCCAAACCTAGATTCCCAAAGGCAGACTAATCCTTGAAAGATGTGGATGAAAATAGTAATGAGCCTATTATGGAAAGAATACACGTGATCTCGGGGGGAGAATTTGGTGGGTGATTCTTCCTTTGCTAGAAAAGTATATGCGCGCCAGGCGCTACACATGGATTCAATAGCAAAAGTTTAAGAGAACGAGGATCCCATCATTTTCATACTAGAAGATTAAGGAAATATGTTGCTCCCTCACGATGATCCGTCGATCATCTCTATTGTTATTGCCAAGCATCCCATTGAGAGAATACTAGTAGATAGTGGAAGCTTTGTTAACCTACTATACTGGAATTGCTTCGAAAAGATGCATATTGCTCATAACTGACTAAAGACGGTCACCTCCCTCCTGTATAACTTTACGGGAGAAGTAGTGCTCGTGGTCAGGCCAATTCAGTTGCACATTACACTAGAAGACTACCCCCAAGTGATCAGCCTGCAAGTCAACTACTCCCTCATTAACGCCATGAGAGCAGTCATTTCTCTAGGGTATTTGCTAATGAAATTCAACACACCACAAGGAGTAGGCTAGCTGAGAGGCAATTAAAAATAAGCAAGGGTATGCTATGTGAGCTCTACCAAAGATGTCAAGGGAAAGGAAAAAATGACGGGCGAGGTCCTTAAGGTGAAGACCCTTGTGGTGAGATCCTTAAGGCGAATATCATTGCGGCGAGGTCCTTAAGACGACGACCCTTGTGGTGAGATCCTTAAGGTGAAGATCCTTGTGACTTGATAGATTTTAGTGGCAACATAGATCCTTGCGACTGGATTCTTAAGGCGAGGTGCTTGAGGCAAGATTCTTGTGGCAAGATAGATCTTTGTGGTAAGATAGATCCTTACGGCGAGATTTTTATGGCGAAAGTGCTTGAGGTAAGATCCTTGTGGCAAAATAGATCTTTATGGTGAGATAGATCCTTGTGGTGAGACAAATCCTTGTGGTGAAATCCTTATGGAAAGATTCTTAAGGTGAAGGTGCTTAAGGCAAGATTCTTGTGTTAAGATCTTTATGGCGAGATAGATCCTTGCGGCGAAATCCTTGCAGCGAGATTCTTAAGACGAATGTGCTTGAGGCAAGATCTTTGTGGCAAGATGGATCCTCATGGTGAGATAGATCCTTGCAATAATATTCCTAAGGCGAATGTGCTTGTGGTAAGATCTTTGTTGTAATACCGCATATTTTCGTAAGGTTACCACGTATTTCAAGTGAGTTTAAAATACCAAAAAGTTAGTTTAATAGCAAAATAAAAAATCAACTGTAGGGAGTACCTTGGAGCTTAGATACCTAAGGAAAAAGGTATGGCATTGATGAGGGTCTCGAGATGGGATTTATGACTCTGAAAGAAATCAGAACAGAAACAGTTCCCGATACAACTAAGTTATGACTTGAAAAATCAAATGATGGTAAGGGGTTTTTGGGAAGTTAATGGAACCCGATAGAGGCTTTAATTTTGTGATTAGAACAACCCTTGAGTCATTTCAAGATGAAATAAAAAGGGTTTGCGGTCAAAACATATATTCGGGCCTAAGTGCAAATTATTAATTTTAATTGAGAGTGGCAAAAATGATGGTTTTTCTAAATCCTCGAAAATGAAATGAAGGGTTTAGAACTTAGGGGCTTAATGGAATTATTGGATAACTCAGGGGCTTTAAGAGATAGCCAAAATGTAAACGAAATTGCAATAAGGGCCAAAGTGTAATTTTTGAAACTTCTACACAAAGGCATGGTCGAACTACCGTTGCCGCCTGCCACTGATCAAATCGCCACCGCATGGTATGGGGGAGGCAGCCTAGGCCATCATGGCTTGAGCTAGGTTTCCTGGCACACGCAACCGACCGTGATTGCCGAAAAATGGCCAAATTTGGCTATAAATAGCTAAGTTTTGGCCAAGGGTTTTCTCAAGATTGAGCTTCAAATTGCTTGCATTTTGGAAATTTTTTGAGGGTGTGGGTAAAGGGCTTTTGTTACCCAAGAGAAGAGGATCATTTTTGGAGAAATCGGTGGGTTTTCGTGGTGGTTTAAGGGGTTTTCAAAGGGTGGTTGGATTTGCTAACTCGCCAAAAAACTAAGAGTTTAATCGGTTGTTCGAGGTTGCTTTGATCATTTTTTCAAGTCTTAAGGTGGTCCATTGTGTTCGTGAGGCCGAGAAGAGCAAGAGGGAAGAGAGAAATCAAGGTTTTGTGGTGAAACCAGGTGGTCGGCGACAAGTAGCTCATCGGGGAAAAAGACCGGAGAAGGTGCGTGAAATGCACACGCCAGACGAGTGGTTGCAGGTGCATGGCAACACATGTAAGGTAAGAAAAAAATAAGAAAAGAAAGAAAATGAAAGAAAATGAAGAAAAAATAGGAGAAAAATCTCAAAAAATTAAGAAAATTATTTTACAAATTTTGGTGGAGAAAAATTTGGGGAAAACCTTGAGGGGTTATTTATTTGGAAATTATTGAGGAAAAACAAAAGGAAGAAAATAAAAAAAATATGAAAAAGTAGATATTGATTTTCCTTTGAATGCATATGATGTCTAGGGTATCGTTGAGGCTTAAGGTTGAGCAATAGTATGTCTGGCACTATAATTGAGGCCGAGCACGAATTTTGAGAAATCCTAAATTAAGTTCAAGGTAAGACTTCGGTACTAAACTCTTATTTTGTGTAAAACTCCTATTGCATGAAACGTGTTTGTGTAACGTTCCTGTATACAAAATCCTATTGTTTTCTTACGTGAAATCATGTTATATATATAAAATGTGTTTTCTTGAAAATATATGCTGTTGGCTTTCAACTTTGCATTTATAAAATTCATGTGGGCATATTGTCGTACCTATCTGTTGTTGTCCGAGGGAAAAAGTCTGGATATCCCCTGAAAGGCGTTGTGAGTGTGCCATTAAGAAAGCTCTCGTAGGGAAGACCGTGAGTTTGAGGGACAACGGGTGTAGTACTTGTATGAGTTCTATGAAATCGAGTCGAGATAACTTGGTTAGGGACCTCTTGAGATGCGTTATGCGTCCGCCATTAAGAAAGCTCTCGTTAAAGGAGACTGACGTGTTCATAAGGTACTTCAGAACAGTCCTCATTGTTTTCCTCATACGTTTTAAAACCTGTTCATGCATTAATATAAATTGTTTTGGAGTTCTCATTGGAAGATTTATCTTCTAATTAGACTGTATCCCTAGAATATTCAAACGTTCCAGGTTTGACAAGTGACTCTAAGGGAAAGGAGATAGCTGAAGAATAGGCTTATTTCATCGCTTGTAGTATGTTTAACATGTTTTTGATTATGTGCGAATCTATGTAAACCTTAGCATGTTTTGGTTATGTTTGAGACGTTTAGTTGTTGCTTACAAGAGATTGTATCCATGAAATGCATTTTGTAAATGTCTCGAATGACTTCTTATATTATAAATAAAGCATTATGGTTATGAACCATATCAGGTTCGATCTGGCTTCTGCAATTCTAATGGAATCACCTATCTTAGCTATTTGATCGTTGGGTTTTATAGGCTGAGAAGGTGAAATTGGGATTTTTAGGAATTATATGTTGTTCATCAGTGGATGTGTTGTGGGAAAAAAAAAAAGAATTCCTGAAATCCTAAGTTATATAACGCCAGAAAAATTTGGGGTGTTACATTTGTGGTGAGATAGATCCTTGCGGCGAAATCTTTGCGGCGAGATTCTTAAGGCAAAGGTGTTTGAGGCAAGATCCTTGTAGTGAGATAGATACTTGCAGCAAGATCTTTGTGGCGAGATAGATCCTTGTGGCAAGACAAATCCTTGTGGTGAAATCCTTGCGACGAGATTTGTAACACCCCGCCTCGCCAGGCGTGTCACTATAAGGAATTCTCGGGAATCTTTTTTTTTCCCAAGTTCATCACGCGCAGTGCATCAAGAACAATCTTCACATGCATACATAGGCCGACACCCGTGGTGATTCCAAGAACAATCTTCACACACACACAAGATCCCGAAAACCCTAGGCTTGCCCGTTTAACTAACAATATCAATAATCTTAAACTAAACGAGTCATAGTATAACGCAACGGATATAATAACATCAAAATGTCGTGGCCTTCCAAAGATTCTTACATAGTATTTCCACAACAAAATACGTTATACAAAGCTACCAAATGATAACAACATTATCATACAGCTGTTCATACATATATCAAAATAAATATTATCGCATCAAAATGCTACAACAACTATCATACTAAACATCATTGGCCCTCAACTAGCCACGTCCTCGCCTTCTCGGCAGTCTGTGGCTGGAACGTTGAATGTTCCAAGGGCATAACCCAGATTAGATGATAAAACATCTAAGTGATAGCATGATACAGTTTACTGAATGCATGAAACACACACGAGCATGGCATATACAGACTACATCAACATGAAACACGTCTAACTTGAGAAATCTCCCTGACATACTCAACCTCCCATGGAAAATCCATTCCACACACTTTTGGGGTTGACCTTACCACAACATACTTAATCTGCAAGTGCCCTACTGTGTCACCCAATCATCAGGATTAACCTTGCCCCATTCTAAAGAATACGCCATCTCGTCCCCCACGGACACAACAACGACACGAAAACGGATACCCCAATGATATGAAAATCACACACCATGCACCGACTCTTTTATAAGTAAAAAAAAGTTGATGTATTATACCACATGTTCAATATGTATACGATGTCACAAGTACTTAAATAAAATGCCTACACGACATAACTCAAATTCTAGAGGGTATAACCACTCATTGGAAATGGTTCCAACACATGCAACCTAAGCTTGGGAGGGTAGAACCGCTCACCTAAACCCACTGCACACACACCAACACACTTCCAAGACAAGGGTAGAATTGGAATCAAACCACTCACCCTAATTCAGAAAAAGTTGATTTTTGCCTCGAAAAGCATGTCGTACCTCAAAAATCATGTAATCCTTCCCTCTAACAGTCCAGTCATCTCCTGTTTACCATTATGACTATAGAAATCAATATTTCTTTTTTTCACATAATTTCCTCAATTTTTATTATTTTTCTCTATTTTTCCAAACCTTTCTTTCCTTTGAAAATTTGTAATAAATACCTAACACCTCATTTCACCAAATATTTTTACACAGTTATTTATAAAATAATTTTATAAAAAACTGAAATTAATTTCAAACCCATAGTGTACCTCACACACCTAGCACATGACTAATGATGGAGTCCGCGCGTGTACTCGTGCAGACTGTCTTCTCCAGTCGTCTTTTCCAACGACGGCTGGTTGCGACGGTCTCCAATGGCTAAAAAAAGTACATGGGCTAAGCAATCCTAGAAGCAATCCTAATGGAACCCTCAAACATTGGCAACAATCACCGGAAGGGCCTCGAATAGCCGGTTGCAGGTCTCGGTTTAGTCGTGTCCAATTTTTCGGTGAGCTTCTTGAAACCCCACTAAACCTACACCATTCTTCTCCAAATTATCTAGATTTTCTTCCTAGCCCTCAAAGATCAAAAACTTTTTATTTCTAAGGCTCGATTCTAGGTAAAACACAAGTAATTTTGCTCGATTTCCCTTTTGGACTCTCGGCCTTCAACCCTTATTTATACCTGTTCTTGACACCAAAATCCACCAAATCTCAGCCATTCTAATCCTCTTAGCACCAGATCTAGCTTCCAAATGATTCAAATAGCCCTAAATCATCCCAAAAATCTCTCAAAATTCTCAGCCAAATTTCCAGCCACCTCAGCCATTAAATCTGATCCCATCACCATCGTTCTCGGCCAATTGCCTTCCTCAACACAACCATCATCACCTAGAGGCTATCCTCAAGCCTCCAGGCGACCTTTCCGATGCCTCAAGGTGACTGGCCGGCGACCACAGGAGGCTGGTCGGTTTCACACCACCAATTTTGGTTTTTTGAATTTTCACCCCCAATTAATTTCCAAATCCCCTTTCCTTGACATCCCTAAACTTTTCATTAATTCCCCTACTGCCTATAAGTTCTAAATTATTTATTTCTCTCAAGAATTTTTGAAAAATTTATCATTTCGACCTTCCTCGAGTAGTTTACACAATCTACACTTTTGCATGTTAGCCCGAAACTTTGATAAATTACATTTTGACCCCTCAATCTCCAAAAATACCTTTGATATTAAATGTTGGGTATTACAAGATTCTTAAGGCGAAGGTTCTTGTGGCAAGATCTTTGTGGCGTGATAGATTCTTGTAGCAAAATCCTTGCGCCGAGATTCTTAAGGCGAATGTGCTTGAGGTAAGATCCTTGTGGTGAGACAAATCCTTGTGGAAAGATCTTTACGGCGTGATAGATCCTTATGGTAAGATAGATCGTTGTGGTGAGACAGATCCTTGTGGCGAAATCCTTGCAGCAAGATTCTTAAGGTGAAGGTTCTTAAGGCAAGATCCTTGTGGCGAGATAAATCCTTGCGATGAGATTCTTAAGGCAAAGGTGCTTATGGCAAGATCTTTGTGATGAGATAGATCCTTGCGGTGAGATTCTTAAGGCGAAGGTGCTTGAGGCAAGATCCTTATGGCGAGATAGATCCTTGTGACGAGATAGATCTTTGTGGTGAGATAGATCCTTTTGGCGAGACAAATCCTTGTGGAAAAATCCTTGCGGCAAGATTCTTATGGCGAATGTGCTTGAGGCAAGATATTTGTGGCAAGATAGATCCTTGTAGCAAAATCCTTGTTGTGGGATTCTTAAGACGAAAGTGTTTGACTCAAGGTCTTTGTGGTAAGATAGATCCTTGCAGCGAGATTCTTAAGGCGAAGGTGCTTGTGGCATGATCTTTGTGGCGAGATAGATCCTTGTGGGGAGATAGATCCTTGTGACGAGATTCCTAAGGCGAAGGTGCTTGAGGCAAGATCCTTGTGGTGAGATTCTTAAGACGAAAGTCCTTGAGACGAGATCCTTAAGGCAAAGATCCTTGCGACTAAATCCTTGAGGCGAACCTCCTTACGGTGAGCATCCTTGTGGCAAACTCCCTTGTGGTAAGTTTTATTATAGCAACCTCATTTCACTAGACACCAAGCTCTAATAGGTCCCACATCATAAAATTTAATTGTTGTATTTTTTACAACAACACTATTCCATGTCCCAAAGGGATATTGGTGTTCTCGGATAGGTTTGAGAGAGAGAGATAGTGTTGGGATAGAGGTATGAAGAGAGTTCAAACTTCAAAGGGTTAGTGGAGCCAAAAGATCAAAATATCCATTTGCTTTTGAAAAGGTGAGCATTTATAAATGAAATGGTGCGACCCACAGTTGAGCTGAAAGACTTTTTCAAGGAATGCCTTAGGGTGGCTAGAGGGCCTGGAGAATTCTTTGGGGTGGGACACCTCGATGGCTATCTTCGGGTGGCCCCAAAGAGGGCTTTAGGCCATCGAATTACTTAGGTCTAGGAGACCCTGAAGGGTATCCTTAGACTTGAGCAAAAATGATGCATGCTAGGTCGATCCTAAGGGACCCATCGAGGGTCTGGGAGGCTTTCATCCTAGAGACTGTCAGGGGAAGAATAAAATTAGAAATTGCTTTGAGGCTTAAGAGGATTTTAGGGCACCCCTTAACAATAGCTCCCCACTCTTGCTTTGGGCTAAAAAGGCGAAGGGAAGAGTAAAATATTAGTGGGTGCCTAATGGCTTATCAGGGGAAAGTCTCTAGGGGACTCACAGTGCTTGGCCTACCGAAGACTATGACTATAAATAGACAATGGTCTTGAATGGGCCACACTTTTACCCCGAAGAGCCTAAGTCATCTAGAGCTCATGAGGACTCCTTGCCATCCTGAAGACCCTTACCCAGCCTTAGGAGTTTTTTGCTTCTTCGAAAGACTCACTCTTGCTGAAAAATTAAACTCTTAAAGGTAAAATGGATTTCAAGCAACCTTCTACTAACATTATCATCTCCCAACAGATGAGACCTTCGGTTGTAAAGGGAAAACACGTTAAAGACCTTGCACGATCATTCCGTGTCCTCGAGTCATGGAAACCAAAGGGTCCTAGGAGATGAGATGTAGCGACACATTTAGATAGTTTGCGAGCAAGACTTAGGATTCCCTTACACCCATTCAGGATGTAATATTTAAGGGAGGAAATATTAGTGTTGTGCTAGTTACATCTGAATGGCTGGGCCGTGCTAGCGAGATTTTTTATTTTGGGTAAAGAGTGGAGGGTGGAACCCACATATTCTTTATTACGCTACTTTTATTGCACATGTACTATAAGAGGAGAGAAGGAATTTGTGTTCCTCCAGCGTTCACATTTTAGGATTAAACTAGTTTGAGATGGACCTCAAAAGATATATGATTTTGAGACTAGGTGGATAGTGGTCACACCACCTACAAACATTGGGGGTCATCACGATAATGGCGCATCGAGAGATTGAGGAAAACAAGGTGTTATTGGGCAAAAGTAGATTCATTTGTGAAGGACTACCAAGATGATATCAATAAACTCGCCGAATGAGGCTCAGTAGTTTTATCAGATTTAATAGATGATACACATCTTATTGAGACTAGATGGATGATTGTTAAAAGGTGCGATGGTGCTAGTCCTTCAAAACCTGTTCAAGTTCAGACAGCTGCGTCCTCCTCATGCTCTTCATCAAACGATAACGAGAGAGGGAGAAATGTGAGGGAGATGATGAAGAGGTGGATATTACAGAGGACTCGAATGCGACTAGAGAGGAGGAAGAATAGCTTGAAGGGGAGTCAGACCCTAGGGATGATCCCCTTAACCCTTATCTTTTTACTTGGTGATTTAAAACTTTTTAAATATTTATATTCAATAGCTGCACTAATGATTTGATTGAATGTACAGAGATAAGGTCACTTTAGAGAGTGGCACAGGTTAGGCAGCAGGAATCAGAACAATGGGCACAAGAGGTCCTTTAAAGGACACATTTACCAGCCACTCAGGGCCTTCCTTTGGGAGAAACCAAGGGAGATGAAACTTTACAAGCCCTAAGGAATAAGAGGGCCATGACAGATGGAGAGGGTCCTAGCTCGGCGAGAATTTCTATATACCCGCTTTTAGAGGATTTTTTTAATTTCTCTATGGAAAACCTTCTACCATCCCTTCCTCCCCATACCCTAATAAGGATATTAAGGAGGGAGAGATTCCAAAGCCATCACCATTAAGCCCAGGGGCCTAAGTGGCTATAGAGGTTGCACAAGATGAATGGAAGGTTTGGGAGAATGCCGAGGCTCAAGTAGAGTTGGAGAGACATCATGGCCAAAATCGGGCCGTTAACAACTTACCTTTTCCATATCTAACAGAGTGATCGGGAAGAAGAGTTTTGGCTTCAGAAACTAGAGAACATTTGCCCTTATTTCCTAGCTTGGGCCCCATCTATCAGGGAGTAGAGCAAGCAGGGCGCCAACAAGTAGAGGGGCGTGAGTTTTTAACCCGCCCAGAGCTCCTAGATAAGGATAATATTTTGGAGTTGGGTGTTGAGACAAGGCTGATGTATACCTCAATAATGTCAGAAGATGAGGCGAGGTATTTAGGGGATACATTAAGCTAGCTTGACATGGCGGAACAATATTTAACTGAGGTATGGAAAACTTTGAATTTCTCTTTTAGCATTTACCTGATGTTTATCAAGCTTATGATATTGGGACTTTTTCTTAATAGGGAATTCAATGCTAAGCGATGGCCACGAGGATGGCTCGGCCTAACCTACTCAAGGCCTGGGAAGACAGAGGTTGGATGGTCTGTTGCGCTCTACGCTTATAGGATAAAGTAAGGGTCTTGGAGCACGAAGTCAGGGACCTTAAGGAACATGAGAGGCGGGCCTCCTAGCTCGAGTGCAAGGTGGAGGAGGTAAAGAAGAAGAACGACTCCTTAAAGGAAAACATGGAGCATCTTAGGAAAACTAAAGCGTCGCTGTCATGGTCCAATTTTGAGCTATCTGCTAAGCTGAAGTAAGCTGTGCAAAAAAGAAACGATGCCTACTCCCAATTTTTGGAAGAGAAAAGGCGGGCAAATAAGCTATCCGATCAGCTCGAATGGATGAGTATTGAGGCTATCAAGGCCAAAACAATTAAGGAGTATTGATCATCCTGGGTGTATTATGAGGAGAAAGAAAGATATGTTTCGGGCCTTACGAAGTATGGATTTTACTTAGCCTAGGAGTATTTAAAGAGGACGCGTCTAGACACTGACTTTTCTAATGTCATCTTCGTAGGAGACAAGATTAGGGATATTCACAACTGGCAATTATTCAGTGAACTTGATCTTATATCGCTTAAGGAATTTTTGAATAAAGAGGCAAAGGATCTCGACAAGGTTGTTAGTCCATGGAACCCATATGCGCCAAAGTTGAACATGCTAGCTGATGCAGGGACTTCTCAAGGGATGGAGGCAATAAGTGCCCTGGAGGTCATTGAATTGACTAATTTGGACTTTACAGAAGGAGCTCCTGGTTGGGAGGAAAGGCTTCCTAGGGCTTTGATTTAGGAAAGATTCATTGTTGCTCCTACCATCTTTTGCCTTTTTTGGGCTCATTATTCTTTTTGTATTTTGAGAACTTAAATGGATATAAATACAATGAGCATTCTTTTGGAATTGGTTTAGATGACCAATTGGGAGTTTTTCATGTGTATGAACTATATGAATGCATGGCGCATGAATAAGAAGTAATAAAATACTTTAATTGTTACCATCGAAAACATGTCCTCTCTTTTGGAGTGTGGTCTTGATACATGTGTGCCTGTCAACATATAAAGATAATCTAGCACCCCATATGGGGGATTCTGTTTTTTTCCAACTCATAAAGGGTGAATCAATCAATTATATATATATATATAAATGACGAAAGAGATAATAAAGTACATTCGGAGGTAACGGTATACTTGTCGGGGTAATTAGGAATATCCAGTCCCAAGACATATATAAAATTTGAGATAAATATTTATAGGTCCAGAGTAAGGCATGAGACATCCCACATCTGGCATCATCTGGGAGTACTACTACTGCCACTTGCAACTAAGGGTGAGACACGTGCCCGAGTCCACTGATTGCCTTTTATCCATCGGTTTCAATCTTGGCCAAGATGCCACCACTATGCCTTGGGGCCATTCGGGAGAGAGGACACCAACCCATAAAGTCCCTTTGTGGAAAGGTCTAGCCAAAAAGAGTGATACACAGTCATAGGCGCCTTAGTGCAGTGGAAGGGGTAAGAACCAGTAGACCTGCACAGAGTAAAAATAATCTCTTATAACTCTGTTCCTTCCACCAATTAGTGCATCAATGCACAAGGCCAATGGAGCAATCGTTTAAAGGACCGACCTTGATCTTTGCATCCAAAGACAATGGCACTATTCGAGATACGAGAGCATTTGGGCCCATAAGAAAGTTTTGGGTGGAGAAGACAAGGACCCTAATGGTACGGAATGCTCCATGGGGAGCTCTATTTTGGTGATGCAGTTCAGTGGAAATTTTCCTAAGCCACTTGCGTCTGCGGTCAGAATACTAATATTTTGTCAAAACAATTCTGCTAAATGCCTACTTCTGCTATAAAGTTTTATCAAATGGGTTTGGCTGGATGCCTACTTCCGCTATATTAGGGGACTAAATAATTTTTTTTTGTTTTAGTAGTTCAACAAAGTGCCTAGCTCAACAAGATGTATTAGGGCATGGCTCTTGTGGCTCGACGTATGAAAGACTAGGGTTTCATTTTTTATGATCAAGGTTTCGGTGTTTTTGTTTTAGTGGTTCGGATCTTTTCCTACATCCACTCTTAGGGGCTGCCTTTAACAAACGATTGGTTAGATAATTCATGATGTTACAAGAATTCCTCTGCTCGAAAATCATGTTTATTCATATCTGTATGATTCTGAACTTGGCATTACAAGAGATGTACAGTTGGTCGAGCCTAAGGGTTTCCATCTCCTTAGCTCGCCAATCCTGTTCTTAGTCTTTCCCTAAAATGTTGCAGAACAAATGATACAAACATATACGTGTCACCTTATATCTTTTACATTACAGGATCATTTTGTTTGCGCAGTTTGATATAAACACCTACATTTGGGATTTACAAGAAGTTAGTTGTGCTTGTGACTTGATAGCTTCCACTTCCAACCTTGGAGCTATTTAGCTCTACATCTTCAGGTGTGGCGCTTCTATGATGTTGCGTCGTCTTATGCCTTTTAAGGCGCTTATGGCCTTTTCAGCCTATTAATCGCCTGGCTTGTCAAACACTTTCCGATAAAAGAGGAGAAGACTAGTCCAGGAGTGGTCGCAGAAAAATGTCGTCGTAAAGTTGTCTTCTTGGATCGACAGTTCAACTTCACGGGGTTGCTGCAGAAGGCGCTAATAATTAATCTCCTCTCGTCGGCATTTCATGCAGCTTTACTAACTCTTGCCTACCCCACTACACTAGAATCTCCCCGAATTTAGAAAAATATATGAGAAAGTTCAGAAGTTCGGGGAGACGCCTCTTCTAGCATGGAAGGGACATATTTGAGGAAACTAGCATGCCAAATGGGCTGCCTCCTAGGCTCATATAATGCTTTGGCAGACACATCCCAAGAGGTCTTTTTCCACAGAAGAACCTTTACAATCTTCATTCTTCACAATAGCACTCTTTCACGAGCACTAGCACTACTAGGGAGAATGATCCTTGGCCATCAAATACAAATTTGGGAATTTATGCGCCTTCGAACTTGTCCTTTATCAACAGGGGGACCATTCTTCTCACTTCCCACTTGCCTAGCCTGAATACCTGTTTTCAAAAACAGTATGGACGCCTATTAGAGATATTTGGTGGGGAGGTGCATTCTTCTCCCGAGGGTTGGCATAATAGTGAGAGAAAAACCTTGAAAGATTCATAATAGCAGGAGAAAAGTCTTGCAAAAAGCTCCCCGGTGCCTTCCTGAAGGATTTGGAGCGTGGCTCATTAGGTGGCACTATAGGATGAAGCGAGAACACAACATCCTCACATGACTAACCTTTATGGTGGCAGCTAAGATAATTTATTTATCTTGAAATCAGTCAAAGAAAAGTCCTTCACCACGGTAGAGGGTCCGAGATGCCACAAGCAAGGCTAAATAGATTTGGAATAGGTCGGAGCTAGATCCCAAGGAGACAGGAACTCGAATGGGTCCTCGGAGGCTTTCGAATATGCTGCTCGAATTAGCCTTTGGGGAGTCAAAAGGAAAGGATCCCGATAGGTCTTTGGGAGGTAGGGCTTCCAATCCTTCGAGTGAGATAGGCTTACAATTAGATTATATCAAATAAGTGATGATATAATCTTAAAAAGTATAGTTACTAGAACTAAAAAAATCAATTAGTCAATTAATTATTTGGTTATTTGATTAAGATTATATCATCATTTATTTGAATAGTAATCGATTAAAGTTTGAGAGTTTTTTACTCTTACCCGATTAAAGGAATAATGAGTTTAGTATAACATTTATTACTCAATTAAAATATTTTTTACTCAATCAAAGAAATATTATTCTATTAAAGTCAAATATTTAGTTGATTAATTTTCAAGTAACATATCTTACTTGATTATAAATATACAATTACTCAAATAATGTTTAAAAGTTAGTTATAATTGATATCCCTGAAGATAAATGCTTATCTGATAATAATTTTATTTGAATAAGAGACATAATAATTAATTAATAAATACTATTACTCAGTGACAGCAATTTTCAAAAATGAATAACAAGACGTGGCGATCAATCAAACCGGTGCGATGGGATCAATCATGGAGGGTGGCGTGGTCGACACGAGGAACGAAAGCGCGTGGTAGAGTTGGGGTCACGCGTCGAACGTTGAGAGGTGGAGGCAGCTTGCATGATAGGTCGGGCAAGATTCAGATTCTTCTTCTATCATAGCACTTCCAACCCGACAAGGGCCACGTCAGAACTTTGCCACGCCACAGACCATTGCCTCTTAACTTTGTCAGAGACGAACCGTCCCAAATTCACATCCACATTCACATTCACACTCTATGCCAATGCCAGCCTCAATCATTTTCCAAAAAAATAATTAATAATTTTTATGCCTCTCATAATCTATTTTAAATAAAAATATATTTTATTATATCTTATTTTAATTTTAAAATTAAAATAAAATATAATAAATACATATTACCTAAAAATAAAAATAAGATAATATTACCATTATAATAATAAGTGCACAATTCATTTATTATATGAAATTCACAGCATAATTTATAAATTATGTTTAATTTAAAATTTTTGTGCTTACGTGATTTCTCGTCACTCATGTTATTGATTTTAATAGAAAAAATAAATCACAGGTAAAAAATTTATTTTATTATAAAAAAATTATATTCACAACCTGTTAATATGAATCTTAATTTATCGTCATCCAATTAATTATAAATTATGTTTAATTAATAATACGTTAGGTTCTGTCAATATAAATTAATATATAGATAGATACGTTTGTGAGAGGATATAAAGGTGTATTATTTGGTGAGCACATGGAGAACATTGGGTGGGTGGAATAGCTGGTCACATTTTGATTCTACCAATTATTGGGATTCCAAACTTTTCATTTTTGCCCACTTGTCTCTATTATTAATTTCATTTCTTCTTCCTTCTTTGTCTCTATTATTATTGTCTACTCCTTTTCTAGCAATAGTCTTTTTTAGTTTTTATCTCCAATTTCAAGGACTCTCTCAAAATGGCTTGATGAGTCTTTAACTCCTTCAACGTCGTAATGGGTAAAACCATTATAGAGAAACACGTAAAATCTAAAAAAAAAAAAAATTTAAAAAGTTAGCTAAATTCAAATTGTTAATTTTAAATTATCCGACACTTCTTATCTATTCCCACTCAACTAAACTCTAATAGTGATGTATAGAAATTGAATTTTCATTTTTAAGATTTAAAGATTCAATCTTATTCATTTTGAGTCAACCAATCTAAATTGTTCATCTACGAGTCAAGAAAATAAAATTTTAGTGTGGGTTAATTTTATAAATAACATCACGTTATAAATGCATGAAAGCAAAGTAATTATATAAAAATAGAAGTTGATTCAAAAGTATTTGTACCACATAGTGATGTTACTCACTTTAAAATTATTACTAAATAAAATTATCAAAACATTTATTTATATAAACGTATATGTCGTTATCAATATATTTGCCAAAATGGATTATTATATATATATATATATATTGTTAAAAATTGACTCGCGTCCTAATCATGATATTTTTCGTTTTAATGAAATACGGTATTAAATACTCTAAATAAATACTTTTCCAGCCTGTTCATATTAATATAGCTTTATTTTAGAGGACGTTGATCATCCAGATGGCATTGAGGCTCAAATTGTGGCATCCACTTTCTGTGCGGTACACGTGTTGGCCAGCGAAAGGATGAGTTGGCAAGACGTGCATGGGCCGTACCCACGTGGATGGTGCGGCCCCATGACAGTGACCCTCACTCTAATTTGGTGAAATCCGACGTTGTTGAGAACCCCCTCATTCCACGGTTATTAGTTAACATGATCACAATTGTTACTAAGATTAAATCTCCTTTTCATTCCTTTTATAAGAATTTAGACGGTCAATTCTCCTCTAAATTTGACGGTTCAAATAAAAATAATAAAAAATTAATAATTTAATAAGTTATTATATTTAAATTCGAGTATAATTTTGTTTACTTTGAAATAAAAACATTATTTTAATCTTATTTTCTACCCACCACCTTATTTGTCTCTCCTCTCTCCTAGTGCCAACGGTTACCTTGCCCTCTCTCTCTCTCTCTTTCTTTCTTATCGCCTCCTCATTATCGACCCACAATATCACTATGTTGTTGTCTCGCATTCTCTACCTTTCTCGTTTCTCTCTCATCTTTCTTTTTCCTCTCACTGCCTCATCGACCCCTCGTCTCTCCTTGCCTCGCCTCGCCTCGCCATTGTTACCTTGTAGACTACATGTCTCACCTCGCCTCTGTCAGCGAAGATGTGAGTGAGACTATGAGACGACAAGATGAATGAAAGAGAAAATAGAGTGATGGATAGAGAGAAAGACCAAAATGATATTTTTACTTTGAGATAAAGTCATCTAAGTGAACAAAATCGCACTCGAATGGTGCGGCCCCATGAGAGTGACCCTTGCTCTAATTTGATGAAATTCGACGTGGATGAGAACCTCTTTTTTTCATGGTTAGTAGTTAACATGATAACAACTGTTATTAAAATTAAATCTTTTTTCATTCTTTTTATAAGAATTTAGACCCATTTTGTCAATTCTCCTGTACCTCACTAAAAATTTAATAATTTAATAAGTTATTATATTTAAATTCGATGTTAAATTGATTAATATATTTGATAAAAGGATAACGAGCCATTATATTTTTAAATTTTAAATCATGTAAGTCATTATAGCATATGTTGTTTTAACATCGTTAATAATATTTTAATTTTACTAATTAACTCCATCATTAATTAAACTTAATTTAAAATAGACCCAAAATCAAATTGAAAATACGATACACATTAGAGTTTTTGTGATTGTATGGGATTCTTCAAATACGAAATCAAGTTTAATTTGAGCTAATCTTTATTATTTGAAATAGAGATTAATGAAAATAAATTTTAAAGTATAATATTTATTTAATGTTTTCAAAGCAAGTGTCCAATTTTACTTATGATCTAAAAATATAAGAAATTATTAAATTATTCGTGAAATTACCAATTTAACCTCAAACAAACTGCACCAACCTATTTAGCAGTTGACCCAAATTTATGAGTGAATTTATTTTAAAATTTAATAATAAATTTTAATTATAAAAATTATTATTAGCTTTCACCATCAGCCTGTCTAAGTAGGAGGGTATTTACCATGGCGTGCAGGTCTTCCATTCACACACCGTCACTTTGTCACGTATTCATTTGTCCACATCAAAGCGCTTATGAAATGCAGGCAGAATGAACTCCAAATTCAAATGAAATGAAATTGGGCCACCATCTCCTCCTCCTCCTCCTGCCGACTGAAATGCTATATAACAATACAAGCTTCCGAATCCACTCAACGTTGTATATTCCTTTTACTTAGATAAAGATCCCCCGGTGGGTCACCGGAGAATTCAGTCCCCGGTTGCCGGTTGCTGTGTCGGCGGTGGTGGCGGTAATGATACATGGCGAAGGGTCGGAAACTGCTCACCAGCCGCAGCGAGCGCCTGTTGACCAGCTACAGTTACGGTCAAGGCCAAAGCACGGCCATAGATTCGCTGGAGCTCGGCGAGGACGACGTCTGGTCGATTGTCGATGACGTGGCCTCCACCGGCGACGATCACCCTGGCGAGTGGATTACGTGCGCCACCGCCGATAGCAATAGAACCGCCTCCATCAAGACCCGCCGCCCCCTCCCGCCGCGAGACGGGCGCCACTTGGGCGGGCTGTCCCTGGCGTTCGAGGACTCCGATAAAAGGGCGCCGTCGAGGATTGTGCACCAGTTTCGTAGCCACGACAGAGCGGCGAGCCCACGTGGACACCACCTGGCCACTTCGGCGCCGGTGAACGTCCCGGACTGGTCGAAGGTTTACCGGGTCGACTCAGTCGAGTCCTTGCCGGACTCTGACCACGGCGCCGGCGACGAAGACTCCGAGATCGTGCCGCCGCACGTGTATTTGGCACGAGAATACAGGGAGATGGCGGCGAATTCGGTTTTCGAGGGCGTTGGCCGGACGCTGAAAGGCCGAGACATGAGCCGGGTTCGCGACGCGGTTTGGAGTCAGACCGGGTTCGACGGCTGAATCTTGAATCTGAGTAATGAGTTGGGCGAGTGGACTCGGGCAGTTTGAGTCAACTCAGATGATTATGAGTCACTTCGGAATCTGAGATCAGTCGCTGTTGCTGTCGCTGTCACGTCCGTGGGTAATTTAGTCCTTTCGTGATCTGGGCCAGTGAAATTTTGACACGATGAGTTTACTTTTGTGCCTCGCTAGGTTGTATTAGTATCCCCTGCTAGTGGATGGAAAGAAAGCTACTGTTGAATTACAAAATTATCCTTTATTATGCTTTAAAACTACCAATATGAGTAATTATTTCTTAATTAGTAAAATAATAAAGTGAGAAGATATTAAATCGATACTTCATATAATTTCAAATTTTGCCCAGTAATAGTTTTTTCTTGAATTAATTTGATTAGTAGAATTAAAAAGAATTTTTTACAAGCATGGCCGACCAAAGATATTTGTAATGAACATTTTGGATGGAGAATTTGGTTCAATTAGATTTGTTAATCATGGGGAAATGCTTTTATAATTATTTATATATTAAGAAAATATTATATTTATATAATTTTAATAATATTTTTTTATGACAACTCATGCGGGCCTGGTTGTCGTGGGCGCCAGGCCGATCGCCACTTATTTGTTCAAATCTGAGTGCATTCAATAACTGTCATTATCTTGATAAGATATGACTCAATCTCGAAGTATATTATTCAAAAAAAGTCAATTTTAGTCCTAAAAATAAAATAAAATAAGAATATGCAAGTAATAACATACTTATTACTCAGAATTCGCATCTTTATATAAATGAACTATGAGGTAGGAGAGAGTTAAAATTATGTTACATGGATAGTTTGATTCTAACTCATTGAGTAGTTTGGACAAGGGAGATTTAGGCCTCAATCAAAATAGATTTGATTATTTGAGTTGAATATTTTACTTAGTCAAGATTTGAGCTTATATGAATATCATAAGATAAATGTCACCTTTAAAAAATTTATAAAACGAGGTATTTTTGTAATTTCCTATAAAGCCAAAATTCCCTTATCAATTTTTTTCATTAATAAATGCATAAGGTCATTTGAGATCATGTGTCAAACTAGAAAGAAAACAAATGATGACCACCTAATGTGATAGTTTGTGGATTATTATTTAGTTAAATTATTCGAGCAAGTTGTTAATAGCTGTCTTGCTGAGCATGTCGGGACTAAATGATGGTTATAACTAGGTTAGGAACCAAATCTTGTTACTTAATCCATTGCCAAGTGTTAATAAAGTTTACTCTATGATATTGAAGGTGGAATCTCAATGCCAAGTAGTTTCTTCTTTAATTGATATTAGTGAAGGATCGACTTTCCTAACCAAATAGTATCCAAGCACCAAAAGAGACCAAAAGAAATTTAAGAATAAAAGGCTATGATTATTTTAATCGCTATGGGCATATAAGGGAAACTTGCTTCAAACTAGTTGGTTATCTAGATTGGTATATGGAATACAAGAACAAAGACTCTTCACAGAAATTGAGTGCTAATGTGACCAGCAAAACAAAGTTGAACCCTGATACACCTCTAGATATATATTGTGCCTCTGGACAATGAGGAACTTGGGAATTCAATTTATATTACATTTAGGGGTGAGCAAATATTCAGATTAACTAAATTAACGGAACCGAACCAACTGATTTAATTGGTTTAATTCGACTACTTTTAATAATCGGTTCGATTCGGTTATTAATTTATAAAAGAATTGGTTAAATCGGTTAACCGAACCGCACTAACACCCCCCCGGCTCCCTCACTGCATGCAGCAATTACCTTACAGTTGCTCAAGAAAAGATAGTGCCCACTGCCCAATATTAACAATCAATTTCCAGAAACCCATCTGTCATTGCCATCACTGCCACCCCCTCACCCCCCATCTACTACTGCCAGAAACCCCTCTTTCTCTCTCTCTCTCCCCTTCCTTCCCTCTTTGGTGCTTCTTTTCCCTTCCCCTTCTCTGGTTCTCCCCCATTTGCGACGACAACTGACCCATCGCTGCACCCCCCACCATCTCTCTTTCTCTGCCCTCCCTTCCCCTTCGGCGGTCCCCTTCCTCTTTTATTCTTCATCACTTCATCAGAAACTTTCTGGTGCGACAGTGGAGGCGGCTGCCATCGCTCTCTCCAATGAAGACACCGACATCGTGGACTTCAGTCACTCCATCTCAGCCCTTCGTTAGGTAAATTCTCCAGATTTTTTTTTTTTTTTTGTATATTTTTCACTATAAAATTAATTTTTAGATCTATAACAAATTAGCCTTTGGATCAACCTTATTTTTTTAACATATGAGACACCGCTGTTGTGGGAATCTGATGATCGGTTTCGATCATCGGAATCGCCGGCCAATGGTAATAATGGTCGGTTAAATCGGTTTTGGTTAGTTCGGTTAGATGGGTTTTGTCGGTCAGTTCGGTTCGGTTACTCTCTTTCAAATGGTTCGATTCAGTTAAGAATTTTTAGGGGGTTCGGTTCGGTTATAACCAAATGCTCACCCTTAATTACATTCTCAAGACGCTTAAGAATAGTGCTTCGAATCTCAACCTTAATACTACATTGACCAATTTTGCTAGTAACCTAAAACTATTGAAATTTTGTTGCCTTGGTATACTAGATGACAACTCATGGATCCTTGACAGTGGTGCTACTAAGTACTAACCACATCATATATCATAACAAAAATGTTCACTTCCTTGCACACCTTTTCACACCACCATGATTGTGACACAAGTAAGACTGATTCAATTAAGCTCCACGCTTCATGATGTTCTATTTATACCACCATTTCATTTGACCTTTTGTTTGTTAGTAAGTTGCTTCATAGCCTTTACTTGAAAGTAATTTGCTTTCTTTTTGATTGTATTATCCATCACCTGATGACTCATGAAGTATTAATTGTGGGAAAGGTTGAAGAGAGAATATACAAGATTGATAAGTCTTGTTTCTTTGCCACCACAATTTATTCCTTTCTCACAAAACTTAGGACTCTCAACATTTCACCTGTAATTACCACATTTTCTATTTACGCTCAAACTAATAAAGAGAATTGTTATTTCCCTACTACTTTTGTGCCTACTACTTTACATCATCATGAAACATTTACTATTGTTTCCAATTGTGAATTGTGGCATAATAGATTAGGTCATCTCCCTATCTAAAAGTTAAAGTACATCCTTGCATTGAAATATATGTTTGATGGGTCTTTTTCATGTGATGTATGGCCCCTAGCTAAGCAAACTAGGTTACCATTCCCTTACCATAATTCAAAAGTTCATGATGTCTTTAAACTCCTCCAAGTTCATGATGTCTTAAACTCCTCCATATTGACTTGTGGGTCCCTTACCCAACTACTTCCTTAATTGGTGCCAAGTATTTCCTAACCATTGTAGATGATTTTTCAAGAGCAACTTGGACATGTATGGCCTAACATAAGAGCCAAAGTCCTTCACGCCTTAAAACTTTTCTTCAAATGGTTGAGAACCAATTTCAAACCACAATAAAGGCCATTAAAACCAACAATGGTTCAGAATTCCTTAACCAAACCACCTTAACCTTATTGCATTCCAAAGGCATTCTACACCAGAGAACTTGCACTTACAACCCCCAACAAAATGAAACGATAGAACACAAACATAGACATCTTCTTAAGGTGGCAAGAGCTCTTCAACACCAATCCCATTTACCCAAAAACTTTGGTCAGAGTGTGTGTTTAGTGCGACTTACCTAATAAACATGATGCCTCTTTCCATTTTGAATTAGGAAACCCCTTACTTTAGGATGTTTCATAAAGACCCTGATTATAACCATTTAAAAACTCTTGGTTGCCTTTGTTATTCTACCAACACTCTACCCCCAAAAAGACAATTTCATATCAAGGGTCATCAAATTGGTGTTCATGGGTTACTCTCATTGTCAAAAAGGTTATAAACTTTTTGACCTTGCCACTAAAACCATCTTTATCAATAGATACGTTACCTTATTTGAAAACAAATTTATTTTAAAGAAATAGTTTTTCCTTTATCCCAAGACATCACCCCATTACCTTAAGTCCCTATTAATACCTCTACTCCCACATCTATGCCCTCCTTACCTCAAATTGTATCCTCTCCTACTTTGTCACAATCTCCTTTGACGGATATGCAACCATGTGACTTCCCAAGTTGTCCCAGATCCACCCACTCAACTTGAACTTCATAGAAGCACTAGGGTTCACCATAAACCATTTGGTTAGAAGACTTTGTCAGATTGGTTCAAACTCTACCTACCCATGCTTCTACTTTAAAATTACCAGGTAACATTTCTCTTCTTAATTTTGACTCCCTTATTCTTTTGTCCATGAGCCAAGCACTTTTCACCAAGCATCTCGTGACCTAACTAGGTTAAAGCAATGGAATAAGAGCTACCAACTCTTGAAAAAAATGGCACTTGGCAACTCATTAACCTACCAAATGGAAAGAAACCTATTGGTTCCAAATGGGTATATAAAGTGAAATACAAACCCACTTGAGAAGTTGACAAATAAAAATCACGATTGGTAACCAAAGGCTACAATCAAATAAAAGGCCTAAACTATAAAGAAAGCTCCTCCCTTAGTGGCCAAACTAGTAACAACCTAACTTTTGATTTCTCTTGCTACTACTAAAGCATGGCCCATCCACCAAATTGACATGAACAATGCATTTCTACATGGTTACCTTGATGAGGAAGTTTACATGAAACATGGTTATCCTATTGTTCTAGGCAAGGTTTGTCTTCTTAAGAGGTCCCTCTATGGCTTGAATCAAGTTTCACATTAGTGGGAATTGGAATTTAGTGCATTTCTTCTCAAACTTGGTTTTTCTCAATCACCACAAGACCATTGTCTCTTCCTCCACAAAACTAATGCTCACTTTGTTGCATTGCTTACACAAGTAGATGGTGTACTCTTAATTAGTGATGATTTTGATTTTATTCACTCTACTAAGAGTGCTCTTGACAAGTAGTTAACAATCAAGGATCTATATTACCTTAAGTATTTTCTTAGTCTTGAGGTGGCTAGATCTCACTTAGGTACTTTCCTTTGCCAATGTAAGTTCATTATGGACTTAGTTACTATTATTGGGCTTCAAGCTTTACCCTTTCCATTATCCAAGAGTTTAGACTTGTCATCTAAACAGGGGCCTCATCTTTCTAATCCAAATCAATACAGGTGACTTGTTGGTAAACAACTCTATATAAATCTCTGAGGCCTGACATCGACTACATTGTGCAACATCTTAGTCAATTTATGGCCTTTCTATGTCAACCACATCTAGATGCAGTTTTTCAAGTTTTGAAGTATCTCAAAGGCACTACTTCTCGATGACTTTTTTATCCTGCATCCAACGACTTGTCCCTCATAGCCTACTATGATATAGATTGGGCATCCTTCTCATTCTCTCACAAATCTTTAATAGGGTTTTGTATATTCCTTGGTAGGGCTCTAGTCTTGTGGAAAACAAATAAACAAACTACAATTTCTTACTCTTCAGTTGAGGCTGAATATCAGAGCATGGTCATCACAACCTACGAGCTTATCTGGATTTCCCATATTTTGTAAGACCTCAATGTGCAGCTCACACTTCCCATTCCTCTTCACTGTGACAACAAGGCTGCTCTACACATTGATGTGAATCCCGTTTTCCACGAGCGTATCAAAAACTTTGACATTGATTGTCATCTTGTCAGGGACTATCTCAAGCAAGGCTTCATTGCGCCAGTTTATGTGCCTTCTTCCTCACAACTCGCAGACATGTTTACTAAGCCCCTCTTTGTAGCACAACATCAATCTATGTCTTCGAAGTTGGGTTTATGTAATCCATAATCTCCAACTTGGGGGGGGGGGGAATGTGGAATATTAGTTAGTTAAATTATTCAAACAAGTTATTAGTAGCTAGTTGGTCTAGCTATGCAGTTTATTAGAGTAGTTTCTTAGTTTATTAGAATAAAGTCCCTGTGTCATGCTTATTAGTTGTATGTAAATAGAAGGTTAGGATTACTTTAAAAGGTAATTAACACTAATAATAGCTTTCTTCTACCTTTCTTTTCTCTCTTTCTCTCATGTTTCACAACGGATAAACATAGTTTAGGAGTAAGAACTAAGAAGGGTTTGAAAATTTCACTTTTGGAGTTGTAAATTCTCAATACAATTTATAATCTAAATATTTGGATGCCATCGCATCATTTAAAGATAAAAGAATCCCCATCGATCTCAATCATTAAAAAAGATGTGCATTTAGTGCAGGAAGCTGCATGGGAGGGCACAGCTGTACCAAGTGGAGAAGAGATCATGGAGAAGTGGAAGAAATTAATTAAAGGATAAAATGAGGGGTACACACACTGTGGCATCCCTTCTTCATATCATAGAGTGACTGAGAACCACTACTTCTTCAAATCCGTCACTGCCTCTGGACCACACTCCTAATGGACACTCCAATGACGAACATTCTCATTCGCTCATTATTCCAAACCAATAAATAAATAATTTCTTTTGAAATTAACCTGTCCAATTATATTTATAAAAATTTTAATTTCAATATTCACATTTGATATTATTTCATTTATCAATTAAAATTAATTTATCCAAAGAGATCTTATAAATCTTTTCACTAATTAGAAGTAATCACATTATAAATTATTTCTTTAAAATTTAAATTTTAAAATTAAATAATTAAATAAATATAAAATTTTAATATAACATAGAGGTGAGGTGTAAATTCCTCACCCACTAATCTCTCCATCTATGTATATCCCCTAACATTTATGGTTAGAAATTATTATTAGTTTCCACATAAATAAAAAGGCTCTTATTTCGACTCCCAATGCGTTTGATATGACTCTATTTTTAAATTTTGTGGGTTTAGTTTTGGGTGAGTTTTATTGTAAAATAAAATCCTATTGTGTGGTCCGATTAAGTGGGATAGTGGGGTAGTGATTAACCGTGGTTATCGATCTTCTCTCTTTCTATAAATTGATAGAAAACTTACGAAAAATTAATAATAAATTATTTTAACGATTTGTATAACTAAGGTCAAAGAAACTAATTGAATTGGGTTCAGGCTACATTCTAAGAAGATTAAGTGTTATTTAATCTTAAGATGGCATATCCTCGTCATCAATTAACTTGGGTATAAAATTTTGATTTTAGCAATACATAATCTATCATGAAGTCATGTCAATTTTATGATCCTGATTTTGCCTTTAAGTGACTATAAAATTATGATTACTTTTATATGATTTCAAAACTAGCTTTAGAAAAATTTTATTCACTTTTATTTGTGAATATTTTACTTTTATTTTTGATAATTTGATAATTTTATTGCAATGTTTTTAGAGTAATGGGTGAATGTTTTGCTTTAAAAGTTCTTAATTTCTATTATCATAATTTTTGAAATTATGATTGTTTAATAGACTATTTTAGAATCATTTTAATTCTAAACTAAATCATGTTTAGTTTTTTATTTTCTTCATAATTTAGGTATTATTGGTTTCTTATTATTTTTGTACAATTACTCATTTTCTTTTTATTTTTAATACAATTTTGATGAGAAAATATCTCCCCACAAAAAAAAAAAAAATTACGATACCATCCTTAAAGATTAGATGACACATGTCTCCTTGTCTATCTTAGCTTTAAAAGATAACCATCAGTCTAGTTCTTGGATTCTTATATATGACTTATCTCATTTTTGTAGAATCTCATATTGGTTTTATCTGTATTTGGTTCAATAAACTCTTTTTTAGTTCAAGATAATTGAGCACGGGAGTAACAAAGATGACTCTGAATATCTTGACTCACTTTATCTCTAAAAAGTTGAAATCTATCTTTATCTGATTTGAGAGATAATAAAGCCTATAAATCTTGAAGAATATAACTTTGAGTATTTTAGTCTATCTTATTTATATAAAGTCAAGGAACCCTCATAGGTAAATTATGCAATTCGCAGTGTCCATATGCATTCTCGGAGATTATATTGGAGGAATTAATCTTGTTCTTTTTTGCAGATGCTTATATTGAGACAAAGTTATGATAATCAATTCCAAATACCACCATCAAGTTTTGATATTGAATTTTTTCTTACTTTTAATGTTTTTTATTTGCACCCACAATTTTATTAATTAGTTTAGTTTTATCCTATATTTGGATTTTCAAACTAAGCTTAATTAATTTTTTGCTAAATATAATTATCCAATTGTTTTGTTTAATTTCTCTTATTTAAATTTTTGGATCTATATCTATTTTTCATTTATAAATACAATTTTATTTTTTAAATTTTTTGGTTCATCTTTATTCCATCATCATCTAAAATGTAGACTAAGTTAAAATGAAGAAATTAAAAATTTTAGATAGCTAATTCCATATCTTCAATTCTTCAAGTATAAAATATCTCCAATTGCCCTCGTTAGTTATTTGTCAAATTTTAGACACTAAAATTAATTTAAAATTCAAACTGTCGTTGTCTAGATACGATAATAAATTTTTAACTAATACGATCTCATCTAACTAACCAACCTCATCTAATTCTTACCATGAACTTTGATCAAGATTTAACATATATATGTCATATCTACAACAAACTACAAAACAACATAAAATAAGATTAAGATTACAAACTCAAAGACAAGATAAGATAGATTAAGATTAAGGTTAACAACACCCCCCCTCCCCTTTCTCAAACTCAAGGTTGGAAGAAAGATGAGTAGCTTGAGTTTGTAGAGACCAAATCATGAAAGCGAACAAGAGGATGGACTTTGGTGAAAAAATCAATGGATAATTATTCAGAGTGGACTGAAAGTAAGGTGATGGTGCCTCGAAAGGTACGTTGGCAAATGAAGTGATAATTGATCTCAATGTGCCTTTTTGCATTAATGGAAGACGTTATTATGAGCAATTTGAATGGTACTCCGATTATCATCACAATAAAAGGAAAACAGCAGCAGAACTAGGAACCCCCGTGTCCGCACTCAGCAAGAAGCCAAAGAACCTCGATGTGGCATCAACAAGAGCACGTACGATACTAATTAGTTTCAATATTAGAATGAGCAGAGAAGGTTTGATTCTTCTTACTACGCCAATAAATAAGGGAATCACTAAGAAAAAAGTAGTAGCTAGCAGTAGGCCGATTACTAGTCTAATCAACATTAGAGTAAGCCTGTAAATCAAGTACGGAGGCAATAGAAAAATACGACCCATGAAAGAAAGTGCCTTTAATATAGTGAAGGATTCAAAGGACAACTGCAAAAAGAGAAAAGCAAGGAACAACCATAAATTAACTGACAAGGGTGGGCAATATATGCAATATCTAAGTCGTGTAAGGGTAAGTAGACGAGACAGCCAATGAGCTGACAGTAAAAAAATTAGATTCTCTAGAGGACAACCATCTAGATGAGTGGGGGGAATATTACGCTCCAGAGAAGTGGAAGCAGTTTTGCTGTCAGTGATTCTTGCTTGTGAGAGGAGATCAAAACATATATGGAACAACAACCTCAAGACCCAGAAAGTAGCTAAGAGGACCAAGGTCTTTCATATCAAAATGTTTGTTGGAAAATTATTCGAGATCAGAAATTCTAGCTGTGATAATCATATCGTTGGCATAAAGAAGCAACAAGATAATGGTACGATCAGAGTAATGAATGAAAAGAGTCAAGTCATGAGGAATAGAAGAAAAGCCAAATTCATCAAGTCTGGAGTTGAACTTTGCAAACCAAATATGAGGTGCCATAAAGGACACGACGAAACTGAAAAACCTTAGAAAAGTAAAAAGAATATTCCAGAGGAGGTTTCATATAGATTTCCCCATGTTGAACCCATTGCACAACCTCTCATTGGATTGATTTTGATGCTTCACAAAATACAATTCAAGTGCTTAAATGAAACCTCAAGAGGTATCTAAGTATTCGTAGCTAAAAAACTAAATTATCTTATGACAAATAGAGAATACTAAGAACATGTTTCAAGTCACATGTGAATGATTTGAAATGAAATCATAAGTGTTCGAACATGTGTCAATCGAATATTACATAGGTTAAGCTTGATCTTAACTCATTTCTCGAGTATCATATCTTGTTAGTTAAGTTATCTCATTTAATCTTAAGGGTTAAAAAAGCTTAAAGTAAATATTAATCGAGTAATGCCCTTACATCACTCGAGTAACTTGTAAAAGCAGAGAGTTTCAAAAAGTTAGTTGAGTAACAAACAATTATTACTCTAGTAACTTGTAGAAACAGAGAGCCTAAAAAAAAAATAGTTGAGTAACAAGCAACTATTACTCAAGTTACCTGCAAGGAAACTGAGAGCTTCAAAAAATTAGTCAAGTAATAGGTAATTATTATACTCGAGTATCCTATAGAGAAACTAAAAACCTCAAAAGATTAGTCGAGTAATAGATATATATTACCCAAGTAACCTGACACCGTTCAAAAATATACTTCAAATCTTACTAAAGTACCCTAGGCATATTACTTGAGCAAGTTTGACTCCAAATAAGAAATTCAAATTTGTTCTGGGTGTTACTCAAGTACTACTCTTACAATACTTGAGTAAGACGACCCGCAAAAATTAAATTTCAAAATTTGTAGTCGTTGGATCGCCATTAATGCTATCTAAAAGCGCATTTAATTCTATCTGAACAACAATAATGCTACAGAACACTTTATACATTACATTACACGAAAACATACATGTTTTTATCTTTGATTATCTATTCTAACCTAATCTATCTTATAGAAAAGAAAACTATTTGTCTTGACAACTGTAGAGAAAAGTCACATTGTTGTTGGTCTCCACATCATACAAAAAGCTTTTACTATATATATACACATTGTGCAGCTTGAAACAGAGACAAGAAAAAGATATATTAAGCAAAAATGAATATAGTTGGACCCCATCAGGAACCTTCAGGACTAAGCGCTTACCACTGTGCCAAAAGCTATAGTTGTTAATAGAGGTATAACTCTTTATCCCTATCCATACTGTGGGTTTGCAACCCATCCCCAAGTCTCAACAGGTAGTCTCATGGACTCGCTAGGGCCATGGCTATGGACCAACAGTCCTCCTCAGCGCACCAGAGGAGACTCAAACCTGTAACCTACTCTGATACCAATTAGACCCTACCAAGAACCTTCAGAGCTAAGCACTTACCACCGTGCCAAAAGCTATAGATTGTCTGTTCAGAAATGGGGATGGGGTTACAAACCCACAATGTAGATAGTTGATGAGGAGAATGCCCTCGGTCCCATAATTACGCCAATACCCCGGACAGATATCCAGGGGCGGCCAAGACATATGTTTCTTAATAGGGAGTTTCGCCTGCAATCATCTCGCTTAAGTCTAGAAGACACGTGGCAGATAAGCATCACCACACCAATCGGATAGGCACTTAGTAAGGAAATCTCCGAGATTGTAGGAACAGACTAACTCGCCGAAGGTCACGGAGGCGGCAGCTATCCCGAACCCTTCAGAGACGGACGCTATTATGAAATCCTTATCAAGAAGGCTCCGAGAAGAGTAGAGGGGAGATCCCAAAGATCTCTCCATGATCCCTATCCCGAGAAAAGGTTAAAAGGAGAAGGCGAGGTAAGGATTAGGGGTCTTCTTTTGCTTTTTCTAAGATACAACTTAAAGTAACTAGATTGTTTTTGTCCGAAAAATATATCTGACTTAATCGTCGGAGATCGACCGGGGGAGCAAGTCCCCGTCTCCATTGCAGGTGCGCTCGAAGAGGCAGAAAAGGAGTGTACGGCTACCACTTCAGAAGATCATCATTAATTGGCGCCCACCGTGGGGCTGAGACATTCTTCTTTTCTGTCTCTCCCGCGCAGCAGGTTGTGACGATCTTTGATAATCCTTTCTTTGCCTGGAATGGCAACTAGAAGACAGCAATCTCGAGCCATGGGAGGTAATCCTGTTCCAGAGCCAAGTTAGCAGAACCCTCCCAGGAGCCCGCCGGGGAGGGATCGGAGCCTGGAGGGCCCTCCGCCCCCGCCTGATCGGATAACGCTCCTAGAGGGTCAGGTGCAACGATTGACGGAGTTACTCAGAGACTTCTTGGATCGCCAGCATCAGCAAGTCCAGCACTCCCAGACGGAGGGAAGGCAAGAGCCCCCGAGGGAGGAGGAGTCCTCTTTGCGGGAGGCAAACCCGCGGAGGCCAGGACAAGATGACGGTCGTAGCGAAGCAGCTGAGTCTTCTGACTTCTCGTTTATGCAGCAGCGGCAGGAAAAAAGATTACGACAGCTTGAGGAAGAGATTGCCGCCCTGAAGCCCAGGGCTAGAAAGGTTCAGGAGGCAATGACAAATCAGCCCCTTAGCCCGGAGATCATGGCGGCCATACCGCTGTAGCGTCTCCGCATTCCGGCCATGCGGGGACCTCCGACTCGATGGATCACCTTGATCTCTTTACCTCTCATATGATGGTACAAGACGCTTCGGACGCGATGTGGTGTAGGGTTTTCTTAGCCACCTTAGAAAGGCACGCACGGGCTTGGTATTCCAACTTGGCTCATCATTCCATCGTGAGCTTTGCACAGTTCCGAGGCATTTTTCTGGCACATTTTGCACCTCTCTGGAGGCATCGAAGGTCCACCATGGCCCTGGTAAGTATGAAGCAAAACCAAGGAGAGCCCTTGAAGGACTTTGTCTCACGTTTTAATATGGAGGCCCTGAGCATAGAGAATTTTGACCACAGCGTAGCTATGGTGGCGTTCCAGAACGCCCTAAGGCCTGGTCCTTTCGCCCAGTCATTAGCCAAAACGCTCCCGATTACGTTCATGGACATATTGGGCCGGGCTACGAAGTACATAAATGCCGAATAGGTCATGCAAGATAAGAGGGCAGAACATGTGGAGAAGAAAGATAAAAAGAAGCACCCTGAGGAAAGGAAGAGTGACGATCGAAGGGAAAAGCATCGTCCTCGGTGGGACTCAGGTGGTTTTACCCCCCTGAATGCCCTGAGGGCAGAGATCCTGGCTACTATTGAAGGTAAAGACTATATAAAAAAGCCTCGGCCAATGAAGGCGCCGTCCGACAAAAGGAACCAGAGTAAATATTGTCGTTTCCATTGGGATCATGGTCATGATACGGAGGAATGTCACCAATTAAAAGAGAAGATCCAAGAGCTCATCAATCGGGATTTCTTAAGGAGTTATGTGGCCAAAGCAGGTGATTCTTGGAGAAGGAAGGACCAACGGTCGCGATCGAGGAGCCCCCCCAAGAGGGACCGCACAGATGATCGAGATCGGGCTCAGCGGGAGAGATCGCATCGGGGGGAAGACGATCATCCTCAGCCTCCGGTATTCCATACACTCGCGGCAGGGGAGGTCCCAGTCATGAAGGATGAAGGAGGTGGTACCGTTCGGCTGAAAAGGTCGAGGAGTGTGGAACCAATCTCTTTTTCAGATAGCGACCTCCCGAGGTACCTGAATCGGAATGATCCACTGGTGATAATAGCCGAACTCAGGAAATAGGAGCTTCGGCAGATCCTCGTGGATCCGGGGAGTTCTTTGGAAATCTTGTATCGGTAGGCCTTCTTAGGCATGGGGTACGAAATGACACAGTTAAGGCCAACGAGGGTCCCTTTGGTGGGATTTGACGGTGAGGCCATGTATTCAGAAAGGATCATTCAGCTCCCATTAATGGTAGGAAGAGGCTCTCGAACTTCTCGAGTTATGCTAGATATCCTGGTGGTAGATGTGCCTTTGGCCTACAACATGATTCTCGGGAGATCTGGCCTCAATGCCCTTCGGGCCATTTCTAACACATATCATATGATGGTGAAGTTTCCCACAGATAGGGGGACGGGCGAAGTACGGGGAGATTTGCGTTCAACCCATGAGTGTTATATGTCCTCTATAGGTATTGCAAAGGACAGAGAAGCAGGGTCGCAAGGGGACATTCCGGGCCCCCTACTGGACCCCCCGAAGGAAGTTAGTTTCCTACTAGAAGGACCTGAAGATCCAAAAACAGCGGAGCCAGTGGACAAACTGGAAGAAGTACCCCTGAAAGAAGATTGCCTGGATCATTGCGTAAGAGTAAGTGTGGAGTTAAAAGACCCACTGAGGAGTCGGATACTAACACTCCTTAGGCAGTACGCGGACGTCTTCGCATGGACTGCTTGGGACATGCTAGGAGTAGATCCAAAGGTTATGACACATAGACTGGGGATCCTACTGGGCTTCCAGCTTGTCAAGCAGAAGAAGCGAAGCTTCGCCCCGGATAGAGCTCGGGCAATCGAGGAGAAGGTTGCAAAATTAACAGAAGCACGGTATATTCGGGAGGTGGATTATTTGGATTGGTTAGCAAATGTCGTACTGGTTCCCAAAGGGGAGAGCAAGTGGAGACTTTGCATCGATTTCATCGATCTTAATAAGGCCTGCCCGAAGGATAGCTACCCCCTCCCGAGGATTGACGCCCTGATTGATGGAACTGCTGGCTGCTCGCTTATGAGTTTCCTGGATGCATTTCAGGGATACCACCAGATTCTATTACACCCAGAGGACCAAGAGAATACGACATTTATTACCAACAAGGCAACCTACTGCTACACTATAATGCCTTTTGGTTTGAAGAACGCAGGAGCTACTTACCAACGCTTAGTAAACAAGCTTTTTCAACACCAGCTCAGGAGGAATATGGAGGCATACGTCGACGACATGTTGGTGAAAAGCCTGGCAGCAGAGTGTCATTCGGAGGATTTGGAAGAGTGCTTCAAAACCCTTCGTAAGTTCCACGTGAAGCTTAATCTTGTCAAATGTGCTTTTGGCGTTTCTGCAGGAAAGTTCTTAGGCTATATAGTACACCACCGAGGGATTGAGGTGAACCCTGCGAAGGTTAAAGCAATTATGGATATGCCAGCCCCAAGGAGCGTAAAAAAGGTACAGAGCCTTACAGGCAGAATGACTGCCTTAGGTAGATTCCTTTCTTGATTGGAAGAAAAAGGCCTTCCTTTCTATAAGGTCTTATCGAGGGAAAACAACTTTGAATGGAATTCTAAATGCTAGATAGCTTTCGAAAAACTGAAGGAGCACCTGGCCACGCCCCCGGTTCTCACCAAGCCAAAGCCAGGAGAACCATTGTATATATATCTGGCGGTAGCCAATGAGGCCGTAAGCTCAGTGCTGATACGAGAAGAAGGCAAGATCTAGAGGCCTGTTTATTACGCAAGTAAGCAGTTGACCGGGGCCGAGGTCCGGTATCCTCCTATGGAAAAGCTGGCTTTCGCCTTGATAATATCAGCAAGAAAACTCCAACCTTATTTTCAGGCTCATACGATTATCGTGCTTACTAATCAACCTTTGAGGCAGGTCCTTAGTAAATCGAAACTTTCAGGGTGGATGTTGAAGTGGGCAGTGGAGCTTACCGCCTTCGATATCGAGTATAGGCCGCGACCGGCTATCAAGGCACAGTCGCTAGCAGATTTTATCGCCGAAGGGATAGGGGCTCCCAAAGGTGCGAAAGAGGATCAAAGACCATGGATGGTGGCAGTAGATGGAAGCTCAACCTCAGGTGGTGGAGGAGTAGGAATAATGATAAAGGGTCTCGAAGGACAGATATGGCCTTATGCTCTACGTTTTGAATTCTGAGTATCTAACAACGAAGCAGAATATGAGGCCTTGTTGGCTAGCTTGAAATTGGCTGAACAGTTGGGAGCACAAAAGGTCGAGGTGAGTTTAGATTCTAATTTAGTGGTGCAACAGGTGAATGGAGAGTATGAAGCTCGAGAAAATCACATGGCCCGATACTTGACCATGGTCAGAGAACTGATGGCGCGTTTCCAACACGTGAGGGTGGAGTATGTCCCTCGGGCTATGAATATGAAAGCGGACCTGTTGTCCCGAATCGCTTCTTCCTCTTTCCCTACGAGCTCTTGGGAAATTCGGATCGAGTCTCTTTCACATAAGCGTATCGAAGAAGTCGGTGATCAGTTATGTGTAGAGGACGAGCCCAGCTGGATGGATCCTTTGCTGTTGTACTTGAGAGAGGAAAAACTCCCCGAAGGTGATTCGGAGGCTCGGGAGGTCAAGCAAAAGGCCTGAAGTTTCGTGCTAGTTAGGGGGAAGCTGTACAGAAGGTTTTTTTCACAACCATTGCTCAAGTGTATCTGACCCCGCGAAGCAGATTATATCTTACGAGAGATCCATGAAGGTATATGTGGAAGCCATATCGGAGCCTGGGCTCATAGTCAAAAGGCTTTACGGTAGGGGTATTATTGGCCAATGATGGTACAAGATTCGGAGCAACTAGTCAGGACTTGCGACCGATGCCAGAGAACGTCTAACTTGGTCCATGTGCCAGCGGTCGCGCTAGCTTATCTGGCTATGCCTTGCCCCTTCGCTCAATGGGGTATTGACATCATAGGACCTCTTCCCCCAACGGCTGGTTAAGTTAAGTATATCATGGCCGCTATCGATTATTTCACAAAATGGGTCGAAGTGGAGGTAGTGGCCTCTATTACAGCTCGGGGAGTGAAACAATTTCTATGGAAGAGTGTGGTCTTTCGCTTCGAAATTCCTCGGGTACTAGTCTTCGAAAACGACACTCAATTTTCTGATCGATCTATTCAAGAATGGTGCCAGGAGTTGGGAATTAGACAGCAGTTTACCTCGGTAGCTCATCCTTAGGCTAATGGCCAAATTGAGCTCGCTAACAGGACTTTGTTGTGCGGTCTAAAAGCGAGGGTGGACAAGGCGAATGGTAGCTGGGTGGAAGAGTTACCGAACATCCTGTGGTCTTACCGAACCACGGTAAAGGCCTCCACGGGGGAAACTCCTTTCAGCTTATGTTACAGCTCGAAGGCGTTAATCCCAGTTGAAATCGGAGTACCTATGCTAAGAGTGGAGCTTTTCAACCCTGAAGCCAATAAACAAAATTTGAGGGACAACCTGGACCTCCTTGATGAATTCCGTGATCAAGTGAAGATTCGACAAGCTGTTTACAACCAACGCATAGACAGATACTACAATCGAAGAGTGAAGGCGCGAAATTTTCTACCAGGAGATTTGGTATTAAGGCGAGCAGATGTTCGGGGAGCCTGAGAAGCAAATAAGTTAACACCAAATTGGGAAGGTCCTTACAAAGTGACAGAAGTTCTCAGTCCTGGTGCCTACAAACTACAGACCCTCGAGGGTATACCAGTGAAAAATGCGTGGAACGTGCAAAACTTGAGAAAGTTCTATCAGTGATGATTCTTTATTATTTTCACATGATCTATTAGTAATAATTCTTTATTACATATCTTGTCGGTGGTATTTTCTTTGTTGCTTTCATATGCTATTCAGGAATAAATTTATTCTTCCCCCTATGCGTAAGAACTCGTCGTTTCTAAAGACTCCTTAGCAAAAACAAAGGATTGGATACGATCCTCGGGGGACTCAAACCCCCGATCGAAACAAAGGATCAGATGTGATCCTCGGGGAGTCTGAACCCCCGGTCGAAACAAAGGATCAGATGTGATCCTCGGGGGGCCCGAACCCCCGATCGAAACAAAGGATCAGATGTGATCCTCGGGGAGCTCGAACTCTCAACAAAAACAAAGGATCAGATATGATCCTCGAAAGACCCAAACCTTCAACAAAAATAAAAGGATTAGATGTGTTCTCCCCCCCCAAAGCTAAACCCCTCGAAGAAGATATGGGGATCAGACGTGATCCTTGGGGGGCCGGGACCCTTTCGACAAAACAAAGTGCGCGATCAAGTTATGCGATGAACAAAATAAACAAGTTTGGCAAGAACGAAGGATCAAGCCTGATCCCTGATGGTCTTTTCTTTATCTTAACAAAATGCAGAGAAGACGACAAAAAGATAGTAGCAAAAGAAAATTGTGTGAAAAATCTAAAAATTTTATTATTACAACAACAGGTTTACAAAGATATCTACTCTAAAGAAGACAAGGCGGCAACAATATCGAAGGGGATGGAGTCTACATCCAGATTGGGGAAGCGCTCCTTGGTGAGCTTCTTCATATGTTCGAACCTGCCTCGAAGGCCTCCTTCCAGCTCCGCGGCATAAGCTTCGGAGCTTTGAAAATCCTCACGACCATTTTGAAAAGCCATTTGGGCATCCTTGAGGGCGGATTGAAGTTGGGCATGGGCAGTGCGAAGGTCTTCCTTGCACTGGGAATAAGAGTCCAGCGCCTCGACCTGTCCCTTTTTGGCCTCCTTCAGCTCTAAAGTAAGTCTTTTGATGTCCCCTTGAAGCTGATTATTGACACCCTTCACGGCGTCCAGTTCCTCCCCGAGCCGGGAGTTGGCCTGATTAGCCTCGAGCATGTTTTTCTAGACTAACTCCAGATCCTTGCGCCCTTAAGCTTTGGCCTCATTGGCGAGCCTAGTATCTTCTTGCGTCAACTCAACAGACTTGGTCAAAATGTAAACGCGGTGTTCGAGACCCGACAGCTGGGAGGAGAGGGACTCAAGCCCCTGGAGCCTTTCGACCTCGGACTCCAGGGAGATGATCTGGGCACGCAGTGCAGATTCTCACCGAGATACTGAATCTTGGAACCTTGAAAGGTTCTGAGGACGTGGAAACAGAATATGGGTTAAGACTAACTCACATAAAAGAAGTTCAAAAGAAGAAAGAATATGATCATACCTTTAGAATCTTGGCATAGTAGTCGGGCTCATTTGGGGTTCGCAGGACGCTGGGCAGGGTCAGAGGGGTTGAGGGGGCATTGGTGGCTTCAGAAGCCGAAGGCTCGAAGGAAGTGGCAGCCAAGGAGGTGGTCTCAGTCCTGCGGCGCTTCGTCTGGCGGGCTAATATTTCCTTCGTGGACAACACAGAAGCCTCTTCCAAAGAAGGCTTCCCCGTCAATTCTGAGCGCCCCGCTAGTGCTAATGGCGTTAATATTCATTTAAAAACAGAGCTGATAGGAATGCTGGGAGATGTGGCAGTGGGCTCCGTACCTTCCAAAGCTTGTTTTTCCTGTGCCTCCGTGCGAGCCACAGCAAGCACTTGCGTGATAGTTGCTGAATCATCTTCAGAGGGGATCGGCGTGGGGGTAAGCACGGCGGTGGATCTCTGCTGTGCATTTGGGGGGTCTCTGGTTTTAGAAACGAGGGGCTCTGAAGACGGGTCCCTCGAACCCCCAGTAGTGTCACCCTTGGAGCCTCATGGAAAGTCCGAGGATCTCCCTCCACCGTTCTTCGTGATCTAGAGGGTGTTGAGGGTTTCTTATTCTTCCTACTCTTCGAAGCTCGTTCGAGAGGTGCAGCCCTTTCCGACATCCTTTGGTGGCTAGAAGGAGCCGAGGGACCCTTACTTCGGGGGAAGTCCAAGATCATTCCCCCAGTGATAGGAGAATATGATATCTCCTAGAGCTCTTCAACTGAGAAGGACATAACAATAAAAATCAAATATACAAAAAGGAAGAAAGGGAAGTAAAGAAGAAGGGGAAGGAAGAAGAGCTCACAGTTTTCGCCGTCTAAGCCCGCCTTGGTAAGGCTGGGGTTGGAGAGCCATCCCTCTTCCTAGTTCTGGCTGTTCTTCATAAGACGGCTGGCAGAATCTTCGATGGCCTCGACGCTCGGACACTTGTGCTTAGTATCTACAGTTCACTCATTGTAGATGGACCAGATTTCTTGGGAAGAGTTGGATGACCTAGGGCGGACGAAGACGAAGCCCTCTTTCCAATCATCAGAATCTTTCAACCCACCAGATTACATGAGTGTCAAAGCGGAAAGCTCAAGTTCGAGGCGCTCCTTGCAGGCGAGGAGACGGCCATCTTTTACGATTCGAGGGGAGATGGAGATCCAACCTCTGGGTCGCGATTGGTGGTGAAGAAGTAGTCGAAGAGGTCCCCGGATGGCTCAATCTTGCCGTTATGGAAAATGAGAAGGAATCCCATCAGATATCGCCATCCGAAGGGGGACAGCTGGGTAGGAGTGATGGTAAGATGCTGAAGTAAGGACATCACTCTTCTTCAGGGAGGAAGCCGAAAGCCCCTATCGAAAGCACACTCGTAAACGCAGAGGCGGTCAGCGATGGGATGGCACGCTCGCAAGTGGCTATTGAACTCCACTTCCCACTCTTCAGGGATGTTGTACTTCTCTCTGAACTGCTGGCACTCCGTCTTGCTCATTCATTGTCATGGAATAGAGGTGGCAGGGTGTTTTTCCCATTCAATAAGCTCCGCGCCGGTGGAGTTGAACTTCCCGGAACTAATTATCGCCATAGCAGAAGGTAGTAGAAGGAGACGCAAAAAAAGGGAAAACGCTTACCGGCACAAGAAGAGCAAAAGCTGAAGAAAAGTCGAGTGGGAAAAGAAGAAAAGGGGTGGAGAGTTCCTATTTAAACTGTAGGGATAAGAGACCAAAGGGCGAGCAATAAATGGGTATTAATTACCTTGGGTTGGCGTGGCTCGAAAGACGAAAAGGCTTTGGACAACACATGGGGAAGGGATATCGCCGTTGAAACCAATCGATTCCCATGCCCTCCAGACACATGCAAAAAATGGAAAAGACACGGCTAACTCTCTGGACCTTATAGATATCAGTCGACAAGAAGTTAAGAGGAGGAGCCTCGAGAGCCTTACCACTCCTTGAGTCCTTCAAACCGAAGAGCTCAAGAAGTGGGGGGGGACAAGTGATGAGAAGAATGCCTTCGGTCCTATAATTACGCCAATACCCCGGACAGATATCCAGGGGCGGCCAAGACATATGTTTCTTAATAGGGAGTTTCGCCTGCGATCATCTCACTTAAGTCTAGAAGACACGTGGCAGATAAGCATCACCACACCAATCGGATAGGCACTCAGTAAGGAAATCTCCGAGATTATAGGAACAGACTAACTCGCCGAAGGTTACGGAGGCAGCAGCTATCCCGAACCCTTCGAAGACAGACGCTATTATGAAATCCTTATTAGGAAGGCTCCGAGAAGAGCGGAGGGGAGATCTCAAAGATCTTTCCATGATCCCTATCCCGAGAAAAGGTTAAAAGGAAAAGGCGAGGTAAGGATTAGGGGTCTTCTTTTGCTTTTTCTGAGATACAACTTAAAGTAACTAGGCTGTTTTTGTCCGGAAAATATATCTGACTTAATCGTCGGAGATCAACCGGGGGAGCCAGTCCTCGTCTCCATTGCAGGTGCACCCGAAGAGGCAGAAAAGGAGCGTACGACTACCACTTCAGAAGATCATCATCAATAGTGATAAAGAGTTGTGCCTCTGCTAACAGTTATTCCTTTTGGCACAGTGGTAAGTGTTTAGTTGTAACACCTCGCCTTACACGGGCGCATCACTATAAGGGAATTCTTGAGAATTTTTTTTTTCCAAGTTCATCACGCGCGATGATTTCAAGAACAATCTTCATATGCAGATAAAAATCCCGAGAACCCCAGTCTTGCCCGTTTAACTAACAATATCACAAATCTTAAAGACTAAACGAGACATATTATAACGCAATGGATACATTAACATCAAAATATCGTAGCCTACCACGAGTTTCATACAAGGTGTTTCTACACCGAAATACGTATTACAAACTACTAAATGATAACATCATTATCTTACAACCATTCACACATATACTAAGGTAAATACTATCACCTCAAAATGGTACAACGACTATCATTCTAAACACCATTGGCCCTCGACTGGCCACGTCCTCGCCTTCGCAATAGTTCCTGGCTGGAACGTTGAATGTTCCAAGGGTATAACCCAGATTAGAAGATAAAACATCTAAGTGATGGCATGAAATAGTTTACTGAATGCATGAAAGACATACGAGCAAGGCATATACAAACAACAATGACATGTAACACATCTAACTTGAGAAATCTCCCTGACATGCTCAACCTCTTGTGGAAAATCCATTCCACACATCGTTGGGGTTGACCTTACCGTGACATACTTAATCCTCAAGTGCCCTACCGTGTCACTCGTTCACTTGGATTAACCTTGCCCTATTCTCAAGAAGACCCCATCCCATTCCCCAAGGACATAACACCGACACGAAAACCAATGCCCCGATGATATGAAAATCACACGCCATGCACCGACTCTTTTATAAGTAAAACAGTTGATGCAATATACCACATGTTCAATATGCATACGATGCCATAAATACATAAGTAAAAATGCATATGCATAATATCCTGAGTTCTGGAGGGTATGACCACTCACTTGTATTGGTTCAACCACATGCAACCTAAACTCGGGAGGGTAAAACCGCTCACCTGAACCCACTAAACACACCCCAACACACTTTCAAAACAAGAGTAAAACTAGAGTCAAACCATTCACCTCAAATGTGTTCAGATTGCCTCGATTCTCGTACACGACCTCGTTTTGTGTGCCAAATCACAAACACTCATATTTATACTCCACCTCGAGCCACGATACTCCCTAAACACCATATTTAATTAAGGAAACATCAAAATCCATTTTCCTCAATTTTTCATAATTTTCTCTATTTTTCTCTCAATTTTCACCTCGATAATTCTAAAATAATTATCTCCTCAAATATTTTTCTCAATTTTTAACACAATAATTCTTAAAATAAATATAGAAAAATACTGGAAGAAAAATTATCGAAATGCCCCTCCTCACGCACCCTCACGTGCTTAGCGCGTGGGTGTGAGTGGTGTATGGCGCGTGCAGCAACGCACCACCTCTATCCTCAGCTTTTCGACTGCCGATGAATGCTCCGATAGAAGATCTGTAATACCCCAAAATTTAATATAAAGGTTGGATGATGCAATAAAGTATTTTGATGAAAGTTTTGGGTTTAAGTGTAAGTGGAAATGGTTTTAAGGACTCAAATGCAAATATCAAAGGATAACTTCTCCAATAATAAGAATAATGGTAATGATAAATGCTTATTTAAGAAGCTTTGAGTTGGAGAAATTGGATTGGAGGGTTAACTTAAAAGTCTTAAAGCATTAATTACTTACACCCTAAATTCAAAGTAAGAAAGATTTGGAAGAATTCTATTGGTTCTCTAAAAGATGAAGATAAGAAGGGTTGATTTGAAATCCACGTAAAGAGCAAATGGAGGAATGAGATTGGAAGAAAGGAGAAGCTTGAATAGGAAGATTGGTTGTAATGATTGTTTTACCCTAAAAGTCTTAACTTGGGAGACTTAACTTGGGAGACTTGACTTGAGAGACTTAACTTGTAAGACTTAAATTGGCTTGCAAAAGAAGGAGAAGATAGAGCTTATCTTGGAAGTGTAGTTGGAAGCCTAGGATTGGAGGAAGTGGAGGCTTGCATTGGAAGATTGCAAACATTTCAAAGTGTAATTATTACTTGGATGGAAAATAAGTAACTTGGAGGCCAAGTCAAATCTTAAGAATTTGGGCATTTGAAAGCTACATAAAGGGAAGGAGGAAAGGCCACGAGAAGGTAAGGAGAAAGGAAAGAAAGCAAGTGCAAGGAAAAATCAAAGAAAAACCAAAGAAGAAAGGAAAAAGAGACCTGGTTGGAAAGCTGCCAAAACAGAAAGGAAACTGAGAAGTTAAGCTACTTTTCTTTTCGTAGGATCGTAGAGCATGAAAAGAGGAGTCCGTAGGTTCAAACGGAGAGCAAATCGGAGTTAAAATGAGCAAGATATAGTCGTTTTAATTTTGGGTTGCAAAATAAAGAAGGGGGTAGCGCGAGGCTACCTTCCGGGGGCACGTGAGGGCACATCTGGCCTCCGATTGGCCTAAAATTTTTACCGTTATTCTCCTATTTTAATTATCTACAACCCTGTGTATAAATATTTAAGGGTTGATTCACTTAAATCCATGATTTCTGCAGAAACAACCCCTAGTGCTCGAAACCGGGCTGTAAACCGTGCTATCGAAGGGGAAGCGGTCGAGGTGAGTGGTTTCTTTCATTATTTGTGCTTCATATTGATCATTACTTGAACCATTTGTGTTGAATGTGGACATACTCACTTGCTTTCTTTGATTAGCATGTTACTTTACTTGTCTCATCACTTCATGGCATGTGGTTGTTTGTGGCAAGCTAGTGGCCGCTATGAGTGACTCGCGGAGTCACATATGCATGTTTGAGGTGAGCATGGCATGTGCGGGGCTGATTGAAACACCCTGGTATGGCTTCTACAAAGGGGGTTTCACTTTGCATACTTGCATTTCATACATGATCTACTTTTTTCTTGAAACCATCTCACTTAGATGCCAATATCTAACTTGGGTTGATGCCCCTGGGACATTCAATGTCCCAGGTATATTAGCATGCCAGGTACCCTAGAGACAAGATGGAGAAAAGGCTACGAGGAAGCCGATGTTTAGTTTAACTCCATGTTGTTTATGTGCTATGGATCTTATGTAGCCTTTGGATGTATTTGAGACTTGTGTATCGCAATTGTATAAACAGGGGTTATGTAAGGCTTCGATGATAAGGGTTTACTCGCTAGTTTGGGTGTGTGTTGCAGTTGTAACTTCAAGTAGTGAGTTGCATCTTTTGCATTTATTGCAAGTTGTATGCATTTCTTGTACATATGAAGGAGTCTAGTGGAAACCTGCTTCATTTAGCTTTGATTAAGCTTGCAGGTTCGATCCAATGCTTCCGTTGGTAAGGGTTTCCATAACGCCCAGGGTGATGTTAGCTTATATTTGATATCATTGTGTATTTGGAAAAGTGGGGTGTTACAGTTGGTATCAGAGCTAGAATTTGTGATTTTGATTTAAGATTTGAGTTGACTAACCTTGAGGATGTTTTGATCTACGGCAGGAGTGGATTTGAAACCAAAGAGAAATGATTTTGTGAGACTAAGGAACGTATGTGTAAGATGGGTTGAATTCAGGTTTGGGTTTAATATTGAGTATGGTCTTGATATAGATTGATATGTCCGATATTGTGGGTACTTTGGCCAGAGGGCATGATGAGGCTCGTAGATGAACCCGAAGAATGATTGTTATTTCTATTTTTATAAGATTGAGGATTATGTGTATGTACACATATGAAAATGGTCTATGTATAATTGAAACGGATAGTATATGATGATTATGAAGTTGACAAATGTTACTAACCGTTGAGGAGCCTTGATGGCAGGATAGGTTATGTGTTACTAGAGGATATTCTTGGTAATCACAATAGTGGTATGTGGTATCTTGAGGTATGCTTGGTGTTATGTTGGTTTTACTAATCTTGAGTTTTGATGATAAGATAGGTTGCACGTTGATCGAGGTAACTTGGTGAGTGAGTAAGTTGGAATGAAATGCAAGTAAGTATCCTATTTTATCTGATGGTCTAATTATTTTATGCTTTGGGAGATTTGTTAATATTGGTCCATAGGACCCTGTGCCAATTTGAAGATTTAATGGGTGTGATGGGTTGTTGCTTTATGTCTATGTGTATATATGGGATAAGCAACAACAGGAGATATGATAGTTACTGAGTAATACTAACCTTTGGGATTCCTTAGTAATAGGTTGAGTTACATGGCTTACCTTTGAGGGTCTTGGAAGATGAAACAGTGGTATGAAACGTTATGGTATATACTTGATGTTATTAATCTTTGAACTTTGATGACAGGGGAGGTCATGGAACCATTTGAGAGGCATAGACGGTCGTTGGCAGAATCTAACGAGTATGTAAGTTGGGGGTGTGATACAGGTAAGTACTCTAATTGTGTGGTGGACTAAACCCCCTTTTGCTATCATCTTAGGTGACTCATTGGATTTTAGGAAAAATTTGGATAAGGCTTCATGGAATCCTTTTAACCATTTTTTGGAAATATGATGGTTGAGGTTTTCTTAAATGCTAAGTGATTTGAGGATACTAACCTTATTAAGTGATTGGGTCAGACGAAAGATCAAAGATGGATGGTCGTTATATGATCATGATGATTTGATTGAAATGGTACTAGTAAGGGAGACACGTGATAATCTAAAGTCTCGGTACGATCTGTGGAATGGGACATGTGGATAGGTTATGCCTTAGGTAACCGCATGAGACCCAAACCATTTTGAGCTAGCCAGTAATGAGAACCTTGAGGAGATGAGGAATTGGGAGACATTCTCATTTATGGTTTGCTAGAATCTCGTATTAATGATGATGTGTTGTAGGAGTTTGGTAATGAGCATTGGAGAATGCTCTACTATTTCTATTGCTGCGAGGAGTTTTGATAATAAGTATTTGGGGGACCTATTGAGTCTTGGAGATATAGATATATATATATATATATGTGGTTTGTTAGAATCTTGTGTAACGACTATTTTGCAGGAATTTGATAAATCTGGAATCTGGAGGATTCTAGGAATTTTGGAATTCGGAGACCAATGATTATGGACTTGAGGTAAGTCTAGTAATTCTTATATCAATCTTGAGGATATTTAGGTGATGATAACCTAGGATTGACGGTCAAATAGACTCACGAAGAATCTTGGAAATCCTACGATTCTTGGGCTACGATTTACCAGTTGATTGTGGATAGTTGGAGACCATTGAGAAGACTAACTAGACTTTGAGGACGTTTGATTCACGGTTTGTTGGAAATGTTTTGCAGGTGTCTAATGGCTTCAAAACTTTGAGGACTTTAGATAACAAGTGCTCGGGAAATTGTTTGGATTGAGGTACGCACTTGATAAAGTTTTGGTAAGTACCTAGTTCGTGAAAATCCTAATACATAGTGTGGATATGGATATTTGTAATTTGTTGGATTGATGGCAAAAACTTAATGTTCTCAAAAATTTGGGAAAATACACAACCTGAGAACTCAAGGAAGAAACCTTAAGTCAAAGGGTAGTGTCCCTGATGCCAAGATTGATTGTCGATTAAGAATAATAGAGTTGCAAGATGATTATGGGACATGGGAAAGGTTTCAAGGGTAAGTTGTAATAACCTGGATTTTTGGGAATAGTAGGGTGATTAATTTATGGTTTACCAATGATTAGGTGATTATGAATGTTTCTGGAATTATTTTTGAGGTTTGAGTATTGATCATATGAGTTTGAGTATGACTGTTCCAGGTAGGAAGTGCCTGAGGCTTGGGACAAGGCATAACCTGGGAATCTGAGGAAGGAAACTTCAAACCAAAGGGTAACTATCCCAGTTATTTTATTTTGGAAAATCTTGCAAGTTTGGAAACTTGGTTGGGAACCAAACGGAAGGCCAAAGAGAGTTATGCTTGAGGAAATGGGTGACTGCTAGCCTGAGATTGTCCAAAGGGTTTAGGTTGTCCTTTTCGGGAGACCTATGGTGGACATTATGAATTTTGATAATGCCATTTGAGTTGGTTAATGCTTATGGGTTTGAAAGTAAGTCAATGAGGGTACCAAGAGTCATGACTACTGCATTGTGTGCTAAGTGGGCTCGGGAATTTGGAGGTTTGGAAAAGGGGTGGTGGAACTGTGATTGCATACATGGGTCAAGGTAGGTCATAACCATGGGTGGAATGCTTCCCAGTGTAGGCATGTGTGTGGTATGGGCTTGCTTAGGAAAGTGTGTTTCCCAGGATAACAAGCATGGGGATATGTGTGTTCCCTGGATTTGGCCTTGGGAAGGGAGATTCATTTTGGTTACTGACTTGACCTTCGGTTTAGTGTGCGAATTATTATACACCCTAGCTATTGTGAGCAATTGGCTCTAATTTGATTATTTCGAATCTGGCCCTAGCACAGATGTTGATGTACTAGTGGGAATTCTTTGGCAGTGCTATCTATATGAAAGGTTCGAGGTCTTCATGATTGCTTGAGGAGCCTGTTCTTTCAGAGGGATTCGAATGCAAGGTAACGACAGTGGATAGAGTTTTTGAAGGGTTATGGTTGTGTGATCCAGTACCATCTCAGGAAAATTAACGTGGTGGCTAATGGACCTGCTTTAATAGCCTGTTTTAGGTGAACGTGGTGGCTAATGCAGGAATGAGCCTGTTCTATTGACTTGAGAGTGGGGACTGGTGGAGGCTTTTTAGCCTGTGGCATTGAATGTGATTCTTGATGGAACATTTATTTACGTCGCTAGCCTGGCGATTCACTCTCATCTGGTGAACGGGTCTGGCAAGCTATTCTAGAAGACTCGAAGGATGGTCATGAGTTGACAATTGAAATGGGTCAAACCCTGGTATTCGACTTTTGGGGAGAATGTTATGAATTTTTATTCGAATTTTGTGCCTTAGGCCAAGAGTTAAGGCAAACCATATTGATTGGGGCATGGCAAGAAAGTGTTCGGGAGACACCATGATTTTGAGCAATTTGCTTCGGGAAATAGATTCTGAGGGAGCTATGAACAAAAATTTCAGGGACGAAATTCATTTTAAGGGGGGGGGGGAAGATGTAATACCCCAAAATTTAATATAAAGGTTGGATGATGCAATAAAGTATTTTGATGAAAGTTTTGGGTTTAAGTGTAAATGGAAATGGTTTTAAGGACTCAAATGCAAATATCAAAGGATAACTTCTCCAACAATAAGAATAATGGTAATGATAAATGCTTATTTAAGAAGCTTTGAGTTGGAGAAATTGGATTGGAGGGTTAACCTAAAAGTCTTAAAGCATTAATTACTTACACCCTAAATTCAAAGTAAGAAAGATTTGGAAGAATTCTATTGGTTCTCTAAAAGATGAAGATAAGAAGGGTTGCTTTGCAAGCCACGTAAAGGGCAAATGGAGGAATGAGATTGGAAGAAAGGAGAAGCTTGAATAGGAAGATTGGTTGTAATGATTATTTTACCCTAAAAGTCTTAACTTGGGAGACTTGACTTGAGAGACTTAACTTGTAAGACTTGAATTGGCTTGCAAAAGAAGGAGAAGATAGAGCTTATCTTGGAAGTGTAGTTGGAAGCCTAGGATTGGAGGAAGTGGAGGCTTGCATTGGAAGATTACAAACATTTCAAAGTGTAATTATTACTTGGGTGGAAAATAAGTAACTTGGAGGCCAAGTCAAATCTTAAGAATTTGGGCATTTGAAAGCTACATAAAGGGAAGGAGGAAAGGCCACGAGAAGGTAAGGAGAAAGGAAAGAAAGCAAGTGCAAGGAAAAATTAAAGAAAAACCAAAGAAGAAAGGAAAAAGAGACCTGGTTGGAAAGCTTCCAAAACAGAAAGGAAACTGAGAAGTTAAGCTACTTTTCTTTTCGTAGGATCGTAGAGCATGAAAAGAGGAGTCCGTAGGTTCAAACGGAGAGCAAATAGGAGTTAAAATGGGCAAGATATAGCCATTTTAATTTTGGGTTGCAAAATAAAGAAAGGGGTAGCGCGTGGCCACTTTCTGGGGGCACGTGAGGGTGCATCTGACCTCCGATTGGCCTGAAATTTTCATCGTTGTTCTCCTATTTTAATTACCTACAACCTTGTGTAGAAATATTTAAGGGTTGATTCACTTAAATCCATGATTTCTGCAGAAACAACCCCTAGTGCTCGAAACTGGGCTGTAAACCGTGCTATCAAAGGGGAAGCGGTCGAGGTGAGTGGTTTCTTTCATTATTTGTGCTTCATATTGATCATTACTTGAACCATTTGTGTTGAATGTGGACATACTCACTTGCTTTCTTTGATTAGCGTGTTACTTTACTTGTCTCATCACTTCATGGCATGTGGTTGTTTGTGGCAAGCTAGTGGCCGCTATGAGTGACTCGCGGAGTCACATATGCGTGTTTGAGGTGAGCATGGCATGCGCGAGGGTGATTGCAACACCCTGGTATGGCTTCTACAAAGGGGGTTTCACTTTGTATACTTGCATTTCATACATGATCTACTTTTTTCTTGAAACCATCTCACTTAGATGCCAATATCTAACTTGGGTTGATGCCCCTGGGACATTCAATGTCCTAGGTATATTAGCATGCCAGGTACCCCAGAGACAAGAAGGAGAAAAGGCTATGAGGAAGCCGATGTTTAGTTTAACTCCATGTTGTTTATGTGCTATGGATCTTATGTAGCCTTTGGATGTATTTGAGACTTGTGTATCGCAATTATATAAACAGGGGTTATGTAAGGCTTTGATGATAAGGGTTTACTCGCTAGTTTGGGTGTGTGTTGCAGTTGTAACTTCAAGTAGTGAGTTGCATCTTTTGCATTTATTGCAAGTTGTATGCATTTCTTGTACATATGAAGGAGTCTAGTGGAAACCCGCTTCATTTAGCTTTGATTAAGCTTGCAGGTTCGATCCAATGCTTCCGTTGGTAAGGGTTTCCATAACGCCCAGGGTGATGTTAGCTTATATTTGATATCATTGTGTATTTGGAAAAGTGGGGTGTTACAAGATCTAAGGGTACCCATTCAAGCCCTCGTCTAGTCGATCACTTGGGCACTGGTTTCCGGCCGAAAGGCCACCAGAAAACCCTCCAAATCGGCAGTTGTAGGTTCAGCCTTGGTGTTCGCCTCACATCTCCGGCGAAGCTCGAAATAGCTTCAAATGTTCACCAAATGCTCTCAAAATCTCCAGAAATGCTCCCCTCAACTCAAAGAACAAAATCCCTCTAACCCCATTGCTCGATTCAAGCTAAAACTAGTCCAATTTCCTTCGATTTTTGTTTGAAACCCTCGACCTTCAACCCCTTTTATACCCGTTTTCTCAGTCGAAAATCACCAAATCTTGGTTGTTCTTATCTCTTAAACACCAGATCTAGCCGTTAATGCGCTCGAGTAGCCCTAAATCATGAGGAAGGACCTTTGAAAATCTCGGCCAGATTTTTTGGTTACTTCCGCCATAAAATCCGATCACATCGTCGACGCTCTAGGCCAATGGCCACCACCCTTTGATCCATCATGACCTGGAGGCTATTCTGGAGCCTCTAGGCTGTCTTCCCGACAGCCAGAGGTGGTTGGCCGGCAGCCATGTGCGGCCGGTTGATTTCACACCTTGAAGTTTCTATTTTTACACTTTAACCCCTCAATTATTTTCCAACTTCATTTCTCCCTATCCATGATACCCCTAGACTTTTCGTTAATTCCTCTACTGCCCTCAAGTTCCAACTTATTCATTTTCCGCAAGAATTTTTGAAAAACTCCTCGATTCAATCTCCCTCGGGCAGTTTACAAAATCTGTACTTTTGCCTGGTTGATCGTTATGACCTTAAATCCATTCCTTTCAACACAAAATCGCACAAGGGTTATTTCATATACAAAATCTAAGTCCTCAAGATGCTCTGTTGACTTTCTAGATGTTCCCTATGTCAATTCAATTTTCTCAGCCCGGTTGACAGCCGTACCGAAAACTGTTCCCGATTTAATTTCTTTTATCACCTAAGATCATAACTCGTATTATTCTTTGATACCATTACATTTTCCTTAATCATCTAGGGTCTAGGGTACTCCCTCCAACCGTTTCGGTAGCTTAAGACTGCGATAGTGTACCCTAAAGCCTCATTTTTTTAAAAATTCCATTTATACCATTCATTAATTTCCATTTATAGCCTCAAGAAATTCCTGGGTATTACATTAGTCCTAAAGGTTCCTGGTGGGGTCCAAAAAATATCAGTTAGATCCATTCTCTACATGTAATGAATCATTTATTTATGAATTAATGTAAATTTATGTGTAAGGAATTAATTAGAAAAAAATTAAAATTAATGTATTTTTGATCAGAGGAGTTATAACAATTATTCAAAAATATTGGGGTTTAAGTGTAATTTCAAAAATTAGTGGCGGAATCATGTTAAATATAATTTAAGCTCAATATTAATTTAGGGATGTGTTAAACCGGAGAGGACACATGCAAGAGAAGGCTAGGGGCCATTGCGGGTTCGAGGCTGCACACGGCTGAGGGAAAAATTAAACATTTTTCCAACAAAAAAGGCCCTAAAACGACATCATTTTGGGGCCAAGTCCATGCGCGCGGCCATGCACAACCATGTTATGCCACGCAGCGACTTGCATGCCTTGCTACATACCACACAGATATTTGCCACGACCACCTGTCATTTTTGCCTAACCACATGTCCCACCTGCTTTTTTTCCACTAGAATGTGTTGCTTCTTGCTGCCATGATGCTCTTAGGATATTCTTTCCTTTTAGCCTATAAATAGGTAGTAAGTGTTTGAGGAAATGGGAGAATTTTGGAAAGAAATTAGGGGAAATTTTGGTGGTGTGGGCTTGAGTTGTGACGTTAGCGACCTTGGTACATTGCAAGGGTTAAGGAAAAATGTCTAAGGCAAGTTTTCTTCCTACTTTTGCAAGTTCATGCTTCATAACTTTATATTTTGCAAGATATTTCCCTTTTCTAATAAATTAGTTCATGTTTCTTCTATCTTGTAAGCTTTTAAATAGTCTATTGCCCTTGCTTCTACCATGCCTTAATTTCTTAAGTTTGGGATAAGCAAACCCTTGAATATGGAAAGATTGATGTGCAACTGGTTCGTGTGGTTATTTTTGTAACTTTTTCATGGCTCTCATTTATAGCTATTAAATCTCAAATAGGGTTTTGTATCGCCCTATTTTTTGGGAATGATGTTTTATTGAGGACATGTAAGGGTTTGATGTTGTCTTGCATGGGTTCTGTTCTCTCATGTATGTTATCTCGAGTCATCGTATGTTAGCTATATATAATAAGTTATTATAATATGCATGGTTGTGATGATGCATAGTGTAACACCCCATCCTCTTCAGGGCATTTATAATATGCTAGGATATTTTTTTTTTTTTTGCATCACTAAATCCTCAACATACCCATAATAGAATAACATTCTCAAAATGAAGCTAAGGAACAGTAAACTTAATCATAAATGGAAGCAGAATCAGAACCTAATAATCTCGCAACTGAATACATAAATACATTCATACATATTACTCATCCAACATATCATTATAATAGTAGTTATAAACTAAATACAAAACCATCTGAGTGACTGGTTCTAGCCTTGGCATAGGACCCATAACATCTACCATGCTCATGCCTCGATCACCCATTTGCCCTTTCGGCCGCTCGTCTCACTTGGAATGTGGAATATTTCAGGGACATAATCCAACATTAGAAGATGAATCTTCTAAGAGATGGTTAAGATAACATGAATGAATGATGCATGGACATATATAAGCAAATACCCTAGTGTAACTTCCCTGTCTACCCAACCCGGTATGAAACCCCAGGCAGTAGTCTTAACTTGCACACAAGGCAACGGGGTACCCCAAACGTTGTTCCAATAGTACCCTTGGAGAATTACAGTTACACTATCAGGGTAACATCCCAATCCCATGCACAAGTATTAATATGTCAATAACATCATACCATGTGAAAATCACGATTATCAATGCAATAGTACATGAATAAATATGACAAGGATGATCATAAATCTTGTGAGTATCATGCATAATATAAGTAATCACATCACGTATAAGCTTTTTAGAGTAAAACCACTCATCTTCCAAAAAAGATTCAGATCACTTTGAAAAGCGTGTACTACCTTAATTTGCGTGCCAAACCTCAAAAGTCTCACAAACACTCAAAGTTTGAGCCACAAAGCACCCTATCCATCACATTTATTTAAATAAATATCATCCTTATTTTTCCATAATTTTTTCATTTTTTTTTATTTTCTTCCTATTTTTCTCTCCCAAAAATCCAAAATAATACCTACTTAGACATTTCTCCAAATATTTTTGTACCATAATTTCTAAAATAATTTTCTAAGAATATTAAAAAAAATTCCAGAAAATACCTCAGAGCCATGCGCCCTCACAGACCTAGCACGTGTGCTGCGAGTGAGGACTGGCGTGTGCACCTCACACGCTGTCGTCCCATCTAGCTCCGACACACTAGCAATGATAGTTTTTACTCCTGGCTTGCTCTACTCCTTCATTCAATCAAGATGGTAGGCTTGGATGTTTGAAAAGATGGCTGAAAATGGTCCAACCGACCGATCAAAGTCTCAGCCAACTCGTCCGCCTAGGTTTCCGACGAAGTCTCGGATCTCACTCAAACTTACTCCTTTGCTAATAAAACTTTTCTAGAAACGCTCTACCACCCTCAAGGATCAAAAGCCCCTTATCCCTTTCCTTCGATGAGGGAAATTTGAGTTTTAATTTGTGAAAACCCTTGGCCCCTTCGCCCGTTATTTATAGCTAAAATCGAGCCCTAAAATGTCCAATGATGTCTAATCCTTGGTCATTAATGGCCTTAACCCCCTTAGACTGACCTAAAGCCATGATTAAAGCTTTGAAAATGACCCTCTAAAGCCTCAATTTTTTGGCCAAGACAAGACCAAATTTTCTTGAACAAATCGACGAGGACGTGGCCGATTCTCGGCCTAAGGACAGCTCCAAAAGCAACCTACCCCAGCCTTGACCCTTTGGAGCCCCTCCTCGAACCCCTCATTGGATGAAATCCACAATGGGAGAGGCAACCAGCAGCTGGAAATGTTCACACTACCAGTGTTTTTTGAAATTCCACTTTTGGCCCTCTAACTTTTGAAATTTCATTTCTACCCTTTCCAAATAGCCCCTGAACTTTCCATAAATTCCCTTGAGACCCTCAAGTTCTAAAATTTCCATTTACACCTCGAATATTTTGAAATTAAGTCATTTCGACATTTCTTAGGCAATTTTAAGAAATTACACTTTGGCTCAAATAATCGATTTGATTGTAAATCCTTCGTAAACCACTTAAGAGTTGTTCCTTATGAAAAATTTGACTCATTTAAGGGTTTTGTTGACTTTTCGAAAGTCCCTTACGATAAATCACTTTTTTAGCCTAAACTGAAGTTACATTGAAAATTGTCTCTAACCCGATTTCTTTTGAATCTAAAAATCATGCCTCAAGACGTTTGTTAGGGACATACCTATTTCCTTAGGTATCTAAGCTCCTGGGCATTCTCTCCGTTTGATTCAGTCACTTTCTCGGGCCATTCTAATATCGATTTCCATGAAATCTCGCATTTCTTTCCAAATCCTTATTTCTAAAGTAACCCAAAGTTTTTGGATATTACACATAGAGCATGCACATGAAAAGGGTTTTCAAATGTTTAAAGGCTTCATGATGCGCGTAGTGGACGGGTTCCACTGAATATATTTGTAGAGAAAGCTTCGGCTCAGAGACTGACTTCGGTCCCATGATTATGGCTTTAAAAGATTACATATGAGCATGAATGCATGTCTTATCTTGTTATCATGCAGAGTGATGTAAAGAGGTGTGGCATGAGTTCCATAAATGTTAATTATAATCCTTATTATTTCTCGTTATCCATGATTCTCATGCTCACTTTCTTTCAATTATACTTGCTAGGCTTTGTGGCTCATATTTGTTTACATCATTCCAACTCAACTAAAGTTGGAGCCGTGGGGTAGAGGTGTGTATAGAGCCATCACCACTGAAAGGTCATTAGGGGGTGTTTTTGAGATGTGTAATACCAAGTTACATTTTGTTTATGTTCTAGGTTGTACCCCTGAGGGGATATGGTGGGTGTGTTGACCCTAATATGGATATGTTTGTGAGTGATGATGTATGAGCGTGGCTTTCGTTATTAATAGCTAGGAATATGCGTGATGCTTCTAATTGGGTTTTACGTATATGCCATCTTTTCTGATTGTCCCTTCTCGGATTCCTTGAATATCGGGTCTCCGGTAATGGGGACACTATAATTATTAGAGCTTATCCAAGCAAGAAATTGAGAGAAATTAGGGGTATTGCACTATAAGCAAAAGGAAAACCCAGAGTTATTTGTCTTCATCTTCTTCATTCCTTTCTTTGTAATGGTTTAAAAGTATTCTCACCTATATTGTATTCTCATATATATATATATATATCCTTGAAAGGTGTGATTGTATTGTATTAGTCTCCAGATTACTTTTATTCTCCATTTGTTTGTTGTAAGGGTTAGTGCTTGAGCCCTAAAAAAAGCCATTTGTGGTTATAGATGAGCCAAATAAAAGCTACTATGTAATATAGGATAATGCTCACCTTTTTTAATTAAACACTTGATAGTTAGTGTTCAAATCCTTTATAGGAAGTCAAGGTAGTAGACGTGTGCAGTTGGCGCCGAACCACTACAAAATCCATATGTACTTTCTTTTTTTGCTCTTTTGCATTTCATTTTGTAATTTATTGTTTTATACTTAAATTTTTTGGGTGAGCTTAATTCACCTCTCTCTTAAGTTAACACTCTTTTCACCTCATGTAAATCAACATTCAAAAATGCATATTTTACATCCATTTGAAAGAGATTCCAACAACAAGTAACAACAATAGCAATAAGAATGCAAATAGAGGTAAGTCAAGCAATTGGGGTAAAAGTCTCTTTATAATCGAGGCCATACTCTGGAATAAACCTTTTGGCAACCAAACGGGCTTAACAACATTCCATTAAACCATTAGAACAAGTTTTGATATTTTATATCCACTTACAACTAGTAGGAGTTTTCCTATGAGGGAGATTAACCATGTTCCAAGTGTGAGGTTTCTCTAGGGCTTGTAATTTTGTCTACATAGCTTGTTGATAAAAGGGACCAATGTTAACCTCCCTATAAGAATAAGGCTCATGTAAGGAAAATAGTAGAAAAACAATGATAATCACGTAATAGGATAGATGGTTGTCTTACTCGAGGAAGATGAGATAAAATAATTGTTAGTGTTGTGTGTTCTAATGCTAGATTTAGATGTCTAGTAAACTTGTAATAAATACTTTTGTTGTATCTTTGTATATATTAATGAAAGACAAGTTTATTTTCATTCATAAACTCTCCAGTTTGTTATATGAATGAGTCCCTAGATCTCCTGTTTGAGAGTTTTATTCTTAAAGTGTTAAGACTGTGTGATAAGATTCTCTAGTAACGAGACTTCTTAAATGATTCCTAGTCCTTAGATTAATCGGATGGGGACTCTGATTAGTCGAGTATGGAATGTGTAACGTCTCGTTATTTTGAGGAAAATAATAGTAAACATTCTGTTTCTGTGCCTGAGGTAATTTATGTATGATCTCCTGAAAATTGAGGGAATTTAAGAAATTAACTTGGGGAATGTAGTACTTGGATGAGTTATTATTTAATGTATGGTGATATTTAAGGAATTTATTGGTTAAATATAAAACTTAGACGTTTAGGTAAATTAAAATTTAATATTGTGGCAAGACATAATAAAGATGGTGGCAGCTAAGTGGTTGCTCACGCAAGTGATTAAGTGAGAGGGCTTGGGGAGCGGCTAGTTGTGCGTAAGAGAAGGCTTGTTTTTGGAGAATTTGCTAGAAATTTTCGGCAAGCAATGAGCTGCAAAACGACACCGTTTAGGGTGCCCAAATTGAAGCCAAAAGCTGCTAGCAGCCACATGTCCAGCGCTGCTACCCTTGTTCGCCCAGCCTTACCTCCTCACCAATTTCAATTCAATTTTGGGCCAAGCAATTACTCTCCAATTTTAATTTAATTCTAGCCATGAACGTGGAAGCTCGGATTAGCATTGGAGAAGAGGAAATAAAAGGAATTAAATGTGTATAATGATGGCAATTGAGGAAGGGATATGTTTGTAGAAAAGTAAAAAATTAAGGAAATAAAATGGTGAAGCAAAAGGGGAGCATGAGCGGCTACCGAGCTTGTTTTATGTTTATATATATAGGATGTATGTGATAACTTGAATTAGCAAATATTATAATAAAATTAAATGGGAGGTAAGTCAAGGCAAATTAATGTTGGAAGAGATGGTCTTGGCAGAAGGGATGGCCATGCGTACCTTGGGTGTGGGAAATTATCAAGTGTGGTCAAATGGATTGGATAGAAAAAGGCAAGCGTAATAATGCTCCCAGGAAACTTCAATTGGAAATCTAACCTCCATATTGCAAAATTGATTTGTGGGTGTAAATAAAATTACAACCCTATTTGTCTGCTCCTCCCTTGCGTCTTTCAAGCCAGTTAAATGAGGGAAATTAAGGGAACAAAATTGGAGGAGAAGATTGAATAAGGAGAACAATGAGCAGCAGTGAAGAAGTGGGAGGAAATTTGGTTTAATCCGCGTTTTAAGTGTCCAGATAAGTTAAATAAATTATTAGAATACTATACACATAGAGATATTAATTTTATATGGTTGAAATTAATTAATTGAGACCCAAGAACTTATTATTTATTTTAATTGTATTACGTCGCAGCGAGAGTGCGAGAGAAGCTAGGATCGACTATTCGCAGGTAAGCTCCTAACCTTTCCCTTATGTTCTTCATTACCTGCGAGAGTCTTCGTTATTTTTTATATTTTAACCCCTCCCTCACCGTGACTCGATTCCACGCATTAGTAACGATAATCCGCGTGGCAACCATTCCATAACTTGTTTGTTAATAATGGGTCTATTAGTGATTAAATAGGTTAAGTAAATAATGGTTTGGTGTCATTCATTATCTCTGTCACGGAGCTTCATATCACTCCGCTTCCCTTGGGAATGATGTCGAACCCGTTGGGGTTAGGTTCTTAGAAAATGTTATGGTTTAGATTATGAGAATATGTTAAGAGTCTATTATGTATGTTGAGATGATTTTATGTAAATTAGAAGGAATGAGAACAGGAATGGTATGTTAATGGATATGTTACGAGTGCATGAGATGTCATGGGAGTAGCTTAAGAAATGTTCAGTCGGAAGTGTATAAGTTTGATGAGGTCAATAGGTGTGTTTAAGGGCATGGGATACAAAGCTACTGACTGTCGATTGTGGGTCGTGGTAGTTGATGGTTGAATGTATGGGCGCTAGTCATCTGTTGCTATGAGAAGTGCTAGACGATCCAAAAGAGCTGGTACTTCTAGATTCCTACCTTGGTTTGTGCATATCATGATGTGTATGCTGCATGGGGATTGGGTTGCATTCACTGGTAGGTCATACGCTGTGTGTGACGGGATTTGTGAGCATTTGTACGACCCGGTTGGTCTGAGTGCCAACTTGGGTTCTTTAGGTGAGTCGGTGCATTTAGAGCATATCGCATGTGTGAATTCCTATGTGGACGTAGCATGGCCTTATGCTTGGTTTATGGGGGCCTTGTCATCACGTTTATACTACAGATGCAATTACATCTCTTATGTGTTGCATTGCATGGTAAGGAGAGTGATTTTGATGATGGCATGGACCTGGTAGGTTAGCCAGGGAATGCGGCACGGACTTAGTAGGTTAGGCGGGGAGTGCAAGGCTATGATATGGGGGGATTGTGAGGCACGAACCAAGTAGATTAGACGGGGAGTGCGAGTTTCAAACTTAAGGTTGAATGGTCTTATGTTATACATATGTTATGAAGGATAGGAAAAAACAGGCCAGGAATGATGGTATGGTAGCCTATTTAAGGCTACAACAGGTTTGTATGTGGGACTTGGGCACCAAAGTGTGTCTTATGTGGGCCCTAAGGACCGTTTATGTGTAAAGTTACTTTATGTTATGCATTTGAGTTAGAAGCATGTATGGTTCATGGCATGGTATGTTGTTGTGTTGTCATAAATGGCATAGGGCATTATGGGAAGAGTTATCTGTTCAACCTGTAACCTTCCTTTCTACGCCTTGCTGAGTCTTATGTCTCACGTTTGCTTTCCATCATTTCAGGTAAGAGTATCCTAAGATCGCAGGTGCGTGTGACAAAGTTGGGTCCAGATTGTTGGGTCATGATAACAAGTGCAGAATCCTCCCGAGACTAAGTCCTAGGTTTCATTGTGCTTGTGTTAGAGTAACATTTTATAATTTTGAGATGGATATATGTTATGTAAGCCCGGTGGGCTCACAGTATGAATGTTTATGTAAGAATGACTATGGGATGCTATGTGATTAAAAATGTATGGTTTTATAAGGGTGGTGTTTGAGATTTTAGATTGTGTTATTGTTCTATATCACTCAAGAAATGACCCTCTCACGGATCCTCTATGCTAGTGAGGGCTCCAGGAGGCGGGCTATTACAGAATGACATGGAGTTTACTACCTTGATCAGTATGAGTTATTGATGGTAAGGGTGGTGAGTCACATACCATATGATATGGGGATGTCTCTAGTAAACTAGTGAATAGTTGTTGGAGAACAACGCATTAAATGTGACACTAATAACTGACCACATGGCATTGTGGATAATGATCATGTCATCTAGTTATGATAGTGTAGATGATCCTTAGACTTGAATTGACACAGTTACCTTGTGTATTGGTGTGTAGGATTTACTAATGGGTCGAACCATCTAATTGCGAGGTGAAGATGTTCATCTATGTGGTTTTGTACTACTGGTATATGGAGACAGGTGTTCAAGGATATGATATGTCACCCTCATTATTAATGAGGTGAATGTCCTATGTGGTTTACTGTTAGTGTGACAGGACAGTCCCTAACTAGGGCAAATTGATTATCAGGAAAGGTGTTTCCTGAGGTGTCATTTAGTCACTCTAATAAGATCTGACACATAGTTACTAAGTTTGTGAGTTTGTCATTCCATGACTCTCGCTCAGTTAGGATATTAGGAGATGAAAGGATTATAACACACTGTAATCATCAACTATAATAGGTTCACCTAAAGTGAGACTTCACTGTCTTTTATATTGTCCTGGATCGCTATTAGGCACTTCCCAGAATCTCTCAGATCATCGTCGGGATATGGAGAGATTCTCGTGATGGATCAAGGAGTGTTGGTCGATGCCAAACTGGGTTTGGTGCAATCTATTTGCTAGCGGGACAGTAAACCTAGAAAATCACACACCATATTGTAAGGACCCACTTTTGGATATCCTGCTAACATAGGAATCCGAAAGGAGGTCCCCACAAAATTGATACAGATATAACTCAACATGGTTACAACCCAATTTACTTACTAACAATGATCCAAAATAGGGATTACAACATCTTCAATTAATGTTCTTTTTGGCTTAACAACCTATACAACCCAAAATAATAATAAAAAAAAATCACAAATTTAAACACAAAATAAATTTACTCCAACACACTCTCAACACAACTGCCCAAGGACCTTTTTGGTTGGGGCATCTCTATACACATACTCTACTCAGTGACTCTGGCTCCATTGAACTCGCCCCCAGTGATCTCTTTCCCCTTACCTAGAATGACCCAAAGAAGCAAGGTGAGCCATAAGACTCAGCAAGTATAATATATGAAGCAAGTGAGAGCATTTGAATTGAGGCATGAATAATCGAAATCGGAATAGATTAGAGCTACACAGAATAATTACAATAATTAATGACATGCCTCACAATTATATACGTATAAATCATGCACCCACTTTACTATTCATATATGGCCCTTGGCCCACATATAACAAATACATGTACATACATAATCTCAATGCATTCATTAAAGGATGGACTGAGACCCACTTACCAGGCTCGTAGTCGTAGCTCACCCATGTCAAGTGCTCTTCCACAATATTTTTGGATATCTTTTTTTTTTTTTTTTCCCACACACAGAACATAGCCACTACACAAAATAATAGGTGCGCAAATATCTATCATGCAACCATTCATACAAGAAACACCAAAACTTGCATTAAACTAAGTCTCTAACCAAGAAAAACATCATTCCTTAAGAAATATAGGGTGACACAAAACCCTATCAAGGCTTCCAACAAAACTCCACAAAAATACAAGAAAATCACAAAACTTAACGAAACAAGGGAGATACAACCCATTTATAAAAATAAGGGTTTTGCATAGGCAAGAACGATGATATTAACATAGGAAGTGTAGCAACACAAGAAAGAATTTGAATCAACAAATTCTCAAAATTTTTAGATTTCAGCTATAACTTTGGGGACCTATTCTGGGCTTATAACTTATTCAAATATTATGAACAATATACTCGAATTGAAGCCTCAAATCTCTAGTTTCTAAAACAACAAATAAATTCAGAATTGGAAATAACCACAATGAGTTAATGCCCAAAAATCTAGCAAGGTCGAATTATAGGGAGCAATAAAGTTACAAAGTTTTTTGGCAAAAATTAACAAGGCCACTAGGGCTCAAATTGAGGCCAAAAAATTCAATCCATATATCAAATCGAAGCTCATGAAATCTAGTTTATAAGAAAACAAACGAATCTCAAATCAGATATAAATATAGGAAATTATACCCTAAAATGTACAACATGCACAAATCTACCAAAAATAAGAGTTCTATGTACAAACATTCCAAAATTCGAAAATAAGAACTTCAAATATAGGGGATGGAAGGAGAAAATTCCCAAAATAGGAAGGGGGTTTAAGAACTTGTATTTAAATTGGACAAAAGGTTAATGTTGTTGCCAAAATACAACAATCTATTTTTAATTACAGACAGACGCAAGAGTCTCAGGAGTCATGTCTTTACTGATGAGAATCTTGACGAGCGATTGGATCTGATAAAGTTCCAAGTTTGATAATCTGACAGTGCTGATGGTCTGACAGGCTGATGATCTTGTGGGCTGATGGTCTTGTAGGCTGATGATCTGGTGGCCCCAAAGTGATCTGGTGGCCTAAATGGATCTAGTGGCCCCAAAGTGATCTGGTGGTCTAATATGACCGAGTGGCCTTGAGGATGACGAGTGGCCTTGATGACGAGTGACCTCGGGATGACGGGTGGCCTTGATGACGAGTGGCCTCAAGGATGACGAGTGACCTCGGTATAACGGGTGGCCTTGATGACGAGTGGCCTCAAGGATGACGAGTGACCTTAAGGATGACGAGTGGCCTTAAGGATGGCAAGTGGCCTACAAAACGAGAACACCGTTAGGGTGCGGGTGGGGGTCCCCGCGCAAACCTTCCGATGCTTAAATTAGATCTCGAGAGAAAATGGGAAAATTGTATTTCAATTACTCAAAATAGTGTACCTAGTGATGAAGGCAAGGTCTTATATTTATAGTGGAAGAGAGAGAGAGGTCTTGCGATATTTTTGGCGTGAATCTCGTGGCCCATTCCGAAAATTTCGGGGCCCATCTGGCTAACAAGAAGGTGGCAATCGGTAGGATCGCCAATCTCGAAGGGTCACTCGGCATGGTGCCGAGTGACCCCCACTCGGTCGTTCCCCGAGTGGGATCTCTCGGCCTAGCCGAGTGGACCCCACTTGGCTAGGCCGAGTAAGGGAGTGGGGCCACTCGGCATGACCGAGTGACCCCCACTCGGCCCAGCCGAGTGGGTCTTCCTTGCTTCCTTGATATTGGGGCCTACAGTTGATCATATATCCACCTCGTCTTCTTGGGTACATCAATTGCTCCATGCTTTTTTAGCCGAGAGGTCGGGTAAAAGAGCATAAGATCCTAGGAAATTTTTGCGTGGCTCTTGGTCGTACTTTTGCTCATCTTTAGAAGGCCGTTTGTTCTTCATTTTCTGTATTCATCTGGCAACTTCGGGTTTTTTGCCTTTTGAGCCCCTATAAATAGGGCTTGAAGTCTCCATTTAAATTTCATAAGGGTCATCCATGTTGCCTCCAAAACTCAAATTCTCTCAGGTCTCGACCCGTTTTTTAGGCCACATGTCACTTTCATCACTAGGGTGTGCGACTAGGGGGCCACAAAGTCATGACCACTCGCCATGTGTGCGACTGGTGGCCACTCGGTCATGACCGAGTGGCCCTATCTTCGATCGAGGCCACTCGGTCATGACCGAATGGCCTCCCTACTCAGTTATGGCCGAGTGGTCCTGGTCTCACCGTGTCTTTTTATGTCTTTGATCGCTTGATTTTTCTTCGGATGCTTCTTTTTTGCCTTGCACTGATATTCTTCGTTTTGCATGCAAGTGTGTTTCTTGTTGTGACCTTCTGTCTTTCCTGTTGTAACAAGGTAATGATTTTGAATCTTGTTAATATGTCGAGGAGAAGACCGACATCACCCCCCGGCCCCGCGCACATTCCTGACACTTCAAGTTCTCGGCTTCGATACGATGCTTTTGAGAAGATTTATGATGCCACCCTTTCTGGATTTATGGTGAGGTATCCTCGTCTCGATGAGCTGGATCCTTCCCAAGTAGATGAGGGCTCATTTGGTGTTCACTTTGCTTCGTTTGAGGTGGGACTCCACTTTCCCCTTCCACCTTTCGCCATAGCCTAGTTACGGCACTATAAAATTGTTCCCACCCAACTTCACCTTAATGGTTGGGCCCAGATGGTAGGTTCTTCTGTGCTTTGCCATCAGAGGGATGTAGTCCCTTCTTTGATGCTCTTCAGCTGCTTTTATCGATTACAAAGAGCTAGCAAAGACCGTGCCCTTTATACACTCCAAAAGGTGTCGGGCTTTGAGCTGTTCAGGGCTCTTCCTAACAAGATCAATCGGTTTGAAGAGCGATGGGTGGTGATAGAACCTCTGCCTAGCTGAGATGCTCCTTTATACTGGAACCATCAGGATGCCAGCCAAGGGTTTCCTCCCTGTAAGGAGGTTCGGGGCGTATATCGTCGCCTTGTAGAAATGCTAACAGCACAAGGTCCTGTTGAGTTGATGAGCCTCCTGACTTTAAAGAATTTCAGAATTGCGGGTTGGGGGGTCGTGACGCCAACTGCTCCTCCTCAATCTTCTACGCTATCCAATCAGGAAATGGAGGGAGTCGGGGAGGGGGAGATGGAAATGCCTGAATCGTCTTCGCATCCTCCTTTCGATCCTCAGGAGGAAAACACTCCTGGGGGTAGAATATCTTTTGACATTATCTTCCTTTTTCCTTTATTGAATTATTCTTCCCATATTGAATGCTTTGCATTGATTTTTGCAGAGATGGCTGGATTGAATAGGCTGATGGAGTTGCGTAGACGCCACCGCGAAGAGGAGGCGCGTGTTGCGACAACATCCAGAGTTCTTGCCCCTAGTACCGAGGGAGCTACAAGTTCTCTCCCTCCTCAGTCACGTAGGCCTGCGGCCGTTTCTCCCATTGGGGTGGAAAGGCAGCGTCGCCCGAGAAGCGACCCCTCGAGCGCTGAAGTTCCTTCCCATACGAAAAGTCCATCATCAATTCCTCTTTCTCATGAAGAAGCCGTCAATATCCCATCTCCTGCTCCCAATTCTCGAGGGGGGCGAAGTTCGTCTTCTCGATTTGTTGGTGACATGGCCCTGGTGGAGGAAGAATGTCGCCATCCTGTAATTCCTAATAGGAAGGATTGTCGCCGTTTTGAAGGCGAGAAATCATTGAGGCCACCTCCTATACTTCCCTTTCCAGGCGACGTGAGACATACTATGATTCTCGGAGATGGGATGAAACTTATTGGTCAGGACTTTGAAGTTTCCCCAGGGGTATTAGAGACAGACTCTATTACTAAACCAGGGATTGGCGCTCGTCTCATTTATTCCACCATTCTCCCTCGAGAGGAACGACGATTTATTGGTAGTAACTATGCCCAAACTAGGGATGAAGCAGAGCAGCTCTTGGTGTAAGGGATCCAAGGAATGGTCGCCTCCAATGCCAGGGATAGGGCCTATCGTTAGCAAGTGGAGGTCCAAATGTCAGATTGGAGGAGACGACAATCTTCCTAGAATGAAGAACGTCAAGTACTAAAGGGTCATGCTCGTCGGGTGGAGCTCGGGAAGAAGAATGTAGAGAAAGAGATTGGGCGTATGCATGCACGGTTGTCCGAGGTTTCCGCTGGTATGTCGGGCCTTCAAGGGGAAATTCAAGATTTACGCTCTAAGCTGGAAGCTAAAGAGCACAAGAATGTTGATTTAATGGCACGACATGAAGCACTTGTGCAAGAACACTCTTTACGCCTGTCAGAACTGAAGATAAGTCATAGAGATGCTCGGGTTATTCGAGCTGAAGCAGTGAAGGAATATCGTCTCTCAAAAGATTGTCAAGATAGGAAGGGAAGATATGCTTCAGGCTTTCTGAAATATGGATTCTATCTGGCTCGTGCCCATCTAGAATCTCAGCGTCCGGGAGAGAGTTTTCCTGAACTTTTTCTTACTCTCGAGGTTAAAGAGTCTCATCAAGTAGATTGGCGTCAATACGAACCGAATGAGCCTTTGAGTCCTTCTTCTTACTTGGACTCTTACTTGGTGGATGATTTGGAAAATTTGACGGGCCCTTGGATTCCGTTTCCTTTCAATTGTGGGGAAGAAGGCATGGCAGTAGATCCCGAAGCCATTGAAGAAGATCCTGGCGCAGCTGCTGAAGATGTCCCTCACACAGCCGAGGTTGAAGAAAGGGAACTTCCCATAGTGTCTCCTGAGATTCCTGCTGTGTCACTTGGGTCTACTAAGCGTTCGTCTCGCAAGTCTCGTCCCCGCGAGTAGGCCCTTATTGTAGTTTGCTTTTCACTGTTGCTCCTTTTTTTTTTTTTTTTTTTTTAAGGAGAGCTATTGCTTTATCAATGGAATATTTTCTTCTTTGCTCCATTCAACGTGCTCCGCTCTTTATTGCTTGATTTACTCTTTCATTGCTGTCATTAGTGATGTGAGGCCAGGACTTTTCTCTTGTTATTGAATCATGCTCGATGTGGCAAGCTTGAGCATATTTTTCCTTTTTGCCAGGTTGTAAACGGGGCAACGGGCTTGATCGCATTTTACCCTGTTGTCGGGCGATAGGCGGGGCAACGAGCTTGATTGCATTTTACCTCATTGCCGGGCCATACGTAGGGTAACAAGTTCGATCGCGTTTTACCTCGTTGCTAGGTCATAGGCGGGGCAACGGGTTTGATTGCATTTCACCTCGTTGTCGGGCCATAGGCGGGGCAACGGGTTTGATCACGTTTTATCCCGTTGTCGGGCTATAGGCGAGGCAACGGGCTTGATCGTGTTTTACCTCGTTGTCGGGCCATAGGCAGGGCAACGGGCTTGATCGTGTTTTACCCCATTACCGGGCCATAGGCGGGGCAAAGGGCTTGATCCTGTTTTACCCCGTTGCCGAGCCATAGGCGGGGCGACAGGCTTGATCGTGTTTTACCCCGTTGCCAGGCCATAGGCGGGGTAACGGGCTTGATCGCGTGTGAGCTCTCTTTCTGTAAATCTAAAATAAAATGACAATTATTTGCACACAAACATTTTTACGTGGTTCGGCGAAATGTGCCTACGTCCACGGTCCCGTTTAGGACTTATATTACTGCAAATATTTTCTCAGGTACATTATTTGTATACAAATTTAGATAGTTTAAATTGCATGTTTTTCCCAGGATATCTCCCGCAAGAGTTTGTAAAATGCAAGTGTTGGGTCCAATCAGCTTTAGGATGTGGTATGGCCCTTCCCAATTTGCTCGTAACTTTCCATCATCCCTTAGCGCGTTGGTTACAACAGATCTTCAAAGTACTAAATCTCCTTCTTTCATGGGTCTGTACTTAACCCGAGAATTGAAATAACTGGCTACTCTTCTCTGATATGTAGCTATCTTCACGGCAGTGTTATCCCTCTGCTCCTCAATCAGATCCAAATTTTCTCACAATGCTTCAGAATTCCTCGCACCATCCTCCTTCTCATATGCCATCAATCTTGGGGACTTAGCTAAAATTTCGATGGGAATTAAGGCCTCTGTCCCATATACAAGATTGAACGGAGTTTCTCCAGTAGCGACTTGACTAGTCGTTCGATATGCCCATAAAATGGTGAGTAGCTCGTCTGCTCATGTGCCCCTGCCTCCTTCAAGTTGAGATTTTAAGCCATGCAATATGGTTCGGTTACTGACCTCAGCTTGTCCATTAGCTTGGGGGTACGCTACTGAAGCGAACCTTAGTTGGATCCCTAGGTCGTCACAAAATTTTCTAAAGGAGTCACAATCAAATTGCTTCCCATGATCTGTGACGATAATCCTTGGTATCCCAAACTGGCACACAATGTCTTTCCATACCATTGCCTCTACTTTTCGTGTTGTAATGGTGGCCAATGGCTCAGCTTCAATCCATTTGGTGAAATAGTCAGTAGCCACTATTAATAATTTTCTTTGCCTAGGTGCTTGAGGAAAAGGTCCCAAAATGTCCAAATCGCACTGAGTGAATGGTATAGGTTGGAACGCAGGCTGCAGCTGGGATATTGGGGCAGATTAGACTGGAGCATGTCATTGGCATTTGTCACATGATTTGACTTTTTTTAGCGCGTCTGACCTTAGTGTGGGCTAAAAGAAACCAGCTCTTAAAATTTTGGTTGCTAGGGCTCTTGCTCCCAAGTGTTCTCCACACATTCCACTATGAGCTTCTGCCAGGATATATTCGGCCTCTTGAGGGCCTAAACATTTTAGAAGAGGTGCAGTGTATACTCGCTAATAAAATATCCCATCTATGATGGTAAACCTTGAAGCCCGCATCTTAAGCCTTCTCGTTTCTTGTGGATCGTCTGGTAATTCACTGTTGGTGAGATAACGATAAAAGGGTGTTCTCCAGTCTGTTCCCGCCTTGACACATGATACCTCTTTTTCTTCAATGCTTGGATGGTGTATCATCTCCATAAATACTGCTCTTCCTGTTACCTCTCTAGTGGATGCTAATTTAGATAAAGCATCAGCATGCCTATTAAGTGATCTGTTTATTTGTGTTAATTGGAAACTCTGGGATGTCTGGGCCAAGTCTTTAACTTTGCACAAGTATTGAGCCATTATTTGCTCTCTGGTTTCGAATTGTCCCTGAAATTGTTGCACAATTAACTGAGAATCACTATGGGCAACCAATCGCGTTACTTCCAATTTCCTTACTATCCTCATTCCGGCAATTAATGCTGGTACTTGGAAAAGCAAATCACAGAGAATATTCCAACGTTTCTCCCTCAGGGGATACGAGTACTATTCCAACTCCGCTTCCCTGTGAATCAGATGCTCCATCTACAAACAACAACCATTCTGCCTGCTCATTTCATCCTATTTTACCGGAGTGGGTACATTCCACAATAAAGTCAGCCAGTGCCTGTCCTTTTATAGCTTGTCGAGGTTGATACTGGATATCATATTCGCTTAACTCAATGGACCATTTGGTAAGGCGACCAGAACATTCGGGTTTTTGTAAAATACTTCGTAAGGGCTGATCTGTAAGTACGATAATCGAGTGAGCCTGGAAGTATGGCCTTAACTTCCTGGATGCGTTTAGCAGTGCCAATGCCATTTTTTCTGCCACGGGATAATGTGTCTTGGGGCCTTGTAATACCTTGCTGACATAATATATTGGTCGATCTACCTGTCCCTCTTTCCTGATTAATACTGCACTTATGGCTTTATCACTTATCCCCAAGTATAAGTACAACGTCTCTCCCGTTTCTGGTCGTGTTAATAGGGGAACTCCTTTCAAATACTCCTTTAACGCTTCAAATGACTTTTGGCATTGTTCTGTTCACTCAAACTTTTTCCCTCCTCTTAATGTTCGTAAGAAGGGTACCTCCCTTTCAGCTGACTTGGAGAGAAAACGTCTAAGAGCTGCCATTCGCCCTGTCAATCGCTGAACTTCTTTAGTTGATGCGGGTTGTAATACCCGAGAAATTCTAAATGACTCAAGGGTAATTTATCTTGGGGCAAAAATGGAATTTAAGGATAAATTGAGGGTATAACGATAATTTATTATCGTATAGATTATTGAATCGACTGCCGGGAGTACCCTGGAGCCGAGATGTCAAAGGAAATTGATGTGGCATTAATGAGCACCCCGAGTTAGGATTTATGGTGCTGAAAGAAATCAGATCGGGAACGATTTTCGGTACAGCTAAAATACAGTTATGATTGAGGCTGAAATACCGAATTATCATAAAGGACTTCCAGGAAGTCAACGGAAGCTTGAGGGGGTTTCGGTTTTTCATAACGATAAACCCTTCAGTGGTTTCAGGATGAATTAAAGGCCCGGTGAGGACCCGGTGGCGAAATTAATTTTATCGAGTAAACCCGAAGTTATTAATTTTGGTTTTAAAGCATTCTAATGCAAATTAATTGGGTGTTAGAGGGTCTAATTGTAAATTGAGATATTCTTTAAATGTAATTAAGATTAAATAGGAGAATTAGTTATCTATTTTTCCTATAATTATATTAATATAAATTATATAATATATATATATATATATATGTATTATATATGTGTGCGCGTGGGGGCATGTTGCAGCATGTTTGTTGGGTTCTCCAATTAAGAGCTTTGGGCTGGAAATGCAGAGAGTTTGAGAGGGCTGTCTGGAGTGATGGCCAAGGCTGTTGGGAGAAGGAGTGGCGCCCAAGTTCTTCGGCCTATATATATATATATATATATATATAGTGAGAGAAGAGAGTTAGAGAGAGTGGAAGAGCTTGAAGCTCGGCCATGGCTGCAAATGGCCAAGGATGAGAGAAACAGAGAGGTAGAGAGGGAGATCGAGGGAGCGAGAGAGAGCAAGAAGCCGAGAGCGTGAGAGGAAGGCTGACCAGTTGCAGCCGCGGCTAGAAGGAAGCAACCATGGCCACAACTTGCGGCCATGGCAGCTAGCAGCGTGGGCTCGGGCGCGAGGCAGTGGGTGCGGAAACGAGCAGGTCGCGAGGACGAGCCATGGCAGACGCAAGGACTGCGTGAGCAGCCGGCGATGGCACGCGATGCAGCAACCGCGATGGTGGCTCGCGGTGACGGGCGGAGCAACCGCGAAGGTGGCTGGGCTTGTCGAAGTTGCAGGCGCGGCAATGGCCGCGAGGAAGAAGCTGTGAAGAAGAAGAAGGGAAGGAAAAGAAGAAGGAGAAGAAGAAGAAAAGAAGAAGAAAACAAAAAGAAAAGAAAAGAATGGAGGAGGAGGCGCTGGTGCGTAACAGAGAAGAGGAGAAGGAGAAGTGAGGAAGAAGAAGAATAAAGAAGAAAAAGAAAAACAGAAAAAAGAAAAGAAAAGAAAAGAAAAAAGAAGAAAAGAAAGAAAATAGGAGAAAAATAGAGAAAAAAGGAAATAAATCCTGAAAAAAATAGGAAATGGAGTTGTAATGATATTCCGGAGATTTTAGCATGAAAAAATAGTTCAGGCATGCAAATCGAGGCAGTGCACGAAAATCGAGGCGACATGCAAAAATTAAGATATTGCACAAAAATTGAGGTAAATGCACGAGAAGCGAGGTAATGTGAAAGAATCAAGGTAGTGAGCAAGAATTGAGGATTTGCGCGGCAATCGGGGTCAGACACACCTTTCGAGGTCAAGGCACCTGAGGCAGCTTGAGAGGCTAAGCAAAGGTAAGCAAAATTTTCTAGAAATTTCCAGTAAACTAGGAATATTATTTTATGAATCATGATAGAGAAATATTCGAGGATATGTCTGAGAAATTATTTAGTTTTGGATTATTGAGGAATTATTTATTAAAGATTATTACGTTTAAGGAATTATTAAGGAAAATAGGAATTAAATGGAGTTTTGAGATATTTAGTAATTAAATATTATTTTTATGTTTGAGGTAATCGAGATGATGATATTAGTGTAACTTTTGAGAGTTGGCACGAGAATCGAGGCGGGGCACGCATATCGAGGCGATGCACGTTTTTCGAGGAAAATGCGAGTTTGTCTCAAAAGGTGAGTTATCCTATCCTATTTATGATATGATTGTTTATATGCATGCTATTTATGAATTGTAATATTCATTTGTCATATTACATTGAAAGTCGTGATATTTGCATTGCACGATATTATTGTCTATTGATATTTGTGCATGGGGAAGGGAGGTCGCCCCCAGAGTGTAGCCGTAATTCCCCAAGGGCGTTGAGGGAATAACGTTTGGCTTATCCTGCAGAGGTTCGGGATTTGCCGAGGATTCCTAGTCAGGCTTGCGAGCCAGGGAAGTTACACTAAGAGCAAATGTTATTCATGTTATTGCATCATGCATCATATATATGTTTTTGGACCCTCACTAGAAGTTTCATCTTCTAATGGGTTATGCCCCTGGAACATTCAACGTTCCAGTTGAGACTTGCAGTTAGGGCAAGGAGCAGGTTGAGATATGACGGCACGTGATGGCGTGGCCGATGGATTCAGCAGGAGATTCGAGTATTTTATTTATTGAGAAATTGCTTATGTATGTTGAGGTTTCATATGATTTGTACCTTGGGTGTTAGATGTTATCTCGAGAGACATGTATCCATGTATTTATGTAATTGAGAATTTGATGGTAATATATGGTACGGATTCTTATATTGTTTTAAATATAGTGAGTTGTTTATGTACCATATCAGGTTTCGATTATCGCTTCCGCATTGTGAATGATTTGCTGGGGGGTTTCCCTTTGAATTACGATATTGATGTATGAGAAATATATAAGGGAAGAGATTATGTATGTATACGATATGCCCCAGCATAGTGACACGCCCCTCGATAGGGACGGGGTGTTACAGTTGGTATCAGAGCGGAATTGGTAAAGACATAGTATAAGAGATATTAGAGCGAACCTAAGGAAAAGGGTCGCATGTGGCTAGATAAGTAAAGCCACCATAAGATTTGGGTATTGACGATTACTGGATAAGTGTGTTGTAGTAGAAGTGTATGTCTAGGCTAGTTTTGGCTAAGGAAAGACTTGGTACTTAAGTGTGTCCATTGTGACCCACCACTCTTTCCTGGGAACTTGCCTGGTGTACTATTCACGACAGACACTATTTCAGTAGACGACTACTATTCCTGGTGAATAGTAGAATGCCTGATAGAAGATAATACTGGAAGTATGATCTACCTATTGAAATAAGGATCCGATAAAATGATTCGAATGTAAGGATGACTCGGTAACCATGATTAGGGACCCGAGAGATTTTGGAGACTATTGATTTGAGGACATTAGTCAAAATCATCATAAGGAAAGATTGGATAACTGGTAGTTATCGAGGATGATCGGATCAGGAATGATTAACCTGATGTGTCATGGCCTAGTTGATGGGTTAGGATTTTCGAGGTTCATTTAGTAGCTCCGGAAATAAGATATGGGATCCCACGGATTGGGACAAATGAGAGGCCAAAGATGGCGAAATGATGGCGCTTGAGTGCGTCAATTGATGAGGCAGAAGTGGTGCAACTGATGAGACTCGCAAAGACGGGATAAGGGAACCCTAGCAGGGTGACGGCACTACTGGTGGGTGTTCGCAATGACAAATCTGGATCTAGGGACCGAGCAGAAGGCTTGTGATGAGCTTACGATCAATATACCGGGGAAGCTAGTTAGCTGTCTCGCGGTATGGGTCAGGGACCCAGGATCTAAGTTGCTTAGTGTACTGCCGAGGAGACGATCAGATGCTAAATATCTGGGACAACACAGTAAGGGTCTGTACCTTGTAGGGGAGATCTAAGTCCCAATGGGTGTGAGGTGTACCACTAGCTATGATTGATCGAGGCCGGAAGCCTCAGGAATCTAAAAGAGATGGATTAAATGTGGACTGTGTGTCCTATTTAAAGGATTGCATTGGGGTTCGCGGTCATCTTGGGAGTAAGTGACACGACGAATGGTGCTAGACTCGAGGAATAGAATACCTCGGTGTCTAGTATGGTAATGAGATTGTGAGATGATCATGTTGGGTGGCTCAAAGGAATGCTACTTAACGTATGAAATGGAAAGGAAAGATGCATGCTCGTGAGCCGTGTAGGCGCTACCTATGAGGTGAGGAAATCACCAGGCCATGATGAGGGCCTAGAATGAAGGTTTTTACAGAAGGAGTTAGACTCGGGGCAGCGACGACGAATGATAGTTCTTAGAGGGCTACGACAAGACCGTGCAGTTTTCACCCGAGATGCACCCGAGTGAGGGTTGACGTATGATGTAGGAGTAAGCCTACCATATGATGGGGGTGATGATGACAGTTGTGTACTGGCTGACGGAAAGAGTAGTGCCTAGGAAGAACTAATTTAATGGTCGCGTGCCGATAGTCAACTGGATCTGAAGAACGAAAGGCGAGAGTCAGTGGATTCTCGGTATGAGATTTCAAGTAGTGGAGCATGACCGGTCCAAAGGCTTGATCGATGAATAGTGAAAAGGGTAGTCTCGACTCAAGGTAGAGTTCGGGTACTGAAAAGGAAAAAGTTGCTTAATGGGTTGTAACGATCGTAAAGGAATGATAAGGGGACCTAGTCAACAGAGGTTGTGACTACGTTTCAGTGTGCCAAATGAACCTGCAGAATCAGGTAAAGTGATCGGTATTCAATCCGGTAAAGAGAGCTTGAAAGCACCATGATTTATAGTTTGCCATGATGGCAAAGGAATCGAAGATAAATGGAACCAGATATTGTGATCTGATTTGGGATTTTCGAGGATTGATCGATATGAGATTTTTGAGGAATTTCTTAAAGAAATGATTGAGGATCTAGAAGTTCATAATGGAGCTTTAGAGTTTTCAAAGGAGGAAATCCAGCAAGGATGAGAGTATCATAGGTGACGTAAGTACCTACCTGCTCTAGCTGGTAGTGTAGCTATGATTGTCGTTTTAAAGATTGTGCAAATCTTTGACGTGATTGAGAGAATCAAGATGATGGCAGATGTGCCAAAATGTGAGGTCACAATAAGAGAAGCTGCAGATCCAACTTGATTAAGGATTCGAGATTTTTGATTTTGGAGATTGGAACTCTCGTATAGCTAGACAGTTAGTCTAGGTAGCCTTGATGGCTGATTGGGAAATGTATCGCTGAGTGATGTCAGCAGGTTATGGAAATAAGAAGCCTGTCGAGATATGGTATAGGCACTTGCGGTCAATGAAAAGCCATAAGAAGAAATGGAAAATAGCATGATATATTCTCGGAAGATTTAACGAGATTATTTCTAAATGATGATTGTCAATGATAGCTTGAGGTTATAGGATGATTAGCCTTGTGTGGCTTGATTGAGGATGTAAATTATCAGAGTTAGAAAAAGGTGATAATTGAGAATTGATATCTTGTACCTCAGAATTGATGAATGATGAAACAACCGCAAGAGGCTGGGATTTTTATGATTGATGAATGATCGAGGTTAAGATAAGGAAATAAGGTATTCTGAAATTGATGTTTCGATGATAAGGATATTGAGATGATGATCTTGGAATTGATGATTTGACCAATTTACCATTCGCATTGGAGTCGCGTTGGTAATTGTGTCTATTGATGATATATTGGTGTACTCCTCGGTTAGGGAGACACATAAGGAACATTGGGGATCATAGAGTTAATGATATGATGATGTACTCCTTGGATAGGGAGATACATGAGGAACATTGAGGATCTCAGAATTGATGATATATTAGTATACTCCTCGGATAGAGAGACGCACGAGGAACATTGAGGATAATGTTAAGTAACATCACGATAGATGTTATGATTGAGATTGGCTTGCTAGGTAGTAAGCAGATCATGAAAGAATTGATGAGAGCATGAGGCTCTATGTGGGTGAACGTGAAATCAAAATTGATTGTCATAAGCACCATAAGGATCAGAAGTTTCTGAAAGGTAAGGTGTCCTGATAGATATTGGGAGATGAGCCAAAAGTTTTAAATTGAAGTTGGTTCGAGGAAAGGTTGAAAACTTAAGAGAATGTAACTCTGAATAGGATCGAGGATCCATAAGATTTGGAGATTTAGACTGGTATTGAAAAGTATCAGAAGTGACGGGAGTCGGGTCAATTACAACTCTCGGAGACGGGACAAGGAGGCTCTACAATGACAATAGCACCATGGGTGTGTGGCCTGTAACAACAGATATGAGCCCAAGGACCAAGGTATGAAGGCTAGTAAAGAGCTTATGATCAACGTACCGGGGAAGCTAGGTAGCTATCTCGCGGTATGAGTCAGGGATTCAGGGTCTAAGTTGCTTAGCGTACTACCAAGGAGAAGGTCAGATTCCAAAGTTTAGGTACCACCGTGACTGTTATGGTTTAACTAGGATCCAAGTTCTAATGGACCGAAGTGTTGTGATAAGATCCCTTCCTGTCTGTGAAATGATTGGAAGTTTTTGAGGTTGACAAGTTGTTTTCAGGGGTTCGAGAGGGAACTCTCTGAAATAGTTGTGTCCATGAAAGGACTCATGAAGAGAGTCAAATGAGAATGAACTTCAGGATGCAGTAAGAGCTTGTGATAGCTCAAAGGATCGGGTTGCATGATAGTGCAACAGAACCGAATGATGGCGTGTGGATCATGCCAAGGCATAGAAAGGACTACCCGATGTATGACTTGGAACTAGAAAAATGAGGTATGTGTTCTCAAGGTTATAGAGACACTACCAAAATGATAGGGCATTGATATGCTCACGAACCACGAGGAGCCTGAAGTATGAGTTCTCACAGAAGGAGCTAAACGAGAGGTAGCAACGGTTGATGGAGTTCCTTAAGGACTACGACTGCACTACTTCGTATCACTGGGTGCGTGGCAGAGAGGTGCCCAACGCAGGACCTAGTGGATAGCTGTGAGTGTCAGATGAAGTTGGAGGCTTGTTAGCCTGCCGACTATGATGGTAGTGCCGAATGGATCGTCTATTTTTATGGCTAGCCTGGTTGTTTAGCTGGATCTGGGGAATGAGATACGAAGGCAAGGGTGGTTGACAAGTGTACTTGTCTATGGATTGATGATTGTAGCTAGCCCAAGAGTTATGATTTTTGAAATGCGATAGAGCATTTTCAAAGTTTCGGGGTAGGATGTGCGTGCCTAGAATGATGAAAGATGTGTGGTCGTCTGAAAAGAGCCACAAGAGGAAATTATGTAGATGACACGGTATGCTTGTAAGCATTGCTCGTGTAGGGAATGCAAATCGAGATGTGTTTGCCAAATGATCAAATAGATATTTGATTTGAGGTCTTCAGGTAATGAGCTATTTTATGTCTTAGTTACCTGACTGTCAGATGAAAATTTCGAGGACGAAATTTCTTTAATGAGGGGTGAATGTAATACCCGAGAAATTCTAAAGGACTCAAGGGTAATTTATCTTGGGGCAAAAATGAAATTTAAGGATAAATTGAGGGTATAACGGTAATTTATTACCGTATAGATTATTGAATCTACTGCCGGGAGTACCTTGGAGCCGAGATGCCAAAGGAAATTGATGTGGCATTAATGAGCACCTCGAGATAGGATTTATGGTGCTAAAAGAAATCAGATCGGGAACGATTTTCGGTACAGCTAAAATACAGTTATGATTGAGGCTGAAATACCGAATTATCATAAAGGACTTCCGGGAAGTCAACGGAAGCTTGAGGGGGTTTCGGTTTTTCATAACGATCAACCCTTCAGTGGTTTCAGGATGAATTAAAGGCCCGGTGAGGACCCGGTGGCGAAATTAATTTTATCAAGTAAACCCGAAGTTATTAATTTTGGTTTTAAAGCATTCTAATGCAAATTAATTGGGTGTTAGAGGGTCTAATTGTAAATTGAGATATTCTTTAAATGTAATTAAGATTAAATAGGAGAATTAGTTATCTATTTTTCCTATAATTATATTAATATAAATTATATAATATATATATGTGTATTATATGTGTGCGCGTGGGGGCATGTTGCAGCATGTTTGTTGGGTTCTCCAATTAAGAGCTTTGGGCTGTGAAATGCAAAGAGTTTGAGAGGGCTGTCTGGAGTGATGGCCAAGGCTGTCGGGAGAAGGAGTGGCGCCCAAGTTCTTCGGCCTATATATATATAGTGAGAGAAGAGAGTTAGAGAGGGTGGAAGAGCTTGAAGCTCGGCCATGGCTGCAAATGGCCAAGGATGAGAGAAACAGAGAGGTAGAGAGGGAGATCGAGGGAGCGAGAGAGAGCAAGAAGCCGAGAGCGTGAGAGGAAGGATGGCCAGTTGCAGCCGCGGCTAGAAGGAAGCAACCATGGCCACAACTTGCGGCCATGGCAGCTAGCAGCGTGGGCTCGGGCGCGAGGCAGTGGGTGCGGAAACGAGCAGGTCGTGAGGACGAGCCATGGCAGACGCAAGGGCTGCGTGAGCAGCCGGCGATGGCACGCGATGCAGCAACCGCGATGGTGGCTCGCGGCGACGGGCGGAGCAGCCGCGAAGGTGGCTGGGCTTGTCGAAGTTGCAGGCGCGGCAATGGCCGCGAGGAAGAAGCTGTGAAGAAGAAGAAGGGAAGGAAAAGAAGAAGGAGATGAAGAAGAAGAAGACAAAAAGAAAAGAAAAAGAATGGAGGAGGAGGCGCTGGTGCGTAACAGAGAAGAGGAGAAGGAGAAGTGAGGAAGAAGAAGAATAAAGAAGAAAAAGAAAAACAGAAAAAAGAAAAGAAAAGAAAAAAGAAGAAAAGAAAGAAAATAGGAGAAAAATGGAGAAAAAAGGAAATAAATCCTGAAAAAAATAGGAAATGGAGTTGTAATGATATTCCAGAGATTTTAGCATGAAAAAATAGTTCGGGCACGCAAATCGAGGCAGTGCACGAAAATCGAGGCGACATGCAAAAATTAAGAAATTGCACAAAAATTGAGGTAAATGCACGGGAAGCGAGGTAATGTGCAAGAATCAAGGTAGTGAGCAAGAATTGAGGATTTGCGTGCAATCGGGGTCAGACACGCCTTTCGAGGTCAAGGCACCCGAGGCAGCTTGAGAGGCTAAGCAAAGGTAAGCAAAATTTTCTAGAAATTTCCAGTAAACTAGGAATATTATTTTATGAATCATGATAGAGAAATATTCGAGGATATGTCTGAGAAATTATTTAGTTTTGGATTATTGAGGAATTATTTATTAAGGATTATTACGTTTAAGGAATTATTAAGGAAAATAGGAATTAAATGGAGTTTTGAGATATTTAGTAATTAAATATTATTTTTATGTTTGAGGTAATCGAGATGATGATATTAGTGTAACTTTTGAGAGTTGGCACGATAATCGAGGCGGGGCACGCATATCGAGGCGATGCACGCTTTTTGAGGAAAATGCGAGTTTGTCTCAAAAGGTGAGTTGTCCTATCCTATTTATGATATGATTGTTTATATGCATGTTATTTATGAATTACAATATTCATTTGTCATATTGTATTGAAAGTCGTGATATTTGCATTACACGATATTATTGTCATATTGATATTTGTGCATGGGGAAGGGATGTCGCCCCCAGAGTGTGGCCGTAATTCCCCAAGGGCGTTGAGGGAATAACGTTTGGCTTATCCTGCAGAGGTTCGGGATTTGCCGAGGATTCCTAGTCGGGCTTGCGAGCCAGGGAAGTTACACTAAGGGCAAATGTTGTTCATGTTATTGCATCATGCATCATATATATGTTTTTGGACCCTCACTAGAAGTTTCATCTTCTAATGGGTTATGCCCCTGGAACATTCAACGTTCCAGTTGAGACTTGCAGTTAGGGCAAGGAGCAGGTTGAGATATGACGGCACGTGATGGCGTGGCCGATGGATTCAGCAGGAGATTCGAGTATTTTATTTATTGAGAAATTGCTTATGTATGTTGAGGTTTCATATGATTTGCACCTTGGGTGTTAGATGTTATCTCGGGAGACATGTATCCATGCATTTATGTAATTGAGAATTTGATGGTAATATATGGTACGGATTCTTATATTGTTTTAAATATAGTGAGTTGTTTATGTACCATATCAGGTTTCGATTATCGCTTTCGCATTGTGAATGATTTGCTGGGGGGTTTCCCTTTAAATTACAGTATTGATGTATGAGAAATATATAAGGGAAGAGATTATGTATGTATACGATGGGCCCCAGCATAGTGACACGCCCCTCCATAGGGACGGGGTGTTACACGGGTGGTTCCATATCCAATATTGCTTGAATTTTCTTAGGGTTAACCTCGATTCCTCTTTGTGTGATCATGTATCCCAAGAATTTTCCAGACTGTACTCCAAAGGCACACTTCCCTGGATTTAACCGCATCTTGTATTGTCTAAAGACCCCAAGCACCCGCGTTAGCTTTTCTACATGGGATTCTTTCTCTCGACTTTTCACGATCATGTCATCAACATATGCTTCCATTGTGTCACCCAGCAGTTTTTTAAAGACCTTATTCACCATGCGCTGATAAGTGGCTCCAGCATTCTTGAGTCCAAAAGGCATGACTTGGTAGCAGTATGTCCCCTTTTTAGTGATGAATGACGTCTTCTCCTGGTCTAGAGGGTACATCCTTATCTGGTGGTACCCTGAGAAAGCATCCAAAAAGCTTAAAAATTGGTATCCAAACGTTTTGTCCACAAGGCGATCGATCCGTGGTAGCGGGTAGGAATCTTTGGGGTACGCCTTATTGAGATTAGTGAAATCCACACAGACACACCACTTTCCATTAGGTTTCGGGACCATAACAACATTGGCCAACCATTTTGGATATAATACTTCTCGAATGAAGCCCGCCTTTAGCAATTTGTCAACTTCCTCTTCTAGTACATGTAGCCTATCAGGGGTAATGTTTCGCTTCTTTTGTCGAACTGGCTTGAACTGGGGATCCACATTCAAGTGGTGGCATATTACTTCTAGACTGATTCCCGGCATATCTTTTGGTTTCCAAGCAAATACATCTGAATTTTCTCGCAGGCATCTTGCAATTTCTTCTTTCATATGTTCCGGGAGCTGGGACCCCACATATTCTACTTTCTCAGAATCTGATTCACTTAGATGTATTACTTCTAATTCTTCAACAGGTTGAGGTTTACGTGTCGCTCCTTCCTCTAAGGATTTATGTATGGCTTTCTCGGCTATGGATAAGGTTTCTTCAGCTCTTTTCCCTTTGGTAGACGACACATAACAAGTTCGTGCTTTCTTTTGGTCTCCTTGAACTTGTCCCACTCCAGCGGGTGTGGGGAATTTCATCAATAGATAGCATGAGGATACCACGGCCCTTAGATCATTGAGTAATGGGCGTCCCAAGATCATATTGTATGCCACCGAGGAAGTTTTAACCACCATAAAATTCACTTGTCGAGTTACGAGTTGGGGGTCTCCACCTAACGTGATAGGTAACTGAATAGATCCTGCAACTGGAACCGCTTCTCCAGTGAAGCTATACAGGGGTGAGGATACTTTCTTCAATCAATCATGAGATAAATGCATTTGTTCAAAACAGTTCCAGTAGATCAGGTTGACACAACTGCCACTGTCTACTAAAATTCTACTGATGGGGTGCTTGGCCACGACTGCTGAGATTACCATGGGATCATCATGTGAGAGTATTATATCACCTCGATCAGTTGGGGCGAAGGTGATTGGCTCTTCATCATCTCTTACCTCCATTACTGAGTTCACCTGGTAGGCTTGACGGGCATATGCCTTTCAGGAGGCTGATGTGTCCCCCCCTAGGGTTTCCCCACCGAAAATAACTTGAATGACCTGTTGAGTCAGTTCATTGTCTACACGAGTATCTTGCCAGCGTTCTCTTCCTCTCTCTTTTTGCCGTAGGTTTGGCCTTTCATGCCCATCACGTCTGTCTTCCCTTTGCCGAGGTTCTCTGTTTTCTTCTTCCTCGTTTCTCACATATCTTTGCAAGTGCCCCTCACGAATGAGCATCTCAATCTGATTCTTCAATTCTCTGCAGTGATCAGTGGAATGTCCCCGAGTTCGATGATATGTGTAATACTCTTCTTGATTTTTCCCTATAGGTCGATCAACTCTGCGGGATAGTTTAAGGAGTCCTTCTCCCTCTACTACAGCTAATATAGTTGATCGGGGCTGTAAAAGCTGAGTATAATGATTAAAGTGAGGTTTAGGTACATCTATTCTTCTAACCCTTTCTTGTCGTCGAATAGACTCTTCTTCCCCTTCACGCTCCTTTCTCTTCCTTTCTTTGTCTTCATTCCCCGCTACATTCCTCATAATTTCAGTGTGGAGGATATACCGATTTGCTCTGACAAATAAATCGGCCAGGGACGTTGGAGGGTCTAAAGAAAGTGATTCTTGAAGAGAGGCGAGACGTGTCCCTTGGAGCATAGCAGACACTGCCACTTGAGCTGGCAAGTCAGGGACTTCGAGAGTGGCATTGCGAAATCTATCCACAAATTGACGTAAGGATTCCTTATTCCCTTGTCATATGCTGAGTAAATATGTGGCATCCTTTTTCTTCGACTGTTAATCACAAAAGCTTTGGTAAATTCTGTTCTAAGTTGCCCAAATGATGAAATAGAGGCCTCTGGAAGGCTGTTAAACCATGTTCGAGCATGTCCTAATAGTGTTAAGGAAAATGCTCAGCACATTATGTCGTCATCCCAACCATGCAATATCATTAGTGACTCATAATTCTAAACGTGATCATATGGGTCATCTTTTCCTGAGTAAAGGGTGATTTGTGGCATTTTGAATTTCCGAGGCAGAGGTCTCTCCAATATATCTGCAGTAAAAAGACATTTTCTACGTTGGTGCTCTTCCGTTGCAGGGATTAACTTTTTTCGCTCAAGCACCTCTTCTACTACTCTTTTCATATCATCACGCATAGTAGTTGTTGTCTGATTGTCATGTCTTGTTGGGGTACTAGCCACTGTTTCATGATACCTCTGCCTTTGAGGGCTTCTGGTTCTGTTTTCCATTCTTGGGTTTTCATTTCTTCGAGGTACGAAATGAGGGTTCTTTCTTGGTGGTGGCGATCTAGGCCTACCCTCCCGTCGAGGCATGGATCGAGAATGAGAATTGGGAGTAGCTTCTTGGAAGGAATTAGCCCCCATCTCGGGCTGAGGTTCTGGGGGTGGCATAAACGTTTTCAGAGTATCAGGCAACGTCCCTACAGGCATCATACCTTGGAGGATACCAGCCATGTCTCAAAGTGCTTGCATGCCCTCAACGTGTTGTTGTCTCAATGCTTCATACTCTTCCCACGAGACCGTGCTTGGTGGCTGTCGTGAAGTCCCAACTTGATCAGTAGGAGGTGGCCTTGAGCCGATAAGTAGTGGTGGTGGAACTGATTGGTTCCCCACCTGCCGGCTTGGGAAAACAGAGTGATCACCTCCTTGGGGTTGAGCATTATGAGGGGGCGGAGGTGCTCCTTGTTGAGAATTGGGGATAATGGGAGGCGTTCCCTGTTGTTGAGAGTTCCATGGTGGTAGGCATGTTTCTACGCCTTGAGAGAGAGTTCGTCGGTGTCCACGAGTGTTTACCATTCTTAAGTTGACTTTTTTGTCTTGCGTTTCCCACAGACTATGCCAATTGTTGTTGCCAAAATACAACAATCTATTTTTAAGTACAGACAGACGCAAGAGTCTCGGGAGTCGTGTCTTTACTGATGAGAATCTTGACGAGCGATTGGATCTGACAGAGTTCCAAGTCTGATAATCCGACAGTGCTGATGGTCTGACAGGCTGATGATCTTGTGGGCTGATGGTCTTGTGGGCTGATGATCTAGTGGCCCCAAAGTGATCTAGTGCCCCCAAAGTGATCTGGTGGCCTAATATGACTGAGTGGCCTTGAGGATGACGAGTGGCCTTGATGACGAGTGACCTCGAGATGACGGGTGCCTTGATGACGAGTGGCCTCAAGGATGACGAGTGAGCTCGGGATGACGGGTGGCCTTGATGATGAGTGGCCTCAAGGATGATGAGTGACCTCAGGATGACGAGTGGCCTTGAGGATGACGAGTGGCCTACAAAACGAGAACACCGTTAGGGTGCGGGTGGGGGTCCCCGCGCAAACCCTCTGATGCTTCAATTAGATCTCGAGAGAAAATGGGAAAATTGTACTTCAATTACTCAAAATAGCGTACCTTGTGATGAAGGCAGGGTCTTATATTTATAGTGGAGGAGAGAGAGAGGTCTCGCGATATTTTCGGCGTGAATCTCGTGGCCCATTCCGAAAATTTCGGGGTCCATTTGGCTAACAAGAGGGTGACAATCAGTAGGATTGCCAATCCTGAAGGGTCACTCGGCATGGTGTCGAGTGACCCCCACTCGGTCGTTCCTCGAGTGGGATCTCTCGGCTTAGCCGAGTGGACCCCACTCGGCTAGGCCGAGTAAGGGAATGGGGCCACTTGGCACGACTGAGTGACCCCCACTCGGCATTGCCGAGTGGCTCACCACCCGATAATGCCGAGTGGCTTTAGCCATGCCGAGTGGTACAGTCCACTCGGCTGTGCCGAGTGGGTCTTCCTTGCTTCCTTGATATTGGGGCCCACAGCTGATCATATATCCGCCTCGTCTTCTTAGGTACATCAGTTAAGAACTTTCATTAACAAGAATAAAAGAAGGGAACTTGCAGAAACAAAGAAGGAGAAGAAGAAGGAACTTGCCTTGGATGGAGAAATCGAATTTAGAGAAGAAGAAGCCTGCTAAATGATGCAAATCCACACCTCTTGAAGCTCCAAATCAACAAAAGAAAAAGAAGAAGAAGAAGAAGAAGAAGAAGAAGAAGAAGAAATACTAACGGGAGAGAGAGAAGCAAGCAAGGAAGCGAGGAGGAGGAAAATAAGGAGGAAATGGGGGAATGCCTGCCACCTCACCCCCCACTTGGCCTTTTCCCATTTTGCCCCTCACTTATGCGCGCGCGCGCGCGCACGCACACACATATATATACAAAACCCTTTATGTAATTTTTCATTTATCACTTAAATAAAATCTAAAATGATATACACATAGTTATACATTCCATTTGCCCCAAATAATTTTAACTTTTCCACATATCCCAATTTCTTTGACTTTTCAGCATAATACCATCTTTATTAAAATTTTGTTTTTGTTTTTTTATTTTTTATTTTTTTGTTTTGCCACATAAAATATTGCCAACACCTTACTCAAATAATAACACATTATACACACATAACATAATGACAAAATATTTTAGACCCGATAATGTGTCATTACACATATAGTGTTATGTCTGATATTGGCACTATGCACCCATTGTGTCTCAAATATGTCATTAAGTGTTAATGATAGTAGTATATTAAAAGTTAGCAGTCCAGTATACTAAGAGTCAACTGCCTCAATTTTGGGAGTCGATTGCCTCATTAGTCGACTGGCCAGTGGATGAGAGTCGACTCCCAGTGCTACATCAACCTATCTTGGTGCGATCCACCTGGCATGAAATTGGAGGTTGTGATGGGGGTGGTCGAATGTAAAGAAGAAATTGGAAATTAGAAGAAAGAATGGCTTAGCTTTTGCTTTCTACTTCATCTACTTCTTTTATCCTATTATGTCATTGCTTTTGTAAATTAATTGGGCATGAGTGTCACGCGAGAAATTGACACACAAGTGTAGGTGATACGGAATCCTCTAGCTAGCACAAAAAGAGGTGCACGTAGAGGTACCGGATTGCACGCTAGGTGTGGACGACTAGGACCACCAAGGCTTGAGATGGATTCAGTCTTAGTACAAAAACGATTTTTGTACTCAACCTGACATCAAACATCAGGTATATTATTTATTTTATTTCATGTGATGAAATAATGTGTTGCTTAAATATCCAACTTGTGTATGGTGTGTGTATTTATTGCTTCCGCTGTGTATATCTAATACACATAAAATTTTTAATTTTACCTGCACCACCATACGAGAATTCCATCAGTGGTATCAAAGACTTAGCTTGGTATTTAATTCATATACATGATTGTATGTGTCAAATATTATGATTTGGTTTGCATTTAATGGTTATAGGGTATTAATTTTTTACTATGTGTAGCAAGAGAGTCGACTACCTTATGAAAGGAGTTGATTTCTAGTTGCACATAATCGACTTTACACATAACTTAGTGGCAGTCGACTCCCCTGAAGCTGTAGTTAACTCCCATTAACTGTAAAGCCTAGACAACATGCTTTACTTGCCTAGATGTTGTTGGTTGTGTGGTTTTCACATTGGACGACGACATAAGGGTGTTAAGTTGTGTTTATGAATGCTTAGTTGTATAATTTGACATATGCAAGTAAAATGTTTTTCAAAATTGTTTTGAAGTAATGGAATGTATGTTCAGGATGAACATGGGCTTGATGTGAATGAATGAATGTTACAAGAGCTTTGTATTGATTTAGTCAATATGTAATAATTTATTCATTCGGTTATGTACTGAGGCATATGATAGGTTTGAAATGGTATGGCACACACCCAAGAGAGAGGGTGAATTGGGTAATTTTAAATTTTATTTGAAACTTGAAATCCTTTTGATGGAAAATAAAAATTCAATGCAAGTGAGGATACTAAAATGTTAGCAATAATAAACAAACCAAATAACACAAGCAAGAGAAGTACACAAATGATATATAGTGGTTCAGTTTAAACCAAGCCTAATCCACTACCTTACCTCCTCACTAAGCATTTTGTAAACCACTCCACTATAACCTTCTACTTGAACCCAAGTAGGCCCTCTAGTCCAAGATTAGGAAATACAACCTCCTACTTACACAAGTAGGCCCTCTAGGTATATAAGGTAGGAAATACAAGAACTGTTTAATAAAGAGGTTCTAAGAGCATACACTCTTAGTAATGAGATCAATGAAGATGCAAAAGATCCTCTAAGCCTACAAGGAGGTCCAATCACCCGAACAAAGGCAAAGAAAATGAGAGAGACACTCAATGGAATAATTGAAGACATTCGAGCCAAACAAGACTTTACTGATGCATCTACCAATTGGAAGACAATAAGTGGAAGTCAAGCCTATGTCTATTTAATCAGCATGCTAGTTGACCTAAATTGATGCATCAACCCATTATAAGAAGACACGTGGCAGCCAAGGTCATGCCCATGTGTAACTGGCCAAAAATAGTTGTCTAATTTGTAATTTTAATTTGTTAAATTGTATTTATAAGCACAGAGAGAGAGCTAATTGAGAGAGTTGAGTGGTAAAAGGTAAGAGTGTGAGCTCATTAAAAGAAAAAGCCGATAAAGAGTGCTATACAAGAGGGTTGAGTAAATCAAATAAATTGAGAGAAAACACGCAAGGGAGTGCTTGTCAGGTTATATCTGAATTTTAATGCAAGATACTAACGTGGATCCAAAGGATAAAGGAGTTAGAGAAGAGGGGAGTAGGGACAATTCATTTATGATCCAAGCAATGCAACAGCACTTTGAACGCCTCAATGTTATGTTTGGAGAATTGACTGACCGAATAGAAAGAATAGAAAAGCTAGAAGTTGGCCCAACTAATGTGAGAAGAAGACCAGCTTGTGAAAGTGATAACTTGGGGAGACAAAGTTATCTTGATAGATATAAGGATGATGGAGAAGATGACCTAGACTTTGATAATCAATCTACTTTGCCTAGATTCGACCACAAATTTCAAAAGGAGAAATTTGAGGAGATCGGGAACTCTAGATTGAGATGGAGATGAAGAGCTTGAATTTGAAGATCAAGCCACAAACAGATTGGGGAATGAACGGGCTAATAGATTTGGTGGGTGGAATTTGGGAAGGAGGGACACCTATGATCATGACTTGGGGAGTATTAAAATGAATATTCCTTCATTTCAAGGAAAGAATGATCCGGAAGCCTACTTAGAGTAGGAAAAGAAAATGGAACTTGTGTTTAACTATCACAACTACTCTGAGGATAGAAAGGTAAAACTTATTGCTGTTGAATTTACTGATTATGCTATAATTTGGTGGGATCAAGTTGTTTTGAATAGGAAGAGAAACCATGAACGCCTTGTGGACACTTTGGAGAAAATGAAGTCAACCATGAGAAATAGATTTATTCCAAGTCATTACTACTGAGACTTATAGCAGCATGTGCAAGGCCTCACTCAATGTCCCTGAAGTGTGGAGGATTACCACAAGGAAATGGAGGTTTCCATGATTCAAGCCAATGTGGAGGAAGATAGAGAGGCAACCATGGCTAGGTTTTTACAAAGGCTAAATAGAGGCATTGCTAATGCGGTGGAGCTCCAACATTATGTTGAGTTAGAGGATATGGTACACATGACCATGAAGGTTGAGAGGCTGCTCAAAAGAAAAGGTGTTGCACTCGTGGGACAGATTTTGGGTTCATCTTCAACTTGGAAACCAAATTGGAGCAAAAAGAAGGAAAGGGAAGATCTTAAAATCAAATTAGAGCCTAAGCCTTACAAGGGCAAGGAAGTGGGCCCTAGCAAGGAGAAAGGTACTTTTGAACCTCAATCTAATAGAAATCGAGATATAAAATGTTTTGAGTGTTTAAGCAAGGGACATATTGCATCTCAATGTTCAAATAAGAGGACAATGGTTTTAAGGAGCAATGCAGAGGAAGAAACTGAAAGTGAGACAAAGGCTGAATCTTTACCACTAATGAATAAGAGTGATGGAGAATAGCGTCTCATGGATGGAGTTGCTTTGGTGACAAGGAGAGCTTTGAATTTGTAGGCAAAAGAAGAGAATGAGGTGCAACGTGACAACATTTTTCACACAAGGTGCTACATCAAATAGAGAATGTGTAGAATGATTATTAATGGAGGAAGCGACACCAATGTAGCTAGCATGGAATTGGTGGAGAAGTTGAATTTGCCAACCCAAACACATGCCTCTAGCCATACAAGCTACAGTGGTTGAATGATTGTGGTGAGGTTAAGGTAAATAAACAAATACTAGTCTCATTTTCCATTGGTAGGTATTGTGATGAGGTTCTTTGTGATGTTGTACCAATGCAAGATGGTCATATCCTCTTAGGGACGCTATGGCAGTTTGATAGGTGGGCCAAGCATGATGGATACAGTAATAAATACTCTTTTGTAATGAATGGGAAGTCCGTTACCCTTGTACCCTTGACACCCCAGCAAATATATGAAGATCAAATGAGGGTTAAAAAAGAGCATAAAAAGAAAAGAAGAAGTGAGAATGAGGGAAATAAAAATAAGGGAGAGCAAAAGAGTAAGGAAGAGAAGAGTGAATCTGAGGGGATTCAAAAGGAAAGAAATTTAGAGAGAAGAAAGAAGGTTGAAAAAAGGAACAGTGAGAGTAAAAAGGAAAAAAGCAGATAGTGAAAAGGGAAAAATATAGAGAAAAAAAGGAAGTTTTTATGAAAAAGAGGGAGATGTGAGCAGTGCTTTTTATGTTAGGCAGCCTATGTTTGTACTCTTGTACAAAGAGGCTTGTTTAAATACTAATGAATTTGACCTTTCTTTGCCTAGTGGTGTTAAATCTCTTTTGCAGGAGTTTAATGATGTCTTTCCCAATGACATTTCAAGTGGTTTGTCGCCTTTGAGGGGAATAGAACATCAAATAGATTTCATCCCAAAAGTATCAATTCCTAACTGACCAGCTTATAGGAGCAATCCTGAGGAAACTAACGACCTCCAAAGGCAGATTGAGAAACTTTTGGCGAAGGGATATGTAAGAGAAAGCATGAGTCCTTTTGCGGTCCCAGTCTTACTTGTGCTTAAAAAGGATGAGACATGGAGGATGTGCGTTGATTGCCAAACCATCAACTAAATCACTGTAAAGTATCGCCATCCCATTCCTAGATTAGATGACATGTTAGATGAATTGCATGGTCCATGTATCTTTTCTAAAATTGATTTAAAAAGTGGATATCACAAGATTAGGATGAGGGAAGGAGATGAATGGAAAACCACGTTCAAGACAAAATATGGTTTATATGAGTGGTTAGTGATGCCCTTTGGGTTAACTAATGACCCTAGTACATTCATGAGGTTGATGAACCATATTTTGCGTCTTTTTATAGGCAGGTTGTAGTGGTTTACTTTGATGACATCCTAATCTATAACAAGACCTTAGATGCGCATCTAGAGCATTTGTATAATGTTCTAGGTGTTTTATGGAAAGAGAAGTTATTTGCTAACCTCAAGAAGTGTTCCTTTTGCACAAATCAGATTGTGTTCTTAGGATATGTTGTAAGTGCTAAAGTGGTTGAGGTAGATGGGGAGAAAATTAAAGCAATCAAAGAATGGCCTACACCTAAATCTATCACTGAAGTGCGAAGTTTCAATGGCCTAGCTAGTTTCTATAGAAGATTTGTTAGGGATTTTAGCACCTTGACCACACCCTTGACCGAGGTTATTAAAAAGAGTGTGGGTTTTAAGTGGGGAAGTGAGCAAGAAAGAGCTTTTAATTTAATCGAAGAGAAGTTAAGTTATGCGCCATTACTTGCCTTACCCGATTTTTCTAAAACCTTTGAGATTGAGTGTGATGCTTCTGGTATTGGCATTGGAGCTGTCTTAATGCAGGAATGGAACCCCCATTGCATTTTTTAGTGAGAAACTGAATGGAACAACCCTTAACTACCCTACATATGATAAAGAGCTATATGCCTTGGTTCAGGCCTTAGAGACATGGCAGCTATAATACCCCAGATTTTCAAACTCAAACGTGATGTAATACTTGAGATTATTAGGTTCTAATACTTGAGGAAATAGGTCATTGAGTCAAAAGTTGAGTTTCTGAGGCAGGGGAAAAGGTGTAAATAGCTGAGAAGGTGCGTATGTGAGTTTACATTTCAATTCAGTTTTGGATTTCAAACAACATTTAAAGCCACATTTGGATCATTTTGAAATCCAAGACTTAGCCTTCAAGTCTCCAAACCTTATCCTCAAGGACACATGGCAAGCAACTATTAGCCACTTGGAAGATAAGATAAGGTCACATGATGATTCATAATGACCCCCTGATGTGGCATCACGTGATTGGCCAAAAAAATTTACTTAGCCTCCAAGTTTGCTAAAGTCTCCAAACCTTATCCTTAAGGACAAGTGGCAAGAAACTATTGGGCCACTTGGGAGTCATGATGATGCCTCATAATGACTCCCTTGAGGTGACGGATAAGACTCATAATGACGGGACAAGTGGCGACACGTTATTAGCTAAGAAAACTTATAAATAGGGAATTTGAGTGAAAGATTTGAGCAATCGATGAGGATTTTGGGCCAAACCTTCATGGATTTGAGAGGTTTCTAAGTGAGAATTCTATTCTTAAGAGAGAGGGGAGATTCTACAAGAAAAATGAGGGAAATTGATTAAGGAACGAAGGAGAACGAGAGGTTCATCGCAAAATGGATAGACACTGAAAAACATCTACTACCATTGGAAAAATCAAAAGGTAAGTCTAATTTCTCAATATAATCTTGTAGATCTCTAAAAGAGGAGTCTGTAGGTTTAGACAAGAGGCAAAACGGAGCTTGGATGAGAGAGATATGGTTGTTTTAAACGGCAGCTTGAAAATCCAGTGGAAGGGGGTAACGACGTGTGTAACACATATGCCCTGGAGTGCTGCGAGTGGCCACACATGGCCACCCTTCTAGTAGCATGTACTGGCCCTAAAATTTTGCAGGCTTACCCCTATTTCTATTCTCCATCACCTTATGCAAAAAAAATTAAGATTGGTTTACAAAAAGGTTACGTTTTCTGCAGAAATAGCCTCGGTGAACGGTGTTCATACCATAAATGGTGCAACCAAAGGGTAAGAAGCTAAGGTGAGTGGTTCTTGCATAATTTGTGACACCTTGGGAATTTCTCGCTTCACTTATGCTTGGGTGTTGACTTGTATATCATATTTTCCTTGGTTTACACATATCCCTTCTACTTTGTCATACATCATGTCGTTTTGGTGACCATAGCTAGTTGTTGGGACATCATAGGTGATCTTGTGCTCTTGCGATGAGCCAACGTGTTGTCATGATAACGACCACAGGGGAGGTTTCATACTGCATTTTACATTTACACACATATATTCTTCTTTCAAGAACCATTTCACTTAGAAATTGTTATCTAACTTGGGTGTTTCATACCCTTGGGATATTCAACATCCCAGGTATAACAAACATGTCAGGTACTATAGGTGCAAGCCCGAGCAAGTGGCAAGGAGGTAGTGGACGTTTAGTTTAAGCCCGAACAAGTGGCAAGGAGGTGGTGGACGTTTAGTTTAAGCCTTCTTGAAACATTGTATATGATTTTGTAGTATGATTATTGTATTGTAAATAGCGGCTACGATACTTAAATTACAAGATGTATGGGTGTATGTATGAAGCTTCTATAATTCTATAAAGGTGTGAGATGTATGTTTGGAATTTGTAAGAAACAGGACAACTACTATGAAGATGTGTGTGTGTTTGTTCTATGGACTTGACTTAAGGTAACATTATGCAAATCCTAGCTATTTTAGCATTTTAGGTTCGATCCTTACTTCCGCTAACAAAGGATTTCCCATAATGCCCGAGTGATGTACATAGCATGTAATAGTTGTATTTAGCTTCTTAACACATTAAAAATACGGGGCGTTATAACAACACTATTTATGGCTGAAGGAGTTTGTTATACACACTGATCATGAGTCCTTGAAGCACTTGAACGGACGAGGGAAGCTGAACAAACGACATGCAAAATGGTTATAATTCATTGAGACCTTTCCTTATGTGATCAAATATAAACAAGGAAAAGAAAATGTAGTTGCAGATGTATTATCTCGTAGGTATGCCCTCATTTCAACTTTGAATGCTAAACTACTAGGATTTGAATTTATTAAAGATTTGTATCCTAATGATCTAGATTTTTCTAATGTCTATGGGGGTTGTGAGAAAATGGCTTTTGAAAAATTTTATAGGCATGAGGGGTAATTATTTAGAGAGAACAGAATGTGTATGCCTATAAGTTCTTTGAGGGAATTACTTGTGCTGAAGACTCATGGGGGTGGTTTAATGGGACATTTTGGAGTTAGAAAAACATTAGATGTATTAACTGAGCATTTCTTTTGGCCACATATGAGACGGGATGTTGAGAGGGTTTGTGGAAAATGTATCCCTTGTAAGCAAGCCAAATCAAAAGTTTCACCCCATGGTCTATATATTCCTTTACCTATTCCGAGTAAACCTTGGGTTGACCTTTCTATGGATTTTTTATTGGGTTTACCTAGGTCTGGGAGGGGAAAATATTTTGTTTTTGTTATTGTTGATGATAGGTTCTCCAAGATGGCATATTTCATTCCATGCCATAAATCAGATCATGCCAACAACATTGCAGATTTGTTCTTTAAAGAGATTGTTCTCTTGCATGGAATGCCAAAGTGTATAGTCTCGGATTGGGATACTAAATTCTTAAACTCCTTTTGGAAGACGTTGTGGGGTAAGTTGGGAATAAAACTTTTATTTTCTACTACTTGCCACCCACAAACAGATGGACAAATTAAAGTAGTGAACTACACTTTGTCTACTCTATTGTGTGCCATCATTCAAAAGAATTTGAAGAATTGGTAAGAATGCTTACGTCATGTGGAATTTGCATATAACCATAGTGTCCATTCTGCAACTAACCATTCTCCATTTGAGGTAGTTTATGGTTTTAATCTACTAACTCTATTGGATTTATTACCTTTACCACTTGTTGAGTGTGTCAATTTAGATGGAAAGCGAAAAGTAGAAATGATGAAACAAATGCATGAGAAAGTCTAGTAGCACATTCAAAGAAAAATCGAACAATATGCTACTCAAGCCAACAAAGACCGAAAGAAACTGGTATTTGAACCAAGCGATTAGGTTTGGGGACATAAGCGTAAGGAGAGATTCCCAACTCAAAGGCTTTCTAAGTTGCATTCTAGGGGTGATGGATTGTTTCTAGTGATTGCTAGGATCAATGACAATGCCTACAAGTTGGACCTACGTGGTGAGTATAATATAAGTGCCACCTTTAATGTTTTTGATTTAACCCCTTTTTATGTAGGTGATGATTCATGGATGAATCCTCTTAAGGAGAGGGGGACTAATGAGATCAATAAAAATGCGAAAAATCCTCTGAGCCTATAAGGAGGTCTAATCACTCGAGTAAAGATAAAGAAAATGAGAGAGACACTCAATGGGCTAATTGAAGGCATTCAAGCTAAACAAGACTTTATTGATGCATCTACCAATTGGAACACAACAAGTGGAAGTCAAGCCTATGTCCATTTAATCAACATGCTAGCTGACCTAAATTGATGCATCAACCCATTAGAAGATGACATGTGTAGCTAAGCTCATGCCCATGTGTAGCTGACTAAAAATAGTTGTCTAATTTGTAATTTTAATTTGTTAATTGTATTTATAGGCATGGAGAGAGAGGGGGCCGGCCATTAAGGTAGTGGGTTGTGCATGTGGATGGTAGTTATTCAGCATTTGGGTAGTTATTGAGTTTATGGGTAGTTATTTCAAATTAGTAGTTATTTCATATTTCCTTTTCTATTTAAAGGGGACTGTAAACACTTAAAAAGGTTGGTTATTTTCGTGCTTCTTGAAAGGAGAACTTTTCCATTTGGCTTTTCCAAGAACTTGAGACTTATCAAGATTGTTCCAATCTTGTGGCATCCAATTTGCAAGGCTTATCACTCTCTACTTCTTCTTCGCTTATTCTGGAGTGTGGTGGCTATATCATTCTCTTCTTATTTTGTTTTGTTTGCTTGAATCTGGTTTAGCTTCCTTGGGATGATGCTTATCTTGTTCGTGGGTTTTTAGATGCAATCAAAGGGATCTTCATCTGCTCGCATCACATAGTTACAAGGTCTCTCAAAATAAGATATGAAGTCTTGAAACTAATTTTACAAAATGATACACAAAGTCTTTTTGAGAGAAAAATAAATCTAAAGCACAATTGAGAAGATGAATAAATTTTGCAAGCTTATTTCACTTCATTCCCATCCATCAGCCTCTTCAAGATCATCCTTGAGTTGTATTTATAGGCATCTGAAAGCTTTATGAGAAATATAGCCGTTTATAGCCATTGGAGAATAAAAAAAACTAGTCGTTCTACAATTCTTTGGTATAAACTATTGACAGAAAATGAGGGTTAGTCAACAGTTTCTAATTAAAATTAAAGACTTAGTCGACAAATCCATAAAAGTTGTCGACAGATGCCTTTGCACATATACTGACTGTCAACAAATGTTCTCCAAACTGTCAACAGTTTCAAGGCATACTGAAAACATGCTTTCTAATTTTTGACAGAATCCTAGACGACAATTGACAGTTTCATGGCTTTTTCCAATGCTTGTCTACAGATGATCTTGAATGCACTAAAAAATGATTTCTTTTGATTTAAAATATATTTTATTAAAAATTCATTTTCATAAACATGAGCTAAGAGATTAGTTTCCAAAACCCATGATTTCATCAAATCACATAAATTTTGAATTTGATCTAGATATTCATAAACTAAGAAATTGATTTCCAAACAAAATATTTATATCTTTACAAAGATTCAAATATCCTTAGAAATTTACTTTGACAGGATACTTGACTTTTATACTTGCTTTAATTCTCAAGTCAATGTTTGAAAATTATTTTGAAATATAATTCTTTATTTTTCCAATCTCCTATATCATGAACAACATACACATATATATGTATTAGAAAATACTTTAACTTGAAGCTTGGGATTCAAAATTAGTTTTGATTAAAATGATCTTTTTGGATATTATGCATTAAAATTGATTTTTGTTTCCAAACCATATACTTTGACTTTGAGATATGAATCATTTATTTTTCATCATCAAAACTAAACACAAGAGTAAAATATCAGCATAAGCCTCGAGTAACTTCTTTTAGTCTTTGTTTTACAAATGTTATAAATGAAGATGACATCAAGGAGTTGATGATGAAGACCTCAAGAAGTTGATGATACCTCAAGAGTGAAGCAATGAAGCCAAGTAGTTCATCATATCAAGTTGAATGTGATGTGAGGCATGGTTTGAACCTCGGAGGCTAGGGTTTATTCTGTGAACAAGCCCATGCTCATTTTGGTTCATTTATTTCTTTTTTTTATATGCATGTTGTTCATTTTATTATGCATTAGATGTATGATAAGATGAATGTTTAACGATGAGACCTTTAGGATAAAAATCTTCAAAAAGCTTCCCATGTGCTAAAGAATATTAGATTTTAATGGTGAATCTGATTCATCATGGCTTTCCACTATCGTAGGGGTTCATCAATTTGATTGGGTGTGTCCAAAAACTAAAATGTGAGAGTGCATTTCATGAACGATTGTTTGATTTCTCCTTTTTAACCATGTGATGGGGCAGTGTTCAACAGGTCTCACCAGATCAAAAACTAAAATGTAAGGGAGGGTGATGTTCAACTCATTACTCTTAGCCAAACAGCGAGTGGGATCTAACTAGTCCATCAGGCCAATAACTAAAATGTGAGACTTATGGTGGGTTTGAAGCCAAAAGTTGAGCTTCACACATGATGTGGTGGCAAGTGTTTCCTACTTAATTATGTGAGTATTTCAAAAACTAAAATGTGGGGTATTCATATGAAAGAAAATTCGACCACCCGCTATTAGGTCCTGTATAAGGATCATGTTTTCTGGCTGGGAAGTTTAGAATTCAAAAAATTTAGTAAGAGTACCCATGTAGTTGAAAGTCTTTAATTAAATGATGTCTTACAAAGATAGAATTACTAATATATCTATTTATTTTCTGTAGAAAAAAATGATAGGCAATTTAAATCTATTGTTGCATATTTTTTATACCAATAAGCTTACTATCCCAAACTTTTCTAACTGGTTTCATGACCTTAAGATAGTGCTCAGTATGGAATGGATAGATGATGTCTTGTTCTACAGTCCTCCTATAGATATCCTTGAAGGTGTGACTGAAGAGAAAATGTAATACCCCATAATTTTATAAATCAAAATGCTTGATTGTAGATCTCGATCAAAGTAGTCAATTAGTGTTCTTTCATAAATAGGAATCTAAGGATATAATGTTTAATTGCTACATAAATAGGACAAGATTTTTCTAACTTCCATATTATAGCATTCATATTATGATTAACATTATAATATAAAGTTTTATGTTTGATTTATATACATTACATTAGGCGGCATAATGATATTCATGGCATATAAAAATTTTGTACAATGCATTTTGTAATATGATAGGCCATAACATACATAATTTGTTTTCCAACTTATGGAGGGTATAAAAAGATTATGTTTTTGAATATAACATGCTATAATATTACACCTTATTATTGTATATAAATAGGGGCAAATGGCAACAGGTTAGATCAAATGGAACGAATAATGGAAAGTATGGTCTGATTTATGCAAAGGGTTCAACCTCAAGGAGGATGGATGACCAGTATGCTAGATTTATATTGTAGACAGAATCCACCCACCTTTCAAGGAAAACTCAGAGCTAATCCCAGTGAAGGGGAATTCTGGCTTGAGCAAACCGAAAAATTATTGAACCATCTCCACTATAACGAAGAGGAAAAGGTCAACTGTGCAACGTTCATGCTATAAGATGAAGCGGATATGTGGTGGCAGGCAACAAAAATGATAATTCCTACTCAAGAGCAAGGTAGGGTGTCATATATTAGTTGGGAACATTTCAAGGAGCTCTACAATCACAAGTATTTTCCACTGAGTTTGAGAATGCAGAAAGAAAGAGAATTTATGGATCTAAAACAAACTAGGGATATGTCCGTAACCCAGTACGAAGATGCTTTCCCTCGATTAATTAAATACATGCCTATCTATGAAGGGGACGAGAGAATCAAAGCTCAAAAGTTTTTAGGGGGCTTGAAGTTAAGACTTTAGATAGCCTTGAGTAATGTGGGTACCCAGTCTTATGCTGAAATGGTACGTCAGGTCATGACCACCGAAGGCAACTTAGATTGAATTTAGGCCATTCAAGAAGCTAGTCAGTTAGTCGCTAGTTTGAAATTAGGTACAAGAAAGAAGTTGAATACAAAGGGACCTCAGTTCAAACCCAGTAAGCCCTGCTTAAGTGTCACAAACGGCAACCGGGAAAACCGTGTTGCCAGGGAATTAAAGGCTGTTATAATTGCGGGGATGAAGGGCACCTATATTGGAACTATCCTATGAAAATGCTCATCTGCTTTAACTATTAGAAGCCAGGACACCTTGCCAAGGATTGCTAGAAGCCTCAGGCCACTGGGAAGATGTAGATAGCAACAGAACCCCGGAAGATGCAGCCAGGAAGGGTATTTAACTTGACAAAGCAAGAGGTGAAAGAAAATCCAACGGTGATTCAAGGTACAATGTTTCTATCTAGAATTCCCATGCATGTTCTAGTAGATCCCCCACACATTCATTCATGTCGTATGCATGGGCGAACACTCTAAAGGATAAACCCAAAGATCTGGGGTGTCTAATGATGATAGCCACTCCTAGAAACTTCTAAGGGCTACCAAGGTAAAGAAATTCAGATCGATGGAAAGGAATTTTTAGTAGACTTAATCCTTTTGGATATACATGACTTCGATATAATTATAGGAATGATTTCCTTACAAAATATGATGCCTCGATTGATTGTAAGAATAAATTTATTAGCCATAAAAATAGGGACAGAAAGTTAAGTTTCAAGGTCGAGGGAAAGTAATCGGGAAAAAATAGATCTCGGCAATAAAGGCTAGCAAGTTACTAAGTAAAGGGGCCTATGGATATTTGGCTTATGCCCAAGAAAAGGGCTAGGACTATAAGGGAGTAGAGGAGGTGTGAGTAGTCAATGAATTTACCGATGTGTTTCCAAAAGACTTATTATGACTGCCCCCTCATCGAGAAATTGAGTTTACGATAGAAGTTATACCTGGAACAAACCAGATCATTATACCCCCTTATAAAATGGCACTTCTGGAATTAAGGGAATTAAAAGTTTAATTACAGGATTTGTTGGACAAAGGGTTCATCAAGCCAAACATGTCTTCTGGGGAGCACCGGTATTGTTCGTCGAGAAAAAGGACGGAAGTTTAAGGATGTGCATAGACTACCGGCAATTGAATAAAGTGACCGTCAAAAATAAGTATCCACTCCAAAGGATTAAAGATTTATTTGATCAATTACAAGGTGCCAAGGTGTTTTCAAAAATGATTTAAGATTAAGATACTAACAGTTGAGGGTCAAGGGAAAAGATGTGCCTAAAACCGCATTTCAGTCCCATTATGGACATTATGAGTTTCTGGTGATACCATTCAGATTGACTAATGCTCCTATCACTTTTATAGATCTAATGAATCGAGTATTCAAACCATTTTTAGAGAAATTCATAATTGTCTTTATTGATGAAATATTGATCTACTCGCCCTAAGAAGAAGATCATGAGAACCACTTAAGGGTGGTGTTGCAGACATTAAAGGAACATCAGTTGTACGCCAAATTTTCCAAATGCAAGTTCTGGATTAAGAAAATGGCATTCTTGGGACATGTTATTTCAGCTGCTGGGATCGCTGTTGACCCAGCCAAGGTGATTGCAATCCAAAATTGGAACCAATCCAAGACGATCACCAAAATCAAGAGTTTCCTAAGATTAACAAGGGACTACTGAAAATTTGTTGAAGGATTTTCTAAAATTGCAACACCACTTACGAAGCTAACTCAGAAGGGAGTCAAATTCGTATGGGATGTCTGTTGTGAGCAAAGCTTTCAAGAATTTAAGCATAAACTTACAACAACACCTATTTTGGCAATGCCCAGTGAATATGGGGACTATGCAGTATATAGTGATGACTCAAAATTGGGCCTAGGATGTATTATGATGCAGAATGATAGGGTAATAGCCTACAGGTCTCGACAATTAAAACGACACGACAAAAATTATCCGACTCATGATCTAGAATTAGCAGCGGTGATTTTTGCCTTAAAACTCCGACCACATCACTTTTATTGTGTGAAATTTGAGATTTTCACGGATCACAAGAGTTTGAAATATGTGTTCTCTCAAAAAGAGCTAAATATGAGACAACATAGATGGATGGAGTATTTGAAGGATTTTGACTGTTCCATTTAGTACCACCCTGGTAGGGCCAATGTGGTGGCCGATGCACTAAGTAGAAAAAAAGCTTTCATAATAACAAGAATGATGACCATGGAATGGGAACTAGAGAGAGCATTTAGCCTAATGATAGTCGGAGTAAACCGTAAGGGAAGCTTTGTTGATATGGCTAGCCTCTCCATTTAGCCTGACTTATTGAAACAAATACGATAAGTTTTGCCTAAAGATGCTAGAGCTAAAAGTTGGATAGACAAGCAAGGATAAGTCATGAGACCCGAATTTGAAATTAAAGATGAGACGTTATGATTTTAGGGGTGGATATACGTCCCTAAAGTGGGAGATCTAGGGCAAACTATTTTAAAAAAAGCCCGTTGAGCCAAGTACACAGTCCATCCAAGGGCTACCAAAATGTATCAAGACCTAAAAACAATATATTGGTGGCCGGGAATGAATAAGTGTGTCGCACGACATGTGGCTCAATGCGACATTTGTCAAAGGGTTAAGATTGAACATCAAAGACTTGCTAGGAAATTGCGAACATTGGAAATCCCAGAATGGAAATAGGAGCATATTACAATGGATTTCATGTCAGGGCTACCTCGAAGCCCCAGGGGAAACAACACGATCTGGGTCATTATAAACAGGCTAACAAAGTCCGCACACTTTTTACCCACTAAGCTTGGGCAATCTGTATGTAAACTTTCCCAACAGTACCTCTACGAAATTATCAGATTACATGGGGTACCTATGAGCATTGTCTCTAATCGCAACCCAAGATTCACCTTGAGGTTTTGGGGAAGCCTGTAAAAATGTTTAGGTACCCAACTCAGACTAAGTATGACATATCACCCCCAACTCAATGGATAATCAGAAAGAACCATTCAGACTCTAGAAGACATGTTAAGGGCCTGTGCCATCGATTTTCTAGGAAATTAGGAAGAGCATCTCCCATTGGTTGAGTTTGCTTATAATAATAGCCATCATAATAGTATTGGTTTGGCTCCCTATGAAGCATTGTACGGATAAAGATGTAAATCTCCGTTATGTTGGACTCAGGTTGGTGAACGACAAATATGGGACTAGAAATGGTCCAGGAAACATTGGAGAAAATAAAGATTATTTAAGAAAGAATCAGAGAGGCACAGAGTCGTCAAAAATCTTATGCAGACAACAGAAGAAGAAACTTGGAGTTTCAAATTGGCAACAAGGTGTACTTGAAGATATCCCCTCTTAAGATGGTAACCCGAAGCAGCATGAAGAAAGGCAAATTAGGTCCTCAATACATAGGGTCATACGACGTTTTGGAGAGAATTAGGCCACTTGCCTATTGACTTGCTTTACCCATGGCCCTATCCAACATTCATGATATGTTCCACGTGTCACAACTTCGAAAGCATGAACCTGACCCCTCCCAGGTAATGCCGCTAGAAGCAATTGAGGTTTAAGAAAATCTCACTTAATTACCTCAAAAGGCCAGTCAAGATCCTAGATCATAAAGAACAAGTTCTCAGAAATAAATCGATACTGCTAGTACAGGTGTTGTGGAGAAACCCGGTCAGCAAAGAAATAACTTGGGAACAGGAAGAGGACATGAAGACCAACTATCCGTACTTATTTGAAGAAGTAGGAAATAGAATGGACATAGATTGAAATGAAATTTCAAGGACGAAATTTTTGTAAGAAAATGAGAGTGTAAGACCCCAGAATTTTATAAATCAAAATGCTTGATTGCGGATCTTGGTCAAAGTAGTCAATCAGCGTTCTTTGAGAAATAGGAACCTAAGGATATAATGTTTAATTGCTGCGTAAATAGGACATGATTTTTCTAACTTCCCTATTATAGCATTCATATTATGATTAACATTATAATATAAAGTTTTATGTTTGATTTATATACATTACATTAGGCGACATAATGATATTCATGGCATATAAAAATTTTGTATAATGCATTTTGTAATATGATAGGCCATAACATACATAATATGTTTTCTAACTTATGGGGGGTATAAAAAGATTATGTTTTTGAATATAACATGCTATAATATTTCACCTTATTATTGTATATAAATATATTTTTGGGTTATATCGTAGTATATATATCTTATATATATGATATTATTATAAAAAAAAAAAAAGAAGAGAAAAGTGGTCGGTGGGCTAGCAGAGACCGACAGCCTCTGTGGCTGCTGACCATGGCCTAAGGAGGTAGTTTGGCACGAAGCACGACCGGAGTGGCCAAGGAAACGGCCGGAGATGGCATGTCATTTGACTGAAGCATTGTCGAAAAAACCAAGGTATTGTGGCTGTTGTTGGGCAATTTTCAAGGGGTTTCAGGGCTTTCAGTGGCCGAGGAAGAACTTAGGGCCAAGGATCGGCCATTGATTGGCTAGCGAAGTGGTGGAAATTCCCTATAAATAGGCAGTTTCCAACCGAATATTGAGGCATTCGAAAGTTAAGGTTTGAGGCATCGTGGGTTCGGAAGGATAAGGGGCTTTTGTTCCCTATTGTGCAAGGAGTGTTTCTAGAAAGTGTGGGAACGTTTGGAGCCGAAGCAACCAAGAAACGAGCCCTCATCAAAAAATGCAACTCGCAGGAGTTGAGTCTTCAAAGGCCGATTTGAGGTATGAATCAAACCTTTTTTTTTTAATTTTAAACGCCATATTTGAAATCAGGAGGTCGAATTTAGGGTTTGGGGGCAATCGGAATGGATTTTAGATGCCAGAAAGGTGGTCGACAACAAGGAGGCTGGCCGGGGAAGACGCGTGGTGTACACGCGCCTGGCCTGTGGCTAGGAAAAGGAAAAGACAAGGGGGAAAAAAAAAAGAAAAGAACAAGAAAATATATATATAATTCGAAAAATTCTGAAAAAATTCTAGAAAATCCAGAAAAGTTTTTTGGGGATTTTGGTGGAAGAAAATTTGAAAAAAAATAATAATTTAAGAGGAATTTTATTTAAATTTCTTTATTGGGAAAAATAAAAAAATAGGGAAAAATAGAAAAAAAAATAGGAAAATAGGATTCTAAATTTCTTAAGTGAATTCAATGTGCAGGGAACACTGAGGCATAGGAACCCTAACACGAATTTCAAGGTGAGTGGTTTTCCATGTTTAAGGGTTATTTTCTTAAATTATACGTCGTAAACGCTCAAATTGTCATATTGTCATATGTAATGATGCCTCATACATTTAGAAATGCATCCATATGTTGTGATGCATATGCATATGCACATTCTCAATATTCTTGGCATACATTGCGTGTGTAATGGTGATATCACTAATCTATCACAGATGTTGTAAGTACATCCCGCCCTTGCAAGTAAGATTACATAAATGATAATTTGTCATGGAATGATGATATCATGGATGTTGTAAGCACATCCCGCCCTTGCAAGTAAGGTTGCAAAGATAATGCATTTTGCACTTGGCATGTCATGCACTAGATTTTATAAAACCTCATTTGGATGGTTAGTATCTAACCTGGGTTATACCCCTAGAACATTCAAACATTCCAAACAGGGTTTGTAGCAAGAAAGATAAGATGTAATGGCACGACATGTCGTGTCCGATGAAGTTTTGGCAAGTTGTTCTTATATATTGCTTCTTTATCCGAACATGTCTCAGTCATGTTGAGAAACTTATGTCCTGTTTTATAAATAGTCTTGTAAATTAGAGAAACGTTATGTATCATGCTTAATATTATGATTCAATGTAATTTTAAGGTTCGATTCTTAGCTTATGCATTTGATGTTTTTAAAGATTTTCATTCATGGTAAAGGAATGGTAGTTGAAATTTTATTCTTGGAAAAATTTGTGTATTGATTGTTTGACTAGCAATTCCTAAGTTATAACATGCCTAGATAAGCGGGATGTTACAGAAAATGATCATTTGGGAGACTTTGAGGGATCACGATATGAGATCCTATAACTATAGACTCGCGTCTATGTCCAATGACTTACAGTGTCAACATGAGAACTTTCCTAGTGCTGCAAGCATGATTCAGAATCTTAAGGACTTTTATGGGGAGCATAATCGGACAACTCGATATGAGATATCGAAGAAACTATTTCGGGCGCAGTTGGTTAAGGTTTCTGATATGGGAGACCATGTCATCAACATAATTAATTGGATTGGTCTGTTGGATGTATTGGAGTTTCCTATGGATCCTTATCTCCATATTGCTCTAATCATGCAATCACTGCCACAGTCATTTTCGTCCTATATCACTTATTTCTATATGAATAACATTGAGTGTTCCTTCTTGGAGTTTTTAAACATGTTAACAATTGACCAGTCACAAATGAAAGGTAAAGGCAAAGAAGGGATTCTTATCGTTGCCTCATCTTCTTCCCAGAGGAAGCCTAAATCTTGGAAAAATAAGATAAATGTTCTCGAGGTAAGGAAGGTTGGAGGACAGACAGAGTCTAAGGGCAATGAGATTATAGGCAAGGGTATTTGTTACTTTTGCTAGAAGAAGTGACACTGGAAAGAAACTGCCCTGACTCCCTCAGGAGCTTAAAGGTTAAGCGTCAAGAAGGTCAAAGTATTTCTTCTTCTTTGAGTGTTATTGAGACTAATCTTATGATTGGTCAATACCCTACTTCTTGGATTGTTGATTTTGGTGCTACATCTCATATTTGTTTTTCTACGCAAGATCTCAATCAAAGTATGATTCTTGGGAAGTGTGAGGTGGTCCTAAAAGTTAGGAATAGGGCAACTATTACCACATTAGCTGTAGGCATTACTTCTGTACATTTACCTTTTAGACATGTGTTGGTTTTGTATGACTATTTACATATACCTAATGCTATAAGGAATGTTTTGTCAATTCCTAAGCTTGTACAACAGAATTATGAATTCTCTTTTGCTAACAATTGTTGTTACATACATTATGATAATGTGTGTGTGGGCAAAGTTGTAATGATGAATGGTTTATATTTCTTAGAAGCACATGTGTAACACCCCGCCTTCCAGGGCATTAATTTATGCTAGGATTTTATTTTTTTTATTTACATCAAACATAAATCGGCAATAAATCCTCAACATAACATTTATTTAATAACACTCCCAAATATAACAAGGGAATGATATTGTTTTTACATAAGCGGAAGCAAGATCAGAACCTCGAAAACATAACTTATGTGGGTACATACATACTGTTCACCCAACATAGCATTACAGATAACATGAAACTCTAAACAATACATCCGAATAAGATAGATTATTCTAGTCCCACATGGGACCCTCAAAATTTCCACCACGATCATTCCTCGACCACTTCCTTGCCCTTCCGGCCGCTTGCCTCACCTGGAACGTGGAATATTTCAGGGACACAGTCCAATATTAGAAGATGAAATCTTCTAAGTGAGGGTTAGATAAACATGAATGAATGATGCATGATGCATGGACATTTATAAACATATACCCATAATGTAACTTTCCAGGCCTACCAGCCCGGCTAGGAATTCTAGGCAAATCCCGAACCTCTGCGGGATAGGCCTAACGTTATTCCCTCAACGCCCTAGGGGAATTACGGCTACACTCTGAGGGTATCATCCCAACCCCATGCACAAGTTTCAATATGACAAAAAGATTGTGTTGTGCATATATCACGTTTTCCCATGCAACAGTATATGAATGAAAATGATCATAACATAAGAAAATATCATGCATAGAAAGTAAATCATATCATATACGGGCTATAAGGACAAAACCACTCACCTTTTACAGATATTGGGATACCTCGAAAAATGTGAAACTTGCCTCTATTTGCGTGCCAATCTTGAATTTCGCACCAAATGACTCACCTCACTTCCCAAAGCACCCTAGGCAAGATATTTATTTAAATAATCAATAAAACCTATTTTTTCTCAATTTTCTTGCCTTTTTCTCTATTTTTCCTTTATTTTTCCTCACTAATATTCCAAACTAAATACCTATACCTATTTTTTTTTGAAATATTTTTACATTGAAAATTCTAAAATATTTTTCCAAGTTATTTAAAAAAAATTGCACGAAAAACCAAGCCCGCACGCGCCCGCACGCGCTGGCGCGTGTTAGGGCAAGTGAGACTAGCGCGTGGGGCCCACGTGCCGGTCGTCTTCTCCGGCGACGGCCATGCCAGAAAATTGAAAAAGCTATGCCAAAAGAAAGCCTATCAAGAATCAATCCTAGGGGTACCTTCAATGGCTCGAAAAGAGCTCGGAAAGTGCTCCAACGAAGAGCTCAAAGTCTCGGCCAGGCGGACCGCCTAGGTTTCCAGCGAGCTTCGATTTCACCTTCGTTTCTGCTCCGTTGCTCACGAAATGCTCCAGAAATGGCCTTCAACCTATGGGCAACAAAAGCCCTCTATCATTTCCTCTCAATTCGTTCGAAATGGCCCTCGATTTGAAGCTCCAAGTTTGCTAATTTTTGGCCTCTTCGTCCTCTATTTATAGGCGATCTTCGAGCTACCAAATGGCCTTGGACGGCTTACCCATGGCCTTAGGCGTTCATACCTTCCCTGGATCGACCTTGAGGTGGTCTCAAGCAACCACAAATTCGAGTTGCAGGTGCCGACATCTCGACCAGCTTTTGTTGGTCGGATTTCTTGAAAATCCGGCCACCCCGACACCTAATGACGGCACTTGAGTGGTCTCTGGTCTTCCCCGACCATTGCCCAATCGATCCATGTGCTCAAAACGGCCGGTCGGCGACCGTGCGTGGCTTGGTCGGAATCCATGGCTATGGAATTTCTGATTTTTGTACTTTCACCCCATCAGATTCCGTTTTCACTATTTGGCCCATTTTCTCACAACCCCAATACTTTCCATAATTGCCACTGAGTCCCTTGAGTTATGATCATTCAACTTCCTCTTTGCAAATTTTTCAAAAAATGACATTTTGACCCCCCTCGGCAATTTTGAAAAATTATACTTTGGCCCGTTTCTCCATTTTGGCTTTAAATCTACTCGTTTCTTCCTGAAACTTTCGAAGGGTTGTTCTACTCGACAAACCAAAGCTTCCCTTAGCTTCTGTTATCATTTCGAGAGTCTCCTACGAGAATTCAGTTTTACAGCCTAGACGGCAGTTGTATTTTAGCTGTATCGAAAATCGTTCCTGATTCCATTTCTTTCGATCCTAAAAATCATGCCTCGATATGCTCATTAGAGGCATCCCTATTTCCTTAATTATTTAAGCTTTAGGGTACTCCCTTTGACTGATTCGGTAAATTTTTCGAGCTTTTCTGATACCGAATTTCCGTTTTTCCTTTAAAATAATAACCCAAAGTTCTTGGGTATTATATTCTCCCCTCCTTAAAGAAATTTCGTCCTCGAAATTTTCGTATTCTTACTTACTAAGACATCAACATCGGACTAACAATCTCGTAAAAGCAACGACGTTTATCTTTTAGTCGAGCATTATCATTAATACGTTTCTAAACACATCAATTGCATCTCTAACATAAGTAAGGCCTATCAGATATATTTGTCTTTTGAACAGAATATCCCGTTGTAGCTTTCTACCGTCGGCCACATACATCAAAAATAGCCAAGTACGAACGTACCGTTCAAAATCATCTCTTTATTTCACAACATTTTTGATAACCTTACATAGAAAATCACCAACATTTGCTACAATCACTCTATTTTCTCGAACAACAGGGGATATTTTGCCCTAATCATATCCTCGAGCTCCCACGTAGCTTCTTCCTCAGTGTGATTTCTCCATTGGATCTTTACCAGCGGTATGACTTTATTCCTTAAGATTTGGTCACGCCGATCTAGGATTTGCTCGGGCGATTCTGGATAAGTCAAATCGTCTCTTAATTCAATTGCTTCCACCCGAATTTCTTGGGGTCGGGTCTTGAATATGCCTCCGAAGCTGAGACACATGGAAGACATCATGGATGTTGGACAGGGTAATAGGAAGTTCTAGATGATAAGCCAACGGTCCTACTCGTTCTTTAACTAGATAAGGTCCAATAAATTGAGGTCTCAATTTACCTTTCTTCTTTCCCCGAGTTGCTAAGTGTTGAGGCGATACTTTTAGGTATACAAGATCTCCTACCTCGAATTCCAAATCTCACCTCCTTTTGTCCGCATAAGACTTTTAACGACTTTGTGCGGCTCGGATTCTCTCTTGGATCTTTCGAATCTTTTCTGTAGTCTGCTGAACCAACTCTGGTCCCAATATTTGCCTCTCTCCTACCTCAGTCCAACAGATAGGTGATCAACATTTTCTTCCATATAAAGCCTCATAGGGTGCCATTCCTATACTGCTATGGTAGCTGTTGTTATAAGCGAACTCTACTAAAGGTAGATGCTCTTCCCAGTTACCCTCAAAATCTAAGGCACATGACCTCAGCATATCTTCTAACGTCTGAATGGTCCTTTCAGACTGTCCATCGGTCTGTGGATGATAAGTCGTACTAAGGTTCAATTGCGTCCCCATGCACTCTTGCAAGCTTCCCCAAAATCTTGAGGTAAACCTCGAATCTCGATCGGAGACTATGCTTATCGGTGTGCCATGAAGTCTAATTATTTCACTAATATACTACTCCGCAAATTTTCGTACCGGCCTATCCATTCTTGTAGGCAAAAAGTGTGCTGACTTCGTTAGCCTATCCACGATGACCCAAATTGCATCATTGCCTTTCTGACCCTTGGGAAACCCTGTCACAAAATCCATCGTGACATGCTCCCATTTCCACTCTGGGATATCTAAGGGTCTCATAAGTCCAGCTGGTCTCTGGTGCTCAATCTTTACCCTCTGGCACGTATCACATTGTGCCACCTTCCTTGCCACACTTGTCTTCATTCCTGGCCACCAATAGACCTCTCGGAGATCTCTATACATTTTTGTAGCTCTTGGGTGTACTGTATAACGAGTTCTGTGGGCTTCGTTCAAAATTCTTAGCCTCAAATCCCTTAAGTTTGGCACGTAAATCCTTCCCCGAAACCTCAGTATGCCATCATACATTTCAAAATCAGATCTTTTAGGCTGGCCATGCTCGTCCACCCATAGACATAACCATTTATCATCCACATATGCCTCACGTATTTCATTCATTAAATCTAGTTGAACTACCATACCAGCGATAAGGACAGACGATTCCTTGGGCACTACACTCACTGTCAGATGGCTAAAAGCCTCTAACATTTTCCACTCACAGGCCATCATTCCGGCCATAGAGATAGGCACATTCCTACTCAGTGCGTCAGCCACCACATTGTCACGCCCTGGGTGATATCGTATAGTGCAGTCATAGTCCTTCAGAAACTCCATCCACCGTCGCTGCCTAAGGTTCAACTCCTTTTGCGAGAACACGTACTATAGGCTCTTGTGGTCTATGAACACCTCAAAAGTTTCACCATATAAATAATGTCTCCATAGCTTCAGAGCATATATCATAGCCGCCAATTCCAGATCATGAGTTGGGTAATTTACTTCATGTCTCCTCAACTGTCGTGATCCATAAGAGATCACTCTGTCGTGTTGCATTAACACACAACCTAGACCTATCTTAGAGGCATCCGTATACACAATGAATCCTTCGGGCCCACCCAGCGTTGCTAAAACAGGTGCCGTGGTTAATCTGTCTTTAAGTTCTTGGAAACTTTCCTCACACTTGGCAGTCCATTCAAACTTGACATCTTTTCGAATAAGCTTTGTCATAGACGCAGCTATCTTTGAAAATCCCTCCAAAAATCTTCGATAGTAGCCTGCTAATCGTAAAAAACTTCGTACCTCAGTCACATTTGTCGGCTGCTTCCATCGCTGAACAGCCTCAATTTTTGTCAGATCTATCGAGATTCCTTCCGCAGAGATTACATGTCCAAGAAATGCAACTTGAGGTAGCCAGAACTCGCACTTCGAGAACTTGGCGTACAATTGATGCTTCTTGAGAGTTCCTAGCACCAACCTTAAGTGTTCTTCATGATCGCTCTCATGTGAGGAATATATCAATATATCATCTATGAAAACAAACACAAACTAATCTAAATAGGGTCTGAACACCCTATTCATGAGATCCATAAATGCCGTTGGAGCATTCGTTAATCCAAATGGCATCACGAAATACTCAAAATGGCCATACCTTGACCGAAAAGTTGTTTTCGGAATATCTTCCGGCTTAATCCTCAATTGGTAGTATCCAGACCTTAAGTCAATCTTTGAAAATATCTTCGCTCCTTTCAATTGGTCAAACAACTCATCGATCCTTGGGAGTGGATACTTATTCTTTATCGTGACTTTGTTTAACTGGCGATAGTCAGTACACATCCTTAAACTTCCATCCTTCTTCTTTACGAATAGCACAGGCGCACCCCACGGTGATGTGCTAGGCCTAATGAATCCTTTATCGGTCAGTTCTTGCAGCTGACTCCTCAACTCTCTCATTTCGGCCAGAGCCATTCGATATTGAGGAATCGATATCGGTTTGGTTCCTGGCACTAGTTCAATTGAGAACTCGATCTCCCGAGGTGACGGTGGTCCTGGTAAGTCTTCCGGAAACACATCTTCGTAGTCTCGTACTATCCGCACCTCCTTGATCTTTGGTACTTCTTTTTCTTCTGAACGAGTGTAGGCTATACATCCATGAGCTCCTTGGTTTATCAACTTCTCTGCCTTACCGGCTGAGACTATGTTTCCATTTTTGGGGTCACCTTGTCCCCAAAATTTGACCCATTCCCCTTCGGGTTTCTTTATGGTCATTACCTTTCTTCGACAATCTATATTGGCGTCATATCTGGACAAGAAATCCATTCCTAGGATTACGTCGAAATCATATACCTCTAGCAAAATTAGATTGACTTGAAATTGAGCATTACGTAAACTAATTTCGCATTCTTCTATCACTTTAGAGGACCTTTCGCTTTTACCCATGGGCATCGAAATTATCATCGGAGATTCCATAGGTTTAGTCTCTACCCCCAAACTCTCAGCCAAAGCATAAGACATAAATGAATGCGTTGACCCAGGGTCTATCAATGCATGAACAGGGGTATCCAATATGAAGAGCGTACCTTGGACGACTGTCGGATTTGTCCCCACATCTTCCTTGGTGAGGTTGTAGACACGTCCCTGACGAATCCCACGAGCCTCTTCTACCTTTTCTGTTGGCCCAACAGCTTGTCCGAGTCTTGGCCTCTTCGGGCAATTACTTGAATAGTGCCCTGCTTGATTACACTGAAAACACACCACCCTTGACAGATCTTTCGTTGGAGGTGTTTCCTTTCTTTTGCGGCAATCTCTACTGATATGCCCTTGCTTTCCACAAGAGTAGCAGATAGACGTTCCTGCTAAGCACTTTCTCCCTGGATGGTTCTTTTTGCACTTGAAACATGGCTTGCCGCTCTGGGGATTTTTGTTTCCCGTTTTTTGCTCTGGGTCCCTTTTTGCCTCCCCAGACCTTATCTGCTGAAGGACCATCAACGAGGATTCATAGCATGCAACGGAAGCATTTTTTTAAAAAAAACTATCCTCGTATTGATTAGAATCTAGGAAACTTACTTTTCCTTCGGATCACCGGACGGAATGGTGCGATAGGATGAGGAGGGGCGGGTGCTTCTTCGCGTGGTGGAGATGATGGCTGTCCTGCAATCCGTCGGCTCCTTCGCATCAGAACTTAAACGTTCTCTTTCGATCTTCCAAGGTATGACTCAAACTCGTGGCCTCTCTTTTGGTGAAGAAGAGTAAAAACAATTAGGTTAAAAAACAACTAAAGAGAGAATATATATAGGGAGAACCCTAGGGTTAAAACCCTAGTGGGCCAAACCCTAGTGGGCCAAGTCCATTTAATTAATTTTCTAATTGGGTTAGCCCAATTAATTAATTAAAAACCAATGAACTATTATTTTATTCTAGCCCAATTAATTATGGACCATTCTGAATAAAATAATTCTCTCTCAATGTAATTCACCCAACAAGCCAAATGTATTAAAAAATACATGAGTTATATCGAGCTACCCTGGGGACCAAAAGACAAATTATTCATGGCTACTAAAATGACCAAAATATCCCTGCTACCCAGTAGCTATATTTTGTCATTCTAAGTGTTCCAACTGTCACCATATGGTAACACTGACCCCACGAATAATTTTGCATGTGCAACGTCTTTGACCTACTAGTGTAATGACGAAAATACCCCTCTGCGTAACACCCATCATTTAGAAAGGAATAATGTACTAACACCTCTCTAAATGATTTCTACCATCCTTAGATCACTAGTCCAATAATCTGTGACTACTCGAATGTACTTGCTTATCACTGGGAGCTACCCAGAAGCACACACTCTTAAGTCACGTTCCCATGGCCCTGGATTATTTGATTATTCTTGGACAATCACAAGGGGGTGAATCACAGAAACTATCTTGTATTAGTCTGTCTTAGCTAATTAGAAACCATACTCCCAACTCACAAAGTTATTGATCTTTGATAGACCTCACCTACAGTGAATCTAAGAATATAGCTCTAGGTTCACTAGACCACCAACTAATACTCAAGTATTAGAGTACTCGTCCACGTAGTAGCAGTGATAGACTAGCTCCATGATAATTAGTACTTTGTCATTAGCTTCTATCATAGGTCCACTCTACGCATTCCAAATGCGCTTGTACAATTAGAGTAAACGGACTGTTTACTAGCTAAGGCAAGCCATCCTCCATTAGGATCTATTGCACAATGATCTTATCATGATAGAATGCCCAGTTCTATCAAAAGATCAAGAGTAATATTTTTCTTGCTTATTAAGTACCCATGATTCATGCTTAACTGTGAAGAACGACCCATCACATGAATCACTTACTTAATAGCATGGAAACTTTTCCAACAATTAAATGCAAATAATATATGTGCCATAAACTAACTAAAAGAAACATCATTACCATAAATTAAATAAAACGTGTCATTAGGGCATACATTTCCAACATCTGCTTCACCTGCAGAAGGTTCCTCTCTGTCGTTAAAGCTTTACTTAAAGCTTCTTCATATGATTCAATTGACCAGGTGCTCAGAGCCTGCAACAAATCCACTTTGAGTCCCGACATGAACTTTTGTGCCTTCTGCCATTCGTCAGCATCATACATCGGCACATACTTAATGAGCTGATTAAACTTGGTGTCGTATTGAGCCACTAACATTTCTTCAGTTTGCTTCAGATTTGCAAACTCCTAGCTCTTCTCTTGCCTCCAGCTAAGAGGGAAGTATTTATCATTGAAGGCTTTCTTAAAGGCCTCCCAAACTGATGTTAGGGTCTCATCAGTTTCAGATCCATGCCTCGAGCGGGCCATTTGCAAAGCTCGCTCTGCAGTCTGCCACCATTTCCCAACTTCTTCTTCTAACATGAAGGTGGCGCAGTTTAACTTGTCATCATCATTATACTGGAGATGTCGAAGCAACTTTTCCCTCTGCTCCAACCAATACTCAGCCATACTGGGGTCATCATTGGACTTCCCCTTAAACGTTGGTGGTCGTTGTCGTCTGTATTGTTCCAGCACATTCTCAGTAGGTCTGGCTGGTTCTCCTCTTGTCTTGTGGGTTAAGAGGTTCTCTATAACCCTCTTGATACGATCCAAGCGTCCTTCAAGGACTGTTGACTCTATCACTGGTTCATCCGTCCTGACGTTACTACTGTAGCGACGATTACCACTACATCTTACATCTTCTATTCCCCGATTGGGGCTAACAGGAGTCATATTTCTTTGTTGTCTCGTTGTTACCATCTGAAAAGGAAAGACAAGACAAAATCTCATTCCACAAGAATTTCTTTCAACAAGAAATTTCTTTTTATATACATAACATGATATATAACATCGTTTTATGAGAAACACAAAGCACACATCTAAAACATTAGTAAGCGAAGTAAATCGTCCACGATTCTTTTCTATGGGCTGGCTGGCTTCCAGACCCAAACATCATCGCTTATCGTGTCGTCCTCAGACTCGACCTCGGGTCCTTCGAGGTCATCGTGCTCGGTCACTCCTTCCTCTTCTTCATCGTCCGAGCTAAGGTAGCCGGTGCCCATCATATCGGCTGCCACCATGTCTTCCCAATCTCCTTCGGACTCGGATGTTTCGTCTTCCTCCTGTTCATCTTCATCCTTGAGCATGTTGAGGGCATGGTCACGAAACTGCTGGCAGTAGAAGAACAAGGATGCATAGTTGCCTTGGAGGTAAAGTCCTTCGGCCAAGTCTCTCCATACACCTTCCATATGATTTATCAAAAAATTGACTTGAGCGGTCATTAGGGTTGGCCGAACAAAACTGCTTGGCGGCACATCCCTTAAAATTCCTTCGAGGAGGTCCAAGCGACCGAAGACATCTACCACTATTGGCTCGTTATCTGCCCAACGGCTGATCCAATGGGTCACCCAGAACTACTCGAGATAATCGTTTTCCATGCTGCATCAAGAAACCAGTTATATTTTCTACTATTCACCGAGAACAGTAGCCATTCAGTGTTTTGTACAGGAATAGTACACCAGGTAAGTTCCTAGGAAAGAGTGGTGGGTCACAATGGACACACTTAAGTACCAAATCTTTTCTTAGCCAGACCTAGCCTAGACATGCACATCCCAGTACATCACACTTAAGTCATAATCTCTAAAGCTAGATTATCAATCTCCTAATCTATAGATAAGGATTTCTTAATCTAAGTTATCTAATCATCGAGTTCGTAAATTCCTAAAGATCTAACCTGATTCTCCAAATAAAACTTTGGCTCTGATACCAACTGTAACACCCCGCCTTCCAGGGCATTAATATATACTAGGATTTTTTTTTTTTATTTACATCAAACATAAACCGGCAATAAATCCTCAACATAACATTTATTTAATAACACTCCCAAATATAACAAGGGAATGATATTGTTTTTACATAAGCGGAAGCAAGATCAGAACCTGATTCTCCAAATAAAACTTTGGCTTTGATACCAACTGTAACACCCCGCCTTCCAGGGCATTAATATATGCTAGGATTTTTTTTTTTATTTACATCAAACATAAACCGGCAATAAATCCTCAACATAACATTTATTTAATAACACTCCCAAATATAACAAGGGAATGATATTGTTTTTGCATAAGCAGAAGCAAGATCAGAACCTCGAAAACATAACTTATGTGGGTACATACATACTGTTCACCCAACATAGCATTACAGATAACATGAAACTCTAAACAATACATCCGAATAAGATAGATTATTCTAGTCCTACATGGGACCCTCAAAATTTCTACCACGATCATGCCTCGACCACTTCCTTGCCCTTCCGGCCGCTTGCCTCACCTGGAACGTGGAATATTCCAGGGACACAGTCCAACATTAGAAGATGAAATCTTCTAAGTGAGGGTTAGATAAACATGAATGAATGATGCATGATGCATGGACATTTATAAACATATACCCATAATGTAACTTTCCAGGCCCACCAGCCCGACTAGGAATCCTAGGCAAATCCCGAACCTCTGCGGGATAGGCCTAACGTTATTCCCTCAACGCCCTAGGGGAATTATGGCTACACTCTGAGGGTATCATCCCAACCCCATGCACAAGTTTCAATATGACAAAAAGATCGTGTTGTGCATATATCACATTTTTCCATGCAACAGTATATGAATGAAAATGATCATAACATAAGAAAATATCATGCATGGAAAGTAAATCATATCATATACGGGCTATAAGGACAAAACCACTCACCTTTTACAGATATTGGGATACCTCGAAAAATGCAAAACTTGCCTCCATTTGCGTGCCAATCTTGAATTTCGCACCAAATGACTCACCTTACTTCTCAAAGCACCCTAGGTAAAATATTTATTTAAATAATCAATAAAACCTATTTTTTCTCAATTTTCTTGCCTTTTTCTCTATTTTCCTTTATTTTTCCTCACTAATATTCCAAAATAAATACCTATACCTATTTTTCTTGAAATATTTTTACATAGAAAATTCTAAAATATTTTTCCAAGTTATTTAAAAAAACTTGCACGAAAAACCAAGCCGGCACGCGCCCACATGCGCTGGCGCGTGTTAGGGCGAGTGAAACTGGCACGTGGGGTCCACGCGCCGGTCGTCTTCTTCGACGACGGCCATGCCGAAAAATTGTAAAAGCTATGCCAAAAGAAATCCTATCAAGAATCGATCCTAGGTGTACCTTCAATGGCTCGAAAGGAGGTCGGAAATTGCTCCAACGAAGAGCTCAAAGTCTCGGCCAGGCAGACCGCCTAGGATTCCGGCGAGCTTCAATTTCACCTTCGTTTCTGCTCCGTTGCTCACGAAATGCTCCAGAAATGGCCTTCAACCTATGGGCAACAAAAGCCCTCTATCATTTCCTCTCAATTCGTTCGAAATGGCCCTCGATTTGAAGCTCCAAGTTTGCTAATTTTTGGCCTCTTCGTCCTCTATTTATAGGAGATCTTCGAGCTACCAAATGGCCTTGGACGGCTTACCCATGGCCTTAGGCGTTCATACCTTCCCCGGATCGACCTTGAGGTGGTCTCAAGCGACCACAAATTTGAGTTGCAGGTGCCAACATCGCGACCAGCTTTTGTTGGTCGGATTTCTTAAAAATCCGGCCACCCCGACGCCCAATGACGGCACTTGAGTGGTCTCTGGTCTTCCCCGACCATTGCCCAATCGATCCATGTGCTCAAAACGGGCGATCAGCGACCGTGCATGGCTTGGTCGGAATCCATGGCTATGGAATTTCTGATTTTTGTACTTTCACCCCATCAGATTTGGTTTTCACTATTTGGCCCATTTTCTCACAACCCCTATACTTTCCATAATTGCCACTAAGTCCCTTGAGTTATGATCTTTCAACTTCCTCTTTGCAACTTTTTCAAAAAATGACATTTTGACCCCCCTCAACAATTTTGAAAAATTACACTTTGGCTCATTTCTCCATTTTGGCTTTAAATCTATTCGTTTATTCCTGAAACTTCTGAAGGGTTGTTCTACTCGACAAACCAAAGCTTCCCTTAGCTTCTGTTATCATTTCGGGAGTCTCCTACGAGAATTCGATTTTACAGCCTAGACGGCAGCTGTATTTTAGCTGTACCGAAAATCGTTCCTGATTCCATTTGTTTCGGCCCTAAAAATCATGCCTCGATATTCTCATTAGAGGCATCCCTATTTCCTTAATTATTTAAGCTTTAGGGTACTCCCTTCGACTGATTCGATAAATTTTTTGGGCTTTTCTGATACTGAATTTCCCCGAATTTTCGTTTTTCCTTTAAAATAATAACCCAAGGTTCTTGGGTATTATAACATGAATGTGAATATAGTTAGCAAATAGTTGCTAATACTAGTACCGCGTTAAAAGAGAAACATTCTCGGGATAATCACATTAATCTTATGCAATTGTGGCATCTTAGGCTAGGTCATATCAGCGAGAATCAGCCAACAAAGTTAGCTCAAAGAGGGTTTATTTCTAATTTAGGTTTCAAACCCGGACTAACTTGTAAGTCATGTATTCTTAGGAAAATGACCAAGTCTCCTTTTGTTAGGTAAGGGGAAAGGGTTTTTGAATTGTTAGGATTGATAGATTCAAATGTATGTGGGCCCATAAATGTTATAGCTCAAGGTGGTTATGTCTATTTTTTAACTTTTACTATGATGTATTACGGTATGGTTATATGTACTTAATGAAGTACAAGTCTCTGAAGTCTTTAAAAGGTTTAAAGAGTTCAAAACGAAAGTGAAAAACAAAACAGGAAAAAGTATCAAGATTCTTTAATCAAATTGAGGAGGTGAATACTTGAGTATTGAATTTGTTGATTATCTTAAAGCATGTGGTATTATTTCACAGTTGACACCTCTTTATACACCACAATTGAATGGGTGGATGAACGTAGGAATCGAACTTTATTAAATATGGTTCGTTCCATGATTAACTGCACAGATTTGCTTATTTCATTGTGGGGTTATGTCATTTCCACTATGATTTATTTATTAAATTGGGTACCAATTAAATTTGTTTCAACCATGCCATATGAGATATGGGTTAGGAAAACACCAAGTCTTAAACATGTTAGGATTTGGGGTTATTTGATTTATGTTAAGTGGTTGAAACTAGAGAAGTTGGAACCAAGATCTGAGAAGGGTCGTTTTGTGGGATATCCTAAAGATAGTTTAGGGTATTATGTCTATTTTTCTTCTAACCTAAGAGTTGTGGTGTAACAACCCGTTAATGGGTCTAGAAGTTTATTAATATTTTAATTATGGGAATTTGAAATTTTGCCCTATTAAATTAAATGTTGGGAAATATTCTTGTGTGTTAAATTGTATGTAATTAAATTAATGGTTTGGATTGCCCATTTGGGCTTAAGCCCATGTATTAGTGAGCTATATTTTAATTAAATGGGAAGGATTTGATTGGGCCTAAGCCTCATGCTTTGTGATGTGTTAAAGTAATTGAAAGTGGGCTTGGGTCATGTGTTAAAGGCCAATGAAAGTGGTGGGTTAGAGAAATCCCATTGGGCCTAAGAATGTGTTAGGCTTGAGCCTATGTGCATAATGTTTGTTTTTAAATAAATGAAGTTATAAAGTTGGCCCATTGGGTCAAGTATGTGAATTATTGTTTGGGCTTGAGCCCAATTGAAATTTTGTTTTAAATTAAATGAAAATAAGAATTGTATCAATTGTCAAAAATGGGCTTGCTTTGGGAATAAAGGTGAAGGTAAAATGGAGATTTGCAAAATTGGGTTGATAAAGAAATTGAGAAAGAAATAAGAAAAATGGAAAATGTCTATATGGGGCATGAGATATTTTGTGTTTTGTGTGTACATTTGAGGGTGTTTTGGTAATTTTGTGGGGAGTGTGGTTGGCATCATGCTCTTTCTTCATTTTCTCCTTCTCCCGGCGCGAATTCTTCTTCATTTTGTCATCTCCTTCTTCTTCTTCTTTTTCTATTCTCATTTTTCTTCTTCCATTTATCTCCATCGGAAGGCTCTTCTTCTCTCCGATTTCCTTTAAAAGGCAAGGTCTACTTGCACTATTAAATCTTGTTTTGTGCAAGTTCCTCTTGCACTATTTTTCCCTATATTATGCAAGTTATTTCTCTCTTTTGATTGTATTGTCGAAAATGTATCTTGGTGTTACATCTTTTGATGTTAAAATTATTTTTCGTATTGATGGAAGAGTTTATCTTCATTTTCGTTCCAATCTCGAGTTGTGTCAAGTCTTTGTTGGGTCTTGTTGATGGTTTTTTTGGGGTTTGATCACTCCATTCTTCCTTCAAGGAATGACTTTAGTGGGTTAGGAAGCTAGAATGGGAGTTTTGGAGGGTTTGGTGGCCATTTTGAGTGTTTTTGGTGGGTTTTTTGTCGTTTTGGTGCGTTCTCGGCCAAGTCGACTCGCCCAGGTGGTCAAGTTGGCTCGGCCCAAGTTGACTCGGTTTTGGGCAAGTCGACTGGATTTCGGGCGAGTCGACTCAGCTCAAGTCGACTCGACCGCGGTTTTGACTACTCCACGCATGCTTCACTTTTTCGGCCATAACCTTTGACGTAGAACTCAGATTTGTGATCCGTTTGAAGTGTCATAAACTAGAATTCGAGGGCTTTAATTTGATATGAAATATCATATATTTTGGTTATTATTTGAATGGGTTAAGGCTCTTCTTAATCCAACTCAGGTAAGATGGTGAATGTAAAGTGGTTTTAAATGCTTCCTTTCGCATCCCTCAATCCCCTATAATGATAAAATATGGTTGAAGATACCTATATGTATATTTTTAGGGTTCATGAGTTAAGAATATAATTGAGTTGCATGAGGAAGCATGATGATAATCATTTGGGAAGTTAATAAAAAGTGATCTTGGGCTGCATGTCCATGGTAACTCATGCTTGATGCATGACTACTATTATATGAATAATTGCCTTAATCAATATGAAATGTGTGGAAGAGCCAAGAGCTCTAATGGGAAATCAAATGAGGATGTATGAATGCCATTAATCATAGCATTGTTAGTAGTTGTGTTGCATGGCATTGTGTTTCTTTATTGCCTCGCTTTATGATTTGGATCATGGGTTGCATTCATTGGGGGGTCATGCTTTGTATGTGATGGGAGCGTGAGCATTGGCATAACACGGTTGGCCGGTGAGTGCTGACTTGTGTATGTTAGGCGAGCATATGCATTAGGGTATTCATGTGTGTGGATTCTTACGTGGGCGTAGCATGGCCTGATGCTTGGCTTATGGAGGCCTGGTCATCACGTTAATGCTGCAAGAGCCATTGCATTCCTTATATGTTGCATTGCATGGTTCCTTTGCGCGTGGTGGTGATGGTGGTGGAAATAGGCTTGTGCTTATGGTGCGTAAGACTGTGGGTGGAGGCCTACAGCAGATAGATCCTGTGACACGTAAGACTATGGGTGGAGGCCCACAGTAGTTAGATCTTGTGATGCGTAAGACAGTGGGTGGAAGCCCACAGCAGCTTATGATCTTGATGAGATTGTGGGTGATGTGGCACATGATGACGATGGTGATGGATGCAAGATGAGAGCCTTGGGCTCACATTCTTATTTTGGTAGCCTGCCCTTGGCTACAACAGGTTTGCATACAAGGTCTTGGGCGTCATTATGTGCATTTTCTTATGTGGGCCCCAAGGACCATATGTGTGCATTATATGTGCATCCATGCATTGATGTATGGCTGGGCAACGTGAATAATTGCATGGCATGGATTGTGTGTCATATATGCTTTTGGGGCTGGTGTTCCCATATGTGGCATGATATGGATGATGTTCAGGGAAGTCTAGTCATATCTAGTTTTTGTTGTTTAGATTCATTTACGGAGCCTTATGGCTCACATTTGGAAAATATGTTTGATAAATAAAAATAAGATTGGTAATTCTGTGAGGTTATGGTTAAGTGTAGAAGGCATGATCCTAGATAGTGTTACATGTCGGGTAAGGGTTTCCTTTGGCTCTGAGTTGTTCATGCCTTCATATATATGTCTTGTTGATACTTCCCTTTTGATATATGCTTGCTTCGTCTTGTGGCTCACCCTTGCTTCTTTTGTCATTCCAGGTAAGTGGGCGAGTTGTTCTTAGATGTGTACAGAGATGTCCCAGCCTCGAAGATCCATAGGTGTTAGTTTGAGGGCATGATTAGAGGGTTTCGTTTTGTATCTAAAGCCTTGATGCCCTTTAATTTTTAAAATGTATGGGTTGTAAACCCAAGTTTTTGATGTAAAAAGTGATGTATAATGTTATTTTAGCTCCTATTGATAGTGAGCAAATATGGTCATGAGAAGAATTTTTCTTGCAAAATGTTAAGTGATGTTTGTATCTGTATCCATTTTGTATGGACTTTCTCACGGATTTCCTATGCTAGCGGGAAATCCAGGAGCAGGCCCTGACATGTGGTCACTAGACATATTATCTTCTTAGAAGAAGCATTCATCTAGGAGGGTGGTATGGGTATGAAAATAGATTTAGCAGAAGAAGGGTTTTCAGCTCCACAAATACCTAAACAGATCATTAAGCAAGGTGAACCCAATCAAATTAATGATCCACATATTCCTCATAGGTCTAGAGTATCCCATCCTCTGAATCGATGGTATGGTTTATTGATGGAGAAAATGCAAGAATTGTTCTTGTATGGATATAGTAATAAATTAATTAATCCTATGACTTATGAGGAGGCGATAAGCAATATTGATTCCTTGAAGTAGCAAGTAGCTATGGAATCGAAAATGGAGTCTATGTACTCCAACTAAGTCTAGGTCTTAGTAGATCCTCTTGAGGGAATAGTTCATATCAAGTGTAAATGGATCTTCAATAGAAATATGGATACTAATGGACAGGTTTCTACGTATAAAGCTCGGTTGGTAGCTAAAGGATACCTTTAGCGTAAAGGCATTAACTATGATCAGACATTTTCGCCAGTCGTGAAGCTTAAGTCCATCAGGATGATGTTAGCTATTACTGCAAACTATGACTATACGATCTAGCAAATGGATGTTAAAATGGATTCCTCAATGGATTGCTTGAGGAAGAAATCTATATGGAATAACTGTGTGGGTCTAAGTCTGTCGATCCTTGTCAAGTATGTTTGCTAAAAAGATCCATTTATGGTTTAAAGCAATCTTTGAGGAGCTGGAACATCCGTTTTGATCATGAGATCAAAGAGTTTAGTTACATGAAAAATCCGGATGAACCATGTGTATATAAAAAGGCTAGTAGGAGCAATGTTGTGTTCCTAGTCTTATATGTGGATGATATTCTTATTATGGGTAATAGTATGGACATGATGTTGTCTATTAAAGTCTGGTTATCCAAAGTGTTCTCCATTAAGGATCTGGGAGATGCTACCTATATTTTAGGAATTAGACTTTGTAGAGATAGAGTCAGGAAACTGATAGGTCTCTCCTAGAGCTTGTACATAAAGAAAATGTTAAAGAGTTTTAGCATGTTGAATTCTAAGAAAGGTTAGTTACCTATCAGGACTAGAATTCATCTCTCAAAAGATATGTCCCTAAACACTCCTCAAGAAAGAGATCATATGAGTAAGGTACATTATGCTTCGACAGTTGGGAGCCTTATGTATACAATAATATATATGAGACCTGATATTACATTCGTTGTTTGTGTTATTAGCTGATATCAGTCTAATCCCCGTAAGAGTTACTAGATCACAATGAAGCATATACAAAAATACTCGCAAAGGACTAATGATATGCTCCTGGTTTATGGAAATGGTGATATCCATATTGATGGATACACATATTCAGATTTTCACTCAGATGTTGATGATCGTAAATCAACGTCTGGTTTTGTTTTTCTCTTGAATGGAGGTTATGTGACCTGGAAAAATTCCAAGCAAGAAATCACAACATTTGTGGTTATAGATGAGCCAAATAAAAGCTATTGTGTAATAGAGGATAGTGCTCCTTTTTAATCTCGCATTTGATAGTATGTGTTCAAATCCTTGACAGGAAGTCAAGGTAGTATATGTGTGCAGTTAGGGTCGAACCATTATAAAATCCATCGTACTTTCTTCCTTGCTCTCTTGAATTCCATTTTGTACTTTACTATTTTATACTTAAATTTTTTGAGTGAGCTTAATTCACCCCTCTCTTAAGCTAACATTCTTTTCACCTCATGTAAATCACCATTCAAGAATTCATCTTTTTCATCCATTTGAAAGAGATTCCAACAAGTAGCAATAATAGTAATAAGAGTGTGAATAAAGGTAAGTTGAGCAATTGGGGTAAAAGTCTCTTCATAATCTAGGTTATACTCTTAAATAAAGCTTTTGGCAACCAAAGGGGCTTAACAACATTCCACTAAACCATTAGAGCAAATTTTTATCCTTTATATCCACTTACAACTAGTAGGAGTTTTTGTAATGACCCGTTATTGGGTTTATGTCATTATTAATATTTTATTTTATTTTTGATACATTATATATCTTGGCATTATTTAAAATAAATTAAAGAGTGGAGATAATTTATGTGGCCCATGAATCAAAAGTAATGAAAATGAATATTATGTTTTAGAGTCTAAGTGATGGGAAATTTATTTAGGTGTAATTCCTAAAGTAAATTTATGAGATATTATGGGTTGAGCATTTAATGTGTATGTGTGGGTAAATTAGTAATGAAAGACCTAATAAGTGGAGGTTGAAAATTAAATAAAATGGGTGGAAGATTTAATGAGGTAGGTTTGGGTTAATGTGAAACAGCCTGAGGCATAGGATAGCTAAAGTTTAAATAGACCCATTTAAGTGTGTTGGGCCTAAACCATGTGTGGATTGTGTATTTAATTAATTTCAAATGGAATGGGTTGGGCCAAGTTGAAAAATAAATCCTTTGGGGCCTTGAGTGAGTTGGGCCTAATTTATATGAGTTGGATTAATGGGTTGGGTTTGAGCCCATTTGTAAAATGATGTTTTAAAGTTAAAAGGAAATGGAATGAATTGTGAAATGACAATCAAGGGTTTAATGAATGTATTTGAGGAGAGAAAAAGTAAAGGGCAATTGTGGAAAATGGAATGTGAAGAATAAAGAAAAGATAAATGAAATTAAATGAGTGGCAAAAGACTAAAAGAGGCATGGGATATTTGTTGCTTGTGTTTTAATTGAGAAGGTAATATGGTAAATGCCAAGGGAGTGGTTGCAACCCACTCCTCCCCATTTTCTTCTCCTTACCTCCTTGTTTCTTCTTCTTTCTTCCATTCTCTTTTCTCTCCCATTGCTTGCTCATCTCCTTCTTTGTTTTCTTCTTCTTATTATTCCTTATTTTCTCCTACTTGTTCTTTCATTTTCAACAAGATTAAAGCCCCAAGAGATGGTTGTTTTTAGGCTCCAAGTTGCAACTTATTTGCCTCTACTCAAGGTAAGTTCTTCTTGATTACTTCTCTCCATTTGAGCACACTTTGTTGTCCTCCGTTGCTATAATATCTTGCCTTTTGATAAAATGGGTTCTTTTTTTTAGTTGTAAACATTTTGTGAAATTTCTTGAATATTAATGGGTCTTGTTGAGGTGTTCATTTGGGGCTTGATTCACTCCAAAAATCCTCAAGGAATGGCATTTTATTGGTTAGATTAGATTATGCAAATATTGTTGATTTGTATTACATTATGTTCGTCCATTTTCATTTATGGGTTTTCAAGAGTCGACCTTCCAGTCTTCAAGAGTTGACCTTCCAGTCTTCAAGGGTCGACTTTCAATGTTTCAAGAGTCGACTTTCACTACTTCAAGAGTCGACTTTCCAGCTTTTAAAAGTTGACTTTTAGTGTCCAAAATTGAATTTTTCGATCCAGAATTGTGGAAAAGTAATCTATAAGTAAATCATAACAAGATAGGGGCCATCATTCGTATATTAATTACAACATTCTTTTGTTGATTACATAATCTAAAAATAAGGGTGAAAAAGAGCAATGTGCTCATGGGTACGAAATGGGCAAGACTTACGATGTTACGTGATGTCATAAATTTGTATTGAAATGCCTAACTGTTGCATGATAGATATTTACGCACCTATTATTTTAGGCAGCAGCTATGTCGGTAGGTGAGAAAAGGATATCTTATGAGCTCCTGACACGAGTTGAGGTGGCCATAAGCCCCGTAGACGAGGCTTAGATTTCATGATGTATGTATACATACATGGATGTGGTGGTCTTAGGAGTCATGTGGAGCATGTGGAATTCATTACTATTTCTGTATGTGCATGAGCATGGAAATGAATTCATGACATGTATGATGATCACAACATGAAAATGGTTGTAAATGGAAACTTATGAGTTGTGTCCTACTTATACATTTTCATAGAGTCATTATTTACTCTATATTGGTTATCCATGTCCTTGATCCTATCTCTCCATGCTTTATATATATGCTTGTTGAGTCTCGTGGCTCACTTTGTTTTACTCTTATCTCATTCCAAGTAAAGGTAAAGCAGTTGTTGAGGGCGAGTCCAGTAGGATTAGAGCTCAGGTCTAGAGGTGTACAGAGACATCCCAAACTAGATGGTCCATGTTAGTAGTTTTGATGAGGGCATTGTCGTGAAGAGATTTTTATTTTGTAATTTCATCAATTCCCTTGTATACATTTTGTATAGGCCATGGTGCTAAGATGATGTAAACTAATGATGATGTAAACTTTTATTTTGGCTTCCACTGATAATATGCAAGGATAGTATTTTGATGTTGAATTTTATTGTTTTGTATCATCTTTGTGATGACCTTTTTTCAAATATCCTATGCTAACAGGAATATCCGGGAGTGGGCCCTTACAATTTTCCTATGAGGGAGATTGACCATGTTCCAAGTGTGAGTTTTCTCTAGGGCTTGTAATTTTATCTGCATAGCTTGCTAATGAAAGGGATCAATGTTAACCTCGTGATAAGAATGAGGCTCATGTAAAGAGAATAGTAGAAAAACTCAAAATCAAACTTCACTAAGCACACCCGTAGCCTCAGATTTCCCCTTTACCTGGAATGATGCAAAGCAAAAATGAGCCATGAGGCCCAGCAAGCATAGTATAGAATGGACACGGGGCAATAAGAGTTAACGACAACATGGAACCATTAACAAGAATTAATACAGCAACACAAAAATCGTTAACACTAATAAATACACCCAAGTTGTGCTTCCATGTCCCATTACATCATGCAAAAGTGTATAATGCATACATGCCTTTGAAACCACATGATTTCCCATAAACATGGCATTAACCATTTCTTATATACATAATATTAAACATTGTAACATAATCCTGCCACACACTGGTTCTCATCAAGCGAGCATAGTGAGCCGAAGCTCTCTCATGTCAGGCCTCAGCCCACTGAACCTATGGCATACAAGCCATCAGATATAATCCCTTGTGCCAGGCCTCAGCCCACTGAGCCTATGGCATACAAGCCATCACATCTGAGCCGAAGCTTTCCCATTTTCCACGCATTGACTTTCACTAGGCATGCATCACTTATACCTTTCAAAACCCTTTTTATACATGTGTGCATACACACTATAACCATTTTCATTAAGTAATACCACATGCAATATGTATATACCATGCATATATGCACCTCATACATCTGTTAAAACATGGAATTATGCATATGTTATGCACATATGCATACACTTTGCCACCCTCAAGAGCGTGTTTGTGCTCTCAATAACTATTAATTGTTATATATGGAACTAGACCCATAGAATACTTAATCATATGGACACACATTAACCCCATATAATGTCTATGAATGTAGGTTTTCCCCTTAAGAACAATTAACTACATTATGAAATCAAGGAAAGACACATAAACAACATCATAATTTTAGGGGCTTTGACTAGAAAAAATGGTTGATAGGTTCCCAGGAAACAATTGACAACCATCCTTACCACAATGGTCGACAGCTAGAGCCCATACATCTAACGATCGACAATTTGGCATGGTCAAGCGACCGTCAGTATGAACACGCCCCAAGAACGATCGATAGTCTGGGCAAAATGGTCGACAGTCTTTGTAACCTACAACCCAAAACAGCATACACAAGAACAACATCCATGCAAGCAACACCAAATCCTTGTTTGTTCTCTACTCTAGCAAAGAAAGCATCATTTCCAAAGAATTATAGGGTGATACAATACCTTATTTGAAGATCCAAAAGGTTCCAACAAAAGCCAACAAGAATTAAGAGAGATTTACAATACTTTCTACATAGGCAACAAGCATGAATCCCTTATACCAAAACATGGGTTTTCTTGAAGGATTATGAACAAGAAAGAGAAATAGGAGCTTGTAAAGAAGGTTAAAAAGCTTGCATATGAAAGGAAGAAGGGAAAGAGAACTTCCCTTAGAGGTTGTCTGCTTTCATCTTCTAATTTTTACTTGCGTGGAGCTACCACAAAGAACATATTCATACACTGCCACCAAAACAGAGAAATCGAATTGCAAGAAGGAAATTGGATAAGCAACCGCTATTGGAAAGGAAGGGAGGAGACGAGATAAGAAAGGATGGGATTTTTGAGAATAAGAGGAAGGCTCACTCTGTAACACTCGAGAATTTCTTGAGGACTTAGGTGTAATTTCCATTATGGCGGAAGAGAAATCTTTAGAAGATTAGGGCTATAATGTAATTTCTCACAGTTATGAGTAACCAAATCGACTACAAGGAATGCCCTGGAGCCTAGATATCTAAGGAAAATGATATGGCATTGACAAGCATTTCAAGACGTGATTTATGAGAATGAAAGAAATTGGATCAGAAACAGTTTTCAATACAGCTGTAATTCAGGCTGAAAAATTGAATAGTCATATGAGACTTCCGGAGAGTCAATAGAACCCTAAGAAGACTTTAAGTTTGTGAGTAGAATGACCCTAAAATGGTTTCATGTGGAAATTTTTGGAAGATAGGCCTAAGTATGATTTTTAGGCCTAAGTGCAATTTTTAATTCTAGTTGAAAAGGTGATGAAAATGAGATTTTTCCAAATTTTTTGGGCCAATTGAGAAGCATAGAACTTAGGAGTTCATGTGGTAAAATATCAAAGTTTGAGGAGTTGAAATGAGGGCCGAAATGCAAAAAGAAGTTTCAGAAGGGCAAAAGTATAATTTACAAAAGTTGTAGTGTGAACACTGCAAATCGGTCACCGTACTGCCACTGTAGAAAATTAGGATTTCTGACGATGGAACGACCGAGGTCATGATGAGGGGAGGTTCTTTGTGGCCTAGGAGACTTGGGGGCCAAGTTCTGGTCGTTAATTGGCCTAGGGTTGTCAAGTTTTGGCTATAAATAGGGCTGAGGGTTTTGGGCATCAAATTGCTTGTGCTTTGGAGTGTTTCTGAGGGATTGGATAAAGGGCTCTTGTTCTTGAGGTGGCAAGGATCATTTTTGGAGAGTTTGAAGCATTTTTATGTTGGTTTAAGCGGGTTTTAGAAGGGTGGCTGGAAAATTGAGAATCGTCGGAACTGAGGCTTTAAATAGTCGATTGAGGCACTTCTAGTTGATGTTTCAAGTATCCAAGGGCACAATTGTGATCGACTTAAGGTGTAGTTTAAGGTAGGAGGAAAATCCAGCGTTCGCCGGTGGCCAAAGCTAAAAAAGATGATCAACGCGTGAGGCACATGCGCTGGTTAATACGGGCAAGACACGCACCAGACGCATGAGGGCACGTGGGAATGAGGTATTTTCTAGAATTTTTTAAATATTTTTAGAAAATTATTTTATGATTTATGGTGTTGGAAAAATTGAAAAAATGCTTGAGAAGGTATTTATTTTGAAATTATTAAGAAAAAAATAGGAAGAAAATGGAGGAAAATTATGAAAAAATTAAGAAAAATAGATATTGATATTCCTTTGAATAAATATGATGTTTAGGGATCGTTGAGACTCGAGATTGAGTAATAGTATTATTATTGAGGCCTGGCATGAAAATTGAGGTTGAGCACGAGGATCGAAGTGTTCAAAGATGCGTTCAAGATGAGTGGACTTACTATAAAAACTTGTTTTAATGTGGGTTTTTTAACCCCTAAACTTGATATGATTTCATGCAAATGGTTTTGTTGTATGTGAATGGTTTAACCTGAGAATGGTTGGTTTCATGTGAGAGGTTAGTCCCAAAATGTTTTATACATGTACATTGAATTTTATATATTAAATTATGTGCATTGAAATGTTGTTTTATATGATACATCAAATCATGGTATATGCCATTGGCATGTTTGTGTATTGTCCATATGGGATGTTGCCTTAATAATGTAGCCGTAATTTCCTAAGGGTGTTTGTCGAAACAACGTGCAAGAGTATTCTATGTCGGTTGTGCTTGTCGGGATCACTACCTGGGGTTCCATGCTGGGTTAGTTTGCCAGGGAAGTTACACTAGGGTGTTTGTTTGTCCATGTGGGATATGGGATGTCAACCTGTGTTGTGGCACTTGAGTGATAGCACTAGGAAAGTGTGCCAAGGGAAAGTGCCCACTTATGGCAGGGGTTGAAAGTGAACACCACCCCAGGTTCCTTTGAGTGATAGCATTGTTTCTGAGGGTGATGTGGATTCCTAGGGATAATGTTGATCTTCTTGTGGCTAGGGTTTGTGTTGATATGATCCGGAATGCTTTTGAGTGGAAATGTAATCCCTGACATGATAGTAGGGTGATTCCCCGGGTTCCTATGTTGATGTTGACATTTTTGTATCAAAAGTGGTAACAATCGTTTTTTGTTATATTAGGGAGAGGCGTTGATATTGCCCTTTTAAGCCAGGACGGTGTTATGCCAATGTGTCGATGTGGTTGTGTTACCTTTAGAGAGATTGTTCTTTCCCCGTGGTATGAGTTAAGCGCTGTGTGGGATTCTCTTGGGTTGAGACATGTCGGGATATGTCGATTTGTTTCATAGTCTTGCATATATTCATGAAAATATTTTTGAACTTTTACTTAGGTGATTTAACATCTAATTTGAACTATGTTTTTGGAATATTCAAATGTTCCAGGTGGAAGCAACAATGCCAAAGGGAAAGGAATTACCGAGGAGTAACGACTTTTTATAGTTGGTTTGTAGCTTGTCTTCTGGTTTGTGATGTATATTATTTTAATGATGTCATATTGAACGATGATACGATTTTTGAGATGATAAATAAAATGATTTCGGTTATGTATCATTTGAGGTTTCAATCTTGCTTTCACATTTATAATGACATTACCTGTCTTAGCTTATTTCTTTAAGTTTGATACGCTGAGAAGATAGAATAGGATTGTTAGGGAATGATTTATGTTGAGAGTATGTGGGAAAAAAATGTGTTCCCGAAATCCTAGATTAATGCCATGCTCAGTTGGAGCAGGGTGTTACATACTCCCTGCCTCACACAGCTGCTATCGCCTTCTACAAGTTTCGATTGAGAAAAAAAGAAGAGAAGAAAGAAGAACCATGTTATCTCCCAAATGTTGTGTTATGGTTGGTTGCCATGGGGACTATATGGGTTGAGAATGTACAACATGGGCATAGTGATGTGTATAGCATATGGAAATGCATGAGTATTGCATGGAATATTTGGTGAGCATATGCTTGAAAATGTTTGAGTCATGTTAGCATTAATGCACACATACTTTGATCTCATGTGATTATGGTTTATCATTGGGGAAAATGATAAGTGCATGATCATATATGTGTTCATAAAGTTCATTACATGTCCATGACATTGATTTAGCACGACTATTATTTTGCATGGCAAACTAAATTTGCGAGGGGAAAAGAATATCCAAAACCAAGCTTGATAGGCACTTGCCTGCCACGAAGGAGCTTCAACTCATAATGCTCGCCCGATGGAAAACCATTGTGTGGGTGGACAATGGTTCACAAGTTGATGATATGGTATGGTTACCCAGAGTTGGGTAGACGATTGCTTGACTCGTGCAAGTTGCAGCTATGAGCTCAATAAGTGGGACTTGGTCCACAAGTTAAAGTTTTAATTGAAATTATGTATGTTACATGTATTTTGAGGCCTTGGGTGTCGGTGTGTTATGTCTAAGCCCCAAGGACCGTATGTGAGTAAATGAGCATAAGCATAAATTGCATGGTGTTATGAGTTATGGCATGGGTGCATGACATGGTATATCATGGTATGGGCATGATGTGGTATAACATAGTATGGGTACATGATGGGGAATAATGTGTCATGGATGTGTCAAATAAAAAAAATGAGTAAATCTCCTTTGTTATATGCTATTATGGTGTATCGTATTGGGGATACTTAATGTAAGTGGATAATTCCCTTATTGATTCATTGTTTATTAATCTTGTTTATGTATATAATACTTGTTGGGCCTTATGACTCATATTTGCCTTGCATCATTCTAGGTAAGAGGGAAGCATATATGAGAGCAAGCCAGAGTAGATTGATCTTAAAGGAGTAGTTATGTGACTGTGGCAACCCACTTACTCCAATTTAAACTTCACTTCCACCACCTTCCACTACCTTCCCAACATATTATATATATTATACATCTTACTCAAATTTTATATTCATAATTTAACATTAAACTAACTAGTCCATAAATGTACTTATTTATATCAAGGTAATAACCCAATTCTTATATATAAATTTATATACACCTTGCACTCTCACCTTTTTGGCTTGACTTTTCATCCTCATATAATTTCCTTACTTTGTCTTTTCCAACTTCCACTTACTTGGCCCTATTATTTTACTTGGCCTTATTATTATTTCCCTCATTTTTATATAATATGGGTACACCAAATATTATGATCATATATTCCTCCACCTTTAACTTGTAATGATAATTTAATTCCCATTAACTCTTAATGTTGGGAGCATATTCATTCACATAACAACCTCAAAATGATCATTCTGACCACTAATTACAATAAAAATCGATAACGCATCCTAACCCTTTAATGGGTCGTTACAAAAACAATGATAATCACGTAATAGCATAGATGGTTGTCTCACTTGAGGAGGATGAGATGAAATAATTGAAGATAACGGAGGAGAACTAGGGTTGGTTGAATTGATATGGTAGGTCCAATAGATGGAATAAAGTCATTAGGAGAAGTTAAGGTCGATAAAGTTTAAGGCTTATCATATGTACCTATAAGAGAATCACCAGGAAACAAATCACATATGGGTGAGTGAAAAAATGAGAAGGAAGGAAACAAAATTTGGAATTAGGAGAGAAAACATAAAGTATGTCCTCGAACACAACATGGCGAGAGATGCGAAGCCATTGAGAAATAGGATCCCAACAAAGATGTTTGATTCCATATCCTAAGAAACAGCAAAGACAAGCATAGGGTTAAAGTTTTAGTGTGCTCATGAGGTTGAAGAAGAATAAAATAAGTACAACCAAACAGTTTGAGAGTATTATAATTATGAATTACCATAGATACATTCCAAAGGAGAGAGGTTGTTAATGGTAAGAGAAGGGAGTCGATTGATAAATAAACATTAGTAAGAGTGACTTCCCTAGAAAACATTTAGGACAAGAGGTAGAAAGAAGGAAAGCATGAACAAAGTCAAGAATGTGACAATGTTTATGTTTGGCTTGGCCATTTTATTAAGATGTACCCAGGTAGGAGTCTTGGAATAAAGTATCTTGTATATGAAGAATAGACAAAAGTGTAATTGTAAGAATGCAAGACCTTCATAGTCTAGGAAAATTGGGTGGAGATCATGTTTAAAAAATTCGTACAAATTTTTGTTACTTTAAAACAATGTTTCATAAGATATAACTATGTGAAACAAGTATAATCATTAACAAAAATAATAAAATATTTAGAACCACCCATAATAGAAGTGAGAGATGGACCCTAAATATTAGAATGTACCAAATCAAAAGGAGAAAGTGAAACATATATAATCACTTTTATTAAATCATGAGGCTGGTTGTTAAGCAATTTGGCAAGAAACACAATTTGAGGTTTCATTATTCGAGACAAAACCTGAAAGACTGATGGAAATTAAAGAACTTAGCTTAGTCATAGATGCATGTTCAAGACACAAATGCCAAAGGTGCAAAGGAGAGGGACATGTAACAACACTAAATAAAGAAAAGTGGCACATAGGGATCTGGAGATAGATAAAGCTCAAATAGTTATTTGACCTTATGCCTTGTCCCAACAATCTAAGTAGTTTGTGGATCATGCACATGATAAAGGACAAAAAATAATACTATACCCAAGATCACAAAATTGGCTAACAAAAATTAAATTCAAGGAAAGCTTGAGAATAAAGAATGTATTAAAAAGAGTTAGTATAATGAAAGACGACCTCAAAAACGCGCCAAAACACTAATCAAAGGTGGATCAATGCAAGAGTTTTACGCAAAAACATTTTTATACAAGAAAAATAGCATAGCAGAAGCATAAAACTTAATAACTATGGATCGAAAAAACCATACCATAAGGGTTTTTATTTGTATACCTTTTATTGAAGGTCGATGCCGGTTGTTTGAAGCAATGCCTCACCTCCTTACTACTGAATGAACTCCCATGAGCAAGCCACTACGTCAGGTGACCACTCTGCCTCCTCAAATGTAGAGGATCTAGTCAATTCATGCATGAGACTCCGTTGGAACCACCACTGCACAGAGACCACATAGAGAGCATACCCGCCTCTTACACTGGATGGTTCCACTCAACAACAAATCTCTGACATTAGTGCACAAAACACTATGTTGTTTCTGGTCAGAGGACTAGATACACAATCAAGATCCAGTGACAGATCATTAATTCTCAAGCCATGTGATCCTCGCAGGCATCACATTCAATGAATGTTCTCTAACATCTACCTGCATGTCTACTATATGCATCTCTATGCAATGTGACATGTGACTTACCACCCCATCTTATTAGCATCTTCATGATAAACAATGATAGTATTTTATGTGCCAGTCCACTAATAGATAAATCATAGTCCCTTTCTGATAAGTCTAAGGACTGGAAACACTTTCAAGAAATCCTGAACTAGATATTCAAGTCACACAGTCTCAACCCTTTGAAAGTAGGAAGTTTACCAGGAAATCTAGGGATTCAGTTATAGAAACGAGATAGAGAGATATGAATGAAGAAATGACCTTATATAAATATCAAGAACAATCAACAATATCATTCTCTTACATTCAATATAATGTAAATCTAACATCTAAAGCACTATCACTAACATTTAAAAGTAAAAATGTGACCACAATGAGTAATATACATGTGAGAACTATCATAGTATGGTTAGTAGGAATAGTGCTAACAAGGTTCATAGAATAAAAATAGTTAAGAATTATATTGGTTATATGGTTACAACAAATAAATCAAAGAACCAAGATATACGTAGGGTGACAAAGAGAGCTTAACCAGAAGGATAAGCGTATAAGACTTATATGAGTTAATGTTAACGACAACAATAGTAAATGAAATAATCGCTTTTTAAATGAGATTATATGAAGTTAACCTATCAAATATATGAAAGTTTTTTCTTTGGGTTACCAAAAACAAAATAGATTTTTCTTTTAAAACTTTATTTTTGAAATTAAAAGGTTTAAATAAAGACAAAGGAGGGGTGCTTAAAAAAAAAAAACATACCACAAGGTTCGGAGTTTTTGTATGAATGACCCAAACAAACCATGAGTATAATATTTATCTTATTTTAAGTTATCTATAATATTTAAATAAATATTATAAAATTGTCAAAGGGCTAATTTGCCCCTTGTGTCATTACTTATTGTTAATCATCTATATGTTAGTCACCATGAGTATAAAATTGATCTACTTTGTGAAAATATTAAATTAACTCAATTTTTAACTTATGTAAAAAATTTGAATTACGTAATGCTAAATTAGATTAGATTAGATTTTTTTATTATACTTCATAATTATAATTAAATTAAAGAGATATAAAACTTTTAAACCTAGATGTAGGGGTGTCCAACTCTAGAGAGGATTTGCTTATCTCTGGACTATCAATGGACAAGGTCCAAACTCAGATCGAATCTATTTAATCGGGTTTAGCATTAAACATAGATACAATTATCCAAATTCATATCTAGATTTGATTAAATATACCATAAATCGTTCAAATAGGAATTATAAATTACATCTATATTTTTACTATTTATAATATATATATATATAATCAAGTCGAGGTTTGGATTCACGTAATTGCATGTTTAATACTAGACTTGATTTACCAAATCAAATCTGATCTATTAACATGTCTAAGGTAGGAAAATTACCTATAAAATTGCACATTCCTAAATTTAGATTTAATTTTATATTACTGTAATTTAAATTTGGCATGTTTCAATTAATTAATAGTGAAAAAAAAGGTAAAAGTTTAGCACTAAGTAATTCAAAATTTCATCATATAAGTAAAAAATTAGATATTTGAACATTTTATTAAGTAACTAAATTGAATAAATCAATTAAATAAAGTTACTCTTGTAAGCTTTGCCTTTTTGTTTAGTAACTCAATTAAATTTTTGAAAATGACCAACATGCCCTCTTTTTCTCTCTCTAGGTTGAATTACCCTATCGACTAAGAGGCTCAATGATGAATTAGATATGACAAATGATTCAACTTACAAAGGGAGAAGATCGAATAACTAGAATAGCAAAATAATTCTCAACTCAAGATGAAACTAAGATTAGAGCAATTCAAGACAACTTGAGAAATACGAAAAAACCCCAAACTTAGAGACGAAAACCCCAAATCACCAAACCTACGTTAGAGGAACTTCAAAAGATGAGGTGTAAACCTAATCCAAAATAAAAAACACTCAAATGCAAACATACTTCATACCTAAAAGTAGTAACAATTCGAAAATCTTTCTAACCATGAATGAATTTAGAGAGACACGGTTAAGTTATAGGTGAACCATTTGAGTTCATTTATGGTCGAACTTGACCATGCTCTACTCTAATCATAGTTAAATTGTGAGAAAGAAAAAGAGAAATAAGAGAAATGGATAGAGTTTTTTTAAAAAAAAAAATAATTTTAATTAAGTAGATTTATGATAACATTAGGAAAAAATAGTAATTTTAATTAAATATTAAGTAAGTTTATTTGTTATGGGTGGATTAATTAATTGCATAAAAAATTCATTTGAAGTGGTAGATTCCAAAAGTGAAAGAAATTAGTTTAAAATTTACTCATTAAATGCTCCGAGAAATTCACATCTGCCTCTCACGTGCCAGGAGGCTCCTCATTAATGGCCCTTTTTTAATTTCCCACCGGACTTATTAAATTGTCCCCTGCACCGCTACACCCTCTAAGGCCCTGTTTGGAAAGGACGACTGGAAAAATAACTTTTTTATGCTTAATCTTGTGAAAATTAAAGGAAAATAGCTTCCCTTTCCTTGAATCTCAAGGAATGGGAGACTAGAATAATAAGATTAAATTGTAATTACCTTTTTACCCACTTAAGTCAACACATGATCCATCTACTTTTAAGAAATCTACATGTATTTCATGATAGTACAAGATTTAATTTAAAAAAAAAATGTATGATTGAGCTTGACGACAATAGCAACCAGAGGTCTTGCTCGCAATCAAAGTCCATAGAAGAAAGAAAATGCTTTCAGAGTTTTCAAGATAACTTTTTTGACGGTTTAGTTAGAGTTTCTTCTATAAACAAATAAAAGAATAAAATAAGGGAACTGATTTGTGAGAATATAAATATTCACACTACTTTGATCGGAATTTACTTTTTCATATATTGCGAATTATTTGATTTTCTCATTGTTGAGTTGATGATGTTGCTTGATTTGTTTGGCTTGTACTCAATGGGTTCTCTAGATTGCTTTGATTTACTCGATTTACATTACATAAATTTTTTAGACAAGCCATGCTAATAGAGATATTTTTAGACAAAATATTAGCAATGATGGCCACTGTTTTAGGGTTTGTTGGCATGCTCAAGCTTATTTGTTGTTGTAATTAATGTAATTTTGTCTGTGTTCAATAGCATATACCTCAATCGCATGCCCTATCTTGATAGAAGTTTGATTATGTATAATAATGTCGTGTCATTTCACTTGAAGCTAGAATATAAAAAATTTTATGTCGACTCTTGAATTATAAAACTATTATGTCTTTAAAAGAAAGACCCGTTATATTTTTTTTTATTTTACAAATACAAAATAAAATATAATTATTTTCATTTTTAAGCAGATTTATTGGAAAACAATAGACACAAAAATATTTTTTTAATTATGTGAGAAAAAACAGTGACGAATTTTTTTTATTTGACTTTAAAAAGTAAAGGGTCAAATAAAAAAAATTCAAGTTATTTTGGAAATAAAAAAAATAAAAAAAAAATCGAGGGAAAAAAAATAGCATTTATCTTTTTTTTTTTTTGGTCTCTCAAACCAAACAAATGAAGAGGAAAAGTTTTCCCCCTTTCACACTTCTGTCGTACTGTTCCAAACACAGCCTTGGTATTCATGGCGCCTTCCTGTCCCAGCTCCCTCTCTCCGTTCCTTCTCTCTCGCGCTTCCAACCATTTTCACTGAATGTATTCTCCGACAGAGTTCTCGAGAAGTTTCCATCTTTCATATTTGCTGAAACTTTTTACCATTTTTGACTGTTCGTCGTTTTTGGCGTAAGCAAAATACCAGGCATGGGACTTGGGGCGGTTCAATTCGTTCGAAGGCTGAATTCCAGCCTTCTTAATTTGCTTCTGTTGTTTCTCTGTGAGTATCCATGGATTTCTTGCTAATTTCCTACTGGGTTTCTTCTCCTTGCTTCTTGATCTAGTGCTCTTGTTACTTGGAACACAATGAAAATCTGTTCTTTTTCAGGCTGTAATGTGTTAGGAATTTGGGGGAAATGGGTTTTGTACAGTTTGTTGATTTTCATTCTTATGTTTTAGGGATTTATGTAACTAGGCCAACTCTGATGTTTTCTGTATTTTGTTAAATTTGCTTGCTGGTTATGTAATTTGTTTTACTAATTACTTCTGTTCTGCTTGCCCAATTGAGGTTTCTTTTAGCTGCTTGTTCAAGTGCAGGGTGGTAAAACTGTTGGGTTTTGGCCAACTCAAGTTTATTTCCCTTTCTTTCCTTCTCATTTTTCGGGTAAATAACTTCAGAGGTTATGAGGGATGTTATTAGTTATGTTTTGTTATAGTTCAATAAGTGTTCAAAAACCTTCAATGACATATGTCCAGTAAGAATTGAAACGAGTTGTATTGAACACTGGAGCCTAGGCATCACTGGTGTGATATGTGAATGCCTCTGTTTGACCTGATATCTGGCAAGTGGAGAGACAACTTGGGGGCTTGCAATAATATCATGTTATTGTGTTTCTGTTAAGAGTAACCGAGACAGTGCTATATTAGTTGAAAGAGGAAGTTGTTGCTGAAACTAGTCTGATCTTGCCATAATATTTGTTGATTGTGCAACTTAACTAACCTAACAATACTTATGTCGCTGTTGAAACCCAACCGAACTCACTCTATTTGGCTCTGTTAAAAGCCTTGTCTTATTTTCTCATTGAAATGATGCGGACTATAACTTTTACATTTGCTGCAAACGAATCCTTTGACTTGTTCTGCATATATACATAATATTGATGAGGGACTCCCTCATCATTTCACTCACTTTTTTCCTGGCTAAGCAAATAATGAAGCACCGCAATATTTATGAGTTGGGACACTATGGATTGGAATCCTTAATTTATGCAGATTTTGGATCATCTCTGTTGAAATCTCTGACACACCACAAACAGCATTGATTTTCATAAAATGGAGTTGGACATGCATAAAAGTTTAACCAATCTGATTCTTTGGATTGGTTTATCGGATTTTAGAGAAATTGCCTGAAAACAGTTTCCTTGTTCGCATCATTGAAGCCTTTTTTTTTCCCCCAAGTAAAAAGCCCTTTAGGTATCAAATAAGAACACCTTTAGTGATGTGCAACTGCTTTGTAATATTCTGCTTTAAGTGGTGTATGTTTCCCTGGCTCTGATTCCCTAAGCACTTAATAGCATCATAGTGTACATAGACTGTTTTTGCTCTCTCTCTATCTCTCGCACATCAGGCTGCTTTGTGAGTGCTTTGATGCTTGCCTTTGGCATATGGATCGAACATCTTTGTGTAACACATACTCAGAACAGAGCATGCCATTTTTTGTTTTTCTTTTATTTTCTTCATTTTTATTGCTATGTTTATGTTGCTAGTATCTGTGCTGATCTTTGCCCCTTTTCCAGGCCTCCATGAATCTTGCTGTAGTCCAATGCATTACCTGAAAAGTTTAATGACAATGGAAACAAATACAGGGCCTTTTCTGCCTGAAATTTCCCCAAGTGCAGCTCCTGGGCCCCTTTTGCCCGTTCTTGCACCTTCACCACTGGCACCATTCACAAATAGCACTATACCTAAATTGTCAGGTTTGTTCCACATACTTTTTTGATCACCTATTTAGCCATTGGGTTGAGAAGTGAAACTACTTTCATTATTTTATTTAATTTCTTTTCTACATTTCTTGCAGGACTATGTATATTCGACTTTGCTGCCGTTGAAAGTATGATGAGTATGACATCAATTGATTGCCTAGGTGTATTTGCACCATTTCTAGCTAATGTAATCTGTTGCCCTCAGTTGGAAGCCACTTTAGCAGTTCTTGTAGGCCAATCTAGCAAACATACCAATGTGCTTGCTGTGAACGGGACACTAGCAAACCATTGCCTATCGGATATTGAGCAGATTCTGGTTGGTCAGGGTGCTAGTGATAGCCTGCAACAAATATGCTCACTGCATTCTTCAAACCTCACTGCAGGTTCTTGCCCAGTCAAAGATGTTTATGACTTTGAGAGCACAGTGAATGTTACAGAGCTTCTTGATGCCTGTAAAAAGATTGATCCTGTGAATGAATGCTGTAATGAAATTTGTCAGAATGCTATATCAGAATCTGCTGAAAAGCTTGCGTTAAAAGCCTATGGTCTTTTGGCCGTTTCTGACCAGTCAACTAGAATTAATCACTGTAAAGTTATAGTACACAGATGGTTGGCACGTAAACTTGATCCTTATCATGCAAAGGACATTCTTAGAGGTCTATCCAATTGCAAAGTCAACAAAGGTGAGTTTCGTATGAAATACAATCTATTTGTTCAATGGTAGCAGAGACTTGATAGTGTATTGGGGAATGTTTTGGATATATTACTTGGTTCCATAGAGCCAATAGTTATCTTTAGTTAGTGCTTTTAGGAAAGGACCATGGTGTTACATCTAGTATCAAAGTGAACCCAGGACCACTACTGAGTTGGTCAGGGAAGCATTTGAGTCAAGTCATATTAAGATATGAGATTTCTACTCTGGCGAGGAATCTAGGAATTAAAGGAGGTGAGTTTGTCACATACCAAATCCAACATTGACAGTATATTGGGGAGGCACTGGGTATATATATTGCTTGGTCCCATTAACCCCATAGTCACCTTTAGCTAGCATTTTTTGGTGAAGACCTGAGATGTTACAGTATAGGATTGTTTATCTGCCATGAATAGTGATATCCTTTGCAAGAGTTAGATACAAAAACCCAAAAATATTTCACCATTGAAATTTGTAAGAATCAAAATTAATCATTTATTACAAGTTCCAGAATTAGCAATTGTACTGACTGGAAAGGAGATCTTCAGCACTTGGGAGTTTCTTAACTTTTCATGAAGGGAGTATTTTTTCCCCTGACACAGAAAATTATGTTAGCTTACAGTATACAACTGTTGTTTTTCTAGAGGTATCAAAATATCTTAACCTGGTCTAACTTTTATTTAATATTATTTCATTTTTTGATCTCTTTTTCCTTCTGCTTCAGTTTGCCCTTTGGTTTTTCCCAGCACGAGTCATGTAACCAAGAGCTGTGGAGATAGCATGAGGAACCAGACAGCTTGTTGCAATGCAATGGAGAGCTATGTTTCTCACTTGCAAAAACAGAGTTTTACGACAAACTTACAAGCTTTAAATTGTGCTGCATTTCTTGGCATGAAACTACAGAAAGCAAATATTACTGAAAATGTCTATAACATCTGTCACATTAGCCTGAAGGATTTTTCACTTCAAGGTTAGTTTTATTCTTCTTTTCCATAATATTGCTTTGATGGGCAAAGGAGGAAAATCCTTTGATTGTTTTGAAATGGACTTGACATTGACATGTGATTTGCTTGTCATTGTTGACGTTGCTGTAAATGGTGATTCTACAATTTGATGCCTCAGCTGGAATTCAAGGTAAATTACATACTTATTTCTCTAAATTTCTGCTCAATAACTTCTTACATTCATGAGGTTGGTTTCTCAAATCGTCTCCTGCAAGACTTGCATATAGCTGCTAATTTTGTGAATGGTTTTTTTGCCATTTTTTTTTTTTTTGCTTTCTTGTGTCCTGTTTTGTATTTGTGAATGATATTTAACTCCTCAAAGCTGGTTTTTCCACCAATATGATCTTTGTGTTCTTAAGTACGTGTAGATAATCCTCAATCTTTGTAGTGTCACTAATGGGCTGCCTATGAGGCCTTTCTTTATTTGCTTATTCTAAGGAATGTAATTTAGTGATGGAGTACTATCCTAAAAGATTTTGTGAGCCCTGTCCCCATCCTCTCCAGTTTACTTTGCTAACAAGGAAACTAATAGAGATAAAAAAATGAGCTCTCTTTTCCTCTTTATATGTTGCTTCTTCGTCTAAGATAGAAACCAAATAAGTTAGATGATAGAAACATGTTTTTTCTTTTGTGTATGCACGTGTATTTTTCACGGGAGGACCATAAAATACTTGGAAATCTATCAGCGTATACATATCCATATATTATTTTCTGCATGATAATTTGCTTGAACTTACTCCTTATTTTGTACTATCTGTAACTCAATATTATACGATACATAGTATCTGACTTGCCTTGCCTATTTTTGGAATAGAATCTGGATGCCTTTTGCCAAGTTTGCCCTCCGATGCAACATTTGACAGATATTCAGGAATCAGCTTCCTTTGTGATTTGAATGACAACATTCCTGCTCCTTGGCCCTCTACTTCACAGATACCAGCTTCTTCATGCAATAAAAGTATGTGCACTTGTAGCATTTATTCATCTACATGGAGCCATCCAAATCCATTTCCGTTGTATAATTGAAAGCGATATCTGCAATCCTCTGTGATCCTCTTACTAATTTATATCTGATATTCTTGGCATTGCAGCAATCAAATTGCCTGCACTTCCTGCTGCAGCATCTGGGCAAAGTGGTAAGCATGCCAGTTAGTTTATCATGTTCCACCATTTATGCATGTTTTTCTTTGTTGCTCCATCTTTGGTTTTGGATATTTGTGGCATGCTTGATGGATTGCAGCTGTTAACTCCATTCAGTGATTGTACCTTTCTTGGTTATTGATACATTTTACTTAAACAATACCAAGCTTTAATTCCAAGCTGGCTACATGGATTTTAGCTTGCCAATTATCTCTATACATCCTACATCTTATGTAAAAGTTCTCCACCAAGTTTCTTTTGGCTCCCTCTATCTTTCTTATTACAAGCATCTTTTGTTCCATCTATTCTCCTCACAGTTACATGTTTTTTGATCCGCGATATTTGTACTAATCTTTTCTTAAAATAACTTGATTTTCATGTCTCAGCACAACACGATTCCCATTATTATTAGAGATTTTAAGTTCAGCAAATTGAAAACCAAATACATGGAATATAAGTTAGTAAAAATATAAATATCAATGATATGGTGAAACTTGAAGATAAATTCATCTAAAGAAGGCATCAGTTCAAACATCTTGGATCAATCATCCAAAAAGATGTAGAAATTTATGGGGATGTTACCTATATTAAGGCATGATGGTTAAAATAAGAAAGTGCATCTGGCGTTCCATGTGATAGTAAGATTGTTCGAAACCGGCCAACCGCGTAGCTTCGATTCTGCCTTATTTGATCCGTAGAGTTGCAAGCGCAGACTCCTCCAAGTCGGTCCACACGATCGACCCTTTTCCACAACGCCTCGAGTAGTGCTAGCAAACCCTAGGCGCCTCCAATGAGAGATCCGAATTTCTCCTTGTTTTTCCAGCTTCTTAAGTGGCCTATTTATAGAGTAAAAACCCTAATTATGCCTTTGGAAAAACCTTAAACGATTTAGGTCCGGCCCATAATCATATTGGGCCGTATCTCTCTTTTAATTTGTGGAACGGACTCGACCCAAGTGTGTGACTCCTTAGGTCCACCATTAGGCTAGATGTAGGGCCAATTCTATTGGACTATATGAAGGCCCAACTCATTAGAATAATTAAACTCTTTAATTAAACTTATGGGCTTCATAATTAAACTCTTTAATTAATAGTTTTAGAATTAATCATATTAATTCTAAAACCCTACATATCATGGTTAACGTCTAGCAACATGCCATGAACGCCTAGCCAGCGATGAAAAAACACGGACCTTTTCGATTGCAATTACCGTACAGTAAAATCCTTTCATCAACTATGTCCCGATTGAATTTAGGGTATGGTTTTATGACGAAACCCTAGTCATTCAACAACTATGTATCCATTCCAGATTTATGACTTGTTCGATGAAATCAAAACACTTTTTGATTTCCATCTCACCTTGACCAAGGATTTCCTCAGTCATGAAATCATCGGAATACATAGGACATCTTCTCATCTTGTCGATAAGTGATGAATCCTATTTCGACATTCACAAGCCTTCATATATGATAAGGTTACGCCCAGTGATAATTTGTTAATGAGTCAATTGGAATCCAAAAAAGAACCAAAGCGTAACTAGTCAAATATAAGACTACCATGATGTCTCAAGTCTAAGGACCAATCTGCACTATTGCAACACAGAAATTCCAATTTGACGATCAACAATTACCATTAGGAATTCTGTAGCGGGTCAGTTCAGTGTACTTATTCTTATAATAAGCACCCACATATATGCACTAGTGTCCACACACCAATGTCCATGAAACAAGACATTCTCCTAATTGAGCATGCATCATATATGCTAGTCTATCCGAGTTATTAGTGTTCAATCCTAATAACTCTACGACTAGGAACATTTAAGATCAAGGCTTATAAGGAATATGTTTCATGATCGTCATCTCTATGCACGACCATATTCCATGAGCCTATCTGATCTATGGACTTTGTCAAATATGGAAATAATAAAGACAACCATCAATGACAAACAAAAAACATAATGCCTTGCAATAATAATTGATTGAAGATAAAGAGTCACAATATAAAATATGATCAATTACATGTAAATATAATTGGCTTGTGGGGCATATCTCTAACAAAGATTTCATTAAAGTTAAAAAGAAAATTTTATGAGATGACTATAAGATCAATGTTATATGGAATAGAATGTTGGATGATAAAGTACCAACATGTGCAAATATACGTGCATAACAAAGATGTGGATGTTACAATGAATGTGTAGCCATACAAGAAAGGAAAAAATTATAAATGAGGTTAGTCATGTGAAAAAAAAGACTAATAGAGGCTCTTGTGGGGAGAGTGTATGGGATAGAATAAGTCTTTAGAAAAAGAGATAGAGAAAGACTAAGAAAACTTTCGTGGGAGACTCTTAAGTATTATGAGTTAAAAGGGCCTAATAGAAGATATGGCCATAGGCTATAAAGGCTTGAGATTTGTTGTTTAGACTTGCATCTATGTATTTGATTTTTTATTTGCTCAATTTGAAGCCTTTTGGATTTTAAGTTGCTTCTCCATAACTTGAGTTTAGTATTCGCACCTCATTTTATTTCACTCACTAAAACAATGTCATTTGTAAATAATGCACACTAAGGCACTTTTTCTTGGATGTGCTTATTGAGTCCATCCATGCTACATCAAAGTAGTAAGGGTTATCCTTGATGTAATCTAATTTTAATTGAGACTTCAAATGCAAAATTTTGTTCTATGATATTTGTCTTTAATAACCTATATATAAGCAATATGGTCTCTTTTTTCTCTAAAACTATCTACAAAACTTTTCTAGGACTTTTTTGTAGGCTTTTCAAGTATATAAAAATCATACGCAAATCTTTTTGTTTATCTCTAGACCTTTCTGTCAAACCTCTCAAAAAGTAAATAGCTTTCATTTTTGATCTACTAATGAAACCAAATTGATTTTTCAATTATGGCTCATTAGCTTGATCTTTCTGTAGTAAATGTCAATATCATATTGTCACACTATTGGATTTTCATTGGTATGGTATGATATTGGCATAGGATGAAATTCGATACCATTTTTAATACATCCTTATAATGAATTAATAGTATATATCAAAAAAATGTATACAAAATAGCATTTTAGAAGGATATACAAAATAGCGTTAAGAGTATGTCCTAGAGATGTAATTTAACATAACAACACTACAAGGCATTTAAAATGATTATGACAAAGTAGGGATGAACACACTATGTTAACCCTAATTTTGGTTTAATGGAAATGTTGCTGTGAAGTTGAATTTCATATTTGAATATTAAGTACTTCTGAAATTTTACAAAAACACAAAATATAAAATAAAATAAGATGATTGCAGGGCCTGGGAACTAGGTTTGCCAGGCTAGCATCTATCTTTCCCTAAGTTAGAAAGCTAGCTTTCCCTGGAACGTACAGCTTTGGAAAAGCTCCTTCTACCTTTCCAAGACTAAAAATCTAGTCCTTGGGATATAAAGCCTGGGAAAGTTATCTTTCCTAGTGCATCAGATCATTTTGCCTTTTCTTACAAGTTCTTTTTGGCACTGATGACATGTCAATACTACTGATGCTGATCAATGCTTAATCAGAACAGAATTTTCATTTTTCTCCCCACCAATTTGTTTCCAGTATGGTGTGTAGTCCTGACTATCTGGTATGGGATGGAAATGATAACTGTGCTCTGAACTTCTTCTTTGTTTTTGTAAATGGGCTATGAGTACTGTCTCCACCTAGGAGACAGTTTTTGATTTAAGGATCAAGTTAAGTGGTTTGATTAACCATAAAATGCCTCTTTATGCTTTTATTGAGATATTATCTGGTCCAATTGCTCTGTCATTCTTCATCTTTTTCATGGACTGATTCACTTCTTTTTGGCAAGTACATCTATGGCAAAAATAATTCATATCTCCTTCACAATTACCAAGATGGCCTGATGTAATATTTTTTTCTCCACATTGGAGAATTCTCCTTCTCTGTGTCCTAAATCACCCCTTTATTTACTGGTACATTTTGGTCTCTTGTCTTTTATGTATTTGATTTGACGCAAGTCCATTATTTTTCTTTCTCTTGCTTTAGTCAGCTTCTGGATATCTCTTTCCTTGTCTTTTCTGTTAAGTTGTTGGTGTAGATTCTGATTTTCAAAAGCTTTTGTGTTAAAAATGTAAGTTTTAGAAAATGCAAATGAATCATAACAGAGTGGCTCCCTTAAACATGTATCTGTTGAACATATATCACAATTTTAGGATTTAATCATAGACTGAGAAGAATGTTAGGCGGATTACTCAAGAATTATGGATTGCAGATAACCATGATAAATTTTGTGAATGAACTACACTGGCTTCATTTTCCCTAAAAAAAAATCCTGTTTTTTGAGTGGTTAAAAATCTTGAAGAAATCTTCTTTTGAAAGAATAATACTCCGTCAATTATTCCCTTGAGAATGCCACAAATATATATACAGTGGATCCTAAGAATTCTCCTAAATTTTAGAGATTAGATTCCTACTTTTTAGGACTAGATTACAACAATCTTAAATACAAACAAATCAAATAAAAGGGAAAGATAAGATATAACAGCAATATAAATCAAGATAAATTACAGAGAATAAATCAGATGGTAACGAGCTTAGTAGCTCGGCCATTAGCTCGACAGCTCGGCCTTCCCTCAGCTCGACAGCTCGACCTCATCAGCTCGTTAGCTCGGCCTTCCATCAGCTTGGCCTCATCAGCTTGGCAGCTCGGCCTCCCAACAATTTCCACAAATCTTGGATGATCATAAAGATTAATCCATCAACTTGGCTCAGCATCTATTGGATGCTATTCCTTAACTATGCATGTCACAAGACTCACAACACATAAAAACATGCAAAATGAAAATGAATTGAGTGATAGTTTACCCAGGCTGATTTGGTACTAGTTGCTAGATCAGAATAAGGGTGTTACTGTCAGCAGACTCATATACTATATGCTTCTTTGGTATTAGCTAGCCGCCACGTTCTAGAAATTTTCCTTTTGTGTTGCTTCTGGTTTCATCAAGTCTTCATTTCTTTAACTCCGTTTCTCTAATGCTACCTTTTATTCTTGCTTCCACAATCAGTAGAAATCAGCTTTGATAGAATTGGTCTCCTTCAGAGCTTTGAGAAAAATATGTTAAAACTTTTTATTTATCTTATTTTACACTAGGTACTCCCTGGATTATAAAACAACATATGAAGCCTTAACCCCACTAGGTGGGGTCAGCTCAATAAATTCCATCTCACTAATCATTTCCATCTATGGTCATATTTTGTTTAAGACCCTTGTATAGTACCAAAAGCTTCCCACCAAACATGTCAAACTGAATGTACCTTGGAGTATACTAGCAATATTTGTCCCATAATTCACCCTTGATTTTATGCTAGATTCAATGCGGGCACCTATATTAACCCGTATGCTTTCTGTTGGAGAGTCCTAAGGCTCTAAGGAGTCTTTCCGTGGGAAAGAGTATGATACAAAAGAGGAGACTAATAATGATATGGGACTCGGTTATGGGTTGTTGCATCAAGATAGAGAAGAAGAACTAAAGGGATAAACCTCCTAAAAATCAGGAGAAATTGTAGGAATAGGATTTTGTACATTATCTTGTAAATAACTTCAAATAATTATGTATTCTATCTGCTAGATGTTAGGAAGAGATAACATTATCAGCTAGAATTTAGGAGAAGATAGTATAGGAATGCTGTATATATTATTCCTTTCTCGAAAATTCAAGTAAGGAGTTTGATTTCCACAAACTCAGTTGTTAGTTTCAGGTTCCATTCCATAAGAACCAATTCTGTTCATGGTATCAGAGCGAGGCTCTGTCTAACCTAAAGATCTAAGGCAGATGGATCCTCAAGGCTTTGGGAATGCAGCTCCAACAGAGGCGGAGACTTCCATCAGTTCGGCTTTTCAACAACCGATAGTTTCGACGGCTGTAGCGTCTAACAACATCCTTTCATTAGATAGCCACACTTTGCAGATCACCCAACATAGGTTGAACGGTAGAAACTTTAGAGAATGGTTTCAATCTGTAACCTTGGTGATCAAAGGGAAAGGGAAATATGGCTACCTAACTGGTGCAATTCCAACTCCACCAGAAAATTCAGGAGATTATCAAAGATGGGAGGTAGAGAACTCAATCCTAATGGCTTGGATTATCAATTCAATGGAACCTAAGATAGGCCGACCCTATCTATTTTACAAGACAACAAAAGAAGTTTGGGATGCTGTCCAGGAGATTTATTCTGACTTAGAAAATACAGCTCAATGCTTTGAAATTAGAGCTGCAATTCGGACTGCCAAGCAAGGCAGTTTTGGAGTAACAGAATACTACAACAACTTAATGGAGCTATGGCAAGAGATGAATCTATTTTATGATCCTAGCTGGAAGTATGCGGAGGACAGCCAAAAATATAGCAAGATGCTGGAAAAGGAGAGGATTTTTGACTTCCTCCAAGGACTCAATCCAGATTTGGATGAGGTGAGAGGAAGACTTTTAGGTACCAAGCCCTTACCATCTCTCTGAGAGGTATTTGCAGAGGTAAGGAGGGAGGAAAGCCGAAAGAGAGTCATGCTGCCAACACCAACTGAACCTAATTCAGGATTGGCTCTCACTGCTGCAAAAAGGGAAGACAACCCAAGGGAGAAGCAATGGTGTGAACATTGCAACCGACCCTATCACACAAAGAGTACCTGCTGGAAATTACATGGGAAACCCCCAACTGGAAGCCTAGACCTAAGGAGAAAGAAAGATCTGCATATGCAGCAACAAGTGTTCCCATGAGTGAAATTGCTGCAAAAGGACCAGGTATGGGTTTAACTAATGATCAAATTGAGTTCCTATAGGAACTACTGCAAAGCTCTCATATTGCAAAAGAATCAGAGGATGCAACACCAAGTTATTCAGCTTCTATGGCACAAAAAGGTAATCGGCTTTCTTCCTTGACTGCTAGGAGAATGAATAAAAATTATTGGGTGTTAGATACCGAGGCATTCGATTATATGACCGGATCTACTACAACACTTGATAATTTTCAGATGGGAGATAAGGATCTAAATGTACTGATGGTTGATGGAACACAATCATCGGTAAAAGGAAAGGGGAGTGTTTGTGTGGTTGGTTTATTACTCAAATCAGTGTTATATGTACCAAACCTAAGTTATAGTTTGTTATCAGTAAGCAAACTAACAAAGGACTTGGATTGTATTGTGACCTTCTTTTCTTCCCATTGTGTTTTTCAGGACCGATCCTCGGGGAAGACGATTGACAGTGCTAAGGAGAATGATGGACTCTATTGGCTTTCCGATAACAAGAAATCCCTTAGTCAAGTACCACATAGGTTTTCTCTTACTGTTAGTTTGGATTCTGAAATTTTATTATGGCATAAACATCTTGGTCATCCTACTTTTTCATACTTGAAACACTTGTACCCTAACTTATTTATGAATAAAGAAAAGTTAGTACTTAAGTGTGATCATTGTATTCTTGCCAAGCAAACTCATAGTACTTATCAACCTAGCCCATATATCCCTTCTAAACCTTTTCATTTGATTCATAGCGATATATGGGGATTGACTAGAGTACCTAACTTAAATGGTGCAAGATGGTTTATAATCTTTATTGACATCCACACAAGAGTGTGTTGGGTATATCTAATGAAAGAAAAATCTGAGGCATGTACAATTTTTCAGAATTTTCATAAACTCGTTTTAAATGTCTTTCAGTCCTCTATTTGTATCCTTAGCACTGACAATGGCCGGGAATACTTCTCTCACCCATTCACCCAATATCTTACAACCAATGGGATCTTCCATCAAAGTATTTGTCCCTATACTCAACAAAATAGGATAGCTGAAAGAAAAAATTGCCACTTGCTTGAGGTGGCTAGATCCCTTATGTTCGCTAGTTCTATTCCTAACAGATATTGGGGAGAGATAGTCCTAATAGCCTCTTATCTAATCAATAGACTGCCTTCCAAAGTCCTAAAATACCAAACCCTTTTGTATAACCTAACATCCATCTTTCCCAATGTTCGGATTCTAAACACTCTTCCTCCCAAAGTATTTGGATGTGTGGTATATGTTTATCAAACCAGTCCAAATCGAAATAAACTTGAACCAAGGGCATCAAAGTGTATATTCATTGAGTATTCTCCTACCCAAAAAGGGTATAAATGCTTTTGCCTTACATCACAAAAGTTCTTAATCTCTTGTGATGTAACTTTTGTGGAGAATGAGTCCTATTACTCAAATATTCCATCACAAATGGAAGACAATCATTGGGATCCTACCGTGTCTATGCCCACTCCATTACCAATCCCTCATTCTATTTCTATTGATAATTCTATTCAAAAAGCTGCAGCTGATCATTCTCAACCAGCACTTGTTGAGCCTAATTATCCGAATTTATCATCCTTTCAAGAACCCCAAATTCTAGCAGAACCTATGGAAACTGACTTAGGGGAGGACTTGGGCCCTGAAAAGCAAATGAAAGTTTACTCAAGGAGAGGTAAACATCCAGCTCCTCAACTCAACCAATTATTAGAATCGAGGGAAAGTCCAGCAAATGAAGAAGGAAACAATGCAATTGACTGTGATTTGAATCTTCCTATTGCTATTAGGAAAGGAGTAAGATCATGTGTGAAGCATCCAATATCAAATTACTTGACATATTCCAAGTTATCTGAGGCTTTCACCACTGCTTTAGATGAAACAGCTATACCTCAAAATATTCAAGAAGCATTAATCGATCCCAAGTGGAAGGAGATGGTAATGGTAATGGAGGAAATGAGGGCACTAAAAGACAATCACACATGGGAAGTGGTTGATATCCTAGAAAACAAGAAGATTATAGGATGCAAATGGGTATTCACAATCAAATACAAATCAGATGGGAGTGTGGACAAATATAAGCCAAGGTTGGTTGCCTAAGGTTTCACTCAAACCTATGGAGTAGATTATGAGGAGACTTTTGCACCAGTTGCAAAACTAAATGCAATAAGAGTACTGCTATCTCTTGTTGTAAATATAGACTGAGAATTGTTCTAATTTGACATAAAAAATGCATTCCTAAATGGGGAGTTAGAAGAAGAGGTATATATGAGGGTTCCACCTGAATTTGAGAAAGAAGAGGGAAATGGAAAAGTGTGCAAACTACATAGATCTCTCTATTGATTAAAACAGTCTCTAAGGGCATGGTTCAAGAAATTCAGCTCTACTCTCACTAAGTTTGGATATAAACAAGGTGAGGTTGATCATACCCTCTTTATTAAACATGCTGCTAATGGGAAGAAATGTGTTTTGATTGTGTGTGTAGATGATATAATTATTACAGGAGATGATACTCTTGAGATTGCAGCCCTAAAACAAAAGTTGAAGGATGAATTTGAAATCAAAGAATTGGGAACAATGAAGTACTTCCTTGGAATGGAAGTGGCAAGGAAAACTAGGTATTGTGATCTCCCAATGAAAATATACTCTTGATCTTTTAAAGGAAACAAGAATGTTGGGTTGTAAACCGAGATATACCCCTCTAGAAAGAAATTGGAAATATGTGAAAAAGGATGATGATTTATTGGTAGATAAAGAGAGATATCAAAAGTTAGTTGGGAAGTTGATTTATCTCTCTCTAACCCGACCAAATATAGCCTATGCAGTTAGCATTGTGAGCCAATTTATGCATGCTCTTACTCAACAACATATGGCAGTAGTATACCACATGTTCAAATATTTAAAAAGAACTCCTGGTAAGGAACTATTATTTCAAAAGAGTGATGAAAGAGGGACGGAAGGATTCTCCGATGCAGATTGGGCTGGATCAGTTATGGATAGTCGGTCAACATTTGGGTTTTGTACTAAATTATGGAAAAATTTAGTCACATGGAAAAGCAAAAAACAATCAGTGGTGGCAAAAAGCAGTGCAAAAGCAGAATTCAAGGCAATAGCCCAAGGTATATGTGAGCTTATTTGGTTGGTAAGGTTAATGGAGGACCTACAAATGCCTCTAACTCAACCAACAAGGTTTGTACAGTGATAGTAAGTTAGCCATATGCATTGTTAATAACCCGGTATAACGTGATAGAATGAAGCATGTCAGGATTGACCAGAATTTCATCCAAAGGGAAATCGGGGAAGGAGGTATAAAGCTGATTTATATTCCTATAGCAGAGCAGATGGCAGATGTACTAACAAAAGCCATGTCATGACCTGGTTTTGAGACCTTGATTAGCAAGTTAGGAATGAGAGATATCTATTCCTTAGCTTGAGGGGGGGTGTTGGAGAGTCCTAAGGCTCTAAGGAGTCTTTCCGTGGGAAAGAGTATGAAACAAAAGAGGAGACTAATAAAGATATGGGACTCAGTTATGGGTTGTTGCATCAAGATAGAGAAGAAGAACTGAAGGGATAAACCTCCTAAAAATCAGGAGAAATTTTAGGAATAGGATTTTGTACATTATCTTGTAAATAACTTCAAATAATTGTGTAATCTATCTGCTAGATGTTAGGAAGAGATGACATTATTAGCTAGAATTTAGGAGAAGATAGCATAGGAATGCTGTATATAGTATTCCTTTCTCAGAAATTCAAGTAAGGAGTTTGATTTCCACAAACTCAGTTGTTAGTTTCAGGTTCCATTCCATAGGAACCGATTCTGTTCACTTTCCCTTTCATGCATGCCTTTGATATCAATTTGATCTCTCTGTGTTGTCCGGCTATCTTTTTCTGTGCCACAGTGCAAGATCTGTTAGATCTGATTTTAGAGATAACCCATCCCCAAGAAAAAAAAAAATTAATCAATCTCCAAACCTTATTGTACATATGCTAATAATCTACAGCAGCATCTGCCGTTGTCACTGTTGTATGGAGACAAAGGTTGCAGGAAGCGCCAACTAGTCATCGAAGCAGATCCAGAAATTGGCTCCACCCCCCCCCCCCCCCCCCGGTGGTCAGTGGTTGGCTGCGGCAGCCCTTGCCTTGGGCAACTGCTGCTGCATTTTCCTTTTTCTATTTTTATAATTAGAGAGAGATTAGGAGAAAATTAAATAAAATTTAACTTAATTTTATGTTAATTAAAATCGTTTGTACTTAAAACTAATGGAGGGGGTATCCAAGCAACGAAGGTAAACCATGGGGAGCTCTAGGGACAAAAGTAAAGCACAAGGGGTCTTTTTGCAAATGACCAAAACCACAGAAGGTCTGGGTGCAATTTACTCTTTTAAATAACATTTGAAACTTGTGAGGAAATTAACTAATATTTTTGTTACCTTATTATTTAACTTTACCAGAAGAGGGGTCTCAGGTACTTGGATTAGAAAGTTCCTGAAGACTGGCTCACGAAAATTCTCCTCTAGATTCATTGACATGAGAACCTAAGAAGTATGGTTTTGAGTGAGTCACTATCTTGGCGTTGGCAAATTTAGTTAACCACATAGCAATTAAGAGGGGCAGAACCTTCTATGAAATGCGGATAGATATGGATTGCTGAAAGTTGGTATTTGATGATGAGTGACTGCTTGCTCCTAACCATTTTTAATGAACTGATAAGCAACAAGAAGAAATGAAAGATTAAATATCATGTTTGGAGTTCTACACTCTGGATACGGGAACTTAAATTGGACACAAATTGCTGCAAGCTGCATGCAATAAACCTGTCGTCCAGAGCAGATCTTAAATTTACATCCAGTTAAACAGCATATCAATGGTAGAGGCATCCGTGATCTCCATCTGGATGTTGATGAGATGTGAACAGTGAGACCGGGAGGGTAAATCAGTTGGGTTATGCTTTCTGCTTAGCCAACCACTGTGAAGTTCACCTCTTTGCTTCCCTTGCTTAACTGTATCTACAATTTCAAGTTTAGGCTAACATTATTTTAATATGGTACAAAATGAGGAACATGTTTGTTTGACTTAAAGGTACATAATAACAGAAGAAAAGATGAGAAAATTACCATTTCGTGCACTTCTTCTCCTTTTGCTATTACTGAACATACTGGTCCCATGAGTGACATGATTTTGTGGGACGTGAAAGTCTAGAAAACAAGTGCAAGATTATGAAACTTGTTTTAGCACATACCATAATAGGGAGTATAGATGATCTCTACCTGAACTGATTCATCATTCAGCCCGAAATGTATCAAGGCAACATAGATATGAGCTGTGAGCAGTGAACTGCTGGCAGTGATTGGTTGACAGGATAGTTGAGTATACTTTTGGTTACCAATGGAAAGCTAGCCCATGATGTACACTGTTCTCCTGTTTCCTCAACTTTCTTCATTTTCATTCTACTGAATTTACTCCTATTTTGGTTCCTTCCAACTTTTATAGCATTCAGTGAATTTAGAACAACCCGATGAGTGGCAAAACTGTTTGGAGCTTCTTTCATGATAATTTTTCTTCCCAATTTGAGAGGAAAGTCCAAGGATTTCTGTTGAACTTAGTGCGCTCATCTTTTCCATTTCTTCTTATTCTTTTCCTCCTCCTACAATCTCTAAACTCTTGTGCTCTTCTGCAGGTCTCTACGATGCAGATTCACAGGCTCGGCTGCTCTTTGCGGTGGCGGCAGCTCTCATGGTTGTCCTGTAAATTCCAGTTGAGACAAAAATTGACGGAACTTGAATTTCTCAGGCCTTGCAGAAGAACAAGTAAGAATTAGATGAAGTTAGATGAGGGAAGCTCTCACCCCCTTCAATCCAACAGAGTTACAGACCAAGGTAAATCTAAGTTTGAGCTAATCATCACCCTCTATTCATCATTCATGTAAGCTTCCTACAATAAAATCTGTATAGCAGCTTTAAGAAAATCTATGAAATTGCCATGTAAATCCAGAATGGGTAGCTGTGTTGTAAGGATAATCCTCCCCTTAATTCATGACTAATTTCTGTTGCTCTTTGCATCTTTGATGTTCTATCTGGAGGGCTTTTTCAGTTGGTATGGACAAATATTTATTTCTTCTTTTTCCTTTCGGAAATGCCAAATAAATGCAAATCACTTCTACTGACAAAGGAGTAAGTATTTGACAATTAATGTAAATTTATGGTATCAAATATTATGAATTTTAGTCAAATGGCGAGTTAGAATTTGTGTAATAAAAACAATTAAGACTTAATATTTTATTGTATAATAAAAAAATTATTTTCAATGCACAAAGCTACCTGCTATTGCAAGGGTCAAAAAAGTGTCCTAAACTTCAGTGTATAATTTTTCAAAAAATTAACCATACCATTGTTATTGTAGATGGCAGGGATAATTACTAATCGATTCATCCATCCAAATCAAGTCGAACCAAGCCAACTCAAACCAAAAATGTGGATTTGAAATATGTTTTGATTAGAAAAAATAACTTAAATCAGTTAACCGCTATGGCTTTCTAAATCGGCTAACCAAACCGATTTGAACTGATTACATACATACATGCAAAACTATGTTGTTTAACTTGCAAATATATATTTCGACTTCTTGTTAGTTGTTTTTTGTTTATTGGTTTGATTTGAACTTGTAATTTTGATTTGTGACTTTCTTATTTGTTGTTTGTTGGTTTGATTAGACTTGTAATTTGGATTTGTTAGTTAGTTGTTAGTTTGGTTGAATGTTTAATTTCAAATTTGTAGTTAGACTTATAATTATTATTGTATGTTGTATATATATATATATATATATATATTTTGATTGTTAAATGTTTAATATTATTTATAGTTTATTTAAGTCCATTAAATTTAAATTGATTGACATTTTAGATTAAAATCTATATAGTTTAAAAAAATTAACCTTATAGTGCAAAATTGACAAATAATAGTTTAAAAAAATTAACTCGATAGCATAAAATCGACAAATAACAGCCCAAATCGAACCAGACCAAGAATGATTGGTTTGGGGGGTTATTAACAATGGTTGGATTGGATATGAAAATTTCATAAGCGATGAAGTTAAATTGGTTATGGTTAAATCACATAATCGATCCAAAAACACCCCTAATAAATGGCAATGTTGTGTTGTCGTCGTGGTACGATACCAAGAATCCTCCATTGGAGCACAGCCCTGGGGTCATATAATTTTTGTTGGAAAATGTTTAAAGATACTGTGGATAGTATAATGTTTTAGATTTTTAGTAAATTTGTGTATTTTATAATAATTTTTAATATTTATTTAAACCAATCAGTGTGCATTATGTCACTCTGGGTTTGAAAGTCTCCTTGGTTATTATGGCAAGGTTCATTCTTATTGGTCAAGGATTAGGTATAGAGTCCCTACTTTATATAGAGAATAGTTTAATTTTGTTAGAAAGATTATTAGATAACTCTTTAATTTTAAATTTGATAGAAATACAAGTCTTACATAGAATTCAATCTAAATATGAATAGCGAATATGGTTAATTATAAGAGACATAATCTCGTCAGGATTATTGTCTATAAATAGACTCTCTCTAGTATTGTTGATCGACCCTATCAATAATTTATAAGATGATGTGGTTAGATCATTATGGTTGTGTATCAAAGTGTGTTTCATAACTAGATATACATAATTATTAGAGTATGTGACCAATTATTCAAAGTAAGTTTTGTTTGTGTAAAAATTGTGAGATCCTTAATAATCATAAGAGGGGATGGAGTTGGATTTCTTGAACTAGTCTTTAACGCAAAAATCAATAAGGACCAATGGCAAGTGATATATATTGGGTAAGATGAGTTAGATAAATTTACATGTCAGGTTCTTATCTCTTATATAAGTTGAGCGAGACAGAATATTCAGTCTTATCTCTAAGATTTTCAAACTCGAGAGCTGCAGGCTTGACGAATTATTTTTTAAGTTAGATTAGAAAAATAACGAATCTTTCAAATCCCTTTTGAATCAAATTAATGAAGATGGGATTGTGGTCATCATTTGCTTAGGTCTCCATCACGCATAGCCTGCAAAATGACAATGGAACTTGCATTATGTATGGTTTGCGTTCCAACATGGGATCCCATTCATATCAAAATCCATTCAAACTTTTGCTACCATTTATTGTGTTCTTCTTCATTTTTAATTCGAAAGCTAACATTTATTAAAGTTGGTTTGATTTTTGACATGATTTTGAAGATAAGTATCTTTATACAAAACTTTAATAAGTGTTGTTTAAGTAAATGTTTCGGTCTTTAAGATTTTAAACTCAAAATTACTTTAAATAACTTTTGAAAATGTTCTAGAGTTGTCTTTTTTAAGTCTGGTGCATCTGAAAATATAATCAAGTTTTAAAGGGGCAAAAAAAGTAACTCGAAAATGAGAAAAATATCAACTAATCATTCAATCCATTGTTAACTTAATTTCCACAATGTTTTGATGATGTATGACTTGAACATATTTTAAAGATGCGTTGATAATATTGGATTTAAAGGTTTTAGATACGTTGAAAGAAGTGTCTTGGACTTTTAAGCTTTTGATTTTAAATAATTATTGAAAATGGATTTAAAACTTGTCTTTTAAATCTATGAAATCTTGTAGATTCTAAAATATTGTTAAAGATTTAAAAGACAAATAAAATAGCTTAAAAATGTAAGAAAAATCAATTAAATATTGAATTTGTGAGAAACTGTTGATGTATAATTTATAACTGTTGATAAATTTTCTAAATTGTCGACTTTTTCTTTAAAATTGTTAACTAGATTTTTAGAACTGTTTGGCTGATCCTTAAAACATGTCAACTGATTTAATATGTACATTCTGGATCAATGTTTAAAGAGAAAACAATCAACTAATTTTGATTCTTAGAAAAATTGTTGATTAATTTTTTAATATTTTAAAATAAACTATTTACTGCATTATGAAACTATCAACCATTTCTATTAGAAATTTACTAATGGTTAGTATTTTATAGACCGATTCTTTGCTATTTTGATCTCCAACGACTATAGTTCTACAAGAGATATTCAAGATTATAAATACCAGTCATTTTGAAGATCATAAGAGTGGTTTAACGAATGGACTTTCTCATCTAAGAGATCAAAACTTCAAATTTCTTTTGACTTTAAATTGTTTCAATCTTTTAAGTCTTGTTTTTATTTTGTAAATTTTATTTCACCTTTATCGTAACAAGATTTCGTGTTAAGATTCTTGTGTTCAATTATATATTTCTAATTCTTATTTGTAAGAAGTTTTCCTAGCGAGTATTAGGTTGTATTAGATTGTGATTTGCAGTCTTATTTTTGAATTAGTAAATTTGGAAATATCTAGTGAGGAGTTAGAGTAATAGATGTAAGTTAGAGATAATCGAACCACTCTAAAATTTTCTTGTCTTTTGTACTTTTATATTTTCTCAAAACTTTTCATTATATTACACTTTATTTACAAAATTTTCAGCATTCTTTTTACTCACTCTTTTTAGAAAAACCCTTTTTAAGAAAGACTTTTAAAACACTTGATTCACCCTCTTCTTGGTTTTACGATGCCATCCAAGCAAAGGTGATCTAACAATTAAATCCTTCCAAATTTTATAATTTTGTATTATTAATTATTTTGTAATTTTATTTTTATCGAGAATATTAATTAATTTGGAGTTCGTGCACAGCAATGTATTAATTAAAAAATGCATTTTTTTTATTTTTTTTCTCCTTCTCTATTCATCTTCTTTCTCCCAATTCTTCTTCCTGCAACGCAATGCACAACACTAGCCATCGCTCGCGCAGCCTCTGTCGGCCGCCACAGCTGCCAACGTTGTCTCCGCCGATCGTCCTTAGTCGCCACCCCACTGCTTGTAGGAAAAAATGAATAGAACGGAGACCTAAACAAAATTAAAACACCTGAGGCGTGATGACACTGTCCTTAAGGATATTTCTCTATAGTAAGGTATCCCCCAAGATTCAACAGGTTCGTCCTCTTGGGGAGGGATACAGAAACAACGAATAAATATTAAATCCAACAATGAGAAGATAGAAATAACAAGGAGAAGAAGCTTAGTTTGTTCTCTGCAGAATAGGGAATACAAAAAGGTATTTATAAGCAAATATCAGGTATTCCAATAGCTAATTTTTTATTAAATGAGAGAATAATAAAGGCCTTTATAACTAGTAGCTGTTGGAGGAAAATAAATATAGGAGTTATTAGTGTTTAAAGATAAAACTGATAGCTGTTAGGCCTTAATAAATATTTTAGCTGTTGGAGAAATTTAATTTCAAGAGTTAAAACTTTTTGAAATACTCTCATATATACAACACTGCCGCCATCAGTCGTTCGCCGCCGCGGGCCACCATCGCTGTTCGACCCTATGCGCACGGACTGCCATCGTCGTTCAACCCTGCTGCTGCATTGTCCGACTACCATTGGTCGCACCTCCAACTGCCGTACCCAGCCGTTGTATCGTTCGCCACCAGCCACCGTTCGGCCTTCAACTCCCTCGCCCACTTCTTGCTCTCTGTATATATATATATATATAGAGAGAGAGAGAGAGAGTCGGTTGTGTGTGGACGATTGCGTTGTGAGTGTATATAGATGTATGTGAGTGTGTGCATGTGTATATAACCGAGTGTATATAGATGTGAGTGTGTGGGTGGGTGGGTGGCTGCGTTGTGATGTGAATGTGTATATATATGTGTGTGGGTGGGTGGTTGCGCTATGGGTGGAAGATGGTTGCCTGACTTTGGGCAGGAAAACTTTTAATCCCAGTCATCAATGTATTTGATCCCAGCCATCAAAATGTCTATATATTTCAAACAATTCAAAAACTGTTTTGCCATATTATATAGATTTTTTAATATGTTGACCAATTTAACCTTAAAATAAAACATAATTACTTATTTCACATTTTATTCTAAATATATAAAATCATGAGGATTTTACCAAGACTAAAAGATCCATAGATCAACCTTCCACAAAAGTACAAACCCCAAAAGACATCATTTAAGCCATTGACTAAAACTTTATATAAAATCATGACAATTTTACCAAGACTATAAGATCCATGGATCAACCTTCCATACAAACCCCAAACGACATCATTTAAGCTATTAACTAAAACTTCATATAAAATCATGAGGATTTTACTAAAACTAGAAGATCCATGGATGGACCTTCTGCAAAAGTACAAACCCCAAAAGACATCATTTTCACATTTTTAATAGTTGTTACTGAAACAAACATATTTTTTTTTTACCAAATATTAAAGACAGTGTGGCTAGATTTGTTATACACAATTTATTTTTCGTCAGGTGAAATTTTTCTTACAATTTTTCATGCCATCCACGATTCCTAGAAACTCATCGAAATACACTAATGCACAACCGTGTTTTAACTTGAACTATTTAGATAGTGTTGACGAGAAAAATCATAACTAATTGAAGAATTTTTTTTTTCTCATGCTTCTTGTACCAAAAGTTTTGCAAGACATTCTAGTTTATGATAAAAATATAATTTAAGACAATTAATAACAACCCCATCGAAGGACAAAATAGTAGTTTCAAAATGCCATCACATAGCAACTACCACAACCAAGAGGTCTCTTTTACATAAATATAAAGGGAAATCTTATAACAAGTCTTCGATCTTGCAGTCTCCCCATGAGTATCTAAAAATGATAGGGATGCAACCATGAGCTTTGAAAGCTTAGTAAGTCCAAGCACACAAATTATGAAATGCAACCCCGAATCATATCCTTCACATTTTTAGGGTCTCTATGAGCAAAGACATTCGAACTTCCAAAGATGGTAGCCTCTTACGTGTTCTTGTCTTGAAGTCTTACATATCAATCTTTTATAGATATGGTGGAATCTAACCTCGGGCATTCTCACCTCGAGATTGTTGATTTGCTTTTTGTAGATATTTTGAATCTTTTGATGATAAAATTTTTTATATTTTTGAAACTTGAAAATCACCTATCAAAATCATGCCAAGGGACAAAATTATTCCAAATGTGCTTTAAATGAAAACAAAATCTTTTATGGCATGAATTTTCAAATGAAAGACAATATTAAAGAGAATTCATTTTGAAATCAAACGTTTTATAGATTAGAGTGTCAAAATATTTTCTAAAAGATAAACACTCTTTTATCACCAAGGAAAAATTATCAACCTTATTAGAAAAAGAGTTGACCGGTTTAAGTCTTAGGTGATGGGTTGAGGAAACAAGGCAAAAAGAGTTGACCACTTGGAAAACCAGTCGACTTGTTTAAACAAAAATAGTTGACCGTTCTCATGAACTATCAACATGACAAAATCACTCTCTATACTTTTTATAAAATCTCAAAAAAAAGTCGACCATGACTATAACATGTCAAAAGTTTTTCAAAACAATCGACCTATTTACCAAAACAGTAGACCATTTTAAAAAAACTGTCAACCGATTACTTAGACTGTCAGCTAATTTTTCAAGAAAGTCAAACCATTTTTTAAAAAAAAGGTCGGCCATATACCCAAAGCCATAAGAAGATTTCAAATTTTCTAATGGAAACGTTCAACCGATTTGAAAAACTGTTGACCATGTCTTCACTAACATGTTTAAACAGTTAGTTTTTGTAAGCATTAAATGCTCCCAACGGCTTGTCAAATGGCTATTAAATTCAAAGATTGGACAAAAAATGTAAGTACCAGCCCAAAGATGCACTAAAGAAGGTTACCAACTGATAGAAGCTTGCAAGTATTCTCATCTTTCTCACAAGTGCTTATTCTTTCATCTATATTCTCTTAATTAACATTGTTCATTATTTGCATTATTTTGTTAAAGGCTCATTGTACATTTAGAGAGATTTTATAACTAAGAGTTTCAACTCTAAGATCATCTCATTGTATATTTTTTTGTATTTCTTAGCGATTTTACTACAAAAAATTTGGCATTTAGCTATGAATTTTTTTGTCACTTAATAGCAGCTTTTCGTCACTAAAAATGTTTAGGGATAAAAAATATTTCGTCGATCTTTCATCCCGAAAAGCGCGTCGCTAAAGATATTGAGTGACGAATAATGATTTTGTTCCCAAATATTAAGAAAAAGCGACAAAAATTATTTTCTTCATCAAATGTGAACCAATGGTGACAAAATATTTTTTCATAAAATAGTTGATATATTGTCGGTAAAAATCATATTTTGTCACTAAAGAACTAAATAAGAGACCTCAAGTGAGGCTATTTTGTGACGAAATTCTAATTAGCTACTATTTATTTTGTAGCTATATGTATTTTACTTTTGTTACTAAAGTGAGGGTTTTGTTTGTTTTGGTGACAAGTAAAATACTTTATATTTTATGACAAAATTTACTCGTTACTATTAATTTTTATGTTAAGAATAAATTCTTTTGTCGCTAATTACTTTTATTTTATAAAAAAAACAATTTCATAAAATTACCCTATATTTTACAATGAAATCCCTTGTTACTATTTACATAATGTTTTATGACAAAAAAATTTGTCACTAATTATCTTATATTTTAGGACGCGTCCTTTTGTCTGTCATTTTGTCACAATTTACATTATGTCTTACTATAAAATTTATTTGTCTTAATATTTTATGACTATTTTCGTCACTACTATATTTTTATGATAATAAATTTTTGTATAATTAATTATTTATAATTTTTGATAATTTTTTAACTAATTATTGTAAATTAAAATAAATATTTTATAACCACATAACTAAATCTATTTTTGAAAATAGAGTATTACTATCACTAAATTAAAATTAAAATTTTTCTTTTAAAAAATATTGTTGTGATAAAACAATAAAATTAACCTCTTTTGTAATAATATAGCTAAATTACAAAATCATTCATTAAACATAAAATATCAATACTATCTTGGTTCGGATAAAAAGTTAAAAGGCAATATTATTCACTACATATAAAATTTAATACCAATTAAATACCTAAATCAATCCTTCTTAAGTTACAAAAATACTTAAAAACCAAATCATTAAGTACTAAAGTTTCAAATAGGTAGAATAAAATATATAAAAATAAATAAAAATTCAATTCCCACAAAACGTAATGCTTATCCATCCCTCTACCATCTTGATGCTTGTCCATCCCTCTACCATCTTTGTAACGACCCTAAAGTAGGTTTAGGTGTTTCAATTCTTGACGTCAGTTTAATGGTATTTGTTTAAATGGGGGTCTAGGTACTTAATATTTAATGATAAATTTCTTTGATGGTATAGAAATAATTTTAGATTAAATAATTTCATTTTATTGTTCAAGTGATCGTGAAAATAAGTGTATGGGCCTAATTTTTAAGAAATTGGGAAATAATATAATGGACCTCGATGTGGGCTTGAACCCATTTGGGTAGTAAAGGTAATTGCAATTTGGGAAAGAAATAAGTGGAATAAGAAGAGAAAAATTTGAAATGGGTAGCAAGAGTGTTGTCTGTCGCGTGAGCAAGGGCAAATTGGTCTTGTCGAGAGAATAGGCATGCAAACCCCGCAACTACTTTCCCCCTGATTGTCTGGCACACCTATCCTTTTATTCTATTCCTTTTTTGCAGCGATATGCTCTCTTGATTCTATTTCCATCGCTTTCATTCTTCTTCTCCAGCTGCTACATAGCCTCCTTCTTCTCCATGTTCTTCTTCTAGTTTATCTCCTTCTTCTTCTTCATCTGTTTTGTTGTTGGCGACTGGAGCTTATTGAGGGAGTTTCAAGGTCTTTTGTTGGAACATCTTCATGCAAATTCTCTTACCCATTTTTATTCCAATGCAAGTTCTTCTCTTCATCTATCTCGTTTTTGTCTTCTGGTGAGCTTCTATGTGGAAGAAATATGTATATATATTTATATATATACATATATATATATATTGGTTTGCTACCATTGTTTATTGTTATATTATTTCATACACTTAGATCTTTGATTCTCGATGAGTTGTGGATCTAGTTGATGTCTCTAAAGGGGATTTAATCATCTCCAAGTTCTTTCAGTGAATGGCATTTATTTGGGTTTGAATCGATACAGAATACTTGCTCGTTTTGTATTTGTGTAAAAAAAAAGTTTTAAGCTATAATCGAATGTGCTTTTCCCCCCATGCCTCATTCGAATCATATACATATATTCAGCATCCCATTCGAACTGCCCACTTATATATATATATATATATACATACGTATGCGTAACTAGAGAAGCTGCAAGTCTAGGATCTCTCCCCTATTTCAACCAGCCTCTTATAATGTTGGGATAGTTGTATGTATACTCCCTATTTGATTTTAATAGCCACCCAAGGTATGTATATATACCCACGATTCGATAGCTTCTCACCCACATATATATCTATACATATATACATACCCAACCAGCCTTCGGATGCCCAGGCCCCTGTGCATATTTGGAAGCCCACACACACACACACACACACACACACACACATATATATATATATGTACATATAATTACCCACACCCAAGCTACTGGATGCTCTGCTCAAAGAAAACCCATTTACATTCACTTATATATATTCAAAGCCCACATACATAGTTGGCAGAGAAAATTTCATAGTCGACAGAAGCTTGAGCATAGTCGATAAATCATAGCCCATAGTCGATTATCCATAGGCATAGTCGACAGACCATAAGCTTATAGTCGACTATCCATAGGTATAGTCAACAGACCATAAACCCATAGTTGACTATCCATAGGATAGTCGACAAATCATGGCCTATAGTCGACTATCCATAGGCATAATCGACAGATCATAAGCCCATAGTCGACTATCCATAGACATAGTTGACAGACCATAAGCCCATAGTCGACTATCCATTTAGAAAATCTGAACACTTAACATTTCCTAACTTTATTTCTTTTGAAAGTGTAATACCCTGGAACATCGTGAATAATAAGCGTAATTTTGGTATTTCGAACCATAGTAAATTATTAAAATTTTATATTTAAAAGAGTTAGATATGGATAAATTATTTTAATAAATTATATTAAAAAAATTAGAATTTTCTTGCAAATAATATACTGTTATATAAGTTTATAAATATTAGTATATATGGATATTATATATATATATATAAAATCAGAAAATCAGATTCAATCGCGGCAACCATGCTTTGGTCACCGTCTCAGGCAAGTAATCAGAGGGAGAGGGGGGTGTTAAGGCCACAAAGGCCATCGAAATTGCCCTTAGGATGCGTGGGTGCCCTTGATGGGACAAGTCGTGGCTGATTTGGACTATAAATAGCCGTGTTCGAGCAACACTTTGCATGCACACTTTTACTTCAAGACTCAGGTGATTAGGGCAGTGTTTGAGAGATTGGAGAGTGGGGTTTTGATCCTTGCGTCGTGGGCAAGATTTCTGGAGCGTTTGGAGGTTGTTGGAGCAGAGGGAAACGAAGAATTGAGGCTCGCCGAAAAAGTCATGCATTGCCAGAGCTGAGACTGGAAGGGCCGATTTGAGGTATGTTTTGATTATTTTTCTAAATTCTAAGGCCATATTCGAGATCAGGGGGTTGGATTTAGGGAGAGTAGAAGCTTGTTTCGAAGCTTGGGGGATCGGGGGACTCGCCGGCGACAAAACAACCACCGGAGAAGATGATCAAGATGGGTTGGGCGCGTGGAGGCACGCGCCAGTGCGTGGGGGGACGGGGCGTGGGTCGCACGCGTGAGCCAGGTAGGAAATAAAGAGAAAAAAAAAAAGAAAGAAAAATATACATATATATATTTATATAGGAAGAATTTTGAAAAAAAATTTGGAAAAATTCCAAAAAATCTAGAATTTCATTTATACGTTATTTTGGAAATTTTTTTTATGGAAAATGCTAAATTTTATTTTGTGATTTTGTTATTGTGGAAAATAGAGAAAAAAATAGGAATTTAATATGAAAAATTGCAAGAAAATTTCAGAAGTCTAAAAATGTTATTTTAGGAATATTAGTGAAGAAAAATTGAATTAAGAGAGACTTTAGATATTTATTGTGATTGTTTAGAAAATAAGGCTTAGAAATAAGGGGAAATTATGAAAAAAATTATAAAAAAATAATGAGGAGGTTAGAAAACTGATATTTCAAGATAAATTTGATGTTAGGAAATCGTGAGGCCAAGAATTGAGAAATAGCACGTCTGGCACATTTATCGAGGTCATCACGCTAATCGAGGCAGCTTAGTTGTGAAAGGTAAGTGATTTATGTTCAATCCCGATCCTCAAAAATGTTTTAATCATATTGACATGCTCTAATATGTATCCACCATGTAGACTGCATACATGACATGATTATGAGATGTATATGTACCTGTTGATATAATTGATCACACGCATTTTGTCCGTTTGAGATTACGAACTGGCACCGTTGCTTTACCAAGGGTTCCCCATACACCCCGATTTCGAAAGAGGTGGTCGTAAAAATGGTGAGTAGCATAAAGGGTACAGTTGACCCCTACGATGAAGTAAGATATTGTATACATATGCATGATATAACATTTTGTGCTCTTATTTAGATAGTTCATCATCTAATTCGGGTTATGCCCCTGGAACATTCAATGTTCCAATCGAGACTTGCAGCGAAGATACGAAAATTGAAGATATGTGATGACACAAGTTGTCGAGACATGAGCAAGTTGTACCATGTTTTGCTATAGTATAAATATTCAACTATTATGTACTATGTCATAACAAGAACTTATGTTTTAGGTCATATTTGAAAGATTATGTATTATATCGTATTGTATCAAGTCTTGTAGAATTTTGTATTTCGAACCATGTTTGGTTATCAATGTATAAGATACTATGATCAGGTTCGATTTTCAGCTTCCACTTTATAAGATTTTATTTAAATCTAGCGTATGAATTGCTTGGTCTGGCACTAGATAGATTTAAGGCAGTTTCAGGAATAATGTAATTTAGCCCATAGAAAAAAATAATAATAAAGTCCCAAATTTTCTAAGTTATAACACGCTATGGGTAAGTAAGGTGTTATAGAAAACAAGTTGAGATTATCAGAAGGATATTAATTTTGAATATTAACACTCAACCTTACTTTCTGTAGAATTCAATAAAGATTGATTTTCATAACTTTACTTCAACTCAATTATAGATTTGAAGATTGATTTTCATATAGTCATTATCAAAACTATTTTATTTTTCAAGAATAAAATATCAATTGATTTAATGAATTCTTGAATAAATTACTGTAGCGTGTGCATGCTTGATGTGAGTGAAAAGCTACCCAATATTGTGGGATGGGAAGAAATTATTTGTATAAGCAAGGCAATAATTTGTGAGATGAGATTTCGTGATATCTATATATATGTGGAAATGCATGATACGTTTCGTACACGTTCATCATGTGCATGTTATGATACTTTGTATTATTTATCTTTGCGCACTTATTATTTTGTGCGGAAGGAAAGGGTATCCTAGAGCACTTGGCGCAGGACGAGGTGATCATAGCCCGACAGATTGACTCCATATTTATTAGTGAATTTTTATTTACATGATGCACTTTAGCATGTGTTAATTGATGGCTTGAGAGCCTATGAGATTTGATTCTTACACTTAATTTTATATGCACATTGCATGGTGATATATGGTGGTATGATGCATTTAACTTGGAATTGATCAAGTCTTAAATTGTGAATCTTGTATAAAACTGCCGAGTTCTTGATTACTCTTTTTGGAGTCACCATATTCTTGATTCCTATTCATTGTTCATTGTTCCTATAATTTGTTGAGCCTTGTGGCTCACTTGATCTTCTTTGCCATTCCAGGTAAAAGGAATGTTGTTTTTGGGGGCAAGTCCAGTGGGACTAAAGCCTAGGAATAGTGGTGTACGGAGACGCGTCCTAACTTGAAGATCCTGTTTAGTATTTTGGTGAGACTTGAGATAAAATTATTTTTATTTTGTTAGATAACATTAGAACCTCTTAATTATTTTTGTATAGCCTTCGAGCCCCAAACTTATGAGATATTAGAAATATAACTGAACCTTAATTTAGTTTTCGCTGCTAGTAATGAATTGAGTTATTTGTTTTATTATGGTTTGTTTTATATCATCTCTGTGATAACCTCTTTTCAAATATCCTATGCTAGCGAAAAAATTCAAGAGTGGGCCCTTACAATCTTAGTATTAATCATCTAATTAACCTATAATAAAATGTAAATGAATTAAATAATTAAAATTAATAACTCAAATATACACACACACAAAATATTAAATAGTAAGGATAGAAATATGTACCTATTGTAATCAAATCAACTCCTATTATTGCTGCATCAAACAAAACAATCACAAAATCAAGTTATATTTCAATTATCATTTTCTTACAATAACAACAAATTGAATCAAAGAAACAAAGTAAATCAAACAACCTTAAAGTATTAGTAATCAATATAAATCTCGAAATAGTCAAATTTCCGATCAATTATTGTTGAGTAGGTAAAATAGATGTCAATTGAGAATTTAAATCTCCTTTTTATAGTTGTTGAATATCCACTAATGTTTTGATAGTATTTATACACTAATACGTGCTATATAAATTACGTGCTATATAAATTATTATATTTTAATACATGTCACATAATTTATATAATTTTTTAATTTTCCCTCAGCAGGAGCATTCATAATTTATATGGTTTTTTAATTCTCCCTTTGTAGCCTATCCCCTCTTATACCTTCCAAAATTACAATTTTTCAAATTGAACACAAGAAAGAAGAAGATGGATGCTAAAATTACAATTTCAAAAAGAAGGCACTGCTTTACTGCCTTCTTCTTATAATAAAATAATAAAAAATATATATATATATATATATTTTATATCTGCAAACGTTGCAGCAAACATATAATATATAATATAATATATATTTGCAAAAGTTTTGGTAGAAGACAATAAATATATAATATATTATATATAATTAATATATTTTATTTTATTTTTAATACAATATAATATTTGGGGAGAACAATTCTCCCCAAATTTCAATTTGCAATTTGCAGGCGCTATGATCGCCTGCTTTTTAGCATCCTGTCCCTCTTTGTTTCTTCCAAAATTTTAATTTCAAATTAAACTGGAAAGAACAGAAGGAAGAAGAAAAAGGGGTAAAATTGGATCTACGCGCACTGCTTCTACTGTCTTCTTCTTTTGATGATAATTATTATTATAAATTAAAAGTCATCTGAAATCTATCAAAAGAGACTAATGAACACAAATAAGTAAAAAATCGTCAAACCATCAACAGAGAAAAAAAATAACAAAATTAATTTTTCAATCATCGAGTAAAATAGTGAACAATCTTTGAAATAGATAAACGTACCAAGAAAAATATGAGATGCGACAGTATAGTAGAACTTTAGAAAATTTTGTAACGATAAAATCTTTAATGGAAGATAGATCGGATCGAGGCGTCGATAATATAGGATTCTAAAAATATATTTAAGCAAAAAATTTTAATGAACGGTGCCTATGTGAAAAAGGGGTCAAATATCAATTCATATAATTATCTCCAAGAATGAAAATAATAGATAAAATAAGAGAAAAAATTGAAAACTCCTAAAAAAATGTAAAATCTCATACAAAAAATCTATTAACTAGTATTTAGTAAATGGAAAAAAAAAAGAAGAGAAAATCAGTGAACTAGCCGATTTTTTCTTTATTTTGCTAAATAGTGAACTAGCTAATTTATTTTATAGTATAGAAAAAAAAAAGTTGTTTTCAGATAATTTACTCACAATGCAAGTTGTAGAATTGACCCATTCCAGGAAGATCTTCATCAAGGGGCAAGGGTTTCCTCTCCTTGTCTGGCTTCTGAAGCTCTTCAAACACAACATCGTCACGTGACCAACCCAACCCATGGTCAAGGAAATCACCATAAAGAATGAAAATCTCAAACAAAATTAACGAAAAATAGAGAAAATTTTGAATAGAAATTGCAAGAAAGCAACATAAAAAGATATCTTCTTTTATGAGAATACCTTCTCTTCTTCACCTTCCTTTGCAGACACTTTCCCATCATTTTATTGATGGTGGCTGAAGGCTATCTCTAACATAGAGCCACCATCTTTGTTAAGTCAAAATTTGAAGAACATTTCTCACATTTTTTGTTTCAATACTATCCTCTACCTGTCAAGTCACTCTTCAAATTTTTATAGAGTTTTAAATAATTCCCTATAGTTAAGGAGTGAAAATGTGTTCCTCAACTTCTCCAACAACAGCTACTAACGGCGGTGGCCAGATCTGATGTCGGCAACAAGCAATAGGTCGTCTTCTTTGACTTCTCTAAACTGAAGACCAGATCAATTTGTGTTTGTGTGTGTATATTTGAACAATATGTATGTGTGTATATTTTTTGTGTAATTATTTGTGAAATTTGTTTGTGCATTTATTTATTGATTTGTATATTTAACTATTAATTTTATATACGTGTATATTTGATTATTTTATATATTTAATTAATTATTAATTTTATTTATGTATGTATCTGATTATTTTTTATATTTAGTTATTAATTTGTATATTTAATTATTAATTTTATATATATGTTAAAATTATACATAAAGTAAAATAAATAGAATTGGAGTTTATAAAAATCTATATAATAAGACACAACTGTTTTCAAAAATGTCTTGATAGATGTCAATTGGAAGGCTAAGATCAACTTTAAGTGAAAAATCAATGGCTGAGAATATAAGCCCACGCAAACCAAACACCCCCTTCCCCTGCCCCGCCGATTTCTGTCTCTCTCACAGTCTCACCCATCCTTCTCTCTCACTTTCACTCTTTCTCTCTCTCTCCCCTAAGTCTCCCTCTCGCCGCTGCTTGCCATCGCCTTGCAGTAAGTCTCTCCACCTTTCTCTCTTTCTGTTTTTGCGTCTCCCTCTCTGTGTTGGGTGGGTCAGTTGTATACACAGTGTTGGGTGGGTTAGTTGGGGTCTGACCACCTCTCCTTTTTGCTACCAGAGGGGGATAGGCAGAATCGGAGGTGGGAGGGGGGGAGTTAAGGGCGTGGGTGGGGGATGGGCAGAATCGAAGGTGGGAGGGGGGGAGTTAAGGGCGTGGGTGGGGGATGGGCAGAATCGGAGGTGGGAGAGGGGGGAGGGGGAAGTTGCTGGTGGCGGTTGGGGGGGGGGAGGCGGACCCGACAAGGGTTTGGGGAAGTTACAACAGCTGCTGGCCGCATCAAGAAAGGAGGGGCACCCGCAAGGGTCAGCTCCCTTCTGTAAATTAAGAAGACAATCCAACAAAGGGATAGAAACTCTGTGTGTGGCAAGTGTTGTTGACCTCATCCGTACTCAAGACACTCTAGATTATAGCAGATCAATATTATTTGTTTCCTTCTACTTTCTGTTTATTTTTATATATACATATCTATATATATGTGTGGACAACTATATATGTTGGAATGCATTTCAGTGACAACGTCAGATATTGAAATGAATCATTCAATATTTTGTTAGAAAATATTTTTAATGTTTTTTTTTAATGTTGCTCTGCTTTATGATGTACACCAAGTAATTAGAAAATATTTTGGTCTTTTTAATTGTTAGGGTTTAATTAGGACTTTTCATTTTTATATATGCTGCATGTTATTTTGTTTAATTAAATTTATGTAGAATCTGGAATATTCAGACCTATACATGCGCATGGTTATGTATATACATATATACATATATATAAAGAAGCTCTTTAGCATATATAAAGCCTACAGGGAGTGTGGTTGCCTATAAAGAAGCTCTTTAGCATAGGATTTAAATGCTCAGAACTCAATAATTATTTAAGATATCTATATATAAGATGTAAAAGGGAAAGTTAGGTATGTATATATATATATATACACACACACACATTAATCTCACTCTTATTCTCTCTCTCACAGGCCTGGGGCCATGCTATCCAAACACACATATATATAAGTGTTCAAAAATGTGCTGTTTAGTTGTAATTCTATCTCCCTTTTGTTTTCTTCACATCAAACAAAACTTAACCCCCTTCAGCATCATCGTTACAGGTAAAAGCAATTGACAAGTTTGTGGCTGTTTCTCTCTCTCTCTCTCTTTAGTTCACAAGAGAGAGAGAGAGAGAGAGAAAAGATTTTAGAATTCTAATTTCTAACCCTAGTTGTTACATGCGCATGGGAAAGGAAAAGAGATAATATTACTTTTTCTTTGAAGTGCTTGAGAAATATATGGGCAGTGCGAACTGATATATATTGTTTGATATATATATATGGGCAGTACTAACTGCGCGCGTGTGTATTATGTATGTATTATATATATAGATGTGTGTGTATATATATTATGTATATGTGTGTGTATAAACACAGAACAGCCTGAGATCTCACACATACATAATATATACACACAGTAAGTATACACACAGAACAACACACAGAACACACACATACAGAGAGAAAGGAAAAATGAGACAACAGAGAAGACACTCATACAAATATACACAGCAAAAGAATAGAGAGACACAGAACTGTATAAACACACGTACCTCAGGCTTAAAGATGGATACACACACAAATACACACATACAAAAACAGAAACAGCCCCCCCAGCCACACACCCATCAACACACGTATAATCATATTTGTGTGTGTGTACATAAAAAACACACATACAGCAACAGCCCCCCCAGCCACACACTTACATCTGTGTGTGTACTTTTCTTTTTTTTCTTTTTTTATTTTTTTTTCCCTTTCTCTTTCTCTCTCTTTAAAATTTGTGTGTGTACATCTTTGTTTGATGTTTGGTGTAAAATATTTATATATTTGGTAAATTTTATTTTTGTAATTAACTTTTAAGATAATTAATCATATTTTATATAAAATTTTAAGATATAAAATACTGATAAAATTAGATAATGTTGGTCTATATTTGATAAAAGAGAAGTATAATTTAAAGTTATATCAATCTTTTATTTTATATGTCAAATTGTATAAAAAATATGTCAATCCTGTAAGTTAATTGTTAAAAGATCAATTTGTCCCTTTATCTAAACAGATTAGAATCATAATTTTAACAAATAAAAAAAATTTAAATTAAAAAAAATATATTTTAATTGCAAATATATATATCAAAATTTTTAAAATAAAATTGAGAAAGAAAGAAAATAGTTAGATTTATTTATATAATTAGGGAAAAAATGTTCATATAATTAAAATGTTTAATTTCACTAATTAAAGTGTTTATTTAAAATCAATACTTCTTAACCTTCTATATAATAAAGCAGAAGAGTTGTTGAAAAGATGTAAAATATATGAGAGAAATATTTTAATGGTTGAAATGAATTTTAAATATATATCAATGGTTGAGATTGGCTGAGATGAATAATGTTCTCGCCCGCCCATTCACTCTTTCACTTATTGTTTCTCACTTTCTCCCTCTCACAGACCCACTCATCCACCTCTCACTCACTGCCCCTCTCTCTCAGACTCATCCACCCATCTCTCTTTCTCTCTCTCTCACACACACACACAGACCCATCCACCCACGCCATCAGCAAGTATGACGGTAGTAAGGGGCAAGGATAGGGAGCCAGTGGGTGCGACGACGGTGATGGAAGGTAGGAGGGACAACGGCAAGTAGGGGGACTGGCATGTGCAACGACCACTCATTCCCTCACTCACTACCTCTTTCTCTCTCTCTCCTTCTGTCTTTTTCTCTCTCACAGATCTACCTACACCCACACCATCGGCGGGTGCCACGACGATGAGGGGAAAGAAAGGTCGATGGCAATGAGGAGGGGGTGAGAGGGACAACAATGGGTGAGGGGCCGACAGGTGCGACGACCACTCACTATCTCACTCAATGCCTATCTCTCTCTCCCTTTGTCTTTTTCTTTCTCACAGATCCACTCATCCACACCATCGGTAGGTGCGACGGTAGTGGGGGAAGGAATGGTCGATGGCTGGCTAACGGGTGCGATGACGATGAAAGGGGCAGGAAGGACGACAACAGCTGCGACGGCCACTCACTGCCTCTCTCTCTCCCTCTGTTACATGCTCTCTCCCACTCCCTTACTCACTGACTCTCTCTTAACAAATCAACCCACCCACGCCATCGGGGGTGCGATGACGGTGTGGGGAATTCATTTATTTTTTTAATTCTATTTTTATTAATTAAAATAATATAAATTGATCAGTGTTTACAATTTTTTTTTTACAATATTAATGACTATTATTATATTTTAATTTTAATATTATTTATACCGTGTCTTTATCCACGGGTATACGCTAGCACCATGATATCTTAAATAACTGATATATATTGTTTGATATTTAAATTTTAATTTAATTTATTTAGATTGTAGAACACATTTTTTAATTTAATTTTTTTATTTTTATTATGAAACGTTAAGAGAAAGGAAACAAATGTACAATAATTTTAATTTTTAATTTTTATATAATATTTAATCTTAATATTATTAGATTTTATATTATTTATATCGTGCCTTTAGGCACGGGCATTCCCTAGTAAATAAATAAGATAGGAAATGTGGTTAGAACACGTGTAATTTTTAAATAAAATTAATATAAAAATAAATTATTTATAATATAATAAAAAATATGATGGAAAGTGCGGCAGACGAGGAAGAGATGCACCTTTCGTGCTCCTGCTCTCTTCTTGGATAATAATAATTATATTATTATATTTACAGAGGGATCGGTAGAGTGGACCTGCTTCCCAAATTTAATTTAATTTAATTTAATTTGCAATTTGCAGGATGAGGCTGCTGCTGCTGCAGTAGCTTTCCATCTCTTGTCCTTTGCAAAATTTTAATTTTAAATTGAATTTATTTCACAAAACAAAAAGAAGACGGAAACGTGCGCGTGCTTGCCATATCTTGTCCTTTTCAAAATTTTAATTTCAAATTGAATTTATTTCACAGCCTGCTGCTGTCAGGGCAGTAGCTTGCCATCTCTTGTCCTTTTTAAAATTTTAATTTTAAATTAAATTTATTTGACAAAACAAGAAGAAGACGGAAAGGCTAAAAACTATTGTCTTCTTTTTTATAATAATTATGTTAATAATAATATAATATATTATATTATATATTTTAAAAAAATTGAAATAATATTTAGGTAAATAAGTTTAAATAATTTTTTAAAATTTAAATTTTAAAAGATACATGTATTTTAAATTAAGTATATAATAAAATTTGCTATACAATAATAATAAGAAGTAGAATAATTTTAATAAAGCCTATCCTCGAAGCCTATCCTACAAGCCGAGTGCACATATCCAGTAATCTTGTCCAACTCTTTTAATTAATTTATTTATTAAAAAAATAAATATAAAATAATAAAAAAATACAGGAAATAAATTAAAAAGAGAGATAAATTGTTCTCGCCTTTGACCGTCCATATGTATAATATATATATATATATATATATATATTATGAGAATAATAAAGATTAAAAACAGTCGGGAGTCTAATATATATTTAATAATATTATTTATAATCTATATTTAATATATATTATTTATTTATAAATAAATTATTCTTGAACTTTTAATTAGATGTGTTTAAGAAGTCTAATCAAGTTAAGATGGAAATGCATATGATTTATAAATAATTGATAATTTTATAGTTAATATTTATATTTATTAATAAAAATTTATTAAATCTATATTGCATGTTATCTTTATAATTGGAGGAAAAATCTTATCACTTTGCAATGTTTTGGACTTTTGGTACTCTTCGAAAAGAGAGAAAATTGATTTTTTACTGTACAGTCGAGTCTTGTCTTTGTTAATTGTAATAGTCTTTAAATATAGAGAAAATTAAAATAATATTTTTAATCTTTTTAATGATATTTTATATCAATATATTATATTTTATATTTAAATAACATTTTCAATATGCATAGGTATGTTTTTGGTTTGAAAAAAATTAATATAGACATAAACATAAACATAAAAGGGAAGAGAGAGAAGAATAAGAAAAACACTATAACAAAAAAACTTGATCAGACTTTTTAGGACATTTTTTAAAAAATATAAAATTTTTGAAATGTCTCAATAAAATAATTTTAATAAAACATAGTAATAAAGTGCCCTAATACAAAAATTTAGTAGGGCGATATTTTTAAAGTGCCACAAAATTATAGACTCAATAATTATATTTTTAAATAAATATTAATTTGATACAATAATTTAAATCATTTTATTATCATATTTTAAATTATCATAATTTAAATTATTTAAACAATTATCATAATTTTAAATTATTTTATTTTATCAATCAAATAAGTATTAATATTATTTTAGTTTTTATTTAACAGTTAAATGCCAATTACCAAAAACATAAAAAAAAAAAAAAGAAAAGCCAAAACCATGGCGGGAATGTTTAGGGACGACAGATTGATTAGTTTAGTTTAGTTTTTATTTATATTTATTTATAAATAATAATGTTGAGGGATGAAAAATTAGTAATAATTTCTCAAAAAATATAAACACCTTTACTTTGTAGAAGTGTTTAAATTTTTTTAAATCAATTGATATTTTTTTTAAAAATTTTGTTAATTTTTTGAGAAAATATTTATAATTTTTTGAGTATATAAATATTTATTAGAAAATTAAATTATATGGTTTTTATCAAGTTGATATTTTCTAAATAACATTGATGCTAATTTATTTTTAATAACAATTACATATGTTATTATGGTTTTCATCATTATTTTATTTTTTATTACTTGACAATTTTAAATTGATTAGTCTTTTTATTTAATTATTGTAAATAATGAACACTAGTAAAAATTTTAATTTTCTGAGGGATGTTTATCTCTAAATTAAAGATGAAACTATTTATTGATAGTTAAATACCATCACTAAGTAAAAGATTCATTGCGATAAAATTATTAATTTTACAACTAATTAATTTAGTCACATTTTTTATTCTTAAAAAAATGACAAAAGAGTTCGTCACTAATCATATTATCCACTGACCATAAAATTATTTTTTCACTAATAAGTAACTATTTTCAGTATTAGTTTATATTTTTAAAATAATGACAAAAAAGTTAGTTGTTACTTATTAACACCATTAGTGGCAAAATTATTTTCTCATCGATAAGTCAATAATTTTGTTCATATATTTGTTCTTCAATTAGTGACAAAATTATTTGTCGCTATTTTTTAATATCATTATTGACAAAAACATTCTTTACGAATGTATCATGGATGTTGTAGTAAAGGAAATAATTTAATATCATCATTATATTTCAGAGCATTAGGGACCACCTTGACTAGGAATGATCCAACTCCAAAGGAAGAACCCTCCAAAACTATCATTCCCAAACTTGCTCTCTTTGACTTGCACTTATTGATAAAACCAGAAAATAGAAAGATCACCACTCATTTTGTATTGCACCCGTGGTTTTGTCTTTTTCCCCTCAAACCTTTGTTTTTGCTTTTTTAAAGAAAAAGGGTGGGAGGGCACACAAGTGGTCCCCTTAATTTATTTCCTCAGGCCAAGGCAGCCACAATCAGTAATGCATGCCCCTTAAGACCTTTTCCCCTTAATCTTTCTTTATGTAGTCCATTTTTTTCCTTCTGGGCCCCTAATTAACTTATCCCAATCCTCCTTGTCTCTCCCCTATTGACTAATAATTTCACCATCTCTTATCTCTTAGTTCTAGCTAGTTTAAGTTTACTCTTTAACTAAATGTAAATTAGATTCCTGCGATAAAACAAAGTAAAGAAATCATCACTCACTCCATAAAAGTATTTAACGTACGGATCACTTATCCCTATCCCACAAACTTAATTTTAAATAAAATTACGAGAAAAGGGTTTAGATCATGCACATTATTTAATTAAAGCCACATTACCTAAGTCCATTCACTTCACTCCAAACCCAAAATAGTAATTTAGTAAAAATAAGATTTAGATCACATTATTTAATTGTTTAATAGTAATTGTTTATTTGACAATTCTATAAATTTTATAATTAATATATAATTATAAAAATATTGGTCCTGAATAAGCCTCCTCCAGAATGCCTATCATTTTGGACGACCAGTGAGAGAGAGAGACAGAGAGAGAAAGAGAAAGAGAGATATGGAGCCTCGATCTGACGACGATTTACGCCAACCCATCTTACAGCAGCCGTCCACGGCCAAAGGATCAAGCTCGGAACTGGAGAAGGTGTTGTCGGACAGCATGCTGCCACGCTTTAAGCGGCTGAGAGTGGCCGGCTGGATTGAACTGAAGATGCTCTTCCGGCTGGCAGCGCCGGCGGTGCTGGTGTACTTGATCAACTACGCCATGTCGTTGTCCACCCGCATCTTCGCCGGCCACCTGGGCAATCTTGAGCTCGCCGCCGCCTCCCTTGGCAACAGCGGCATCCAGTTGTTCTCTTACGGCCTCATGGTACGTGGGGCTCGCGCTTATCATCTCCCTATATTTTTATTTAAATATTATTATTATTATTATTATTATTATCATTATTATTATTAAATTTAACTTAAAAAATTTGTTCTTTACCAATTGGCCCATTGGATGCTAGCCGTAATTGGGCAAGACAACAAGTGGATCTATGTGATAGAGACCACAAATTATGTAGCATCCACTGTATTAATTAATTTAAATATTATCCCTAGTAAGAGTCAACTGAATTTTATTATTGCAAACAAATTTAAATGTCTATATGGGGAGACATTTATTTAATATTTTTACTTATAATAAACTCATATTTTACACGTGCTAATACTCTACCGCGCAGCTCGGAATGGGCAGCGCTGTGGAGACGTTGTGCGGCCAAGCGTACGGTGCCCGTCGCTACGAGATGCTGGGAATCTACCTCCAGAGATCAACGATCGTCCTGACTCTAACCGCCCTGCCGTTGACGGCGGTCTACCTCCTCTCCAAGCAAATGCTACTGGCATTGGGCGAACCCATGGACGTGGCCGTAGCAGCGGCGACGTTCGTCGACGGCCTGATCCCGCAGATCTTCGCGTACGCCGCCAACTTCCCTATCCAAAAGTTCCTGCAATCGCAGAGCATCGTGGCGCCGAGCGCCTACATATCGGCGGCGGTGCTGGTGGTGCACGTGGCGCTAAGCTGGGTGGCGGTGTACCGTATGGGGCTAGGACTGATCGGGGCGTCGCTGACGCTGAGCCTGTCGTGGTGGATCATAGTGGCGGCCCAGTTCGGGTACATTGTGATGAGTGGTCGATGTAAGGCGACGTGGAGGGGGCTGAGGTGGGAAGCTTTGACGGGGCTCGGCGAGTTTGTGAAGCTGTCGGCATCGTCGGCGGTGATGCTGTGCTTGGAAACGTGGTACATGCAGATCCTGGTTTTAATTGCCGGGTTGCTGGATGACCCGGAGATGGCCCTCGATTCTCTCTCTATTTGGTACGAACTTTGAATTCAGTTTTAATAATATCCTTTTTAAAGTAGTATTTATTTTTTAATATTTTGTTAATTCTTTTTCTTTCATAAATTTTTAATATTCTATTTTTGATAATTTTTTATTTTTTTATCCAACTTAATTAATTAACCCACAATTGATTCTGAAATTGATGGTGGCAATTGGCAAAGGACACCTTTTTTTAAAAAATATATATATATATTCTTATGACTTTGAATAAAGTTGACCATAAATTTAAACTGAATAAGTTCTGATGACGTCATAACAAGTTGAGGGCACATCGCATTAATTGGTCTCCCTTTGTGCCCAATATGGCAGCTCACTTTTTGGGTGCTTCCCCATGTGGCTGCTATAAATGGTGTAGTCAGTGTGACTTTATTGGTGGTAGTTTGTCGCTTGAAGTCTATATTTTTAGAGGATGTGCTATCACTCACTATGTGAAAAAGCGGTTTTGTACCAAATTAAAGTAAGAGATTTCTAACCTAACAAGAATACAGTGGGGAGGGCGTTTGTCACAATCTAATTCCAAGTGTTGGGGATATATTCCTTGATCGTATAAATTGATAAGTATAGTCTTAACGAATATTTTAAGTAAAGAAGTTAAAGAATGTTTTTGTGCTTCGTAAGGGGGGGGGGGGGGGGGACATAATAATGAGTGGGTGCAGTGTGGTTGCAGCATGGCAATCAACGGGCTGATGTTCATGGTTTCGGTTGGGTTCAATGCAGCAGCCAGGTCGGTAACTTCTAATTATGGATTTCAACCCAATCCCCCTTACTGTTATCTCTGCTGTTGTGTTTTCTTATTTTAAAAAATAATAATTAATTATATTAATGAGATTTAAATTTAAAATTTTAAATAATAATTTTTTTTAAATAATTTTATTATTATTGTCAAAATACAATAATGAATTTATAGTGTGAGAGAGGTGATCTTGATAGTCTTGCATGATGATGATTAAAAGATCTAAAGATCTTGTTGCAATGATCTGGAGACGTGGGCGTCTTATTGTAATAATCAAGTGTTCTGATGAATGGGTGACCTCTGATGACGGGGTGGCTGTTAATGAATGAGAGGCTCCTGATGATCGAGAGATCCTGAAATAATTGAGAAGTCTGTCAAGACGAACAACTAGTTGGGGGTGTAGGTAGAGGTTCTCGCGCAAACCCTCCAATACTTAAATTAGTTTTCAAATGCTTGATCTCAAGAATTGGAGTCAAAGTGGCAAAATGAACGTACCTGAGAAAGAATGAGGTCCTCTTGTTTATAGAGGAGGGAGAAGGGGACATGTGGTAACCATCCCACATTTTTAGAATGGAATATTCTTGGCATATTCCTGGCATATATTTTGTGGAATCTTAGCATATTGTATAGAATCTTAAAATATTCTTGTGGGTCCTCGAGAAGGTCTTGGAAAAAGGCTCTTGAGTTCAATTTGTGGAATGCCTCAAGAGTTTGGCTACAAGAGAGGCTCTTGGGGCAATGGATGGCGCGGTCAGACGGAGACGGGCGAATAGGCATGTTCCACTCGGTCATGGCCGAGTGTAAGGTCTTCTTTTGGCTTCTTTTCGCTTGTTTGATGATATATATATTTTTTCTTAGTTGATGATGTTTCTTCTTTTTGTTCGATTCGTTTTATTTTTTCTCGTTGTTTATCACTTAATGAGCCCTCTCTTGTTGTGTTGATCTTCTTGATCGAGTGGTGGTCACTCAATCATTACCTTGCTCAATTGTGCACTTGCTCAACAAGTTGTGCTTCATGCTTCATCAGTGGATTGATAGGAAGTCTTCAATTAGGTTATGCCATCATGACTGAGAAAATGGGGGGTATCCACTTGGCCATAGCTGAGTCCACACTCGACCTTATTGTTTTTGCTTTTGGGTTGTTGGTTTTCAACCCATTTAGGTATGCACTTAGCCCAGATACCCATTTGCAGATTTGACGTAGATTTGTCACTTGGGTTTGTTCCATATCCAAATTGTCTATTGTTTACAAGGCATATCAATTGCTCCCTATTCTTTTTGATTGGGAGTCCCAGGCAGAAGAATACTAGGAAGAAGAGTATCTCACCCTACAAATTTTGCGCTTGCATTCCTTTCACTTCTTTCTCTTGAACCTCTACTCTAAGCAGGCAACTTTTAAGTCTCAGGGTCATTCTTGATCATTTCAAGTCTCTGGATCATTTGTAACCCTAGCATTTTCGTATTTCGACTTTCCATAAATGTCAATGGCTTAGAGATGATGAGGAAATGCTTTAGAGGATGCACGCCGAGCTGAAGCTTCTACTCCTGCAACAGAGATCTCGGTGTTCAGTTTTACATCCCTTAAGAGTGTAGACACGACTCCTTCATGTGCTCTCAGCTCCTTAGGGGGCATGGACTCTTCTTCTCCTTGTTTTTGGTGATGCTTACTAATGACTCAATGCTTCATTGGAAAGATCTTCAAATCCACTCCAGAGTGTTAGACACGGACTTTGTGACTGTGCCCGGTGTTAGCTCATATACGTATTTATATTTCGCCAAAAAAAGCATTGGCATATTGGGAACTTTTCCCGAACCGTGGATGTTTGTGATGACTGACATTCTATTTCCTAGTTGTTAGGTTATAATGTGACGACAGACATTACTCCTTTTCGTTGTCGAGCTTCTTACAAGACAATGGATATTATGCCATTTGGCCACCAGGCAAAACAGTATAAGTCACTCATGGGGCAACAGATATTACATCTCCTTACTATCAGGATACTCGTAGGACAACAGTCTTATGCCATCTTATTGTCGGGCTACTTGTGGGATAATAAGGCTTGTTTTTTCTCGTTGTCAGCCTATTTACAAGACAACGATTCTATTTTACTCCATCATTGGGCTATGCACGAGACAATTGGCTTATTTTTCTCCTCATTGCCAGGTTATAAGTAGGGTAACGGGGTTTGTTTTCCACCTCATTGTCGAGCTATTAGTGGGATAATGGGTTTTGCTTTCTCCTCATTGTCAGGCTATGTACAGGGCAACTAGCTCGTTTTTCTCCTTGTTGTTGGGCCATAAGAATGGCAACAAGCCTTTTGTTTTTACCTCTGTTGACATTTGCAATTGGTCGACTATGATTCGTTTAGCTCGCACTAGTGTAATGAATTCGAAATGGAGAAATGAGTTATCTCGTTTGGTTTGTCCCACAGGCCAATCGGCCCCTACAAAAGTACTCTGATGCTCAAGTCAGTAAGCGAGTAAGGAGATGCAGAGTATCAGTAAGTTGATAGGGAAAAGCATACCATGGCTCTAGGGAGAGCTGGTTGATATATAGGAGAAAGAGACGTCCTCATGTATGTGATGTACGTCTGTAGGTGATGGGATAAAATATCCGACGCTGGCAGAAACGCCCATGCAGCAGCAAGGTGCCGACGGGACCTTCATTAATGTGAATGAGATCCGTCATTAATGAGGATGAGATCTAAGGTGAGTGCACGAAAATCCAAAAGTGGCTATAATGATGTTGTTGCAATGGGCCAGGATGGGACTGACATGGGCCGATCAAATGGGCTGAGAGGATGGGGCCAAGTTGGGCTTGAATGCCTCGTTGGGACGACCCCTAACCCATTAATATTCTATGGCATATGACCTTCTCATTATGCGAGTTGATTGATTAGGCCAGTGAGCTACAAGAGTGGCTGCGAGCTTGCTCGAAGTGTAGTGGCGAGCTCGCTAGTGTAAAGTCTATTTGGTCCTACGATCTAAGCTTGGGCATCGACAATGTGCGAGCTCACTTCGATGGACTCAGTTTGGGGTCTACTGGGTTTATGCGATTGGGTCGGCTTGCTGGGTTGGGCCCAACCCATAAGGAGTGGAGCAGGAAATACCCATAACATTCAGCCCCCAGCTCGCAATGCGATCTTTGGACTGAGAGTTGACGCATGCCAGCTATTCCAATTGTTAATCCACCTTTCAGCTTTCTGTCCAATCGCTTCGAATCACACCGTTTTATGCAACACGTCTTGTCTGCGACGTATTTAGTGCACACGTTTCCCCATTGTTGTGCATGATTAAGCCTGTAGGACCCATTGGCTATCGTGCAGCTGATGGATGCAGAGCACTCCATAAGTTGCAATGATCTGATGGTTGAGATTGATCGAGCTAAGAGGTATAAATGGCAGGGAAACCCTTACAATTTCCTTCTTCACGTCATTTTGAATTTTCTTATTTTTGCTCTAACTTTCCTTGCCTTCCTTCGGCTCTCGAGACTTTCACAGCGACCAGTTCTTTCGTTCACCATCATTCAGGCACTGGCCATTTCTGCCCGAGGCTTGCATCAAGTTCACGCCGACGAGAGACTCAACGATTGGTAAGTTTCTTGTGACTCTTATCTCTTTCTTTTGTTTAGTCCGTCCATCGTCGGTTAGTTGTCGATGGTCCTTCTACTCTTCCCAATTCTGTTAGTGTCGCCTTTGTTTTTTGGGGAATTGATTCAAATCAGTTGGTTAGGTGTTTCTCGAGCCTTCGGGCTTAAAGACTTTAGGGTTAGTCTTCTATGGGATACTGGGCTCGTAGTTGCAGTCCATTTGCCTTAGGTGACACCCTGTTGCAAAGCGCATGGCCTTTTAGGGCTTTTCCAATTCTTTGGGGTCTGATTCGCAACTTGCGACCTAACTGTCCTTTCTTTCTCATTGTAAATGTCCGATTGTGTTCAAGAGAATTCAGGTCAAAAGCGCTGCAACCATATCATAGGGGAAGACGATACCTCGACGTTCGAAGATTGCCTTGTGATGGAGACGCAAAACTTTGAGGGGACAAGCCAGCGACCTAGGGAGGTCGTTGATGTGAGTGCTTCCGAAGCCGACCTGGAGGTCCAAGGGCAGGTGGCTAAAGGAAGGATGGGGAGTGAGGTTTTAAAAGATTTCCCTCCAAAGCAAAGTTTCCTGAGGTGGGGACTTATACTCGGGAATTTCGTTTCCCGGTGAACTGCCGAGTGTAAATCCCCACCCCGAGTTCTCACGCAGCCTATCCACCATCTGGATACATAACTATTAGCCTCCAGCACCTCGAGTCTGGTTTTAGATTCCCTATAGTTCCATACCTTCTTGACCTTTTGAACGACATTAAATTCGCACCCTTTCAATTGACATCAAATTAATATACCTAACTTACTTCCCTGACCGTCTTACTTATTCGGAATAAGCTCCCCTCATCTGTCACCAAAATTGATTAGATTTCTCTTTTCTTTTAAGAATGCCAAGGACGGGTTGTACTACTTGGCAGCTCGTCCTTCGTAATACAAACACGCCCTCCCCCCAGGCAGGGCAAAGGGGAAGTCCAACGTGGGCGACTACAAGTCCAGTTGGTTCTTCGTCTCTTGCCTCTCACTTTCGTCACTCAAGAACTCTAGTTTTGTGCTCATTCCAGGTAAAGGCATGCCCGTTGGCGTAGATCGCTTTATTTTGCCTTATGCTTCTAACATTTTATCTTGGATACTGTAACGCCCCGCTCCTACTTACGGGTGTTACTCGTGAACAATTACCCAAATTGTCCACCTGCCCGGTCTTTGATGAAGGGCGGATCATGTTTCAAGAAGAAACGCCCTAGGTGGGAACTAGGCTCGTCCTTCCCTTCCCTTAAACCCCAGGATTTACTAGCAGAATTGGGCTTTGGATTTTCAAGAACCATCCACACCCTTGGATCAAGTCCCATAAATAGATTTCTTTTCTATTTATTTAATTTGGACTATTTTCAAGACAAGCCTTGAAAGACATAATCACTTTCTTTTCCATTAAAGAAATTCTCTCCATTTTCACACCATTAATGGATGACTAATTTCTTTTTATTTTCCATTTTCTTTTTAGGCAACACATCATGGCTTGCATTTAATGCTTGAAAAGCCATTATTTCTCCAATTTGAATTTCATTTAAATGCTTATTTTTGCTTCACAAGATTATGCCATGTGTCACCAACCATCATCTCCCAATTTCTCATTTCTTTCCCATTTAAATTAATGGGACTATTTTCATAACCATCACACCTGAGAGACATAATTAACTTCTTTCTCATTTAATAAAATCTCCATATTTTTCAAGGCATTAATGGTGACCATTTACCATTTTCTTTTAGATTTTCTTTAACCTATATAATTATGCCTCACATTAAATGCTTGAAAGACTAATATCCTTTCTTTTTGCATTTAATTAAATCATTATCCAACTCATAAATCCACATTTATAATTTCTCTCAAATTTCCAAGATTATGCTAAGTGTCACTCTAAGACACAAACTTGGCTTCCAATTCTTTATCTTGGTCATCCATGTGGCATTACCACATTAATTCACTAACTTAGGGAAAATATAATTATTCTCCTCAAATAATTTAATATCCACCATTTTCCCTATTTCCAAAATTAAATTCCTTTATGGAATCACTCCAAAATTCCTAAATAATCTTTGTGAATTTATTAATCCCATATATCTCCACATAATTACCAAATTGGAATTTTTATTCACTTACTCACCTAATTCCACATAGGAATTATTTTTAATTTATCAAAATACCCTTTTATTGAATTTCTCTATCCAAATTACCAAAATACCCTTCTCATGGGCATTCTCAATCTCAAGGATCCATCACCTTCTCAAGGGCATTTTTGGAAGTCTTCTTACTTCATTTCCTATTCTCTTAACACTGGTTACACCGGGTGTTACATTCCACCCTCCTTAAAAGAATTTCGTCCTCGAAATTCGCTTTACCATAATCTCCTACCCAAGATAATTGCACCCTCGGGCTAAATAGCAAATTCTCGTGCTTGAGAACCTCATAGCCTATTCATTTCTTACATTTACCTTGAGTTACACCTACCTCAAGGCTTCACTTTAGGCTTTCGATCCTCCAACTCTCGAGGACATTCAACAACCGAACACCGCTTTGGCCTCTTGACATATTGCACAACTGATTGTTGATCACGCTTACCGCAACGCTATCCATTTCTGGATGGATTTTCGCTACCTCGAGCATCACTTTGCAGTCCACTTCCATTTTTCCCATTAGTCAAAACCACATATGCTAACATTGCATCATTGATTAGTCTACCACGATTTTACGCCGATCACACACGGTAACGTTTCTCACTGCCAATCACACATGGCCACGATTTTATGCTGGTCCAACCAGCAACGTCTTAGCACTGATCATTCACCGCAATGTCATATTCTAGTGCCCATTAGACAGTCGGACACCCATTCCACCATGGCATACCGCCATTAATCACATGCCTACATAGCTTGAGTTGATCCTCATGGTAACCTCTCATTACCGATCAACTTACCATGCTAGCACTACTTGGGAAGCACCCATTTGGCCTATCTTGCCAACTTCGACCATTTCATACATGGTCTTCTACCTTGATCAGCCAACCCTCATTTATCGGTACGATTACGCAAAATCGACTTACCTAACACCGTGCCAGGCTATCACACATTTCAACCCTGTGTACCGCCCGAGTTCACATCGAGCTTGGTGACGTATGCACCATTTCAATCTCACCTCGAGCTTAAGCATGCTCGGGCCACAATCTTCTCCCAACAAGAAGTTCTTCGCATTAAGCACACAACGATACTTACTAGCCGATATCTCATGCTAGTAGGGTCTCATACCCATACCAGGGAACTCTTCACTGAGCAACCCCTCTCCAATTCTTCACCCCATTTCAACTTTTACAATCATGTTCCCATGCTAGGCCTTACCTTGGCTACTTACCCTACCACGAGTCCAGGATCCTACCATTGCGCTTAGGGTCGTGGAACCTTTAATCAGCCCTCGTCATCACCCACGGTGCGTGGCACAAGTGATTGGCTTATTACCATCTGCACAATCACTTATGCATTGCACCTGTAGGATGACTCGTGCCTTTGGTCCCCACCACCATAAGCTATCATGGTTACACCCCCACTCTTGTAGCGGTCTTCTGGCCAAATTTTCTTGCCCAGCTTCACTTTCATTAGGACTTTTCAAATCTCCCCATTTCTCAACAAAGCCTCTCAAATCTCCCCATTTCTCAACAAAGCCTCTTACTCTTGAGGTATGACACTTCTAACCATCCTAAATTAGGTTCATTTTCAATCCGCAATAGACACCTGATTTTAAACCACGCATAATGGTTCCTCTTGTCCTCCTTGGCAAGGACAACACCATGACAGCAACGAATTTCTCCCCCACGATCGTTGCATTTCAAAATTCACCGATACTAGCCTTCATGGCCATTCACACTCGGCTTCAAGGTCTTACCATGCACAATGGTTACCTTTGACCTTCCTGACAACTTCTTTTCCCTAACCGCGACGATGACCCCACCATGCCATCTCAAAAGACTTGCTGCTCTCTGGATCTCACTGGTCACCACAACCAGCACGACCCCACTCTTAGGTCACCTTCCTCACATCACCTTTTATACATATAGCATCTAGCTAAATCTCTAAGAGACTCTGACTTCTCCCGAATTTCTTATACACTTTGCTACAGCTAACTCACACCTCTCGGTGAGCAACCACATCGCTCTAACACCACAACAGCTTCACTAGCCGATTTCTTTTCACAACCATTGACCTTAGACACGAGGTTAATTTTCATCAATTGCCCACACTCCAAGGCATCCCTTCAACTGCATCACTCACAGCCATTAGGTGATTTCATCACCTCAACACCATTACTGGAAACCAATCTCGTCCCATAAGCTTTTCCTTCGAGCTCTCTTTACCCATTGGCGATATTTTAAATTTGCCATCATCTTCCATCTAACCAACTCGCTTAGCTCTAGCCGGATCGCCCGGCTCATAACCAACACAACCCGACTCCAGGCACTCCTCTTGCAATCATCGACTATCACTACGACTTAAACTCCACTCACTGGAAATCACCCCTGCCACTCATGTGGAATTCACACTTCCACTGAGTGCCGTAGGACTCACCTTCCTACTCAGGCACTTGCCATTACGCTGCCTTTTTCCCGGGTGATCTTTCCTGATAGAGTTGTAGCGCCTTAGGAAGTTTATCTCGCACCATTGCCTCATGCTCAACCTCTCTTGGGAGAACATCTTCAGTTCTACCCTGATCACATTTCAACACTACTATTGATAGCTCTCATTCCAAAGCCACACTCCTCTGAGTGGCATATTTCTGCCCTAACCAACCATCTTTTATCACCTTGCATCTCTTTCTCACAATTTGCCTGGTCTAACCACCAGGACCTGCTGAACCTTTATACTAAAGGCATGCACGGTACCAACAAGGCTTTACCTCACTGCCCTTGAGCCTCAAGCTCCATTATTGCCATCAGGTGCTACCACCTGGCAATTTCTCGTGTGTCATCAACTGGAAACCCTTCCAGTGCCCCATGAGGACACTTCCTCATTTCGCATCGACACAACCAAGACTAACACCAGACTGTGCAATTGCGCACCTCACAGATTTCAAACCGTGCCTTAGCCACACGTTCAGCCTACCACAACTCACATTACTGGATTAGAGATTGCTTTATTTGAAACCTCCGCACGCTTTAATTTCCCCATCTCATGGTTGGCTTCCACTTTGTAAGTCTCGCCCTCCACGGCACTTACGTATCATTCTCGATCCATTTACTAACTCTACCAATCAATCCCATCTTCATGCATTACTACAAGATCACACTGGGTCCATCATCCCAATTTACCAGATCACTTCGATTAAATTTAACCGTAACTATTTTAGCATCGTTTAGCAAGGAGCATCGCCACACCTCTTGTTATCACACCACAAGATATCACTCCCTCGATTCACAGACCTTCTTGTTGCCTTGACACCAAAGCACTACCACCATACTTCAACCCTTACGGAATTTTAGGTCTGGCTCAGGCATAACCTACAGCATACCCCAGGTCTTCGGTGTCTAATCGTCTCCACCACAGATAGGTTACTCCACGTGGAGGGCTGCAGTCCCTCCTGTGAACTAACCGTCTGCATCCAGTAGTTCATAGCATTAGACCCGTCACTGGTAGGCGTCAACCGTAGCATTATTCCCACGCTAGACCCATTTCTTTTCCCCGGGTTTCTTTCTCAAACATCTCACTGATCTTCAGTCCCTGACCATCTGCATAGTCACTGTGTTGCCCTGTGCTTTAGGCGCGCCAACACCTGGTCACCATCATCGTGTCACTCCCATACACTGGCCCAACACTGGTTCCCCATCGTGTTGCCCTGTGCTTCAGAGAGTCAACACCCAATCACGTGTCACTCCCATACACTGGCCCAACACTGGTTCCCCATCGTGTTGCCCTGTGCTTTAGAGAGTTAACACCCAATCATTATTATTGTGTTGTCCCTTACACTGGCCCAACAACAGTTTCCTATAGCATGGTTCAGGTCCCACTCTGATCTGCTTCGCACCCCGTATCGTGACTTTCACCTTCCAGTCACACCTCTGCTATCGAACTCAGCATGACTACCTCGCCACGCTCGCAGCCACTATTTCTACCAGGCGTCCTACTTGACAACAAATCTATCGGATCACTACTGCGTTCCACGATTCCTCCTTAGGACTACTCTAAATGTCCTATCACGCACGGAAGATTTTCGGTCTCACTTGACCAATTTCCTAAGGTGCTGCTCCACATCCTCGGCATCTGATCGTCACCTGCAGTTCACTAAATTGCTCAGGCCCATGGGCCACTTGCCCTCAACGCGAGCCAACACATTAGTCCTCTGCCACATGGTCCATAGCATCAGATCCGTTACATCGAGCTTTGCACCCTTAACATCAAGGCTATTTAAAGCCTTCCCAAACTACGATGGTTCCACCACCATCTTACCGAAGCCATCTTACTTGGTTATCCTTGCCTTGATAACCTCAAGCTCCTACCATAAGCCCTACTCCTCATGACTTCACATCTCTTCCCGCTTCAAGACTCTCAAACCATTTCACCTCTTGCGGCCTCATGATTTTACCCCACAAGATCATACCTCACGACTCTCACTCAACATTGAAAGCTCCAACTTTCCATGACAATGGATCCAAATCCATGTGGCATTACCACATTAATTCACTAACTTAGGGAAAATATAATTATTCTCCTCAAATAATTTAATATCCACCATTTTCCCTATTTCCAAAATTAATTTCCTTTATGGAATCACTCCAAAATTCCTAAATAATCTTTGTGAATTTATTAATCCCATATATCTCCACATAATTACCAAATTGGGATTTTTATTCACTTACTCACCTAATTCCACATAGGAATTATTTTTAATTTATCAAAATACCTTTTTATTGAATTTCTCTATCCAAATTACCAAAATACGTACCCTTCTCATGGGCATTCTCAATCTCAAGGATCCATCACCTTCTCAAGGGCATTTTTGGAAGTCTTCTTACTTCATTTCCTATTCTCTTAACACTGGTTACATCGGGTGTTACAGATACGCAGACCTCGAAGGCAAAAAACTGAGCTTATCGGCCAAAGAGATCGAGATTCTGGAAGCTTGTTGCTGCGAGGTCGGGCTCAAAAGAATTTGAAGTAACTGATGAGCTACTCAGGGAACACGAGCTCGCGCCTCCTCTTAACGCCGAGATCATCAAAGGAAATCACATCGAGGTCCTAGGTGAAAAGGTCATCCCGTTCGCCTTCCAGGTCGTTGAGTCAAGCAGTAATAGAGGGGAAGACAGTCAAATCGAAGACATGATGGATCTTGACCTCGTTGTGCCAAAGAGATCAGGAACCAGATCGGGCACTACCTCATCCGCAACTCCGAGCTCAAGCTCAAGGGGTGGGAGATCAGAGCAGCCACAACAACGGTCACGTTCCCAATAGCAACAACCATCTTAGCAGCCAAAACATCACCATTAGTAGCAAGAACAACGACAACGATCCCACTCCCAACAAACACAACTACAACAACGTCCCCCTTAACAACCAGGGCAACGAGCTCCTGCCTCTCACAACTGGGGTTCAGGTGCAGCTCACGGGAAGGAGGTTGTGAAGGATGCCTAGGATGCCTCAGGCTCAAAAAGAAAACCTAACTAGCCACCACAATAGGAGGATGACATGGGTAAAAGGACTAGGGTCCCCGAAAAGGAGCTAGCCTTGGAGGCCCTGCCGAGAGGGACCTTTGTCGGCCCTCTTTTGGACTCCATGCCCACTCTCTTAGGCTTGGGTGCGAAGCCCCTGGATGACGCGGGATGAACGGGGTCCCCCTCTACAACTTCATAGCTCGCCACAGTATGGTGGTAAGTTATACTTTTCGTACTTTAACTTTTTAGTAGACTTTTCGTCATGGGCTAACTTTTCTTCTTTCACAGCTTTCCCTTACTGCCATGAAGCTCAAAACGCAACACTTGGACTTTGAGGCTGTAACACCCCCTCTCCTAAAACTACCCGAGAAGAGGTGTTACGGGAAAAATAAAATAAATTAACTGATAATCTGAAATCTGATACCATGACTGAACATCTCTATCAACTGGAATAAAAACTCTGAGTCAATACAAACTGAAAAGTATAAACTCTGACTAAGGGACAATCTCTCAACTGAAATATAAAATAAATCTCAACTAAGAAAACACTATAAAACTCAATAAACTCCCAGACATCTTTTATCTTGAGCGGCTCCACGTACACACACTATAGACCACTGTTGCTAGGCCCTACATCTGGTACTCTCCTGCTAGAACCTGGAAGGGTGAAGAGTACAAGGCGAGCTACAAAGCTCAGCAAGTAATAAGCTGCAAAGAATAATTGAAACTGAATCGAACAATATTGATACTGATAAATAACTCACTGAATTTGTACTGAATAATCACTATCTGATTGCATTCATAAAAGTGTAATGCACATAAACTGTAAACTAAATGCAGGTATGCAACTTTGGCTCATACGCCGACATAATCTAATAAAACATACCTGACTGATCTGAATCTTGTAAACAGAAAAAAAACTGTAAGCACATACTGTGGGCAATATGCCCCTAACCCCCTGGTGGCCCCCAAGCGGGCAACTCATAAACTGAGTTGAAACTGAAACTGGTGGGATCCTCGCGGACAAGACGCCTGGCGCGCATAATGCAATGCAATGCTCATATAAATGCTGGCACACGATATGTAGTGCTCCATATAAAGTCATGCTCAATGCTCATACCAAAATGTATGCACATAATCCCACAAAATAATGCTAAACATGATATAATCTTCATCTATATATTGGAATACAAAGATTCTATTAATTATGATTTATGGTATGGCATGATTAACTTGTTATTTTCTGGCGTATAAACTCATTACTGGAAGGTATTGAATAATTTTAACTTAATTAAAACTTGGATTAAACTATTCTGGAAGTTCAATAAAATTTCTGGAAAAGCCATCCGGATATGAAGAAGGCTCATCTGGATACATTGACACTCAAATAAGAAGCTGTTCGGATATGCTAGAATATATTCAGATAGAAACTAGGACATCCGGATATAATACTAGTCATCCAGATACACTGGAAGCACAAAGAACGAACTATTCAGATATACTGGATAGTATTCGGATATGGACTAGGACATCTGGATATGATTCTGATCATCCGGATATCTCACTGAGGCATTTGGATATAACTAGGGACTATTCGAAGGAAAAATTCAACTTTTGAGGGAGGCATCCGGATATTAGGCGAGACATCCGGATATTATCTTGACCTTTCCAGATGTATAGACAAACCATCCGAAAATCGTACTCGAAGAACTTTAGATACGTCTGGATACGATACAAGGTATCCGTATATTAGAACTTAGAGTAATAGAACTTGCAATCCAAAATGGATAAGGATTAATCGAACTTACAATCCAAAATGGATAAGGATTAATGGAACTTACAATCCAAAATGGATAAGGATTAATGGAACTTGCAATCCAAAATGGATAAAGATTAATGGAACTTGCTCATAACTTCACTGTTATACGCATATATATATATACATCTTTACTTAATGATATAAATCTGAAAAACTACAATGAAGAACTGGAATAATCTGAAATCAAAACTGATATGAACATGTAATGGAAGGGATTACAGGAAGAATACTTGCCTGATAGAACTCTTTGATCGAACCCTGGAGCGATCCTGAAGACTCTAGCAAGCCTTTGCTATCTCTTGGCCTCTTGGTTCTTCACATGGCGTGAAGAAAGCTAAGCTAATGGGCTCTATATATACAGGTATAAAAACCCTAGATCCCACTCCCTTTGTAACATGGATTCCTTCTTCTAATATAACTAGGAGATTTTAATCCAAAACCATCTCATACATGGATTCTCATTCTCCTTTAAATACATAATCTCACTTAATTAATAATAATACAAAAATTATTATTAAAACTCTCAAATAATAATAAAAATCTAGAATTACCTTCATGCCCTTGCATTTAATTTTTACAATAAATAAATACCATTAAATGCTATATAAAAATCCTAGATCCTACTCCCTTTCTAACATGGATTCCTTCTCCTAATATAACTAAGAGATTTTAAACCAAAACCAACTCACATATGGATATCTTATAACTAGGAGACTTTAAACCAAAACCATCTCACTTATGGATTATCTTAATCCCTTAACCATAATAACTTTAATTAATAATTAAATTCTAATAACAAATCCTTAAATGACCCTCAAGTCCTTGCACTTAATTTCCACACTAAATAACTAAAATTAAATGCTCTTTAAATGTTATTCTCTTAATTAAAAAATTACTAAATTGCCACATTGGCAAATTCCTTTAATTCCAACATTAAAAAGAATTTAATGTTATTCTTTTCCTTCAAAATCTCTAAATTGCCACATTAAATAATTAATTGACAAAATCTCTTAATCAAATTCTTCAGCAATTAATTAAATAATACTTGAATAAATACTGCGCCCTCTAACGGGTTGTTACAGAGGCACAGCTCAACGCAGTGAACACGTCCCTTCAGGCCGAGATAGGGAAGCTTGAGAGGGAAAAGAAAGCTCAACAGGCCGAGCTCTTTTTAGCTCAAAAGAAGGTTGAAGAGGCAAGCTAGAAATGTAAAGACCTTGAAGAAGAGACTCGTCGGTCAAAAGACATGTGGGAGTCCACCAACTCCAAGCTTACTAGCGAGTTAAATAAAGCCAAGGAGAAGCTGCGGAAAGCCCAAGACAGGCTGGAATCGGTCGAGGCAGAGCTGCAGAAGGCTAAGGATAAGCGTAAACAGGCCAATGATCGAGCTGATCGGTGTGAGCAGATCGCGAATAGGGCCATCAATGACATTAAAGTGGAGGTGGAAGCTCAGACAGACTTAGCATGCAAGGATACTAAGTCTGAGACCTGCTCGGCATTCCTTTATACTCTCTAGCTGAACCATTCCGAGATAGATTTCTCTTTCTTTGGGGTGAAAGCAGTCGAGGACGTAAAAAGGTACGCGGCTGAAGCTACTGAGGACGCCAAAGCTACCACCCCACTGGATTCGTCAGAGGTCACCCCGTCAGCTGCTCACGACGAGGTCGAGCCATTCGAAGCTGTTGAGGTTTCACCTGTGGAAGCTACCGAGGCCCAGCCTGCGAAAGCTGCCGCCCCTCCTAGCTAGGCTTCTTTCTAGTTTCTCTCCTCATCTTTTGCTTTGTAATGCAAGTACCCCTTTTCATACTTTGTAATGCAAGTACTTGTTCAATGAAATGCAACATTTTTTCTAAGCATATGCCTTTTGCTTTAAATTTTTCCACAAACTCAAGTCAATCAAACTTGAAGTTTGAATGAAACTCGAAAAGATAACACTTGAACCAATCTTCAAGATATAACTTAAAACGATCTTCATGACTTGGAAGAAATTTTCAAGAATATAACTTGAGACAGACAAGTCCAGACAGATCTAGAGAATTCTCAGCTCGTAGATTTAACAAGTTCAAGACAGGTCGTCGATACTAGATGTAACAATCATCAACGCGTACCCGGTAAGGTGTGATCTTCTATACTTTAGGAAAATTTAAGACAAACCTTAGGTAACATGTTTTTGATAAGATCATTTTGAAGACCTTTGCCAAGATGCACGTTCAGGTAGATCGTCCTGCGATCCTAGTTAATATGCCATGGCTGATTAGCTCGTGATCGATGAGCATAATACTTGACAATCAAGATGCATGTCTAATAGGTCGCAAATAGCCATTCTTAGGCAAATTAAGGCAAATCTCAGCTAACACATCCCAACGAAATACCATATGAGCCATAATGAGAAGCTTGCCAAGATATATGTCCAAGTAGATTGTCCTGCGACCTCAGCTGACATATCATGGCTTGTTACAAGTTTAAGAAGCTAAGAGGGAACACCCAGGAAAGTCGCAGACCGTGACTTGAGTCAAGATGAAAGGATCTCAGCTAATGAACCCTCAGTTTAAATAATGGAAGTGGTTGCTCAGTAGATACCAAACCATGACTTTAAGTCAAGACGAATGGTTCTCAACTCGCAACTTCTAAAGATATTTAATCGAACATCAATAAAAATAATGTAGTCGATAAGGAACACCAAGGTAGGTTGCAGACCATGACTTAAGTCAAGACGAAAGGGCCTCAGCTAATGAACCCTTGTCCGAAATCATAGTAAGTTCCAAACCATGACATTAAGTCAAGATGAATGAATTCTATTTTCTCAAAGCTTGGTCTAGGGTGAGGACTATGATGAATGATCAGGTGATCCTCAAACCATGGCGCGTAAGCCAAGTTGAATGGGACCCAGCTCGCCGACCATAGCCCCTATACCCCAAACTATCTTTTGATTCTTATTTTTTAAATAACCAAAATGTGGGTGCAATAAGATTCGGTAGAAAAAGACAAATTAATATTGTATCAAGCAGATGCTCAATTCATCAAAGCAATATTGGCAAAAATGAGATGTCAATTGATAGCTAATATCATGAGAAAGAGAAATGTTTGCTTATTGAAAATATTGCCCCAGATGCTCTGCGTTCGAAGCCCGTGGGAAAATGGCTCCATCCATGTAGACCAAGTGATACGCTCCATTGCTGAGGATTTCTTTTATAGTATAGGGGCCTTCCCAGTTTGGGCCTAATGTCCCATCACTACTCTTATGAGCTCTGGGGAGAACGAGGCGCAACACGAGGTCGTCGACGTTGTAGTATCGTACCCGAACCTTCTGATTATAGTATCTCGTCATACACTACTAGTATGTTGCTACTCTCATGCGAGCTAGCTCCCTTGCTTCTTCAAGAAAATCAAGATTCGTGGCCAGTAGCTGGTCGTTGTTCTCTGGATCGAATGTGGCTCTCTGCTAACTGATTACTCCATTTTCTGCTGGGATCATCGCCTCAGACCCATATACCATAGAGAAGGGAGTTTCTCCCATGGTGGTGCAAGCTGTGGTCCAGTAGGTCCACGGTTTGCAGCTTATCCATCTAAGCTCCCTTTCTAGATTCCAACTTGGTTTTAATATCTGTTTGATTATTTTGTTAATAGTTTCGACTTGTCCGTTCGCTTGTGGGTGGCCACGGCTGTGAAGCTCTTCTTGATCCCTAATGATTCACAAAATTGGACGAACTGCTCGTTTCTTATGCACTCGGTCCCATTTGGAGTTGGGAACTTGATTGCCAGGGCTTTAGTTGAGATAACTAGATTCAGGTCGTTCATGACAGGCCTTCCCATGGCGACGTTGTACGTAGAGGGGCTATCTATTAGAGTTATGTCCCACAAGCCAATCATGTTTTATGTAATTGATCATACTTTATATTAACATTCTTTATTTTCAATTAATTATTACTGCAAGGCATTATGTTTTTTATTTGTCATTGATGGTTATCGTCATTATTTATTGCAATCCATACTTGACAAAGTCCATAGATCAAATAGGCTCATGGAATATGGTCGTTCATAGAGATAACGATCATGAAACATATTCCTTACAAGCCTTGATCTTAAATGTTCCTAGTCATAGAGTTATTAGGATAGGACACTAATAACTCGGATAGACTAGCACATATGATGTATACTCAATCAGTAAAATATCTTGTTTCATGGACATTGGTGTGAGAACACTAGTACATATATGTGGGTGTTTATTATAAAAATAAGTACACTGAAGTGTCCCGCTACAGAATTCCTAATTGTAATTGTTTAATGTCGAATTGGAATTTCTGTGTTGCAATAGTGCAGATTGGTCCTTAGACTTGAGACATCATGGTAGTATTATATTTGACTAGTTAGGCTTTGGTGCTTTTTTGGATTCTAATGGAGACATTGACAAACTATCACTGGGAGTGGCTTTATCACATATGAAGGCTTGTGAATGTCGAAATATGATTGATTACTTATCGTAAAGATAAAAGGATGTCCTATGTATTTTGATGATTTCATGACTGAGGAAATCCTTGGGCAAGGTGAGGTGAAATCAAAACGTGTTTTGATTTCACCTATCAAGTCATAAATTTGGAATGGATATATAGTTATTGAATGATTAGGGTTTCATCATAAAATTATACCCTAAATTCAATCGGGACATAGATCGATGAAAGGATTTTACTGCACTGTAATTGCAATTGAAAATGTCCGTGATTTTCCCTCATTGGCTAGGTATTCATGGCATATTGCTAGACGTTAATCATGATATGTAGGGTTTTAGAATTAATTTGATTAATTCTAAAACTATTAATTAAAGAGTTTAATTAAGAAGCCCATGAGATGTGTTAATTAAAAAGCCCATGAGTTTAATTAACGAGTTTAATTAATCTAATAAGTTGGGCCATGATATAGCCCAATAGAATTGGCCCTACATCTAGTCTAATGGTGGACCTAAGGGGTCACACACTTAGGTCGAGCCCATTCCACAATTTAAAAGAGAGAGTCAGCCTAATGTGATTAAGGGCCTAGCCTAAAGTGTTTAAGGTTTTTGCAAGGCATGATTAGGGTTTTTAACTTTATTTATATGTCACTTAATAAGCTGGAAAATAAGAAGAAATTTCGTCTCTCAAAAAGCCAAAGGCGCCTAGGGTTGCTAGCACTTCTCGAGGCGTTCGTGGAAGGGTCGATCGTGTGGATCGACTTGGAGGAGATCGTATTTGCGTCTCTTGTAATACCCCAAAAGCCCAAAAAAAAGTAGTATATATCGAGGATAAGCAAGGAAGGAAACAACACCAGCTGGATACCTTTTGGGCTGAATGTAGACAAAGAACTTTGGGGTTAAGCGTGCTTGATTTAGGGAAGCTCAATGATGGGTGATCCCCTAAGAAGTTCGCGTAAGCCCATCAAGGTAAGTTGTTCTGGTCCTTCCTATCGCTCGATGAAGGATATTACAGGTGGTATCAGAGCCGACTCTTAGTGAAAGTGGTCCGATGAGGACGGGGAGTAGTGCCGAGGCTCGAGGGCTTGTTTAAGGAGAGACTTCTGGCAGGTTTCTAAGATGGCAGCCCCCCAGGGGAGAAGATCTGGGACCAGTTGTAAGGTTGCATGACGAGGACGTCATGTGCTCAGGGGGAGGAGAATGTAATACCCCAAGAGTCCAAAGAAAAGTAGTATATATCGAGGATAAGTAAGAAAGGAAACAACAGCAGCTGGATATCTTTTGTGCTGAATGTAGACAAATGACTCCGGGGTTAAGCGTGCTTGAGCTGGGGAAGCTCAAGGATGGGTGACCCCCTGGAAAGTTTGTGTAGGCCCATTAGGGTAAGTGTTTTTGGTGCTTCCTATCGCTCGATGAGGGATGTTACAACTCTACGGATCAAAATCAAGCAGAAACAAATCTCTACATGGTCGTGGTTTTCCAACACTATTGATGACAAGGAAATCTGCCATTGTTGTGGCCTAAAGATCTGAGTCCCCAACCTTGAGTGGGAGTTTTATGGGACCTTTTGGAATTACTTTGTCGCCGGTGAAACCATACAGCGGTTCTGGGGATACGATCAGGTGGTCTAACCCCCAGTCCCATCTGGTCAAAACACCCCCTATACATGACATTTATCGAACTGCCCGTATCCACCATAATCCTTCGCACTTCCATCTTGCCAATCTGGGCTCGGACCACGAGGGCATTGTTGTGTGGCCAGTATAGCTCTCTAGAATCACCCTTGGTGAAAGCAATATCATTAGAAGCCACTCTGGCTTTCTTAGATGGCCCTTCTTGGCCGTTATTCCCAACGATCAAAAGGTGGCCGGCTTCCCGAACATACCGTTTGTGGGATCTATTAGAAGTCCCTACAATATGAGGCCCTCCATGATTGGTAAAAATGGTTCTTACCGCACGTGCTTGGTCTGGTCCGGGAGCTTGAAGAGGATTTGGTTGGGTTGGCTGCTGGGACTGCTGATCGCTTGGGCACACCACATAATCACGCAGGTGACCCCTCCTGATTAACACTTCAATCGCATCATTTAGCGCCCAACATTCAGAGGTGATGTGTCATTCCTCATTATGATAGGCACAAAACTTGTTTTTGTTTCTGTATTTGCCGGGAGTCCTTATGGGGCTAGGCCTTCCAAAGTCTTCCTTGTTTCGTTTTGTGGCAAAGATCCTGGCCTGAGAGTCAAACAGGACATTGTAACTTTCATACCGACCTCGGCGTGGAGGTTGCACCATTCCTTGCTCATATCTTGCCTTTTTGGCAGTCTGATCATTAGTACTCCACCCTTGGTCTTCTTTTCGAGTGTCACTATCACCTCTCTTCTTGTTTTGGCTGGCACCCTCTCCCCATTTTTTCTGATCGCTTGATTTTTTCAAGTCAAAAGCTTCCTCCCATCAGGTGATGGGACAAAATCATCGACCGTGATTCGTTTAGCCTACACTGGTGTAATGAATCTGAAATGGAGAAATGAGTTATCTGGTTTGGTTTGTCTCGTCGGCCACTCGACCCCTGCAAAAGTACTCCGATGCTCAAGTCAGTAGGTGAGTAAAGAGATGCAGAGTATCAGCAAGTTGATATGGAAAAGCATACCATGGCTCTGAGGAGAGTTGGTTGATATATAGGAGAAAGAGACGTTCTCCTGCATGTGTTGTACGTCTGCAGGTGATGGGATAGAATATCTGGCGCCAGTGGAAATGCCCATGCAGCAACAAGGTGCCGACGGGACCTTCATTAATGTGGATGAGATCCGTCATTAATGTAGATGGGATCTCAGGCGAGTGCACGGAAATCCAGAAGTGGCCGTAATGATGTTGTTGCAAAGGGCTAGGATTGTACTGACATGGGCCGATCAAAAGGTCCGCGAGGACAGGCCAAGTTGGGCTTGAATGGCCTAGTTGGGACGGCCCCTAGCCCATTAATAATCTCTAGCATATGACCTTCCCGTTATGCGAGTTGATTGATTAAGTCGGCAAGCTGCAAGAGTCGTTGGGAGCTCGCTCGAGGTGTAACTGGGAGCTCGCTCGAAGCGTAGTTGCGAGCTCGCTAGTGTAAAGCCCGCTTAGTCCTACGATCTGAGCTTGGGCTCCAGCAATGTGCGAACTCGCTTCAATGAACTCAGTTTGGGGTCTACTGGGATTTATACGATTGGGTCAGCTAACTAGCTTGGGCCTAGCCCATAAGGAGTGGAGCAAGAAATACCTGTAACAACCTCGTTATCGGATTATTAGCAGAACAACATGCTTGTGTTTTCCTCATTGTTGGGCTATGCGTGGGATAACGAGTTTCTTTTTTTTCTCATTGTTGGGCTATGCACCAGACAACAAGTTTCGCTTTCTCCTCGTTATCAGGCTATGTGCAGGGCAATTGGCTTATTTTTGTCCTCGCTGCTAGGATATAAGAAGGGTAACGGGCCTTTTGTTTTTACCTTGTTGTTAGGCTATTAGTGGGACAATAGGCTTGTATTTTCCTCGTTATTAGGCTATACATAAGGCAATGAGCTTCATTTTCTCTTCATTGTCGGGCTATCTATAGGGCAATGGGCTTATGTTTTCCTCGTTGTTGAGCTATGTGTGAGGTAACGGGCTTCATTTCTCCTCGTTACCGATCTATATGTAAGGAAACGAGCCCTTTGTTTTTACCTCATTGTCCGACTATTAGCGAGATAATGGGCTTGTGTTTTCCTCATTGCCAGGCTATACTAAAGGCAACAAGCCTTGTGTTTTTACCTCATTGTCTGGCTGTTTGCAAGATAATAGGCTTGTGTTTTCCTCGTTGCCAGGCTATATGTGGGGTAACAAGCCTTTTGTTTTTACCTCGTTATTGAGCTGTTAATGGGACAACGAGCCCTTTGCCGAAAAAAACTTTTGATTAATCTTTTCTTTCATCCTAAAAAATGAAACAAACAAATTACAATGGACAAATAATTATAATGTGGTGCACGATAAAATACAAGCATTTTTTTATGTGGTTTAGCCAAGTGTGCCTACGTCCATGATCTTGCCTTGGGCTCATATTATCAACAATTATCATGCATACAATTCATATAAAGGGAATAATACAACTTGGGATTTATGGACGATTATCTTGCACAACCTGCTTGGTAATGGATAAAGTCTATTTGCTCTCATTCTCTTTTGTGGATGATATATAACAAGTGTGTCTTTCGCTAATCCCCTTAAACTTGTCCCATACCCCGAGACGTATGAAACTTTATCAACATATAGAATCAGGAGACTACAACCCTCATGTTGTTGAGTAGGGGTGACCAAAAATCGCATTGTATGCATTTAATGTGGCTTTAACCACCATAAAGTTGGCTTGTCATGTTATGCTCTAAGGATCAGAGCCCAGTGTGATTAGCAACTAAATTGAACTGGCTACCAGGATAGTCTCCCCGGTGAAACTATATAAAATGAAGGAAATATTTTTCAATCAGTCATGGGCAATTCGCATATGTTCGAAGCAGTTTAAATAAATAAGGTTAACTGAACTACCACTATGCACTAAAATTTTTCCAATAGGATGTTTTGCAATAACGACTGAAATTGCCATTGGATCATCATGCAAAACGATTACGTCTCCCCTATTAGTTAGTGTGAATGTAACGAGTTCTTCATTATTTCTAGTCTCCATTACTGAGTTGACTTGGTAGGCCAGACCGACATAGGCCTTTCGGGAAGAAAAGTCGTCTCTAGCTAAGGTTTTGCCACCCGAAATGATGTGTATAGCTTGGCGTGCTGGTTTATTATCTAGAGATGGATCCTTTCTATAGTCCATTCCTCCCTTCTAATGTCTTTGATTCTATCTCTCATGTCCCTCAAATGGCTCTCTATTGTTTCTTTCTTCTCCTCGTACGTATTCTTATAAGTGTCTTTTTCGAACAGGCATTTTAATCTGATTTTTTAATTCCCAGCACTGATCAGTGGAATGGCCATGAGTTCTATAGTATCTACAATATTCATGTTGATTTTTTCCTATAGGTCGATCCATCCTTTTGGAAGTCTGATGAGGCCTGACCCCTTTATGGCCATCAGTATGGCTGATCATGGTTGGGTGAGTTTGGCATGGTGATTAACTTGGGGCCTAATAGCATCTAGTCTTCATGCCCTTTCTTATCGCTGATTAATGTCTTCTTCAACATTTGGCTCTTTTTTTTTTTCACTCCTTGTCTTCATCTATTACCACAGTCCTCGTTACCTCCACATGATGTATGTATTTATTTACCCTAACGAATAAATCCGCCAAGGACTTTTGCGGGTCTAGAGACAGCGATTCTTGTAGGGAAGTTAACTACGTCCCTTGCAACATGGTGGATATTGCCATTTCAATTGGTAAGTTATGAATCTCGAGGGTGGCATTATGAAACATGTCCACATACTGGCAAAGGTCTTTTTGCCTCCCTATCAAATACCGAGAAGATACGTTGCGTTTTTTTTTCCCAATAGTTAATTACAAATGCTTTAATGAACTTCGTCCTCAACTACTCAAATGATGAGATGGATGCTTCAGGTAAACTGATGATCAAAGTCCGAGCATGCCCTGTTAAAGTCAGCGAGAATGCCTGACACATAATTTCATCATTCCAATCATGAAGTGTCATCAAAGGCTCGTAATTCTAAATATGATCGTCGAGATCATCTTTATCAACATAGAGGGTCATCTGTGGCATCTTAAATTTTCTCAATGATGGTTTCCCCAATATGTTCTTAGTGAATAGGGATTTCCTTCCTGGTTGTTCCTCCATGATTGGAACCAATCTCTTTTGTTCAACCATTTCTTTCACCACTATCTTCATAACGTCCTGCATACTAATTGTGGTGTGATTATTAGCCTTTCTATTTATTGGCGTCGAACCGCTAATAGGGCTTTGCCTTCTTTCTGCATTCATACTTGCCACAACTTCCTGATGTATTCCTTTTCTTAAGCTTCGTCTATCACCTCCCATTCCCCGATAATTTTGCTCACGCTCCCAATTATGTCATGGGGAGGCATTAGTGCCTCACAGTGGGGGGTTTTGGTTGATTTCCTTGGTAAGGAGAAGACCAGGAGTGGAAGTTAGGTGTAACTTCACAATAAGAACTGATTTCCTCATCTCTTGGCTAGGCTTTCCTTGGTGAGGCAGCCATTGGTATGAATCTTCTTAGCGTGGCGCGTAATGCCGCATTAGGGACCATTTTTGAAATATCCCCATCATGTCTCATAGTGCTTGCATTCTCTCAATATGTTGTTATTGTAGTGCTTCATATTCTACCCAAGAGACTATGGGAGGGACCTAATGTGAAGTACCAAGAAGATTATGACGTCCATACTGATTAACCTTTAACAAATGTTGGAAGCCTGGTGGAGGTGGTTGAGTCGCCATATGTTGTTGAGGGTTCCTAGGAGTTGGGTGAGTTCCAACTGGCTGTTGGGGATCTAGGGGAGTTGGCTGAGTGCTCCCTTGTTGCTGAGAATCTATGAGAGGTAAGTGCACTCCCATTGGGTGTTGAGGGTCTCGTGGAGGTGGGTGAGTCTCCACGCCTTAGACAAGAGTTTGTCGATTGCTTTGGTGTTTCCCATCAATAGCGATCTTTGTTTTGATTTTTTGTTCTGTTTCCTATAGATGATGTCAATTGTTGTTGTCAAAATGCAACAATGAATTTATAGTGTGGGTATAAGGGCCCTCTCCTAGATAATCCCACTAGCATAAGAAATCCGAAAGAAGGTTGTTAAAAGTATAGGTATAAGCAAATCTCAATTTAAAATCATCTACTTAGAAGATAAAACAACTTAACCACGAAAAAGCATATACATTCCTTTGACGATTAACATTCTTTAACAACTCCGTAGGCTAAGGCGCCCATACATTACAAAATAAAAGGGTAAGAATGAAATTTTACAACATAAATTGATCTACCTTCCTCCTCAAAATACCCCTAAGATCTTTTTGGTTGGGAGAGTCTTGTAAATGCCTAATCATGTCCCGCTCAGACCAACCCCTTCTTTAGCCTTGTCTTTATCTGGAATGATGATAAAAAGAAAGGATGAGCCATAAAGCTTAGCAAGTATACAATATATAACAAGTAATGAATGATAAGGAATTGAGACATGAATAACTCCCTTAACGTGGAATACAGAATTATCATCATGATTCATATATTTGTTTCACCGTGCCTCACAATCAGCATTATTACATGTCATGCAATGCTTAGGAGTATCATAAATCATCTTGTGGACCATTATCCACTCGCGCTCTAATCCTATGTTAGGCGCGCCTTATGAGTTGAAGCTCCCATAGTAGACAAAAGTCTACCGGCTTGCTAAGATATCCTTTTCTCACATACATAAAATGCCATGCATATGCCAACATCACATGCCACAAGTATTAGTTAATACCAAATTAAACATTTTTTGACATTATTGGAATTACAGATTACACAATGCTTATTAACAGTTCACATTTATCATTCATTTAACATTATTCCAACACTTTCATAGAGTAGATTTTCCCACCTTTCAAGTATATCATTTAAGATTATGAGTTGGTGCATCATCTTGTTAAGGGCTCACATAAGGGTTGGAAAGGAACTCAAAGCATCAAAAGAAAGACTAAGCCATCGATGGTAACAATCAATTAACAGATAAGAGGTATCTGTCAACAACCAAAGGCTAACACAACCCATCGATCAACAGATGATCCACAATTTGTCGACCAATAGAACAAAATTCGAGAATCGATCGACAGATGGGAAGAGTTTGTCAATTGACAGAATACCAAACCAAGATCAGTCGACAGATGAAATGAATATGTCGACCAACAGAATACAATTCCTCAAGCAAGCAACAAGAATAGCTCAATCAGTCAATAGATTAAGGAGATCTGTCGATTGTCATCCCTCGAAACAACCTAACGGTCGATAGATAACCCACCATCTGTCAACTGGAAGAACCCGATATGAACATCGGTCGATTGATGAGAGAAAATTGTCAACCAACGGAATGACAAATCAAGGTTAGTCAACAGATGGAGGGAATCTGTCGACCGACAGAATACAAAAAATCCTAAACGATCGATAAGTATCACCAAACGGATCGACAGATCACCACAAAAAAGCTAGGATTACAGTGGAAATGTGTGCAAGAAGTCCAAATTCTTGCACACCACTGCCCATTGATAAACAGCCCATCATTCCTTAAAAACATGGAGTGAACCAAGACTCTATTAAGGTGTTTAAACGTTTATTCACAATTTTCCAAGGATGGCTATACAAAATACAAAGGGCTAACATACTCCCCAACGATAAGGTAGAAATTGAAAGATCCAAAAACCCACAACAGACTATTTTGAAGCACTGCATTCAAAGGAAATTGAGTTATACAAATGGAAATCAACAAAAATGATCTTGCTATATCAAAAAGAATAGGAACTTGCCCTTTTTTTTTTTTGGGTGCTGGAACCAAAAGAACTTGCTGCTCCAAAGCTGGAAATGCTCACTTCAAGCCAAGAAAAATGGGAAGAAAACAATGGAGAAGAGGAAGAGAATGGCTGATCGAGAGAGAAGGGGAAAGAGAAGGAAATGAGACAAGTAAAAAGAGAAGGCATGGGGGAGGTATGGGTTGCCATCAGCTCTCCAACCACCCCTTGTCTAAATTACCATGTTGCCCCTCTCTTTTAACACACATAAGGCCTCCATTAAACCCATTTTGGTCTTTTACCTCTTTTTCTTTTCTTTTTCATTTTCCTTTTTACTCCATAATACACAAATTCATTTATAATAAATACCCATTTATGAAATTCCCATTTCTCCCTTAGCGTTATCACACACAATGAACAAACCTCATGCCCTCATTAAACTTTTCATATTTCATTCTTTTTGATTAAATAAGAAACACAAAATTTTATTCACATGGGCCCAATGCCCATTTCACTAGCCCAACTTAATAACCCCACATCCCTTTAGGCCCAATGGACTTTACAACTTTACCTTGATTAAAACACAACCCAATACACTTAGCCTCAACCCAAAATTTTAAAAGCCCAATCACATAATTTAGACACATCACAATAACATATGGCTAGGCCCATTTGACAATACCTTTTTCATTATCACTAAATATTTTTCCCCCATAAAAATGTTTCCCTTAGTTTGACCTTTTAATCAACACTCAAAATATTTCCAACATTTAATTTCATAGAGGCAAAATTTACAATTCCCAAAATAAAATTAGCAAGTGCCTAGACCTACTAACGGGTCATTACAATGGGAAATGTGATCTTGATAGTCTTGTGTGATGATGATCAGAAGACCTAAGCATCTTGTTTTAATGATCAGGAGACCTAGGGGTCTTGTTGCAATGAATAAGTGCCTTGATGAATGGGTGACCTCTAATGATTGGGTGGCTATTGATGAATGATAGGCTTCTGACGACCAAGAGGCCTTGAAAGCTCTTATTGCAAAAAAGATACGCTACTATTATTATTCAAGAGGTCTATAACTTCTTTAAGCATTCTCAAGAATTTGACTTAAATATAAGAGTGGTCACATAGGGATTGCTTTGCTCCCCTTGATGGTGTTTTTCTTTGCAGGAATTTACGGGTTTGGAAACGATTTCTAACATACAAATTATATTGTTGTATCTAGGCAACAATAATAGGAAAACAACATTATTTGATTTTTTTTTCTTTAAACAAATTTGAATATATTTGAAAATAATAGAAACAATAGAAAACTACTTAAAGTAAATGAAAAATTAAATTTTAAATATTATGATTATTTAAAATATAATTTGTCGCCATGAGTTTATAACAATTTTTGCCATGGTTATTGCTAAGAAACAAAATAATTTTTACCTCTTGAAATTAGAAGCACAAATATAATATTTAAAAATTCAATCAAAAATCATATTTATTCAAAAAAAAAAAAAAAAGAAAGGTGTGTGTGTGTGTGTGTTATATATATATATATATATATATCATAAAAGTTGAAGTAATTAAGAAGATTGTTGTGCTGGAATAATGCAAATGATTGCAGTGTGAGGGTTGGGAATGAGCTTGGAGGTGGAAACCCCAAGTCTGCAGCTTTCTCAGTTTTGGTGGTGAACTTGGTGTCCTTGGCCATTGCCGTGGCTGAAGCCATGGTGGTGCTGTCGCTGCGGCACGTCATCAGCTACGCCTTCACGGGCGGGGAAGCGGTGGCCGACGCCGTCTCGGACCTCTGCCCCTTCTTGGCCGTCACTCTCATCCTCAACGGCGTTCAACCCGTCTTGTCTGGTACGGAACTTGCAAATAATAATATATGTAGAAATTGAATAGAATATGTCATTAAGGTGTAATGTATAACGTACGTAGAATTGATGGAATTAAATAATTAATATAATTAATTTGAAGGTGTGGCTGTTGGGTGCGGATGGCAAGCATTTGTGGCATATGTGAATGTGGGATGCTATTACTTGGTTGGTATTCCTTTGGGCTGTCTTCTGGGCTTTAAGCTCGACCTTGGTGCTAAGGTATGTATGAAAAACCAAAATGCATGCATGCATGCAGCCTACCTGTTTGTACTTACGTAAGGTAAGGCTGTTATATATATATATATATATATTCTCTCACTGTTATATTATATTATATATGTATCCTCCATGAATAAATATTGTAACTTAAGTTTCGGAGAAGTTAAGAATGCTTGGGTGTTGTGTTTGATAGGGCATATGGTCAGGAATGACAGGAGGAACAATGATGCAGACCTCCATCTTGGTCTGGACAACCTATCGCACTGATTGGGAGAAAGAGGTAATTTCTTAATTAGACTTGTTTATTTAATTGTTAATTACATTGAGCTATATATATATATATATTCATATCTTAAAAACTGAAAATGTGTTTAAAAATATCTTTGGCTAAATCTTGTGCTCGATTGTTACATAACTATAGGCCAAGTTTTCAAATATAATATATATAGGTTTAAATCTTATTTATTAATTTTTTTTTTTACTTTTAAATAACATAATTGTAACACTGCAGTGTTATTTTCAAGAGAATTCAGCATTTTTTTCAATAACTACACTTAGATCCAAAGTTTATCAATTTTTTTTTTTTTTTTTACACCTTAAGATTACATTCCTATAAAATCAAAGTTATAGGTAATTAAAGATGTACGAAACGTAATATATATTGCAATCTTAAACATATATACATGAAGTAGATAATGAATTCAAATCAGTTTGCATGCATCCAAACTTCCAAATTATATTCCAAACCTAGCTAGGCCTCGTGACACATAAACACAATTAACGATATATATTACAAAGGTTGTCCAAAATAATAAAATCCATTCTTGAGGTCTAATCAACCATCTTTTCCTTTTGCTTATTAGGGTTTGAGTTACCCAATACATTTGAATATGCCGTATTAAATGTTTAATCATTTAGTAAGGGTTCAAAAATATTTGTTATGCTTAGTGCATAAACATGATGTGACTCGACTTAATCATAGATGTTCAATGTCCAATGCACTAACCCCAAGTTATCATACAGATATAATGGTTATCTTATTAATTTTCGCATTAGGAATAATGCTATTGTTTCTAGAAATATAAGTAAAATTTGTAAACTCAAGCTAAGACAGAGCAAGGCACAAGGAATGAGGGACTAGGTTTGCACGTCGAGAGGTAAGTGGCTAGCTACTTGTCCAGGAGAGAGTTCTCCGTTGTTTGAGGAAACTTGAGCCTCCATCTAGGGGAAAGATCAATTGGCATGATTCTCTCAAATAAGCAATTATTGAACTTTGAACAAACAATACTAGGATAAAAGTGGGAGAGTGAAGTAATTGCTTGGTAAAGCTCTGTTATCCAAAAGAGTGATTGTGAGGTAGAAAACAGTAAAAAGGCATGTGGGAATTCCTCCCAAGCGAGCCCTCCAATTTCTAAGTCATATGTAGTCACCATAATACTGTGAACAAACAGGTAAATGCTATAAAAAAGCAGCTTAAATTGCTCATGAAGAGTAATATGACATTCTTCTAGAAAGATAAACAAGTGAAATATTGTGCTTAGGTGTAATTAGGAAGATCAACAGTTAAAAGATCAGAGACAAGATCCCTAAAATAACGAGTTAGGGGGCATTTATACCTTATCGATGTCGGTGAATGGCACACATGCATAAGGGGTACATGGTGTTGTCTCGAGTTAAGCATAAATTAGGCCAAGTAAGAAACCTATTTTTCTAGGAGAAAGAATGCCTTGTGAGATGAGCAATCATTGCGCGAGGCAATGGCAATGTATAGTTGTCTAAGAGAAATGTCTCCCTCGTTGTTCCCCTAGGAGAATGACTCAATCAAGTTTGTGTAGTGTAATATTTGTGTGAAGGTTACTTTGAGAGAACTTCAATCTTTGGGAGAAAGCTTTCTTTAATCTTTATTTGGAGAATTTTTTCTCTCATGAGAAAGGCACTTTCTTCGGGAGAATAACGCATTCCCCTAGAAAGTAGGCTACAACAAATGCAAATAAACTTCTAGACTAACTTCTCATTCTCATCATCGAAAAACAACTCCAAATGATCTCAATCTCTCTCACACACTCATGCAAAATCCTCTCATTTCAACCCTCAAATCACCTCAAACTAGCTTTAATTTCATACCTTTTTTTTTTTAAACAAACCCTTGCTCTATTTATTGATGAAATCTAGCTGACCTAAATATCCATCATATCGAAGCCCTTCCTTGCTGACCAAGCTTGTACAACCCACTAATGGCCTATCCCCTAGTCATTGTTGGCTATCACACCGCTAGAAGGGAAGCATAAAGCCTATAGTGCAACAATTGTTTTCTATCATGTTCACACTATGGGTTCCAAAAATTGTAGTTTATCCCTCATAGTTCTTATAAATTCTAGTTAGTTTATTTCCCTCAAGTCCTTAGCTTTTGTTAATTTTATTAAGACCCAAATTATTTTAAAATATTCTTTTTACACCAGATCTTTTGGGAAATTGCACTTACAACCCAAAATTTTTGATGAATTATATTAATACCCATAATTTCAAAATTATTGAAATACACTTGAGATGGTAACCCAAATTACCAAAACATCCTTGAGTTATTTTCATTTTATAAACAATCACCATATTATATTTTTCAAATGGTCTTAAAAATTTCAAGTATTGCATCTGATTTCCCTTCTTGAAATTTTCTTTAGTTAAGGGTTTTGATAAATTTTTCAAAATTCCTTAAATTATGGTAGTTATGTCATTTTTTTAATTTTTTTTATTTTAAAGGGTAGTCCATCAGGGAGTTTCGAACTCACTGGAAAGTTATTACGACTTGCTAAGAAATAAACTAGTCCAACGATGTTAGGCTCATTGGGTAGTTGATATTTGACGAGGAAAAGTGAAAATGAGAAGAATAAGGGAAAGGGGAAAAAAATGAAAAAAAATCACAAAAAGATGAGTTATGATCACAATGATAATGATCTAAGAATTGGGAAATACAACCACAAAGAATGCTTGTAATACACACACTTATTGTAGAATGTGCAAGAAAAAGCCCTAGCAAGCATGTAAAAAGTAAAAGTCTGAGGAAAAAAAAAAAAGAAGAAGAAGAAAACATATATTGTAATTCAAAACATATGGAAATTGAATTGAGTATAATGACTATTTGGCTTAATCGCATGCTGAGACATTGTTTGACCATAATGGTAATGGAAAGTTAGTCTAGAGAGTTATTTATATAATTCTCAAAATGATGATTAATGGGATGACTACTATAATTGTATTTTGACCCAAGCTTAACTCATTGGATGTTAAATCTTTATGACTAGGTTGAGTCATAATATTATGCTCCAAATATATTTATGAACCCTTTCTAAATGATTAAATACTTAATATAATATATTAAAACATGTCAAGTAAATATGATTGATTGATTAGACCCAATAACGGATTCTATTATTTTGGACAACCTGGTTATTTTGTAATTTATGTCATTAAATATTTTACGATGCCTAAGTTTGAATTATATTTTGGAAGTTTGGATATATGCAAACTAAATTTAATTTATTATTTACTTCACGTATGTTTAAGGTTGTGCTCTATACCATGTTTTGTGTGCCTTTAATTACCTCCTTAATCTTTCAGTCCAGTAGTATGGGTCAATTTTATTATTTACTAATATTTATAATTGTACTATTATTATATAAGATTAAGTTACCAATACAATTTATTTTGAAAATTTTTATAATACTAATAACAGTTATATTTCTAAATCATATTTTAATTTTTTGATTGGAAATTTCAATTTTTTTTCATTATTTTAATATTTAATTTCATCAAGTTTATTGTCAATTTTTATTAGATTTAAACTCAATCTTTCAATTTAAGAACACATAAAAGAGTACTTCCCTTGCTACGAAAATACATTGAAAAACACTCTAAAAAATATAATTTTTTATTTTATATCTTCAAAAATTTTCAATTTTAATTTTTGATAAAAAAATTTCTGAAAAACAGCCCATTATTCACAAGAGAAAGCACATCAATCTTTGTATTCATGTATTCCTATAATAATAATAATAATAATAATAATAATAATAATAATAATAATTATGTAATTGTAGAAGTTAGTTTGAAGTTTGTAAAGAGGTTGGAATGGTGAGTTTTCAGGTGGAGAAAGCCAAGAAAAGATTAGACAAATGGGAAGCCATGAAACAGCCGCTTCTGAAGGACGACTCCATCAACAATGCTGAAGAAACTTTCAGAGATTGATTGCATTTAACTGATAGCAGCTCAGTGATTCAGAGCATTTGCAATCATCAGAGAATTACATTTGCTGCTTCAGTAATGAATCAAACTATAAACAGGAAATGAAGAAGAAGAAGAAGAAGAAGAAGAAGAAGAAGACAATAAAATTGAGTCAAATGTGAGGATCAAGATGTTAGTTTATCCTAAATACTTACAGACATTAGCAGTTTCAAGAGAGCTAATGGATTCACAGCCATGGCAGACAGCACAGTTTGGCGATGCTTCCTGCTTATCTCGTCTGTGCAGAACAAATAAACAGCTCAGAGATTTAAAACTCAATAGACTTTGATGATGAAAAGAATCAAGAACTGATATAACTAATGAACACGGTTATCATAAATGGCTTCATTCGACAAGATTGTTCATGAATTTTTGCGCAGATAACTCTTATATTTAAACCCAGGAAGATATATGACTAGTTACATTGAAATAACACAGCGTTTTTCCAGCCCCTATAACTAAGAAGTGAGTCGCGACAAAATTAGCTATACTGGCCAAAAAATGTACAAGAAGGAGAATCCAGGCCAACATTATATCTGCTTGAATAGAATTCCAAATAGCAATGGTATTGCCAAATACAAAGCATTAAAGGAAACAACAACATTGCAGGTCAAGAGCACCCTGGCAAGATAGGTAACAGGCAAAATTCGCTTATTTAGCTTTTCGCAATGAGCAGGATGCCACTTCGCTTAAAGAATGGCCACCTTCTAGAATTCTTGATTAGCAAGAAGACTTTGATTGGGGCAACTAATTTGAGCAAAATCCACATCAAGAGAATTGCATTTCATCTGGTTGATTCTCAGGTCCAGTTCCTTTGGTATTACTTGCCTCTGTTAAATGTACATCAATCTACTCGCATATCATCCGGCTTGTCCCTGTGGTCTGACTCCATGGCATCCTCCATTCTTTGGGCTGAAACCTTGGATCTAGTTATATGTTTGCACATCCTGAAGCTCCAAGCATATAATGCCATCAGATTCTTGGATAAAAAAGAAAAGAGTAAAAACATAATCATAAAAAGGCCATACATGTATAAACCACTAGCAAAAGGAAAGGGAAAAAATTATACAACTTATGCACATGCATTTTTACATCTAAACATTCATTTTTACATGTAATAGTAATAAAGATGAGGAAGTTAAGATGGATCTGCATTCATACAAGAAAAAGTAGAATTATCCTCAATAAGGTTAGAGAAGCTCTTATTTAAGATAAGATATGTGAGACACTATTAAGATAGTTTGGTTGTGTGAAAAGAAAACCAATAGAGACACCTATGAAGAGAGCGGATAGAATAAAACAAGTATCTAGCCAAAAAGAGGTGAAGGAAGACCAAGCAAAGTTTAGTAGGAGACACGTATGATATGAGTTATAGATGTATTACGGAAGATAAGGCCATATATTAGAAATAATTGGAAAGCTAGAATTCATATAGTTGATTCCACATATTGTGATAAAAACTTGATATGTTATTTTTCTTGTCCTTCCACACATCCTAAATTCCAATCATAACATTAATCTACATGCTATATGGAATCTTGAAATGAGTACAGAAGTGTATTTTAAATACTCGCTGATATATAAAATCCAACGTGCATTAAGTTCGAGCAAGGCACGTGTAAATTATCTTTGAACAACAGCATCACTAAACTAAGCCTTTATATGTCCTAGGAAGGCAGTTATATCATGAACATAATACATTTTGAGTTACCTTTTCTCTTGCACAACTCTACATAGGTGAACTGCCTTCCTAGGTCCTGTAAAGGTAACTCAAGACGTATTGTCACAATCTGTTTTACTTTATATCCTCAATTAATTGAGAAATGTATTTCTAAAATTAAATATCCATTAGTTACATGGTGACCAACATGAAAAGGGAAGAAGCAAAACCACCTATTATATTGGCTATCTCACATTCCAACCCACTAACCCACTTTGTTGAAGCTTCACAAAGTTTAAGCAATTCAAACTGTTGATTTTCAGATCATTGCTGAAGAGTTCATTACAGTTTCATAATTCAAACTGTTGATTTTCAGATCATTGCTGAAGAGTTCATTACAGTTTCATGTTTGATATCAAATTTTTTTTTGGGGAAATTTTGTAGCCATAAAGATCACTTAATTGTGCGTTTTACAATCTTCATATTTATTCAAAATTCCTGTTGAGTTATTGGTGGTGGTTCTTCATCTTCTTGGAATTGTTTGGGTCTCAGGATTTTGAGCACAGTTTTATGAATTCATTGGCTCGTGGTTCTTGAGAATGAGTCTGGTTGAATAATGGGTGCTTTGTAAACGTTTCAATCGTCTTTTTTTGTTTCCAATCTTCCTTTACTTCGGTGGTGAAGGTTTGATTAATTGCAAGTTGCTTTCCTCTTTACCTGTCATAGATGCGTACACTGCCAAGATGTTCCACTATGTCTTACAACTGTGTTTATGCATGGATGCATATATATGTGATGTACCTACATGATTTGTTAGCCAAGTTGGTTTTTGGTTTATAAGATTCATTGATCTGCAAGTTTTCAATTGTTAATCCATAAATCAATTGAATTATCCTTTGGCTCATGACAGTTTCACTCATCCAGATGTCTCAGATTGATGGTCTTCATATATTACTACCAGTATTCAAGTTATTATCAGTAATTCGTTCTTTTATCCTTTTAACTTGCTCTTTGCAATACAGTATACAGTTTTAACTCTCACATTCAGCTTATTGAATTCATGTAGTGAACCCTGCATAGTGGAACAAAGGTTGGTACGCCATTGTTGTACTTAAGTTGGCTCATTGCACTCAAATTATTTTAATCTACCATCTTCATTATTTCATATATGTATGGGAAAAAATTACATTAGAAAAGAAATATTTAGTGAGTTGTAAAAGATACTTCCACATTTGATTTCACTCTAATTTAATGTTACCCTTAACTTGCTCTTTTTAACTGTAATTTTATCAATTTTTTTTATTTAAGTCATCCTATCATACTCATTAATTACCACATATTTATCTATTATAACAATTATGATAATTGATTAGTTAATTATTACCTAAATCTTCTCTTAGGATATAGAAAAGGTTGCTTCAAAACATCTCCAATAAATATTTGCAACCATGATGGATAAGGTGAGTTAAGGTTACAATATCTTCTTTTTTTCCTTTTCTGGCTAACTCTTGTTTATCAAAAGTTTTATTATTTTTTTTGCTCAGTACTGTTCTGCATCAATCATCCATCTCAGTGGTTTTCAGGTCAAATAAGAACAATTTCATCCATCAGCATCCTGTTCTAATATATTGTCAATGAAATGGTGGCATTGCCTAACCATCATTCTATTTTCTTTTACTCATAAATCTAATGTAGTTTCCTGTAATATTTTCATTTTTTTAACTTGTAAACTTTATTTATATTTTGATGTATAATCCATTTGTTTACTTCTGCATGCATAGTATTTGCCACCCCTCTAGTATGGTATAAATATATAAAAATCATTTTGTAAAGAAAAGAAGTAAGAACCATACGCTTGAAGAGCATCAGTTCTTTTCTTGATTTCACTTGACCAAAGTATTGGGTCCGTGTTCTTAGGTAATGAATCCTGCAGCTGGGTTTTCTCTCGAAGCCAGTGTTCTGCTTTAGAGCATTCATTAAGAACCTACAAAGTAAAATGTAAAAGCAGTTGACTGATCAGTTAGCCACCAATACCAAAACTTATTATCATTAACTTATCATTATCATTTCACATATCCTACATCAAGTATCATCTAGTACAGGATAAGGAGCATACAGCATCTTTCTCGCTAGCTGGAAGAGATCCTGCAGCCATCCGGTACTCCACAATGCAATTTAAGAGATTCCTTGTTGCTTGTGCTCGAGCCTCTTCATCTTTAAATCTATTTTCAATGGGATCCACCAACTAGCAAAATTCAAAGAAATTGAACATATTATTTAAAAGAAAAGGGACCATCTAAGCAAGAGAGAGAGAGAGGACAAAACAGGTGAAACAAAGCAAAAAAAAGAAAAGGAAAAAAAAAAAACCTTCTTCAGATCCTCTAGCTTCTTTGTATAAGCATTTTCAGTTTCATCATCTCCATCCTCATAGAGCCACTCCTCTGTCTGTTGTAGATTGCTTGAAATCCCTTCCTTCTCTGGATCACTAGCAAAGCTCCGATATGTATTCAAAAGCTGTTCACATATTTGAGTTATTCTCACATCCAACAAACAAAATCTAAGAAAATGGACTAATAAGGACCCAAAGTCAAGTCAGTTAAAGGTGAAGCTGCCCATGCTTGCAGACAAGGGTAAAAGATTTTGCTGCAAATTGGCAGAACCACCAAAACAAGAAGAGAATATGACAACACAATCACATATTCTCATTCAAGATTCAAGACGGCAATCAAGTGATTGAAATTTAGATTAAAAAAAAAAGGAAATGCATTAAATAGAACATGAACTTGGCATTTTTATGGTAGAAGCGAACAGCCCATGGAACATGGAATCTTCACAGCCTCCACGGAACATGGAATCTTCACAGCCTCCACAAGTTACGGGCATTGAGGACTAGACATGCTACAACCACATACAAAGCCGTAGGCCTACACAGATCACCTAGTTGAAATGCATTGGGTTATTTTTTTCATAAAGGATGTTTTTATTTACAGTTCAGCCTAAAAGATAAAAGAACAAGTTGGAAAACCAATTACAAAATTAAAAGATAATGTGACTTTATCCATTAGTCAAAACTTTCAACTTCACAAAATTAAGAACTATGATCTGCTTCTTCTATAATATATTAAATGTCAAAAATAATTTCTTATTATTTCAATATAATTCTGAACATATTTTGTTAAAATGAAAGGAAAACAGTTGTTCTTTTATGTATGAACATACATAATATATATGTGTATTTGTCAATAGATGTGTCCATGCATCAGGTCCTAACTTCTCTAAAAGATTGTTATCCATGTCATGTCTGTAATAACAGCAGTTTGGTATTATATATTCCAAGCTTCTTTCTCATTGATGTAACAAGTATAGGAATGCCAAGGATCTTCGGAAAAGAGGCTTAAAATTGTATTGAACACTGAAAGCTGAAGTAGGCAAGGAAACAGCAACAGCAACACCACCAATAATCTCATGCCTTACTACTAGGTGAGGTCATATACATAAATTCTAGTTGGCCGATCATTTCTATTTATGGCCATATCTTGAAAGACCATTATAACCCCTCATGCTTGAGATTTTTTTTTTTGTTTTTCTGTTCTTTTACTCTGTATCATCTAGAAAGACTTGAGTTAAAAGTATGGGTAAAGAGCATTTCCCAGTGGCACCACAGCTACTATATTATTTTTATTAGGTATTACAACAAACAATTTTTTTTTTCATTTTGCAAGGGCAACAAATATCCATATTGAATACTTCACATTAGAGAATTGCCAAGAAAATATACCATATAACATATGCATGGCCTATCAGCATTTTGTGGCAGCTCCAACAGCTATATTTTGATTTAAAATGAAATTGCAAGAAATCTCAAATAGAAATGTGCATGTCTGAGATATGAAAAATTAATAAGAAAGGAAGAAAAATTATAAAACATTTCAAATTTGAATAGCAAACCCCAGACAGGAAGAAAATTAGGGGAAACAAAAAAACTCCTTGTCAGCTATGCATATGGTACATGCTTCAAACGTTAGCCACACCTTTACTAACAAGGTAAGGCTCACTGGATGGGCATAATCATTCTTTTCAAGCATCATTTGTCATGCCTAAAAGCATATACTAGGTACAGAGTGAAACATTTGATAATAAATTCCCATGTAAATTTTTTAGAGGCGTTCAGCAAAGGCTTTGGATGAAACTTCAAGAGTTTCCAGTAAATTGACTCTGTTAAATTGATAACTGCCATCACATAGAAAAGTTTAGCTATTAGATAGAGGATTAACTTTATATTATTATTTTTACTCTCAATATGCACCCTCACATATGGTCAGGGTTCACTATATAACTGGTCCAAACATGTGTAACTACTTAAAATATTGGTCATGGTGAGGTTTGAACTTAGGACCTTTGCCTACTCTAATATCATGTTTAATTGTTAACCACAATCTAGTCTAAAAGCTTGAGCTGTTAGATGTTAACTTTATCTTTATATTATTATTATTCTTACTCTCAACAGATTTATAAGCCAGGAGCTGACAGCTGACTGCTGAGCACAGAGAGAATTGGTACCTTATTGCGTGTCTCATAGACATAGGATTCCAGTGTGTTTTTCTTATCTTTTGTTTGCTCAATCTTTAAGTCCTGCTGGGCCAACTGAAATTCTCTCTGTTGAGCTTGCAAAAGCTCATCCTTTGTCATGCCACCATATATATTTTCACTGACTGGTAAATCCAATCTCCTCTTGGTCTTGCCCTTTTTCAGTTCATCAGCAACCTGCAAATTGAAACTGGAATGTCTCACTGGCAATGTTATGCATATCAAAATCGTTACTTACATTACTACTACATAACTATATATAGCTTGAGTTTGGCTTAAATTTTGTCCAAAATCAACACCAATAGGCCAATAAAATAATTACCTTAAATAATTAACTCCAGGTTAAAAAATAAAATGCCAAGTTCTCCATTGAAGATGGACACTCTACCTAGGTGGAAATAATAAATGAGGAAACTTATAACAATTACCAGCATTTAGAAGCACATCAACAGAATTGCAGGCATCATAGATTTTAACTAAAAGCTTAAGGCAAGTTCACCATATAGCTTAGAGCTCTAAAGGGAACACATTCTCACTGAATACATCAGACAAAATCAGTTCTAACTTGCTGGATATGCATCAAACAAATCAGGATACATTGAGAGATAATGATAACAATGATTATGGTTTGGCTACTCTTCCTTTTCACCACTTCTCCAAAAATTAAAGCTAACCACCTGGAATGAAATGCTGAGGAACCACCTAACTCATGATAGGGATTCTGTCAAAAGAATTGAATAAGAGTTTAACTTGGAGTCTTCAAGAGCATACTTCCAGTACAATGATTAAAATATTCTCAACTAAAATATCTAGTTCAGAGCATGAAATCGACAGCCTACAACATAGCTTTACTTCAAGCAGATCAAGAAGCTTAAAAAATACTATTGGTTTAACTACACACTGTAGCTGTTATGGTCTTTACTAGAGCACATTAGTAAGAAAATCTGAACAGGAGAGATGTAACAACATGTTTCATCCTGGCCACGTAGGCAAACCAGCCAAGCACGTGCAATGTCTCCACACCTATGTAGTATAGATTATCAACACCAAAAAGGCAAAAACATTTAAAATTTCACTTGAGTAAAGAAAGTAAAATGGAAGGAGAATGGTGAAGTTCGACAGGGTGACAGCATGAGACAGAAATGAAAAGACAAGTTACAGATGAAAACTAGAATCCAGAGAGTCATATAATTGGACTGCAAATTCCAACTGAACTTACAGCAGATGTGGGCACAGTGTTGGAATGTGCAAAACGAGTATCTTCGGCACTACTTGCTGTGGCATAAGACCCATGATTGTCAGTCTCCATCTTCTCTGAAGTTACCGAAGCACTATTCCTTGAATCATCCCAATGATCTTCTATTAGCTGAGATTTATCAGAAAATTAGCATCAACTCCCACAAAAGGGCTTAAGCCAATATGTTCATAAAACAAGATGCTAGAACAACAGACTTACTGAAGCTGTATCAATGGCAACAATTCCATGGAGGTTTAGTTGAACCCTAACTTTAATTTTCACTTTATCAGGATGAGAGACTTGGAATGGGCCAATCTAGAGAAAAGAAAATTAATATCAACTTAGTGTTAATAGAAAAAAGAATTAAATGAATTAAAAGAGACACACAAATGGCAGATATTCCACAAACAAACATGTCGAAAATGATGACCGCTAGCAGAGTGGAATATGAATAGTTACAAATACAGAGAAAGAAAAACACTTGCGTAGAAACACTGAGACAAAGCCATCTGGAGTATTAGGAGATCAACATAAAATAACATGAAAGGAGGACGCCACAAAATCTCTACATAACTGATGCATATCTAAAAAAGTAACAACAGCAGAGAACTCTAAATCTTTAAAAATTGTTAGCCACAAATATTTTGAAGACTTTGAAGAATAGGCATTCTTTAATATTCAAGTTAAAGCCAGTGTAACCACGAGACAATATCCTAATTGCTAATAGTTAGAAAACATGCAGACAGGATGATAAATTTCCAAAAACGATCAAGAAAAGCCATTTCTTACTAGCTCCACAAGATTTGGTAATTGCTTGCTGTTAGGTAATGATTAAAGCAAGATATCATACCATTGGTAATTTCTTTATTGCACTCATGAGGGCTTCATGGATATCAATTCATGTTTACATCAAGATAAGTTTCTCATTTTTGTCCTTTATTACCTGCTGGAATAAGTAATGGAAAATTGTAACTTATAATTCCATATTTCAATAACTTATACTCAATTGATAATCCACTACATTAAAAGGCACTTTTTCTTTTTTTTTGGCTAAGAACATGAAAAGGTACTTTAACTACATAATCAAACCTAAAAGAACTCGTGACTTAAATAATACTTCAAGGTACATACCTACATATTATATATCCAAGAAAAACACAGTTTTCTAGTCAAAGAATCATCAGAATCCTCTTATTTTTCCTTTTGTTTTTACGGGCAGTCAAATATGATGTTTTACTCTTGTGTTTATCTTGTGTTTGGTTTTGATGATGAAAAACAAAATTGATAATGACAAATAATGGAATTCATGTATTAAATGTATTCTATGTGTTCAAAAGTCAATTTCATGAAGTATCTCAAAAAAAAATGAAGTTAGGCTATTTTAAATCCAAAGGGTTTATTTGAGTCAAAGACTCAAATTAAATTGGTTTAAGTTGTTTTTAATATCTCAAATTGTTTCAATCCTAAAGCAAAGCAAGTCGACAAGGTTTCAAGATTATTATGCAAGTTGATCGACTAACAGTATGCTCATTTATCTTTTAAAACTTGACTTGGTTGACTAAGTTATAGGCTTTGTCGACCAACAATATGCTTGTTTATATCTTGGTCGACTAAGCTATAAGCTTTGTCGACTAACAGTGCTTATGTGCTAACTTGGTCGAGTAACTCCATAAGTCTGTCGACAGAAGGATAGCCTTGGCCGACTACGTGTCATGCTTATTTATGTCTTGGTCGACTAAGTGTTCTGTTATTTTTATGACTTGGGTCGACCAACTTATTTTGTCTATCGACCAAGTTTGTTATTTTGCCTGATTCTGTCGACTAACCATTGTTATCTGTCGACTAAGTCTCTTTCGCAGAAATCACAACGGCTAGTTTTTCAAATCCCAACGGTTACAAACGACTAGTTTTCTCTTAGATCTTTTAGGATGCCTATAAATACATATCAAGGATGATCAAGAAGAGGCTAATGGATGGAAACAAATTGATTTAAAGATTACAAATCATTTTATTCAAGATTACAAGAGATTGTGCTTTCATTGTTGTATTTTTCTCTCCAAGGCTTCGCTCTATCATTGTAAATTTATTCTTAATCCTTGTTTTCATTGTGAGAGAACTTGTAACTAAGAGTGTTAACTCTTAGCTTCTCTCTTTCATTTGTATCGTTCTTATTTTCCTAACTTGTTGTGCTAGAGGACTTGCTCTTTAAAGCAAGGAGTTGAAATACCTAGCTAGAGGGCTTGTTTGTATAAGCAAGAGGTTTGTAATTTCCTAATCTTGGACTAAAGGGCCTACATGGTTAAGTAGGAGGCTTTAGTAGATTGTTTGCAAAATTTTTAGTGAGGAGCTACGGTAATGGATTAGGCTTGGGTTAAGCCGAACCACTATAAATCTTTGTGTTTTCTTGTGCTTGTGTTCTTTGATCTTTATCTTTCCAAACATCTCTATATTCCTCACTTGATTTATATATTTAACCTTTTATTGAAAAAGATTTCATATTTTTCAATCTTATGTTCTGTAACGACCCGTTAGAGGGCCCAGTATTTATTCAAGAATTATTTAATTAATTGTTGAAGCATTTGATTAAGAGATTTTGCCAATTAGTTATTTAATATGGCAATTTAGAGATTTTGAAGGAAAAAAAATAGCATTTATTTCTTTTTAATTTTGGAGTTAAAAGAATTTGCCAAGGTGGTAATTTAGTAATTTTTAATTAAGAGAATAGCATTTAAAGAGCATTTAATTTTAGTTATTTAGTGTGAAAATTAAATGCTAGGACATGAAGGTCATTTAGAAATTTATTATTAGAATTTAATTGTTAATTAAAGTTATATTGATTAAGGGATTAAGATAATCCATAAGTGAGATGGTTTTGATTTAAAGTCTCCTAGTTATAAGATATCCATATGTGAGATGGTTTTGGGTTAAAGTCTCCTAGTTATATTAGGAGAAAGAATCCATGTTAGAAAGGGAGTAGGATCTAGGGTTTCTATATAGCATTTAATGGCATTTATTTATTGTGAAAATTAAATGCAAGGGCTTGAAGGTAATTTTAGAATTTTATTATTATTTGAAAGTTTTAATAATAATTTTTGTATTATTATTAATTAAGTGAGATTATGTATTTAAAGGAGAATGAGAATCCATGTATGAGATGATTTTGGTTTAAAGTCTCCTAGTTATATTAGGAGAATGAATCCATATTATAAAGGGAGTGGGATCTAGGGTTTTTATACCTCTATATATAGAGCCCATTAGCTTAGCTTTTCTTCACGCCATATGAAGAACAAAAAGGCCAAGAGATAGCAGAGGATTGCTAGAGTCTTCAGAATCGCTCTAGGGTTCGATCAAAGAGTTCTATCAGGCAAGTATTCTTCCTGTAATCCCTTCCATTACAAGTTCATATCAGTTTTGATTTCAGATTATTCCAGTTCTTCGTTGTAGTTTTCAAACTTATATCATTAAGCAGAGACGTATATATATATATATATATATGCGTATAACAGTGAAGTTATGAGCAAGTTCTATTAATCCTTATCCATTTTAGATTGTAAGTTCAATTAATCCTTATCCATTTTGGACTGCAAGTTCCATTAATCCTCATCTATTTTGGACTGCAAGTTCTATTAATCCTCATCCATTTTGGATTGCAAGTTCTATTAGTCTAAGTTCTAATATCCAGATACCTTATATCGTATCCGGATAAATCTAAAGTTCTTCGAGTATGATATTCGGATGGTTTGTTTATACATCCGGAAAGGTCAAGATAATACCAGATGTCTCGCCTGATATCCAGATGCCTCCCTCAAAAGTTGAATTTTTCATTCGAATAGTCCCCAATTATATCCGAATACATCAGTGAGATATCCGGATGACCAGAATCATATCCGGATGTCCTAGTTCATATCCGAATACATCCCAGCATATCCGAATAGCTTCTGCTTTAAATATCATTGTATCCGGATGAGCCTTCTTCATATCCGGATGTCTTTCATCATATCCGGATATCCTTCTTGATATCCGGATGACTTTTCCAGAAATCCAATTTAGCTTCCAGTGAGTCCTAATTCAAGTTTAATTCAATTAATGTATTCAATACCTTCTAACATTGAATTCATAAGCCAGAACATGACAAGTTAATCATACCCATACCATAAATCATAGTTCATTGAATCTTTGTATTCTAATATATAGATGAAGATCATATCATGTTCAGCATTATTATAACATGATCAGCATTATTTTGTGAGATTATGTGCATACATTTTGATATGAGCATTAAGCATGACTTTATATGGAGCACTACATATCATGTGCAAGCATTTATGTGAGCATTGCATTGCATTATGCGCGTCAGGTGGCTTGTTCGCGGGGATCCCATCAGTTTTAGTTTCAGCTCAGTTTATGAGTTGCCCGCCTGGGGGCCACTAGGGGGCTAGGGGCATATTACCCACAGTATATGCTTACAGTTTTTTCTGTTTACAGGATTCAGACCAGTCAGGTATGTTTTATCAGATTATGTGGACCTATGAGCCAAAGTTGCATACCTGTATTTAGTTTACAGTTTATGTGCATTACACTTTTATGAATGCAATCAGACAGTGATTATACAGTACAAGTTCAGTGAGTTATTTATCAGTATCGATATTCTTCGATTCAGCTTTAGTTATTCTTTCCAGCTTATTACTTGTTGAGCTTTATAGCTCACCTTGTATTCTTCACCCCTTCAGATTCTAGCAGGAGAGTACCAGATATGGGGCCTAGCAGCAGTGATCTATAGTATGTGTACGTGGAGCCGCTCAAGATAAAACATGTCTAGGAGTCTATTGAGTTTTGCAGCATTTAGTCAGTTTAGATCTATTTACATTTCAGTTGAGGGATTGTCCCTTAGTCAGAGTTTATACTTTTCAGTTTGTATTGACTCAGAGATTTTATTCCAGTTGATTGAGATGTTCAGTCATGGTATCAGATTTTAGTTTATCAGTTAGTTTATTTTATTTTCCCCGTAGCACCTCTTCTCGGGCAGTTCTAGGAGAGGAGGTGTTACATGTTCTCTATTGTCAAGACGAGATTATTTTTATACAGTTGATACCTTATTGTGCCATTTCAAGGTCTTGAGATTTAACGAAGCCGTGGTCTTCATAGACGACATCTCCTTTTTATCAAAAGAATTTTTAAGAAAAAGAAGTTTTATATACCAATTCACCCCCCCCTCTCTCTCGATGCGTGTCATAGCACTTCTATTCCAACAAAATAACCATCAGAAAACAAAGAAATGAAAGAGAAAACTATTTTCCAGGAGGAAGCACTACCTTTATCATATGAAGCATAGTTACATCATATGGTTGTGATATCCATGTTGGGCATGCAATTGAAGAATTAACATAAAACCTTGTTGAACAGCACAAAATACTGTGCCAAAATAGGTGGCAGATAGGCCATGTGGCATTTATAGTTGTGATAACTTGCAACTGATATCAAAGTACTTGTTTGCCACATGGCCTGCTGAATGGTAATGACTGAGTTGAAGTTAAATATGCTGGACTCTTTTTCTTTTCTTTTTGGCCTTTTTTTTTTGTGAAATTAAGATTATAATTAATGTTTCTAAATTTTTCTTATATATTGGATTATGATCTTTCTTGACCCGTGAACTTGTATATATGTCATGAATAATTTATTCACTACTGAAATTATGTATTTAATGCGTTAGTGCCCTAATTATATTATGATGGATGAAATAATGTTTCTTTCATAGAACTGCAATATTGCGAACCTGGCCATTTGAAAAGTAATAGACTTCTAGAGAAAAAAAGGAAAAAAAAGGGGAAAAAAAAGAGAAGAAGAATTGAAAAGGAAGAAAGAGAAGAGGCATAGACAAATGGTAGTAGTTACCATAAAATTGCTGATATTAGGGGATACGCCAGGAGGCAATTCATTACGATCAGCATAAAAGGCTTCCACATTGAATGTGTTACTTCTATGCAGTGTAAGAATCTTAACACTTGGAAATGGATGTCCTCTTGGAAACAGAACATTATGTGACAGAGTGTAGATTGGACCTTCGTGTGATGAAAGTCCTATTGAGAAAGGAAAGGAATCCTGAACCTGCAGAACAAAAATGTGCAAATTTTAAAAATGATGAAATATGAAAAGCACGAAGTATGAAGACACAATCTCACAACTGCATGAAAGGGTATTTGCAGATTAAATATGGTGCCTACCAACCTATGCCAATCAAAGCAAAAGAAAATGATATTGAGACATGTCCATGAAAGAAAGAAACAAACACACACTTCCCTAGTTCACTTTCTTGCACAATATACTTCTGCTAAGCATAATTGCCCCTTTCATTGAACTAAAAAATGCACTTAATAATGGATAAGCATATCAGAAAAAAAAGTCGACCATTAAAAGTAACATTTAAGGATGACATGATAATTGACCAGCATTGGTAGCTATAAAACCAATAAAGAAATTAATAGTTTGGAAGATATCAATATATCATATCACTAATTGTCCAAAAGCATAAGTCATTAGGAAATGGATACAACAGTTTGTATCAAGTTATCTAACCCTGTGTTCACTTATCGTGGCTCCTCTCACACGTGCACTGAAGTGGCAAACTGATTAAAAGATAAAAAGTGCGCAGACAGATGCAGCACAGTGTAAAATAATCCAAATATAGAAAGCACCAAAACTTTAACAAGGGTGATGTAAGGTACCAGAAGCTTTGTGGATAGAGACACACATGCACACAAGGAGGACATGTGTCTATCAAGTTGTCCAATTATTTTATAAATATATATATATATATATTCTGGGCACATTTTTACCATGTGGGGATGCATGTGTCATAAAATTGGACAAACACCAAACACCATTGTGAAACTTATTTCAGGAGTTATTATGTTAAATATTCAAAAATGAAAGTTTAAATAGAATATTTAAAAATTGATGTTTTCACAATTATTTTGCCTGTTCTGAACCATAAACAATACCAGCCAACATAGCTATAGAGGAAGATGCTAACAATAACAAACTTGATTCACCCCATCTTTTCCCTCCTTTTTCCTCTCACCAATTTTTCTCCTCCTTTCTCTACAGAAACTTTTTCTCCTGCCCATTTTTCCCCCTTTCTCTTCTTCATTTGAATGTGACCCTTGGTGCAATGGTAAGGTTGCTCCATTGTGACCTAGAGGTCACAGATTCAAGTCAGAAGACAGCCTGTTTTCTAAGCAAGCTTAAAGCTGAGTACAAACTGACCTTTCCCACAGCCCGCAATGCGGGAGCCTCATGCACTGGGTTCACCTTTATCTTCTTCATCTCTCTGACAAAGTCTCTTTTGCTACTGCAGTTTTCTTTCTTTCTTTTTTTTCCTTCTTTTTATTCTCTGCCCCGTTTTGTTCATTCTTCTTCTTCTTGAATTAAATGATGGTAGGTAGATTGATGTATTATAATTTCATTTTTAATTCTTGGTTTACTCATTCCCTCCTTGTTTCTATTGGCTTAAAATTATACCATTATTTATGGCATGTAATTGTCATTCAAATGTATGCTCAACATTTGAAGTATAACAACTGTTACTTCTTAATTTGATGTTGTCATGTTGAATTTTTAGTATATTTGCATAACAAATTTATGTGAGAAAAATAAACTATATAGGTTAAATATATTTAAGTGCGCTCCTCATGCATTGTATTCAGCAGTTTTTTGAATCACAAGGTCTCTGTGTCCATTTTGTGTCATATCAGAACTGTCTATATATGTGCTTCATAGATTGACATAATGAAGAAACAAGGATATTAAAAGACCTGGATTTAAAATCTCCTTGGACCAAAGCTCTGATACAATGTTGGATTACCAGTTGTGCTAATATCTTATGTGTCCAATAATATATATCAAGTTCTGAAACAGTCAAGGAAAAAATTCAAAACAATAATTTAAGTCTACCACTACCAGGCAATACCAATGATCATTGGGCTAGGGTTGAAATTTTGCATCCCCAAGAACCATTTCTAAAATGGTACCATAGAGAACTTGTAGAAGAAACTGCATCCCCAAGAACCATTTCTAAAATGGTACCCTAGAGAACACAGAAAAACACAAAATAACTGCACCAAAGTATAATGATGCAGAGATCACCATTAGTAATTGAAACTAATTACAGCAAAGATCAACACACCATTGTCCACAAAAAGTGATGAAAATTGAATAGCTTGAAAAGACACAAACCTCATATTCTCTAACACGAAATGTTGGGCTAAGCATTGCACATTGAAGAGCACAACCACGAGCCACACATTCACTTGCATTTATTGTCCGGCCGGGTTCTCTTCCAAAAAGAGAAGCCAAAATTCGTGCAATAGCAGGTATCCTAGACCCAGAACCAACAAGTTCAACAGTATGAACCTTCTCTCTAGTCAACCCAGAGTCAGCCAAAGCTTTACGACAAGGAATGCTTATCCTTTCCAACAAATGTGATGACAGTTTCTCAAAATCCTCCCTCTTAATGAAACCCCTAACATCTTTCTCTTCCATCAAGCACTCAATGTTAAGTGGTGCCTCTGCATTTGCACTCAGGACTTTCTTCAATTTCTCACATGATGCCCTCAGCCTTACAGAAGCCCTGGCATTAGAATAAACATCAATGTTGTACAGTTCCTTGAACTCTGCTGCAAAATATCTGAACAAAACGTCATCAAAGTCTCTGCCCCCCAAGTTACTATCAAAAGCATGAGACAGCATCTTCATGTGTCCAGGTTCTAAAGATGCAACAGCAACTTGTGTGTCACAATGACCAATGTCAACAAACATAACATGAATTGGCCCCGCATTAGGAAAATCAGTCTTATAAATACCATAACCTAGTGCAGTAGCAGTGCAATCATGCATCAATCTCAATGGTTTCAGCCCTGCAATCTCTGCAGCGTGCAAATATGCTCGCCTTTGCAAATCTGTGAAGTAAGATGGTATCCCGATCACGCAATCTGAAATAGGAATCTCAAGGTTCTTCTCGGTGATCTGCTTTAAATGTGCCAACAGCATTGCCAAAATCTGAATTGGGGTAAACGTATGTGTTTCACCTAAATACTGCAAATGAATCAAAATGCCACCATCTGGACCTTCAGAAGTCTGGAAGGGTAACAGCCTAATGTCATCTTGAACACCGGGCTCCATGAATCTCCGGCCAATAAGTCTCTTTACCTGAGATATAGTCGATTTCGGGTTCATGGTTGCGGACGCAGCCCCAGCTGCTCCCAAGAACCTTTGCTTCTCTCCGAATGATACAACAGCGGGCGTTTCACGCTTCGACTCATCATTTAACAGAACATCAATCCCTCGTTGCTTCACCACCGCAATTACGCAATTCTCATTTCCAATATCAAATCCGAAAACACTCATTTTCACAAAGAATTGCCCACACGGAATCGACAACCGGAAAACCTTGGAAACGATAGCTCAACGGTCAGCTCGGCAGCAAAATTGTGACGCCTAAACCAACCTAGGCTTTGACCTTGTCAAAAAACGCCCAAAAGCACATAACGGAAATTCAATCAGAAGTGGCCAAAATGAAGACGATTACCATAAACTTTCAGAAAGAAAAAAAAAAAAAAAAAAGCGCATGAAATCACGATAGCCGACAGAAACAAACATTAGCCTGAAATTGAGGAAAGAAAAAAAAAAGATAGTTAAGAGATTGAGGCCTACCTAGTTACAGAGAGAGAAAAAGAAACCCTAAAAATGGAGGGAGAAGGTGGTGGACAAGAGAGACAATCTCTCCGAATAGGTTGCGAACTGCGGGCAGGCTATCCCTCAGAGGATTTATATATTAGCGTCCAACAATCGAAATGAGAGAGAGAGAGAGGCTACAATACACAGCTTCGCATGATGTTATTTTTCGATTTGTATTGGACTTGCAATACTACTTCAACATATATATGAACCCATTTTGAATTTATTTTTTTAAGTGAAATGTATACATGTGTTACAAAGATAACTTTTACCCTTCCATGAATTCTAAATTTTTATACATTTTTATTTGTGATTACATCCATTGTACCATCATTATTTTTTATGTTATGTTTAAGAGTTCTTTCACTAATTTTTTTTTTTTAATATTCTACACATTTTGTGATAAATTTCTTTTATTTTATTGACTCACTTCAAATAGAGTATTTATCGATTTCTTCTCACATGTAACTATCTTAATCATAATTTCTTGTATGTTATCTTTAATAGGTATTTGTTTGACTTTAATATTTGTTGCATATTATCATTTGACCGCCCATAATTTTGAGTCATATAATAATTTTTTTTTTGTTATTGTTTGAAAAACTTTTCCTTTAAGATTTAAAAATAATTTACAATAACATAAAATGTTATATTCATTTCATCATTTTAGGTATCCTACATTAGTTATACAAGTCACATTCATTTTTCACGAGTATTTCTTTCTTTTGTGGGATTAATAGCCTGATTTATCCTTATTGTTGCATTATTATAACAATTAAATTTACTTATCTTGGGAACAACTAAAAATGTGAGAAGGCAAAGGCCAGGCACCACTGAAGGAGACGGGTAGTAGGGGGTCGACCCGTTTGCCGGGGTGCTAATTGGCAAAACATCATAAGAGTAGTAAGATTTGCAAAACAGAAGACAGTTAAAGGACCCATGGGAATTTCTTTCCCGTGGCCCCTCCGATGCCTAAATCAGTACAGATCATGATGAAATAGAGATATAGTGTGATGCAATTTGCTCTTGCATATGAGTGTATCATGTAGATGAAATGCTTATATATGTGGTCTAGACAAATACAGAGATAGAGTTTATATTGCCCGATTGACGTGATTGAGACGTGCAGTTATCACATGACACGCAGGATTGAGTGAGCATAATTCCCATACTGCACTTGGTGGTCCTGAGGCTTGACATGCTTGGAGGGCCTTGAGAACCCCCATAAGGAATGGTACCAAGAGGAATGAGAGCCTTCACGGGCTGGCCTGGTCATTGTGAGGCGACAAGGGGTGAGATCTTTGGGGGCCTTCAGGTAACTTGGGAGGTCATTGAAGACTTAACTAAATACGTGTGTGGATGCCCGAGAGGGCCATCCACGAATACCTACAAAATTGAGCCTCAAGGCTCGCGGCGCAGCATGAGGTTACATAGGCACGCTAGAGTAGCGCATAGACGCAGTTGGGGCTGCCAAGGCTGACTCTCCTACTAGGTCTTCCCCGAAAACTCTTAGTTTTTTGGGGTTTTAGGACTCCTCTAGGGTTTTCTAAGGTCTTAGGAGTCTTTCAGAGCTCCCAAAGACTCTTTCCTTACGAGGCCAAAGGGCCAAAAAGACCCTAGCAAGGCTATGACCACCATTTTTATAAGGTTGTGCCTTGCCATTTCTCTTTCCTCCTTTATATATATATATATATATGTATATGATATTTTTTTATATTTTTAGCTTTTTCCCTTGGCTCCGAAAAGCAATACCCCAGCGAATGAGCCTCCGACCACGAGCATGCTTCTTAAGGATTACATGCACACTTCCCAATGACTTTGGGGGAACTATCCCGGGGACTACCCCATAACAATAGCTCCCCAACTATTGCCTTTGGCTGCAAGGCAAAGGGAAGAGTATGTAGAACGCAGGGGAATTGTCCCTAGAGAAGTCAGAACTTACTACGAATAAGCAACTCAATTAGATAAGCTAAGGGATATTGATTAAGCCAAAGGAATGATACGAATGATTAAGGTGCAAGGAACATATTACTCAGATTTTGCTCGCGCTTATTCGATAATATCAACACGGCCAAGCTACAGGTCGGGGCAAGGCTGAAGTAAGAATCCACAGATATTTCTTACCCTGAAACTATGTAACCCAAGAAAGCTACTTCTCTCAACTAGAAATCACACTTGCTAAAATTAGCATACAACTTGTGATCCCTTAACTCCTCAAATGCTTATTGTCTAACAAATCTTGCAATTACACCTTAAGTTCTTATACCTCTGCTGGAGCTATTCTATAGGGAGGAATAGATATAGGGTAGGTTTGGGCCTTAGGTAATAAATTAATGGTAAACTCAATCTCCCTATTAAAAGGAAAACCCAGTAGATTCTCTGGAAACACATCCGGGTGTGCCTTTACTACCTTAATATTCTTTACTCTTTTTTGTGACTTTTCACAAGTATTTTAGGGCTCTTGTTGCCAATATGATCTTTAAAGGTTACCCCAACTATGTACCTTTAAATCTCACAATTCACCTACTTGGGCCAACTAGACTAATTGTCCTTTTTCCCATAATCTCATTGTACCTAATATTAGGACAATAAATCTATACCCAAAATTACATCAAAAACCTAGATCTCCAATGAATATTAAAAACTTGGATCTCCAATGAATATCAAAAACCTAAATCTCCAATAAATTCAAGTCTATCATGAAACGTAGTTTCTCCTACTACAACCTGACATCCTATCACATCACTTATTTCTCTTTCAAGTGTATATGGAAGATTTACACAACAAATATCCAACAATCATGTTCAGGTTGTTTCAACACAAAACTCTCATATAACCACATATATCCATTAAAATTATTAAATATTCATCAACCATACTTCAACATTCATATAACCACAAAATAACAACCCACAACTACTCCACTAGCTAGAGAAGAGAACGTCGAGACAAGAGTTGGCAGATGTTATGTAATATGCATGAGAAATATTAACATACGCAGAATTACTCAGAGTCTTTTCAACAAGAGTGAGATGATGTTATGGATTGTTTTAGACATGGATTCTATCTAGCTCACAGCTTTTTTGAGGAAGAAGCATTTTAGGGAGGAATGCTCCCTAAAGCGGGTATTTTTCTTTGGGGCGTTTAGTAAGGAGGACAATCTGTCTTACCTAACGGGTCATAGGACCTTGAATAACATTGAGATTAAAACGTGAGGCGTGAAATGGATTTAAGCATCCATATATTTGAAGTGGACTAAGGAGCCCATGAATAAGAAAAGGACTAAGGCGTCCATGAATGTCAGAGGTGTTCTACAGATCTTTAAGAGAAAAAACTAACATGGGAAACAACTCGAAACTTTGGTAATGACTGTCAAGTAGTTTGAGGCACTTTCTCAGCTAATTATGGCCTAGACATGCAAACTTTGCACTCCCAAATTTCAGGGTGCATTCCTAATCTCACGTTTTCATATGGGGAACTTACACTGAAGACATTTGCGTGAGGATGAACTAAAACTCTTTCAAGAGACCGGTCGATTACTTATTGCTTAAGGCTAGTGCTCGCATACAAGTATGCATTTCTATGATGCAAATAGCATAAGCTTGGTGTGCATGTATGCATGCATTCATAAAAGTAGAGTAGGAACACAAAGTAACAGAATATTAGAAGACAGTAACAGGTTACTAACAATAGCGCGCAATTTTTTATTGCTCCAAGCAGGAATTGCTCATTCCATGAGTACCTGTGTTCTTAAGTACACATAGGCACACCAAGAAAACCCGACTCCCTAGTTTAACTATTCTGGGAATTCCAGTTCACCCCAACTTGTGGGGAGGTAAACCAATTGCATATATAAAATTATGGAAATAGTAAAAGTATGAAATGTGTATATGAGTAGGTGATAATCATGTAAGTGACGACTTCAATAAATGTATCCATTGGACGCATTGTGAGATGAAGAATCATGTCAAAGTTTTGATGCTAGTGGGGGTACTGTTGTTTCAATCATGACTAGGAGGATTGGTCACACTCCACCTGTTATGCCAGAGAAATTGGGAGGGGGGAGAAATTAAAATATTTTTAAAAAAGCAAAGGAAATTAACGGTAGTGTGCCGCAAGCTCGCGGCAAAATGTCGCAAGCTAGCGGCGAGCTCAAACGTGCAAGCGGCACAACGCCGCAAGCTAGCGGCAAGCTTGAATGTGCTCGCAGAACAATGTCGCAAGCTAGTGGCAAGTTTGAATTGTGCTTGCGGCTCGAATGTGCTCGCGACAAGGAGATAGGCTCGCAGCACATTTCTCAGACCTCAAAGCCTTCACGGCAACCTCTAGCAATGTGTGCCTTCTGGGGAAACCAAGGGCTCCATCCAGGAGAGGCCACGTGTCAACAAGTACCCTTAAAAATTGCGCCCTATAAATACCCAACTAGAAGACAATGAACGGGACTTCCAACTTCGATAAAACTTGTCACTTTGAATACACTTTTACTATTTTTGTGAATAGTCATTGGGATCTGAGACTGACTTTGGTATCGGAAGGTCTTCGCGGGGGAGATTCTCGCGAGCCGTCTAACACATTTTTTGAGCATCAACAGGGTCAAATCCTTGCGGCGGACCTAGCGGCGAAGGTATAGTCTTACGGCGGACCTAGTGGCGAAGGCATTGCCTTGCGGCAAACCTAGCGACGAAGGTAAAGTCTTGTGGCGAACCTAGCGGCGAAGGTAGTCTTGCGACAAACCTAACGGCGACGACAAAGTCTTGCAGCGAAGTTAGCGGCAAAGCTAGTGGCAAAGTCTTGCGGCGAATCTAATGGCGAAGTTTACGGCGAAGCCTTGTGGCGAAACTAGCGGCAAAGCTAGGGGCGAAGCTTGCTACGAAGCCTTGTGGCGAAGCTAGCGGTAAAGCTAGGGGTGAAGCCTAGTAGCGAAGCTTGTGGCGAAACCTTGTGGCGAAGCTAGCGACAAAGCTAGTGGCGAAGCTTGCGGCGAAACCTTGTGGCGAAGCTCGCGATAAAGCTAGTGGCGAAGCTAGAACGAAACCTTGTGGCGAAACTAGTGGCGAAACTTGTGGTGAAACTTGTGGTGAAGCCTTGTGGCGAAACTAGTGGCGAAGCTAGCGGCGAAACCTTGTGGCAAAGCTTGTGGTGAAGCTAGTGGCGAAAGCTTGTGGCAAGAGCTAGTGGCAAATCCTTGTGGCGAGCATTCATAGCGGCAAATTCCCTTGAGGTGACATCTTTTACGGCAACCTAACCTCACCCGACAACAAGCTCGAGTGGACCTCACATCACAAATTTTAATTGTTGTATTTTGGTAACAACAATTTGGCGTCGTCTGTGGGAAACGTAACAAAAAGCCAATTTTAACATAAGATGCCGAGAGAGACAAGATCAGCCGGTTGGGCAAACCCGCCTAACCCCACCCGAATGAGCACTCATACCAGAACGGGAGCGACGAAAGGCCCTCATCAAGCGCACTCTATAGCGACAAAATTTTCAGTAGAACACCCGAACAATGAAGCACGTTCAGGGAACTTCCCGGTGCTCGAATGCAACCATACCACTGGATTGGGGGGCATGGAGCGTTTAGAGCAAGGAGAAGCACGCGCGATTGGATTGAGGAGATATGCGATAGGGCAAGAAAAGTAAGTCCCACGTGCAGCGCCTGCTAGTCAGGAACAACACTCTTTTGGACAGTCTTCAATTCCAAATGGAAACCTCGTAGGGACTTCAAGAATAGCTCCACCTACAGTTTTACTCTCAGATTATGAACTATTGCAGAAGAATTTTAAGGAGCTGAAGCAACAAAATAATGAGCTCAGGATGAACAATGAGGAGAATATGAGGAGACTATAGGGAGTCTCTACTTTATTATGTGAGCTAATGCCGGACATTCACATCCCCCACATAGGACAAATCGGTACGAGGAGGGAACATCAAAGATCCTAAGACAACCCTCCAAGGGACCCTCGCCAAGGGATAAGAATCAGAACTCCAGGGCTGAATAGCCAAGTCCAGGAAGTAACAGACTCGAGAAGGAAAAATAGCAGGAGGGTAAGAAAAGCTCCCACGTATAGAGAGACAACAGAAAACACCTACTCGGGAGTCCCTTATGACCCATCTCTTTGCCAAAATAAAGCGAAATAAGAAACACTCAGCACGTCTGACATCAAACGCCTCATAGAAGAGCTGCTAGAACAAAAGCAGGTAATTATGGTGACAAAGGTAACTTCTCTGAAAGGGTTCCCTCTATCTGATGAACTCCAAAGGCAACCAGTACAACCAAGGTTTAAACTGCCACAACTTTCGGTGTACTCAGGAAGGGAGGACCACGAGAAGCACTTACAACGTTTTGTAGCAGTGGCCGTATTACATGGATGGAATAAGGTCACCAGGTGCAGGGCCTTCCCACTCTCCCTGGCAGGACAAGCTCAACAGTGGTTCACTGAAATACCAGCTGGACATATACGATCATTCGAGCAATTGAAGAAAGAATTCCTAAATGCATACTCCATCTATCTCCCCAAAAAAAAGAGCACAATATATCTAATAAGCTTACAGCTGAAGCCGAATAAATCCTTAAAGAAATACATCGAGCGATTCAAAGCCGCGATGCAAGAAGTAAGGGATCTCCCAGCCGGATTGGCGGCGTCAACCCTACTAAACGGAACTACATACACCCTGCTTAGAAGATCCTTAGCCTTCTCCGAGCCAAACTCTATAACGGAGTTGTTCGACCGAGCAGAACAGTTTATCATCCAAATGGAAATTTTGGACGCAGGGGAAAGTAATAGAAAAAAGAGGGAAACTTAGCACGAAGTGCGAAGGACCCAACAGGTACTCACCCCCGACACGATAAGGCGAGGCGGTAGGGAAAGCTTGGAACACCGTGCACCTCAAGAAGTACTTCCCAACTTTAGCCCCAGGAGAACAGACAAAGTGCGAGACGTAGAGTCGAGCCTGTCATCTGAAGCGTTACTCGGCCCGGCTGAAGGCCGGAATTATCCTTAATTTTCCATTATAATAACGTCCCCCGATAAATAAAAGAATATACCCCCTATATTCCCGTGGAAGTAGGCAAAACTATAAGACGAACCACGTAAAATCTCCATGGACCCAGATTATTTGTATGTGTCATGCAAGTATGGCGGCTTAAGCATAGCTCGCTTCCAATAGGTCAAGTCGCCTAGCAGCAATCTGATGTCGATGACCACGGGTTGGCCCGGGATTACCAGAACATCCGATGCCTATGCCTGTAGACTCACTCGGATCCCTCGTTTAAGTTTGGTGCTATGCTTTTAGTCTAGACCCAACTCCCTGGTTGATCAGGTGCCTAGGTCTCCCGGCAAACTTAGATGTCTAGTAGGAATCCCGTGTTGGACCACTGGCCAAACCCAGATTCCCTGAGGTAGACTGGCCCTAGGAAGGCAGAAAAGAAGCAAAATAATCACCTGATAGCTCTAGCATAAGACCGCTCCGAAGGTCAAGTTGCCTAATGGTAATCTGGTGCCGATGACCACGAGCTGGCCTGGGATCACCAGAGGATCCGATGCCTATGCCTATAGACTCACCTGGATCCCTCGTTTGAGTTTGGTGCTATGCCGTTTTGGCTAAACCCGACTCCTTAGTTGATCTAGCGCCTAAGTCTCCCGGCGAACTCAGATGCCTGGTAAGAATCCCGCGCCAGCCTACTGGCCAAACCCAGATCTGTTGAGGTAGACTGGCCCAAGGAAGGCATGAAAAGACAACCACCTATGACAACTCTGCCATGACCCCACTTATCAGAGTTGAGTCATTCAGTTGCAATCTGGTGCCTATGACCACAAGTTGGCCCGGGATTACCAGAACATCCGATGCCCACAGACTCACCTAGATCCCTCGTTTGAGTTCAGTGCTATGCTTTTTTGGTTAGACTCAACTCCTTGGTTGATCCGGTGCCTAGGTCTCCCAACAAACTCGGATGTCTAGTAGGAATCCCGTGCGAGACCACTGGCCAAATCCAGATTCCCTAAAATAGGCTAACCCCGAAAGACGGACATAGAGAACACAATAGCCCGAGCATTATGATCCATCATAGGATCACCAGGATGCTCCGGAGACTGTGCCCGCAGGCTCACTAGGACCCCTTGACTGAGTCCAGTGCTATGCTCCAAGCTAGACTTGACTCCTTGGTTGATCCAGCGCCTAGGCCTCCCTGCAAGCTCAAACCCCTAGCGAGAACTCCACAATAGAATTTATCTCCTAAGGGCATGGTTTCCCAGAAGATAATTTGGTACCTAAAGCCCTTGGCTAACGTCAGATCTTCGGGCATCCCGGAACCTTTGATTGAATTCAGGTGTTAGATCCGGCTCTTTAACTGATATTCTACTCTTCAATTTTGTCTAAAGACAAAACAGAAGAGTGGGGCGCAATTGTTGTGCCAGAGAAATTGGGGGGGGAGAAATTAAAATATTTTTAAAAAAGGATAGGAAATTAACGGCAGTGTGCTGCAAGCTCGCGGCACATTGCTGCAAGCTAGCGGCGAGCTTGACCGTGCACGCGGCACAACGCCGCAAGCTAGCGGCACAGTGCCGCAAGCTAGCGCCAAGCTTGAATGTGCTCGCGGAACAATGCCGCAAGCTAGCGGTAAGTTTGAATTGTGCCTGCGGCTCGAATGTGCTCGCGGTAAGGAGATAGGCTCGCAGCGTATTTCTCAGACCTCAAAGCCTTCACGGCAACCTCTAGCAATGTGTGCCTTCTGGGGAAACCAAGGGCTCCATCCAGGAAAGGCCATGTGTCAACAACAGGTACCCTTGAAAATCGCACCCTATAAATACCCAAGTAGAAGACAATGAACGGGATTTCCAACTTCGGTAAAACTTGTCACTTTAAATACACTTTTACTATTTTTGTGAATAGTCATTGGGATCTGAGACTGACTTTGGCATCGGAAGGTCTTCGTGGGGGAGATTCTCGCGAGCCCTCTAACACATTTTTTGAGCATCAACAGGGTCAAATCCTTGCAGCGGACCTAGCGGCGAAGGTATAGTCTTACGGCGGACCTAGCGGCAAGGACAAAGTCTTGCGGCGAACCTAGCAGCAAAGCTAGTGGCGAAGCCTAGTGGCAAAGTCTTGCGGCGAAGGTAGTGGCGAAGCTTGCTACGAAGCCTTGTGGCGAAGCTTGCAACGAAGCCTTGTGGCAAAGCTAGGGGCAAAGCCTAGTGGCGAAGCTTGCGGCGAAATCTTGTAGCGAAGCTTGTGGCGAAGCTAGCGGCAAAGCTAGTGGCGAAGCCTTGTGGCGAAGCTAGCGGCAAAGCTAGTGGCGAAGCCTAATGGTGAAGCTTGTAGCGAAACCTTGTGGCGAAGCTAGCGGTGAAGCCTTGTGGCGAAGCTAGCGGCAAAGCTAGTGGCGAAGCTTGTGGAGAAGCTAGCGGCGAAACCTTGTGGCGAAGCTTGTGGCGAAAGCTTGTGGTGAAAGCTAGTGGCGAATCCTTATGGCGAAGCTAGTGGCGAAGCTAGCGGCGAAACCTTGTGGCGAAGCTAGTGACGAAAGCTTGTGGCAAGAACTAATGGCGAATCCTTGCAGCGAGCATTCCTAGCGGAAAATTCCCTTGAGGAG